>OW203733.1:6662381-8037381 GCA_934045075.1 Yponomeuta sedellus
GAATTTATAGCTATCTGAAACACACGACCCTGTTTTATACAGCAACAATCTTACTATACCTACTAGAATTTCTTAGTCGTACCTATGTCTCGCTTCAGTCTACCCGTGCGTGGTCACGGGTAGACTGAAGCAACTGCAACGCTGCCGAAACGTCGGGAATTAAGGTAATTACGTTTCAGTTAATAAATAATCGCGATTATATCCGTTTAAGCGCTCGTCGCCTAGTCGAACCTAGTGTTTGGAATCAATCACTTGAGTTAAGCAACAACAGGCGCGGTTAGGCAGGATGCGCTTCGGTGCTTCGCAAGGCACGTTAATCCGTTGGTGCCGTGCCGGCTGTCATGTAATGACAGTCGTTAAGCCATGTCAGAGGTCTTATGGGCGGCTTGATAACTTCGGACTGTAAGACCTGCCACTGTCTTACAATCCTTCACCAACCCGGACTTGGCCCCCGTGGTGGAGTATGGCCTAGCCTTCCTGTAATGCAGGAAGAGACCCGTGCCTCAGCAGTGGGGACATACAAGGGTTGAAATCGACATCGAACAGCCATTTAATATATCTAACTAACTACCTATGATTTATTTATCCTTATCCATTATAGTAAATTTTAGTAAACATTTTTATGGTAAAGTACCTACCTACCTATGAGTTTATAGTCGAAAACTGCCATATTCCCTTAAAAATGATGTAACCTGTCACACTGTTTTAGATAACACGCTGCAAATCTTATAATTAATGGGATGACGCTCGCTGGATGCGGCGAGCTAAAGACAGGGCGCTATGACGCTCATTAGGGGAGGGCTATGTTTAGCAGTGGACTACATAATATAGCCTGAAGAAGAAGAAATCTTACAAAGAAAGTTTATGAACTTGCGTGAAAATATCTAGTTCTTGCATCAAATTTCAATTTTGAGGTTAGAATCTTAGTTTAGTTTAGTTTAGCAACGTAAACCATTACAACTCGCACTCAGCAATTTTAATTTCCATACTTGTCGCTAGGTGGCGCTTCCTCGATGCCATGGAAATATGAGTTTACGTTAACGCGATCGAGTAGTTAAAAACTCGCACTAAGCACTCAGTGATCGGTGCACCACAAAAACTAAACGCAGTTTCCCACTACACAGAGCACTCCGCATATGAAGTGTTAATCTCGGTTTAGTGATAATCCGAGAGCAGCAGTAGTAGCGCATAGCGGAGCGGAAGAACGCCGACTTCTCGATAAGGAGGTTGTGGGTTCGAATCCCAGTGACTTTCTTTTGTAAGTTATGTACAGTTGTAAAGTTATTATAAGAGACATCCCACTCGCCAAAAATTAAGGAAAACATCGTGAGGAAACCCTAGTGTCTGAAGGGTATACCTCAGCGCTTGCTACGTACGAGGCCCAACTATGAGGCTGAGAGCTCATAGTTAAAAACAAATTATATAATAGTATACCATGTTTGTACCGAACTTAATTGTATTCATCTAGTAAGGAAGAGCGGGACTTCCTGGCACAGGTGTCTATAACACTTAATAGGAAGTCCCCACAGTGTAAAATTAATGTTAGGTAAGTTGATGACGGAAATTTTATTTATTATTATTTATTAAGCAGAAATAGTGTCAATCCAGATTTAACTCGTTGGTGATATGGCTCTGAATCGTACGTGACACTTGTCTAATTGTGGACAAAGATTAGTATTTAACTGTTAAGGGTCTAGCTAGGCTATTATTTAACGTCGACGACCATAGCAGCAATGTACCCTAATATATGTTCTATCGCAGTTGATATTAAGGCGACTCCATAGTCGCCATAGTAAAGTGGTTTGTTCCATAACAAACCACTTTACTGATAGGTACCCTGTCAGCGACTGGGGCCTTTTTCATAGATCATTCATGTTTTATTTATTATAACATTTCAATGTTGATTGCAAAGTCCATCAACCCAAGTAGGAAGACTGCTACGCAATGTACATCGTATTGTGGTTTACCTTTTATCGTCACCTATTAGTTGGCTAGAATAAAATACTAATTAGTAAGTATATATTATTTTTAATGCACTAACCCGTGCTAAGGACAAATTTAAAAACCTATTTAGAGGCTAAACATTCCACCCATGCCGGGATTCAAACCCGCGACCTCTGGTACGGATAGCCAGAGGTCGTGGGTTCCAATCCCGGCACGGGTGGAATTTTTAGCCTCTGAATAGGTTTTTAAATACTAATTAGTGTTAAGCCCGCCTCTTGTGCAAAATTTACTTGCAATAAAGAACAAATCATCATCATCGTCGGCCCATTATGTCCCCACCGAGGGGCACGGGTCTCTTCCCTAAGGAAGGTATAGGTCATACTCCACCACGGAGGCCAAGTCCGGATTGGTAGAGGCTTGTAAGATTAGTGTCTGGTCTTACTGTACAGAAGTTTTTGCCGCCCTGAGGCACTGACTTAGCTTAACGACTGCCATCTACGGCGACGGCCGTCACCAACTGCTTAACGTGCATTACCAAGCACGGTCGTAAATTCCACTAGCTTTAGTCATAGACTGAACGCGCCCTATGTTATTTTACCTTCTTGACCGTTTAAGATCACTCAGGCAGCCGGGGCTACGAGCGATTCTCATAGAATAAATGCAATAAAGAATTTCAACTAATCATAATATTTATTGATATTCTTATTATAATAAACTATGAATTGTATTTGAACCTTACTGCCAGGTGCCAGCCTAGGGTCCTGCGGGAAGAGATTCGTGCCCCAGCAGTGGGGCCATACAAAAGGTTGATATAATCATAGTTTTATGACACAGGCCCCTGGTTTCTAAAAGAACTGGAAAACCTTCAAGGCACATGGTTTCTTACCCTAGATTACCCAGTACCAACAATACTGGATTACCTAGTACCAATAATAAATTGTACATGAATTTAAATTGTACATTGATAGTTAATTTCTAATTTCCGTCGTTATCTGGCCGCCGAGGCGTTTAAACGTCGCTCTTGAGAGGACCGTACTTAATTTATTTATTCACAGACTTTATACTCTATATTTATAAAACACGATTCTTTAAAATTTTCTTCAAATGTACTTTAAATGGTTTGTGGTAATGGGAAAGACGTAACCACTGATATTTAAATTTAAACTCAGGTGTGTTTTAGAGGAAATGTATTTTTATAAATAAAAACGTAAAATATTTTAAAAAAACTAGTAACCAACGTATTACGTCACAAATAACTTGTAATCCTATGGTATCATGCTGCGCATATAACTTGACTGCATTGCGGGTTACTTTGGATTGTCATTTTTTTTTATTTCATATTTTTTGTTAAATTGACTAAAGCTTCATGAATTCTAAGTCGCAGGCATCCCCGCAGGCATCCCGCAACCAACCAACCCAACCAATAAGACACCCTAAGTCAAAGTTATTTGTACAAGTAATTTGTCGGGATTGTATCAGATTTTGTTAAGCAATTGTTCAAAGCCCAAATACCTCAATTTGCGGTTACCAGACCTTAACGTTGTCTGAACTTAGTTAATAAATTTTATATCTAACTATATAAAGATTATACATTTTGCGATAAAGCTTAAATTACTAAATTATATCGATTCTGTGGCGTAGCTGTAGCGCGTCTGCCTACCATGCAAGAGGTCCCGGGTTCGAATCCCGACTGGGGAAAAAAAAGCCCAGATCCTGGATGTTTACATGTTCGTGATGTCGTTGTTTCTGGTTCCCACGACACAGGGTATCCTAGTGTGGGGCCAGCAGCAATGTATGTGCCTATATGTAGATGTTATGTTCAAGGACGATTGGGTAAAACGTTCTTGGCTATGTTACTATAGAATTTTATAAAATCTGTCTCGCGGTCGAGAAATAAATTTCTTTATCTTATGTATAACTTAAAACAAACTAGCTCTATAGCTAGTTTGTTTTAAGTATGTGTTCTTGGAGGTTTAGGAGAAGAGAAACTCGAAACGTTGCTATCATGATAATAAATAATCGGTCGGTGTCAGTGCACTGCTGGACTTAGGCCTCTCCCAAGACACGAAATCGATCCTTGTGTTTTCATAAAAAATACCACGCCCGGTTACTACTTCACATGCCCCATAGTTATGCTGGGCGCATGCTGAGATGCAGGCGACGCAGCACAGCGCGGCGCAGATTTTGCACAATTCATAATTCATTTATTGATTTGTGAGACACAAGTACATCAGGTGTTAAAGTTAAAAATACAGTTTCTTTTGTGCTCTACCTAAATAGGCATACAAATCTTGTGTCAGAGTTTGTAAAGCATGGAACGTCATTGAGCTACGTAGGCGTGCGACGCAGACATGTGTCTGCCCTCTGCGTCTCGTTGTAGTGTTGGCACTAGTTCCCTGTGAACCTTGTTTGTATGATACAAATCATACAAACAAGGTTCACAGCGAACTAATTCAATTAAATGTTCTGTCATTGCAACACAATTGTTAGTAAACACGCCTCGACGTGCACGCGTCGCGCTGAAATCTGTGCCGGCACTACAACGAGACGCAGAGGGCAGACATATGTCTGCGATACCAATCATCCAGACTATTAAAAAAAGAAGAGGCCTATACCCAGCAGTGGGGTTTACCGGGCTGATGATGATGATTAAAAAAAGACATTGAAAGAGTTATTATGGTTGAGAATTGCCAAGGAATGGAGCGAATAGTTGCGTCGCAGCATGCGGTGGGGGCCTATGTCTGCCTCAACTGCCCTGCCCTGTACTGAACTGTGCTGTGCTGTGGTGTTAAGTTAACACTTCAGACACTAGGGTTTCCCCACGTTTTCCTTCACAGTTAGCGAGTGGTATTGTTACGCCGCCGCTGGGCGGACGATATCGTAGCCGCCGCTGGGGTTACATGGACGCGCTTAGCAAAAGATAGAGGAGAATGGAATACGATGGAGGAGGCCTTCGTCCAGAAATAGACAACCCCAAAATAATTACCTTATTAATCATTATGCATGAATTCTAAATTTATAAAATTAAAAACCTATTTAGAGGCTAAAAATTTCACCCATGCCGGGATTCCAACCCGCAACCTCTGGCTAGCGGTGCCAGCGCTCTACCAATTGAGCCAATGGGCGACTCACGGCATCAGTGAAATTTCGAACCTCTTTACACTATTCTCTGTATTACGTACATTATAAAATTAATCAAACTACTATTATTATTTTTACAAATCAATCAAATTATTAAATTCATTATATCGTTATCAACCCTTATATGTCCCCACTGCTGGGGCACGGGTCTCTTCCTGCATCGCAGGAAGGTTAGGCCATACTCCACCACGGGGGCCAAGTCCGGGTTGGTGGAGGATTGTAAGACAGTGGCGGGCCTCACTGTCAGAAGTTATCAAGCCGCCCATAAGGCCTCTGACATGGCTTAACGACTGCGATTATATGACAGCCGGCACCAACGGCTTAACGTGCCTTGCGAAGCACGGAAGCGCTCGGAAAAATGCCACTAGCGGTAGTCACGGGACGCTCACCCATCCCGTACCTGACCGCGCCTGTTGTTGCTTGACCAAGTGATTGATTCCAATCACTTGCGCGCTTCTTAATTATTAAATTAGATAAATTTTATTTAATGCACGTATTTTGTGTAATATACTTTTAACAGTTGTATACAGTTGAATGTTTTTGTATTATATGAAATCTAACTTCATAATTAATAACTACTTCTAAATACCTAAGAAACAAAAATTTTATTTTAGTTTTATCCGTTTTGGGAATAAAAGGCTTTTATTATTATTATTATTGTTACAATTGTACTGTGTTGTACACTTTATATCCATTCACCTTGTGCCTTTCGTTGGATGCTGCTTAATAATGTTTAGGTAACAGATTGTTGTTTGATTACAACTGCGTTGTTCTCATTTCTAAATCCGCAAACTCTTATTACATTTAATTCAGTGAGAACAAGGACGGGCTGAAAATCAGCGCTGTGGTGATGCATGCACTCGCAGCACTAAGCTGAGCCCTATCCTTTTTAGAACATATTTGTCTCGAATTTTTTGTCATAGTATTCATATGTTCTCTAATCTGTGTGTGATAAATAAACATTTTTAAATTTCAACTATAACTTCACAAACGTACATATAACTTAGAAAACATGTGTCAGTCGAATTGATACATGCCGGGATTCGAACCCACGACCTCCCGATTGAGAAGCCGGCGTTTCACCGCTCCGCTATCACCACCCTTTAGTTGCCCCACGTCAATTTGATGAAAATAATGACAAACATCACCGTCAGTCTATACTAGTCCACTGCTGGACATAGCCCTTCCCTAATGAGCGCCATAGTAGCGCCCTGTCTTCAACTTGCCGCATCCAGCATCTGCCTGCAGTTTTTCGCAGATCGTCATGCCACCTGGTCGGAGGGCGTCCTACACTGCGTTCGCCGAGTCGCGGTCTCCACTCAAGAACACGGGAATGAAGAATGAAAAACTTACCTGCTGCCTAACGGAAAAAAACTGCTTCACACTCAAGAGTTAACCAACGTTTGTGACAAATTCTAAAAAAAATCAATTTATAACCTCATAGTGGTGTTATCTTACACTGATCTTCATTTTGTCTCTCAAGAGGTTATAGTCTAGGAGCCATGATTTTTTTTCTGATCATGAGATTAGCTTTAACAGCTATTGCCTTTTAAATATTATTATTTAATTCTTTATTACACAAAAACACAAAGTATTTGACACAAAGGCGTATACTTAATGCTAAGTAGTATTTTCTTCCAGTCAACTTTTTAATAGTTTTAACTCTTATAAATTTAGGTAATATTCCATATGGGCAAATGGCCTTGGTATGACTCCTGGCCTAATAGATTAATATCTAATTATAATACAATATTTAAAATATAATATTTTGATGTCTTCATTAAGATGCATTTAAGATGACGAGCATCAGATCTTGACCAAGATAAGTTATAAATTAACAATTATTAATATCTTGTAGAGCTTAGTTAATGATTTAACTTATGAATATGCCTTATCATTTGAGATTATCTCTATGATATTTTACTACTAACTTGTTTTCCATAATTAAAGGTAGCTTCTGCTAGGCGTTAAGGTTAACCATTCCATAAAACCAAAACAACAAAATGCAGTATAATAAAATAATTTCATTTATTTATCATTTACCTATTCATCATTCATTTACAAATTGTTCATTTATTTACATACAAAACAACGCACGCATACAATTCATTACTGTGGTCAGAATACACGGCGCAAGTAACTATTAGTGATATTTTGACAGACATCAATTTAGACCATTGGCCAGAGAGTTATCTCAAAACGCTGTTTTGAGATAACTCTCTAGATGTTTCAGACTGCAAGTGTTTTAAACCAAATTTGTCACATGTACTATATTAAAGAAAGCCACCGTTTGAAGCATAATACATCGAAATACAGTCTACTTTGCAATGGCACAGGTATCAGACGTTATTACAGTCATTGTATCAGAGACTACAGGCCAATTTCTGAATTGAGAATTTCACTAAGTGATTAACTGTAGTGCTGTCTCTTCAAATTTCTCAGAAAAGAGCGTGTTTGATTTGAACGTTACTTAAGTATTTACTTAGTGAAATTGTCAATTCAGAAGCCGGCCCTACGGGTACTACTAAAATAATATCGCATGTTCGATACTGTTACAACTCTAAAATCACTAGAGATTAATATAAGTCATTTTTTGAGTTGAAACATTTCAGTTTTATTGGAGGTGCAATTATTACAATCGAAAAAAATTGTGTTAGTTTCATTTATAAAAGGTGGATTCTACTTAAAAACTTTTAAGACGGAATTAAAGTCGATTATAAATGGAAATCCTTGCGTAAGCCGACTTAAAGTCCACTTAAAAGTGTTTCAGTCGTATAGAATTTTATAAATAAAACCGTCAATATTTTATCCTCCCGCTATAAAAAAATATTTCAATTAAACAGGATTAAAATACTTACAGAGGTTACTGACACTAGGAAATTGACGGAAACAACTGTACTATTGTGATATTTTGACATAACTCGTTTTTATACGTTGGAAATATGTATCTAGTCTATGTTACATAAGGCACCTGCTTGGAAGCAATTGTTATTTTACATCCTGTAACCTATTTCTTATAAGTCCTACTGTGACATCGAAATATTTATTAAGAAGCTAGGTATAGTCTGAGGAAGTCCTCGTTGATTTCTGTTAGAATGCCAATGATAGCAGAGCTTTAAAATAAATCATAGAAAAGTTACACTGTATGATTTTTTTTTAACTTTCGATAATAATAAATATTCATGGACATATTACACAGATCTCGTTAGCCCTATACTAAGGACAACTAAATGACTTGTGTTATATAGGTGCTAACTCGACGATAGATTTAATACAATAAATACATAGATAACATCCAAGACCCGAGACAAACTAGAAAAGTTCATTTCCTAGTTTGATCCGGCCGGGGATCGAACCCGAGACCTTCGGTTTTAGAGTCAGCGTGCCAAACTGCTGCGCCACCGAGGCCGTCTACGATACACGACATTTTTATCTACTTTATTCACTTGCATTCTCCACAAAACTACACATTTCTGCTTTTTTCCATTTAAGTTGCAATTTTGATTACCAGTTTATTGTAAATAAAATGGAACGTCATCGGCATTCTTAGGTTTACTGAACCGTCGTCTACAAGTATATTTAGGCCTTGTTTCATAAAACTGCAATTAGTCAATTTACAGTTTTCAGTCATTTTCGCCCAACCTAGTCTTAAGATTGGGCGGATGAACGAAACTCACTGACAATTAATGGTGGTCTGCTCGACTCACCCGAAGGGCGAGCATATTTGCACGGTTGAGCAAGTGGCAATTGTTTATTTTTAATTGTCCTTTTATGAAACAAGACCCTGAAGATAGTGCGGAGCGGGAGGGAAAGGCTTCGGGTATGCGATTGGCTAAAAACCATCCCTGCACCACCTTCTTTCCCCTTTGCTCAAGATCTTTGCCGGCCTCTGTACCCTACAATTGTAACTATTTTCTAATGACGCAGTGCTAAAATAGGGTCACTGATATAATTATATGGATACAAAGTCATGTTGAAAAGGCTGACATTTTTAGTTGATTTAAACTGATGCGCCTATGAGTAAAATATAGACAAATTGATTGAATAAGTCATATAGAGTTAAATAATTATTTATTTACAGTTTTATACATAAAAAGACACATTTTACAACTTTAGCAAGTAAATAAATTGGAAGTTTACAGAGAATTACCTTAAAAGTCGCTCAATACATTCAAAGTGTAGAATATGCAAAAATAACAGATAAAACGCGGACTAGGAACACCTTCCAAAGGATTCTCGCTCAAAATCGTACATTTATTTAACAATATGTGTACTTGTATGGGTAACAATATGTTGCTACATCGATCTCATAAGCCTCGAAACCATTCCTCCATGAGGAAGCGAGATGCAAGCACTAAAAATGTATCTCGCCGTCTCCTTCTCTCAAGAACGCAAGCTCATTGGTTAGGCCTAACTAAATCTTTACTTACAGCCATTTTCAATAAACGAATTTGTTAATTTTAATGTAATTTTCTTGGGGACTTTCGTTCAACCAATCACTTGATGTCAGTGTTGAAAACGGCCACGTTTCTTTTTCTATTTACAAGTCAACAAAATTTAACATTAACATTATCATATACGGAAAAGAGAAGGGATATGCAAGCCGCCCAGTACGAAGTAAAGTAATAACAGTTTTATTACAAAAGACATAAGGCCAGTTTTCTAACCAGATCGCGAATCAATACAGTAGACACGCTATACCGAGCGATCGTTCCTCCCTTTCCCTCTTAATAGAAGTCATACGAGTGAAAGAGAACGGAAGTCTACTCATAAATACAAATGAATGCGTATCTGCCCGAAGTTATATCCAAAGTGTAAACGAAATAGTAATAACAGTTTTATTACAAAAGACATAAGGCCAGTTTTCTAACCAGATCGCGAATCAATACAGTAGACACGCTATACCGAGCGATCGTTCCTCCCTTTCCCTCTTAATAGAAGTCATACGAGTGAAAGAGAACGGAAGTCTACTCATAAATACAAATGAATGCGTATCTGCCCGAAGTTATATCCAAAGTGTAAACGAAATCAGCAACGTTTCGACAAAAACACTCCAAGAGGCGTTTTATTTAATCTGTGGTTACGTCGTGTCAAATCTCCACCACAGGCTATTATTCAGCGTTATAGGAGTGTTTTAATCAATTGCGTTCTTATAAATTAGGCTGTTAAGTTTAGACAACCCAACTAAGGGGGACCTACGTGAAGTATGTGGATAAGCAACGAAATAGGTAAAAACGTATCTAGGATTAAAAAAATATAAATAGCTGGTTGACAGGCTTGCCAGTCATACAATTTATCTCTGGATAGCTGCGCAAATACTATGGTGCAAGATGTTCTTTGACATATCCGCTGTATAGAGATTACCCCAGTCCAGTTCATCTAAAGTTTGTCTGGAAGAGATCACTTTTAGTGATAAGGCCGCAGTCTTTTCAGACCGCGGCCTTATCACTAATATATCTTTCGATATTACACAGATATTTCTTAGGTTAAGAAATATCTGTGTAATTTCCATTTTTATGTACAATAAAGTGTTCTCTATCTATCTATTATCTAGAGCTGTCAGATAGTTTTGTCGCTAGCCAGTCTTAGTAAATAAGTTGGGTTGTCTGAACGATTTAGTTGTGTCACATAGTTCAGGTTTTTTTTACAAATTATTGATGTTGTAAGTGAAGTATGCAAAGTGTAATTAAAATAATACAGCACCTGTTACATGTTATCAATAATCAAACCTCTTCCAAAATACAACCGAGACCGCACTGAGCCAGGATTTAAGATGTATGAGAATAGTGTAAGATTATTTTGTGAAATATAAAATTTAAAATTTTTAGAAGAAGCGTTTCAATGTAGTTTAATTATGGATACTCAAGAAACGGTTTGCATAATTTCAATAGCACACAATTCACAATCGTTCAATATAATATCAATAATTTGTAAAAATAAAAAACACAGGATTTCCGTCGAGCACTTTTTAGGGAGACTTATAAAATAGTACATTCTTTAATTGATAGATGGCGCTGACTTATTTACACCTTGAAGCAGTTTGATATTATAGTGAAAAGGAATTGTAAAACAAGCTAGAGTGCTATCTTAGGGAAAATAATTTTACAAAGTACTCAGTCAAGAATAAAGTATCGTTTACAAATCTAAAAGAGAGAATAACATACAAGGAACACAAAACGCACTTACAAAACTAAGCTGTAAAAAGGTTTTCCTCTAATAACTTAACATTAGATAATCATTAGATATACATAAAGTGGTAAATTTGGTAAAAATGTGATGCACTCCCCCGCTGTCTGTGAGACCCATTCGCCATTTTTTTTTTCGACCTGCACTTCATAACATACACAAACTAGAAATATTTTCTTTCAGTAACAATTTGAGATCAATTTACAAGAAATATACAGTAGCATCACTAAACGATATAGGCCTCAATACATACACTTTAAGGCTTAGTAAGGCTCGCCACTGTCTTACAATCCTCCACCAACCCGGACTTGGCCCCCGTGGTAGAGTATGGCCTAACCTTCCTGCGGTGCAGGAAGAGACCCGTGCCCCAGCAGTGGGGACGTTCAAGGGTTGATATCGAACATACACTTTACTCAGAAAGGCTTCAAAACTCAGTTACCTTCACAACTTTCCCAAACAATGACGACCATCATTTAGTGACGGAACCATAGAAAACTATGGCAGAATTAATTTTCCAAATTCAAAACTACAGTGCGTTCACCATTAACTTGACGCGTGAGAGAATTGGTAACAAGGACATAACATGTGAATTATCTTTTGGACCTAATCGGAAGATGGTAAAACAAGCCCTCAATCCTTTTATTTTCCCCAAGTAATGGGAATTATTTCTTATCTATCATGGTAACAGTAAATATCTCAGTGCTACCAATTCTCTCACGCGTCAAGTTAATGTGAACGCACTATACACCCACGTTTTCAAACAGACCGAAACAAAACAAAAAACTACAGGTCGAAAATACAGAACTACCAACTAAAAAAAAAATCTACCGTTGACCATAGAGGTCAGTGAAAAATAGGTTGAGTGCAGAAAGGATTCTTTTAAACTTACAACACTGGCAATGCCTTTCGATTACTCAAGGCTCACATTCCAATGCAATGTTTGTAATTTAGAAACAGAAGAAAAAGGAACTCAAGTCAGTTTGTATTAAAATTTAACACCACTTGACACGTTTACGAAAACAGTGGCGTTCATCCATTCTACAATTTTTAAAGCAATGTAAGAAATCACAAGAAAGTAGACTTAGACTTAGAGAAAGTCGTTTTTGTGGGTTTCAATAGTAGGCACTATTGACACCCACAAAAACGAGGGTGTGTGCTTACGACTGACGACAAGATGGAAGTGAAAACTTAGTTTTATAGCAGGAGCAAAGGAAACGTGATTTAGTATCACCGACCAGTAGGTACCTCCGTCCAGTTTCGTTTACTGCTCAGAAAAATCCCAAAGAAGGTACTTTAAAAAAAGTTGGTAGTTCATTAAAAAAAAACCACAGACAACGCGCGGCATCCGCCCACTTAAAAAAAGAGATTTCTCACTCACACCTCCGTTCACTGGCATGTCAAGTCTATCGTTGTATATCACAGAGTTGCTGGCAGGGTAGGTCGACTAGTTGGGCCCTCTCCACGGCGACTAGGCACCCTCCGGGGCCTACCAGGAGGGGGGCGGAGGGGCCCCCCACCCAGACCTTCTTCACGTCTTCGGAGTTGTGCTGCGCGAGCGGTGACATGTAGCCGCCCCTGGAATTGAAAGAGTAACGTTAGTCAGGCGTTTTAACGGTTCCATACGCAGGTGTCTCAAGGGTCTACTAATATTAATAATTCTTTCGCTTTCTTCCTTTGCTATATTTTCTACCAGCAACCGGCAGGAAGGATAGGAGCAGGAAAAACTATGCCTACGCTGGGTATCTATCTAATTGTCGGTCTACAGTCTACACCTTACTACAACTGGCCACAACAGGGCGTCGGCTCCCGGCAACCGCACAGCAACCGCTACTAAAAAGGACAGTATGTTGTAACTCGTGCATCAGACCTTAGCAACTGCTTAGGCAACGGCCGCCGAAAAGAACAATACAAGTCATGTAAGTCCGTGCATCCTTTATACACCTGAGCTTCTTATCAGCCTGTAGCAGGGCTGTCAATCTTTAGCAACTGCATAGCCACGACCATAAAAAAGAAGTCTTGTATCATCTACACTCGTGAGCTATTCCTATTAGCCTGCATCAGTGAGTAAACTAAATAACAACTACCACAAAAAATAAGTATTGTATCGTTTACATAGGTACCTATCAGTTTACATACCAAAACGAGTATCGTTTACATACCTGCTTCCTATCAATCTGCAACACTGCCTCGCCTCTTAGCAACCTCACAGCAGTGACAACTAAGAACAATACGCCTCTTTTACATACCTGAGCTTCCTATGACCCTGCATCAGGGCGTCGGCCCTTAGCAGCCGCACAGCAAGGGTCTAAAAAAACCACAGTATGGCTCATGTACACACCTGAGCTTCCTATCAGCCTGCAACAGGGCATCGGCCCTTAGCAACCGCACAGTAACGACAACTAAGAAGCACAATACGCCTCTTATACATACCTGAGCTTCCTATCAGCCTGCAAAAGGGCGTCGGCCCTTAGCAACCGCACAGCAACGGCGACCAGGAGGAACAGTATGAGCGCCCCGCACACGGGCACGGCGATCGTGGCCGCCTTGAACCACACCTCGCTGTTGTAGTGTCCGCTGGACGGGATCACGTTGTTCTCTGGAAAGAGGTTAGGGCAGAGATTAAGATAAAATACAATTAGATAAAATACCTTTTCGAAGGAGTAATTCCCATGCAAACGTAATTTAGTTTTTTTGAACTAAACTTTCGTAAGCACAACACATTGTAGACTTTTGGTCCGAATAACAACACCCGTAAGTAGATCTGGACTTAAAGTCTATAATTTAGTTTTTATTTACAAAAGCCATGCGGGATTGAAATGAAACTTCGCCAATACATCTAAAGAACACAAGTCGAGGTTTTACTTTGATTAGAATTGGAAATAGATAGATAGAGGACAATTTATTGCACAACCAGAAAAAAAGAATACAACCATGATTAGAATTAACAAAAAGAAATTATAACCTCGAAAAAAGTTTCTATGCAAAGTCTTATGAGGCTATAACTTGGTAAGACTAAAAACTTATTTATATTTTTGGGAACTAAACCACAAAGTATTAACTTTTAGACTATGTATTATTTTAACAGACTATTATTTACTGAGAGTACCTGCCGGTAAACTGTGATACAGTTTGACATAAGGTTAATATGATGTTACTTTGTGACGGTACTTGAAAAGTAAAATACAAAAAGCCTCTTTTTTTATTCTGTTATTCACAGTTGTAAACACGTTGAAACCTCGATTTGTGACTTCTAATCGTAGTGGCCGAGTTTCATTGCGATCCCGCATACCGTTTGTAAACAAAAACCAAAATATGTTGGTATGATAATTGCTCCTTGAAGGAGACTCTTAAGCCCAAAAAGTAGATATGCATCAACAGTTTCGGGATGTGGAAGTGCACAATAAAACTCAGCTCGTGTCAATTGAGCAGAATGCAATCGCCACAGCGTGTTACACTATTTCGATCTAATAATAAAGGCATTAAACGAAACTGCAACGTTTAATCATTTCGCAGTAGCGACGCGTGTAGGGGGCCTACTCGAAATTCGGGTGAAGTTTACTTTATAAAACATCACAAAAAATGGTTCCTTGTGACATAATAAAATTGACGTCACTGAAATGAGAATCAGTTGTAATTCGCTGTATCAAAATGACGAGTAGTGTGCATATAGATAATATATATTAGCTATAGCCCACTGCTAGGCCTAGAGAATTTATAAATAATAATTGGGGCCCATTCAAAGAAAATTTAATAAATGTTACGCCTGCACTAAAACTGTAATAAAACTTGCTTTAAAGTCTAGTCGTGCTTTGTAAAATTTGATTCTTAACTTTAACAAAGTTAAACATGTCTTGATAGCTCAGTGGTATTGTGTAAAGATTATACAGAGGATCGGTTCCATTTTTAAGTTGGATTATAAGATTTTGAGTAAATTTTAATGACGACTTCATCTATCCGTAAATTAAGTGTATTAGTGCAAACAATTTCTTAAAAAATTATATCATCAGTTTAAGTACATTTAATAATGAGTAATATTTTAAAAACCTATTTAGAGGCTAAAAATTCCACCCATGCCGGGACTCGAACCCGCGACCTCTGACTAACTGTGCCAGCAAGTGGTCGCGGGTTCGAGTACCGTCATGGGTGGAATTTTTAGCCTCTAAATAGGTTTTTAAAATTGTCCTTAGCACGGGTTAGTGCATTAAAAAGGATATAATAATGAGTAATATGTCATTACTCTAGCGGTCTAAATATTAAAACGCTTAGATTTAACAAAAATACTTTCTTTTTATCGAAACCCTAGCCTAGCTGCGGGTCTTGACATGACTGACATCTAAACAGAACGTAACGATTTCCTTTAAAATAATTCAAACTTAACTGGACGGCTGCACCGGCCAGCTAGTATAAAGAGGTATTGTTACATTACATACAAAACGATACTGTTACCTTTATCTATCTAATAAAAGTAACAGTTTCCCCACGTTCGGCTAAAAATTAAGTAGCAATGATATCCTGTGTGTGTGGCAATCCTGAGTAGAGGCCCTCTCTGCAATTTCCAAGAACGCCGAACGGCAGAAGTCTGACGATAGGCTGTCGCGGTTCTGACAACCGTCTAGCTCTGATTACAGGTCAGGCCACGTTTTAAGCAGACGAGGATTCTTGAGACAGGAAGCCTGCCAGGCTTTGCTTCGCTGAGACGACTGGAGTCAGCGAACGAGAGAGGATAAACGAGAACTCGAACTTGCAAAGTTGGTACATGCTTTATAAGGGTAAACTGCAGGGATGTGACTGAATTTAAATATCACATCACATCTTCTTCTTCTTCTAGCTACATTATGTAGCTAAAATTACTCATTAGTATTAAGCTCGCCATGCTTATTATGCAATAAAGAATTTTCTAATCTAATTATGTAGTCCACTGCTGGATATAGCCCTCCCCTAATGAGCGCCATAGCCCTGTCTTCAGCTTGCCGCAGATCGTCAGATGGTCTCTGGTTCGATCGCCGGCCGGGTCAAACTAAGAAACGAACTTTTCTAGTTTGTCTCGGGTCTTGGATGTTATCTATGTATTTATTGTATTAAATGTATTGTCGAGTTAGCACCTGTAACATAAGTCATTTAGTTGTACTTAGTATAGGGCTAATGAGAACTGTGTAATATGTCCATGAATATTTATTAAAAACTAGCTGACCCAGCGGACTCCGAACCGCCTAAAAGTAGATTCTTTATTTTTCTTTTTCTCTCCGTAAGAACCATCCTCGTACATCAAGGAATATTCTAAATAAAGAATTAGCGAAATCGGTTCAGCTGCAGCTGCTCCCGAGATTTGCGCTTACCAACACATTCAGCGATTCATTTTATATTATAGAAGATAACTTCGGAAACAAAGTCATTGTCGGGATTCGAGCCCAAGAAACCGGTGTTATAGCGTTCCGATATCACTGCCATGGGTATGTACCGTCACTGCTTTAAAAGTATACATAGATTATGAAAGGAACGCTACTGTGAGTATGAGCTACCTCAAATACTGTCGGTGACTGTTCAAAGAGATAGCTTGGCAGCCTCGGATCATTAGTTAACTCCACTGTTAACCATTTAGAACAACGTTAATAGTTGCGAAGAATTCACGCAGTTAGGAAAAGTAAGAGTGGTCTCTTACTATACCTAACTGCGTGAAACCTTCTCAGAAACCTATCACTCCGTATGCCACAGTGTTTCCTTCAACGCATTCTTGAACTCGAGTATTTGAATAACAATGAAGCAGTTACGGGAGAGGCAATAAAAAGTGTTCATAAAATAATGCTAAATAAACCATACAAAATTTCAATAAAAAATTCTGGATAGTTTTAATTTTTTGCTTAACCATCAAGGCGGACAGAGTGCCGCAGGCCAAGTTCTCGGTCGACCCGCTCCGCTGCCATGCCACCGCTCTTTCTTTTCCTAACTGCGAGAAATCTTCTCAGAAACCAACACTCCATATGGCACAGTGATTTCTTCAACGCATTCTTGAACTCGAGTATTTGAATAACAATGAAGCAGTTACGAGAGAGACAATAAAAAATGATCATAAAATAGGTAATGCAAAACCAGAACAAAATCTTCAATGTCAATAAAAAAATCTGGACAGTTTTTATATTTTGCTCAACCATCAAGGCGGACAGAGTGCCGCAGGCCAAGTTCTCGGTCGCCCCGCTCCGCTGCCACCGCTCTTTCTTTTTCTAACTGCGAGAAATCTTAAAAAACATATTCATAGGCTAAAACTTCCACCCATGCCGGGATTCGAACCCGCGACATCTGGCTATCCGTGCCAGCGCTCGTTCCAACTGAGCTAATGGGCGACTCACCGGCATCAGTGAAATTTCGAACCTCTTTACAATATTCTCTGTATTATGTACAGGCAGCGACATCTGGCTGAAGTAATTTGCATAACTTGCAGCACCGAGTACAAAATTTAAAAATTGTCCTTAGCACGGATTAGTGCATTAAAAAAGAATTATAATCATGCGAGAAATCTTCTCACAAACCTATCACTCCGTATGCCACAGTGTTTTCTTCAACGCATTCCTGAACTCGAGTATTTGAATAACAATAACGCAGTTACGAGAGAGACAATAGGTCAGAGACCAGGCGAACCTTTAGTTATTTGTATGCAAATACCTTCTGCGGATGATCATAACATTAACACCTAAGTAGGCACGTTTCGGTTGCCATGTACCCATGACGTAAGTAAGTAACGGTGAAAGTATGTAAATTGCGTGCCCGAATTACCTTAGGAGTACCTAGCTAGACTTACCAACAAGCATCTTGGACAGTCAACTACATTAGGGTTCCAACTAGGGTTGCCAGGTGAGTCGCGAAATAATACCGGACAACCCCAACCGGTATATGCTAGGTCGCAAGAAAATACGGCCTAGCATATAAGTTGGTACCGGCTTGGACCGCGTTCAAGGTCCAAGAAACTGAAGCTACTAAATACCGAGTTTTCGAACTGGAACCACTTTTCCAAGACAGCTCGTTGAGTAGCAATCAGAGCGTGTTTTTTAAACTCCTGAGTTTCTTCATCCGATAGGTACTGTCCCTCGAAATACCGGACATTGTTCTGTCCGGTATGACCATTTATTTTTTACCGGACAGGCCCCAAAAATACCGGACTGCACGCTTAAATACCGGACATCTGGCAACCCTAGTTCTAACTAGCGCCACCAATGGAATAATGATCATAACATAGTTATTTTTAATACAGTTGCTCAAAAAGTGGCGTATTGCAGTGACGTATAGCGTTCGGGTTGTGAGCTATTACACACTCGTGCTTTTTTTTACCTTTCCCGCACTCGTGCGTTTTCTTTCCCAACTGTCAAAATATTTAAGAAGAAAAACCAACCATGAAGTTTTTACTAAAAAAATCATTGCGAATACGTGTATTTCTAAAAAGAAGCTACTAATTTGTTTCAATATCAGATTTAATGATTTGATTGAATGAGTTAGGTTAGGTTTCATTTCATTAAATTTCATTTTCATTTTATATCAATAAAAAAATCCTACTGAAGACTGGCTGTATGGGCATGGTTCCCTTTGCCTACCAGAATGGGTAAAAAAAAATCTCTGCTTATATTCTTATACGGTTGGCGCCATTTGTCGAAATAATTTTTATTTATTAAATTGCTTGTTTTTTCGCAACTGTATTAATAATAGTCGTTCAGGTACACGCGCGGAACCGTAATTGCAACTTGTTCCGACTGTCAACCCTCGCCTTCGGCTGCGCCTCGGCTCGGGTAGACATTTGTCGGACATCTTTCCAATAACAGCCTTTCCGCACTTGTAATGAAATATACTATTACTAAACGGGTCAAATCGCGATTATTTATTAGGTAAAACATAATTACCTTATTTCCCGACGTTCCGGCAGCGTTTCAGTTGCCGTGGTCACGGGTAGACTGAAGTGGCGAGAGCAGTCAAGTATTGTAACAACATTAAACTATTTTTTGAACCTACGGACTAGAACTTAGGATCAACAACCTAGGACTTTAATCGATTTCCACCATAAACGGCCGTTTTTAGCGGAAATCGATTAAAGTCCTAGAATGTTCAAGGCTGTATGTTCCAAAAATTGTTATCAAGAAAATATGATTTTATTGCATTGGTGGCGCTTGTCAGTACCCCAAAGCGGTCTTAACGGTCTTATTGGTACCACGATTCCTCTTAAGCACTCTTCGTGTTTCAAATGAAATCAATCAATGAAAAGTTATTCAAAGTAGCACAGAAACTTAAGACTTAATGAACGTTACAAGTTAAACTACTCGTTTCAAAATCTAGATAATTTTGGAGAAAAAATAAACAATAAAACTCCATACCTACTTAGGCTTTTCAATAATAATAATATTGGCCTTTTTGCATCTACTTAATGAGATGATTTATGCAGCGTCCAGTGGCATCCTCGCTAACGGGGTAGGCTTTTCAACGTCCTTGATTAAAAGAGTTTACATAATTATTATAAAACATTACAGGTTATTTATTCCTTTATTTTCCTTTTATTTTTAACAATCAGTCACTGAAAAAAATTATAATATAATACTTTGTACGTACCAACTAAGAGAACTTATACCGCCTTATTCTAAAAACCTGAATAAGTCCTGGTTTAAACCAAGACTAAAAGATCTAGGATTGTTACGGTATCAAAGTTAGACCCAGATCAAATGTGTGTCGTTATTACAAATAAAAGACTATTCGAGGATCAGTTAAACCAGAAATCAGCCATGGTTCAAATAATATTCACAGATTCGTTCATTCAGCTTTCATTCAATGCTGCGTTCCGTTTCACTAAATTGATATTATCTTCACATTTTAAACACAAATATATTCATTATTGCATTTAAAATACCTATAAATCGTAAACTGTTCTTTGTTTAGGTTCCAATATAACTAAAATGAGCACAATTAATTATTATATTGTTATTGGAGCGTTTTTATAATCAAATGGCTACTCTCGTGTGAAATGGAGTGAAATATTCGAGCGCGCGCGCCAATCCGAGACGTCAAAAATTTTCTGATAGTTTCATACTGGGAATAGGTAAGTATTACTAATTTTTAAACTTTGGGCGGTTTCGTTGTTGATTATTATAATAATAAAATGGAACATTTGAAGAAAAACGTGAACCTTTATTTGTATCGAAAATCTTCGTCACTTAATTTGAAGGGATTCACACGATGACGAAGTCCAAATCATGCCCCAATCGTCCAAATCATCGAATTCCATCATATCAATGGCGTCCATAATATCAATGATTTATTGCAATCTATCACACACACAAAACCAAACAAATACAAACGTCAATTTGGAGGTTAGTCCATAGATAAACTAGGGGTATCAGAAGTTTAACTTTAGTACCATAGATAGTCCATGACATAGCGATAAACTTCGTTTAGTAATAACATTTTACTTGGTCTATGGTTTAAACCTGGTAACAATCCCAGTACTAAATTTAGACCGCGTTTTGGAATAAGGCTGATAGTACTGAAATGAGTAGAATATAAAAAGGCGTCACACGTATTCATGAACTTTTTTGCGTATATTTGATAGGTCTGAGAATAGCTCATAGTAATTACTATGACAAACAGTTATAAGATAACATTTTCTACTATTATAATACAACAATATTTACAAAAAAGGCCTAACCCTCTGGGATACAGGCGTAAGGTTATGTGTGTGTGAGTTAGTGTGTATATTTACAAAGAAATCTCCCTCTATTTAATGTCAATAATACGACTCAAAGAAACTGTTTGGTAACTATCGTCGCTAACCACGAATTCAAAGCTCTTTCAAAGACAACGTTTAGTCTGAATATTGAAATCACTCACTGATGATTTCACAACAAAAATCCTGGTAACTCAGACTGTTTCATTTGTGCCCGGGACTGTGTAATCTTTATCTGCGCGTACGCGGCACCTTTGCAGATAAGGAGGGAGTGAGCCCAATGTTATGTTATCTGCTAAGTCCTTTCCGACAAGTTCGAACAAGTTGGGGGAGAAATATTGTGAAATAACTTTAAAAGCCAATTGTTCGTCACCTTTCCACTAGGCTATTCCTTTCCAGTTTTTTATGTAGTCTATATACGTCCCACAGGCCTTCTCTCAGAGAGAGAGAGAGAGAGAGAGTAAGGGGGTGCCCACCGCGGATAGAAAATTTCAAGCGCTGAGGTATTTGAACACTTCTGGCATTCAGGTTTCCTCATGATGTGTTCCTTCAATGTAACATCCATAATGTAAGTATATAACTTAAGAATAAAGAATAAGAATAAAAAGAATTTTATTGCCTCATCAAAAACAACTTAAACAAAGTAAGACTTAAAATATATTATAAAATATTATAAAATAAGGCAAAAGGTAGTGGCTCAGCTGGTGCTGACCCGGGTCAGCCCCGGACAGCGCTGGTTTTCAGCCACTGCCTTCTCCCTGAGATGTTGTACGGGAGTAATGTAAAGAGGGCTGTATCAATTAGGTAAATAACCACTAATATAAGATCGATTAACAACGAAACAAAACATCTGTTAAAATATGAGATAAAAAAAAAACTATTTTTCTTCTTAAATAAAAGGAGGTTACTAAACATTTTTTTATTAAAAAAATAATTTATATGAAAAAAAAAAGTATTATAAGAGACAACGTCATTCGTACATGCCGGGAGCCGAACCCAAGACCTCCCGATTGAAAACCTAGCGCTCCGCTACCGCATTATCCTTACTAATATTATAAAAGCGAAAGTTTGTAAGTATGGATGGATGATGAGAATAATACATAGGCTACCATTTATAAAGGTATTTTGTGAATTGTCCAAAATATGACGATAAGTGTCAAGTTGTACGTAGGAAAAAATCGACCATCTGCGAGATAATGGCGGGCGCTGCCAAAGCCGCTAGAGTTACACATAATTATGTAATGTATAATGGAAATGTTTAAAAAAGTCGTTAATATAGTTTTATAGGAGCATACTACCTATAGCCTTCATGATGTGTTCATTGAGGTCTATAGGTAGCTACTGCAGTCTATAGGCAGTCTGCGGTCTATAGGTAGTGATCCATTCCTCATGAGAACACATCATGGTTAGGGCTCCGCAGTGCTTGTTTAACGTATTTCTTATGTTGCCAATATTGTTACGTTGTTATAGTGCGACTGTAACATCTCAATATTGTCAGGTTGTTATAGTTTTCAAATGCGTCAGCGTTGACGAAGTCGAGGGCATGAGCTATTTTACATCGTTACCAACCCTTGTATGTCCCGACTGCTGGGGCACGGGTCTCTTCCTGCATCGCAGGAAGGTTAGGCCATACTCCACCTCGGGGGCTGGTGGAGCAGTGTAAAACAGTGGCGGGCCTTACTGTCAGAAGTTATCAAGGCGCCCATAAGGCCTCTCTCTGACATGACTCAACGACTGCAATTATAAGACAGCCGGCACCAACGGCTTAACGTGCACGGAAACGCTCGGAAAAATGCCACTAGCGGTAGTCAGGGACGGTCACCCACCCTGCACCTGACCGTGCCTGTTGTTGCTTAACTCAAGTGCTGGATTCCAATCACACGGTTCGCCTAGGCCACGAGCGCCAAAAAGTATTTATTAATTGAAAGGGAATTAATTACAAATATTATGTTTGGTCGTTGGCTCCCACACTTTCACGAGCGACTTTGCAACTAAACTGTAAAAAGCTATAATGCATTCGATTGTACCAGGCTCAGTCGATTAGCATTCAGTTTATTTCCATCGGCCGCTTCTAAATCCCTTTCGTGGTGCACAGAACAATGCAACAACAATGCACGGATCTGGGACAAAGCCAGTAAGTGAAGTACCCGCCAGTACCATCCAATACTATTTGCATAGGACAGTGAGTCAGCGGCAGACGGCACTCGATGTTTACTCCGCTCCAAACATTATTTGGGACAAAGAAAGCGAGTATTTCCACTGCGGAAGTGACACTTAGAAAGTGGTAGAAACCTATTTCGTTCATAATGCATAGTGATACTGCAAGGTAGGCATTTTGCTTCCTAGACAATAGAAGGTTTTGGTAAATTTGGCACAGAGTTGTGCCAAATGGTATCTTAACCTCATGTCTACAAATCAAAGCGTTCAAATCACAGAACATTTTTACGTATTTTTTTAAACTAAGTTAATTTACTCATAATTAACAGCCGAAGAACCGAATGAATGGTATATAAAAACCTTGTGTCACAACCGCGTTTACTATCTGAGGGTTGGTCGGCCTAGAGAATAGCACCAACCCAATTCTTCCCGCGGGTGTCGTAAAAGGCGACTAAGGGACACAAACCGGGGGGTAGGCAGCGGCGTCCCGTGCAGTAAAATTCCACCGACCTGCGATCCCCAACCCGCATGCCCAGCGTAGGGGTTTATGGGCAGTACCCCCTATGATAGCACGACGTGGCGCTCTTTAGGGGAGGGCTACGTCCAGCAGTGGACTAGTATAGCCTGACGACGACGACGAAAGAGAACACCCACTACTTAACAACATGAAATAGCAGCAAGGAGTAAAATCTCCGCTCACAGCGAGAATGTTATCACAAGCGGGCCGCGGTTTTGCAAACAAATGTGCCTTATTGTAGTGGCCGGCGTTAGGTAATCAGTGGATCTTTGGCTCCCTCTGACTAACATCGTAGAATAATAAAAACTGTTTTATACGGATATTACAGTTTTACAATTGTCGTCATAAACGTGTCGGCACTTTTTCAGTGGAGTCTTTCGAGACCACGGCACCTGAAAAAGTGCCGAAACTTCGGCAAATTGTAAAAATGTTAAATAAGCGAGTAAAATCCGTACAAAAACAGTTTTTATTATGTCTAGTGCTCGTGTTAAATTTAGAAAATACTATAACATCGTAGAAGTTGCAAGTCCATACATTTACGAAAATATTAAGTACTAGCTGCTGCCCACGACTTCGTACGCGAAGAAATGTCGATATGTATTTTATTGGTATAAAAAGAAGCCTACGTGCTATTCCAGACTACAAACTATCTCTGTGCCAAATTTCATCCGGATCCGAACAGCCGTTCTGGCGTGATTGAGTAACAAACATACACACATAAAACAAACTTTCACATCAAACAAAGATAAGATGAGATGTGAGAAAAATTATCAGCAATTTCTAAAATATTGGTTGCCGTCAAAATATTGATATTAGGAATAAACATAAATTGTCATTTCCACGATCTAGACTTGCAAAAGTCAATTCGTCCTTTATGGGGCACTGTATAAGTATCCACAATAAGATTCCTCAAGATATGCTAGACCGTACTCTATCTACGTGCTAGACTTACTACCGACGCGGTTTGAAAAAGGTGTCAAGCATACTCTTTGCAAAAAATTAAGTATTAAAAATAAATACCGTCTGGTACAATCGAATACATTATCGCTCTCTATAGTTTAGTTGCAAAGTCGCTCGTGAAAGTGTGGGAGCCAACGACCAAACATAATATTTGTAATTTCCTTTCAATTAATAAATACTTTTTAGCGCTCGTGGCCTAGGCGAACCGAGTGATTGGAATCAATCACTTGAGCTAAGCAACAACAGGCGCGGTCATGTGCAGGATGGGTGACCGTCCCGTGACTACCGCTAGTGGCATTTTTCCGAGCGCTTCCGTGCTTCGAAAGGCACGTTAAGCCGTTGGTGCCGGCTGTCATATAATGGCATTCGTTAGGCCATGTCAGAGGCCTTATGGGCGGCTTGATAACTTCTGATAATAAGGCCCACCACTGCCTTACAATCCTCCACCAACCCGGACTTGGCCCCCGTGGTGGAGTATGGCCTAACCTTCCTGCGATGCAGGAAGAGACCCATGCGTGCCCCAGCAGTGGGGACATACAAGGGTTGATAACGATAAATACCGTATAAAAAAGCTCGTAATTGGCCTATGATTGATAAGTCTAATTAATTGTCTACCTAAATTGTATTTGCGCTGTGAGCTTCTTGTGATTAAATAAAATAAAAAATAAAAATAAAAGATACAGACTAGTTTGACAATTGGCGGCCTAAGTAGGTTGGGATCACGGATGTCATTTGATTTGATGTCATTTGACATCCGTGGTTGGGATACGAAGAAAAACCGTACCTGAGTCAGCAGCGGTAAGGTTGAGCCTCGCCCGTGCTACGGGACTGTCTTCGTGGTTGCAGAGGTCCCGGAAACAGCACAGGAGAAGGGTCTGGTCCCTCGACTGCGGCACGTGACCCCCCGGCATGTTTTGGCATCGCGCGATGGCATCCTCGGCCCTGGAATTGGAGAGGGCGAAATGTTAGTTTCTGTCTTTTGCACTTCTTGCACTTATTTGGCATCCAGTAGAACATAAAAGAAAGTGCAAGGTGGCTAAAGAACATTCTCGAAATCGGAAAATTACTGGCCTGCCAATATCGAGGATTTGAGCAAGTAGGTAGGTACATCTTAAACGAAATACATATAGGCAGTTAAAGAAATTGTAACCTTTTTCTATGTAACCCATAAACATTCCACTGCAGGACAAAGGCCTTCTCTCAGAGAGAATATGGGCTTAATTACTACGCGTGCCCACAGCGGATCGGCAATGTTAAGCTCTGAGATATTTGAACACCTCGGACACCCAGGTTTCCTCGCGATGCTTTTCTTCACAGTTAGCGACACAAAGTCATTGGTACATGCCCGCACTGAGAATCAAACCTGGGTCTCTCGCTTCAGAGTATCTTGTTCTACCCACTGGGCTACCGCTGCTCTACTGTAACCGATTCAGAGTTATTTAATGTTGAAGCTAACATTGAGTGATACTGAGTTATGCTTACTAATATAAAGAAAACAAGATATTAAGGCTTTACTAGTGGCGACAAAGAGACGAAGGTAAGATGATCTGGCCTCCTAGTTAACATAATCATAAGACGTGTCTATCTTAGTCTACTTTCCGAGCGATTACCAAACCTTGCAAGAATCTCTTTGGCAAGACGACTTCTCCCAAAAAACGAGTTCGTCACGACACTCCAGTTCCCATCACTTGTAAATCTTTTAATATTATTGGACAACACATTTATCTAACCGAACGACAGTAATTCCCCATATAAATGCCGAGCCCACTGTCCAACCAACTTAACTCGAAGCGGACTGTTGTTGAATACTAAACGCGGCGCATTTTTGTGCTTGTTCGCATGGCAGGATGATTGTCGGCGCAGGCGCATCTCTTGGGAGAGGCATGTGGTTTGACACTTGATGACGTAAGTTTTTTACTAGTAAATGCCGGTAACATGCAATATATTTTAAAAAACCTATTTAGAGGCTAAAAATTCCACCCATGCCGGGATTCGAACCCGCGACCTCTGGCAATCCGTGCCAGCGCTCTTTCCATTAGCTCAGTTGGAAAGAGCGCTGGCACGGATTACCAGAGGTCGCGGGTTCGAATCCCGGCATGGGTGGAATTTTTAGCCTCTAAATAGGTTTTTTAAAATTGTCCTTAGCACGGGTTAGTGCATTAAAAATAAAAAATAGTATAATCATGTGGGTACAGTGATATCATTCCGATGTAAAAACCTATCTGCAAAGTAGGTAGTCGGGGCTGTAAATGATGCAATTTACTTAAGCCAGATGTCGCTGCCTGTACGTAATACAGAGAATAGTGTAAAGAGGTTCGAAACTTCACTGATGCCGGTGAGTCGCCCATTAGCTCAGTTGGAAAGAGCGCTGGCACGGATTGCCAGAGGTTGCGGGTTCGAATCCCGGCATGGGTGGAATTTTTAGCCTCTAAATAGGTTTTTTAAAATTGTCCTTAGCACGGGTTAGCGCATTAAAAAAAAATAGTATAATCATGCAATATATTTGTTATACGTCCACGCAACACTGTCCCTAGTATCAACATAGGATACTACGAGTATGGTAACCCGATAAGAACGCAATGACACAAGTGCAGTGGGAGGTTTGATTCCAGGTTTAATTCCCAGTATGGGCATGTACCAATGGCTTAGTTTTCTAATTTATGTACATTTGAGAAGTTATACTTGTCAGTCAGGTCAGGTTTCTTCACGATGCTTTCTTTCACGGCATCGTGAAGAAACCTGAGTGTCCGAGGTGTTCAAATGTCTCAGCGCTTTAAATTGCTGATCCTCGAAGTGGGCACGCGTGGTAATTAAGTCCATATTCTCTTTGAGAGAAGGCCTGTGTACTGCAGTGGGACATTTATAGGCCACATAAAAAAAGGTTACAGGTTATAGACTTCTTCCTAAAATACAACCACTTTGAAAACAACTATGTTACCGCTATATCATAGATGTAGACCATTACTGGTCCTAATACCAAACTAGGATATCCTGACACTGCTATGGTAACCTGGCAAGGACATGACACACTTGAAAACGACAAACATAGAGCCCAATTTTTATAGATAAAACTCGGTGGTAATCAAACCACTAGGCCATTATAGGCCTATGTCTAGCAGTGGAGGAACATTGGCTGACTATGACCTGCGCCTACATACCCCTTTAAGCTGTTATTTTGTTTTATTTAACTTCAAATCATGGTTTGCTAAGACATCTTAATGTAGATTGCAAAGTAGAATTACCCACAGATTAATGAGTAGAAAGACTCGGCTACACAATTTAGAACGAATTGTCATAATAAACAATCAATTGTCGTTTTATGAAATGCGGCTCTAGGATGCGATCACGTAAGTCTCCAACTGTATGGAGTTGTGTGATTTAGACAAACCGAACTGTCATATACATACATAATTCGGCACTTTAGAGTCGTCTAAACGCTTAACTCAATACAATGGAAAGTTACGTAATAAAAGGGCTGAACGGTCCTAACGATTACATTGATCTGACCGTCAAATCGGTGACGTAATCAAGTGTTACTTCAGGAAGAGAGTACCGCAACTTAACGTCTCCAGTCGCTAAGCGCACACGCGTGTTTTCTCACGGAACTCGTGTGTTCGAACTGAAGATGTCTCTAATTAAGTAGATTTTTCAAATTGTTAACTCTAATGGGATAATTTTCATTACAATGTTTGCGTATGCTGCCTTTCTCAGCGTGGACAGCGAGGCCTGTCAATCACAGTTGGTAGGTAATAGTACCCTAGGGACGAAAGTAATTTCTTAAGTTAAGACCATGTGTGGCGGGTTTTGGCCAAATAATTCGAGGGCCTAAATAAGTCGTTAACCCGAAGTAAGTAATTTGCTCTTTATAACGTACTAAAGTAAAGTATACACAAAGTTGTAGCCTAATTTTAATACAGTATAATTATAATTGTAATGCAATAATGGATCTCTTTGACGAATGGGCGATTGATAAACCGACCAAACAAATCCGAAGGCCAAATTCAATTAATCAACCGCGGGCCTTTCTACGAATGGCAATTAAAATACCGTTAAAAATTCATTTGTCAAAATTGCTCGTGACACAACTCATTCTCATGGGAACTACGAGTATGAAGTAGTACGCTCAGTGATACGAATTCGGCTTATTTGGCATTATATAGTCGATCAATCACTAGACGCAAAAATATTTCATGCAACATTCCGGGTTATCCAGAAATAACAGGTAAATGGGAGCGAATAGCAGGAAAATACGTGAGCCAAAAATGACCACCTAAGAAATGAAAAAATATTGCGTTTAACGAAAACAACAAGTGTTTTAAATATTGTTTTGCATTTTTTAGTCCCATTACAAGTAGTAGGGAAACAAATATCGATGTATGAATGCTAAGACAGAAGAAGTGTACATCGACATCCAACAGAAGTGTTCAATTGTTTTAAAAACTGGCCAAGTGCGTGTCAGCCTACGCGCTGTGCAGGATTCCGTATGGTTTTTTTTTTAACTTTACTAAACGAACAACTGTATTGAAAAAAAGTCGATGGTATTTGTGCGAATTTATAGCACCAGGATTGCAAATTTGGGACCAGGGCACGTGAAGGTGTTGTATGGTCATTATTATTAAGATATCTTATGTTAGATAAGACTTAAGACTATTCTTTATTGTACACCAAAGCACATAATATAAAAACGCCGCCGTCTACTGATTTTTATTCATTCTGGTATCAAGTCCAAGGAGATTAAAAAATACAAAAAACAAAGAAGTAGTCTAAACAAGACAAAAAGTTAGGGCAAAAATTCTGCCTACTGTAGGCATTTGGATGAGAGATCTAAGATCAAAACTTTTATCTTCCGGGATCTAAAGTAATCAGGAATCCAATCTGTATTGGACAATCTGATTTCAACTCTGTGCCTTGATAATAAGATCGTCTGAGCCGTCAGAGACAGCTTTGTGATACTGTGAAAAAATTGTGACCGTGTGATTGAAATAACTCAAAATTTAAAACAATTTCTTCAATAGCGAATGTTTCAACAAATAAACTTTATGTATAAAAAAATTAACAATCTACTTTTCTCTTAGAAATTGACACATAAATTTATTAATGGTTAATGAAGAAACGGTTTTGAACGTTATTGCAATGACTGTTGCATAGATTTTTTGCGACTTTCTCAACAAAACGATTTTTAATCAAGCATTGTAGCTAATTTTTTATTACCCAACCATGAGAATTCAATTTATTTTAGCGCCGATAAAACATAGGTACATTAACCAAAGGAAAGTTATATATATATAATGTAACCAACCAGCGAATACTGAAGCGAGAGTTCTTGATCTATTCAGTTTGAAGAGCTGTTTGGTATTTTACTATAATCCCCCCTCAAAAATCACAAGCGAATTCTTGAAACAATGTAACTAGTCTTCAAGGGATTTTAACTGAATATTTCAGAGGGAAAACCACGATTTCCATTTCTGAGTCACACACAAAGAGTATAAAATTAAAATAGTGCGCAGTTCCTTTGTCAACAACATTACAAAGAAAGTAGATGCAACTGACGGAAAGTGAATTGATATATCACACACACACAATCAACAGAGCGTCGATCGCCGACAATGGGACTCAGTCCATACGCGACAGGCTCCTTTCATATGATACTCCAGCTATGAATTTTGTATTCGAGCGTGGTCTGAATAGCATAACTGTGAACCATTTTGTTCGAGATGTATTTGAAGTGAAAACTTCTTTAGGGGCACTTATTCCGAATCCGTCTTATAAATGGCACGTAAGCGCAAACAATGAGCAAGTTGTGCAAGGACCTGGCAGAGCCACCGCGAATTTCATTCCTTGAGGTGCAAACAAGTCGCAGGCCAAGCTTCCTCATGAACTTGCCAGAAATCTTGTTACAAACACGAACGGCAGGCTGTAATCTGGCTATAACTATTATTGGTAGAAATGTGGGTTGTTGTTGTTACATAAGAGCAATTGTTTTCCTCAGCTAATATCAGCGATGGGCAGAGACCCGATCGCCATAGCGGGTCAGCGTACGCTGGACCAGCTTGTTATCTCGGGCCAAGACCTCCGCCCCAGAAGCTGCCACCTTATCACCACAAACGAGGACAAAGATCCAACATCACTCAGGACCGTAAACATGTCGGCAACAGAATTAATTGCCTATCAACGCGCGGAATTTCAATTTGAATGTCTAACTACCTATGAGAATGAAGGTGAAGCTGATCAAGGGTTTTTTGTTAAAGAAAGATTTAAAGTAACCTAATTAAAATAATTACCGCCAATTGTATAACATTACTTAAGAAATCATGGTTGTATCCTTTTTTCTGGTTGTGCAATAAAGTGTTCTCTATCTATGTAAATTTATACTGAATTCCCGGTATGGGTGGATTTTTTAGCCTCTAAATAGGTTTTTACAATTATTCTGAAGTGCTAGAAATTGCATAAAAATATTGGGTTCAGTGAAATAGTTGAGCAAGACTTTCGAAAGATGTTAAACAAAAAATCTTGACGGTACAGTTTAACATTTGGAACTCACACGTCAATAACAGATAGCTTTAAATTCGAATGCGTCGAAGTCGTAGCAAAGCAATTAACATGTGTCGAAGAAATGGAATGAGAGTAAGAAGTACTTACTGTCCCACAAGAGGAGCTGGAGACAAAATCTATAGAGGGCGATAAAAGAGGGGAATTTCAATTTGAATTCGATTAAAGTCTTAACGAACGGAGAATGGGCCGATCGTTAGCAGAAGATAATGGCCCGCACAAGGGAGATTGCCAAAAAGAAGCAAATCGAATGCTAAAGCAAATAAAAGCGGGCATGCGTCGACGGAACCTGTTTGGTCCGAGTCGGCTCAAACACAAGACCAATGAGATAATCAAGAGAACGGGTAATTTCAGGGCATAAAAACAAGAGCCGAGTTTCGTCTTAAATAATTAACGACGACTGAGGAATGTTGAAAACTTGGAAGCGATCCTTAAGGAATGGGAATGAAATAGATGGGTCATGCAGTAAAAAGTAGTTTTAGTTGCCGTGTACGTTTAACCAATAAATGGAATTAAGATTCCTTCCCGTTGACTACTGATAACTTTATACAGCCAATGTACCTCGTCTGAGCCATCGTGTGTAGTGATTTAGCGTTTTATGTTTACAAATATTGTAATCAGCGGTCGGTCCCTCATTAACGAGGAACAAGGCAACGATAAAATAATTTATTCCACGACTCCGTTGTTTTGTTGCAAATAAACCAGCCACTTGGCGATGTTGCCAAATTGATAGCGCCGCGTCAAGATTATCTTCTGAAAAAGTACCATCATGAAAAAAACCCGATTGAAAGTGAATTACACAAGATTTAAATTGGATTTTTTCTAATCCAATAACTTCCTCTAGTGGCATTTTTTCCGAGCGGTAAGCCGTTGGTGCTTGCTGTCATGTAATGGCAGTCGTTAAGCCATGTCAGAGGCCTTATTGGTGGCTTGATAACTTCTTGCTTGGCATGGACATGGACACCGTGATGGAATATGGCCTAGCCTTCCTGCGATGCAGAAGGAGACCCGTGCCCCAGCAGTGGGGGCATAAAGGGTTGTTCTGATATCATTAATTGGAAGTGTGTATGCGAACTATTTAAAGATTTTTGCACCACGTAATACAGGGAAGTAAAACCGTGTTTGTTACTGTACATAGAAACATGTTTGATGTATGTGATGTGACGGCGTCCGGTAACCAAATGTATGTGGAACCAATAGGTAACGAACACCGTGGTGTTTAAACCGAATATTGAAATGAAATGGTTTTATTCAAAGTAGCGCAGAAGCTGCGGCTTAATGAACGTTACAATTCAAACTAGGTGTCAATTTCAAAATCTAGAACATTTTGGAGAAAAAATGGACAAAAAAACTCCAAACTTAGTCTTTTCAAGGTCCTTAGTTAACATAGTTTACATAATTATTATAAAACATAGAACTCATATATTGTACTGGCTTCAATTCCAGACCTCATTGTCATCTAGATAATCCTTTATGTTATAGTTGTGCTTAACATATTTTTTGAACCGCGATTCAGGCAAGCTTAATATATCTTCAGGGATTTTATTATAGAAGCGTATACAATGCCCCATGAAGGATGTATTAACCTTTGCTAGCCTAAATGGTTTATCACAATGAGAAACACTTTTCTTCATTTCACTTAAATATATATAAAAACAAAACGTATCACTTTTAAGCGACAAGTTCTAAACGAAAAGCTCTTTTAAGATCTCTATCTCAGCTAATTACATGCGTCCAATTAATTTTACTGGCGACATGCAAACCAGCGGAATGCGTAAAATGCTGTCGCGCGGTAGCTAATTCAAATCCCCTTTAGTTACGACCCCATAAAAAAGGCGTTGTTATTCATATTTTTCATAGCAAAGCTGGTTGTTGATCTTCACAAATATTTAAGAAAGAAAGAAAGACATTTATTTATTTATTTGAACTATACATACTTAAATTTACGACTGTCGAGACAACCAAATTTCGGACTTCTTGCAGAAGCCTTTATGTCATTTAAAACTATCCAATTCAACTCATTAATTTCAAATTTAAAAATTCATTGCCTTAGCAGTCTTAGGGCCGGGGTCTGAATTGACAATTTCACTAATTAAACACTTAAGTAACGTTCTGTCACGCTCTTTTCTGAGAAATTTAAAGAGACAGCACTACAGTTATGTATTTACCTAGCTAAATTCTCAATTCAGAAACCGGCCCTTCTAATGTTAGTACTTATTCTTTTAGTATTTATAGTGGTCTTTGTTTGCCACTTGAAGATAGCAAAAATGTTCCAATGCAACGTTCTTGTCAGTTACTGATACAGTCATGTCATCAACATAATTACGATTGTTTTTGTCCGCCGACCGGGCCTGTGTTTCTTGTTAACTTTCATCGTGGAATTAATTATCTATTCCTTTGTACGTCCCCGGTTATATGTGAAGTGCATCGTCATCGATCAATTCCGCTTATCATTGTAGATACCGGCGTTAGATCCATCAGCACTGGTCATTTTACTAAGCCACATTTCTGGGCATAGAGAATTTTTAAAATAACGTTTGAAAAACTAATGTGCGCAACATGTTACTTGCGTCTTTCATTCCAATACGTCACTTAGGTAAGTGATCAGCAGATGCTGATCGCTAAATAAGGTTTCCAAAAACGTAGACATTGCCTAGACAAGAACGTATAACATCGATCTCGTCAGTCAATATTTGTATGTCAAGATTACTAAACCGTTCGGGAAGGATTCCACTACAATGGCGATCTGGTTTTAAAACTGTCAATATCAATGACGCAGCAAATGAATTTATCCTCTATCCCTAATCTCCTTTCGGAATTCTCTCAGAACGACTCAGCCAAGTGTTGATGGCGCTAAGTGGTCGTGTCTCCAGCGACAGTTTAGCACTTAAGCAGCACCGTTATCTAGTGGTCGTTGCAAGTAACCACGACGGAAAATAAAATTCTTGGGACGTCCAGCGTCCTGTCACTTGGGATTGGAAGCACTTACGTCTCGGCCAGATGATGGAGGCAGCCGTGCCTGGTGTGGTGACGGCGGGCCGGCAGCTCGCTATAGCAACCGCCGCTGGCCGGTGACCGGCACATGTAGCCGGTGCTGACGCACTGCGCCGTGTTGCAGTAGCATCGCACGCCATCCCCGTCCGGCCCCGGATCCGTCGGATCTGCGGAAGAAGGAAGAGAGGTGTTACAAGAAAATACATAGATAAACTAACGTGTGTTCGCAGGAGGGGTTGGCAGAGGCAGGGGATTGTAACTTGCAACAAACTGCTGCATTCGCTTCGTCGACATTCAAGCACATCGGACGAAATAGGGGAGAGAAAATAAAGGAAATATTTGAATAGGCGTAGGGCATCTGTAGACCGCTTGTCTCAGATCTGAGGAGTTCTAAGTTGGATGCCGGTACGCACAGAAAATCAAATCATTGTTATCGATGACTTTGTTTTCTTAGTAAGGCGCATTTATTGTGAATTTGGAGAAAAAACGGTAAACCATTGTCGGGTTGTCGTAAGAAAACTTAAGTGTAAGTAGTGTTCACATAAATTCTCAAACAGATTCGTTCTAAAAGGCCAACGATAATTTTAAAATAACCTAATTTCAGTGTGGCCCATATAAAACTAAACTCTCCTTTAAACTCCACTTAATACTCAATACTTTATTGCATTCCACAAGTTTCAAGGTTGTTACATTATAACTTAACAGTTATTTGATAAGATCTTTGATTTGGATTTGGCACGAACAAAAAGAGAACAAAAAATAAAAGCTCAACTTTTTAGATTCTGGAAATAGCTGCAAGGATAATAAACTAATTAGCACGGAATTTTGATGAACTTAATTACATTACCTAACGTTCCAGATGAAATAATAACCTATAAACCTCACGTGAATAAGTACACTCCAGCGACTTAGGCAATAACTGAAGCTAAACGTTAATGTGGGTTATTACTGGTAATTAGTTGAAAGGAAATAGACTGGACAATCGTAGAGACAAGACGTGATATAAACGGGTATGAAATGAATACAAGCAAGCAGGTGGGTTCAGACGAAAAAAAATGCGTCGTACTTTCAAGTACGTAAAAAGAGGTTTCGAAATAAAAACTAAATGCTGATTGCTATTTATGACTGGTTCATTAAAAACATAACCGCGAACACGGCTAAAACCAAAGGGGTCTCGCGACATGAACCTGTTCTCGAAAAGCCACGTATTGGTCGGTGAACCAGCAAAAATAGCATCCAGCTGCGTTGCTCGTTCCGTGTATGAATAATGCCCGCGTCATACGCTGCGGCCCTCAACATAAATACATCCTCAGGCTCCACCGCATTCAATGTAAATCGGTGCCCCAGACGATGAAACAAAACGAAATTAATTTCCAGAGCGGGTTTATTTACTCGGGGATCACGATCGGGAAACAGTTGGGGCTCCTCCTGCCGTCCCTTTTCGTGTCGCTGCGTCAGAGCGTGACAGGCTGATTTGGATCGAGTCAGTCACCGGATCAGAAGTCGAGAGTCCGGCCGGAGACGACCCCCCCGAGCTCGGGTCGTCTTCAAAATACTTTTCCGTGCTTCACGGAATCGAGTTTTGTTTCCTTTTTAATGGGCCTAATCATCGAATGATTAGTGATTCTCATCGTCGTCGTCTTGTGAGATCGAGCTCGATACGAGCGGACAAGAATAACTCGATGTTCTTTGATTCATTAAATGATAAGTCATAGACAAGGCAAACAATGACCATAGGCATTTTAAGAGCGTATACAAGTATTTTAAAAAGTAAACAGTCGACGTTCTCAGTTCGAATTCCCGCAGCTGTTTTGTTTTTGCGAGGCGAAAATCTGGAAAGGCCTTTGCGGGATGAAGTCTTCGTCGAAGCCGCGGGATGCCAAGAGTCCACAATAAATAAATGATCGAGAACAAAAACTGGGCTCGCCATTCCCCTTGGCAAAAAGACCAAGGCATGACCGGTTTAATAACCAACTGGGCCTTTGCACATACGCTGCTGATACCGATATGCGGACGATAGTTTCTCTACTTTTCACTGTGGCTTACGTCGAGGGACGCATAAATTAAAAACAGGAATCTATAGGTATACTTATTTAATCACAATGTTACGTGCGTAAAATTAAGTAAAATATTAAAAATAATAACATTAGGTTATAATTTTCAGGTTCATTGGTCACTAGAATTCTGAAAACACTGCACTCTTCTAAAAGCCACCAATACATATTAAATTTTCTTAAAAATGTATTGGTGGAATACAGAAACAAAAAACCATAAAACCTGAAACATTACACTCATTTTTGTTCGGTCAGTCGTGTAATTCTCTAATAATAATAATAATTCTCTAAGTCTATAAGTCCGCTATGTGACTAGAATTCTAAAGGTACCGCAATCTTTTAATCAGGAATTTAAAAGTTATGGTGGAATACCGAAACAGACAAACAATCAAATAAACGTGTAATAATGAAGCCACTGAAAATAAGTTGAATAAAGTAAACATATTAGTATGGAAATACCCGTATGGGCAAGTATGGGCACCGAACTCCTCGGCGGGAAATTGGAAACTTTTAATAGCGAACCTGTAATAGCATTTGTACGCGAAATTGCCTTCATTAATTGCTTCCCTTGATGAGTATTGGCTCTTTCATTTTTTTATTAGTTTCCAGATTTGCTTTACTATTATTACCGTTCATATTTCTCTCGTTTAGTATGCTCATATAACTCTAGATCTATTCCGCAAAGCTTAACAACCGGTGGTAGCGAAGCAGTAGAACGTTGGCTTCTCACTGGGGATGTCGTGGGTTCGAATCCAATGTTTTCGTGTTCTAAGTTACGTTGTGAAGTTTTAGTAGATTTACGACTGGCTAACCATGAAAGAAAACATCAAAAAAATCTGAGTGTCTGATAAGTTCATATACTTCAGAGCTTGAAATTTCCAATCCACCGTGGGCACGCGTGGTGATACTCTCTCTTTGAGAGAAGGTCGGTGCCCTACAGTGGGATGTGTATAGACTGCATTATTGAACTACTATTTCAAGAACTCGGACAAGCTCAGTTTGCTTAAGACGTAAGTGTTGACAAAGTAACACAGCCAGTAAACCATACATCTGGAAGTCATTCTGGCTCACCTTATCAAAAAGCCTCTACGAACTAGGTACTCCTCATTAGCTTCACAATTAGTATTATCAGTACATCGAAAGAGTCTCACAAGGAAGACGCCATTAGCCGGGCTTTACAATCAATTTCGAGTCAAAAAGGAAGACCCAAAGGAGCACCGATGGCTAAAGTAAATAAAAAATAAACAAACAAGAAGAAAAGGTCCCGACCACGGCTGTTATTTAGAATTGATAAATGGGCCTCCAGAGGCGGGAGCGACGGAGACAGAGCGATGGGCGAGAAGCATGGAAGAACTAATGATTCGAAAGTATGGGAGGCATCGAAAAGGAAAAGGATTTGTGAGTTCCACAAAGATATAAAGAAAGACTGAAGGCTTGTCATTAACGGAATACTTATTACTAGAACAATTCTGCAAATTAGGAAGCAAAAAGACCTGTTGCAATTTTGAGCCCAAATCTTTCGAAATACTGCATTTTAAAACCATAACTTTCATTGTTATTAAATCAGTGTGTTGTCATACGCTATAAAGTATTTTTTAAACTGTAAAAATGCTTTCTCTTACAATAAGCAGGTAAGTAGTTCCTTTTAAACTCAAAACAAACATTCTTCCGTATCTCGGCTGGCGCCTTTCCATACCTTTCCCCACCTCATCTCCATACGACACGGGAGGGGCGTCTGCGCATCTTCACGGTGAATTTATCAGATGCAACGCGCGTTTTTAGAACAGAAGAACCGTCTCTTATTTGCCGCCAATTACACAATTCAAAAACTTATAACCAAGGTGGCAGAGCTTTTAGCTTAATTGGCTGGAAAAGGATCTTATGGGTTGGTGTGAAAGACAAGAGGTCTATGTCCAACAGTGAGCTCTGTTTATGGGACAATTAGATAGAGAGAAACTTAAGAGATTAAATTGGGGCTAAACTTGGCCAAGATCCTGCCAGCTATTTCAAGGATAAAAGCGCAAGTCTTTAGGTATTACTAGATGACGAATAACGACTAAGGCCTTTTCTAGATAAAGACAGCGTCTTGTGGCCACCCCTATCTACACCAGTTAGTTTAAGAGATCACTTAGACTGATTATGTTAGATGAGGAATTAAACAAGAGCTAGCGTTCTGACGTCAATATTTTGTGCTCAGCCGCTTCACGGATGTAAATGTAATCGTCTGTTTGGACTCCTGCGGCCGACTCGATGCGATCGCTCAAAGCGCCACGTGGCGGCCAAATGAAGTGGAAAAGCTTCGTCCTTTTTCGTCATTTGCGCTCATCACAAGGGTGGAAAGAGTTGTCGCTTTTTTAGGGCTCCGTTGGTGTTCGAATGGATTAGTTTTTGGGTTTATCAATGGCTTACTTTGCCAGCAATTGTATGTTCACGAAGTGTGCTGCGGTATTGACTGATACAATTGTGTCAGATTATTTCTTTTCTTTTACTACATAGAAGACAAAATTTATAAACATTCAATCTACACAATCACTTGTGCCAGCCTGTAACGACATAAGGACATTACAAACATCAAAAGTACCCAGATTACTACTATTCGTACAAATGCAAATTCAAATCTCAGCAGCAATGTGAACTGACAGCCGACTCCAGGGTAGAAGCAGATGAAGAGAGATCGTTCGGCAAATAAAACGAAGCTTCGCCCGCGATCGGATCGCTAAAGCCATTCCAGTTTTCGAGAATCGCGATCGCAACAGCAGAGATAGGGACCGTCGTCGACCGCGTCGCTGAATATGTCTTCTCCGATTTGATTGTGGAACAGAGACAAGTGCTGATTGTATCTCTTCAGAAAAAATCACGGTAAAATTGGTACAGTAGTCTGTGGAGCTGCTACTCTGCAGGGACTATTATGGCGTGCGTATATCACCAAAGAAAGGTAGTCGTGAGGTCGCCGGTGCCAAATACTTCCGCCTCCACACTTCGTTATCAACCCTTGTATGTTCCCCACTGCTGGGGCACGGGTCTCTTCCTGCATCGCAGGAAGGTTAGGCCATACTCCACCACGGGGGCCAAGTCCGGGTTGGTGGAGGATTGTAAGACAGTGGCGGGCCTTACTGTCAGAAGTTATCAAGCCGCCCATAAGGCCTCTGACATGGTTTAACGACTGCCATTACAAGACAGCCGGCACCAACGGCTTAACGTGCCTTGCGAAGCACGGAATTGGGTGATAAAATTTTACACATAGCTATAACATAAAAGTTTATTCAATATTTATTTAACTACTATTCGACAAGCAACCGTGTGAGACAAGCAACCGACGACGCGAGCTCCGTCTCTGCTCACCATGATTAAGCTCTGCGAATCGGAGCGAAACCTGGTCGGACTTTTCCGATATAACAACACCCGTAAGTAAATCCGGACTAAAAGTCTACAATGTGTTGTGCTTACGAAAGTTTTAGTTCAAAAAATAACTACTATTCATGAGAATTGATGAGACCGTAATACCATCTTTAAGGCTTTTAAACTGAATCTTATTTTAACTTCACGTGTTTGTAGCGTCGATCACCACAGTGGAGAAGGAGGTGCAACAATAATAACATAGCATAACGTCATGCCTGTATACCAGGGACTGCCTCTAACCACGATCCTGACATGACAGATCGCCTTCGCTTCATCAATGTTCATGAGTCGTTACATGCACGCACGCTGGTTTCGGGTATTTTTTATCTTCCCCTTTGCTAATACATTTCTTATTTGGTGTACGTATGTCCTATCCGCATGGGATGTCCCTTACTGGCTTTTCCATTCATCGTGTAACAATACGAGAAAGAAAAGAAAGTATCTTAAATGTTTTTAGCAGAGAAGTTTAACGACAGTTGTTTACATCTAAGAAGCTTCTGTTTCTCGTTACTTGTCTTCTGGGATTTGATTGTAGAACAGGGCCGGAGACAAGCACTGGATGCCGAGAACCGATTGCATCTCTTCAGCGTATTCCGCTTGCAGATTTGCGATTCAATTTAGATTAGCCGCGTTAGACGCTTGGTAGAGCAGGAACCAGTGTGATTGACTCGGTTTGCTTTCCAGGCATTCCAATGAACCGTTCGTGATGCTGATTCTGACACGTCCAATTTTGAAATGCTGGAAGTGAAATGGGCCTTATGTATACCATAATAAAGCTCATTACACCTTGAAGTACTTTAAGCTGTCAAACAAATTAGCATTTTAGCAACAGCCTAATAGTGATTGGCCCATGACGAACAAGCATGAGGATGTGATTGGACTTTGAGCCTTATGGCAAGCTGAAGTAATGTAATCACAATTAAGCATCCACTAGAAGATAATAGGTATCGGTAATGTTCCGGGCTAGCAAAAGACGTAAGACGAGGTACTGGGTATTTAAGATTTACTAAGAGCTGAACGTAGAATGATTTCTGAATTCCAGAGCTTACTATCAAAGTGATTAGCCTAAGACGAACACGCATAAGGATATGGTTGGACTTTGAGCCTCATGGCAAGCTAAAACAATGTGAAAACACTTGAGAACCCACTAAAATGTCGCTTATGTTCCCTGTATAGAACGTACATGAGCTTAACATTACTACGAGTAACTACTAAACGTAGAACTATTTGTTCATTCCAGACCTTGCTAAGTGTTGTTGAAAGTGTTGAAGTCGATCATTATCATTAAGTTAGAAGACCCTAATCGTGTACGGACATAAAATGCTCAAAAGCACTATCAAACATTTAAAAGTCGCGTCCGAAAACCTCCGAATGTCCATCGAATGGTAATAAGCAGCTAATGGTGTTGCGACAACGTCGGCTTTCACTCGACGTTCACACGCTGTCCGGGCCCGTTTTATCTGTTACTTTATAACGATAATAATGTTTGTGGCTCGCGCCGCGGCCGGTTCTTTCAGCCGGATTGGTGCCAAAGAACAAATGGAACAGAAGGTGCAACAAAAGACATGCAATGGCCACAGCGTTTTAGGCATGTAGGCGTTTTCTCAAACACCGCGAAATAGAAGAATGTCTTAAGCGCTGAGACATTAGCTCATTACACGAGCCCAGGTTTTCTTCAGCATTTAATAAATGCATCGATCACATAGAGAATGTATGAGCAAAGGCCCAGATAAAACTACCGAAAACTGGCGTGCATGCATGCGACGACTAATTAAATAAAAAAGAGATCTGTCAGGTTTGTGTCAAGTAACAGACCCTGGTTTGCGGCTCACGCCTGTATCCCCGAGGGCTAGCCCTCGGGGATACAGGCGTGAGTTTATGTGCGTATGCATAATTAAATGTGTATCACCAAGAATCCGAACAGGGTTTGGTAATTTCAAGCTTTAGCGCATTGAAATGGTTTTCTGACACTCTGATGTCCTCACAATATTTTTCTTCCCTAAATCACGCAAATCGTAGAGCAACCTAGGGAGGTGTAGCGGCACGACTGATTCCACCGTCTTCTACATGTTCATGTGCCATCTCACGTCTGAGGTTGGCAATCAATTCGGCTATCTTGCTTTTCGAGGCTACCAACTCAAACAAGGAACTGGTACTCTGCTCAAACGATTCTGTCGGTTCCGTCTATCTGTTAGGTTCAATTCGCGGCCCCAGCAAAACTGCCGGTTATTGCTTAGCGAGATGCGACGCGGAAACAGCAAGGCTGTACAGCGGCCTTGTTGGGTTCCAATCGGACCGCTAGCTATTTATTGACTGTCAATTTGGCCTCTCCGATTTCATTCGAAAGACTTTGTACCGTTGCGTTTCTCAGAAGCTAGCTAGTGGGACCGCAGATTTGAATACTGCTCAAGACTGGGATTATATTAAATCCAGAAAAAAGTATGCTGTGTTGTGTCGGCCTAGAGAATATCACCAACCCAAATTCTTCCCGCGGGTGTCGTAAAAGGCGACTAAGGGACACAAACCGGGGGGTGGGCAGCAGCGCCCCCTGCAGCACAATTCCACCAAACTGCGATCCTCAACCCGCATGCCCAGCGTAGGGATTATGGGCATTACCCCCCAATGATGGCACAACCTTGCGCTATGGCGTTCATTAGGGGAGGGCTATGCCCAGCAGTGGACTAAAATAGCCTGAAGAAGACAGAAAAAAGAAACACAAAGTTTCACCAAAGTCGATTCCAGTTATTTTACACAAACTGGAATCGACTTTGGTGAAACTTTAACAAATCGCCATAATTTGGCTACAGCTTACTGAAAGAAACACTAATCGTGGTGTTTCTTTTTTTTGTCTTCTTCAGGCTATATTAGACAATGGCCTCAGAAAGTGAACTTTGATGAATTCTTGAACATGATGAATTCATATGCTCTGAAGCGCGTTGAAAGTCTAGACGAGTGCACCATATCACTTCCGCGGTCCCAAGTGTACGTATACAAAAGCCGCCTCTCCTCTGCCGACCCCACTCGCATTCCGAAGGAAATTGCCCGCGGCCGAAGCCGGCCCGTTGGCGCCGCGGCGGTTAATTGCGCCTGCGCACCGAGGACATCCATTACGAAAGATAATTCAGCAAGCAATTAGCTCGGGATGAGCCACGACCGAGATTGCGGATAGCGTCGCCACGCTATTCGGTGGCCTAGCGGTGGGATTGTCTTCTTCACAGTGAATAGGCGTGCGCTAGACGAGAATTAAGAAAAGATCGTTGTTGAAAAAAAAACAATACAAGTATAGAGACAATATCTGCGCCCTGCAGTGGGACGTATTTAGGCTACATAAAAAAAACCGGCCAAGTGCGAGTCAGACTCGCGCACCGAGGGTTCCGTATAAACCTGTATTATACACCTGAGTATTTGGTATGAATTTCAATTTAATACCTCTACGCGTTTATGAGGAAATGGGTAGTAAGTTTAAAATTATTTAAAAAAAATATATTATGTGATGTAACTAAAAATTTATGGTTTTCGTAATTTTTCCTTTATCTATGCTATAAGACGTTGCTTCGTACCAAATTTCAAGATTCTGAGTTCACGGGAAGCACCCTGTAGGTTTTGCTTCCCTTGCAAGTGTCGAAAATTTGCGGCATAAACGGCTGTATCTTTTGATTGCGTTGGCTTAGAAGTTTGATTTTTTCACAGCTTCAAGGGACAGTAGACCTGAGTAATTGATATAAATTTCAGCTTCATACCTCCACGCGTTCCTGAGAAAAAGGGTCTTGACAGACGGACGGACGGACAGACGGACAACAAAGTGATCCTATAAGGGTTCCGTTTTTTCCTTTTGAGGTACGGAACCCTAAAAACATCGAGCGGTCGGAAGGTTGCTAAAGATGACGTTGATTCACGGCTTTATGGTTTGGTTGGTACTCCTACAATACAATACACTGTTGACTTACTCACTAAAGGGAGTTTGGTTTAAATGCTGAATCGTCTATACTTCATCAATCAATGAAGTCGGATTGCTCATGATTGTATCGAGTTTCATATTTGTAGAGGAACGATTCCCAACTAAAGACCAAAACAGCTTTTAACACCTCAATCAAGCTTTGCCGAAATAGAAACGGCAGAGCCCAAAAATCATCACTAGCTTCGACTGCTCAGTAGACATGTGTATGTACTGCGTGTTATGCAGTACGCGTTATATAGCACGACCGCGTACTGGATCAGTACCCAGTACGCGGCAAAATTTAGCATGACCTATGGCATGATCAGTACGTCGCGGCCGGCCGACCGCGGCAAATCGTTGCTATGTATTTGCACATGCATGGCACAAAGCGCGCGGCGGTCGGCGAGCGTACCTTATTGATTTGTTAATAGGATAATTTTTTGCACAAATTATTATCCTACTTCGATGTTCGGGTGTCCGTCGGTCGGACACCCGAACATCGTTTTGAACTCAATACGTTCTTGATAAGGCCTACATTTCTTCGACACCGCCTCGTATTTTATGTATAATGTATAATACGTGATACGCTACAAGACGGGCTACGTCATGTAGACATAATGACAATGACTCTAAACATGGCCCTCGTGAGTTATAACGCGACATCTCAGGTAGGCCATGTTCCGCGTACTGCGTACTGCCATAATGCCATATGGCGCGGTACGAAATGCCATGCCATGTGGCATGCTCTCATAGGGTACTGTTTTGCGCATGTCTACTACTCAGACGATTCCCGCACTTATGCCACACACGATAACACCTACCACGTTTTAGCAGGCAGTGGGGTTCACGTACACCTCTGATAAATTAGCAATGCCCACAAGAGTTTATTAGAGAGAAAGAGCACCCGAGGCAGCTGCTTAACATTCCGCGCGAGTGTGCACCGCCAATGATACTTAAGAAGCCGACGGCGTTCTGCCATACGCAGAGCATAATAACAAAATAGTCTTCGCACAAGATCAACTCAGTTCGAACAGAGTCTCTCAATTTCCTCGTGTTGAAGTAAAAGGATTCTTTCGACGATGACAGATCTGGATCGACTGCGATCTAAAGCAGATTGCGGGAAATTGCTCGAGGCTGTCAATGACAGAAAAACCGGTGCGACTCAAATGATCACCGAGGGTTCCGGACCATCACTTTTTGTATTACATAGTACATTATAGTTCCTGGCTCAGGTGTCTATACATTTGATTCCCACCACAGTGTTAAATTAACATTAATTAATATGGTAACAATTTTTTTTTCTTTATTCAGTTTAGCATCTTTAGCGAGAGTTACCTATTATTAACGAGTATCCAAAACACAGGGAATCCTATGGCGGGAACGATGGCTTCATCTTATGAAATTATTTTTATTTCTATTTCATACTTGATCGATTTCTCGTTAATGAGGGCTTTTCAAGGCGTCATTAAAAACAAAAAAAACGTACCGCAAGTTACTGATAGATGGTGCTGACGTCATATAATATGTCAAAATTGACATCACATCTCTGTGGTTTCTGCCACGTTACGTTTCTGAAGTCTGTGCTTATTACTTGCCCGTTATGGTCAACCCAGTCTTATTTTATCGCTAGAATGCAATGTAATTTACGTACTTCGTCTTTAGGAACACGGTGAGTGCCTATGTTTTTACAAAAATGCACAATACGTGGCCTAGCCACGAGTAAAAACACAATTCACGTATTTATGTGATGAACAAAGTAAAAATACTTCAAAACTTACAAACTTCAACAGTTTCGAAATATAGTTTAGCGAAGATCACAGACTACAAAGATACATTTAGGTTATAACTGTGCGTACAACATAAAACGTATGATGGGTGACATTTGTTCTCCTTGCAGCGCCATCTAGTTTTTTTAAATGCAATCAATTCACAGCTGTCATTGAAAAGCCCTCATTGATTAGTTATAAAATATGGACGGTACACTTCACGGATAGCTTAAGCTTAGCAACGAGTTAACCCTGTGATAGGGAGTATCCCGAACTTATTGCCGAAGCTCTTTGAAGCTATTCAGAGATCATTGCTCCATCGGCTCAAAGCATTCTATTGCCGTTGCCACATCGGTATAATGAAGTAGATAATGCCTCGCGATTTAACAACACCACTGGCACGAATCACAAAAGGCTCTTGTCTTGATGCTTCCGACTCCATGATACTCGATTGTAATAATTATAGACTTGAGTGTCTATTATATCTGATCGCCGTACTATCATCACATCAATAAGGTTTAGTGTGTAGCGAAATGAATTAGCGATTAGCTATTTGCAACGACTTTCAGCTTGGTGGTCAAGAACGTAAACCACCAGCTTATCATCTTTTCCATCGAAGGTTGCAGACGCTGTTCGAATAATCACACCAATATCTACCATCAGATCTTCGAGTTTCCTCGGACACTTTAAACGCTAGCGGTACTTAACGGTTGACGGTACAGAGGACATAAATGCTATAGAAACACTGGTTATACTTAAGGCAGACAACGCAATGCACTTCGCTCCTGTCGGCGTTTTTTTTCATACTTCGGTACTTTACTCACAGAAGCCCCGCATCACACTCCATTATCCGTCGCAGTGATATCTGTCTTTAAAGTGTCTATCTGTACCATTTAGTTGAGTCAGTTTCTGTCGTAGATCCCCTCATAAAGGTGCAGAGTAGGATATTGTAAAGCAATATTTTTCAACCCCTTCAATTATTAGGGAAACATAATATAAAGGTCGTCTTTTAGCAATTTATTTCTTGTTGATTATCTTTTCTCCCCCTTTCCCCCTGGCTATGTCCAGCAGTGGACATAGCCTGACGATGATGATTGTTTTTTTTTTATGGAAACTATCTGACCCAGTAAACTTCCTACCGCCTAACAGTCGATTCTTTATTTTTTTTCCTCCGTAAGAACCATCCAAGGATCTAAAAAAAGAATTAGCGAAATCGGTTCAGCTGCTCCCGAGATTTGCGCTTACCAACACATTCGGGGATTCATTTTTATATAACAGATGGAAAAGAACTCCTTTCTGAGTACTTAGCTGAGGACGAACGAATCTCGAACTGTCTCTACATTAGAACAATCTGAAGAGTTTATAAAAATGGTCCTTAGCACGGGTTAGTGCATTAAAAAAAATCTTAAGAACGCCAAGTACTTTTATGCAGGGTAGGGTTTTAGCCCTTTCTGTACGCTGTAGGTACACCCCGTCGAAGCCAGCAACAGGCCACCTCCCATGTAATTGCGAACGGGCTTGCTCGCCGCCAAAGCGCTTGCGCAGGTCAGTTAAGATCATTTCCTTGGAAAATTGCTCATTCGCACATCGCACCGGGCTGTGTTTACGGCTAATGGGAACCGCTTGCACGGCTGTTTATGATTAACATGGCCGCTTTAATGGCGGAGCTACTTAACTATGAACTTCAGTTGCCGATCGATTAATGAAGTCCAAATTCGAGTCGATATCAACCCTTGTATGTCCCCACTGCTGGGGCACGGGTCTCTTCCTGCATCGCTGGAAGGTTAGACCATACTCCACCACGGGGGCCAAGTCCGGGATTGTAAGACAGTGGCGGGAATTACTGTCAGAAGCTATCAAGCCGCCCATAAGGTGATCCACCGCAATCCTGGCTGCGGCTTTTTTAAACTAAATCAGTGCTTTAAATCCTTTTAATATGTCATTTCCCCTACTATCGTTAAATCTTTGATTATTTGATACTGTCGTCAAGCCTTTTGGTACGGGTATTATTCGTATAGTACCTACCAGGATTATGGGAATGGAAATGAGTATGTCTCGGGTGTGGTGGCGCCGCCGCGGAGTCTATCAGTCATTCGGCCCGTGTCCCGAGGTTGCCATGCGCTTTCACGCCGTATGAATAACATTAATATCGACGTGGTCGAACGTTACGAATGGCGCAACGGAGCTATAGATCTTCTACCGAGAAATAAGCTTACCAGGGAGCCGATTCTCGCCCATGCGAATTGAAAGCGTAGACGCAAAATATTCGAAGGATTAGACAGTTGTCGCATAAAAATAAGATAAGATAACTGGACAGAGTCATTAGACATTTATTTTCTCATTCGACTTCAATCTAGCACGGCGTTCTGAATACAGATTTTGGCTGTCCCTCGACTTTTTATGTAGAGTAAGATAAGATAGATAAGATAACAGTTTATTTTTCTGTCCACAAATTACATTCGTATACAAAATAACATTGGGTAAATGATACAATACAACAGTATGCACTATTTGTGGAAAGACTGGAGCCTAAACTAGATCAAAAGATCTGTATCTTAGGTTTCCAGGCCTCCCGGTCTACAAAAAAACGGTATCATATTCGACGCGTCATCAGCGTGAGTCGTACAGTCTTAAACGTTAGTTCAAGTCTTCTGCAAAGTTAACGTTAGGTCAAGAATTCAAGTCTTATTTGCTACTATCGTTCGACTTTTTACGTAGAGTTCAAGTCATACGCCTTAGAGTCGTATACAAATCATTTGTTAATCAAGTGAGAATTGGCTCCCTGAGCCCTATTTTATAGAACTATATACAATTCACGTTTGATGTACATTGCAGTGTAGATTAAGCCACAGGTAAACAAGTAAGACTTTACATTTGTACATTGAATTGCCATCATAACCTATGAATTGTAGTTTTATGAAATAGGGTCCAGCTCCTTGAGCATGTAACTTTTCAGGTATACAGCTGTGTGCGACGGCGAAATGTTTACTTAGGTCTGCCGTATAAATAAGATAAGAATATTCTTTATTGTACACCAGGAAAAAACAAACATAGAATAATAATATAGATACAGTACAATTGGCGGCCTTATTGCTAGATATAGGTAGATGTGAGGCGTAATATGTATCGCACAGAGTAGAAACCGCATTTCAGTGGATATCTAATAAGTGACAGTGATATTGAGCCATATATTTGTACGACAGAGTCCAGTAGATATTTCGTTTTTGGACACAGATGTGTACGTGAGAAGTTACATAATAAAGGCACAGTGCCCTATTCATAGAACTACACTTCATGGTTTAGTGTGACTTTTGATGTAATCTGCAGTCGATTAACTCACATGGACATATTATTATGACACAGATCTTGTTAGCCCTATACTAAGTACAAGTTCTAAATGACTTGTGTTATAGGTGCTAACTCGACGATAGATTTAATACAATAAATACATAGATAACATCCAAGACCCGAGACAAACTAGAAAGGTTCGTTTCCTAGTTAGACCCGGCCGGGGATCGAACCCAAGACCTTCGGTTTTACAGTCAGCGTGCCAAACCGCTGTGCCACCGAGGCCGTCAAATCCGTAGTAGGCAAGCGTGGTGATTAAGCCCATACTATATCTCTGAGTAAAAGGCCTGTGCCCTGCAGGGGGATGTTTATAGGGTACAGAAAAAAAGTGCGCATTGGTCAGCATCGTAAGTTTAGTTTAACTTTTCCGATACTATAATTTCACTAAGTACTTACGCCGTATGTGCGCTTACTTTGAAAATTAAATAGACCAATCACGTTTCAGAATGATCGTACTCATGCGATGCGAAAAAACAGCTCATCAAGCTTCCACCTCAGCAAGTGACTATAGTTCAATTCCTAGAACAAAACTGCAAGGAAGTTAAGCTAGACGCCTATAATTTAGTGCTCGCGCGAGCCTCGGCCACCTGTTCGATTCTCGATTCGATTCAAATCATCGGGTCGTTAGGCCACAATAGGCACAAAGGCGAGCTAACTTCACGGGCGTGTTTATTTCTTCTTTTTTCGGTCGGCCACCGGCCCGGCTCATTCCCAGTTCAGCGGCTTCCCAACCCATCCAAGTCTATTAAATAATTATGGTAGTGGCTGTGCCCGTAACTTTGGTTGCGTGTTAAAAAAAAATCCTGTACACGATAAACTTAAGCTTTTATTGACTGTAGATTAATATCATAAAGATTCGAATAAAAAAACTTTAACATGTAAAATTATAATATAACACTAAATGTAGCTGTCAGAAAATTGGTCATACCTAGAGTTTTAAATTATTGTGGTATTTGCATGAGAAAATATCTCATTCCGAAACAATTAAATAAACTTCTTGTTACTTTAAGATGTCTGTTAAGTTATATATAAGCAAAAACTATGAATAAACATCTTCAATCAATGTTGTGTCCAAGATTGTAGACACATTTTTTTTATATATTTAGTTAGCAGCTTAATACTACATAATATTTCTTCTTCTTAGAGCGTAGAGGCTAGGGCTTTAAACACAGATATCCACTTGTGAAGGTGTTTTGCAGCAGCTTCCAATTCAAGCCAGGTATCTGGGATGTTTGTGACGCCCGTGCCGGGTTACATTAGCACAGGGTATCCTAGTTAATGACCAGGACAAGTGATTGTATTGAGTGGAACTTATATCATCTTCAGACTAGTAAGTCTTCAGTACTTTTTACGTTGTGCGAATCGAACGTAGAAATTTAACGTGAATTGAGAACATGGTCCTAGGGGAACAAGCCGAAGCCCCTTCTGAGTTGACTGCGAAGAGATACTGACATCTCACCAACAATACGGCTACCTCCATACATGCTGACAACTCGTCTTTGGTCCGTTATATTGTCATTGAATCATATAACTCTTTATCATCTGCCTGGTTTACAGTAAGCTTTATGACATGTGCATTGTGCATGATTGCGGGTCTTTTAAGTGTTTTTATTGGAGTTCCGTGAGACAAAATTTTAAAAGTGGAAACCCTACGTTTAAAATATTTATTTATGTGGATAATTCGTAGCAGTTTGTTGGTGCATAGTTGCTCTTTTACTACTATGGCCTACTCTTACCGCTCTGTCCGGTTTTATATGCATGGACTTGTTTGCAATTTCGAGTTTTTTGTCCGCACCGTTTGATAAAAAACTGTTTTGGACCCAGAAAATGTATTCTATATGAAGTCGTATACGCTGAAATCTGTCTGGGTGCTATGAAAAAGAATTGCGGAGAAATCTAGCCTCAAAACATGCGCGAACAATCATTCTCTGCGTCTAGGAAAATAATGACCCACGGTATACACTAATACTCGTACTAAGGCTAGTGGCATTTTTCCGAGCGGTTCCGTGCTTCGCGAGGCACTTTTAGCAGTTGGTGCCGGCTGGCGTCGATAGATGGCAGACGTTAAGCCAAGTCAGAGACCTTAGGGCGGCTTGATAACTTCAGACAGTAAGACCAGCCACTAGTCTTGCAAGTCTCCGCCCACCACCAATCCGGACTCTGGCCCCGTGGTGGAGTATAGCCTATACCTTCCTCATGGAAGAAACCCGTGCCCTTCTGTGGGGACATAATGGGTTGATGATGAAATAAGCAATGAGTAAATTTAGGTAAAATTATGTATAATATTGTAAATTGCACTACCTGCTAAACCTGTCTCCGAAACTGGTTAGCTTATAATGTAATAAAGAATTTTAATAACAATATTAGGTCTAGTGTTTCGCTTACATACGAGACCCTTCGTCCGTAAGTTCGGCTAACGTTTGACCAGTTATTGTTATTACTTTTGCCGAAGACACTATTGAGTTAACGCTTGTAGATGCTTTATTCAAATACCGAGGCGGACGGCAGCACGCAAAGTGATGGTTTACGTAAACATTTTGTATGTTAATGCTCTGCGGTAAAAAAACCACTTTTTATGTCACCCGTGTGAAATTTTATCACCTCAACTGGTCTAATGTTTGCTAGCCAAAGTTCAGTGGCCACAAGTGTTTTGGCTGTTTAAAAACACTTGTCTTCGCGAGAATGTTTTGTTTTGCTTTTAGATTGTTCCATTTCGGTGGCGAGTCAGTAGGTAAGTAGGTACTTACACACGCAAATAGAGTAAAGAATGCGGCCGCTTGATTAATCTTTGTTTTGTTGGTCTACATAATTGATCCCATTGGAATCGTTCCTCGATGACAGTTGTTTTTTTAATTGTCGCGCGCTAAAGAGGTTGCGTTCCGAAATACATTACGAAAAGAAAGTTTTTGTTAATAAGTGTATGAGAATTAGAAAAAGTGATTGCAATAGCCAACAAGATAATCAATTCGAAGTCGCTACGGTCTGAAGAACCGATAGGAAAGTTTAAAGAATCTTTGGCACCGTTTAAGCTCATGATTTGACCACGCATTTTGGAACTCAAATGCCAAGTTTATGATTTTTAGTGGAAATTAACTTCAGAAAGACGCGTAATGGTTAATATATTATTTTGTAGTAATTGTAGAAAGAAAGAAAGATAAAGAATTCATTTATTTTATACAGTCAATGTGACAGGCAAAAAGACTAAACTGAGGCCGAGGCCGTATACCATCACAAATATTAGACTCACAAGTTTGGTACAAAAAGAAGCTAACTTAGCTACGTTAAATAAGTGAAGGCACCACGCAACAAAAATTCTGTGCTACACAACAATCAGCAAATTAAGAGTAGCGGTAAAATTCACGCACGAATCGATTACACAGCCATCAGAACCGACCCGACTCGATTCAATGGTGTGCTCTCGATTCTCGATTGATTGCGGTGCGGAATTTCACCATGGCCGATGCATTGGGCCGGTGAAAGAAGCTGGCCGGTTGGAATGCGGCCGCCGCCGCCGCCAAGCTATAGTGCGGAAAGTTTTTGTTCATACGTGCTCGGAGGTTGGTACTCTGTGCAAGTAGCGTTTGATAGGTTGAGGCTGTATGTCAAATGCTTGGCCACTTTGAGTGCTTCGAAGAAAGAAAAAAATATAGAAGTGCGGCGGCGGTAGCCCAGTGGGTAGAACAATGGACTGAGAAGCGAGATCCAGGTTCGACAGTGCGGGTATGTACCAATGACTTTGTTTTCTAAGTTATGTACACTTGTGAAGTTATACTAGCAATACCACTCGCTAACTATGAAAGCATCGTGAGGAAACCTGAGTGTCTGAGGTGTTATATCTCAGCGCTTTTAATTGCCAATCTGCGATGGGCACGCGTGGTATGAAAATAATAAGCCCATGCTCTGAGAAAAGACCTGTGCCCAGCAGTGGGACATTTATAGGATGTCTAGAGGCTACATAAAAAAGATGTCTATTTATTTTTATTAATGGCCATTCAGTTTGACAAAGTATAGAAGGAGGATCGCTGTAAAGAGTTCACTGCCAACCTCTAGTGATAGAGAGGCTCTTTAAGAAGAAGAAAGTTTAGAAAGAAGTATGCAATTCAGTGGGGTGTGGTCTAATCACCCTGGCTGACCAGGCTTCACCCCACAAAACACAAGGCTTGTGGGAGGCCTCCCACAAGCCTTGTGGTTTGCCAAGCAAGTCCCAGAGAGGGATGTATGTGGTAATGATTATAATATTTAAAAAAAGAGGCTCATATTAATTAATTAATTAATGCAATGCAGTGGCTGGATTCTAAAAAAACATTTAATTTACCATATTATTATCGGTGGCCATTCTGTCTTCAATTTGAGGCACGTAAAAATTATTTTTCATTAAGGATCTTGGACGTCTTTGCTTATTTATACCTTATCTTTTCATACATCAGTTTTTTTTTGTTATGCCAAGACAACCACTGAAACCAACCACTGGTCAACCACTCTTAAAGACGTATCCTTCCTTAAGACCTTAAAGACGTATCCTTCCTTAAGTGGTATCATCATGTCAAATCGATGATAAAATTGCGCTGCTTAGCCCCTGTTTCGGTGCACTAACAAGCCGTTAATCTACTATTAACAGCTGTCAAATGAAAAAATCAAATTTTTTTTGTATTCACTTTGGCTAATTGACGGCTGTTAAGAGTTGATCAACAGATTGTTGGTGTACGGGAAACTGGGGACAGTCTGGCGTAGATCATCCTCACGTAGTCAAAATCTTTTAGGGCGCTTCCCATATACGACGGGTGGTGCCCTCCCCCAAGGCGATGGGTGTAAAAAATCGGTCACGTAGTATGGGTATGTACCCAAGTACAATTGGTATGTACTAAGGACGTTCTTGGTACATACCCACACTGCTTAAAGACGTATATTCTATAATATAAAAATGAATCGCTGAAGGTGTTGGTAAGCGCAAATCTCGAGAGCAGCTGAACCGATTTCGTTAATTCTTTTTTTAGAATATTCCTTGAAGTACGAGGATGGTTCTTACGGAGAAAAAAAAATTAAGAATCGACTGTTATGCGGTACGAAGTTCGCTGGGTCAGCTAGTCTTCTATAATATAAAAATGAATCACTGAATCTGTTGGTAAGCGCAAATCTCGAGAGCAACTGAACCGATTTCGCTTATTTTTTTTTTAGAATATTCCTTGAAGTACGAGGATGGTTCTTACGGAGAAAAAAAAATTTAAGAATCGACTGTTATGCGGTACGAAGTTCGCTGGGTCAGCTAGTCTTCTATAATATAAAAATGAATCACTGAATGTGTTGGTAAGCGCAAATCTCGAGAGCAGCTGAACCGATTTCGCTAATTCTTTTTTTAGAATATTTCTTGAAGCACGAGGATGGTTCTTACGGAGAGAAAAATAAAAAAAAATTAAAGAATAGGCTGCTAGGCGGTACGAAGTTTGCTAGGTCAGCTAGCAGAATATGAAAGAAACGCTTCTGTGAGTTTGAGGTGCCTCGAATACTGTCGGTGACTATTCAAAGAGATAGCATGCCAGCCTCGGATCATTAGTTAACTGCACCATTAACCATTTAGAACAACGTTATTATAGTGGCAGCTCCATAACATCGCTCCAAGTAAAATAAATAACTATTTAATTCGGTGATTTAGAAAATACGATGCAATTACGTTCAGCCAGTAAAGAGCGAAACTAGTTATAAGTGAAAATGTTCCACGAAGTACTTACAGCGTTGTGTCGATTAAATTAATCGATTCGAATAACCGAATGCATTAGTCGAATAACCCGAGCGGAGAATTATTAACGATTCCACGTTCGTGGCTTAAATTAATTCAAAATCATCAATTATATTTTCTAATGCAATTAATGAGGGGAGTTATTAATATATTTTGTGTGGAATTTAAAAGCATTGCGTGCTTCGGAAAGGTCGTTGGCCCAGTGTTCCGTACGTGTGTTTCAGAACAAGATATTTTTTTGTCTAATAACGTTTGGTTTTAACATGACACACGCGACTAATGTGAATTATTTTAATTTATACGCTTCTAGAGGCAATATGTCAACGAGTTTTTCTAATAAATTATACTCAAATTAACTCTGGGCGGTGCGGGTGATAATGTTTAAGAGGTATCTTTATAATTTTAACATGCAAACGCTTTTAATTATTTTCCTACATGTTTTGATATACCGTTTGAGATTACCTAAAAAGTTCACACTTCGTTGTTTTAGGGTTCCGTTTCTTAGTAGGTGGTTGCCAAATTTATTACTAAAAACCGGTCAAGTGCGTGGGCAGTGTGGGGTTCCGTGGAAGGAGATGGTTTTTAACCTGCTTTACAGAAATCTATTTAGAGGCTAAAAATTCCACCCATGCCCGGACTCGAACCCGCGACCTCTGGCTAACTAACCTGGCACGGTTAGCCAGAGGTCGCGGGTTCGAGTCCCGGCATGGGTGAAATCTTTAGCCTCTAAAAAGGTTTATAAAATTGTCCTTAGCACGAGTTAGTGCAACAAAAAGAATACCTATATCACTGCTTTACAGAACTAACCACTTCACCAAAGTCATTTTCAAAGGAATTTATACGAAGTGTTCCTTTTATAAGTTTTTCTTTTTATAATATTTTTAGATGGTAGGTAGGTACCTACTGACGATGATAACCAATCCTATCAGTACCAAAGACCAAAGATCTTGAAGTGCGTTATTTTAAAATTTGTTCCATAACACTGACAATATTTTGATTTTATGTTTATTTGATCAATCCTCTTACAATAACCAACTCAAACATAGAGAAGATTTTAATGAGTATCAAAATAAAGCCTAGCGTTATAAAATCTCGATTGTTTTATTATTTTATGAAGGCACTTCGTCGGGCGCACACTAGGTCGTTAATTGGCCTCTATACATACAATCTAAATAATTTATATGACGCTTCGGGCTTTACAAAGCTTAATTAGGACTTCAAATAACGGAGCGGGCTCTGTCACTTCGGTTTACAAACCTGTCAAAAACTTCTAAATCCAATAATATACTATACAAGGACGCGAAGGATAACATCGTGAGGAAACCTGAGGTCCGAGGTGACATGTAGACATACCTCAGCGCTTGAAATTTCCAATCCGCTGTGGGCACATGTGAAAATTGAGCCCATACCCTTTGTCTGAGAGAAGGCCTGTGCCATATAGTGGGTCGTGTCAAGGCTGCATTATTATTACCGAGGAACTGTTTACATAACGTAACATTAACATTTACATACAGGCTCATACATTGCTTCTGGCCCCACACTAGGATACCCTGTGTCGTGGAAACCAGAAACAACGACATCACAAACAACAGACCTGGGGTTTTTTTTGTCCCTAGCCGGGGTTCGAACCCGGGACCTCTTGCATGGTAGGTAGATGCACTACCGCTACGCCACAGAGGTCGTCATTAGAGAGCAGTACATACTGAACATCAGTTCAGTATGTACTGATCAAACATCGCAACATCAAAGTCGTCATTCTCAGTGGTTTCTTTAAGAGGCAGCAGCAGAGCCTCTCCCCATCGATATCTTTAGCAGAAGGACAAACAGTCAAAGGCAAACAAGTAAGCCTATTAAAACAACTACGGCGGCAGTTAATAAAACAACCGAACAGCACTAGCTGTGTAGCTCGTTTACATGTCAATACTTGTTTAGAGGCCGCGGCGCAAGCGCATCGCGCAAAGCTGGTGCCTCAATTCTGTTAGTGCATTATAGTACTGTGCGTCGTGAGGCTCGTTAAGCCATTGGTGCCGGCTGTCATATAATGGCAGTAGGTAAGGCATGGGCGGCTTGATAACTTCGGACAGTAAGGCCCCACCCGGCTGCCTGAGTGATCTTAAACGATCACGAAGATTAAGCAACACACGGCGCGTTCAGTGCATGGATGAGTAAACCGTCTATGAGTAACGCTAGTGGCCTTTTTACGAGCGGTTCCGAGCTTTGCAAGGCACGTTAAGCAGTGGGTACCGGCTGCCGTCGATATATGGCAGTCGTTAAGCTAAGTCAGATGCCTTAGGGCGGCTTGAAAACTTCTGACAGTAAGACCAGCCACTAGTCTTGCAAGCCGGTGCAAGACTAGTGGCTGATGGATTGGTCCGGATTAGTGGAGACCAATCCGGACTTGGCCCCCGTGGTGGAGTATGGCCTAGACCCGTGCCCCTCAGTGGGGACATAATGGGTTGATGATGAAGGCATGCCCCACACTGGCGCGGCCGCGGGCAAACGTTTTGCTACCGTGCTTGAGTGGGTCAAGCATAGCATAACACAGCAATCACAAGAGTTGATTGTGTGGTCCGGACGCGATGGCCCTGCGCCGACTAAAATTATTTTACGATTAAAGAACTCACTTTATTGCTTTAACCAAAAGCGAATTGCATTCTGTGCACACTTCTGTTTACGACCAAGGGGAAGAGAGCCACGGCTATCATGCACATAATAAACATTATCAAGCCCTCTACCACACACACCGACTACCAAGGGCGCGCGTCGTTCGTTCGCGAAATTTACCAATTGACAACATTTAAATTTTTTAGCATAGCGTATTTTACTGTCTTATAGGAAACTAGATACGAAATAAAACGACCCATATTTTTTATTTTCTGAAATTCTATGATTTCATTCATAATTTTCTGTTTGAATTTCGTCTTATTCTAAAAGGACGTAACCGCCAAATGACGTCACACATACGGCTTACTTGCCGCCTTTTTAAAAACCATTGGAATTAAGGAAAGGAAAAGTAATTTCTCCGACATGACATTTGAATGAAATTGAATATGACATCTGTCATATCATTTACGGTACCTCCTCATTCCACCGTATGTGTGACGTCATCACACAATTTTTGGTTTTTATTTATTTTCTCTAAAATTAAGCAATAATAAAAGTTCTAAATATTTTTTTCGTAATCAAGATAGCAAAATTAAGAAACGGTATTTTTAGTTCTGCGCGTCAATTACAACTAACTGCATCTTATTTGATTGTTATTGAATCAACTTGCTGAAGCTTTTTGTATCGCGTTTTTTGTATTGGAGTTAAGTTGCACAGATGGAATGCGATTGGTTAGGAGCTTCGCCGAACGACGTACTAACTGAGCCCGTACGTCTGGCGCACCCCGTGCAACAATCAGCGAGTCCCCTATACTGAATGGCTAATCCTTTCACCACGATGGCTTGCCATCGACACGCTAAGAAGGAGCCTACGAGTACCAATATTGTCAATGTCAATGTTTTCTGCGCTCAGCGTCTCTGTAATTTTGTATCTCCAACTTAACATCTACGGCTATTGCTGAAAATAAGCGTCGCCAGTGGAGCATGTTGCCTGACGACTTTAAGGTGAGCATTAGGCCTTTTGCCTAGCCTAGCTTAGTTTCTTGATTCATTTCAGTTATTGCACTTTATTAAATATTTGTTGGCAATAAACTTGGCGCTATGGCGCTCATTAGGGGAGGGCTATGTCCAGCAGTGGACTAGATAATATAGCCTGAAGAAGAAGAAGAATAAACTTATTTTTAGCTCATAGTTACACTAAGAACTATCTATTTTTAAGTGAGCTGCAAATATCCCAAAAAGAAAGAAAGAAATAAATAAAGACCATTTCACTTTCAATGTAACAATCATTATTGCACTAACGTCACTCTCTTGAACAACTATGCATTCCCCAGCTCCCCAGTACATACACGACACGCGCCGACGCATTTATGCCGTATGATGCACAGAAAACTTTCAAAAGAAAAAACCATTCTGGTACAGCTGACTGACCGCAGAACAGCCGTCGTGTTGTACGCAAACAAGCAAATTGAGCGCAATCTCGGACAATCATCGGGTTCGTACGAAGAGACCGCACCGCGGCCAGGGACCGCATTCCACTAACCAGCCCGCTTAGTTAATTAGACCTGTGATTTCCGCAGCCAGCCTTGCAAAATGGCCATGTATGTACCAATCCGGACTTGGCCCCCGTGGTTGAGTTTGGCCTATACCTTCTTCAGGGAAGCGACCCGTGCCCACGTGGGTGGGGACAGAATGGGTTGATGATGACGTAGTAGCGCTGTGAGGTATTTAAAAACCTCAGATGCTAGGACTTTCTTACGATGTTTTGCTTCACTCTTAGCGAGTGGTATTGCTACTTCTTCTTCTTCTTCAGGCTATATTATTTATTCCACTGCTGGACGTAGCCCTCCCCTAATGAGCGCCATAGCGCACTGTCTTCAGTTTGCCGCATCCAGCATCTGCCGGCAGTTTTTCGCAGATCGTCATCCCACCTGGTCGGAGGGCGTCCTACGCTATGTTTGCCGAGTCGTGGTCTCCACTCAAGAACACGTTTACTCCAACAGTTGTCGGTTCTTCGCGAGATATGGCCAGCCCACTGCCACTTCAGCTTGCTGATTCTCTGAGCTACGTCGATAACTTTGGTTCTCTGTCAGATGTATTCGTTACGAATCCTATCCTTTAGAGAAATTCCGAGCAATGCTACTACAACTTCACAAAGGTACAAGTGTTATAGTCCGGTCATTGTACATATGACGTAATAGCGCTGTGAGGTATGTACTCAGGTACTAGGGTTTACACTGGTCTGTGTCCAGCATTAGGAGAATGAGGTCGCGCGCCCACAACTTGGGCACGCGAATCCAGCTTCGGCAATTATCGGGCCGATCTGTTTGCCCGCAGATTCGTGTGGACACGGTTCGCCCCGAGCTTCGGACGGCTAATCGTCTGCGGTCTCGTTTGAGTCGGCAAGAAGCATAAGGTATCGAGCAATAAGGGGAGATTATTATGGCGGCGCGAACGGCGGCGTTGAGATTCTGATGAGAGCATTCAATCGTTGTTGGTGGAGCAAACCAAATCTAAGACGGAGTTTACACGTTCAGTCTGGCGTCAGTTCAGTCCGTGACCTTGATCAAGCTCGGATTGATGCCAGACTGATGAAGCGTCAAAATATTCGGATATCCGTCAGTCTGGTTCATCAGTCCACTGAATAGACAATCAGTCTGCCATCAGTCTAACCAGACTGATGGAATTGACTGACGCCAGACTGAACGTGTAAACTCAGTCTAAGTGAATGTTGGTCTTAAAAGCCATCCAACTAAACGCAGAAAAATCGGTTTCCACGAGGATTAACTCGATATTAATATATTTGAAAACAGTACACCTTTCAAGCATTTCGAGGGAAAAATTCTGGTTCTTTTACATTATAAGCAAACAGTTGCAGACGATTTATCGACGTCTGGTTAGTGCTAGAAATCAGCCGAGATAAATGTTCTTTGGAAAATAATGCCTTCGTTCAATTGCATACACTACGTGATCTACGTAAATCACCCTTTTTCAAGGACTCGTCATTCGAGAATGTTCTCGAAGGGATATTCTCGCCCGCCCAACAATAGGTCACAATAGGTGGTGCTATTGAAGTTACAAAAATGTTTATGCTCGTCATGGCCACATGGCCAGAGCGCTGTGCCTAAAACCTTTCTAGAATGAATTTAGTATGATTGGTAGTCATATACCGTGGTAAATAATTGCAATACAAATCTGTCAGATCATCATTTCTTATTGACTGAGCTAAATAAATCAAACATATTTCAACGATAAACTTAGTTCTGCGAAACATAATGTGGGCTAAAGCACGCAAGTAACAAGTCAAGCCATCGGCAATTACTTGAACAAAACAAGTACCTAATTGAATCGCATGAGCCGACTTTTTGCTGCGCGAGCGCCTCCGATGGAGGTGGGGCAAAAAACTTACCTACATTATCGGTATGCTCCAAGCGTATTTCAGAGTCCAGTATGTAAATGCACCTTGGTCTATAATTAGAAGTACCTAAGCCACGGTGACAGAAGCGAAAAGGCCACTATTATGAAATACTACATAGCTGTATCGGAAAACATTGTTTTGCCATATTAATTAGCCTACCTATTGTCCGACCTACCAAATATTCATAAAAATCGGTGAAGCCGTCTCGGAGGGATTCGATAACACACACTCACTGCGACACGATATTTTTATGTATTAGATTAAGAATAGAATCGACGATAAAGCACAACTAAGGAACTCAATAATCGTTCTATAACTCGTAATGTAATCAAATCACGAGATAATTTAAGCTGGTGTACTAATCGTACGAATGCGAATGAAAGGTACCGAACCTTTCGTTCGTATTCGCATTTATCTAGTTTCATACATTTTGTAAATTTTTATTTAACTAGTGAATTACGCAAGTTTTCTTGTGTAATTATTGTAAAAACCTATGTAAAATTTTTTGTCTAATTAATTAATTGTGTACCCGAAATTTATCCTCATCTTTATTTTGGAAACACAAGCATTCTGAAGCACAAATACTTTGTTCAAACAAGTAAACCCTGAAGACAAAGCAAACGCTTAAATAATCACGCGAACTAACGCAGCAACTCAATGTAATTACTAAACACGAGATCCGATATAGATCAAGGATGACACAATCGAGTAACTTGCTAAGCGGAACAGCTAGCTTGCACCAGCTGACTTTTACTTTATAAGAAGAATAATGTACTTACCTGCAGCGACGGCCTTTCTTATTTAATCATTGGCAGGATGGATGGAAGCAAGTGTTTAATCTTCGATCTAAAACTTTCGTAAGCGTAATTATTCATTTGAATCTGCATTAACTTAATTATTGATAGCATTAAAAAGTTAAAATTACTTTGCTAAATTCCGCCAAAAATCCCACAAGCACCATGCGGTTAGCCTGATTCTATACAATATCTTAATTATTGATTTTAATATGGGAGCCAATTCTCATTTCATTAGAAAATAATTCGTATACGACTCTTAAGGCTTCAATTCTACATAAAAAGTCGAGCGACAGCCAAAATCTGTTTTCTGAACGCCATGCTAGATTGAATTCGAATGAGAAAATATATGTCTAATGACGTCGAGTTATCTTATCTTATTTTTATGCGACAAATGTCTTCGCTTTCAATTCGCCAAGCCTTCAAGATTTTGCGTCTACGCTTTCAATTCGCATGGGCGAAAATCAGCTCGCTGGTCGGACTTTTCCGACAAAAAATCAAGTAGCTTAGTCCGCATTGAAATTAATAAAGTGTATAATCATTGGAAACTTACTTATTTAAGCATCAAAGCCATGATCATAGAACTCAAAATATGGGAAAACTTCAAACAGCGCAGAGGCGCGAGAAAAAGAGATTTTTATGGAGTAACTCGACATTCCCTCTATTCAGCATTGGATCTCGGTCTAAATTGAACAGAAAGGCTCCGTAAGTCGTGCTCGGAGCCTCCTCATTCCCCACTAAAGCAAATTGTCTTTTCATGCTGGTTATTAATGTGGAGTTACCGCGTTTTCGTTCCGAAGCCTCCCTCTAGTGGTATTTGCCGACCGATCGCGCCCTCCCAGTTGAAAACGTCGTAAGTGCAGCTAAAGGCGCGGTCATACGTAGGTTTTAGTAAGAGGGAGAGTTTTGCTCCTGAGAATACTGTTATGTTAAGCCTTGATCGCCTTATGCCTTTAAGGCAAATCTCTTTTGTTTTACGGAATCCCGTCTCCAATTTCAGAATTTACTTCACTTGAATCTTCAAGTTTATAAAGGTACTATCAGTGTCCCATTATGTTAATCCAAAATAATGTATGTAGCTTTGTTTACTAAGTTATGTACATTTGTGTTAGTAGGAATACCACTCAAAATACTTCAGGGCGCGTGTGGTAGTTAAGTCCATACTCTCTCTCTCTGTGCGTAAAAAAAAAATTGTAGGTATGTATGGAAACTATTTAACAGTGAAAACAATCGAACGATTCAGTGACAAAATGTGATTTGTCGACACTGAGTGACTTTCCCGCGTTAAAAATAACTATATTCCATTTATTAGGTAATTAAATAAATGTAAATAATCATGTTTATCATCATGTCGACGGTTAAAAGGATATAGGGCATAAGCGACATTTTTGTCTAAACTGAGCTTTGAATGCCATCTCACTTGAAAAAAAAAACTGCGTCGAATGCGCTTACTCCCACGGCCCTACAATGACTTTTATGTCGCTTGTCTCCAAGCAAAAAACTGGGTTTTTAGATGTCGTTTTGATGTTACCGACCTATTTTTAGGTCGTTTTTTCCTTAACGGCACTTGTATCCCTGTAAAAATGGCATCAACTTTGGCCTCTAGTCGGTAATGTCTTTTTACTTCCTACTAGTGTGGAGCTTCTGGGCGCTTACGGTTCTTTACCAGAAGCAACTATTTTTAAAGTTGGAACTAATGTCTCTTTACCTTTGTCGTCAAAAAAATTAAGCGTTGGTTGTACCTTACTGCCATTTGCAAGTTTACAATACAGCTGTCGCTTATAGGCAACTACTTAAACCTAATTAATATTGAATTGTCGGTTATACCCTATTACCATTCTCAAGTTTACCATACAGTTGTCGCTTATAGGCAATTACTAAAACCTATTTACGATTTAACTGTCGGTTATACCCTACTACCATTTACAACATAATACAACTCTGTTACTTACGCCGTATTACTTTACAAGGATATTTTATGAATTGGTGCGTATGCCAATTTGTTTCACATAATCAGGTCTCTGTTGTTCTCAAGTACCTATTTAGCGAGTCGTTTATCCCAAAATCAGTCGGTAATTTCACGCCTGTATCCCAGAGAGGTAGACAGAGACTAAGGCTTGCCACTTGCAACGATCTTTGCACACCTCTTTCGCTTCATCTACATTCATAAGTCGTTGCATGCACGCTCTCCGGTTGTGGGTACTTTTTATCCGGCCCTTTGCCAACACGTCCCCAATTTGGTCTACTTATGTGCGCCTAGGGCGTCCCCTACCGAATGTTCCACTCTCATTCTTCATCCTCTTTATCTCACTATCTCGTTCTTCTTCTTCGTCGTTTCCTCATGGCTGAGGGACGTGACTAAGGGCAGATTCCGCCACCAGCTCTCTCCATTGGATTATATTACGCGCCAGATGTAGTATGGCTGCTTGTAGGGTCCTTACCGAAGCTTTAGTTATTATATCTGACCAACGCGTTGGTGGTCGTCCTCTGCTTCGTTTCCCGTTCGCTCGACCGGTGTTGATAACAAACTCCAGGTTATCTGGCCCGCGTCGGACGGTATATCCGAAGAACTTCAGGATGCATTGGGTGCAGATTGTGGAGAGCCTCGTCTTTATGTGAATTTCTTCTAGAATAGATACGTTTATGCGGCGTTCGGTCCAAGATATACGGAGTATTCTCCGCCAGCATCACATTTCAAACGCATCTATTCTTTTCAGAATACGGGCTTTTAATGTCCAGGTTTCCGAGGCATACAGAAATATTGAGAAGATAAGGGTCCACATTAGTTTTATCTTTGTCTTGCGGTTGATGCTTCTGTTTTTCCATATCTTCTCAAGCCTTTTCGCTGCTGACTTAGCCATTTGGGATCTTCTGACGAATTCTTGTTCGCAGTCTCCGTCATTGCTTATTTGCGAGCCTAAGTATACAAATTTGTGTACATCAAGGTCTCGCAGCTCGTTGGTTCGTTGCAAGGTGCCCGATCTATCAATAAACATCAACTTGGTCTTACTTCTGTTGATATGAAGTCCGTATTCTTTACTTATACTATCCACTCTCGCTAGAAGCTCAGCCAGCTCTGTTTCCGAGGCGCCTATGACGGTGGTGTCATCGGCAAAGCGAAGGTTGTTCAGAAGATGCCCACCTATCCTAATGCCCCCCTCTAAATTATCCAAAACCCTTCTCATTATATGTTCCCCGATCAGGTTGAACAGTTGGGAAGATAGTATGCTGGCGCACTCCTCGTTCTGCTTTGAAGCATTGTGAAAGACTGTTCTCAATTCGTACTTTCGATTGACCGTTGGAGTACAGTTGCTGCACAAGAAAGGTAAGGTGGTCCGGTATACCCATCTCCTTCATAACCCTGAACATGGCCTTCCAGCTGATACAGTCAAAGGCTTTTGCATTTTTCCCTGCATTTTTCGATCAGCTGTCGAATGTTCAAGATTTGTTCCCTCGTTCCTCTTCCTTTTACAAATCCAGCTTGTTCCTTCGGTATTTGGCTATTGATGTAGGGTGCAAGCCGGTGGTTTAGGACGTGTAAGAGGATTTTTCACGCGTGAGAGATGATAGAGATGGTTCTGTAATTCTCACATTTACGGATAGAGCCATTCTTGTGTATAGGCACTACGAATGATTCGGTCCAATTTGCTGGCCATTGACCCGTTCTCCAGACTTTTTGACACACGGTATGTACGATTGCTATGCCTTCACTTCCTATATTTCTTAGATTAGATCTTCCTAGATTTGCGCGGTTAGGCCATCGCTGCCACATGCCTTGTATTTCAGTTTGAGAAGTGCTGCCTCTACTACCTCGAGGAGGATGTCTGGTTCCTTTTCCGAATAATCCATTTCCATAGTTCTTTCATCGCTGTTTTCGCCGTATAGCTGTCGACAGTAGCTCTTCCATATTTCGAGTACCTCATCTTTATCCAATAAGGGCGTCCTCTTTTCATTTTCAATGGTCCAGTACTTTGGTTTAAATTCCTTTGCGAGCAGGTTTACCTTTTGAAACATATCTCGGGAGTGCGCCCTTTCCGAACATTTTTCTATTTCGGAGCATATACTGTCGATATAAGTAGGCCTCTCGATCTTTCCTGCAAAGTTTTTGGACAACGCTATGTAGCTCCGCATAGTGGTTTCGTTCTTCGGCTTATTTTAAGTCCTGTTCCTTTAAGGATTTACTCTGCTTAGCCATTTGTTGTTTGTTGAGGGTACCTATTGTTGACTTCTTCAGACGGATTTTAAACTTAGCAGTCAGAAGCTAAGTTCACTGCCGCAGTCTGCACCTGGCCTCGTCTTTGCTGCTGATATAGATGAGCTCCATCTTTGGTTTACTAGAACGAAGTCAATTTGGTTCCTGTGAAGACCATTAGGTGACGTCCACGTGTAGAGTCGTCTTGGGTGTTGTTGAAACCAGGTGTTCATGACCGAAAGGTCGTTCTCCATGCAAAAGTCCAAAAGCATGTTGGCATGGTTGTTTCTGACTCCGAGTCCAAACCTGCCGACAATCTTTTTGAGATGGTAATCATCCTTAGTTTTTCCTATTTTAGAATTATTCTTAGGAACATCTTGGACTGCTTTGTTTAGTTGGTCGTAGAACTCAGCGATTTCTTCTTCACTGGATGCAGATGTTGGTGCATAGATGGCGAGTAGGTTGAGTGGGTATGGATGTGCTTCTAATCTGATTTTCAATATCCTGTCATTGATGGAATCGTATCCCATTACCTTGTTTTTGTGCGTTTTGGCGACAAGGTCGTACGTCGACGTATCCGGACACTATGAAGAATTTTCCAGATGGAGTAGTGTAGTGTCCCGAGTCTTTTATATGGGTTTCACTTACAGCAAGAATATCCACATTATACCTGTCCATTTCCTTCTCCACGACTTCGGCTGCTCCTGGTTTGGAGAGACCACGAACGTTCCAAGTGGCTATGGTGAGAGCGTGGTGAATGTCCGGGATTTGTCTCTTTTTGTTACGGAGTAGAGTTTGATCAGCAGTAACCCAATTTCCGCAAGGGGCTTGCTGTGTCACCTTCTTGCGGCCGGCAGCATATTTCACACCAGGTGACCCGGAACCATCCTGGCGCCGGGCGTCAACCGGATGGTCCGACAAATCCTTACTATTGTTCATCCTGCTCATAGTTTTCTTGGGAGTATTAGTAGCGGTAGTATCTCCATCCTTTTCGCTCCATCGTTTACAGAGGTTATTTAGTCCTCTAGGCCTGTGGGGCCTTCTGGCAAGCCAGTTGTCGGGTTATCATAACTGCCGCCCGATACTCGGCGTTAATACTCGTTTAGCACTACCCGGGAGGAACGTGCAGGGTTTCAGAGGGCAATTCCTGCGGACGCGAGTATCATCACTATCTCCAAATAGTATCTAATGTAGGTTACTAATCTGGTACATAAGAACGATGATGATAACACTAACATCATCTAACGTATGCAGTTACTTTATGTCTCATTTCAAAGGAAAAACATGTTGGTTGTGAATCTATTATTTTTAGAACGTGACGTTTAATCCGCGTTACCGATTGCCCAGATAATTTCACATGTTGGATGTTCTTGTTTTCCTCTTGGCCTACAAATCTTGACGTGTGGAAGTACCATGTTACCTTTTTTTCAAACCACTTACGGTGTCACTAAAGTCTGACATCCTCACCATGTTTTGACTAAGCACTGTTTCTTGTGCTCCATTACCTTTTGTCACGATGGTGTGAAACGTCATATATCCCTCTTTACCTATTTTAGTTATTGAATAGTCATGTGACTCATGCCCTATTACCTCTTGGTATATGGAAATCAAATGTAGCTTAGTCTTCTATACTCTTCGTTTTTTTATATGAAGATATGACATATGCCGAATTACCTTATATAAAAAATATGTTCGATTGAGTTAAGCGACATTGAACTACATAGGGCATCGTCGAATCAAATAAAATAAAATGACAATTAATTCTCGTATTTTCTTCGAGCTTAGAGCTGTTTCCATCTTTACGATATGACAATAAATAAAAAAGATATGATTTTTTTTCTGAAATTTTAAACTTTAAATTGCGCTCCTGAACAATTTGGTTTTTGTCGCTTATGCCCTATATCCTTTTAACCGTCGATGTCTTTTTATTGAAATATGCACTTTATGAATAAAAATATTTATATTTTAATTTAATGTTATAGTGTGTATTTCGATAAAAGGACGTATCAAGATTATTTACATTTATATAATAAGCACCTAAACAAATGGACAGTGTAGACACCGTTTTACGGCGCTTCGTGAACAAGCCTTTAGTGCACTTACGGCGTTTCGTGGACCTCTACTACAGACCCGGCCGGTGGGCGGCTACCCTGTAATCAGGATTCCCCTGGCTTTGGGAACGGTGATTATAGGCGGAATTTTTACGGCTGCGCCGGAGTTGTTAGCTCGTCAAATCATAGGTCCGCGCGGTAATCGGCACGGTGTGACGGTGCGTGGGACGGTTGTGTCATTTCCTATAGGAAAGCCGAAATTGGGGGCTTTTAGAATTGGCCCTTGACGAAAACCAGCGTTTTTTGAGGAGAATTGTCGGTGTAATTGTCACGTGATCACGTGATTAAATTGTTGTGCAGATTTTTGTGAGCGATTTCACAAAAGAAAGCTAATAGTGTAACGGCTAGCTTTATTTGCAGCCAGCTACTATATTTGAATTCGTTGATGGGTATAGATTGGCCCTTATGCCTAGGACGCTCTTGGATAATCTTTGTCGTTATTGGATAAATGACAGAAAACGTACAACTTGGCAAAAAAAGTCTATAAATTAATTATGTCAAGAATATCCATACTAAAGTCGCAAAAAGTGACTTTTCTCCATGCAAAGTTTTGTTTTTATATTTCTAGACTTTTTACCAAACTATAGTATAGTCATACTATTTTTATTTTTAATGCACTAACCCGTGCTAAGGACAAATTTAAAAACCTATTTAGAGGCTAAAAATTTCACCCATGCCGGGATTCGAACCCGCAACCTCTGGCTATCCGTGCCAGCGCTCTACCAATTGAGCCAATGGGCGACTCACCGGCATCAGTGAAATTTCGAACCTCTTTACACTATTCTCTGTATTACGTACAGGCAGCGACATCTAGCTTAAGCAAATTGCATCACTTACAGCCCCGACTACCTACTTTGCAGTTAGGTTTTACATCGGAACGATATCACTGTACCCACATGATTATACTATTTTTATTTTTAATGTACTAACCCGTGCATTAATTAATTTTTAGCCTCTAAATAGGTTTTTATATAGTATAGTCTTCGAAACTATAAGAAAGCTTCCTACTTTTTACGACTTTATTGAAGAATCCTTTTTTTAATACAATCAGAAATTAGTAAAAAAAAATAGGACATACCTAGGTCGTAAATAAGGTCGTAAAAAGTAGGTAGCTTTCTTATAGTTTCGAAGACTATACTATAGTTTGGTAAAAAGTCTAGAAACCTTTTTTTTTTAATCTATAAAGTCTAGAAACTTACAAACAAAACTTTTTATGGAGAAAGAAAATTCACTTTCAAAAAGGTTTTTGAACAGTAACTTTCTTTCATTTCATACTTAAATTTTCTGCAAACCTTCTTTTTACAACCTTATTGGGTTAAAATTTTGTAAGCGCAATCTTGAATAAAAAAATAGGAAACATAAATACGGAACAGTTCACCTTTTTTCGCGATTTTAAGGCTTCCGACATTGTGTCTGTTTCTGGGGCTGCCAGCACTTCCAATTTCAAACCTATCAGGCTCCCGAGGCCATCATAGTTTCCTTTTAGTTTCGAAACGTTGTCCCGCGCATCAGCCGGTTCGTTTGCCGTAATGGCCGCCCCGCGGATGGCCACTAATTAATTTCGAAAGCGCAGCTGCGTGTGGCATCGCTCTGTGTGCGTAGGGTCATCAGATCCAAAAACAAGAGTTCCAAAGAATATTTCCGATTTTACAGCAATTTTTCGGTCTTACTGCGATAATTTTCTAAGCACCGAGACTAGCTAAAAACCGATCGGTGCACGCGTATAGAAATTTCCGCCAATAAAATAACGATATGATACAATTGAATATCATATTCGGTCATTTCGTTTGGCTTTAATTAGATATCTACTTACGCCCTTCTTTCTTCTTCTTCTTCTTCAGGCTATATTATGTAGTCCAATGCTGGACATAGCCCTCCCCTAACGACCTTGTTTGCAAAAACACAATTCTTTAAAACACTTCAAAAATACTGACTAAAATAAATAGTGTGTGGTGGAGATTTTAACAGGAAACGAAAGACGTAATCACAGATCATATAAAACGTCTCTTAAGAATGTTTTATTCAAATAGTGTTTTTATAAACAAGGCCAATAATTTTTGAACTAAGACTTTCGTAAGTACTAGGCACATTATTTGATTTGGACCGGATCGACTTACTAGGGTTTTTGTCACAATCAAATAAAGCCGTTAATGTTGTCTTCCTACCGCTTTCACCAGCTTTCTTGACAGAGGTTTGTGATTCCAGACTTGTCCCTAGTCTTCGAACTTCTGCCATCTAGTAACCCTGGGTGCCTAGTGTGGCATGCATTTGTTTCATTAATTGTACGATTCAGCTGTATTAAAATAGGCTCTGTTCCATTCGTTACGGCTACTTAGAAAGGGATAACAACCATTATACGACTCGAAAAAGTCCGCATATCGAAGGCCGATCAAGTGACCATGTAATCATTAGAGTATTCGGTATGGAAGTATTAACTGTAGTTGACTACTAAATAGTACTTGAAGCATAAAGTTCATCGCATCGCCCTATTAACAAGGTGATATACTTGGGACCCGTTGAATAAAAAAATACTGTAAAAAATTAATGTGAATGTGAAAAAAATTAAAGATTTATGTGGGATCGATAAGCAAATTACTTTGCACTAACATTTGTTTGACCAACCGACTAATAAGTCAATAGGTCACATTGTCTGTGTAGTCTTGTAAAAAAAAGTAAAATACACTAACCTAACCGAACCTTTTTGATGCACTAACCCGAGCTAAGGACAATTTTAAAAACCTATTTAGAGGCAAAAAATTCCACCCATGCCTGTACGTAATACAGAGAGTATTCTAAACAGGTTCGAAATTTCACTGATGCCGGTGAGTCGCCCATTAGCTCAGTTGGAAAACGCTGGCACGGATAGCCATAGGTCGCTGCACTGGTTCGAATCACAGCATGAGTGGAATTTTTACCTCTAAATAGGTTTTTTAAAAAACACTTTGTTCCGACTGTGACCAGCTTGCACGTCAACCCGAGCTCAACTGTACGAAGCTTCCTAAAATGAGAACAAACACTTGGCACGTCTCCGGAGGGACTTTAAACAATGTTTGAGCTGTGTATTAAACACCTGTCACTTTCCAAATGACAAAGTCAAACAAGAAGCGCACTTCTAAACAACTTAGTGAGCGTTGCGACATACACGCGTTTCGAATATGTACGGTCTTCTACTTAGATACCACGACTGATGTAGGTTACAGTTACTTACTTAGGGTCAACTTAGCAATAAACAATTTAAGTTATTATTAATGTTCTTTGTGCAATAAAGTATTAAACAAATAATAATAAAAAAAACAAACAAACGAACGAACGAACAAAAATGACATCCATATATTTTTTTATTAGTTAATTTTTTTATATTGAAATATCTGTGTAATTGCCATTTCTATTTAAAACTAGCTGACCCAGCGAACTTCGTACCGCCTAACAGTCGATTCTTTCTTTTTTTAATTTTTCTCTCCGTAAGAACCATCCTCGTATGTACTTCAAGGAATATTCTAAAAAAAATTTAGCAAAATCGGTTCAACTGCTCTCGAGATTTGCGCTTACCAACACATTCAACGATTCATTTTTATATTATAGATAAAGTGTTCTCTGTCTATTGCCATATTGATCGTAATCATTATGCGAGTCCCGTCCTAAAATTTGCTAACGAATTTGAAGTAAGTAACCTATAGTTACTGGCATGGTATGCGTATTTTATGTGGTTTCAGTGTGCAGTTTTCGAAAAAAGTTCCTTACCTTGACTATGGTTCTTTCAATAGTAGGTATTGTGCAATGGAATTATAGATACTTATAATTTCGATTTTCTATTCTTATTCGACTTTTTCGCTTTTATTACCTCTAACGATACAGTTTGAACATGAATGGAATTATAATGTGTTGTCATGTCATTATTGACGGATACCTTTGATCCGAGTAAAAAAAAACCCAATTCTACAACAATAATTTTGACTTTGAATCGAAATTTCGTCCTCGGAAACTACCTGTAGACAAACAATCACGTGATTAAGGCCAATTTTCGACCTCGTTTTAGCCCGAAATTGGGGCATAACCGTAGGATGTCGGTCGCCTAAGTATAGCCAATTTTAAACGAGGTCTGGACTGCCTGAGAACAATGTGGTCTTACTTTTGTAAAAAAACAATCTAGACGCGAAAAAACTCAATAAAATTCGTAATTCATATAGCCTTTGTTAGTTTCATAATCGCGACCATAATAACAGAAGCACTCGCAGAAATGAATAGACAGGTAACAATGTACGTGAGGTTATGTATATATGTGTATGTATAAATCTCAGTAGCAACTGAGATTTATACATACACACACATACATAACCTCACGCCTGTATCCCAGAGGGGTAGGCAGAGACCAGGGACTGTCACTTGCCACGATCCTGACCACCTTCGCTTCATCAACGTTCATAAGTCGTTGCATGCACGCACGCCGGTTCCTGGTACTTTTTATTTTTCCTTTTGCTAATACATCCATCCCCTATTTGGTCGATGTATGTCCACCTGGGACGTCCCTTAGCAGCCCTTCCACTCACATTCGCAATATATTCGCTACTGAGATCTACCTTCTCGGTAAATACTCGTAGTAAAAATACGACGAATTTTAGATAGAAACCATGGTTGTTATAGAATTTAGTACAACACAACTAGGTGCAAGTTGCTTGCGCTAATATTTTCACCGATCGGAAACAAAAGACGATCTAGGTATCTTTTATAGAAAAAGAGTAAGTTTGAAGTAGCAAAGAGGTTGCATACATTATGGCATACGCAAACAGCTGCCGATACAGATATAGTAAAATAAATTAAGTAGGTATATTATCCTCAAGCCGTTAATAACTTAAATGACGGTGTTATTGTAGAACATAATAGTTTAATTTGTATATATGCAAATAGACTTACTAAGCGCTCTGGACGTGGACACTTCACTAAATTAATTTATACGACAATGTAGGCGGAGACTGTTGGAAGTGCTAAATAAACCGTGAACAATCGATTAACTGGGTAACTAAATCATTGTGAATTATTGAACTGTTCTCTATAAATCATACAGTATGTTATCGAATCACCCACGCGACGATGTCTGGTTCCAAACTCCATATCTCACCGGAGTAATTGTGGAAATTATATCTAGACAAGGAGAAAGTCCAGAGTATAAGCATGTATAATTACCGCTGTAGTGTAGCAACTTCTTTGTTGCGAGACTGAAATTTTAGGGCACTAACATTCACAGAAAGTAGAATTAATACAGTAGGAATGAGGTCCTTGAGAAGTATGTGTAGTGTTACTTTGAATGACAGGATACGCAATAGTCTGATTGGAGAACGTTGTGGACTGAAAGAGGATGTTTGGAAATGTGGAGAGGAAAAAGGAAGAAAGATTGACGAAACAAATATATATTGCGAATGTGAGTGGAAGGGCTGGTAAGGGACGTCCCAGGAGGACACACATCGACCAAGTAGGGTATGTATTAGCAAAGGCGAAGATAAAAAGTACCCGGCGTGCGTGCACGCAACGACTTATGAACTTTTTCAACTATGTAGGGGCATTCGAATGACGTCAAGAAGTGGATGGCTCTGTCCAGCGAGCATTCGTCACTCGACGAAAATCAATTAAGTGCAGGACTTAACGATCTTCCAGCGTATATAGGAGACAGGGCCATAAAAACAAATTCAGCTGAGCCTTAATTGGACCGTCGGTCTCGGCCCCTAATGAAGGCACATGTTGTATTTGAACTCAATCCTACTCGAGGTTTCTCGAGTGTATTCCATTACGTCTCGGTGGACGCGACACGAATCGCAATTAGGCGAAAAAACTGACTTCGGCTTTTAATGAACCAAAGCAATGAACCATTATTGAATCGCTTTCAGGTGCAGGATGGGTGACCGTCACACGAAACAATAAATACGACATGACATAAGAAATAGCATGTACAAACATGTACTTTTCGTAAATAAAGACTTATGGTTTACTATAAAAACACGATTTATTAAATTACCTACTCCAAAAACGCTCACAAAAACAGTCTTTGATGAACATTTCACAAGGAAAAGACGTACCTAACCACAGATTAAATAAAACGCCTCTATTTTTTACTCTTATGCTGGGACACTTGTTAGATGGCGGGAATTTTATAATGAACTTCATAGACGTAATGAGACCTTTAGGAAGGGAGAAGCTACTCGTATATTGACGAAATTAAAGAGAATGTCGATAACGCGACGTATCAGGCGGTGAAGGAACTGTTCCTACATTACGCGCACCAAATCCTAAGCTATTCCAATGGCTGTTAAACTAGTATGGAATTTGTCACGCCATAGGAATCGCTGAGGATTTGCCTGTCACGAGGATGCCGCAACAACCAGAGCCCAACTCTGAATAAAATGGTAAACAAGTGACTGTCGCATTACTCAAGTAATTTCTAAAGGTTAGGAAGGAAAGGCGGCCAAAGTTGTCTAGGTTACCATTACAGAACTTTAATCTGACGTTCATTCTCAGGCCGTAAGACATTTACCAAGCGTATAATATGTCTGACATCGGTGGTAATTATAAAGACAAACCGTGTTGCAATAGCCACGCATTAGCCAGGGTTGACGCGGCTGATAGATTTACGACTCAGCTGGCAGTTAACTGCCCTATGCCCCTTGGAAATACAGCTATTAGCACCACGAAATACTTTAGGTACTAGAACTAGGCAAAAATAGTGAGAAAAAACTAGTCTCGGTAAAATGTCATGATTGGATTTGAAAAAACAATTTTACAACCATCTCAAAATGCCACTAATTTAATAGTCCGATAATATCTATTCAGTCTATAGGCAGTGGAACGCTAATTTATTCATACCATCCAAAGACAAGAATGTGCAATAAAAGTCGACTATTTTCCTTAAGACACGTGACATTTGAGATTCTAGTGTAGTGTGCGACACCGTTCGATTTTCGAAAATAATATGTCGATAAGGGCGCCGCGGCTCGGCTTGTCATCGCGCGTCGGGGATCATTGCCGCCGACTGGTGGCGCCAAAAGCGACGTCGCAATGAGGTCAGCGGTGGCGTCGCGCCAAGTGCAACGAGTCACGCACGCCTGCCCGACGCTTTTTATCGACACTTTTAATTTATTATTTTATTAATTGCTCATTCTACATGCATCGCACGGAGCGTCAGTAAAAATTATGCGTCGCGGTACTGACACGATTGTAGTGTGTCGATGGAGGAAGCGGGCAAAGTATTAATTAGAAAGCTCAGGAAGCATATGGGGGGGTTAGTCAATGTTCGTCGTATAATATTAATAATTTAATAGATATTCTTTAATTTTAAAATAAAACACCGCACTGGCAACCGTCCAAGCCACATAATAGTGACGCACGATTAAAAGTTTGATTTATATTATGCCGAAAGTATTAGTCGAATGATTTTATTGCCTGCGTGCGCTTCATTGTCGTTGTTTGGATTAGCGAACTAAGCGGACGACCTGTTTCCTATTGCAATGGCACCCGGCCAAGTACCGTGGCGCCAGTTGCGCGATAAATAAAGCAGAAGTACATGCTCGCAGGTAGTAAAGAAGTGCAGCAAGTATATTTTTTTTTATTTATTTGTAGAAAATACAGGCACAGATAACAGTTATTTTATGTTTTACGATATTGGGTATGGATTGATTTTAATAGCGGAATAGCTTTAAATCGTTGCTCAAACCTGGATTTAACTATACAGGCAGAACGTGAAAGTTTATGTGCTAAATGTTATGGGAGATCACTTGCCTGTAATAGCACTGACTTGACATTAACAGTTCTTTAGAGCTCTTGTAAGGTTATCCTTCTGTTGTATTTCCACGCTGGCATGGCTGTCAAGTGACATGAAAACGACCGGAGACCAATTTGTTGACCTCTTGAAACTTCATACCATTGGTGTTGAAGTGCAGATCACCAGAAAGTTCGCTAGTCTTGATAAGCAATGTGCGTGTAACATGAGATGCAACATTAATTTATATCCGACTCGAAGAACCAATTATGAGAGCCTAGCCTTAGAACTTGGAAACGGTTCTTCAGAGACACTATTTACCCTCCCAACAATTACATCTGCAGACTACTCACGAGTTAATTATAAACTGCACATGGCTAGTTACTTACTAAGTAATTGTAAGGCACGGGACAATACGTGGATTTTAATTGGAAACAGCGTGAGAGCGTACGGGTTAAAAACTCCGTTTAGAACAATAGTGATGGGGCGGTAACAGGCCCGCTAATCGCTTATCGAGAGCAGACAGGCGCCACAGCAGTTCCGCTAGCGATGTGACTGCTAAAAGTTACGACGTGTAAAACTAACAATTACGAAAAAATACTTTTTTGTGGCGAAGGGTTTTGTTGCAATAAAGATGTATGAAAAATGCAATAAAGCTTTATCAGTATTACAGTTGTCGTTAAACTTTTCCCTTAACCCTTCTATTACGAAATACTATCTCTTTAGATTATCTCTGCTGCATAGTGTTACACTCAGGATATCAAAACTAATTCAGAATATCAAAACAAAAAGAATTAGTTAATTGTGATACTCTTGACAACATAACAGTTTTCGCAGTCAGCGTGCAAGAGTCTGATGTCAAAATGTTGGTTTCAAGTATCGACCATCCGGAAATAGGACTGAAATAGGTATAAGGCATTAGTCACTTGTAATGGACTTGAATGAGTATGAAAAGACTAAGTTTGGAGTTTTTTTCTCCAAAATTAACTAGATTTTGAAATAGACACCTAGTTTGACTTGAAACGGTCATTAAGCCGCAGTTTCTGCTCTAGTTTGAATAAAACCTTTTCATTTAATTACATTTCATAATACTTTTGACAGCAGACCAGTTTTCGCAGTCAGCGTGCAAAGTTGACGGCGGTGGCGTTAAGCCAAGCGAGACCGGTGGAATCAACCGCGCGCACGGTAATATCGATAAATTGCTAATCCCCCGCATTACTCACTCAGGTTATGAGTGCATCTGCACATAAATTAGCGTAATAATTTCGTGACTACAAAGAGATACTTTAACTGTTTTTTTAGATAATTAGTTACTTCGTTCAAGCGAAACTTTCCCACTGGTGTGCCTTCCTCTAGAACCTGTAGGTTGATGCAAATTTCTCTGCTGTCATGCTACATTTAGGTAACATGAGCTAAAGTTCAAGTGGATCTTTTCACAGATTAACATTTTACCACGGATGTAAAAACATTTTACTGTCCCAATCGGAGGTATAGCAACTACCCACCAAGTAGTATGTGTGAGTTAACATGTAACAAGTCAAATACAGATTTTACTACCGAGTTGTGAATTTAATGAAATATTATACCAGAAGTACAACTTGAGATCGAAAATAGTCTTCGAATTTTTGGAGATGCCACTAAGTTCAGAGGGTTTACGACCAATTTTGAATTGATCAGGTTCCCTATGCTAGTACTGGCAACACATATTTTTTACATTTTAAAGCCCACTTTATGTATTATTTTCAATTATATTACGTCTCATAAGAACCAACAGAGCCCAACCAACACCTGCAATGTTTTAAAAAAACCGTTATTAAAAACTAATTTTCTTTTTTCTTTTTGTTTTACTTATTGTACGTAGCCAACCCGGACTTGGCCCCCGTAAATATGGCCTAACCTTCCTGCTATGCAGGAAGAGACCCCTACCCCAGCAGTGGGGACATACAAAGGGTTGATATCATCTTTTTTTACGTAGAAGTTGTTAGTTTCAGACCGAAACAGGCTTATGTTGACAATAACAACATCGATCTTAATACGGCCGTTCTTATAGTCTGAAGCAACTCCTCCAACACACGGCCGTCCCTCTGAATAATTGAGCTAAGGCCCGTAAAGTGCACAAATAATAACCAATGCCAGCTTACGTGACGTTAGCGCCGTGTTTTGTAAACATGGCCGGCGCCAAAACTTGGCCGATGCATAATTGACAACACTGGACAACCGGTACAGTCACCCTTAAAGTAAGTGATTATAGTGTACATAAGCAAAGGTATGAATATGTGCCTTCGACTGTACCCAGGGAATTTGACCGATTATGATGTCTCTGGTACAGAGAGGAGAATATGCTTTTTGTGGCATTCGCAGCTCGAACCAGGAATATTATGGTGATGTTCATTACACCACATTATTTTCTAAGCTTGCCAATGAGTTTTGCTGTGACTTTGATTTTTTTTAATTAAAGTTTTTTAGATTTCAAAAAATATATAATATTAAAACAAATACATTTTGTTTAGAATTATCAGGGGAAGAACTGCTCTTCAGTATTCATTAAATGAACATACATGGAGGTGTTATTTTTACTTTTGTAGAGATTTAATAGTCATTCATTATTCAATCGTCAACAACCCACACAGAAATTCGCAGGACTGATCCCAATCTAGAGTGAACTGAATTGAATGAACCTGTGTGTACTCTGTAGGCAATTACCATCGAACCAGGAATTGTACAGATTGAAATTATTTGGAGGCACTAAAACCGTCATGTTTTTTTATCGGATCGGGGACAACACTAGCGGATGCGGCGGGGGCAGCGGCGCGCGCGCCGGCGCCAATCTTTGGCAAACAATGCGTTTGTTGTCCGTTTTGCGGCAAAAAAACAAAAAAACCGGGCAAGTACGTGTCGGACTCGCGCATCGTGGGTTCCGTACCACTACGTTATATATTTAAGTCTTAGTGAAATTCATTGTCTAAACTGACGCCTGCATCTCGTAGTGGTAGGTAGAGACCAGAGTTGTTCATTAGTCGATGTATGCACATGCGTTGGTTTTGAGTAATTAACTTCAATTATTTAGCAAAATGTGTGTTCTTTAGTTTGGGAAGTTAAGCGGGAGTACGACTTGCACTTTTTTATGCTACCGTACTGTTTCTACGATAGGTAGATAAAGCAAAAATTTAAATTACATTATCAATAACTTTTTGAATGGGGAGGCAATTATATTTTATCATATTTCGAAACGTATTTTTTGGTTCTGTAAAAACTTCAACTAAGTGTGAAAGAATCAATTAACTGATATCGTTTACTTAACATTGCACTAGTCTGTTAGGTTTTAGAATATGTCTCGGGCTCTATTAGAGTAGGTTTTAGTCGTTTTCGCCGAAAGCACACGAGTGTAACACTACTTCCTGCTCTGTATAAAACTTTTCTTCACTATTTTGAAAGTTATAAATCATATTAGCTCCGTTATGTTTTCTATTACACGAATTTATCCAATTCTATCCAATGGTAGCCGAGGTACATCCTAAAAGCTAACAGACTGTAACAGTGCTATATTTATGCAGAATTTGTCGCCTTTTACAATGGAGAAAAATATTTGAATCGATTTGGATTGTGTTTCCATGTAATTAAAACACTATTATATCATCGTAAGGTTGTCTGGAAGAAATTTCTTTTAGCAATAAGGCCGCCAATTGTACTATGTATATTTGCAATTGTTTTGTATTTGTTGTTTTTCCAGTGTACAATAAAGAATATTCTTATCTTATCTTATCATATTATTTAAGCTTACGTTAATTAATTTCACGTAAGTAATCGATAGTTGGTAAATAGTGATAAGTGAGTTTCAATTTCAACCAGCTACATATTATTATTAAGCTGTGTGGTGTGTCGGCCTAGAGAACAGCACCAACCCAATTCTTCCCGCGGGTGTCGTAAAAGGCGACTAAGACACACAAACCGGGGGGTGGGCACAGCGCCCCCTGCAGTACAATCGCACCGAACTGCGATCCCCAACCCGTATGCCCAGCGTGGGGATTATGGGCATTACACCCTATAATAGCACAACGTGGCGCTCTTTAGGGAAGGGCTATGTCCAGCAGTGGACTAGTATAGCCTGACGACGACGACATAATATTATGATTTGACACCCTTCGAGTACGGAACCCTAAGAAAACCAAAGACCAGTGATCTTTAATCATTGCGATAATGGGAGGGCTACTTAGTACGGGGCCGTAGGGAAAATTCACACGATTAATAAGAGTGATAATTTTTATAATGTGCTTTAATAATAGAGGTTAATCGATACTCAATTAGTGTGTTGAACCTCATTTGGATTGAAAACCAATATTATTGTTAGTTGACGTTGCAGCTAGTTAGGGAGAATGTTGTTTAAACATTTTGCTAATTCAAGCGTCCCGTAATTATGTACAAACAAACTTAAAGATCGAGCGAGACGCTTTCTCCGATACGACTCAGTCAATTAAAGAATAGGACTGAAAATGGCAGCGATACATCGCCATGTTTTTTTTAAGTGACTGTTAAAAAACATGACGACCTCTGTGTCGCAGCAGTAGCGCATGTGCCTACCATGCAAGAGGTTCCGGGTTCAAAGCCCGGCTGGAGACAAAAAAAAAACAGGTCTTGGATGTTTACATGTCTGTGATGTCGTTGTTCCTGGTTCTAACGACAGTGTGGGACCAGAAGCTATGTATGTGCCTGTATGTAAATGTTATGTGTTATTTCACTTAGTCGCTGCGTCACTACATCGTGTGAAAGTAGTCCACTTCCACACGATGTAGTTACACAGCCTATCAAATTTATTATTTATCAAAAAACGATTTCTTTAAACAATCTATAATCGTCGATTAAAACAATCCATTCACAAGGAAAAGACTTACTCAACTGCTGGGCCGTCAGTTTATAAATAACATAACATTTACATACAAGCACATCATTGCTTATTGCCCCACACTAGGATACCCTGTGTCGTGAGAACCAGAAACAACGACATCACAAACATGTAATTATCCAAGACCTGAGGTTTTTTTTTATGTCCTCAGCCGGGATTTCAACCTGGGACCTCTTGCAGGTAGGCAGACGCGCTACCGCTACGCCACAGAGGTCGTAAATTGAGATTTTCACTCAATTAATACTGTAGTAGGTACTTATCTTTCTGTCTCGTTCCTTTTTAACGAAATTTGCAGCAACAGTGCATTACTTACTAAGTTACAATAAGTACTTACCAAAAACGGGTTCGAATTAAATTTGTGACTGCCTACGAAAATCATATGAATTCCTTTTGATCTAGACCCAAAAGATTCAAATCAAAATATTTGAATCTTTTGGGAATCTTTTGAGATTTAAATACTTACAAACATTTTTAAAAACCTATTTAGAGGCTAAAAAATTTCACCCATGCCGGGATTCGAACCCGCAACCTCTGGCTATCCGTGCCAGCGCTCTACCAATTGAGCTCAATTGGTAGAGCGCTGGCATGGGTGCGTGAAATTTTTTAGCCTCTAAATAGGTTTTTAAAGTCCTTAGCACGGGTTAGTGCATTAAAAATAAAAATAGTATAATTACTTACAAACAGTCCAATGTGACGAGAAGTCGCTTAGAAACGTACCTGAAAGGATTAAAACGTAAACATTAGTAAACACATAAACTATAATTAGAGAAGTAATTATTTATGATTTACAATGACAGCACAGTAGCAGCAATAAGCATACAATACAAACATAAATAGCCTAGTTGGTTTGTGTTGAGTTGAGTACAGTCAACAGCAGGTGGATTTCATTCAGAAACAGGCCTATTTAACTAAAAGGATAGGCTTTTTAGTTAAATGGGCCTGTTTCTGAATTAAGAATTTCGCTAAGTAACTCTGTGGAGCTGTATCTGTCGAATTTCCCAGAAAAGAGAAATCCTGACAAACCGCTACTTAAGTATTCACTTAGTGAGATTCTCAATTCAGAAACCGCCCCACTATCACTAATTAGGCTAGGCGCATGCTAAGATGCAGGCGACGCAGCACAGCGCAGCGCAGATTTAGTAAACATGCAACGTCATTAAGCTACGTAGGATGCGGCGCAGACACGTGCGACGCAGACATGTGTCTGCTCTGCTCTGCGTCTCGTTGCAGTGCCGGCACAGATTTCTGCGCGACGCGTGCAAGTCCAGCTATCAGCTAAGTTTTGGAGAAAAGAAAGAAAGAATGAAAGTGAGAAAGAGAGAAAGAGAAAAATACAGAAAGAGAGAAAGAGAGGGAAAGAAGGAGAGATGGAAAGAGGGAGAGAGAGAGAGAAAGAATGAAAACATTTATTTAAATTGCCACAAATGCACACACATAAAAAATAACACAGTAATGGGAAGGATTAACATCAATAATAGAAAGTAAAAAAAACAGTAACATCTTACAAATTATAGTGCCTCCGTGGCAAGAAAAAAAGGTCACCAACTCAGCATGCATGCATTGCTGGTGTGTGCTGTGAATAACACATCACCAGCAAAACTGATTTTCTGTTGGGACCGTTTTTTTTTGTTCCCAGCCACCCGCAACACGAGAGAAGATTTAGTTAGAAGGTAGTGCAATTTACAATATTAAAGACTGTATCTTCGACCCTCTAAAGGGCATCACACACGGCGAAGTGATCTGAGGCATCAGAGTGCACTGATATAAAGGTTCATATGTCGACTGTACTTAACTCTGTAGACTTTTAGTCCGGATTTACTTACAGGTGTTGTTATATCGGAAAAGTCCGACCAGGTTTCGCTCCGATTCGCAGAGCTTAATCATGGTGAGCAGAGACGGAGCTCGCGTCGTCGGTTGCTTGTCTCACAAGCTTAACTTATTTATATCGTAGTAAAATGCCGGCAAACATCGGGAACAACACTAGTAGATGCGTGTACGTAGTCGTTTTTGGGGCCATATGACTAAAGGGACGAGGGGCGAGAGGATATAAAACTTATTGGTCGGTTCAAGCATCCCGCACTGCCCTTTTTTATCTTCCACGACTTTCTTCGCTCAAGGTATTTGCCGATACCTGTACAGGGTAAAATAACATCCACATACCAAATGGGAACCCACGACAACTTCGTTAGCACGTACGCAGACCTTCATCGAAGCAGTGCAAAGCGTTAGGGCCTTCTATCTATCTATCTATAATCAGCCCACATCAACCCACTGCTGGGCATAGGCCTCCTTTTTACTGCGGCATTCCTCACGGTCCAGTGCTAACCTGACCCATGTCTGACCCGCAACCCTCACGATGTCGTCTGACCATCGTGTCGGTGGTCTGCCTACCAACCTCCTTCCCTCCCTTGGCCACCACTCCGATACTGGCCTGGTCCACCGGCCGTCTTCCCTTCTAGCCAAGTGTCGTTAGGGCCTTAGGGCACATTAATGTGCGCCCGCTCAAGTGTCTGTTTACTGTACTTCGACAAGGATGGACGTAAAACTTGTAAACAATGTAGGGATGACTTGTAAACAGCTCTCGGCCGAGCGTTGGCACATCCATTCCGTAAGTAGGCACATCGTTATGGTTAATTATATATGGTGGATCGTAAATTTTTAGTTCTAGGTCAATGCAAAGTACCCTACAAACTTATATTTAATTAATAAATGTTTTGCGGCATAACGGCTATTATTGTTTTTTTTTACGTTACCTTCGAAGTTTGATTTTTTAACATCTTCAAGAGAGAGACTTATGAACGTTGATGAAGCGAAGGTGATCTGTCAGGATTGTGGCAAGTGGCAGTCCATGGTCTCTGCCTACCCCTAAGGCATACAGGTGTGAGGTTATGTTAAGTTTATCTTTTTTCTTCACGGGACTGTAGCCCTGAGTATGTGATTTTAATTTTCACTCGATACCTCTACGTGTTCCCAAGATATTGGTCTTGAAAAAGGGACAACAAAGTGATCCAATAAGGGTTTCGTGTTTTCTTTAGACACACGGAACCCTAAAAAAAGGAAAAGTTGATGTCCCGTCAACGGTAAATTGACATTCAATATATGGAGTAAATCTAAATTACTCATGTTGAAATAAATTTCTAATTTCTTATTGGACCAATGCTGGGCAAAAACCTCTTCCCATCAAGCAAACTCTTCAAGTCCCATTTCACTACAATACATAGTGATAAAACGAGGCTAAAGACCTATCATATAAATATTTGTCAAGTTCCTAATGTGGGAAGTGTCAACAGAGAAATATTCAGTTTAAACGAGCAGCCGATAAGCGAATGTAATTAATACTTTAAGCTAATTAGCTTGGACATTCTCTCCGCGTCAAAGCGGTTACAGGAAACGATTGAGACTGGTAATAGTTTTCGTTGTTTACTGCTGGTTTATTCGTATTATATTGGCGCCGGCCGATAGTTTGAATACGTAGAAGATTAGAAGTGGCATTCGATGTCAACCCTTGTACGTCCCCACTGCTGAGAACGGGTTTCTTCCTGCACCGCATGGAGGCTAGGCCATACTCCACCAGGGGGACTAACTCCTGATTGGTGGAGGACTGTAAGACAGTGGCGGGCCTTACTGTCAGAAGTTATCAAGCCGCCCATGAGAACTCTGACATGGCTTAACGACTGCCATTACAAGACAGTCAGCACCAACGACTTACCGTGCCCCCTCCTTACTGGTTTCCTCACAATGTTTTCCTTCACAGTTAGCGTGGTGGTGAAAGTGGTGGTAGTGGGTAGAACAGATATTGGAAGCTAAAGACCCAGATTTACCTATGACTTCGTTTATTTTTAAAGTTGCGTACATATGCATTTTAGTACGTAAATAAACTAGCCTACACCATCTATAAAACCGTATCCCAGGCACTACAGCGACGGAGTGGTCCCTTCACCCATCTAGTGTGAGTGAAGATACCACTGGACGCTGTATAAATCATCTCATTACGTAGATGCAAAAAAGGACAATATAAATAAAATAGAATAATGTATGTGATGGTACGGAACCCGTGAGTCAGGCTCCCACTTGGCCATTTTTTTAAGCTAGGAGGCGTGGCCATCGACGTTTTTGTATAGTGAGTGTTCTATTTTCAAACACAAGCCGACCAACGGACCGACCGATAAATTGAGCTAGAGACTTGTCAGGGACGTCAGGAATAGTCAGCATGTTATGAAAACTGGAGTCAGGATTGGAAATCGATTTTGTTCGTAGGTTCCCAGTCGAACTCTAGTCGGACTGTTCCAACAAAAAAAAACAAGTAGCAGCGGTAGCCTAGTAGGTAGAACAATGGACTCTGAAGCGAGAGACCCAGGTTCGATTACCAGTGCGGGCATTACTTTGGTTTCTATGTTACTTTGGTTTCACATTTGTGAAGTTTTATTTTATTTATTTATTTAATGACAGGGAACTCTCCAGCGAAATCAGTAACAAAAAAACTTAACATTTACGATAAATAACATGGCCAATTACAGATTTCCGCGGAATTACTTATATTTTTTTCTTATCTTGGGGCAAAGTATTATAAGTTTTCAAGTGTTTTACATCGTTACCACAAACAAAGGAAAAGTTACAGAAAAATGACTTTAACATTGTGTTTAAGTTATTGACCAAAGTGATCCAATATAACGATTAAAAAAAGAAGACAGTCTCATTGTGTGGCGTGGCAATACCGCTCGCTAATTGTGAGGAAACCTGGGGTGCTCAAACTCAAATACCTCCGTCGTCAGCCCTTGAAGTTGCCAATCCGCGGTGGGCTCGCGTGGTAATTATGCCCGTCGCAGCATCAATTACCTTCGACTACTGGTGGTGAAGCTCCATCAAAAACGACTGTGTATCACTGGTTTAGTGAGTTTAATCGCGGGCGCAGTAAGCTCACGGACGAAGTTAAAGAAGGTCGCCCGAAATCGGTGGTTGTGCCACAAAATATTGAAGCTGTGCGAAAACTAATAATGCAAGACCGCCATGTTACGTATCGCGAGATAGAGGCTATCCTGGGCATATGTATGACGAGCATTTATAGGATATTAAATGAACATTTGTCTGTAAAAAAAATTTGTTCGCGTTGGATCCCGCACAACTTAACTCAGGATCAAAAAGATGCTCGCGTCGAATGGTGCAAGAAAACCTTAAAAAAATTCAACGGAGGCGACTCAAAATCTGTTTATAATATCTACACAGGTGACGAATCCTGGATCTACGCGTACGATCCCGAAACTAAACAACTATCAACAGTTTGGGTGTTTCAAAATGAGCCGAACCCTACGAAAGTGGCTCGTGCAAAAAGCACTGTAAAGCAAATGGTGGCCTGTTTTTTTGGTATTACTGGCCATGTGGCTACAATACCACTGGAGAATCGCAGAACGGGTAATTCGGAGTGGTACACGACCATTTGTTTGCCGGAAGTATTTGAAGAAATACGCCAAAACAACCAGCGACGCAGAATCATACTCCACCATGACAATGCCAGCTGCCATACATCTCAGGAAACAACTACATTTTTGGATGGTCAAAAAATAGAATTGATGGGTCATCCACCGTTCAGCCCTGATTTGGCTCCCAATAATTTATATTTAAGTATTCACAAATGTAAAGAATAAATTACGTGGTCAACGATTTTCGACCCGTGAAGATGCCGTAGATGCGTTCAAACAGCACGTTTTGGAGATACCTCAATCAGAGTGGAAAAAGTGTTTTACAAATTGGTTTCATCGAATGCAAAAGTGCATCGATCATAGTGGAGAATACTTTGAAAAACAATAAAAGCATATTTAGCCATATACATTTGTTTATTTTTTCTATTCCGCACACATAAGTAGCAGCCCTCGTACTGTGAGAAAATATATTTTACTGTTGAAATACAATTTATCACACTAATATTATAAAGGAGAAAGTATGTGAGTGTTTATGATTGTTGCTTTTTTACGTCCAAATGGCTGGAGCGATTTTAAGAAATTTTGGTATGGAGTTAGCTGACACCCTGTGTTAACATGTAGGCTAGGTTTTACAGCGGGAAAATATCTTTTCCTGTTAAAACACTATTTGTTTTCCCTAATAAACCGCGGGGCACAGCAAGTATAATAATATGAAGGTATAGGCGTTGATATCAGGTTGCTTTTGAAGGCGCCCCGCCGCCGCGCACTACTGTTCCATTATGAATGATGATTTAATTAACAGATGACAATTTTGAATGGCCGCGGCAGTTTCCAATGACACTACCGTGATTCATGGACGGTATATGTGATGTTGAACGGAATAGGACGATTTAGATCATACGAATATTAAATCTTCTTTTGTATCTAGTCTACAAACGCTGGAAGCGCTCGTCGCCTAGTCGAACCGAGTGATTGGAATCAATCACTCGAGTTAAGCAACAACAGGCGCGGTAAGGTGCAGGATGGGTGATGAAGCCATATCAGAGGTCTCATGGGCGGCTTGTTACTTCTGACAGTAAGGCCCGCCACTGCCTTATAATCCTCCACCAACCCGGACTTGGCCCCCGTGGTGGAGTATGGCCTAACCTTCTTGTAACGCAAATAGAGACCCGTGCCTAGGGTTGCCAGGTGAGTCGCGAAATAATACCGGACAACCCCAACCGGTACGCTAGGTCGCAAGAAAATACGGCCTAGCATATAAGTTGGTAGCGGCTTGGACCGCGTTCAAGATCCAAGAAACTGAAGCTACTAAATACCGAGTTTTCGAACTGGAACCACTTTTCCAAGACAGCTCGTTGATAAGCAATCAGAGCGTGTTTTTTAAACTCCTGAGTTTCTTCATCCGATAGGTACTGTTCCTCGAAATACCGGACATTGTTCTGGTTGGTATGACCATTTAATTTTTACCGGACAGGCCCCAAAAATACCGGACTTTACGCTTAAATACCGGACATCTGGCAACCCCACCCGTGCCCCGCAGTGGGGAGATACAGGGTTGAAACCGAAGCGTTCCACTGCAGGGCACAGGCCTTCTCTCTGAGAGAGAGAATGGGCATCAAATCATCTACTAGATTCAAACTTAATTCGTCTGCTCCGTTGGCCTAACGGTAGGGATTACCTTGCCCGAGGGCGAAGGTTCGATCCTCACTGGACGCCGGCGTATGGCCTCAGTCTACGTGTTTCTCCATGTCCTTATCTGGTTACTTATAGCACACTACATTAGGAAAAGAACAAGCGATTGTATTATGTGGAAGTAATTAATTTGTTCGTGTGTTCTTGCTCTTGAGTGGAGACCGCGACTCGGCAAACGTAGTGTAGGACGCCCTCCGACCAGGTGGGATGATGATCTGTGAAAAACTGCCGGCAGATGCTGGATGCGGCAAGCTGAAGACAGGGCGCTATGGCGCTCATTAGGGGAGGGCTTAGTCCAGCAGTGGACTACATAATATAGCCTGAAGAAGAAGAAGAATTAATTTGTTAGAAATACAAAAGCCTAAATTGAAAGCAGAATTTGTAGCTAAAAACTAGACGAGTTATCTCTTACCTCGACTATAAAGTCGAGGTATTTTTGACAAAATACAACAGTTCAGTAGATACGAGTGTACCAAATCTACCATTAGGTGCCAAACTTATCTACGTCAATAATTGTAGCCTACAATGACTCAGTCTAGCTGGCATATTAACTTTTGATAATGGGAGAATGGACTCTATTATTTTCAAGTACGACAGCACTTCTGTTGCTACTAATTTGTGGCCGAGCCCTGTCAGAGCGGCGCCGGCGCCAGCAAGGATACAGCCACGAGACTAACACGCAACCAACCGTATCCTCCACTCAAAAGACGCCCCTAAAACAAAGCAACAAGGTGCACAACCCACCAACAGCATCGGCATTTACACCGTTCACGTTACGCGGATGCCAAAGACCGTTGCGAGTCATTACGATTACCCACCTCTCTGATATCGCTCCAGTAACTATTACAAATGAAATTAAACTTTACGCCAATAAGAATACAGATGCAACAAACATAGTCTATTAGCGCCATCCCTCTCACATTGTAAAGGAGAGAGTGTGCAAAAAACGCAGAGCTCTCGTTCCGCAAACGTAACAATCCCGTTCTTTTGGCGTGTAACCGCAAGAAACGAATCTCCGGGGCATCTTCCTAGGTGAATTCTATTCAATACGAAAAAGCTTAGTTTTACCTGAGCCTAGATAACAAACCAGTGGCGTGTGAACCGACCAACGGCGCTGACACGAACTCTTGTCGACAAACCACTTCACGTTCTAAGATACCTCTGAGCAAACAAAGCTCGAAACGACAGACAATAGACACTTAGAACTCTTAGAAGAAGGCAAACCCACAACTATTAATAAAGTAAATAACGCCGCTGATGATTGCGATGAGAAAATCTACGAGTAAGTTGAACAACCAAGACCTATTTAAAGTAGAAAGCAGGTGCGCTGCAAGATATAAATTGTGATTCGATGGCAGATGTTAACCAACCGACGCGCCCCATATCCAGCGAGTAAGCCTGATGTAATAAACTAAACATTTCAAGCTACGGCACAACTGAAAGGGTTGTCATAACAACCGATCAAGAAGGAAGCAAACCCAGCAAAAGGGGTGGAAACATCAAAAATTATCTCTGGGAGCACTAAAAGGCCCGAGCACTCAACGCAGGGAGAATTAAAAAGATAATTTATCAACTCTACATTAAAACAAATAAGCGAGCTTAAATAAACTGGAGTCTAATCTCGACGGGAAGGCAAACCCTTGAGTGGAATCCAACCTGCGTCCATGTTTTATTATCTCTCGAGACTCGGGCTCGGCTATCGGGCCCATAAAGGCTGTCTCGGGTCCCACAAAAACAAATCTTATCAGCAGACACGGCGAGCCACTTAGGCCGCCTCAACCCCGACTATTTTTAAGCTCCTCCGACGAAGCTTTTAGCGATATCGGGTGCTCTCAAACCGCCAGATTTATAGCCGCCAGGATCGATTTACAGGTCGGCGGAAGTCTACATTAGGTAACGGGAACTTAGGAGAGTAATTTTAGACCATAAAAGAGGGGACAGAAGTGTCGGAAAGCACTTGGCGAGGTAATTGAGGAGGGTGGCAACTGCGAATGCAACGCAGATGATAGAAGGAATAATGTATTATTGGAAATGCCTTGAAAATGGATTGCAGAGCGAAGGAAAACAATCATTATAATAACAGCTTTGCCCCATTATAGCCCGCTCTTATGAAGCTTTAAAAATATCTTCCGTGCCACTTGAAGCTCCCATTTCTGAACGATGACTCAAAGTCAAAGTCCCGTTTTCAAATGGAACTTCTAGCAATTTCGTTTAACAATTTTGCTAAAGATAAGCATGACAATAGAGGCATTAAAGTAATGGTATTGTAAAACTCTCAAAGTGCCTATAAACATAACAAGGCGCCAAGCACGGAGTCTCAATTTATGATGGACGGACACTTGTCGCCAACAGGTAGACCATAATGGATGAGTCACAGGCGCCACATATAAACAATGACAAACTCGCCAAGACAATAGTTTCACTATAGTATTAACAACCATTCAAAACCCAGAAATAAAATGTGAAATGGCCACTTGAACTCCACTAGAGACTCACTTTCAAGTGCGTCTAATCTAAAACCGATATAAATAACAAGCGCCAGACAATAACAAAAAAGGCCTACAAGTCAACAGGTATTTGTATTATGGGGTGGCCATAGTAAAAAATTTGCTACCCCGAAGGCAGGTAGACAAAGGTACCTGTGCCGACTTGTCCGGAGAACAATAGGGATCCTAGCGTCCCCGTTAATGGCTGTAGACTCGGTGTGGGCGACTCAATTAGACCATCCGCTGGACACTGGATTCCGGGAATGTTTCCAGCGCCGGCCGACAAATGGCTAGCCCGATAAGCGGACAAGGTGGATACAGTGCCTTCTCGCCCCCCGCGACCCAAATGCACGCATAATCGGTCGACTCTGATAACTCCATCGTTCCGCCTAATTGAATTCCCCTGTTTTCCGTATCTTTATCGCCAAATCGCATTAGACGTTCAGCGATACGTCCCGTTTGCTCCAACTCGAGCTCATCGTCGTCAATTAATGTAAGAATGGGTGACTCGTATGTGAGACGAATTGATGTTTAAATATGTGTTTTTCAATGTTGGTGCAATTTATCCAAATATGCTTATCGTTCTATCTACCCAAGCGATGTAGTATCCACCATTAGGCAAAGTACTTTCCTCTTTAATACAAAATCTTCTATATAATGCATATCTTTATTGTTCTTTTACGCCCTAAGCCACATCCGTTGTGGAATTGATAAAATAAAATGTAGTGTAAATTCAAAATCGGTCTCCACTGAATAGCAGAGGCACATGCATGTCATAAAATTTCAGATAAAGTAACACTGACTCACATAAGTACCGTACTGAGTGCTTTTGCTTGTTTGAATGATCGTTTCTTTTTTTTCTGATGAAGTTCATGCATTTCTTTTTTTTCCTGATTTCACCGCCATGCCTTTGTAATTATTCATCCCTTTTTGTTTGAAGTTGCAGATATTTTCGCAAATTAAACACTTAGTTTCTACATTAATATAGTTTTTGGTCATAAATATTGTATAATAATATCCAAGCATTTGGACTCAAAACTGGACTATGATAATTTTTCTACTGAATGCCAAAACTAATTCAGAAGTCATCACAATTTTACGAGCCGTCCATAAAAACCGAATAAAGGAGCACCTAAGAATAATTGACAATAAAAAAGTTTAATTAGACGCTATACGAAAACCGTTAACCACAAACGGGTTGCCGTTGTGGCGACAGGCGAAAGAGCATTTTGCAAAGTACGTTCTATGCGGAATTTGTACGTTCTGTAGAACAAAGTACAGTAAAGGGAGGAGTGCAATCTTACTAGTCGCGCAGCAGCAGTTATTAATGCTGGCAATAAACTCCTAATAGTTGGACGTTGCGTGCGCGCCGGCTGAAGATGTAATCTTCCTATTCACTGGCTTTTGACCCCACTCGGCAATAGCTATGTTTTATTTAGATCTATTAATTACATTCTGCTGTTGCGACGCAGTGTTTAACGGCCAACCCTTGGGTTATTTTGTTTATTGTCGAAACCAACTTTCGCGGGCATGGTCTGCAATGGGAATAAGTGGGAAATGACAAGGTAATATATTAAATTCTCTACTTAGTATTAATACCACGTTTTACTGAGTAATAACACCTAATAAGTGTAACATTACAACGGTAATTTCTTCGCATTACATAGTAAGCTGGGCACACTTTTCGGGCAGTTGTAATTACAAGCGCAACCGCACGCACGCAATGGTCTTAACTTTACTCTAAGAACAGCTGCTATAAATTTTTATTATAAGAGGGCCCCGAGCAATAATTATCAAGTAGAATATGCATAATATTCGTTCCATGCCACGACTAATAATTGAGGGAGCAGAAAAACTCGTAAGACGACGGAAGGCACTACAGAGCAGCGGCTTAATATAGGAACAGACCTAGAGTGTATCATTGAGGGACTCTTAAAAACATCAGCGTAGAGATCAAATTCCTTCGCCATGATATTGGTATTATGTGAATTAATTACGATAGTCCTATTAAGTGTAATAAGTTTTAACATTGCAGGCGATACGGTCGCTACAAGTTCTTCGCTTGTGTCGGAAGCCTTATAAACGAGACAGTGTATATCAGCGAGAGATCTGCTTTCAGAGACAATTTTAAAACAAAAAATGTGTCCTTCTTTTATTATAGCGATCACTAGCCAATTACCTAAACGTTGCGATGACGCCCATAAAGTTGCGAACGGAATTTTAGCTGTAGAATTGGTTACCAATGCTTCCGTTCCCACTTGTAAGGTAAGTTTGCAATAGAAATCATATTAAATTTGGTCGGTGCTGGAGCTCGGCCACAAAATAAACACAATCCGAAGTTCAGACATAAAATCCTGTCTGTCTTCAGTCAGTAGCGATGAAGATACTGAGAGTTGGGACCAACAAAATATAGCTGGTAATGAAAGGGTGATTGGGCCACATACTCGCATACAGAACAGAGCACAGAAGCAGCGGTTTATGCTTGGACACCTTTCAGAGGGTAACAAAATTCAAGCGAATACAAAGTTGTCTTCTGTTCTCTCTATTTCGTGCGCATACGCAGCAATGCTGAGTCAGTGCGCGCGTATTAAAATATTTATGAGAGAGGCAAGCTTCCTAGCGTTGGATAAATTCACATCTCGATAATAATAAACCGGGCTCGATGTTGAGTGTTAGCAGTTACTAAAATCCATTTCAGATCTATAGGAAGCTGTATGATTTGCCCTTGTCCTTGCTAATGTTCTTGGTTCTTTATTTTCAAATTGAATTATTAATAGAGCTCTAAAGAAACATTTTAAAACGAATATGCGGTTTGCCTGTGTTCCTCCTTCATAGTTTTGTTCGCTTACAGAAAAGCGCATTTACTGCACTTTACTAATAAACCTGGCATCAAATTTATATTTGAAAATATAAACATTATTTAATAATTTATAATTTAACTTTATTTTACTGCTATGTGTAAAGCTCCTAAAGTTTATTTCTGCAAAGAGACGGCTGTTTTTAGGATTCAGTCAGCGTCATCTTTCAGTGGCATCTTTAAATTTGCCAATCCTAGAGTGTAGCTGAATTACAGATGATTACTCGTCTGGATATACGAGTACTCACGTAGTTCCTTACACAACTTTCTTTTTATAACAAGCGGCTTGGGTATACATTGCACTACGCGGAGGCATTTGCATAATATGCCCGTTCCCTCTGAGAGATTAAAATCGGCTGTGAACCGGTAATTCGGCTGCGGCGCCTTTATTTGCATAACCAGTGTCGCTCGTTGTGCAGTGCAAGCGCATCTGTGCGCTTGATAGAGGGCAAATTATACAGAAGTCTGTTTTTTCCGTCACATCTTTATGTGCGCCGACAGAAACTAGCAGTTTTCACTTTTCTTCTTCTTCGTCTTGTCCGTCCCGACCGTCAATGACTTTAACCGTCGGCTTTCCATATTCTTTTCTTTTATAGTAAACAAGCGAAACAGATTTTTAACGCTGGACCATCCGTCCATTTGCTGTTTTCGTGCCAGGAGTTCATTCTTCTGCTTCTGCTGTAATTACTAGAATAAATCGGTAGATTTCTTGACGAAGATGAAGTCTTAGGAACTAATCCTTCTTCTTTACAGTCGTTATGAGTTCGCGGGAACGAATGACAGTTTCAGACAGATTGATGTTCGCGTGACAAAACATTGACTTTCTTTGAAATTCTATTATATCTCTGTGCCACTTGCTACATAGTCGATTATGAAATTCTCGTTTGAGCTCTGGCATATTATATTCGTCTAAAACATATTATTATCCATAATTTCCTGTTCTTCTGTGGGCATTTTTTTTTTCTGTATGGAATGCGGTGTATTTGTTCAAGTGTCATTTATTGAAATTCACTCGTATAAGGCATGACAGTTATGGTAATCGTTGCAATGCATCTTTTTGAAACAGTAGGTAGCCGTTTTATTTTATGTACCAAAATATATGGGTCCTTGTTATACTCACCTTGTTATACTCGTAATATTCAATTTATGACATTAACATTAAATCTGCATTGCTGGTATTTGTTTTGTAGTTCTGTAATTATAAGAGACCTTGTACCTAAATTATATAGAGGTAAAACAGATATTTACTACCACTCTGAAGGGAACTAGTTACTGGGTAATAAATAACTGAAGTAAGTAATTACCTATAATAAAATAAAAGCAATTACATCCAATCTAAATACACGTAGTTATACAATACAATTAATACTGGGATGTAGCGCTGAATTTAGGTCTGAGACATTTTTTTAAGTAGCCTCTATGTTTCTTGGATAGGGCCCCCACTTCAGTCCAGAGTTATCGGTCCTGCGCCAACTCACGCCACTCCGGTAGATGTTGGTCAAGATCATCTTTCCGCCGTCTCCTAGGCTGGCCTCGACTTCGATGCCCGTCTGGTCGCACCCATTCGGTGGCGAGTATCTCCCATCTATCCAGGTGCATTCGACTGACATGACGAGCACAGTCCCACTCCACTTTAATTTCGCGGTCTGGACGCCCATTCCTCATTTTAGACTCATTTAGCATTCCAATCATAATCTTCAATCCTCTAAAATATTAGCATGTTTTATCAATTTAGAGTTGAATCATGATTAACTGCTAGGAAAATTGATAAATCGCGTCTCGCAAAGGGTTAAATTGCTAACGACAAAGACAAGTCACCTAATTGTGCAACGATTATTTGTCACGGACAATTATGCAGTTATTCCAGCCGCTGTTGTGGCGCCTTGCCCACGCTCTCATGCCGTTGCATTTAGACTTGGCAAATGAGTCCTATAGAATCAAAAGTGGCTATCCGAATTTTTGGCAACGTAAGTAAACGAATAATGTTTCCTGAGTCCCGATTTTTTTACCGCAATCGTCACTTACTAATCAAAGATGTTTTTGAAGCAGCAGGGCTCAAATAATAGAATACTTTTTGGTTTCCACATAATACTTAAGTATTATGTGTAAACCATACTTTTACTTATACATTTTAATTATTAAATATCACACAGTATTATGTGTAATATTACACAAATATTACACATAATGCGTAATACCTGTATCTCACCACCACCACAAAATAAAAACCAACAATGTTCACAGAGGGGAAAAGGGAATATCCATTACGTTGTTGGACAGAAACTTAGAATTAAGAGGTGGTCAAAAATGAACACTGCGTGTCACTAATAAAAAAAAATTAAGTATTAATCCCGAGCCCCGGCATGGGTGGAATTTTTAGCCTCTAAATAGGTGCGAAAGATGGCGAGATGCGCAAAAGGTCTACACACAGCAGTAGGCTGATGATGATGATGAAACGAAATTCGTTCTCACGCCCTAAAACCACCGCAGCTACTGAACAATTTCCATGCACAGAAACTGATTCTAGACACACGGATAAACAAACTGCGCGTGGGTTCTATATTAGACTCTTCCTTGTGGCTTAATTCTCTCACATTTGTTTTTGATTGGTCTGCTTCTAGAATATTTATGGTCATTTTATGGCCACTTTTCAATGGTTCGCTTTATCAGCTTATCTTCATCGATAAAAGTATAGCTTAATTAGGACAATAATCTACATTTTTTTGTGGGGGACGTATACATACAAGTCTACTATCTACTGAGCTGCTTATTGTGTTATAGTTAGAAGACTAGGCCGTGCCTAGAACTTCATCTTCTCAACTAAATCTGCCATGAGGCAGGTATTAATAAAGTTGCATGAATTATCTTGTGTATAAGGATAAACATGCTCTTAAAATAATAAATTCAAACGTTTATTGGACAAGAGGACAAGGTTTTTTGCAGTTAACGTAAGTAGCGGATATAATTTTAATGAGTGTCGGTTGGTACAAATTCAACGCTTACCAAATATGTAGTAGGAGGTTGTTCTTAGCACGAGTAACAAACAAGTTGCCTGGTATAGTAAGACCTCTAGTTATCGAGACATAGTATGTTCCTTAGGGGTTATAATTAGATGGTTTATTTGAAAACATAAATGGAGATACTTCTATGCTAATGAGGCCTGTGCCAGGCGCCAATAGGTGATTGATGGACAACGTTACATGAAATGTTGAAAATAATGAACTGGAACTCAATAATACCGGCCAGCTGGGTGTCCAATAAAACGCGGCTCAATTTTTCATGAGAATGTCAAAGTTAAAGGCTGATCGATGTCGGAACCTGTTAACGAAAGGTCAACGATGATGTAAATAATAAAACATATTTTACGTAATAACTAAACATGTCGGTAATCAAGTTTTAATAGTAAGATAAGAATATTCTTTATTGTACACTGGAAAAACAACAAATACAAAACAATTGCAAATATACATAGTACAATTGGCGGCCTTATTGCTAAAAGCAATTTCTTCCAGACAACCTTACGATGGAAAGTTGCTGAAGGAAATTAGAACGACGGGTAGCCAGTGCAAATTTGAATATTGACACATACTTATACTTAATAATAATACACTTACATACTGTTACTTATATAAACTTATAATTTATTATAAACATACATATAAAGTATGTATAAAGTTCTACACAAGACAAGGAAAGTAATAACACCTACACACAAGAGGACAAAATTTTAATGACTATACCAATAAATAAAAATCACGAACTCTGTTTATAGTACTTCATAATAAGATAAAGAAACATTGAGTCGAGAACGCGTCAAAAGACACGAAGACTAGGTATTTCATGTAATTTCACCATGATACTAAACGTCCAGTATTATGGCAAAAACACTCCCAGTGTCAAGAAGGAAATGAAAAACTTGATGAATGTTCGTCTTAATTACAAAAGGTAGACACAAAATTACGACGCTCGTCGTTGCGACAGACAGCAGACTTGCGTTTCTTAGCAATAAATTGAAACTGAAGGCTTAGTAAACTAAATCCATTCATAAAGAAGAAAGACCACCCAAAGGTAGTGAATCGTAAAAGTATTTTCACAGTAGGTACAAAAGTATTTTGCCGCAGTCAGCTTTATCTGCACTTACCACACATACAATGACCGGACTTTGTTGAAACAAATCTGGGGTTTTCTTTGTTACCATAATACCAAGGAATGTTGGGTTCTAAAGTTTGGAATCTCGAACTATCCTATCTAATCAGGTAATATTCTGGTATCGATTTTAATATTTATTATTTAAACTGTTTGTCAATTGTCTAGACACCATTCGTTGAACTATATCATCCGGAGGGCTCTGGTTTCTGCCAACGTCCCTTGTGTGCTAGAGCCTCCGGGCTTGTGTCGCACGGATGGGGAGCGCCCGGACGGCCTTACTCTTATGCCCTGGGAGAAAGGGCGTTGTTTACTGTGGGACGCAACTTGCATCTATACATTTGCTCCCTCGCACTTGTCCGCTACCACTCTTAGACCCGGAGCCGCTGCCGAATCGGCAGCTACGCTCAAGTGCCAAAAGTATGGTGCCCTTATGGACAATTACATTTTTGATCCTTTTGCGGTAGAGACAATGGGGGTTTGGGAGACTCAGACCAAGATCCTGGTTAGGGTGCTGGGTCGCCGCTTGAGGGACCGTGGGCTTGACTGCCGCTCCGGTGCGTATCTTGGACAGAGTGTCTCTTTGGCGAATAATGCAGCGTGGCAATGCTGCCAGCGTGTTGGGATCCTTTGGTTCAGATATTTTCCGGAGTGGTTTGTTCAGTTAGGATTATTTTTTGTGTGTTTAAATTATTATTATTTTATGTGTTCTTGACGAAAATTGATTGGATATCGTACTGTGCATGTTTTTTTTATTAAGTGTGACATTTTTTGTGACTATTTTATTTTTATTATGTATTGACATTTTTATTTTAATAAATGATCCCAGAAAGTACTTATTCTAAAGTTTAAACTGTTTCACTCAGACTAACCCTCAGTTTCTAGTACGCTAACAATCTGTTACTCTATCTTTAACAGCTTTAGTGTTTTACTGTATGCACTTTGGCCAACTGGCAGGTGGCAAGCGTAAATTAACGGCTTGTTAGTGTACCAGAAACCGAGTGTATGACAGTCAGAGCATGAGCAAGAGTCCGTAAGTTGAGCATCTTAGTATTTTCTCGGTTTCCTTCAGGGCAGTGGAGGATCAGTGAAATGGAGTGAATGGATTATATTCCTAAAGAACCTTCGATGTCCTCCTAACCGCATCCGTGCAAAGGACAGGTACTGACAGGATAAGTGATCGCGTTGTGAACGTATTTTTTTATTAGCATAAAACGCCAGAGCTGACCTTCATATCGTATTTATTTAGCACCAGCCATTCGAATGTCCAAGAGCTCGATAGGCGAGTCGCATACACAGGGCCTGTTTAGTAGTTGCACCAACTGCCTGACACGCCGGATTAATGCCACCTTTGCACACACTCGACGGGTTGTGAAAACGTGCCGGTTGAAACCAGTATGTGCTACTTGAGCAATAGCAATGAGTCTTTTGGTCATTTGGGTTTGAATTTTCGTTTGGGTTTGAATTTGTTGCAGGGTTTGAATTTTCGTAAAGAAGACTAAAATGAATTAAAACTATGGCGTGCTATCACTACTCTTAGTGTACCCGAAAAACACGAAGCATCAAATTAACACACAAAATTAAACAATTGTTGTTCATCAATGCTCATGTAATTCCGGGAGCGTGTAACCATGACGTCCGGTCCGTCTCGCAGTTTGGCCACGAATGACCCAAAACGGCGCACCGCGCAGGCGCCTGGCGCCACGCTTCCGGTATCCCGCCGGAAGTCAGCTGCAACTGTCGCACTCGATACGCACTACTAGGCATGTTGTTCTCACTTCTCAGTGTCACTCGTATATCGTGTTACGTGGCCACTGTTGCAGGCAAATTTGCGCTCAGTAGCTCGGTGTTTAGATGGGTTTTTGGTCGACTAGTTATGAAGAGAGCCACCGTTTAGCATAGCATTCTACATAGCCTTTCTAGCGATGTTTGCGAGTTTTCTCGAGATATTTTCATTCGAATTAAATACCGCTCCAAACCAACATTCGTCTCGGTTTTCTCGGCTCTCTTTGAACTCATTTCTCACAAAAACTTCGCTTGTAAGTTTTTTATTTAAAATGTTGTAAAATCATTGTATCTAATCCGAAACAGCGCCAGTTCCGTGGAAAATCGCACTTTGTGTGCTGAATTTATTTCTGTAAAGAGATTGTTTCGAGAAGTCGTGCGTGACGCACATTGATAAAAAAATCAAGAGTTTTTTTCACCGAAAGGATGAGGAGTTATCTCTGGGCTATGATCTCATCATCTTTAGTCAGAATTTGTCACTTCAGTTGGCAATAAAGGCATTTTACAACGAGGTCGTTTCGCCCCTAGCGTAGACATTAATTACTTTCCCTTCGATGACGTCAGGCACTGGCGCCGAACGTGTTGAGGTAGGATCATAACGCCCCCTTCGTATCGTGACCCCGCATAGAAAATAATTTATTGTGGCACTAGCGCACCTTTCATCGCTAAAATGAGGATTATTGCGACTGTTATCGGTTGACAAATAGGGTGTAAATTAGAAGCAATAAATATCGATTAATGAATCTGTCGTCTGTAAAGAAAATTGTGGCTAAAAAAATCTTGGAAAGTACCCAGCTAGTGTACTGCAGCTATGGAGCCGAATTCTATATGATGGAAGAAAATGATATGAAACGAATATGATTGAGTGAAAAACGTCAAAGTGGACCATGGAAAGTCCATCAGTGGATGTTAATGAAACCAGAAAATTGCTAATCAGTCCGACTGTCCCCATAAAAAAGGCCGACACGACCAACACAATCCTACGGCTAGAAAACAAACGATATCACCCCAATCGCATGTCAGAAGCCATTACCCGTCGAGACACCATAACCGTTACCAACTTTCCCATGCCTTTGCCGATGCTCTTACCCTCCTGATTATAACGATACTTTTCGCATACCCCAACAACCTTTGGCAACTTTGTCGTCACGTTTGTCAGACCGACCCCGCAGGATTCTTTACGGATACTTGCGGCGTGGGTTTAGAGGCTAGTTTCGCTTGCCAAAGGGGTCTTGGTGGTTTGGTGGTGAGGTGGGGTGGTTGGCAGATGCCGCGCCAGATTTGTGGAGACACTCGGCGTTGGCGCCACGTGGTTTAGTCGCCGGTCGGTCGCGTGGGGTAGCTGGTTCCCTTTAGGGCTCCGTGGCTCCGCCAGCAAATTAAACATTAAAAAAATGACGCATATTTCAATGTACTTCAAATATGCGTCATTTTTTATGGGGGGTCCCAACTAAAATTCATGGTCTGTGAAATTGTTTTCCGTTTAGGTTTGGTCTACAATTTTACGGGCAGTACCTACAAATATGAGGTCTTTCAAATTATAACATAACATTTACATACAGGCCCGTACATTGCTTCTGGTTCCACACTAGGATACCCTGTGTCGTGGGAACCAAAAACTAACTACTTCAACTTCTAATTGTCTAAGGACTATCTGAAAGTAGTAACTCTAAAATTACTGAACCATCCAGTTTCTTCCTCGATCATCCGTCTCAGGATCTTGACACAATACTAAAGACCTTTGAAGACATGAGACTTCAGTATAGTTAAGCACCACGTTTTAAGCCCCTTCTTTTGTTAAAATTTGATTAGACATTGAAGCTTTATGATAAAAATGGTTTAATTATCGCATCATAAACACAAAAATAACTTCAGATAGAATAAGTGAATTACTTTGTTAAATAGGTGAATGCGCTATACAATAATAAGTTAGGACATAGTGAAAACTCATCAATTTTAATAAGGTGTATTGATTTATGGAAATGTAAATATTTAGTAATAGTAATATTAGTAAATAATTTAGTAGTACTTATTTATTATTTATATATAGCGAATGTGGGAGGAAGGGTCGGTAAGGGATGTCCCAGGCGGACATACTTCGCCCAAATAGGCGATGTATTAGCAAAGGGGAAGATAAAAATTTGCAGAAACGAACGAACAGCGTGCAGGCATGCAACGACTAATGAACTTTGACGAAGCGAAGGTGATCTGTCAGGATCGTGGCATGTGGTAGTCCCTGTTCTCTGCCTACCTGGTCGTTACAGTACAATGGCCCAAATACGAGGTTAACGCCCAGTTTCTTGTACCCTACTATTGGTATTGTTGGCAATAGTGTCTCCGCAACTCGACTACTATATTGAACCTATTTTGCGTAAAGACGTGTCTAAAAATGTCTCTTTCTCTCTTTCTCTTTCCCTCTCTCTCTCGTACGCTAACAATCTGCTAAGCCATTGTTTACCGGTGTCAAACGTTTTCTTTTTGTATACACTTTAGCCAACATATGTTAACTTACAGTAGGTTTGTTAGTGCACCAGAAACCGGGGGTAAGTGCGGAAATCTCAGCTCAAACTAACATCGCATCACCTATCATCATTAGCGCTCCGAAAATCCCCGAAAAGAGAAAGTGTCGCGTGCTATCAGAAAACATCGCCCGAATGCGAGGATAAGGTGACGTCATCGATCCGATAAACCGCCGATAGACTATCGATTAGATAAGGCCGGCGCCAGACAGATTAGGGGGTGCATACCGCGGGTTTGCGAGCCCCTGAGTCGTGGAACTGACATTGCCGTCTCCTATTGAAGGTTAACAACCAATTCGGCTATCATGCTTTACGTGGCTGCCCATACAAAAAAGGAACTGATACTCTTTTAAAAACCTATTTAGAGGCAAAAATTCCATCCATGCCGAGACTTGAACCCGCGACCTCTGGCTAACCGTGCCAGCGCTCTCCCAACTGAGCTAATGGGCGACTACTCGGCATCCGTGAAATTTGGAACCGCTTTACAATACTTTCTGTATTACTCTGCTGCATGTTGCAAAATTATTACATTTTGGTAATTATTGTTAATTTGAATAAAACTTAAGTCCAGAGAATTACATTAGCGCTTGAAATTGCCAATCCTTGGTTACGCATCTTTATTATTGGCAGGCTTAATACTAAATAGTATTTTATACTAGCCAAGCAACAGGTGACGTGGAGATTACATTTGTCCGAAATAGTTTAGCTTCCGGCTGTTGATGGTTTTAAGACCTCTGTCATCTACTCCTTAATTCTATGCTGAACGGCCCTTGCAACTACGTAATGCGACTATTTATACAGCGTCCAGTGGCACCTTCACTCACGCTAGATGAGTGAAGGGACCACTCGGACACTATAGTGCCTGGAACATTGTTTTTGATGGAGTAGACTTGCCCAGCAACAAACGAACTGGTATAAAAAACAGTGTAAACTGGCTCAGACTCTATAGTGCCTGGGACAGTGTTTTACATGACTTGCCCAGTTCTTCTTCTTTTTTGTCGTTTCCTCTTCTTCTTCTTTCCCAACATCTCGCTCCCAAAACCGCGCTACTGCGAGCGCGCCGGGTGATGCCTCCATGAGATCCCGCAAACTGCACTGTGGAGCTTCAGGGCAGACACAAAGATGCACATCGGCACAGGATGTCAGCATCTTCGGGCAGGATCCCCCATCTTTTTAGGTTATCTCTGGATCGAGCAACACCAGCGCGCAGACGGTTCAGCGATCTCCATACTCCCCACTGCTCATGCCCTCCAGGTGGTATTGACTCCACCGGCTTTATGAAGTCAGGAAAGTGTTTTGTCTGCTCCCTCCACCTACGCAGGCGAAGTTCCGCCGGTGTTTCCTCATGGCTGAGGGACGTGACTATGGGGCAGCTTCCGCCACCAGCTCTTTCCATTTGATTCGATTATGCGCCAGGGGATGGCTGCTTGTAGGGTCCCTCCAGAAGCTTTAGTTATTATGTATGTCCAACGCGTTGGTGCTCGTCCTCTGCTTGGTTTCCCGTTCGCACGATCGGTGATGATAACATATTCCAGGTTATCTGGCCCGCGTCGGACGGTATGCCCGAAGAACTTCAGGATACGTTGGGTACAGGTTGTGGAGAGCCTCGTCTTTATCTGAAGACTTGCCCAGCAAGTGACGGTCCCCGCTGTTGTGATCATGCAGGCAGCTGTATACACGCGCGAGCACATAATAGAACATACAAGACTTGGCGACCGCCATCCGTACAGCACTCGCAATACAGACAAATTATCATCTGTTACCCACAAACTAACCAGGTCTGGTAAGCTAACTCATGTTATGGGACCGAAAGTGTACAACCGTCTGCCCACTGAGATAATAAGTTCCACGTCTTTGCAGTGTTTCAAAATGAAGCTCAAAAACTGGCTTGTCAAGCAAACGGTTTATAATTATGATGGCTGGCTTTAAGTCTTCTGATTGTCTGACTATGTTTGACCGATGGTTGTCTGATATTTTATATGGACTATTATTAATTGCCGAATTTATTGATGTTTAATATTATATATTAAACATCAATAAATTCGCATTTATAATGCGATTTTTATCTGAAATAATTATCAAATTTATTGAATTGACGTGTAACTTATAATTACGAATAAATATGTCTATGTCTAGGTAACTAAAAACGAACTGGCATAAAAAACAGTGAAATATGGAGTCTTGGCACTGTCGTCGCCTGCAACTGCGGCATGACGAGTCTTGCTTGTCTCGCTGCCTGCAGTCGCGGTTTTACAAAACCCACATCAAACTGATCCGCAATGAGTGCTAGAACGCTATTGATTTTCTGGGCGAGCCGTTTCATGACACTATATACAATCAGTAAGTAACTCTGCAGTAACTTTTTCGATATAATTTGTCAGTTGTTGACCTAAACCCAGGCTCAATAATTGTCAGTCACGATTGATTGGTTGGGCCAAAATGAGTGACAATTGCAAGTTTATTATTAAATAATACTTTATGGGCATTGAACTGGTAGCATGTTTGTTACTTGAAGTGATATTTCCAGTCGAATGTAATCAGCGTCAACCCTACAGTGGAAGTGGATTGGAAGTTTCACTCAGAGTGAGTGATATCAGTGATATCGTCCCACGCGTGCTCTTCTTTCATTCAGTTATTAACTACTATCATCATAATTTTTTCGCACAGTCGTCCATCTGAGGTAGGTGGGTAGGTTACAACCGGAAGAGCTATTCGAGTACAAAACACATGATTAAATTCATCAGTGACATGACCTTGAAATTAGTAATGGTTTTCTATTGTTTTCGCAAGGTCAGGACTGAGAATAATAATAATATGCTTAAAAACAAAGTGAACTAAGTTCATCAGTAATCTCATGACCTTGAAAATAGCAATACAACGGTTTTCTATGGTTATTTTCAAGGACATAATAATATTAATAATATGCTTAAAAACACAGTGAACTCAAATATGAGTAGTATGTTTTTAAGCATATTCTGTTTTAGGCATTGCAAATACGCCTCCCAGCCAATAATTCACAGTGCGTGAAACGATAGCGGCACGAATGGGCATGCCGCTGTGAATCATGCTGGCTCCTGTTTGTTTGCTGTGCCCGAGCGCTGGGAGTTTTGTTTTACCTCTGAAATCTCGATGACTTTGTTAGCAAATTTTTCAGGGCTTGAAACGAAGGCCTTTCTAGGCCTACAAAGTGACTCTGGGCCGGTTTTTGAATTGAGAATTTCACCAAGTAAATACTTAAGTAACGTTAAGTATGTCACGCTCTTTAGATACGATACCCTGTCCTCTGGTAACCAGGCAAGGACATCACAAACATTGAAATAGACCCAATCTGAGGTCATTTGTACCGATCCACAACGGCGGCCCCCAGTGGGACTCGAACCCACCTCTGTTTCGGTAGTCAAGCGTGTATGATCCATTTACATCCACACCACAGGCGAAACCTATGTCTGTTTTTTGTTTCGTTTATTTGTATAATTATTTGGTTTATTTCTGTTGTGCTCATGGTGTGATAATTGTCTGGTTTTTTTTTGTTCAGTGATGTGTCTTGTTGGTATAATAAATGTCCTTCTTTCTTATTTACCAGCCATGGAGTCTAGTTCAGGGCCTCAGCAGACTGGGCGCGGCGAAGGCCGGCTTGCGGCGCCGGCTTTATCACCCTAGCAACAGGCCGATAGACTGACTGCACGCTAAGTAGGTAGTTACTTCAATAATAATAATCGATCGTCGCGTTCGAGGGCACGAATTAGTTAGGTGACGACGGGTCATGGAATATGGGACAGTTTGGAGGCACGCCCTACAACAATGAGTATACCACGAGGATGACGAACGCTTTACGAGTTTTTGAACTAAAACTTTCGTAAGCACTACACATTGTAGACTTTTAGTCCGGATCTACTCTCGGGTGTTGTTATCTCGGAAGAGTCCGACCAGGTTTCGCTCCGATTCGCAGAGCTTAATCATGGTGAGCAGAGACGGAGCTCGCTTCGTCGGTTGCTCGAGTTTCTATGTAGACTCTTCTCGAGGACCGTATTTTTACTTCGCTTTTTAGGGTTTCGAGGTACGCAAGGAACCCTTATAGTTTCGTCATGGCCGTTTGTCTGTCTGTCTGCCCGTGGCCTGGCTCATAGTCGATTAGTACAAGCTGAAACTTTGCATAGACATACAATTTTGCATACTTAAATTAATTACACAGACAAAACGGTAAAATAAAAGCGTAATGAAAATATTTTTTAGGGCTTAAAATGCTTTAAGTTAAAAAAAATGTATCCCTTAGGTGTTGAAGGAGGCTTTTACACCTAAGTTAATGATGCAAATTTTTTTTCTCACTTACACAATACGTTATCATTTGGACGTTTAAAAAGATTGTTTATGTAGAAAAACCATCTTTCGCTTTAGAGTTCCACTAGAGACTAGAGAAACATTAAGCTTATGTGCAATTTTTTGTCCGAGTAGGGAGTCCCCCCTAAGGAACCCGTTTGATTCTAGAAACACGAAAAAAATCAGGGTCGTTGCTACTACCCTGATTTTTTTATAATGAACTTAAAAGGAAAACTATTACGGCTAAATGCTCTACAACGAGTAATAGGCGACCAGCTTATAAAAGAAAAAGTGCGTAAATTCCCTTGAAAATTACTTTGACGATGTTGTAAGTTCTTTAGAGCAGGCAAAAACTTTCCTTCTCCGGAACCCTATACTGCGCTTGGCCCGAGACGCGCTTGGCCGGTTCAGTACCGCCCTGGCTAAATAAAAGAGAGGATTACATAGCATTAACTTACAATATTTTCAGTGGTCTCTCCCCATCTCCTATCTTGGTCTCTGCTTTACGCGTCCTATATTCAAAATATACCGACGGCTGCATCGCTCGTGGATCTATTGCATAGGGGAAACATCTATGGTTTACATTTTGACGTACATTGCAAATCAGATTGACCTGCACAGATTAACAAGGAAAACTCGGTTGCGCAATGTCCGCCGAATTGGCATAATAAACTAAGAATTGAAGTTTTATGAACACGGAAGATATCACTACAGTACAGTACCTATCTACAACAGGGTTCATTAGTTTCATAGGTTCGTACTTAGTGTATTTAGTTAAGAAGGTACAAGTACCTATCTATGCTCTAAGTGCAATTTCAATTCCAACTGCACACTCGTAAGTACCTACACTTCTGTTTTATAGCCCTACTTATGCGATATACGTATAATATCCGGCCGATAGCTTGAAGAAAAATTCGCGCAGTATATTTCAAAAAATGAAAAAATCTTTATTTGACCGCCACATAAAATCCAACTTTGCTTATAATATATCTATTATAATTATAACAGTTTCAAACAAGAAGAGACCTAGATTTAATAAAAATAATGCTAAAACTAACATATATTTTTAATTATACATTTGTTAAACTGAATAAATTCCGAAGAATTCTAGGTTATATCCCGCTCACCACCCGTAAAACATCCACGCGATGTCAGTCATTTGTTTTGTTCAAGTTTTTTGTCGGGCATAACATAACATGGTTTGTGCGGCACATGTTCACTAAGCCACGAGTTTCAAATGCCAAGGTTTAAAAACAGATAAAAAGGCTAACCTAACATTAATTTTGTTAGATCGCGTAATCAGGAATTCCTCAGCGAATCCCAAATTCTCCAGCTGATTTTGAGGTTAGGAGATTATCACAGAGGGGTGCGCAAAACCGCCGAACGATCATAAATAAGATAGGTACCTACGCCCAATTAAAATGCCAGTAAAATTAACCAAAACATCTTTGACCCCGGCGCGATAACCCCGCCTCCTGATTTAATCATTTTAGGCGCTGTTTCTTTGCGCATTTCTAAACGAAATGTTCTGCAAACCGGAAGTATTTTTTTTTGCCGAATTATCGAAAATCGAATGAATGATCATTTGCTACCTTTGATTAATACTTTTTATTAATGAAATGACTGTTTTTATTTTTGTAGCTTGTAAGTGCAAGAAATTAACTAACACAGACAAAAAGTCTGAAAAAACTTTTTAATTTCTACACTTTTTGGACAAAGTACACTCAATCCTTCAATTATATTATTTTTAATGCACTAACCCGTGCTAAGGACAATTTTAAAAAACCTAGGTATTTGGAGGCAAAAAATGCCACCCATGCCGGGACTCGAACCCGCGACCTCTGGCTAACCGCGCCGTGTCAATCCTTCGACTTACCGTTTATCAGATCTCTTGTTTCTGATGAGAACTCCTCAGTAAGCACCGATGAAAGCTGGTACAACACCAGAACAGCACACAGAGCGATGTTCATGACAGCCATCGTTCCTTTAAGTTGCAGCCCTTCTAATTGACTAAATAACACAGCACGTCTTCTCTCACCATGCTAGAACACTATGAAATCACAGGAAAGGCTAGCCATGTGTACAGAAACCCCCAAGCTTCATCACAAAAATAAATACTCTTTGACAACACACACTTCTAGTCTAAAAATATCCGTGGAAACGGCTCCTTTAGCGTTCCTCAGCACTGCACATTGGCTTTCAGTTCATAGACACAGTTGCATGCAATGTATATTTTTTTTATCACTTCAATTCGGTAAAAAATAGTTTTTTAAAGATTAAACACGCGGTTGCAAAGTTATTGAACGGAGTGACACAGCCTCGCCGCGCAACGTTCCAAATTCAACTGCGGGAAAGAAAAAGACAACACACGAAGAGCGAGCAAGCCGTGAGGGCTATGAATAGTGAGAGCATCAAGATTTTTGGTATCGATAAACTTTGATGTGAATGATAAAAAGTTTAAGCAATGTGTTGCTTAAGCGTTTATCATATAAATAGTGTTTTTCATATAAATTTAAACACAATGCACAATACAAAGTTGAGATGAGCTGAGAGATAGGAGTTTTAAGATGAGCTTAAAATTTTAGTAAAGACCAAGTGCTCCCGTTTTCTCGTTTTATATTGCATAAACTGCAAAAGGCCTGAAACGCATAATTATCAAATATTAGCAAAATACATGACAGAAAGAAAAAAGATAAACATCTTAACTGGTGATTTAGAAATTTTATTCCTACTTATTGCAAAATGCATAAATGTTCTTTTACTTATTACATACAAAAACCCGTCTCTGAAATCTATAAGTATTCATCTTCTATAATATAAAAATGAATCGCTGAATGTGTTGGTAAGCGCAAATCTCGAGAGCAGCTGAACCGATTTCGCTAATTCTTTTTTTAGAATATTCCTTGAAGTACGTGGATGGTTTTTACGGAGAGAAAAATAAAACAAAATAAAGAATCGACTGTTAGGCGGCACGAAGTTCACTGGGTCAGCTAGTTTACTATAATTATATTCTCGCCCAGTAGACTGAACATCAACTTTTTACATGTGCCCACGCTGTTCACGCTGCCCACGATATAGATGACTTTGAAATAAAATAAAACAAAATGTTTGATACACAGAATTCATATGAACAGAATTTCTAATATTTTGGACTTTGCCAAAGCTGGATGAGTAGCATAATCAATTTTACATGCTGGGCATCGACTCCTAAAAGCACTTAGCATTAAAGAACCGTTTCTGACCCTAGGCACAACCTAGTTCAATCTTATTCCAGTCCTGTCCAATGTTATGAAAATCAGTTTTTGTTTAGAATTTCTAAAAGGTTTAATTTTTTGTTTTTGAACTAAACTAGAAGGGGTAGGCAGTTACCAAAGTTTGCTACACAATTTCACAAAAGGACATTGTCCATTTTGGGCCAAACGTGGACAGAATGTAAGAGAAAAATCGAAAAAACCCCTGATTATAATTAATTTCAAAACGAATATTTTTGCTTATCTCGTTGTATCAATCGACATTTTAAACAGTTACAAACAAATAAGAATTTTGTCTCAAATCCAGTCTTTATTTTGTCAACAAGCTTGATTTTTATTTTAGTGTTGCAGTTTAAGAAATACAAATTGCACAGAAAACAATTTGGAGTTTCTAATGCATCGCGTTTTAGTATTATTTGGGTAAAAAATAATGCACACTAATGCAACGGCATTAGAATACTTGCTAGGTATGTCGTATTCAATTATTGGTGTGATAAAATGATTAAAAGAAATAATCTCGATTTGAGGGTAAACTATTTATTTATGGCAACACTAGACACAAAAAAGTTGTTTGAATTGTCATTGTCACCGGCTAAAAAAACAAAACGATTCATTCATTCAATGATTTTGCTGTTTCTTTGCTTCTCGTGAATATTGTTTGTTTTATTACTACTTTGGCTTGTTAAAAATGGATCCCGATTGTTCGTTTATTGATGACCCCGGCTCAACTACGGATTTTGTACCGGACTTACTTTGTGGTAGGCAAATGAAGCAAGCAAATCATAGGACACCTTGCAGCAAAAAACTCACAATGAGAGTATATTGATGCAAATTAATGGATTTTAAGAGTCGCTTTCGAACTTCCCATGTTCTGCTTTAGAAAGAAGATTTAAGAATGTTATGTTATGTGATATTGAAGCGAGAGAAACCTTTGCAGACAGAACGTGCTTTGTAAAACTCTTAAATCAGACATAGTGTGTGTTTCACATCCCTCGTGGCCTAGTCGAACCGAGTGATTGGAGAAGCGCTCGTGCCCTAGTCAAACCGAGTGATTGGAATCAATCACAGGTGCAGGATGGGTGACCGTCCCATGACTACCGCTAGTGGCGTTTTTCCAAGCGCTTCCGTGTTTTGGAAGGCACGTTAAGCCGTTAGTGCCGTGTGACATGTAATGGCAGTGGTCAAGCTATGTCAGAGGCCCTATGGGCGGCTTGATAACTTCTGACAGTAAGGCCCCCCACTGTCTTACAGTCCGTCACCAACCCGGACTTGGGGCCCGTGGTGGAGTATGGCCTAACCTTTATGTGATGCAGGAAGAGACTCCTGCCCCAGCAGTGGGGACATATAAGGGTTGTTATCGTGTATACCATACCGAATAATTATATAAAATACTATCGATATCCAAAACCAATAGACATCTCTAGACGCTTGAGATTTTTTTAACGAAAGCTACCACCGCTATGCATCAACAAACTTCGCCGAATTCTCGACTCTATCGTCGCTGGTCTTTGGATAATTACTAGAGGATTTTCTAATAGGCCTTAAGGTTGAAAATTGTTTATGACAGTGGCGCTCCATTAGCAGCGACTTTTTTGCGGCGCTTGCATACTTCCTTTTGACTTTTGAAGTTTTTTTCGTGCAGTAACTTTCAACAAAATGGACGGAATGACAGATTTACAAAGAATTCGGATCCTTGACAAAGAATGGCAATTAAATGACCATTTGAATTTTGTTGTTTGTTGTAACTTTGTCTTTTTTAATCTGTTCTGTTAGTAGGCCAGTCGGTCGGCGAACAGTAGGGCTCGATGAGTCGTGAGATGGGCGCACAAATTCGAAAGGATCAAGATAAGATAAGATTATTCTTTATTGTACCTACACCAGGAAAAAAGAAACATAAAATAATTACAAGAATACAGTACAATTGGCGGCCTTAATGCTTAGAGCAATTTCTATCATGTAATCTCCTACGACTGAGAGTTGTTGAAGGCAAAGTGAGACGGGTAGGTGGTGCAAATGTGGTGCAAATTATGAATATTGAATACATCATGAACGTGATATAAATAAAGAAAACCGCCGCAAACTTTCGTGATTTATAAAAAGTTCTTCTTAAATCATAAAAAACAAACGTTTTTAAACATTTTTGTTGCTAGGGTAAGCAATAAACAAAAGAAATAAAATTAAACTTTGAAAACCTGATAGTCTTGCCAGTGTTACCAGCAGCGCCATCTAGTAACACGCAGCAAAATTAGACAGTAACAATTTTTCAGTAGGTATAATTTAGTTTCCTAATAAATTTATTTACATTTGTGAAGTTACATTACATTAACTATAATTATTAATTATGACAATTACACTAGCTGAAGCCTAGTCGAACCGAGTGATTGGAATCAATCACTTGAGTTAAGCAACAACAGGCGCGGTCAGGATGGGTGACGTCCCGTTACCACAGATTAGATAATAGCTAGTGGCATTGTTGGCGACAGATCTGGCAACCCCGTTGCTGTGATCTGTTAGAAAAACTTACTTAGCAACGGTGTAGCGAATGGATCTGTTTTAATTGTCCTTTTTATTATTTAATATGTTTTAAATATAACTAACTCAGAGATCTTATGCGAATTTACGATCCACTAGGACTCATACTGCCTAAGGTCACTAAGGGAAAGATCCTGTTTCAGAGAACATGGCGCCTGGTGAATTCGTGGGACGCCTCACTCCCAGCTTCCGAACGGGCACAGTGGGAAGAGTGGTACTCTGACATAAAATCAGTTCACGCCTGTACCATTCCTCGCGCTTACAAACACTTTTCCATTTTCGTTGAGCTGGAGCTTCATATTTTTACGGACGCAAGCGAACTGGCTTACGCGTGCGTTGCGTACTGGCGTTTCACTTTACAGAAAGGCGACGCCCATCTCGCTTTAATTGCGAGCAAGTCCCGGGTCGCGCCTCTTAAGCCAGTAAGCATACCGCGGATGGAGCTCCAGGCAGCTTTGCTGGGAGTGAGATTAGCTGAAACTCTAAAGATTGAGCACCGTATCCAAGCATCGCGCAGAATTTTCTGGTGTGACTCTAAAACCGTTCTCGCTTAGATTAGGAGTGACGCTCGAAAATACAAAGCGTTTGTTAGCCATAGGTTGGGCGAAATCTCAGACCAAACGCGAGTAGATGAATGGCGTTGGATTCCGACTGCCCTAAACGTTGCCGATGACGCCACGCGTGCAGCATTCGTCTCTCTGAAGAGATGGTGGACTGGACCCTCTTTTTTAAAACTTGGGGAAGATACTTGGCCACAGGAGGTGAATCCAGATCCCATCTCTCCTGAGGATGACCTCGAACTCAAGCGCCATGAAACCTCTATTCATCTGATTTCTTTATCGGCAGACCGGTTCTCCGATTGGCGGCGGCTACTGCGCGTAACCGCACGCGTATATCAATTTGTCCGCCTGCTACGGGACAGCACGGCGCGCTCCACTGACACTTTGGGCGGTGGTCTCCGTCCGCTGCTCGCACGAGACGTCAAAGATGCCACAGCCCACCTACTCAAGGAGTCACAGCAGCAGAGTTTTGCAGAAGAAATCGCTTCCCTGAGTGAGAACAAAGCTCTGCCGAAGAGGAGCCGGCTACACAAATTGTCCCCAAGACTCGGTGATGACGGTCTAATCAGAGCGCACGGAAGAACGAGCTCGGCCCCTGAAGTGACATCAGAGACGAGAGAGCCAGTCATCCTTGACGGTCGAGATACTACCGTACAGCTGTTGATCGCGCGCTACCACACTTGGGCCATGCACGGCAACAATGAAACGGTTGTAAACACGCTCCGTCAAAAATACGTCATACTGCATCTAAGACCCACAGTTCGCAAGATTGCCGCCAGATGCCAGGCTTGCCGCATGCGGAAGATTATGACCTCCACTCCACCCACGGGCGACTTACCCAAAGAGCGGCTTCAACACCATCACCCGCCATTTTCCTTCGTCGGTCTAGATTACTTCGGCCCGGTAGAAGTAGCCGTGAAGAGGAGTCGGGAGAAGAGGTATGTGGCTCTCTTCACATGTCTTGTGACCAGAGGGGTCCATCTGGAGATAGTGGGAAGTCTCTCCGCAGACAGCGCCATAATGGCTCTACGCCGCTTTATAGCTCGCCGCGGATGCCCTCAAAAGATACTGTCCGACAATGGGACAGCCTTCATTGGCGCAAGCAGACTGTTGAGAGAGGCGTGGGCTGCCATTGACCATACACAAATTCATGACTTCGCCGTATCCCACGAAATAGAGTGGCATTTCATCCCACCCGCGTCGCCATTCATGGGGGGCGCATGGGAGCGCCTGGTCCGGAGTGTCAAGCGTGCCCTCGCGGTTACCCTCAAGGAAAGGGCGCCGAAGGAAGAAGTTCTTGGCACGCTTTTAGCCGAAGCTGAATTCATCATCAACTCTAGACCCCTCACCCACGTTCCTGTGGCACACGATGACGAGCCCGCCCTGACACCGAACCATTTTATCCTGGGGTCGAGCTCGACTTTACCCTCACCAGAAGCCACAGACGCGGACCTTATCAGCCGAGAAGGTTATAAGAAGGCGCTGCGATTGGCCGACCACTTCTGGGCTCGATGGGTAAGGGAGTACCTCCCCGACCTTCTGCCAAGAGGCCCCGGATCCACACATATTAATCTACGAGAGGGTGATTGTGTCCTGATCGCCGACAGTAACATGCCGCGCGCAGTTTGGCCTCGCGGCAGGATCGAGAGGGTATTCCCAGGCAGAGATGACGTCGTGCGGGTAGCGGACGTACGGACTAGAGCAGGGGTGATGCGCCGCCCCGCTCGAAAGCTGGTCAAGCTAGACCTGTCGCCTTAGTTTTAAAACTATTCTCTTACCAGGGGGGAGGATGTTGGCGACAGATCTGGCAACCCCGTTGCTGTGATCTGTTAGAAAAACTTACTTAGCAACGGTGTAGCGAATGGATCTGTTTTAATTGTCCTTTTTATTATTTAATATGTTTTAAATATAACTAATTACTATAATTCGGGCTTTCCATTTTCGGCGGTAACAGGCATATTGTCCGAGTGCTTCCGTGCTTCACAAGGCACGCTAAGCCGTTGGTGCCGGCTGTCATATAATAGCAGTCGTCAAGCCATGTCAGAGGCCTTGTGGGCGGCTTGACAACTTCTGACAGTAAGGCCCGCCACGGTCTCACAATCCTCCACCAAGTCGGTCTTGGCCCCCGTGGTGGAGTATGGCCTAACCTTCCTGCTAAGCAGGAAGAGACGTGCCCCCGGTGGAGACATACAAGGGTTGATATGCACGCTAGTTAATTTTTTTCGTAAAGGACAATTTCAAAAAAAAAGGGACAACGCCACCAAAAAAACGGAAGAAATACACAAACAAACAAAACCATATTGAAAATATCATAAAGAACATACACATCAAATGTTTTTGCTAGCGATAGCTAGTAATTTAAACTTAAAATAAGCCCTATAATTAAAAAATTATAAATTATAAAGTAATAAAAGCACAAAGATATTTATGTAAAATGAGCTTTATATTCATATAACTTATGCCATGTGTGGTTATGGAAAATTAATATTAGGTAAAATAACAAAAGGACAAAAGACTATATGCGTTACAATAATAGCCAAAATGAAAATAGTATATCAGACCATTATTTTAAGACTTATTATGCCAAAGAACGTTTCTGCAAAAGTATTATTATGAAAATACAAAATATGCGACACAATTATGACAAAGAAAATTGGGAAGAAAAAATTATGCGAAAGAAATGTATCCCAGGGTGGAAAGAGCGCATTCAGTACGTCGTTCGGGGAGGATCCTGTCAGGTACTTGCCACCAAACTGGGTCTTAGGGACTCGTGTGGCATTTTGACTTTAGGGCACAAATTAGAAACTTTAGGGGACATGCCGAGACTCGAACCCGCGACCTCTGGCACGGTTAGCCAGAGGTCGCGGGTTCGAGACCCGGCATGGGTGGAATTTTTAGCCTCTAAATAGGTTTTCAAAATTATCTTCTTATTTTTACTTATTTCAGTCTTCTCCCATGGCAGGTAGGACCAAGGTTTCTTAGCAACGTAACGAATCATCACCGTTGCCGAATCATTATAGACAGGCGCTAACCTTTTTACATCGTGTGAAAAATGAGTGTGAGTCACATACACATTTACAAAACCTGAGAGTCCGAAGTATTTAGTTATCTTACCTTTTTTATTACAATGAACGTCTTCAACACAAATCAGGCGTGTTGTTATTTTGAAACACTGGACAACTAAATTATGTCTCATTTCTTTACTTGTATTTAGGATTAGGATCTAGTTTTAGTTAGTTTTTAAGTCAGTGAGTGCTGAAAAACAGCGCCGTCTATGTCATTGTTGTCTCTGGCGGCACACGCTGAGCACACACCTTTTGTCGCCAACTATGAAGTCATTATTTGTAATTTCTACTTTTATTCTTTTTCTTCTACTGTTGGTCGCAATAAATACATTTTTACTTACTTACTTAACCCCATACCTACTCTATGTCTACGTGAGGGCTTATGCCCTTTAACTATCACGGCCTGTGCCCTGCCTGTGCAATGCCAGAGACACACACGTATATACATACATAGAGATATAAATACATACATTTTACTTTCTTTCTATATAAGGTTTCCTAACAAAATACAGTTTTTTTTTATACAATCGGTACCTACCTTGGGCTGGTGATGCGTAGAATGTGATACTGTTTCTTTTGTTAATTGGGAGGCCTGGAGACCTAAGATACAGAGCTTTTGATCCAGTTTAGGCTCCAGTCTTCCCACAAATTGTATCATTTATTCAATGCTTGTTTGGTGTACGAATGTAATTTGTGGACAGAAAATAAATAAATATCTTATGTTTAATATCTTATCTTACCTGCCGTGGGGCACCGGCGAGACATTAACAATCTTATTTATAAAAACACGATTTCTTTAATTAGGTTCTTCCTTCCTTAAAGCCATTTCATTTAATCTGTGGTAAAGTTCTTTCCTTGTAAAATCTCCGTTCCAGACTATTTTAGTCATCATTTTTGGAGTGTTTTAAGAACCGCGTTTTTATAAATAAAGCCGTAATTATGCTTAACTTACATGAAACCTATGGTTATTCGTAATCGTACGATTACTAGGATTTAAAAACCTATTTAGAGGCTAAAAATCTCACCCATGCCGGGATTCGAACCCGCAACCTCTGGCTATCCGTACCAGCGCTCTACCAATTGAGCCAATGGGCGACTCACGGCATCAGTGAAAGGATGATGGGCGTTTTGGTCCTTATGTCCAATCAAGATGAGTCATATGTCGTTGGATAGCTCTTTTCAAGTGAAAAAATAAATTCTATGAAGACGAATCCGTATGAATTGTCCATTTTGAAATATGCTCGTCGGAAAGTACCATTTTTTGCTCTAAATAGAAATTAGAAAAATTCATATCTCTGGTTTAACTCAACCGATGCTCATGATTTTTACGAAAATCACATCTATGCATACTCTGTCATAAATCATTAGAGCGAGACAGCGACATTGCGCTCTCTCTCCCACTCACGGTCACGGGTAACGCTGGAATTCGGTTTTGACCCCTCTCGCGCTCCGGGACACGGCGCGGGGGCAGGTATGTTAGGGTGAGGAACGCTTGGCCGCTTGCGTAGGTAGTCAGTCGTTTGCTGATATTGTGTTAAGTGCTACGTTATTACGCTCCTCATTGTTCACATCGACTTTGACCTTGGCATCATTTTGGACTCTGTTACCCGTTTTATTTGTTGACCGTGGCTTTATATTGGACTTGGGTGCTTAACGATTGGATTGTTTCGTTGCAATGGAACGTTACCGTAACTGTGTAATGTGCCGAAGAGGGCTATACCGAGGCAGATATCAAGTACGCGTTCTGTCGGAAGCCTTGACAAGAACACACGTGGAGCTAGTAACATTTATACGAGAAAAAGCTGCTCTGGAGGTTTGTACCTATTGCACTTTTTTTTCCACTCGATCCTCACTGAACCTTCGATATAAAAGGAAACCAATTGAAATCATGTGCAACTGCATCCCAGATCTATTCTAGTAGTAAATGAGGTAACGAAGACGTAAAAGTGAAAACCGATTGATAAGTGATTCTGGTCGCTTAAAGAACATTCAAGTGATTCCTTTTTCACTTTTACGTCTTCCACGATGTATTTACCACCAAAACAAGGCCTACACAAAACCACAACCAATTACTGTGGTTGCGGTTTTGTGTGGTTGTGTGTATGCCTTGTTTTCGTACACACAACTACAGAAAACCGCAACCAGATCTCTGAGAAATCTGTGAATCTGTGGCATATATTTGACGATTCGCACACCTTCTGACAGAAAAACAAATCCCTCCCACAAATGACCCCCAATGCGTTATTTTGTTAGGTATTTTTCGGAAACCAAAGTTGTTTTTCTTTTCCTTACATTTTCATATATCATTTTCAGGTCGTGTTTGACAACACCCGAAGAGTATGTTACCGATGCTGGCAAAGAGCCGAAAATGCGACTAGAGGTCATGCAAACCCTCAACCCGAGCCGGAGCCGCAAGAACAAGCAGAACCGCAAGAACAACTACAACCGCAAGAACAACTACAACCGCAATTAGAAGAAATGCTTCATATTCCTGAATATATGAGAGCACCTAATACCGCGACGCATTGTATCTTTCATGGCTGCGCTAATGAAACCCGCCATCGAATTCCAAATGTTGTTAAAATCCACGTATTTTCTCAACATAAATTGTATATCCCCGACAGTGCCAGAGTATGTCACGATCACCTTAATGGGAATGATTGGGATGATTTGCCCCAACATTGCAACATTTCCCATGACTTTACGGCTGCCCACTTCAGGGATGTTTGTGACCTAATGCGAAATGCCTTAAACTCACCCAGATTACGTTTTAGCGACCGAGGCATGAATGAAGAAGAAATGCACTTTTGGACTGGACGTACTAATGATGAATTTAATGCCATCTTAGAGCAAAATCCATTATTAAGAAATAGAAGTGCAGATCCCAGAACCACTTTGGGCATTTTACTAACGAAACTACGCACAGGAGAACCCAACGCGAGACTTGCGACGTTGTTTAACATGTCTCGGAGAAAACTCGAACGCCAGTTGGCCATCGCACGAGAGTGTCTTAGCACTGACTACGTTGTGCGACACTTGGGAGTGGATCACATGAATAGAGAAGATATATTGGAGAGAAACTTGAGGATTCCAAAAGCACTGTATGGAAATGAAGTCAACAATAAAGCCATTATTATTTGCGATGGTACGTATATTTATATATACAAGAGTTCAAACTTTTTGTTTCAGAGGCAATCCTACAGTTTACACAAGTTCCAAAACTTGTTGAAACCATTTTTAATCGTAACCACTGACGGATACATTATAGATGTTAAAGGACCATACGCTGCAACAAAAACTGATGCGCAGATAATGAGCGACTTAATGACTGACGAGGAAAATCCCCTTCATATATTGCTTCAGCCGAATGACGTATTTATTTTGGACCGCGGGTTCAGGGATAGTCTGCAGCATATAGAAGCATGTGGCTACGAATTTCACGTGCCCCCGACGAAGAACCGGGAAGAGTCGCAGCTCACGACTTCTCAAGCAAATGATTCCCGGCTGGTGACAATGTGCCGATGGGTAGTGGAAGTGGTTAACGGGCGTTTCAAAAGAGATTTCAAGCTGTTGCGCCAAAAATATTTTAATAACACAATGCCTAATATGTTCGGGGATTTTATGATTGCAGCAGCAATTACAAATCACTTCCACAGGCCTATTGTCGATAGCCAACACGCAGAAGCTTTTTTACAAAAAATTGTTGAAAGAAGGCAAACCCCAAACGTGTTATATGATTATGTAGAAGCAAAAAGATTAAACAACAGAAGAGCCAATTTCCAGAGATTGGAAGCAAATGACATTCAAGACTTTCCACGATTGAGGGAACAGGACGTGATTTTGCTGTCATTGGGGACATATCAGTTAAAACTGGCAAAATCATATTGCAGCGAGCACCTCAACAACGGCTTATATCTTATAGAAACTTATAGAGAAGCTGCTTTGGAGGATATCCATGAATATGGGATCCACGAAGATGCGTGGCTGTTGCGTGCACGCATACAGTCCCGACATGTACGATGAAAACAATATTTTTGCTATATATTATTAGACAGAAATAGTAGAAACATATTACAACATTATTGCACATGTTTGACAGGACGCCGCACGATAGGTTCCTGTGCGCATATTATATCTGATCTATTGTGTGGTATTTAGGATATGCTAGGCATGAAGGCTTTACTGAACCAGCACTATTTTTAAATAACATTATCATGGATGAAACACATTAAACGATAAAACTTACTCTGAACTTGTTTTATTTACTTCGATAATAAACAAACAATGATAATATAATAATCAATGCTGATCATTTGTAATTAAAATCGATATACAATGTCGAAAAAATATCAAAAAGAATTAAAACAACAGAAAAAAAATTAAATAAAAGAAAACTTTTAACGTATGATTACTCAAATTGGACAGAAAATCGGGACTAGCGCTTCGATTATTCTTATTCTACAAAAAAATACCTTTCCAACGACGTATTACTCATTCCGATTGGTGCCAGGACCAGGTTCCATACATTTGATGCCGTGAGTGGCCCATTGGCTCAATTGGTAGAGCGCTGGTACGGATAGCCAGAGGTTGCGGGTTCGAATCCCGGCATGGGTGAAATTTTTAGCCTCTAAATAGGTTTTTAAATCCTAGTAATCGTACGATTACGAATAACCATAGGTTTCATGTAAGTTAAGCATAATTACGGCTTTATTTATAAAAACGCGGTTCTTAAAACACTCCAAAAATGATGACTAAAATAGTCTGGAACGGAGATTTTACAAGGAAAGAACTTTACCACAGATTAAATGAAATGGCTTTAAGGAAGGAAGAACCTAATTAAAGAAATCGTGTTTTTATAAATAAGATTGTTAATGTCTCGCCGGTGCCCCACGGCAGGTAAGATAAGATATTAAACATAAGATATTTATTTATTTTCTGTCCACAAATTACATTCGTACACCAAACAAGCATTGCAATATATTTGCAACCTCTTTACAATATTCTCTGTATTACGTACAGGCAGCGACATCTGACTTAAGCAAATTGCATTACTTACAGCCCCGACTACCTACTTTGCAGTTAGGTTTAACATCGGAACGATATCACTGTACCCACATGATTACACTATTACTAGGATTACTAATAATAGGTCTTAATTGTATTAGTACCTATTAGGGTTGAGTTTGCTTACATCATTTAAAAAGCCCCAGTCCCTGCACTTGAAGTGAGAGTGTGTTGGTTAGGTTCATGGTTAATTTATTTACAAAATTATTGGTGTAAATATACCATAACTTAAAAAACATAAACATGAAACATATTTTTTTTTATTTAAAAAACCACTTTACACAAAGTTACAAAGGGTATGAGAATGTTAAAAATTAATTGGTTTTGTTAAGGATAAAACAACTATGTTTACCGGCGACCCCCACACTAGACGATAGTCTGTATAGTGGGGGACTGGTCAAGTATGAAACAATTAATATATTTTATTACTTATAAAAAGAAAAACTACAAAAAGCTATTCAAAGTGAAATCATAAGCTGTTGTGTCGCAGTACAATTAAATAAATGAAAATGAAAATAATAATGATCACTTAGGTGTTATAATTAAAATGTTCATAAAATAACCCATCTTACTGCGATAAACTTACAGCCGAAAGCAGGCTAACGTTTACATTGTCCTGCAAAGTCGCTGAAAGTCGTTGTAAAGTAAGGAAACTGATTCGATAAAGGGCGATGTGCAATCGCAACTCCAGTCGACAATACCTTTACACCAATGCCATCGACTCAATTACGTTATAGTCGATTTTCGTTGTACTAGGTATTGTTCTACGTATTGTATTGTTATTGGAAAAGGTGTCCCTCTCCCCCAATTCAGTTTTCGGTATCCAGAGCTGTTTTCACAGAACGTATCTTGACAGTGACTTAGTAAATCCCGCAATAACTTATAGTGAACTACGACGATCATAATATAGATGACAGATCTACATTCATTATAATGATGATCATATATTTACATTGATCATAGACAGATCATAGATCTACATTGATCTATGATGATCATTGTCAAAAAAAAAAGTCAAAAAGTCAAAATCATTTATTTTCAGTTAAAGTGTAGTACTGCTGTGAACAGGGAGGTTGCTTATCTCAAAACTTAAAATGTACGTGTATTGGCGATTGACATTGGCTCCCGCACAAGGTACAACTTGCGGGAACCTGATTAGACCTAGAATCTTAAAAAGGTACATTTGCTCTGTTCTGTTATTTTCTTGGTGTAGATAATTTAGTGACATTGACTAAGAATTAAAACTAAACATGCAAATCAAAATAAAAATGTATAAATAAATTATTTATGAAAATGCTTTCAAACCGTCTAAGATTAGCTTAACAAACAGTTCTTCGGTTTCTTTATAATCCATTGTAAAAAGCCATTTTGTAACAATATGTGAAGCCTCACGGGACGTGCAATGTTTTATATTGCAGTGAGAGAGGACTCTATTATAGATAAAAGGAGCGGTGTACCAACTAAAGCGATGCGAATGCATTGTATTAGTTGTTGGGAGTTTTACTCTGAAGAGTCTCCTCCCAATCATACCCTCGTAATCAGGTGAACCAACAATTTTACTATGTTGCAAAAGTGTAGATTTAAGAATAAAAAGCTTGCGAACGGTTAGGACTTTTGCTTCCTCGAACAATGTTGTGGTTGGGTATCTAAAAGGTTTTTTTAGCATGACTTTAAGTACCGATCTTTGGGCTCTTTCGACAGTGATCATAGTTGTCTTTGCTGCTGCACCCCACACAGTAATACAATAATTTAACATTGACTGGCATAACGCAATGTAAACAATTTTAAGAATGCTTACATCAGCTCCCTTTCTCAGTAGTTTCATAATGTATATAAGTTTTCTCACACGGCCGGAGAGGACAGAGATATGGTGCCTGAAATTCAGTTTCTCGTCTAAATAAACACCGAGATATTTTGATATTTGGGGCCCGATGTATTTCAGGACATATACACGTGGTTTCCAAGTTATATTGACTGCATGAGTGGATTTTTATTATTGGTGTTTTTGGAGGTTCTGATGCTTTGGTTTTGTGGAAACAAAGGAAGTGTGTTTTTTGTGAATTTAGCGAGAGGAGGTTTTTATTTAGCCAAGCGGCGATAGACCTCAGCCCCGTTTCAACGCTATTAAAACGTTTTCCCACGACTTACCACTATCTTTAGTGGTAAGTCGTGGGAAGGCTGTGTCGTCAGCATAGCACTTAATATCAACCACTTCATCGTGCGAGAAAGCTCCAGGGATATCATTCATGTAAAGTATGAATAAAGTGGGTGCCAGAATGCTTCTTGAGGAACTCCGAAACTTATGTTGTTAGTATCACTGAATAAATTACTAATTTTTGTGATTTGCTTTCGCCCATTGAGGTAGCTATGGAACCATTCAAGTGCCATGCCTCGAATCCCTACCCGTTCTAGTTTTTTCAAGAGGATGGTGTGTGAGACCGTGTCGAAGGCTTTGGCGAGGTCCAGAAATACCCCGACGCAGGCCAGCCCCGAGTCCAGTGACCTTGACACTTTATGTAACAGCCTGTTTACAGCATCCTCTGTGGATCTTCCTTTACGGAAACCAAATTGTATATTAGATAACATTTTGGTTGACTCCAGATAGGAAGTTAGACGAGTATTAACCAACTTTTCTAGGAGTTTGGAAAAAACCACAAGCAGTGAAATTGGTCTATAGTTCAAAGGATCCTCTTTTTGTCCGGATTTATATACTGGAGTAACTGAGGCCACTTTCCAGGCACTGGGAAAGATGCCGGAGGTAAGGCTTAAATTGAAAATATGAGTCAAGGGTTGGGCAATCGAATCACAAATACCTTTAACTAGATTATTATTTAGTCCATCGATTCCCGGGGCACTGCCTTTTTTAAGACCTCCTATTAGCAACGTGACTTCCTCGGGGTCTGTAGGTAACATAAAGAACGAATTAACTGCTTCTTTATAATTTGCTGAAGAGTTTTTGGACAGTTCTTGTTCATTTACCCCAAGTTTTGACATGATTTTATCGGCAAGAGTTTTCCCTACGTTCGAAAAAGTCTCATTACAAATATTTAAGGATTTTTTTGGTGAGTCATCTATATTTAGTAGTTCCTCTGCCTGGACCATGTTCTTCCGAAGCTCGCAAATATTTTTAATGACTGTCCAAAGTCTTTTAGGATCGTCCTTACTTGCTAGGAGTTCTTGTCCCTGATATTGTGCTTTTATGTTTTTAAGTAAATCATTACAGTAATTTTTGTAGCGTTTGTAAATTAATTGGATAATAGGATTTTTTGGTTGTTTTCGTGCCTCTAGGTGCAGTTTGTCGCGGTGGTGCATGCATCTTATCAAACCGGGTGTGATCCATGGTTTGAAGATGTATTTTGAACGGCGAGTTCTGATACTTGTAGTAAATTTCGCTTTGACATTTTCCAACGTATACATGAACGCGTTTGTTGCCTCCTCGAGATCCATGCATGCGGTGATGCTGGACCTGTCGTGACATTCTAGCTCAGCAGTCATGGCATTAAAGTCAGTTTTTGTTACCAACCTTGCCCTGGGCTGTAGCTTTTTAGATTCTATTCCAACTAGTGTTAAGTCATGATCGGTAAGTACAGTCCGACATACGATGCCCTCGGATTTCAATGAACCGTTGACAAATATGTGGTCAAGACATGATTGTTGTCTAGTGGGATGCGTGATTGCAGCTAGTAAACCAAATTCAGCTAGCAAACATAGGTAGTCATTGGTCTGTTCGACCTCAGGTAGGAGTATATTTATATTTAAATCACCTAAAAGAATAAATTTGGATGAATTGCAGAGGGCCCTGACATCCCCCAGTGATCTTAGAAAATTGTCGATTTTGCGAAAAGACGGTGAGCGATAAATGGCTAGGATCTTAAAATCATTCGGTAATTCCAACAACAGGCTGTCTGAATCCAACAACCCTGGCTCAGTGCAACTGGCTTGCCAGTCGTCCCGGATAAAGACAACCACACCCCCGGCAGCATTTCTTATGTTAGCGGTGCTGAACGAGATATACCCCGGGATGGATTTGATAAGGGAACATGTGCGCAGGTGGCACTCTGTCAACACCATGACATCAAAACGAATATTAAATCTTTTAAGGACTACCAGAAAAGAATCAAAATTTTTCTGCATACTCCTTATATTTAGATTAAGTATTTTCAAATCGAGACCCTCACTTAAAGCATTCCGACACATTTCTGGTGTTTCTATTGTTATGCAAGGAATAGAGAGAATGTTGCCATCGTCAATATCCTTAGTTACGTGCTTAAACAACATCTTGCATATAATTTTTTATTTAAATGATACAGGAGGTCTCTGTGATTTTGTTTACTTTTCTCATACTTTAGTGTAGTTATTTTCAGTTTAACATTTGACTTCGGCTTGTAAGTAATTTGGCTTTTCAAGAATGAATTATGCCGTGTTTAAAACTCGTTGCTAGATTTGGGCAGTGCTTTAAGTTTCAGTGGTGTGATGGCTGTTTAAGTGACTTGGTGTGACATTTTCATAACAAAGTAAGATAAATTGAAACAGATAGTTAAAGAAAGTAATTAAATCTAATTGATCTCTGAACTCTGGCTATCCGTGCCAGCGCTCTTCCAACTGAGCTAATGGGCGACTAACCGGCATCAGTGAAATTTCGAACCTCCTTACAATACTCTCTGCATTAGAGAGAGAGAGAGAGAGAGAGAGAGAGAGAGAGAGACATTTATTTGCAGCCACAAAGATACAATACACATAACACAGTGTAACACGATATTAAAATAATACAGACAAATAAGAAAAGCAAGAACAAAAAAAAATGTTATAAAACAAAGAATAGGATATAAAACAAACATTTACAATTTAGAAGGGCATTGTATCTCCGCAGCCACAAACAGGTAGCTGACTCAGCATTTGCTGCAGGCTGGGCCTGCAACACTGATTTTTAGTCAGCACCTATTCTTCTATTTATATATTTTTTATTACGTAAAGATCTATATTGATCATAGAGCAAAGTGCTGCAAAGTGGGCCCTAGCCTAATTTTATATTGAACTCGATGCGCTTTATTTCGCTCGCTAGTTAAAGTCAGATGGAGCTACTAGACAGCAGTGTGTTAGGCCTTTACTGAAAATCAATTGTGTGGGCAATTGACCTGGGGATAACTTAATTAAATTAATAATTGATCAGCAAATAAGTAGCTCGAACGGCCAACACTACTTTTGGTCTGCAGAATTAATTCTCAGTCAGCTTAGTCATCATTAAAATAGTCACCAGCGTACGGTCAGCAAATAAATAAATAAATAAAAATGTTGTCCAACAATTTTGTAGTACCTATGTAGATTTTTTTGATGATCAGTTTTGTACTTTTCTGTTAAATTGTGTGTTTTCTGCCAATAGCCATCAGGTCAAAAGATTGACGCTTTCGGCCGACCAAACCGCATTCGCATTTCGCTGTTCGTTTGTATGTCACCCATAAGTCTGTCCCGAAGACTGAGGCTGGGCGCATGCTGAGACGTAGGCGACGCAGTACAGCGCAGCACAGTTCAGTAAAGGGCAGTTGAGGCAGAGATAGGCCCCCACCGCATGCTGCGACGCAACTATTCGCTCCATTCCTTGGCAATTCTCACCCATAATAACTCTTTCAATGTTTTTTTTAATAGTCTGGATGATTTGTATCATACAAAAAGGTTCACAGCGAACTAATTCAATTAAATGTTCTGTCATTTCAACAAAATTGTTATTAAACATCCGACGTGCACGCGTCGCGCAGAAAACTGTGCCGGCACTACAACGAGACACAGAGCAGGGCAGACACATGTCTGCGTCGCACGTGCCTGCGCCGCAGCGTACGTAGCTCAATGACGTTCCATGCATTACAAAATCTGCCCTGCCCCGCGCTGCGCTGTGCTCCGTCGCCTGCGTCTCAGCATGCTCCCAGCCTGATAGTCCGATTTATAAAAACAATCAGATTCGGTTTGAATAGTCTGTTGTCTTAACAAACAGCCTCATTTTAAAAGCACGATTCCTCTAAAGCACTTCTCAGTTTATTTAATCTGTTGTTAACGTATTTTCCTCGTAAAATCTCCACCAAAGACTACTTTAATCGGCGTTTATCGAGTGTTTTGAGGAATCGTGCCTTTGTACAAAAGACCGACATACCGCAGATTATTTAAGCTGCACCTGAGGAGTGTCTTAGAGGAATCGCGTTTTTATAAATAATACTCTGAAGACCAGTTTCTGAATTGAGAATTTCGCGAAGTAAACAGTTAACTGTAGTGCTGTCTCTACGATTTTCTCCGAAAAGAGCGTGACAGAACGTTACTTAAGTATATACTTAGTGAAATTCTCAATTCAAAAATAGGCCCTAAGTCTTCGAGGGCTGAACGCGTATTTCTTAATTACTCACGATGCTCATACATTAATTTGAATATGATCAACGTATGAGAGAGAGAGAGAGAGAGACATTTATTAGGGCTATGTCCAGCAGTGTACTACTTAATATAGCCTGAAGAAGAAGAAGAAAACGTATTTATCTTAATTCCCGACGATTCGGTAACGTGACCATTTCCGTGGTCACTGATAGACCGAGTGGCGAGTACAGACAATTTACTGTTGTGAGGGAAGGTGGTCTTCACTCGAGTCACTTTTACCTAATAAATAATCGCGATTTAACCCGTTTAGTAAGCGGATTAGTAACATGAAGTGGCAGTGGGCTGGGCACATAGCAAGCAGAACAGATGGCCGATGAGGCCGAAAAGTTCTCGAATGGAGACCATTTATAAGCAATCGGAGTGTAGGACACGCTCGTGGCCTGGGCGAACCGAGTGATTGGAATCAATCACTTGGTTAAGCAACAACAAGCGCGGTTAGGTACGGGATGGGTGAGCGTCCCGTGACTATCGCTAGTGGCATTTTTCCGAGCGTTAAGCCGTTGGTGCCGGCTGTCATATAATGGCAGTCGTTAAGCCATGTCAGAGGCCTTATGGGCGGCTTGATAACGTCTGACAGTAAGGCCCGCCACTGTCTTACAACCCTCCACCAACCCGGATTTGTCCAACGTGGTGGAGTATGGCCTAACCTTCCTGCGATGCAGGAAGAGACATGTGCCCCAGCAGTGGGGACATACAAGGGTTGATAACGGAGTGTAGGACGACCAGCCACAAGATGGACAGAAGACCTCATCTAAAAGGCAGGAAGACGTTGGATGCACGCCGCTTCCAATTGGTCTTTCTAGAAATCCATGGAGGAGACCTATGTCCAGCAGTGGACTTCTTGTGGTTGAATGATGATGATGATATTAAATCCGTCTAAAATATATAAGTAGGGCTGATATAGCCCGTATCACCTTCGTATTGTTTATTGTCACACGTAACGTGTCTTGCCTTTCTTGATTTTTCGGTTACTCGTGCTGTTGCCCGTATTTTTTCTTCTTCCTCTGGATCGAGCCGGTATAAAAATTACGGTGAATAGGTTACAAAATCTCTAACCACCTCTGAGGGGTCTATTCTGGTGCGAATCCGGTTTAATCCTCTTCCGTTTTTTCGTAGTTGGTTTCGTAGTAGTGGTTGTGGTTGGTGCTGGCGTGGTGGTTGTGGTAGTTGTAGTGGTGGTGGTTGTGGTTTTCTCTGTGTTTGTTGTGGTAGTGGTTGGTTTTTCTGTGGTGGTTGTTGTTGTAGTGGTTGGTTTTTGTGTAGTGGTTGTTGTGGTAGTGGTTGGTTTTTCTGTGGTAGTAGTTGTAGTGGTTGGTTTTTGTGTAGTGGTTGTTGTTGTAGTGGTTGGTTTTTGTGTAGTGGTTGTTGTTGTCGTGGTTGGTTTTTCTGTGGTGGTTGTTGTAGTTGTTGGTTTTTCTGTGGTGGTTGTTGTAGTTGTTGGTTTTTCTGTTGTGGTTGTCGTTGTAGTCGTTGACTTTTGTGTGGTGGTTGTTGTAGTAGTTGGTTTCTCTGTTGTTGTTGTTGTCGTCGGTTTTTCTGTGGTGGTTGTTGTTGTAGTTGGTTTTTCTGTTGTTGTTGTAGTCGTAGTTGGTTTTTCTGTAGTTGTCGTGGTAGTTGTAGTTGGTTTTTCTGTAGTTGTCGAGGTAGTTGTAGTTGGTTTTTCTGTAGTTGTCGAGGTAGTTGCTGTCGTAGTTGGTTCCTCGGTGGTGGTGGTCGGTCTTTTAGTTAGCTTCATTCGCTTAGTTGACGAAGGTGATAGCTTACGCGTAAGTCGAATGGTAGATGGGGGCTTTCTTGTGGTAGTGCCTTGGAGGATAACCTTCACAATGCTTCCTGGCACCCAGTGGCCAGGCATGTTGGCCTCTATAGGGTTGGCAACGAAGATCAAAGGATCGTTCTTCGGGTCTGGCCACTTTGCACAGTTTGTGTTGAATATTAGGATGTCAAAGAACGTTAGCTGAATGACGACTGACAGGTGCACTGCAAAAAGTTGGTGAAATCAAATAAATATCACATGATATTATACATATTTAAACAAAAAATAACTGGAGTCAGAGCAGTTGTTACAATGTAGTTCTAAGAAAATAACTGGAGTTAGAGTAGTTAATAAAAACTGTTTTACACGGATTTCACTCGTTTATTTTACATTTTTAATAAACGAGTAAAATCCGTGTAAAACCGTTTTTATTATGTCTAGTGCTCGTGTTAACTTCAGAGTAGTTGTTACAATGTAGTTAAAAAAAAAACTGTAGTCAGAGTAGAATAGATACAATGTATTATACTAATTTTAATGCACTAACCCGTGCTAAGGACAATTATTAAAAAACCTATTTAGAGTTTTCAGAGCTCTTTCCAACTGAGCCAATGGGCGACTCACCGGCATCAGTGAAATTTCGAACCTCTTTACACTATTCTCTGTATTACGTACAGGCAGCGACATCTGGCTTAAGTTAATTGCATCATTTACAGCCCCGACTACCTACTTTGCAGTTAGGTTTATACATTTTACATTTTCCCGGCATGGGTGGAATTTTTAGCCTCTAAATAGGTTTTTTAAAAAGTTACAATGTAGTTTAAAGTCCTGTGTCCTTTTTAGAACATACATGTAGTGTTCGGTTCGGAAAATGAGGTTCTATCTCTCATCTCAGGTAAGGCAGTATCAATGACTTCTGTTTAAGATACCCTTCGAATTTAGACTTATTCGTCTCTCTGAAGCACCTTGTGAACTGTAACGTTATATTTTAGTATCTTTATGGAGTCTGTTTTATATTTTGTTGAGGGGTCTGCCGATGACTAGGTCGGAAATCAACAAGCAATTCAAAAAAAAAAGAAGAAAATCTTTAAATATTCGGTTTCACTTAGCTAGGACGACACAGTACAAACAATTAATAACCTTTCTTCGTATTTTTTTCCCCTCCAAGCTTTCTCTCAGAGAGACAGAGAGGACCTGCGCCCTCTGTGGATTGGTGTTTTTAAACATCACCAGTGATTATAATTATATTTTTTTTAATGCACTAACCCGTGCTAAGAACAATTTAAAAACCTATTTAGAAGCTAAAAATTCCACCCATGCCGGGATTCGAACCCGCGACCTCTGGCTATCCGTGCCAGTGCCAGTGCCTATCAACAGTGAGTTTAGATTTCACAGATTCATGAATTGACAATTCTTTTTTTGTTTCTGTGTTGATGGGTAGAAAAACAACATTCTGAAACATTCCACATAGAACTCCAGTGGATATCGAATTTACGAAAGTCGTAATAGTAAACCTAGTTATGTTGACTACTTACACAGTATTTCTTAATGACTCGTGTTACTCATACATAATTATATTAAACGGGTCTAATGATCTAATCGCGATTATTTATTAGGTATAACGTAATTATATTAATTTCCAAAGTTTGGGCACGTTAGGTACTTTAACACAGTATTTCTTAATGACTCGCGATGCACATAGATAGTTACACATATTAAACGGATCCAATCGCGATTATTTATTAAGTATAACGTAATTATACGTTAGTTTCCAGCGTTTTGGCAACATTAAAGTTGCCGTAGTAATTATGTCTTATCTAATAAATAATCGCGATTGGACACGTTGAATATACGACAACTTTAACACAACTGAACAGGAGAGGTAAAAACTTACTTGTGGGATGTAAGCCGTCGTGACGCATCTATGTATTTCACAAAAAACATATCTTGCAAGAGGAAAAACAAAGGAATGGCTTACCTTGATGAATTAATAGCTAATATGCGTTTCTCATTTACTTTTCAAATTGAGCGGAACGTCTGTGCACTAAAATTGAAATAAGTTTAAAAAAAAGTAACCAACTTCGGCCGTTCAGTGGCATCTTCACTTACTTACACTACAGTCTGTTAGCTTTTAGAATATACCTCGAGCTCTAGAGTAGGCTTCGGTTTTCGCCGAAAACACACGAGTGTAATACTACTTCCTGCTCTGTATAAAACTTGTCTTCACTATTTTGAAAAGTTATGCTAATTAGGTGTCACATTAGTTCCGATACTTCTATTACACGAATATATCCGATTCTATCCGATAGTAGCCGAGGTATATTCTAAAAGCTAACAGACTGTAGTTGTGTGGAAGGAACACTTGGACGCTGCAGTGCCTAGGACATAGTGCTTTCACGAGTAAGTAGATGGAGTAGGCTTGCCCAGCACCTATTCCACCCTGACAGCTTAGTCGGCCTAGCCTATTGGAGGTGATATATGGACAAGTATAGGCCGGTTATAATCGATACACGACTGACACCGATTTGAATATCGCTAGGTTACCATTGTTTGGATCACGTTTGGATGTTGTGATGTGTGACACTTTCAGAAAATATATTAACCGAATCTACACGGATGACAAATTGACATCCGTTCATATCTACGTCTTACTATCATCCACACTCTGCTAGTAGGCTTATAGTATTGGCCTCCACAGTACTGTCCAATATAGCCCAAAAGACAAGTACTCCGTACAACGTATGGAGCCAAGAAAACCGGAGAGTTACCATTCAGTGTCGAATGGTATGTTCAAGATATTTTCAGTACAGTTGTGGCGAGCACATGTCAACTCTTCGCGCTCTACAAACTCCAACCTACATCAGAAGATTGCGTGATCAAATCACGTCGAGGTCACCATTATAGAGAAGAGCGGGTGATCGTGCTCGTTCACTATAAAGGGAAATTCCCCGCCAGGCAGATCGTGCCTGGGGACGGCCGGTCCAACTTCGTTAGTCGGACGTTATATTTATGGTATCTCATCGAAACACTTTGATTGCGCGATACAGGAATGTTGGAGTTTGTAGTGCGCGTGCAGAGATGACATGAATGTGCTCATGTTATATTATAACTTATAAGGATCTCATTCAGATATTTTCAATACAGTTGTGGCGAGCACAGTCATGTCAACTCTGCGCGCGCACTATAGACTCCAACCTCCATCAGAAGGTTGCGTGTTCAAATCGCGTCTGTGTCACCACTATAGAGAAGAGCGGGTGATCGTGCTCTTTCTGATCGTGATCGGAAATTTCCCGCCAGGCAGATCGTGCCTGGGGACGGCCGGTCCAACTATCGTTAGTCGGACGTTATATTTATGGTATCTCATCGAAACACTTTGATTGCGCGATGCAGGAATGTTGGAGTTGTAGTGCGCGCGCAGAGTTGACATGTGTTCGCGACACAGTTATCTCAGTTTTTTATTCGATTGTTTTGTTATGCTTACGACAATTTACTTAATACAATGATTACCCAGGAAAGTCGATAACACTGTCACTCCTGCTCACGATTCCTCTAAGCCGTTTTCCATGCATTCTCTTAAGAGAAGCAGCGATAGCATAACAAAACAATCGAAATAATATAAAAAAATATTTAATTATGTATGTCGCTCGATTTTGGTGATATCTTTTTATTGCATACTATTTGACAAAAGAAAAATCTTAATCCTTACAACTTAATGAAAAAATGAGATCTAGGGAACGATTATTCTCGAGATCTCATGTTGACCATAAAAAAGGAGCAAAATAGTTAGCCTATTCTATGGGATCAGGCGTTACTTTGCTGAAATATATAAAAGCATTAAAATGTGAAAATTACCTTGCTAAATTCCGCCAAAAGGCAGTAGTGCCTTAGAAACACTAGAGAATAAATAATGTGCCAGCGTTGAAGAGCTGTTTCGCGCGGTAAGAAACAAAGAAATATATGGAGAGCTGACGACAAAAGTCAGTGTAGGAGTAGGGTGTCCACGATACATTGCGCTGAGTGGTCGCATTTGGTTGTGTGTGGCTTGATGTGCTTTGGCTCTCGTCCATATTCTAACATGCTGTCATCACACGTTAATGGATATGTAACTAGATTATAAGCTTTCATCATGATATTACCGTTTCAAACTAGTGCGGAGGGTATTATTAGAATCCATCGTTGATTATGACGAAAGTGTCCAGTCGTACTGTTTTACTGAAACATGGATAGATTCTTCTAAATTAGATCTGCTTAAATTAGAAGGTTTTAACTGTGCCTCTTTTTTTTGTCGTACTCTGCATAAAGGTGGTGGTGTTTGCGTCATGTTAAAAGACAATATTGAGTTTAAAAATAGGGAAGACATAGTTGATATATCTATTGAATATATATTGGAAGTATGTGCAGCTGAAATCCCTGAACACAACTTGCTATTGATAGTTGTTTACTGGCCAGAGAGAAATAGAGACACAAATATGTTTCTAAATTTAGTGGAAAAACTCTTAAAAATACTAAATAATAAAGATCGGGGAAAAAATATTATGATAGGTGGTGACTTTAATATCAATGTACTTAACAAAGATAACTTAACTATAACTTTTCTTAATCTTTTAAAAAGCTACAATTTTTTTCAGCATCTCAATGATCCTACTAGGATCACAAACAATTCAGCAACCTGTTTAGACCTTGTCTTCACAAATTTCTATGATGCGGAATTCAATATTACTTTAAAAGAATATGGTATTTCAGACCATTTAGGTGTATTAGTGAAAATTCCCATAAAGTCAAAAAATAAAACACCTACCCAATTTCAGAAAAAAAGAAAATTTAAACAACAAAACCTAGATAATTTAAAATTAGATTTACAAAAATTAGACTGGAGCTCAATTTTATCCTATGATCAAAGCATTAATGAAAACTATACGGCATTCCACAATATAATTATGACGTTGTTGAATCGACACTGTCCTGAAATAACAACGAAATATAAAAACAAACCCAAAAGATCTTGGCTAACAACTGGTATTAAAATATCATGTAAACATAAACGCCTCCTAAAAATTATTGCATCTGAAACAAATGATCCAGTACTGCATAGCCACTATAAAAAATACGAAATCATGCTCAAAAAAACTGTCCAAAGGTCAAAAAAACTAAATTTAATAAAAAGGATAGAAAAATCTGATAACATAATAAAAACAATGTGGCAAATAGTAAAAGAATGTACAAATAAAGTCCCGCAAAAGAAAATAAATAACATAAAACTAAAACATAACAAAGATAATAATATAATAGATGACCCCTATACCGTAGCGAATCTGTTTAATGCTCATTTTATAGCTGTAGGAAAATCTAAAAAAACTGACAGCAGTACATGCAATGCTCCAAAAGGACGACCTGTAATTGCTCCATCAGATAACTCAATATTCATCCGCCCTGCTGAACTGGGCGAAATATATAATATAATACGCAAATTGAAGAACAAACATAGTTTTGGCTTCGATCAAATACCTCCGGCCTTAGTCAAACATTGCGTAAATGAGCTAAGTCCACCACTGACATTCTTAGTAAACCAGTCTTTCTCTGAAGGCTCGGTCCCAGACCTACTTAAAATATCTATCGTAAAACCCGTACATAAAAAAGACGATAAAACAAATAGTAGCAACTATAGACCTATAGCACTTTTACCGACCTTCTCCAAAATATTTGAAACGGCTATGTCGAACAGACTGTACTCGTATTGTGAAAAATACAACATCTTAGACGAAGGGCAAAATGGATTTAGAAAAGATCGTTCAACTACTTTGGCAGTTTACAAGTTTATTAATGAGACACTAGATATAATAAATAAAAAAATGTATGCCGTGGGAATCCTTCTAGACATGAGTAAGGCCTACGACAGAGTCTCTTATGATATTCTCCTACAAAAACTCTACGGTATAGGTGTGAGAGGGACCGCATTTGACTGGTTTGCCTCATACCTAAAAAACCGCACACAGAAAGTTGAAATAGATCACATTAATTTGGAAACTGGTTTAATAAGTAAAATTTCCTCTACTACAGTTGCAGTTACCCAATCAATCCCTCAAGGTAGTGTATTAGGATGTATTTTATTTTTAATATACATAAATGACCTACCAAAAATCATCAGTAATAAATGCATACTCTTTGCCGACGATATGTCTGTAGTTTTTCCGTGTGAGAATAACGTTGATCTCAAAAATAGTTTAGATAATATCCTCTCCAGTATAATTAGCTGGCTAAATGATCACAACTTAGAACTTAACTTTAAAAAGACCAAACTTATGCAGTATAAACCCTATCAAAAGCGTGAACTAAATATGGATTATTCTTACAATAACACAAAATTAGAGAGTGTAAATGTATTTTCGTTGCTGGGACTAAATATAGACACACGTATTGACTGGAAAGCTCATATTCAAATAATAACCGGTAAACTATCACGTTTTACCTATGCACTAAACCAACTTAAGAGATCTACGAATATAAAAACAGCTCTTACAGCCTATTACGCATATGCACATGCATGGCTAAGCTATGGTATACTACTTTGGGGTAACAGTACTGATGCACCTAGCTTATTCATCCTCCAAAAAAGATGCATTAGAATTATAAACAACGTAGATTCAATGGAAAGCTGCAAAGAACACTTTATTAAACTAAAAATCCCTACACTTGCCTCCTTGTATATATTAGAAATATGTAAATTTGTTAAAAAAAACCACCAGCTGTTCTCTCTCGCAAAAAATCAATACTCTAAGCCTTTGAATTTAAGAAACCAACACAAATTAGCCATACCTACCTCAACGTTAAAACTGCATAGTTCAGGTCCACATGCGATGGCAACTAAGGTATACAATAAATTACCGAAGTATATTTTAGAAGAGATGGTATATAATATATTTGTAAATAAACTAAAAGAATATCTTGTTAAAAAGTGCTATTATACAATAAAAGAATTTATGGAAGAAAGCCATAGGTATTAATAATACATAATAATTACTTAAGTAGTAGATGAAGCTGGTGTGAGTAATGTTAATGATTCTATTGGCGTTATATAGTTTTAAGTTAGCCTTTTAGTATTAAATAGGTATAAGTAACAGTGTCTAAACTAATTGTATTAAAAATACATGACACTCTTATTCTGTTTTAGTGCATAAAAATAATTAAGTACTTATTTTTCTTAGATACGTAAGCTACTTATGTATAAAATTGCAGTGCCCTTACAGGGCTCATGTTGCGCACTATTATACCTATATGTTAAGACCTATTCTGTACCACATGAAGCAATAAACGAAATTGAAATTGAAATTGAAATTGAAATATTGGTAATCTTCGACTGTTACCAAGTTACCGTTGCAAATATTTATAAACCTCAAAGTACCCCATGATTAAAGATATGTATAATAAGGCATTTGACAACAACACTACCAGAACTAAATAGGTTATGTGATTCAGACGTTGTATTCCATGGTAAAATGTAATTTAGTTATAGGTATACTCTGTAAAAATATGTCATGTTAGTTTTTATCAAAATAAACGATTTGAATTTGAATTATAACATGTAATGTTACTTGTCTGTTGTGTAATGCAATAAATAAAATAAAATGACCATTAGTTGAGAAGCACAGGAAGTAGGAAGGTAGGTAGTTCGAATGGACCTGTTCAGTTATGTAGATTGAGTATGGCCTAACCTTCCTGCGATGCAGGAAGATACCCGTGCCCCAGCAGTGAAGACATACAGGGGCTGATATCGACGTAGATTGATGAAAACCCGTCAATACTTTAAAGTTAAACAATGATAGCCCAGTAAGAAGGCAATCAGGATGAAAACCGAAAGAAAATTCTCTGTCAGGGTTTCCACAAACATCTTTATACAGTGCAATCGAAGGAGGTAAGAGTAAAGTAAAAATACATCATTCAAATACAGAGTGGTATTAACAACAACGAACAATAAATAATTAGGTAACTTTGTATAACATCAGTCTTTGGGACGTCATTTCACTAGGGTTGCCTATGAAGGAGCTTAGGGGCTCTAACTAGCGCCAGCAATGGAAAACAAGCATAACTATTGTTTATAATGACGACATGACTAATGACTGACGACCTCTTTAGCGTAGCGGTAGCGCATCTGCCTACCGTGCATAGAGGTCCTGGGTTCGAACCCCGTTATCAACCCTTGTATGTCCCCACTGCTGGGGCACGGGTCTCTTCCTGCATCGCAGGAAGGTTAGGCCATACTCCACCACGGGGGCCAAGTCCGGGTTGGTGGAGGATTGTAAGACAGTGGCGGGCCTTACTGTCAGAAGTTATCAAGCCGCCCATAAGGCCTCTGACATGGCTTAACGACTGCCATTAAATGACAGCCGGCACCAACGGCTTAACGTGCCTTGCGAAGCACGGAAGCGCTCGGAAAAATGCCACTAGCGGTAGTTACGGGACGCTATCTCCTTACCATGCAAGAGGTCCCGAGCCGGGTACGAACCCCGGCTGGGGACAAAAAACCCCCAGGTCTTGGATGTTTACATGTTTGTGATATCGTTGTTTCTGGTTCCCACGACACAGGGTATATCCTAGTGTGGGGCCAGAAGCAATGTATGTGCCTGTATGTAAATGTTATTGTATGTTATAATACGTTTTTATCTAAAAGTGAACATGAAAAATTTCAACCACTGTGATAACTATTTTTGAAACCTACTGTTTAGAACCTAGGATCAAAAATCTAGAAATTTAATCGATTAAAGTCCTAGGACATTTATACATCATTCTAGGCGGTATGTTCTAAAAATAGTTACCACAGATGTTTAGGTTTCTCATGTTTACTCTTTAAAAAAAAAACGTATTTTAAAACAAGTTATGATTTTTATTCCGTTGGTGGCGCTTGTTAGCGTTTCTAAGCGACTGAAGGCCCCCTTGGCAATGGTAGGTGAAGTAGACCTGCTTGATGCTTGCGTCAAGATATTATAGTCTGTTAGCTTTTAGAATATACCTCGGGCTCTAGAGTAGGCTTCGGTTTTCGCCGAAAGCACACAAGTGTAATACTACTTCCTGCTCTGTATAAAACTTTTCTTCACTATTTTGAAAAGTTATGCTATGTTCAGTGTCATATTAGTTCTGATTTATGTAATTATTAGTTCAAATTAGTTCCGATATTTCTATTACACGAATATATCCGTTAGTAGCCGAGGTATATTCTAAAAGCTAACAGATTATACTCATCTGATTTATTGTTTCAAAAACCTATTTAGAGGCTAAAAATTCCACCCTTGCCGGGACTCGAACCCGGGCTAAGCTGGGCTAACCGTGCCAGCGCTCTCCCAACTGAGCTAATGGGCAAGTACCGCCATCAGCGAAATTTCGAACCTCTTTATAATATTCTCTGTACTATTTACAGGCAGCGACATCTGGCCGAAGTAATTTGCATCACTTGCAGCCCCGAGTACCTTCTTTGCAGTTAGGTTTTAAATCGGAAGATATCGCTGTACCCACATGATTATATTCTTGTTGTTGCACTAACCCGTGCTAACGACAATTTCAAAAACCTATTTAGAGGCTAAACATTCCACCCATTCATTTATGATTTATTGTTTCCCTTGTCAACACTTTCAGTTCTGTATGTCTCATTGAAATCTGAATAAAGCCAAGTTTTCCCTTTGGTATTTAGCTTATTAAGTATCAGTAGGTGGTCACTGGTATTTCACTTAATGATAAAGGAACCGGAATGGTCATCGTATCCACCACTTTATGACATGATTCAATTGCCATTTGCTACCTATAGCGTTACAGATAAGTATAACATTTATCAGTCACAATCATTTACGACAAACAACTATTTTAAAAACCTATTTAGAGGCTAAACATTCCACCCACGCCGGGATTCAAACCCGCGACCTCTGGCTATCCGTGCCAGCGCTCTTTCCGACTGAGCTAATAGGCAAGTCACCGGCATCAGTGAAATTTCGAACCTCTTTACAACATTCTCTGTATTACGTACAGAGAATACAGGTACTCGTATGTCCAAATATCTCGGGTCGCCTCAGTCGCCGCCAAATTAGCAGTGTAAGTAACTGCCTAGGCCGTCTATAAGGCGGCGGCATCCAATTAAATTACTGAAGGTCATTTAGACGTGTGATTGAACGAAACGTTAAATAACCTAGCTGAAGGTAGCTAGTACTCGTAGTCAGTACTAGACAATGCGTCTGCTTCGGTAGGTTGACTAGGATACCTAGGAAATACGTTAAGTTGAAGTAGTAATCTTACTGCAATATCGGTTGTGTTTTACTTAACAACCCTACCATTCATTTACACTTGGGACGCAGTTCACTCAGGTTAATATCTAATACATAGCGTAAATGAGTGGTAGAGTTGCTAACCATACACTCACAGCGCTAAGATCACTCATGGAGTAGCCTTCCTTTGTCTGGAAGTATCACGCAATGTGGGTTCGTATAAAATTACTGTTGAGCCCTTAATTTATTCACTGTTTCGGCACAAGTTGGCCAGTGCTTGGATAGGGGTTAGAACACCCAATACTTGACAACCCTAACGATAATTTTCACTCGCATCACGAAGTTCACGCTTGGTAGTCTAAGGGTTCCTTCCAAAACCGCCAATGTCTGATAGTGATTGGCTTGACAAACCTAGAGCTCATTTACTAAGTTCATTCAAGGAAAAGTCATCTTCGTCGGGAGGGAACACGCAATCTAAGTCCACATACAGCTGCTGTTGGGCCTGCAATTTGTCCACTATTTGGGCAAACGTTGGCCGATCGTCTGGGAGGTCTGCCCAACAGGTGACCATGAGTTGGTAGAGTCTGGGCGAGGCGCGGGCGGGCTTCGGGAGGCGACTGCCGCCGGCTAGGAAGGCCGGAACCTGGTGGTTGCTCAGCTCCGCGTAGGGGAAGCCGCCTGGAAGTTTAGAGAATGGGGACGGTTGATTATTGAGCTGGTTTGCTATTTCGTTGAGTGCAAAGTGAAAGTACAGTAAGGCCTTCGGAAAAGTACAAAATTATGACCTGGGGGTGCTGTTCTTTATAAAATACCAGAGAATCGAAAAGTTTGTTCAAAGGCGTTTAGGGGCGCTAACCAGCGCTACCAACGGAATAAACATGATAACTTGTTTTATAATAAGTTTTTTTTTAAAAAGTAAACAAGAGATATCTTGACAACTGTGATAACTATTTTTAGGACATACAGCCTAGAATGTAGTATAAATATCCTAGGACTTTAAACGATTTCCGCTAAAACAGCCGTTGTTGGTGGAAATCGATTAAAGTCCTAGATTATTGATCCTAGGTTCTAGACTGTAGTTTCTAAAAGTAGTTATCACAGTTGTTAAGATTTCTCACGCTCACTTTTAGTAAAAAACTTATTGTAAAACGTATTATTATTTTATGTGTTCTTGACAAAAATTTATTCGATATCGTACTGTGCATGCATTTTTTTTATTTTATTAGGTGTGTGTTTAAGATAAGATAAGATAAGATAAGAATATTCTTTATTGTACACTGGAAAAACAACAAATACAAAACAATTGCAAATATACATTTAGTTTAGTACATGTTATGTAACTATTTTATTTTGAAAACCTATTTAGAGGCTAAAAAATCCACCCATGCCGGGATTCGAACCCGCGACCTCTGGCTATCGTGGCAGCGCTCTTTCTAACTGAGCCAATGGGCGACTCACCGACATCAGTGAAATTTCGAACCTCTTTACAATATACTCTGTATTACGTACGTGTTTATTTTGCTTTTATTCCACTGGTGGCGCTAGTTTGCGCCCCTAAGCGCCTTAATAATAGTTATTTGTTATACAAGAGTGCAAAGTTGCTTTTTAACCGCGTGTTCAATTTTGATGACCGAGCAAGCGAAGGATTCTAAAATTAAGAAAGAAAGACATTTATTATAGCAACAAGACACATCACAGAAATTGAATCACGAGCGCAGCGAGTGATTCAAAATTAGAATCCTGAGCGTTAGCGAGGTAATCAAAAGAGCACGAGGTGAAAAATCTTTGCACTCGAGTGCAACACGTAACTTTTCATTCCACCTCAGCGAGGAAATGACTAAATGCAAAAAAAAAACGTTTACAATTACAAGATAGGTACTTACACTTTTTTAATTCACAAACTTAGTGCACACGATGTTCTAAATTCAATTAACTTTATCCTCTAGAGAATAAAAACGGCTTTTCCACACAGATATTGAAGATTAAAAATACTCTTTCCGAGATGGTGGGATGAAAATAAAATTTGAAATAGTAAAAATTTACATAGTGATATTGAGGAGTCTCCCTATAAAGTATGCCAAGACAATGTGCTTAAAAAAATGTGTATATCTTTGTATTATTGGTACCACTCGAGATCTGGTGTGGTCGGGTCAGATTCCATGGCATTCATCCCGACCACAATAGCACTCTTATTACACAAAAAGTACAAGGCACAAATTCTTGGTTTTAATGGCACTAATATGTACAATTAAAACAATTAATTTGTGCAACATTACAAAATGCGTTATGTGTTGCGGTCGGCTCGGAAACCATGACATCAAATCTACGCTATGGCTACACAATTACAAGGTTTACATTTTTTTGTTTTGTTGCGTATAAACGTCATACTGCAGGGCACAGACCTTCTCTCCGAGAGAGAGTATGGGATTAATTACTACGTTTACCCACCGCGGATTGACAATAATAATTACAAACGCTGTTAAAGACCCCAGTTATGGACAGTTTAAGGGCTGAAAACATGCATTTTTGAAAATATTTTGCCTATTTTGCGTTGTTCCAGGGGTTGAGTCATTTTTTGGAGTAGTTTAATCTTTATATTGTTTTCTTGATTGATATTACCTATAAACGTGAAAAGTTAAGAAATAGGGAATAAATTAAAAAACCAATTTTTGACCCAATAATGGACAACCAAATTCCATTAATGGACACCCAATTATGGACATGATCCAGTGATAAACCCCTAGTCTTAAACATGATCCAGTTATTCTTGTTCTCTAATTCATGTTGCTTAGGGCACCTTGGATGGGGGTAAATGCGAATTACCTGGCTACATGGAATTTATTTAGAATAAAGACAGTATTGTAAAGACGTTATATCTATTTATTTGCTATTCCCAATACTTAACATAATCCAGTCTCAAATATTATATTATTATTAAGGTTTTTTCAGTCGGTACTCCTCATAAAGCAGTTATTGGTTGGGTGAATCATTACCAGCTGCATTCACTTTTGGATCTAGTGTTTGAGCAGACTCAGATGCTTCATTGTCCTCAAATGCTTGTTTGTTGCTTGCCCAAAGCACGTACAATGACGTGTCTTCTTCGGGCAAGCGAGCATCCAATTCGTCTCTGCCTGTATAAGAGTTCTTTGAACATTTTCAGCTTTACAGCTCTGAATTTGGAAACTATTTCAGTTTCTAGGCTGCGTAGAAAATGCTTTTGAGCAGTTTGATCTACTGTTGATGTTTGTCGAGATTTTATTTTGAAAAAATCCACATAGCTCAGGCCAAAAAGATATAATCCTCCACCTCGAAAAGCATTATTTATGCAATTTTCAGAAATAGACTGCCGAGCAGTCTTAAGAACTGGGGCAAAATGTTCTTTTTTCAAATTCTGACTTTCGAATTGAATTTTGAATTCGACTGAATTTTGTTACTTCCATAAGATCTTTCTCCAACAGATAACTTTCTACCTCTTGGAACCACCTAATTATATCATGCTCGGTGACGTTGTCACGAGCTGTGGTTCTCTCAGTTCTCTCAACAATAATTGGGTGCCTAAAAACAGACCCTATTTCTTACCCGGTCTGTTCTGCGAAAAAGGATTTGGTCTACCCTTATCGGTGATGATACGTTGCACGCCGTCGAGCAACTCCTCTTTTGTTACTGGGATATGCTTATTTTGCATATCTAGAATCCACTGCTCTAATATGTTTTATTCCTTGGCGGAAAGATACGTGTGGGACCCATAGAGCACTCCTCTGGACTTTTTCCGGTGACGTTGTTGTGCAATGTGACCCGGGGCACACCGAACCTCCTCGCCGCCGTCGCAATTTTTTCACCTTTCCTTACAGCCCCAATTGCATTACCCATTTGCAGGGGCGTGTAATCTTTTTCGGTGCCATACCTAAGAAAATTATATTATTTTAGTTCAACTGTGTCCATGACTGGATTCTATGAACTCCCCAATCATGGACACCTGTGTCCATTATTGGAACGACTCATTGAACATTTCAGTGGGTAACACATTTAAAAACGGCATAAAACAATGCAACCGGGTACAGAAAACTGGAACACACCCTAAAAAAAATAATTTTCGACACTTGTCCATAATTGGTATCATGCACAAAAAAATATCCACTTAATGAACAAATGCAATTGAAAGAAAAATAAACAACCTGACTGCATATAATTATCACAAATTACTAGTTAATTTGCTACCCAAGACATAAAATAACACGTGATTCAGATAGTGTGAATCAATATATATGTAATGACAATATTCTATACTTACTTTCTTAAGGATTCTGCTTAAAATTTTGGATATTTTCCTTTATACCGGCTCGTGGTGATGTGCACCTCACGCCATTTTGAAGAAAATGGGTGAATCAGTGGAAACGACAAACTAATGTCAAGTGGATTATTAGAAACATATGTTTTAATATTGCCAGCACACGAAAATTAATTTCTACTCTTATTATTTATAGTTTTTTTTTGTGTCCATTACTAGGGCCTTGTCCAAGACAGGGGTCTTTACCTAATATGAACTCCTTATTCAAGTTTCCCCACGATGAATTCCTTCACAGTTAGCGAGTGGTATTGCTACTGTAACTTGATCAATGTACGTTAATTAGAAAACGTTCCAATAATAAGTCATTGGTTCATACCGGGATTCGAACCCACGGCCTCCCACGAATAGACTATCTTACAGTCTATTTATTCTTACTTGTCCAATTTAGTAAACAATGTTCTACCCTTAAACTGTGACTTTTAGTCTAAAACTGCCATATTTCCATAAATGAAGTAACCTGGAACACTCTTTTAGATAACACGCTGCCAATTGTATACACATAGTTCATCATGATAGTTCATGAATTTGTGAGAAAATGTCTAGTTTAGGCATCTAACCTCAATTTTAAGATTAGAATCTTGTTTACTAAATTGGACAAGTAAGAATAAATAGACTGTACGTAATAATGCCCCAGGTGGAGGTGGAGTCTGACGGAGGGTTCTTAGCTGGTTATTGTACTCGTTCGACTCATTGTAGGACGGACAACAGAATCTCTCACCTAAGGTGGCGATCTCCCAAAGCAAAACAGCGAAGGCCCAAACATCGCTCTTGGCACAGTACTGCGAGTGCAGGATGGCTTCGGGAGCCAGCCAGCGCAGCGGGACGGGCCGGGCCCGTGTGTGCACGTACACTCCGGACCGCGAGAGGCCAAAGTCGGCCACCTTGAGGGTGCCCGTCGCGTCCACCAGGATGTTACGCGCTGCCAGGTCCCTGGAAGAGTAATAGGGGAGATTTGAGGACGTTAAGGGCAGTTCTTAGAAAGCAAAAGACATCATAAGGCTGCCTACAGTCTCTGTATTTGTTTTCGTGTTAAATAAATAATATAATATTTCGAACTAAGACTCTCGTAATTACTGTACAATATTCATTTTTAACCGGATCAACTTTTTAACTTGACTTTTTGTCGGAAGAGTCCGACCAGGTTATTTTATCTTATCTATGGTATAAACTTATTTGAACATGAATGAAACTTTCTATAACACTTCACATACAAAATCGATTCATATTAGATTTTGGCAAGCTTATAGCAATCAAGACAATCAATCACGGTAAGATGTTCGAAGATTTATAGGAATTGCGCTTTTTAGGATTAACTTTGTTTAGGATCACCCACACATACATAAACTAAGGAAAGCTCTGGAAACACGAAACAAATAATTGCTGCGGTGGCGGTCAGAACACGTTGGTTTCAATAGGTCCATACAAAACACTACCTCTGAAATTATCATTTTGTATGTTTGTACATCTACTTCCTTCTCCATTGTATTAGTCCAGTCCATCCATAGGTTGTTTGTAAGAGATCATTTTTAGGTTAAGCAATACGTCTGTACTCTTAGGTTAAGAAATATCTGTGTCATCATCATCATCATCATCAACCCATTATGTCCCCACCGAGGGGCTCGGGTCTCTTCCCTTAGGAAGGTATAAGCCTTACTCCACCACGGGGGCTAAGTTCGGATTGGTGGAGGCTTGCAAGACTAGTGGCTAGTCTTACTGTCAGAAGTTTTCGAGCCGTCCTAAGGCATCTGACTTGGCTTAACGACTGCCATCTATCGACGGCAGCCTGTCTGTGTCTGTCTGTCTGTGTAATTTTCATTTTTATGTACAATAAAGTGTTCTCTAACTCTACCTATCTATCTACTACTACAGTAAACGACCGCCACCGACGGCGGTCTTTGGCCATCAAAACCGCCACCGCCACCACGACTACCCCCGCCACCGCTTTGGTCTGTATATTCCTTGTTTCCGCCCGGGTGGGTTGCCTAGCAACCATCACCGGGTTCCACGAGCCTACTTATTTATAGGCCGCTCGGTACAGTCAAAGAAGAAAGTCTTGACTCCGAGATGTATTACGGTCGGCGAAAAGAAGAGAGAAATTTGCCGCTCCGTGGCAAAACTGTGGAGAGGGCAATTGGACGCAAAAGACACATTCTGAGAAAAGGCTATTTTGCTAACCGGTGGACATTTTGCGAAGTGGACAATTCGCGAAAGAAAGATTGACAATTTGCAAAGTGTACAAACTATAAGTATACATTTAATGGTGTATTTGGAGTTTCCAACTATAACGTATTATCTTTATTAAAGAAAATGAAAAAACCAGTTGTCGGGTAGGCCCGACACCTGATTATTGCTAATTGGAATAATGTTAATTTTAACTTATGGTTTTTCTTAAAAATAATTTTGTTAGATTGATAAAGTGCTGTCAACTGTAGGTACCGATAGTGGAAGAACGTATCTACCATCAGCATATCGACTTATACACGAAATTTGACTATAATGTCATAGGTCTAGATTGGTTCAGATCCAAACGCAATTGTTGCGACGACTGTATTTTTTACCACATAAAGCTTATTTAGGGTTTCGTTAACAAAAAAAATTCTAAGCTTTTTTCACGAACGGAGAGACAAGCCATTTGCCAATCAACTTGCTCTCATCTTGTTGTTAGGCTGATGTTCCCAAATTGGATTAAAAGAGTGCTCCCGGGCTGTGACCGCGTGGGCTGATGAATAACAGGGTTGTTTTTATGTAGGTCACTTAAATAAAGTGCTTTAGGGATGAGCCTCAAGTAGTTTTTAAATTAGTGTTATTCAATCTTTTAGAAGACTGCGAGTTACTAGTAATTCATAATTCATGACTTAATTGCGACCGTGTAGTTGTATGATGTTAGATCAAGGGATTGTCGCATAACTCATAAGTGATAAGTTAGGGCATAGCAATTTCCAAATACAATTTTAGAAACCTATTTAGAGGCTAAAAATTCCACCCATGCCGGGATTCGAACCCGCGACCTCTAGCTATCCGTGCCAGCGCTCTTTCCAACTGAGCTAATGGGCGATTCACCAGCATCAGTCAAATTTCGAACCTCTTTACAATATTCTCTGTATTACGTTTAATGGGTGGAATTTTTAGCCTCTAAATAGGTTTTAAAAATTGTCCTTAGCACAGGTTAGTGCATTAAAAAAGAATATAATTTCAAAGTAGTTAAGCAACTACAGGCGCGGTTAGGTGCTGGATGAGTGACCGTCTTGTCACTGCCGCCTGTGGCATTTTTTCCGAGCGTTTCCGTGCTTCGCAAGGCACGTTAAGCCGCTGGTGCCGGCTATCATGTAATAGCAATCGTTAAGCCATGTCAGAGGCCTTATGGGCGGCTTGATAACTTCTGTCAGGAAGCCACTGCCTTACAATCCTCCAACAAGATGGACTTGGCCCCCGGGGTGGAGTAACCTATGGCCTAACCTTCCTGCGATGCAGGAAGAGACCCGTTCCCCAGGAGTGGGGACATAGAAGGGTTGATCTCAATAGATATCGATACCCCAGAAATTACATTTACTGCTATTGCTTAGTAGACTACCAAATTGAGGCAAATACCTAACAACTATTGTCGTGCTTACATCATTCTATTGAAAAACGATCTAAGTATTATACTCTAGGGCCCATTAGACCAGGTGGTTGAGGGCACGCCCACGCTACGTCCCGGTCCGTGGTCGTCAGGTCAGAACTTTTTCGCCCTAACGGCAATCAGTTCTTCGAGCTCTGTGCCCCGCCCACTGCCACTTCAAGTGAGCAATTCTTCGACCTAAACTTGCCAAACAAATTGAATACTTGATTGCTTAATTAGTCGTCCTTTTACCGAGTTTATTATGAATCAACATTTTCCCCTCAAAGTTTTGAAAGAAGTAGCGCCTTAAAATATCTCAGCTACGCAAAGAGAACACCGTTATGGAATTTGTTGCTTTAATTTTTTGTCAGGCGTTAGGTCCGCCTGACAACAAATTCGGAAGTCAAAGACATTACTATACCGTATGTTTCATACTGACGCATAAACTCAAGCCTGTACACCAGGGTACAGGGGTATGCAGAGACTAGGGCCAGAAAAAAAGTACCCGGAACCGGCGTGCGTGCATGCAACGACCTATGAACGGTGATGAAGCGAAGGTGATCTGTCTGGATCGTGACAAGTGGCAGACTCTGGTCTCTGCCTACCCCACTGGGACACAGGCATGAGGTCATATATATATGTATAGGGCCAGTTCCAGGTTTTATGAGTGAACACAGTTCGGGTGCGTTTGTGCGTTGCAGGGAAAAACAAACCTTAAGGTGATCGCTGGCTAATGGCCAGCCCCACACGCCCTAAGTATAGCTGGCGTGAGCGACCCGGGTATCCCCCGCCTGTTGCCGGGCACTTCTCGGAAATCCTCGGCCGATTCTCGGTAGCGGCCGAGGGGCGGGCCTTACTCCCGGGCGAGGGATCCCTTTGGTTCGCACAACTGATTTATTTGGTACAAGCTGTGTCCCCCGTATTATCGATTTTCCATAGGAATAAGATATTTTCCCGCAGTAATACGTAGCCTATGTGTTCATCCAGGGCGTCAGCTAACTTCATAGCAAATTTGATAAAAATAGCTCCAGCCGTTTAGACGTGAAGAAGTAACAAACATACACACTCACAAACTTTCGCCTGTATAATATTGGTGTGATGTTATAGCTGCCTTTTCGGTCTATCGATTAATACGATTAACCACCAAAACACAGGACGTTGGGTTCGATTGCCACTTAACGTCGCCACTCGCAATCGCTTCTGAGCTTGTAGAAATTACCTTTGTCTGGGTGTATTTAAACATTTGTTACGTTCTTGCCTGGTTATCACGGAGCCGTTCGACCGTAAAAATATTACGGTCGAATTACGGCTTATCTATTAAATAAAAATAAAATAAAAAAACATATAAAAAAATAACAACGTCGTAGAACAAGAGTTCCTATAAATGAGTTGTAAGTTGAAGTTACATAATTCTAGTAGCAATAACACTCGCTGAATTGCTAAAGGTTAAGGAAATCATCGTGAAGAAACGCTGGTCATTCCATTCGGGAGTAGTGGGTTTGAATCGCGGCGTGTACCATGACTGCTATCTAAGTTACTTACATTCGTGAATTTATAGTAGCAATACTACTTGCTAACGGTGAAGGAAAAACATAGTGAGTAAACCCATTTTTTTGAAGCACTTACATACTTCAGCGCCTGTAACGAATGGCTAAACTATGAGACTAACCCTGGTTTCTGAGACACTAACAAGCCGTTAATCTACTGTTTACAGCTGTCAAGAAGCCAAAGTGCATGCAGAAAAAGCATTTGACAGCTGTTAACAGTTTGTCAGTGTACGAGAAACTGGGGAATATTTATTTATTTAAACGTTATACTTTGTTCGTAGCTTCGGAGGAATGCCCCCTGGGCGAAAAGGGAGGGTAGTTCTTCTCGCTCTCACGTAGGGACTGCTGGTGAGACGAGTGATGGAAAATCGACGCGTCCTAGGGAGGTGGGGGTGGCATACGCCGGTGGCAGCCATAGACATACTACGGAGAGGCAAATTAGACAGTTTCGGTGAAAATTCTGCTCACGATAACCGAAAAATATAACATTCTGTTTCTAAGTCAGTGGTGCAGAAACAGAGTGTAAAATTTTATAATTATTTAAAAAAAATATTTGTTCTTTAGCCACTGATACATTATTTGATGCGAATATAAGATATTATTTTATTGAGCTGTAGCATTTCCTTTAACATTTAACTTATTTATTTTTAAAAGAATATATGTGGAGTTTCCTTGTTAGCTTCTTTTGCAGACTAATTAGGTATTGATTGTAAAATTAACATTGACGTTCATTAAGTAAATATTTTGTTTTTTCAATTCAATTCAAATGTTTTTATCCGTTATAGTGAAACTATTTGAATAGAATTGAATTACTAATGTCATATTTATTTGACGGTCTCGGTGGCGCAGCGGTTTGCCACGCTGACTGTACAACCGAAGGTCTCGGGTTAGATCCCCGGCTGGGTCAAAACTAGGAAACAAACTTTTCTAGTTTGTCTCGGGTTTTGGATGTTATCTATGTATTTATTGTATTAAATCTATCGTCGAGTTACCACCTATAACACAAGTCATTAAGTTGTAGGTACTTAGTTTAGGGCTAACGAGATCTGTGTAATATGTCCATGAATATTTATTTATTATTTATTTATTATATTTAATCGGCTAGGATGTCAATAAAGGAATTTAATTTAAGTACCTACGCGTGTATGCCGGTTGTCGTAACGAACATACAGACACGCACATGCATTAATTGTGCAAGACTGACAGCCGGCCTTCAAAACTACGGTTCTACCTCATAATAATTCTATGGTCGTGGCCCAGATAAATTAGGCATATTATTTTCTCTGCGTTTACCTTGTTATTTACCGTATTTTGTTTGGGATTGAGCGCCAAACCGCTTCGGGCTTTGAGAATTATGAGGGGAGCTCAAATAAACCGCTGAAACGTGTGGGCATACCTTTTAAGGTGGGTCTCGGTACAGAGACTAATCTTTATTTGTTTATTAACACGCTGTGCATTACAGTGTGATATTTGCGAGAAAAGAGTAAACCTAAGCTAATAAAACTAGGACTTTTGAAACCCAAATCGTTATCGTTATCAACCCTCGTATGTCCCCACTGCTGAGGCACGGGTCTCTTCCTGCATCGCAGGAAGGTTAGGCCATACTGGCTACCCATAGCACAGGGAATCCTAGTTTGGGAGCCAGGACACAAATGTAACACTTTGCAGTAAATAAAATTTCTTTATTCTTTATTCTTATACTCCACCACGGGGGCAAAGTCCGGGTTGGCCCAAATAAAAAATAATAAATTGACTTTGAATTTCCTGAAAAAACTTTACAAGTGTATTGTTTTATGATTACTTCAGTGGTATCAATTGACTCAAAGGTTGAATTTAAACGTAACTTGTAATCAAAATTTTGTTGGATCGATCAAACACTCTCAAAGATAAAAGAGAGAGAGAAAAAAATCATCAATCCTCATTCATTACAGTTCTTTGAATAAACTAGTGTACAAAAATCATTATCATGGTATCTGTTATAGAACCCCACAGAACCCCCATCCTTCATCGATTTTATAAATTTTTTGCGTATATTTGGTTGGTCTGAGGTCGATAAAACAACGTTTGTGGTTTAAAAAACCTATTTAGAGGCTAAAAATTTCACCCATGCCGGGATTCGAACCCGCAACCTCTGGCTACGGAGAATATTGTAAAGAGGTTCGAAATTTCACTGATGCCGTGAGTCGCCCATTGGCTCAAATGGCTCTACCATTTGAGCCAATGGGCGACTCACGGCATGGTACGGATAGCCAGAGGTTGCGGGTTCGAATCCCGGCATGGGTGAAATTTTTAGCCTCTAAATAGGTTTTTTAAATTTGTTCCTTAGCACGGGTTAGTGCATTAAAAATAAAATGGTGTAACGTTTGTGGTGTCAGCTATTAGCACGTATTATCGTATATAAGATAAGAATATTCTTTGTTGTACACCAGAACACATATTATAAGACATGTGAATATGTGAATAGAGTGCGATTCGCGGTATTCCTAAAAGCAATTTATTAATAAAGTTGTTGAAGGGAATGAGAAATATATCTTAAAATATATAAATGCATCGCTGAATCGTGTTGGCGAGCACAAATCTCGAGAGCAGCTGAACCGATTTCGCTCATTCTCATCTTAGAATATTCAAAAAAATTTAAGAATCCACTGTTAAGCGGTACATTTCTCATTTCCTTCAGCAACTTTCCGAAGAAAAATAGGTGAATTTACTTGTGAAAACAAAATAATAAAAACTGTTTTTACACGGATTTTACTCGTTTATTTTACATTTTTTACAATTTGGTCTCGGAAGACTGAGGTCACAGGCCTGTCACCTCAGTCTTCCGAGACCACGGCACTTAGAAAAGTGCCGAAACGTCGGAAAATTGTAAAAAATGTAAAATAAACGAGTTAAGTCCGTGTAAACCTTAGAAAATACTATTAACACAAATAACGCAAGTCCCACGACTTACCTATGCGTGATCCCCCTCTGCTCCAAATGCCTCATCCCCAAGGCCACTTGGAGGGCATAATCCCTCATCGTGGCGCTATCCACGTGCAGGGCTGGCTCCGCCACGTAATGGTCCTTGCTCTTCGGCTGGTCTGACTCGGATGACGACTTCCCCGTGGCCAAGGTCGCGTCCGAGTCGCTCAGGTTCGTGTATTCGGCTGAAAAGTGATGATGTGTGGTGGGTGGGTGTCTTGACAGGTATCACATTTGTTAAGAGCTTGGGTAAAACTGTTTCAGGCTGGAAATCTGTTCAGGTAGTGTTCAGTCGACAGCACATACGTGAAATACTCTACAGAGAATATTTTACCGCAAACTAACGGCCTGGGAATCAATTCTCACTTTATTAGCAAATAATTTGACAACTTTAAAAACCTATTCAGAGGCTAACAATTCCTCCCATGCATGGGATTCGAACCCGCGACCTCTGGCAATCCGTGCCAGAGGAGCCTCTAAATAGGTTTCTAAAATTTTCCTTAGCACGGGTTACTTAGTGCATTAAAAATAATATAAATAATTTGAAAGCCAAAATCTGTATTCTGAACGCCATGCTACATTGAATTCGAATGAGAAAAGAAATGTCTAATAAATAACTCTCGAGTTATCCTATTTATCGAGTTACGCTTTCAATTCGCATGGGCGAGAATCGAACGTAACTACTTTTCTGAGTTGTCGAGCAGACGCAGCCTAGACACAGAGGGACATCGATTGGTCTAGATTTGAAATTGGGTAGATGTCGCGAGGGACGTACCAAGTTTTCAAACTAGCTGTGATGGGAGCACGTGGAAGATTACACCGAACAAGACTCTAAAATATAGTGGGTGATATCAAATATAATAGCCCCCACTCTGCCATGCTAACCTCTCAATGACCACCTCACCTCGACAGATAGCGCGTTCGGTTTAGTTACAGGGATTTTTGAATTCTTTATTATTCAAAGTCGGTTTAAGTTATTTGAAGATATTAGACGGCCTCGGTGGCGCAGCGGTTTAGCACGCTGACTGTAAAACGGAAGGTCTCGGGTTCGATCCCCGGCCGGGTAAAACTAAGAAACGAACTTTTCTAGTTTGTCTCGGGTCTTGGATGTTATCTATGTCTTTATTGTATTAAATTTATCGTCGAGTTAGCACCTATAACACAAGTCATTTAGTTGTACTTAGTATAGGGTTAACGAGATCTGCGTAATATGTCCATGAATATTTATTGTTATTTTTTATTATTATGGTAAAATAACTGACTACCAAATTCTACTTTCGAAATATGTCAATCAATGCCGTACGCTACTGTCCACCCTTCCGTTGTCCACAACGCCGCTGCCGCGGACCCCGGTCACGGCAACGCCACCCATGCGCTGCTTGCAGCAGCGTCAGTAGGGCCTCCCGTCTACCACACTGTCTAGCCTTCCATAACTTACCACTCGTAACTTATATCCATCTTTCCGCTATCCATACTTTCACCGTCTTTCACATCTTTAGAGGTCAATTTAAGCACAGCAAATATTCTATCACTAGCTGTGCCGGCGAACTTCGTACTAAAATATTAATTCACGGGAGCGACTTACCGAGATATCAAGATATAATAATATAGGATATATTTCAATTCAGATTCCGTTCAACCGTTATAGCGTGAGTGACTAACAATCATCCAAACATCTTCACAAACGCTCACATTCATAACATCAGTAGGATTTAATACTTCTTACTATCAGCTTCCGAAGGCCTCCCCTCCGCCACGCCACTGTTTACCCTCCCGCTGTCTGCCCCGCCACTGTCCTTCCTCCCGCTGTCCACCACGCCGCTGTCCCCGCCGCGGCGTCTGCCGCGTGCCGCCCGGAGTAAAGTAAGCAGGTCTCCTCGCGGCGCGTGCTCGAGCAGCGCCAGCGGCGCGTTCCGCGTGCAGCACGCGACGAGTCGGATCACGTGCCGGTGCGAGCCCACGTGCTTCAGCATGCTGATCTCGCGGAGGAAATCCCGCTGCTCTTCCTCCGTAGCAGTATCTGTCGGGGACGTTTTCTCAATGGATTCATTGACTCTTACCCTCAGTGTTTGGTACACTAACAACCCGTAATCTACTGTTAACAGTTGTCAATTAGCCAAAATTAGCAGAAAAAAAGCTGTTAACAGTATTAAAATGTGAAAATTACTTTGTTAAAATCGCCAAAAATCCCACACTTCCACTTTTTCAAGCAGAAGCAAGACACGAACACACCACCACCGACTTCGCCTCTAACACGATACTTCCTCAGCCTCGTATTAGAGGCGCGGGGAGGGCGGTGCATTAACTAACCGCATGGTGCTTGTGGGATTTATGGCGGATTTTAGCAAAGTAATTTTCACATTCTAATGCTATTATAGATTTCCGCAAAGTAACGCGTGATTCCATACAATATCTGTTAACAGTAGATTAACAGATTGTCAGTATACGAGTAACTGCGGTTTAGGGTCGGTTTCTGAGTTGAGAATTTCACAAAGTAAATACTTAAGTAACGTTTTGTCTCGCTCTTATCTGGGAAATTCGAAGAGACAGCACTATAGCTAAGTGTTTACTTAGCGAAATTCTCAATTCAGAAACTGGCCATTAGACTTGTTAACTGACTTATTGGCCCTTATAGCACCAAATGATCAATGAGCAACAATAAGCTACTTAGATTGTAACCATAATTTACTGGTGATAAATAAATGCTTTTTCACTTCCATTCCTAGGTTGAATTATTGACAAACTGATTCTTGTAAAGAGATAAAGAGAAAGGGAGAGGGACAGGCGAGATTTTGGTAGAATAATTAAAAACCTCGCCAAGCTAAAGCTCTAAATAAAATATTCCACCCATGCCGGGATTCGAACCCGCGACCTCTGGCTATCGGTGCCAGCACTCTCTCCAACTGAGTTAATGGCAATCTGATCTTTCACTTTTCGTAGTAGAGAGTAATTTGGCATCAAACATCATCGGTTTTTCCGACAGGCAAGCGTAGCAAAGTAAAGTCATTCAATTGATCCTATGCATTCGTGACTTTTTGTGATAGAAATCTAGCCTCTATTACTTCGATCGATCGATATCAACCCTTGTATGTCCCCACTGCTGGGGCACGGATCTCTTCCTGCATCGCAGGAAGGTTAGGTCATACTCCACCACGGGAGCCAAGTCCGGGTTGGTGGAGGATTGTAAGACAGTGGCGGGGCTTACCGTCAGAAGTTCTGATGAGGCCTCTGACATGGCTTAACGACTGCCATTACAGACAGCCGGCACCAACGGCTTAACGTGCCTTGCGAATCACGGAAGCGCTCGGAAAAATGCCACTAGCGGTAGTCACGGGACGGTCAGCCATCCTGCACCTGACCGCGCCTGTTTTTGCTTAACTCAAGTGATTGATTCCAATGACTCGGTTCGACTATGCCACGAGCGCTTCAAAAGCTCTATTACTTACAAACCAAAACTCATTTTGGCAGCGACGGTCGTGATCTCTACCTGGCATGTCCAGCGGCATGACCCTCTAGAAACGTCACTTTTCCTGATAGAAATTTGGACTGTATTACCAACGTACCAGAGAGCATTTTGGCAGCGACGGTTGTGATCTCTCTACCTGGCATGTCCAGCGTAATGACCCTCTAGAAACATCACTTTCCTGATATAAATCTAGACTCTATCACCAACGTACCAGAGAGCATTTTGGCAGCGACGGTCATGGTCTCTCCGCCTGGCATATCCAGCGTAGCCAGGTGGACTAGCCCGAAGGCGCCGCTGCCTATCAACGGCCCGAGGTGCACCCTGGACCTCGCCACCTCCCATCCGTCGTTTGGTACTGGCTCTTCCTAAGGAAGCAACGTGTTAATCATCACACTAATCACATCATCACATCACACTAATATAATAACCAGCCGGGTCAAACTAGGAAACGAACTTTTCTAGTTTGTCTCGGGTCTTGGATGTTATCTATGTATTTACTGTATGAAATCTATCGTAAAGTTAGCACCTGTAACACAAGTCATTTAGTTGTACTTAGTATAGGGCTAACGAGATCTGTGTAATATTTCCATGAATATTTCCATGAATATTTATTATTATTATTATTATTATTATTATTATTATTATTATTATTATTATTATTATTATTATTATTATTATTATTATTATTATTATTATTATTATTATTATTATTATTATTATTATTATTATTATTATTATTATTATTATTATTATTATTATTATTATTATTATTATTATTATTATTATTATTATTATTATTATTATTATTATTATTATTATTATTATTATTATTAAAGGGGAAAGTTTATGAGTTTGTATGTTTGTTACTTCCTCACGTCTAAACGTCTGAAGCGATTTTAATACAATTTCGTATAGAGTTAGCTGACATTGTGGATTAACACATAGGCTACATATTACTGCGGAAAAATATCTTATTTCATGGGAAAATCGGGTAACACCGCGAGGCACAGCTATAGTTGTCAATATTTTCAAAAAAGGTTCTTGAGGATCACGACTGCTTTATCAAGAGGGAACCGACCGAGAAGGAAAAGAAGGAATTGGAGAAGGAATTTGGAAGGAATTCTTGAAGAAAGAATTTATATAAACACATTTAACGCCTAAAACAAATAAATCATTTGACCCGCGCAGAGGCCAAATAGCGGGGCCAAGTTGACGACAATGAGGTGGTATTTGACGATAGTAAGGTATCAAATGAAAGATATTGATGACAGTAGTAGTGTCGCGGTCTATATGGTGACGTTACAAAAAATATTTAAGGCACGTTTAGCCGTTGGTGCCGGCTGTCATTTAATTGCAGTCGATAAGCCTTGTCAGAGGCCTCATGGGCCTCGGCTTGATAACTTCTGGCAGTAAGGCCCGCCACTGTCTTACAATCCCCCACCAACCCGGACATGGCCCCCGTGGTGGATTATGGCCTATACCTTCCTCGGAGAAGAGACCCGTGCCCCTCATAATAGTAGCCTAAATTAACCCTTTAAATTTTCAATCACACCAGGTGAGCCCTCACAATTGATTTCTTGTAGGTAAGTTACTTTGGTCCCGCCTATTGAGGCTTAAATGAGCTGGGGTCTTATTACGAAATGTACCTCGAAAATTTTCTGGACATAAAGCGGACTTTGCTCCATTTGCGCCACTCGGGGCACATTTTGTGTGTTTCTGTGAACAAAAGGGAAAAAAACACGGTTAACATTTAGTGATTTTTTGTCCATTCTTTCTTTAGAGTGTTTTTGTCCATATTTTCTCCAAAATGATCCAGATTTTGAAATGGACACCTAGTTTGAATTGGAACGTTCATAAAGCCGAAGTTTCTGCGCTACTTTGAATAAAATCTTTTCAATTCATTTAATGTAATTTATAGGAACAGAGTATTACTAGCCAATCTTTTGCCTGTTCCTTTGGCGGAGCTGTCGCCTGTGAGTTAAATTAGCCTCTGCAAAGGAAAACCTCCTTCTCTATTAATTAATATTATTCAATTGAAACGCACTTGCGGCCTAGTCGAACCGAGTTATTGGAATCAATCACTTGATTATAATATTTTTAATGCACTAACCTAGCACGGGTTAGGAATATAATTTTACAATATACACTACATATTACTACTTATAATTGAGTATTAAGAGAGTATTGTAAAGAGGTTCGAAATTTCACTAATGCCGGTAAGTCGCCCATTAGCTCAGTTGGGAGAGCGCTGGCACGGTTAGCTAGAGGTCACGGGTTCAAGTCCCGGCTTGGGTGGAATTTTTAGCCTCTAAATAGGTTTATAAAAATCAATCACTTGAGTTAAACAACTACAGGGGCGTGGTCAGGTGTAGAATAGGTGACCGACCCGTGACTACTGCAAGTGGCATTTTTTCCGAGCGCTTCCGTGCTTCGCAAGGCACGCTAAGCCGTTGCCGGCTGTCATGTAATGGCAGTCGCTAAGCCACGTCCGAGGTCTTACGGACGGCTTGATAACTTCTTGGTAACAACAGTAAGGCCCGCCACTGTCTTACAATCCTCCACGCCCCCTGAGTGTGTGTTGGTTGATATGAATTCAATAAAATTGATTCAATTATCCCGGGCCCAAATTAGCTGTGTGATACGTACGTCAAATTTAGCCTATGCAAAGTAAATCCTCGTTCTCTATTAGTCGATATTATTCAATCAAATCCGTTCGGTTCCCCTGAACCCACAGTCGTTATGTGATATTAAGGTCAAATGTGACCTATGAAATAAATTTGTTCCAAATTAATATCGACTTTTCGTCACCCAAATATTATGTTTAGAAAATCTTAGACACAAAACTCGGCTGAGAAATAAACACTCCAGACCTCGGGGTAATAACTATTAGCACGATAATTATTAGCAAGATAAGGCTTTTAAACGTGGACGTCCTAGTTTAGTTCAATTTCTTGCTGACTATAAAACTTTCCAAACTTAGGACCGGCAACCCTATACATGTTTAGGCACATTTTGAAGATATAATGAACTCGGCGATTGTCCCAATATTTCGACGTCATACGTAATCTAGTCTATTTTTTGCTGACAAAGACTTTCAAGGCTTTTACTGTCAAGTTTATCCGTATGGTCGTATTTGCACCGACTACCTGTATATATTTCTCCTTCGGCAGGTTCTCCAATATTAGGTTGACAATAAGCAATAAGGCCGCCAATTTTACCTAATCTTTTGTGACTGCTGTTTCTGTACCTATTTTTCCAGTATACAATAAAGAATATTCTTATGTTATCTTGTATTTGTTTAAGACACATCTATTCAAGATATCATGAGCTAGATCCTGAGAAGCTATGGTCTCCTACGCCATCGAATTTCAAAGCTCTGATGCTGTAAGCAACCCAACATTCTGGGATATACACGGTATTCCGTTAATCCATACGTAGGGTAAATACAGGCAGAGACAAGAGTTTTGTACTTGCCATGATCCTGACAAACCAACATTAGATACGTTTCAAAAAACGTAGTACCGATGGAGCTAACGTAAACATAGCAACTGAGTTTCCCAAACTACAGACTAGTACTGGTACAATGTGTGATTGTGTATCTCACATTGCGTGACTTCCACCACAACGTGTCGTGACTAGGTTGCGGGACTATCTTTCTATCCTAGTGTTGGGAGTGCAGAAAGTTCAGGAAAGTGTCGATAAAGCGGAAAAAGCTCATGTTTTCCCGTGCCCCAACATATTCACTCTACCTTCCAGACCAGTGTCAGTGAGACAGAAATAAGAATGCAAATATTTAGTGTGAGTCACACGCATTGTAGTGATATGCCAAATTTGAGGTTTCTCGTAGAAACCGTCACTGAGCTAAGCCGCGGATAGACAAACTGGAGATGGCGAAACTATAAGGGTTCATTGTTGACAAATAACAATAAGAAGGGGCTAATCATCAATTAACACTGAAAGATTAATCAAAGAAGTACGCTATGGGCCAGTTCCTGAATTGAGAATTTCGCTAAGTAAATTTAATCTAAGAACTTTGAGTCGTCATTAGCAATTTAACAACTAGAAGAACCTACGATGTGTTATGCAAGGAAAAGCTCTGCCTCTGCCATCCTCATTCAGCCGCTGTTAGTGAGCCTGGTGGTGAGCTGGGGGCATCCTACCCTGCGTTTCTATATTATTATTAATTCTATTTTCCAAACAATCTTGACCAATCTTGATCAACGTGGATTCTTAAAGGGCCGGTTTTTAAATCGAGAATTTCACTAAGTAAATCTTCAGTAACGTTCTGTCACGCTCTTTTCTGAGAAATTGAAAGAGACAGCGCTACAGATAACTATTTACTTAGCGAAATTTTCAATTCGGAAACCGGCCTTTTAAGAATCCAAGTTGATCTAGATTGGTAGATTGGCCCCCAGCTCACCAGCAGGTTAAAAGCGGCTGAATGAGGATGGCAGAAAAAGAAATCTTCGTTAAAAAATTGGCCGTAATTCTTTTATAATTATGTTAAAAATTAATACAAGTTTTAACTATTACGTGTATCTTTAACCCCTTCAACCTCAACTTTTATATTCTACTCAGTTACGTTACAGACAAATTTGCAACTCTTGTGTAAAGGTTGATGTGCTGTCGACTGTACTATAGCAATCTCTCTTTACAGACTGAGTGTAACATAGCCGTATAATATCTATCTAAAAATAACTAATTAAAAAAGAAAATCTCGGCTGTTAAAGTATCACTAAGAATGCTTAGTTGCCTAAATAAGTACTTATAGCTGTTTTTAACCACAAAACGTTACGTCAACATTTTCCAGGTTACTTTTTTACGTCTGAGTGCTTAGTGCGAGTTTGACAGATCCAATCGAATAACTTTACTAACGCGTTAATCGAGCATTGAGTAGTGAGTATGAGTAAGTTAACCGTCGAACTGGCAAAACGCTGTCACAGTACAACTCGCACTCGCGTTTATTCGTGTTTTGGTCGGTAAACGTGTTCACTTCTCAACGTAAACCATTACAACTCGCACTCAGAAATTTTAATTTCCATACCTGTCGCTAGGTGGCGCTTCCTCGATGCCATAGAAATATGAGTTTACGTTAACGCGATCGAGTAGTAAAAAAACTCACACTAAGCACTCTGATGAGGTTAAGAATTCAATGCACTCATTTGCGCCTTATTCGACACGTTTTAGCAGTGAGTTGTTTTGTTTTAATAAGTTTGTATATCAACCTTTTCATTGTAATATAATGTCAGTTGATATTAGCCATTTTATTTTTAGATGACGTCATATTACTAGTAACACGCGCGTCGGACATCTCATTTGTCAAAATCAGTCCAGACACAACAAACATCATACGTACCTAAGGGTGAAAAACATAAACCTAATTTGTTTTTGCAGTCGGGTAAACCGAACACGCAGTATTTTAACAGTACACAGCTAGTTGGTAGGTACCTACTAAAGTCAGAGGTTAAGTATTTTAATACTTAACCTCTGTTTGTTATTATGGGGACGGGCAGCAGATATAGAAACCATATTTGTCTTGCAAAAAAGAGCAATAAGAGCTATTTACAACTTAAACAGTAGAGAATCGCTAAGGGAGCGCTTTAAAGAAATAGGCATTCTTACACTGGCTTGCCAATATATATTCGATAATATAATGTATGTCCGAAAAAATATAACAATGTTTAAATTAAATAGGGACGTTCATAACGTAAACACAAGGAATAGAAACAAGGTTGCTTGTACTAAATCCCGATTAGCCAAGGTAGGCACATCATTTGTAGGTTACTGCGTTCGTTTTTACAACAAAATTCCAGAACGTGTTCTATGCTTGTCTGAAAATAAATTTAAAACTTTCATTAAAAATTCGCTATGTAAGAAGGCATATTATAGAATAGACGACTATATAAACGATCCTAATCCGTGGTAGTAAACCAATTCCACCGCGATTTTATTGTTAAGTATAACATATTTTATAATACAAGTGTGTACAGACGACGTGATTGCATATTAATAACTATATGATACCTTATATAACTGACAAAAACTTAACTGCAAGTTTGCTAAAGGTCATTCGAATGGTAGCGTGGTGTTCGGGTCATCTATCTCCCTCCAAAATGGTTGAGACTGATGATGGCTGAGCACTGCGTTATGCTCGTGAACGAGTGCTGTTCGTGTGTCTGGCCGCAGCACTTATGTTTTCCCCTAGTATTGTGAGACATTTGACTAATGCTTTGGCATTTAGGGTTGTTAATGGCAATCATGAAATCTTATTAGGTTTACATATGGCAACTGATGTATTTGGTTTTAAGATGATTTGAGAAAAGATGGTCAGAGTGGAGTTTTTTTTTCCGCTGCCTTTTTCTCCACTACAATACGGCCCGAAGGCGGCGGCTTACATTTTACATTGTACATTGACATTCAGCAAACAGAATGTAAATTCTTTACGTTGAAATAAAATTATTTGAATTTGAATTTGAATAAATCTCAACCAACGTTACGGGTAATAATTTATCGATAACGACCAAAACTTCCTTAAATTATGAATCAGTTTAGACTCTAATTAAATCCATCTTCACCCTTTCGACGGCCATCACTATGGACCGGGGTCACCGAGGTCATAAGGTCAGGGGTCAAGTCTCGTCAGACCCAAGTGTGAGGTAATTTTTACGTAAGACTTTACCCGTTTCTCGCATTCTCTGCACACTCATCTGTAGGGACACTGGATTGGTTATAGTCCCTAGGACAAATCGAAGTTTTAGTGAAAGTGTAGAAGTCAGTATGTATAGGAAATAATGAATATAAATAAGAAGATCCTTATTGCTTTAAGTAATAAGGCTGCCATTTGGACTATAGTTTTATATATTTTTTTTTTTATAATATTTCAATTACTGTAATTTCTGTGTACAATAAAGAATATTCTATCTATCTATCAATCAATCTAAGATCAAGAACTTAGTGAACTAAAACGCACAATAAGTCAAGAAATAAAGATGGTAAAATAAGGTATCCTGGCAAATAAAGTATTAATTAATTATACTTTATTGAATTGAAAAAGTTGGAAGGCGCCCAATGATTCAGTTTATAATAATTATTAATAAAATTATTTATAGCATAAAAAGTGTACATAGGTGATGAGCCTAACGCTACTTAGCACAAGATTTAGGCGTTAGTAAGCGCATAGACTGAGTGGGCAACAACTCATACACTGACCCTTATACTACATTCAACTTTAATCTCCACCAGATGATTAACGTTTCATGGCGTAATTAAGTGGTCGATGAAGCTTTATCCATTTTCATTTGACTTGTATGCCGACATTCCTAAAGGGATTAAAACTGTAATATACTGCTGTGAGGTAACTTCACACGTAAAGTTGTGCGTAAAGGTATCGCAAGAGGTCTTCAATGATCAATGTAAAAGTGTCATTGATACAGGACCATTGACATTAATATTTCATGCAGCGTGAAAAAAACTGATAATCATGGTTATATGATGAATCTAACATATTGCGGTGCATGCTTAATGTAGGTACCTACCTATTGTGTTACTATTATTGTTTCATTGCAGAAATGTAATTGGCTCACTAACTAGTATATAAGTTTCATATATTGTTTATCGTCTTCGTCAGGCTATACTAATCCACTGCTGGACATAGCCCTCCCCTAAAGAGCGCCACGTTGTGCTATCATAGGGGGTACATAATCCCCACGCTGGGCATGCGGGTTGGGGACCGCAGTTCGGTGTCATCAAACCATCCTGGCAAGAATTGATTTAGGCCGTCCCGCCATCTTCGCCTTGGTCTGTCGCGACGTCGTCGGTGTCCACTACGCAATATGTGCAATAACTGTTTTAATTTACTTTATTACACTTGCCTGCAAAACTAGGTATCACATTTTTAAAATTGACTTATTTTTAATTTATTGTGGAAGGGCTGGTAAGGGACGTCCCAGGCGGACAAACATCGACCAAATAGGGGATGTTTTAGCAGAGAGGAAGATAAAAAGTACCCGGAACCGGCGTGCATACAACGACTTATGAACGCTAATGAAGCGAAGGTGATCTGTCAGGATCGTGGCAAGTGGCAGTCCCTGGTCTTTGCCTACCGCTCTGGGATACAGGCGTGAGGTTATGTATCTATGTATATATTTGAGTAAAAACTACATAGCCCTTTTTTTAAAACATGTCTCAATAAAACTTAAGAAACAAAAATAATTTTCGAAAGACAACTTTACCAAATCTCTAAGTTACGTAGTTTAGAAAAAAAACTTTTAAAAGGGTCGTACTTGTATTATCTAATCAGTGTATAATCAAATCACAAACAGGATCGAGGTCCTTGGCTTATTGAATATTATTATGTATGTAGAATCCGAAATTGGCGAAAACATTAGTTCAAAACATACAGTGTATTGCAATTAGTACAACTCTATAGTAACTGTACTATTATTGCTCAATTCAAAAGTAGTTTACCACAAATCGGTTTCTAATCAAACCACGATCGAGAGCTTAACCGGTTGGGATCAATAAACTGCACGATAGGATTTATTTGGTACTGTCGCGATGCACCGCTCACTTGATCCCTGACCTGATGCGTCCACTGATTCAAGGGCCGGCTCTAGGTGGCAAGGGGCCCTGGCGTAAATCTAGTTCTTGCTAGAATGAAGTAAATAGAAACAGAACTAAAAATTAACAAATCAGCTGGACTGCTAAGTATTATGCGTCTGTACTCTTCTATGTTATACTTTATTAATAATAAAAATAATAATAATATTCATGGACATATTGCACATGAAAAACACAGTACAAGAAAGAAAAAAAAAACGTTCTAAATATTTATTGAAACTATTTTTATAAAGGAACTACCTAACTTGTCAAAAAGCACGTAACATATTCAGATCTAAACTTCTTCGTAACTGAAAAATATGGCAACCTTAACAAGACGTCGTGGGTTCAAATCCTGGCATGTACCAATAACTTTGTTTCTAAGTTACGTACATTTGTGAAGTTACAGTAGCAATACCAGTCGCTAACGGTGAAAGAAAACATGAAGAAGAAACCAGAGCAACTGAGGTATTCACATAGTGATATCTCAACCTTTGAAATTGCCAATGAGGTGGGTATCATGCCCGAGGTGGGCATGATTGGTGATTTAGCCCATACTCTTTCTCTGAAAGAAGGCTTGTGCTCGACAGTGCGACGTAAATAGGCTGCAATACTATAACCATATTATAATTATAACATATTATAACCAATCAGTACGAGCACTCGCTGGTGACGCGTGCGCTGCGGCTACTCTGTGGCCTGCTCGTTGAAGCAACAGAGTGTTGTGTGTTTGCGGATGAGATTGAACGTGTGGTGAAGGTATGTAAGAGAATGCTAGAAGATGTCTGGCAGGTAGTGCTCTGATATAATATAGTAACGCTTTGGTGCAATTTTACTGTCATTTTTATAATATTCATGTAAAGAAAGAAAGAAAGAAAGAAAGAACGAAAGAAAGAAATAATAGACTAAACCCTGCCAATGAAAAAAACTCCCTCTTAATTCACACAGTCACTACCTCTTAATTTCTGCAATAAAAAATCAACAAAAAGTTACAGCGGCCCTTCAACTCTCGGGACTCCAAAATCTGGGGCCCCGAGTACGAGCCCCTGAATACGATCCTGGCTGTATCGATGCATTCGAAGTTCTAAATGAAGAAATAGCATTGCATTTTATTTGTAGGTGAGTGTGTTAGTTGCTGACCTACTGAGCTTATGCTTGTTTATGCCATTAGAACGCCTCGGATGTGTGACGATAGTTTAACTCTGAGTTTTTTTTTAAAGTAGATGCTAGCTGAAGTGAAGGAAAACACCGTGAGGAAACCTGCGGATTAGAGGTGTTCCCAGTGCGGGCATGTACCGTACCAATACCTTTGTTCTCTAAGTTAGGTACATTTGTGAAGTTGTGGTAGTAATACCACTCGCTAACTGTGAAGGTAAGCATCGTGAGGAAACCTGAGTGCCGGAGGTATTCAGATACCTCAGCGCTCTCAATTGCCGATCTGCGGTGGCCACGTGTGATGACTTAGCCCATACTCTCTCTCACAGAGAAGACCTGTGCCCTATGGTGGGATGTTTATAGGCTACATAAAACAAACTTCCACACAACACAATGACTTGTCCTGGTCCCAAACTAGGATACCCTGTGCTATGGTAACCGTGGAAGGACGTCACAAACTGGTTCATAAACTCAGACTGACGCCATTTGTACTGATCTAACACGGCGTGGAAATCGAACTCCAGTGGAAATCGAACTCACGCCTTCTGTCTCGGTAGTCGAGCGCGTTAACAGCTAGACCAATGAGGCAGTAAAAAAAAACTACTCCTCAACTAAATGAAAAAAAAAATCTATTTTAAAGTCAGTTAAAAAGGTACTTCGTGCCAACGGGGCTTTCAATATCTTACTTATTAATAGCCTTAGGGCCAGTTTTGGGCTTAGGCAAAGCACCACAGATACCGGACTCAACGCAACGGAAAATGACCATTCTTGAACTAAAACTTTCGTAAGCACAACTCATTGTAGACTTTTAGTTTGGATCTACTTACGGACTCTTCCGATATAACAACACCCGTAAGTAGATCCGGACTCTAAGTCTACAATGTCCATGGTGTTTGAAGGGGTACATACAACTGTTCAACAAGCTACCGAAAGACTTATAAGATTTAGAAACGCTAACGGGATTTAAGTTATGAAATGAAATGAAAAGGTTTTATTCAAAGTAGCACAGAAACTGCGGCTTAATGAACGTTACAATTCAAACTAGGTGTCCATTTCAAAAACTAGATCATTTAGGAGAAAAAATGGACAAAAAAACTCCAAACTTAGTCTTTTCAAAAGTCCTTAATTAACATAGTTTACATAATTATTATAAAACATAGAACTCATACATTGTACTGGCTTTAATTCCAGACCTCATTGCCATCTAAATAATCCTTTATGTTATAGTAGCCCTTTTGGCACAAAGTGTGCTTAACATGTTTTTTGAACCGCGATTCAGGCAAGCTTAATATATCTGAGGTTAAGATTCTGAGGTCACATTAAAGAAAGTTATAAAATGTAATAGGTAAATAGATGTGAGATGTTGTATGCTTATGTTTACAATAACTATATTACATGTTATTTTACCTAGCATAGACATCAGAGTTGCACATAGTGTAAGTAAGCTAACTCCTAATTTACTTCAGCCAGATGTCGCTGCCTGTACGTAATACAGAGAGTAGTGTAAAGAGGTTCGAAATTTCACTGATGCCGGTGAGTCGCCCATTGGCTCAGTTGGAAAGAGCGCTGGCACGGATAGCCAGAGGTCGCGGGCTCGAATCCCGGCGTGGGTGGAATTTTTAGCCTCTAAATGGGTTTTTAAATTATCCTTGGCACGGGTTAGTGCATTAAAAATAAAAATAGTATAACTCCTAATCTTAGGACTCTGACTAACAGATTATTTACACTCTAAAGACTTAATTTATTGTTACAAATAAACATTTTCATTTTCATTTCATATTACTTAGATTATTGTTTTTCTCATTTTAAGGTAATGAAATGTTAAATCGTTCTTATGAGAAATAAATACTTTAAACCTAAACCTATGATTTTTAGGAAAACCATCGAAATGTCAGAATACAATGTAGAAGCAGAGAGTCATTAAAAGGTTTTCACTTATAGCGACATTTTAGATATTAGGAAAATTCACGACATCAAACAAATATTATATTCTTTTTAATGCACTAACCCGTGCTAAGAAAATTTTTTTTAAAACCTATTTAGAGGCTAAAAATTCCACCCACGCGCGGACTCGTACCCACGACCTCTGGCTAACCGTTGCTGCCTGTACGTAATACAGCGAGTATTGTAAAGAGGTTCGAAATTTCACGGATGCCGGTGAGTCACCCATTAGCTCAGTTGGGAGAACGCTGGCAAGGTTAGCCAGAGGTCGCGGGTTCGAGTCCCGGCAGGGTGGAATTTTAGCCTCTAAAAAGGTTTTTAAAAAATTAAACAAATACTTAATTAACCCAGGCGAAACAGTAAAATCACAGTAAAAAAATAATAACAATAAAAAAATTACTTAGTAAAATTCTCAGTTCAGAAATCGGCCCTTACTGTTTCACTGCCAGAAGTTATCAAGCCGCCCATAAGGCCTCTGCCATGGCTACGTAACACGTGTTGATTATCCATAAACCTAACAGAATATCAACGTCAGTGTTCCACTGTTATTGGACAGGCAAATCTGAACTTCGACATCTCTATGTCAATCTATCACCATCAAAAATACATGCGTGTTAAGCCTACAGGAGTTTTGCTAGATCTCTGGTCACCTAAGTCTCTACACTGATCGAATAAAACCAAGGGTCGAAGGCATCGTCTTGGAATTGATGGATCTGCAGAGCTGATGGATGGAACCATAAATTGATTTCTATGGGGCAAAAGGCATTAATTAATGATTCTACTCATGCTTCGATAGGTCATTTGGGCGTGAAAAGACATTGTCAATGATGTAATTTCAAGCATGTTCAGTTGCAATATTGATTTATTGATAGGCATAAGCGATCAGTAAAACTTGTAATCATTTACCGATTGATTATATTATTTTTAACGCACTGACCCGTGCTAAGTACATTTTAAAAAAACCTATTTAGAGGCTAAAAAAGAGGTTCGAAATTTTAACTGATGTCGGTGAGTCGCCCATTAGTTCAGTTGGAAGAGCGCTGGCACGGATAGCTAGAGGTCGCGGGTTCGAATCCCGGCATGGGTGGAATTTTATGCCTCTAAATAGTTTTTTAAAAATTTACCGATTGACTGCAACATTGGATTTCGTAGGCTCTGCACGTATTGATTTATCTTTCCTCTCAGACAATGCCAGTCCAACCAAAGGTTGTCTTGAAGAGATCACTTTTAGTGATAAGACCGCCGTCTGTACTCTTAGATTAAGGAACATCTGTGTAATTTCTATTTTCATCTAAAACTAGCTGACCCAGTGAACTTCGTACCGCCTAGCAGTCGATTCTTTAATTTTTTATTATTTTTTCTCTCCGTGAGAACCATCCTCGTACTTCAAGGAATATTCTAAAAAAAGAATTAGCGAAATCGATTCAGCTGCTCTCGAGATTTGCGCTTACCAACACATTCAGCACACACACTCCACCAACCCGGACTTGGCCCCCGTGGTGGAGTATGGGCTAACCTTCCTGCGATAGATAGGATAGATAGAGATAAAGATAGATAGAGAAAACTTTATCTCTATAATATAAAAATGAATCGCTGAATGTGTTCGTTATCAATCCTTATACGAGTATGTCCCCACTGCTGGGATACAGGTCTGTTTCTGCATCGCAAGAAGGTTAGGCCATACTCCACCACAGTAGCCAAGTCCGGGTTGGTGGAGGATTGTAAGTTAGTGGTTGGCCTTACTGTTAGAAGTTACATGGCTTGGCGACTGCCATTATATGACAGCCGGTACCAACGGCTCAGCGTGCTTTGTGCAGCACGGAAACCCTCGGAAAAATAAGCCTCGTAAGCGCAAATCTCGAGATCAGCTGAACCGATTTCGCTAATTCTTTTTTTAGAATATTCCTTGAAGTACGAGGATGGTTCTTACGGAGAGAAAAAAAGAATCGACTGTTAGGCGGTACGAAGTTCGCTGGGTCAGCTAGTACAAAATAAAATAGTTACAGAAAATGTCACACTTAATAAAAAAAACATGCACAGTACGATATCCAATAAATTTTCGTCAAGAACACATAAATTAATAATAATTTAAACACACAAAAAAACCCTTACTGAACCAAACCACTCCGGAAAATATCTGAACCAAAGGATCCCAACACGCTGGCAGCATTGCCACGCTGCACCGCCAAAGAGACCCTCTGTCCAAGATACGCACCGGAGCGGCAGTTAAGCCCACGGTTCCTCAAGCGGCGACCCAGCTCCTTAACAAGGATCTTGGTCCGAGCCCCCCAATCCCCCATTCTCTACCGCAAATGGAACAAAAATGTAGTTGTCCACTGGGCCACGAGTACTTCGTTCATTTACTCATCCATAAAGTACACATTAAACGCATCAACATTGTTTCCTACATTTCGCACTCTCCACTTTACCTCAAAAGTACCTTACGGCCATACTTAAAAGACGATTAGTTTGGAATCGTTCAGAATTTGGCGAGTGTAATATTGGGGCTGATGGGATACTTCCGACAAAAAACCAAGTAAATGAATCCAGACTTAAGTTAACAATCACAAGTGGCCTTTCTATATTTCGCTACTCAGTGGTCAAGGTCCATCATTTGGGCAATCCCTGTGTGCTAGACAGCACAACGAACTTTTATGGTGGTTATTGGTGGTCTGACCCTGTTGGTGTTTCCTAAGCGTCCAGAGATGGTTCGGGGCCCGTAAAAGGCAGGGGTATGTAAGCTTTGTCTTTCTTCATTTTAACTGTATAGAGAAGGCACGATTTCTCACCCAGAGTAGCATTTACGCCACTTCAAAGACAAGGTCATAGTCTAAAATTGTAATTTTATTTTCATTTGTCTTTTGCAAGTTTTAGAATCACGAAAGTTTGTGAGTGTGTATGTTTGTTACTTCTTCACGTCTAAACGGCCGGAGCGATTTTAATAAAATTTAGTATGAAGTTAGCTGACACCCTGGATTACAACATAGGCTATGTTTTGCTGCGGGAAAATATCTTATTCCCATGATTCCCAAAATAGCATAAAAATGTAAATACTGATGAGACCGAACTTGTGAAATCACACGTTGTAATTAGAGGTTTTTTAGAAGGTTAACACTACAAGTAACACAATTGCGAATGTTTTAGTAAAAAAAAAGATTATAACCGGTTAATCTTTCGTAGCTATGTTATAAATAATGCTAAGTCAAGCTTTGATAGCAGTTAAGAGGCGATCTATGTGAAGACTGAATTCATTTTTGAAATTAAGGTACGTACAAAGCTTGAACAAAACAAAACTTCAAACATGATCCAATTTGGGCCACTGAACCAACAACAATGCATTTTTTTGAAGCATAAGTATTTACGTCAGATTAAAAGCTGGATAATTATCCTATTTACGGCACATTACAAAATTATAGCGTAGGTGTAAAAGGCAAAATAGTAAGATCATCTGTTCACTATCCGCGGGTTTCCAAACTGGGCCCCACGACACAGGGTATCCTAGTGTGGAGCCAGAAGTATGTATGATGATGTATGTAAATTTATGTTATGTTTCAATAAGAAAATTTTTGACAGTTCATATTTCAGAGTAAAGCACGAATCAGAGAGATTTAGGTACCTATTTACTCAGTGAAATTCTTAATTCAGGGAACGATAGAAATTGTGCCCGAAACGAGCTAGGTTTAAACAACTGAAGTTCCCATACAATTTTTGTGCCACATTTCACTAGTCACACCCTAGTCCAGCCCTGTATACTTGCATAAATGCGGTCAGATGTCTATAATGACTCGTTGGGCAATAAATGAATATGAGGTGTCTATGAGTGCATGATACAATAGAATTTGTAGATTTATTTTAGTGCAACCCACGTGAAATCTATTGCATTGGAGATGAGTTATGTATGGGCGACTAGATTTGCCAAATCAGAGTTCCATGTACTTAGCACTAGCACTTATACTTGTTGAAGCGCTCGTGGCCTAGGCGAACCGAGTGATTGGAATCAATCACTTGAGTCAAGCAACAACAGGCGCGGTCAGGTGCAGGATGGGTGACCGTCCCGTAACTACCGCTAGTGGCATTTTTCCGAGCGCTTCCGTGCTTCGCAAGGCACGTAAAGCTGTTGATGCCGGCTGTCATGTAATGGCAGTCGTTAAGCCATGTCAGAGGCCTTATGGGCGGCTTGCCTTCTGACAGTAAGGCCCGCCACCCGTCCGTCTTACAATCCTCCACCAACCCGGACTTGGCCCCCGTGGTGGAGTAAGGTCAAACCTTCCTGCGATGCAGGATGAGACCCGTGCCCCAGCCGTGGGGACATACAAGGGTTGATAACGAACGAATTTATACTTGTATTTAGCACTAGAATTATGGTAAAACACTGACCCCTGAGACACAGGCCTCAAACCTAATTCAGGGACCAGGGTACAATATGTTATATAAATATTTTCTTGTATTGATTTCTATAGAAATAAATACAAGAAAATATTGTATTCCTAGCTGACCCAGCAAACTTCCTACCGCCTAACAGTCAGACTTTTTTTTTCTCTCCGTAAGAACCGTCCTCGTACTTTAAGGAATATTCTAAAAAAAGAATTAACGAAATCGGTTCAGCTGCTCTCGAGATTTGCGCTTACCAACACATTCGGCGATTCATTTTTATATTATAGAAGATTAATTAATTATACATGACTCTTTGTGAATCACTGGAAAATGGGTGTAAGATGCGCCAACTTGGATACCTTCACATTTTTAGGGATAAAGGGGAGCAGTCAAAATTGTTGTCAGAATAAAAACAAAATGTTGACTTAACGAACTTCAAAGCTGTTAGTTTCACAATCAATGGATTGTTTGCAGAAGAAAATTAAAAAAAACTGCACATTTGTTCTTTTCAAAACAGGTAGCTTCACTACACTAGACATAAACGTGCCCGTTTACATTATTTTAATACCAGACAAATAATCCTTAATGGTATAATAGCCTTCTTTGCACAGAGTATGCACTTTCGCAAGTACTACACTTTTAAATATTTTTTTTAACTACCCAATAAAAATGAGTTTTTTCAGCCATATCATTAAAGAATGTTACCGACTATGAACTATTGAGCTCTTTTTCGAGTCTTTTTATTTCGAAAGAACCTATATCTTCTGCACTTAAAAAGTTATTGCAATTTTAATAGTGTGATGCTTAAGAAAGGAAGTATTGATGAAATTGTCCATGAATATTTATTTATTTTATTTATTTTATTTATTTTATTTATTTTATTTATTTTATTTATTTTATTTATTTTATTTATTTTATTTATTTTATTTATTTTATTTATTTTATTTATTTTATTTATTTTATTTATTTTATTTATTTTATTTATTTTATTTATTTTATTTATTTTATTTATTTTATGTATTTTATTTATTTTATTTATTTTATTTATTTTATTTATTTTATTTATTTTATTTATTTTATTTATTTTATTTATTTTATTTATTTTATTTATTTTATTTATTTAATTATGGAAGCAAGAGTGTTGACAAAACGAAGGTCCCTGGCACTTACAAGTATGTCGAGCACTCTGAGTGGTTCCGTGCGTTGTCTACCAATAAGGTGATTTTGTTGGAATAGTCTATATTTTGACAGTGTTCTTTCCACTGTGAAAATATTGGCCTTTACATCTAATTAACGAAATTATTTATACAGCGCCCAGAGTGCTTAGTGCGAGTTTTTTAACTACTCGATCGCGTTAACGTAAACTCAGATTTCTATGGCATCGAGGAAGCGCCACCTAGCGACAAGTATGGAAATTAAAATTGCTGAGTGTGAGTTGTAATGGTTGACGTTGAGAAGTGAACACGTTTACCAGCCAAAACACGAATAAATGCGAGTGCGAGTTGTACTGTGACAGCATTTTGCCAGTTCGAACGGTTAACTTACTCATACACACTACTCAATGCTCGATTAACGCGGTAGTAAAGTTATTCGATTGGATCTGTCAAACTCACACTAAGCACTCTGTGGCAACTTCACTCACACTAAATGGGCGAAGGGACCACTCGGACGCTGCAGGACATTGCCTGGGACATTAGATGGCTTACGCTTGCCCAGCTCCTATACCATCTTGACAGCTTAGTAGGCCTAGCCCACAGGAAAGACTAGTCAACACGTGCGGGGCCAACCAAGCCGCGGGTTCAATCTCCAGTGCAGGCACGTACAAATGACTATGTTTAGCTTCAAAGCTACGTACATCTGCGAATTTGTTGTCGCAAAACAACACGCTAACGGCAAAGGAAAAATGCGAAATGAAGTGTCTAATTGAAATGTTACTAACCAGGACTTGGCCCCCGTAGTGGAGTATGACCTAACCTTCGTGCGATGCAGGAAGAGACCCGTGTCCCAGCGGTGTGAACTTACAGGGTTGATATCGAATTTAAATTTAAATTTAACACTTTCTGGACTACTAAAAAACAGACAATAGACTAGGGTAGAATCCGCCGTCAAACTTCACGTTTTATGTACAGCTAGCGGTGCCCCGCCGTGTTACCCGCGGTTTATCGATTTTCCCATTAAAATAAATTATTTTCCCGCAGTAAAACGTAGCACGTGTGTGACGGTGCAAACCTCTTCACACCATTTTTATTTCTTTTTTATCTATCATTTTCAAATATTTAAATTATGTACGTCACACATTCTTCGATTTCGCTCATTTTTCACCACTACTACTTTACCCTTTGACCAGATCTGACTTTTTACCTGCTTATCCGTTTTTTATCCAGTTTTTCTGTTTTAATATTACTAAGTACATACAATTCTACAAATAAAATAACAGCTGAAGTCGTTCCAGAGTTTATTTATTAATTATTAAAGTTATAAAACGTTCCACTGGCGTCCAACGTGGGGGATCAGATCTGGTCAAAGGGTAAAGTAGTAGTGGTGAAAAATGAGCGAAATCGAAGAATGTGTGACGTACATAATTTAAATATTTGAAAATGATAGATAAAAAAGAAATAAAAATGGTGTGAAGAGGTTTGCACCGTCACACGTGTTAATCCTGGGTGTCAGCTAACACCACACCAAATTATATTTAAATCGCTCCAGCCGAGCCGTTTAGACGCGCAGAAGGAACAAACATACACACTCACAAGCTTTCGCCAATATAATATCAGTGTGATGAAGTGTGATTTTATCAGTCACCTGTATTCACACTATCCTGTACAGCATTTGTTTTTTAATAAATGTTTCTTTTTTTTATTATTTATCTGTAGCATAAGTTGTAACTGGCTGGACACACTGGTTGAAGACACATGTCTTTATATATAAGTTATTATTTGCCGGGCTATCGGCTGTTGACTAATGCCATAATAAATGTTTAATAAAATATTTCTTATTTTTTTATTATTTATCTATAGCGTAAGTTGTAACTGGCTTGACACACTGGTTGAAGACCCTTGTCTTTATTTATAAGTCATTATTTGCCGGTTTATCGGCTGTTGACTGTACGTGCAATAGATGAAATAGAAGGGCAACATGAGATGCCTTTTACTTTTAATTTAACATCGGTGTCCAGTCTGTAGAATACAATCACTTTTAGGACTGGTTTTAGACGAAGTATGTCTATATCCAGTAGGTACATACAGGCTATATCAAAATCCTCTTAAGGCTCCAGGCAGTACTAAATATCGCCAGTAGTAGCTCTTATTATGACGGCCTCGGTGGCGGCGGTTTGGCACGCTGACTGTAAAACCGAAGGTCTCGGGTTCGATCCCCGGCCGGGTCTTACTAGGAACTTTTCTAGTTGGTCTAGGGTCTTGGATGTTATCTATGTATTTATTGTATTAAATCTATCGTCGAGTTAACACCTATAACACAAGTCATTGAGTTGCACTTATAGGGCTAACGAGATCTGTGTAATATGTCCGTGAATATTTATTTATTGTTTAAGAGCGCGGTGGAGCATTGTAAGACAGTGGCGAGTCTTTCTGTCAGAAGATATCAAGCAGCCCAGAAGGCTTCTGAAATGGCTTAACGACTGCCATTAGATGACTGCCGGCACCAATGGCTTAACATGCATTGGGAAGCACGGAAGCGTTCGGAAAAAAATGCCACTAATGGTAGTCACGGGACGGTCACACATCCTGCACCTGACCGCGCATGTTTTTGCTTAGCTCAAGTGATTGATTCCAATCACTCTGTACGGCTAGGTCACGAGCGCTTGAAATAAATTCCTTCAAAGAAATATTTTTGGAAAGTGCCTTCTTTAAAAAAACAAATTATTTTAATAGTGTATTCGATAGCTATCGTGCGGCGCGTATAACATAACATAAACATAACATAACATTTACATACAGGCATATACATTGCTTCTGGCCCCACACTAAGGCGCATACATTTTGGTAGGACTTTCAATCCACCCAAAATTCGTGGTGTATTTTATACCATGAATTTTCTGCCCCCACTCTATCTTGAAGTTAGGACACAAGATAATAAATAGTCTATCTTGTATGTTTGTACATCTACTTCCTTCTTCAATACTCCAGTATTGGAGAAGGGATAGTCAATAGTCCAGTCCATGCAAAGGTTGTCTGGATGAGATCACTTTTAGTGATAAGGCTGCCGTCTGTACGCTTAAGTTAAGAAATATCTGTGTCATTTCCATTTTTTGTACAATAAAGTGTTATCTATCTATCTATCTAGATTTTTGTAGTATCAAAGTAAATGTTTAAAGAGCTTTGATGGGCAATAAAGGCGTACCTAGGGCCTACCATGAAATGACACAGTACGAAATTCGATATAATTCTACGCCATCCGCAGGTACTGAGTAGCAGCCCTCGGAACTTAATCAAATGTTACACCACAAGGAAATGTAATTTAAGAATTACGGAGTAAAGGACCCTTCCTCTAGCGGTAGGGTGGCTCTTATAGTGCGTGATATAAGTGCGAAAATGCAACCAATTTTCTGTGCATAGTTCCTAGGGTCTCTGGAAATTTCTCATGTCACGAACCGAGGCTACATTGTTGTTTAGAATAAAAGGCCTCTAAAGCTAACAAAAGTTTCAAAATCCGTAATTCTAATTGCAGCCCATAGGTAACCTCCCACTGTAGAGCACAGGCCTTCTCTAAGAGAAAGAGATAGAGAGAGAGAGAGAGAGAGAGAGAGAGAGAGTGGTCTTTATAACCACGCGCGTGCATCGCGGTTTGGCAAAAGGCGTGACGACCGTCTCCAATAAGCAAAAATTTTACGATATTAATGGAAAGTATTCGTTAAGAGGATTTTAAACACTGATTTAGTTTTATACTATTTTATTTTTAATGCACTAACCCGTGCTAAGGACAATTTTAAAAACCTATTTAGAGGCTAAGAATTCCACCCATGCCGGGATTCGAACCCGCGACCCCTGGCTATCCGTGCCAGCGCTCTATCCAACTGAGCTTATGGGCTTATCATTTAGTTTTATAAAAAAAAAGTGATTACTAACATTTATTTTCAATAATATTAAAGATTATAATACTGCTTTCAGCCATTTTGACTGAAACACCCATCACACCCGTCACGCGGTGTGATGGGTGAATTAGGTTATGATTGGTAAACTTCACCCCTTTTTTGTTGCTACTAGTGATTACGATGTTGGTTTACCTAAGCGTGATGTCAGATTCGACGACATGGCACTGCGAGCTGTTTTCCCAGAGATTTAAAATAATTTAAAAATGTTTTAATCTTCGTTAACCTTTAGTTTAGTACTGAAAAGTATCGGTTTTTTGGTAAATAATAAATGTATCCCCATATTATGGAAGAGGATTTAAAAATCTTTTGTCATCCCTATTCAAGCGCTTCGAACACTTTAAGGTATTCGAGCACTTCAGACACTCAGCAGGTATCCTCACGATGTTTTCTTTCACAGTTAGCTGGCCGTATCACCGGATCAGCTGGTGAGCTCGTGGGCGTCCTATGCTGCGTATGCCAGTTCATGGTCATCCCACCAACTTTGTACCCAATGATCAACGGTTTTTAAGCGTATGTGACCAGCCCACTGCCACTTCTGCCTCCTTATCTCATAGTCAGGCTAGACAAGTCTCTTTGGTTAAAACATAACATAAACTCACACCTTTAAAAACCTATTTAGAGGCTAAAAATTCCACCCATGCCGGCACTCGAACCCGACCTGACCCGACTCGACCTCTGGCCAACCTGCCAGCGCTCTCCCAACTGAGCTAATGGGCGACTGCCGACATCTGTGAAATTTCGAACCTCTTCACAACACTCTCTGTATTGTGTTCTTCTCTGTATTGATGTTGCTGTACAGACAGCAACATTTGGCTGAAGTAATTTGCATCACTTGCAGCCCCGAAGTTACTTTGATCCCACATGTACTAATCCCAGAGGCATAGGCTGAGACCAGGTACTGGCACTTCCTACGATCCTGACAGATATCCTATAGCTAATCATCTTTGTTCTTCGACAAATCGTCATATTTCTGAAGAAATCCCTCAAAGATACTCTGAGCATAGCCCGTTCCGTAACATGCTGAGCGATCCCTGGCCCCTGTGTAAGACAAAATTATCCCCTCTGACTGTCATGGTTGCCCCAGTAATGGGGACATACTCGTACATGATAATACCATGCTTATATAATTGGCAAGAAACAAGCGATTATGACCAAAGAATAACCAAATAGCCGGGTGACCACTTAATTATCTCTGAATATATTGGTATTCCTTTTACATTGGCGGTGTACCAAACGCCATGTTAACAAATTATCGTCAATTTAACCCGACTGCGAAATTAATGGTGGGTTCGTAGTTTTCGAGCGCATGTGCGTATGTGTGGTCGCAAAAGCCAAATGGTTGGATCAATTAATTTAAATTAGATTGGAAGTACATATTATTGAGTGTCTTGTTGGTCTAGCGTTACGTCTGATTACCACGCTGTAGGTCGTGGGATTGATTCCCGCTGGGCACCGTCGTATGTCTCTTACATGGCCTCAGTCTGGGTGTATTTCCATGTTTTCGATGGCCTTGCATTGCATAGTTACCAAAGAATGGTAGTTTGGGACCAAGACAAGTGATTGATTTTATTGTGTGTGAGTTATTATTATTAACCATTTATTGTACATAGCAGAAAGAAAAACGTTTTAAGCCTTGCATATTAAACAAAGTCGTCTCATGCCAATAGGATCAAGAATAAGAATTCGAAGTCATTTTGTCAAGTTATTGTCGGAAATTATATAAATAGCGCAGGACGGTGTCTTCGACTATACAACATTAAGAGCCACTTGCACAATCTCGTAGATTATGTTTTAAAACAAAGTAAACTGGATACAAAATCTATCAAAATTTTACTATACATAGGTAATTAAGGGAACTGCGCAAGCGGCCCTATGACTTAAAACTTCAGTTTTCATGTAGTAAGTCCACAAAATATGAAATATTTATTTTTATATTTTTTGTTTAAAAACAAAAATCTGCATGTCAAAATGCCTTAACCGGGCCAAGGTGGATCCATTTATTATTTTACCACATCAAATCATCAGGCAGGATCAAACTAAATATAATAATAATAAAATCTATTTATGCTTTGGAAAACTCTTCAATAACATTAATCAATAATTGATGTTAGACACAAGGCCAAAAATTATATCTTTTTCTTTTGTAACAGTTTATCTCTGGATTAATTTTATAGTGAATATCTTATCTTGTTTAACACTTTTGTGCAGGCGGTTTTTGTTTGTATAATTAAAATTTAACCTTTTACTTTCCAAGCTGAGAATCACTTTCGATTTCGGCTTACGAGGAGAATTTGCAGAACATCGCACGGTTGCGTATACTCTTAATGAATACTTTGTCTAATTGGAAATTAGATCGTATTTTTAAGCAAAAAATATCATTGAAATTTCTCGGATCACTTGTAGGCGATCTTTACATGTAGAGCACAGATTTATAGAATTTCCAATCCAGATTCATAAAAGTTAAAATTGCAAAGAAACAAATTTTTAAATTTCGAAAACATGAGGAAAGAAGGTTTTTTACTGCAAGAGTGCCACCAAAACCTCATTCTTGAAGCGTGCGAAAAGCTTAGTTTATACTCTAAAGGCGAAAAGATCTGAAATCCTCTAAAGAACGGAATGCCAGAATCGGCGACCGCGTAACACGGTTTCCATGGTAACCGCATAACGTCACGTCAACACTCAAAATATATTGTTTGCCGGCACTCCGTGTTTGCCGGTATTGTTACACACAGATTAAAAACACAAATGGGAGATTTTCTCTAGGAGTATTAAAAAAAAAGATGTTCTCAAGAAGTATGTAGATGGCGCTGAATTGACTACGTTACTAGCCGTGTCTTACGATTTGAGACCATTGATAAACATTAATCGACAAAATATTGTTAGGTATTTTGTTTTCTTTCCTTGTAATTTTATTTCAACATGTGATGTAAGTTTCGTTTTATGATCTCAAAAATGCAAGAGAAATAATAAAAAAATAATGTGGTTTTCCATACCTCACAGTAACTTTCCAAGTTCAGCGCCATCTATCTAGCGACTAGGGAAGTATTTAAAAACAATAAAAAAAAATCCCTCATTGTGACATCGTTTGTGTTATTTAGACATTATCCTTGGGAAGAGATTTGTCTTATCCTTTATGGGGCGTTGTATACGGTTCTATAATAAGATTCCTCAAGATATATTAGACTTACCAGCGACGCGGCTTAAGAAATATGTTAAGCATGCTCTGTGCAAAAAAGCCTTTTATAAGGTTAAGGTTTTGGAAGACAAAGATGTCTGGTATTAAAATAATGTTAACGGGGACGACTATATTGTCTAGTGTACTGTAACGTTAAGTTGAAAACTATGTTAATTAAGTTAAAATCTGCTTTAAAAAGAATGAATGTGTTTTTGTAGTTTCTTGTCCACATAATCTATTAATTGTGAAACCAACCAGCTTTGATATTCATTAAGTAAACATTTTGTTTTCAACATATTTTAAACTTTCGCGACTTGAACTCATAGAGTTCTACTATGCGACTAAGCCCCGAAAATATTCTATTTTGTTTTCAAAGTGATTAACATTTACTTGACTTTGACTTTTTTAAAGTAAAATATTTATCAGATTTTCTTGTGTGCATTTAGTTGACATATTATTATTATCATCGTTCACAGCGGTCAAAACTTGCCGCTCACATGTCTACATCAGGGCCGCGGGTTGCCTAAAAAAACCTGGTTGGTTTATGGTTTTGCTGACGCTGCCTACCCCAAAAGATAGCTCTGAATTATTTTAAGTCGGCGATTTTTCTTATACTGCCTTTAGCCGGTTTCTGAATTGAGAATTTCACTAAGTAAATATTGAAGTAACGTTCCATCACGCGCTTTTCTTGAAAATTCGATGAGATAGCACTAACAGTTAATTATTTATCTAGCGAAATTTATCAATTCGTAAACTGGCTTTAGGACCAGTTTACCATAGTTACTATGACCACACAAATCGATGTAGGTACTTCCACCGAATTACGATGTTTGTACTGATTTTGGGCGATATTTTTCCTCGAAGAGCTTTTTTGCCATAATAGTGATGTGAAGTGAAGGGACGTCCACCTTTTGTTCAAGAGGTCTCGTGTATACACTATACAAGGTGTTGGTTTGGTGGTTTTTGTTTCATCTCACATTTATTTTATTTTTATATCGTTTATTGTTTTTGTCCTACATAGGGCACAGTAGGCCCTGCCGCTCTCGAAGGACTTTTCAATCATTTAAAAAAAAGAGGCAAAAACTTAGGTACTGCTAAAATCCCAATAACCGCCGAAAAGGCCTTCGATGATGATGATTAATAAGCATAACATCACAACTTTAATAATTTTAAAAACCTATTTAGAGGCTAAAAATTCCACCCATGCCGGGACTCGAACCCGCGACCTCTGGCTAACCGTGCCAGCGCTCTCCCAACTGAGCTAATGGGCGACTCACCGGCATGGGTGGAATTTTTAGCCTCTAAATAGGTTTTTAAAATTGTCCTTAGCACGGGTTAGTGCATTAAAAAAAATATAAACATTAATAATTGTCATATTCTGACGCTTCCCACCTGCGTGGTAATTAATGCTCAGCCGTAAAGTTTTTTTTCTGTTTTTGCTCAACATGTTTTCCACCTGATTATACTATTTTTATTTTTAATGCACTAACCCGTGCTAAGGAACAAATACAAACAAATGTACGTAATACAGAGAATAGTGTAAAGAGGTTCGAAATTTCACTGATGCCGTGAGTCGCCCATTGGCTCAATTGGTAGAGCGCTGGCACGGATAGCCAGAGGTTGCGGGTTCGAATCCCGGCATGGGTGAAATTTTTAGCCTCTAAATAGGTTTTTAAAAATGTTTTCCACCCCCAAAAGAAGATAAGATAAAAATATTCTTTATTGTACACTGGAAAAACAACAAATATAAAATAAAACATACTTTTTACCGATCAAAAGAACACCCTGTATAACGAGAGAGCTCTCCGCCGGTACCCATAGCGCTTTCATCGTGACTTTATTTGTAACTAAACGGAATTACATCACGGATTGTTTTATTGGCAGTTCGTGGAAGTTAATGGTTGATGTACATACCTACCTACTCATAGAGTACAGTCGGCATCACCGAACCGCACTTATAATTGCTTGTTGAAAGACACCCGTATAATATGTACCTAAGCTTGGAACGTTGTATATCATTTATAAATAATAATAAACTCTGGAACGACTTCAAGTGTGGTTTTATTTGTAGATTAGTAAAACAGAAAACTGGATAAATAATTTAATATTTTATTTATAAAACGTGAAAACACTTAACAAAAAAAAAATCTTGCTGGTCTTGAGAATCGGAAGAAGTCCAACGGAATCCTTAAGCAAGACTGGGGAGCTCCTGGGGATGCGCGTGTAATGAATGGGGTCGTGGGTCGTGGGTATGAAGCAGCAGCAGCAGTTCGACGATTGTGCACTCGTATAATCGTACTCGTATTCGCACTCGCAGCGTAGTCGCGGTGGGTGGGCAGTGTCGTCTCAGCGTATCAAGCCGTGGGGTGTTGTTGGGTTTCGTTATTATCGTTGGGCGCCAGTGGAACGTTGTATATCATTTATAAATAATAATAAACTCTGGAACGACTTCAGATGTGGTTTTATTTGTAGATTAGTAAAACAGAAAACTGGATAAAAACGGATAAACGGAGAAGCAGGTAAAAAAGTCAGATTTGGTCAAAGGGTAAAGTACTAGTGATGTAAAACTAGGGGAATCGAAGAAGGTGTGACGTAATTTGAATATGTGAAAATGATAGATAGAAAAAGAAATAAAAATGGTGTGAAGAGGTTTGCCCCGTTACAAGCTGCCTACTTACGTCGTGTATCTGTAAGAAGCCTACTTATTTATGCAGCCTATTTACGTATCTTCTATAAAACCACGTCCCAGGCACTAAAGCGTCGGAGTGGTCCCTTTACCCATCTAGTGTGGGTGAAGATGCCACTGGACGCTGTATAAATCATCTCATTGAGTAGAAGCAAAAGGCCAATATTATTATTATTTACGTATCTATAAGCAGCCTATTTATTTATGCAATATATTTACGTGTCTGTAAGCAGCCTATTTATGTATGCAGCCAAGTTACGTATATGTAAACAGCCTATTTATTTATGTAGTCAATTTACGTGTACAGACACATAAGTAGGCTGCTTACAAAAGCAGCCTATTTATTTATGTACCCTAGTTACTTATATACATATAACGCACCCTATTTATTTTAAAATACGCAATTGCATTAAGTTTTATGTTATACAACAATTTTTTTATGATATTTTCTCAGTTTACATTTTCTGAAATATTAGAGCTTATAAGAATTGATCTTGACCATACAACTGGTTGTATGGTCAAAATCAATTCAATTCAATTCAAGTATTTTTATTAATTATAAAAGCAGTGGATAATCTCCCAATTAGAATTATGTGAAGAAGCTAACAAAAAACTCCACATGTAGTCTTGTCCAATAAATTTTCTGAATTTTCAACGTAAAAAATATGACTCATACATGTGTCGAACACTAAACACAAACATCACAAGATCTGTTTATGTGATAGGGCAAATCATCAATTTATACATAATTTTCTTGAAGTCGGTTTTTGTTTATTTACTAAAGTTTTGGTACGTACTTAAATAAATAACATAACATTTATATACAGGCACATACATTCCTTCTGGCCCCACACTAGGATACCCTGTGTCGTGGGAACCAGAAACAACCACATCACTATCATGTAAACATCCAAGACCCGTTTTTTTTGGCCCCAGCCTGGGATCGAGCCCGGGACTATCCGAGACCTCTTGCATGGTAGGCAGATGCGCTACCACTGCGCCACATAGGCCGTCAAATACCTAATATTGTATCTTATATTATAATATAAAAATGAATCGCTGAATGAGTGTTGGCAAGCGCGAGGTAAGCGCAAATCTCGAGAGCAGCTGAACCGATTTATCTAATTCTTTTTTTAGAATATTCCTTGAAGTACGAGGATGCCTCTTACGGAGAGAAAAATAAAAAAATATTAAAGAATCGACTGTTAGGCGCTACCAAGCTCGCTGGGTCAGCTAGTTTATGATAAAGAAGAGAATAGCCGAAGATCGGGCTCAGTGGCGTGTCTTGGGAAAGGCCTATGTCCAGCAGTGGACTGACCCGATGATGATGATGATGATCAGACACGGAAACCTCAATTGTTATCCTCATAACACGTCCGAAAAGTAGCGGGCACGGCTCATAATTCTATAAAGAACACTACCATCTAATTTATGTCTTATTCCATTAACAATTTAACATGTCGAGACAATGAAGCTATTACCGTGTAAAAACAATACCGCGGAAAGCTTGTTTGGAGTATGAATGTCCGGATGTATCTGCACGCGACGGAGTTTGGTCCTATTAGACCGTATGTGAAGCGCTCGTGGCCTAGTCGAACCGAGTGATTGGAATCAATTACTTGAGTTAAGCAACAACAGAGGCCTTATGGGCGGCTTGATAACTTCTGACAGTGAGGCCCGGCCACTGTCTCACAATCCTCCACCAACCCGGACTTGGCCCCCGTGGTGGAGTATGGCCTAACCTTCCCGCGATCCAGGAAGAGACCCGTGCCCCAGCAGTGGGGACATATAAGGGTTGATAACGATAATTTTGTTTTATTTTTTTTTTTACTTTCTATATATTTTTTCCATTGATGGCGCTTGTTAGTACCCCGAACTACCTTAATAATAAGTTCTATTGTCCGAACGTTACCGATAACATTCTACAGATCCTACAGATTGAACTCAAAACCAAAAATACATAATTTAGGCCGAGGGTCCAAGGATGACTCAAACAGGCCCACGACCTATAAAAGTGCAGCGATGATGAATATATGATAACGTCACATAACCACAGACACATACCACAATAATGGTGTTTGTAAGAAACACCGCGATCAACCAGTTAGACCCTTCTCATATTAGTTTCCTTAGATAGTTTCTTCTTCTTCTTCAGGCTATATTAGTCCACTGCTGGACATATCCCTTCCCTAATGAGCGCAAGGTTGTGCCATCATTGGGGGGTAATGCCCATAATCCCTACGCTGGGCATGCGGGTTGGGGATCGCAGTTTGGTGGAATTGTACTGCAGGGGCGCTGCTGCCCACCCCCCGTATTGTGTCCCTTAGTCGCTTAGATAGTTTTACTGACAACCAAAAATACAACCTTCGAAACTTTTTTGTATGTACTTATTATGAATTAGATTAAAGATGAGAGGTAAGTAAGCCCTTGAATTAGGAAACAAATCCTAGGCTATACCACAGAGGAAAGAAGGCTATAAGAATGTTTACTTACTATTAATAGTTTATTTACCACTCGCTAAATGTGAAGGAAAACATCGTGAGGAACCCTGAGTGGCTCAGAACACAAGTGCCCGCTTGAAATTATGAATTTGCCAATCCACGGTGGGCACGCGTGGTAATTAATCCCATACTCTCTCTCTGAGAGAAGGCCTCTGCCTTACAGTGGGACGTATGGGCTGCTACACTTATAATGGAACTGCAAGAAGTAGTTGTCAGGTGTAAACTCAGGTGGGCGCAATAGAAGAGCAGCCTTACATTACACATTCACAGCCAATCTTGCATGATAATCATGTCGCCATCGTGGAGAATCTCGCATTAGGGTCTTGGTGCACTGCTTCCGCCACGAACATGCCGCAATGAAGTATAGAGATTACTATAAAAATAAATGAATAGCTTCAAAACGGAATGGTGTTTATATGCCCACTAATCTGACTATTTTTTTTCCCTTATAATTGTTTGCTTTGTAATTTAATGTAATCTAATTAATTTTTTTTATATTCTTCCTTTACGGGTATTGTTTTATATTCTTCCTTTACTTCCTTTACGGGCCATGTTTGGGGCCAAAATGAGGATGTTCCTGTATATCTGTAGCAAGTGATAACAGTTTTTTTTCTGTCAGATTTTTCGCTTTGTCGAGTATGGGTCCCTTGTTAGTCTAGAGTTTCTTTCATTTTTGTCTATAATTATTGGTCTGCGTTCATCAACATTATCATTATTATCAGCCAGTGTCTGTCCTCTGCTGAAAATAAACCTCTCCTAAAACACGTCACTAAACCCGATATTACAAAAATTTAAAAAAAAATTATAAGATGCCTTTACCTATTAAGGAGGGTTAGATTTTTACTGATATCCTAATGTTAGCAATATGATCATCGATGCCTTTTTTGTGGTTGAGATATACTATTTTTGCAATTTTCATTAACACTTGCATTCATATTATCAGGCAACTGTTTTATACTTTGTTGTACCAAAGTCATAAATATATCACTTTAAATATAAGAAGACAATATAAATTATAATTGACCATTGTCATTCGTGTGCGGATGCAGTGTACATCTTTCTAATAACCAGTTCTTGCTCAAGTCTGGCAAATTGCTTTTCCATCATCAAAATCTCCGGTTATCCTAGAATGAAACGAAATTACCAATATTTTGATGTTTTATTTAATTGTTTCTAATTTTACGGACGTAAGTATCATGTTACGTTCACGCTTTCTCTTTCTATTGATTTCTCCGTGTTAAGTGAGGTGTCAGAAATGCACTGAGACGGCTCCGATGTTATGACACATTGAAGTAGGTGCTAAAGTTACTGCTCAGCGATTGAGAAGATCAAAAGAAAGTTTAATAAGTAATTAGCTGTAACCTAGCTGTAACCAGGTCGACCTCTTCCAACAAATTTTGTTGGAAGAGGTCGACCTGGTTACAGCTCGTCTTAAGATAGTAGTAGTCTCAAGATAAGAATGTCTATAAAATCTAAATTCTGAGTTGATAACTTTGGCGTACCTCAGCGTAACAGTTGAGGCCTCCTTTTGTTCTTATTATTTCACTTATATATACCTATATGATATCTAGTATACCCTGTTGTTATTGTTGTTGTAATATGTCTATAATCTAAGGAAACAATAAAAGTTTTTAACAAAAACATGACGTTGTAACGAATCATCAAAAGCATTGACAAACAGTTGTTTACAAAGCTGCCAACTTACATGATTAAGTGACAGAGTACCTTAGAATGTACAAATGGCGTCATTCATAAACGATGATTTCTGTGATTTGACATCAAAAGGTTGATGATCATTAAATATTTCATTGAAACTAGTCTAACGTACATTCGTAAAGAAAATATTTATGAATCAAGAAGTTTATAAAATTTTTACATCAATATATAAAAGTTACAGGATTCACAATTAATTTGTTGTTCTTTTTGAATTAGCTTCAAAAATATATTTCATCGAAAAAATAAATATCCTCCCTGAAATTGCGAAGCGACACGGTAGGACATACAAATTGCAAACAATTAAGGAGGATTATTCACTGGAAAACAGCTGTGACCAACCATGTTCGCGAATATTTATCACCTGTAAGATCTTGCGAGTCGTCCCAACCTCTAACACATACTAAGTACGGTTTGAATGCGTCATTTTACGGTCGTAACTTCACTTGTGATGCCTTTTCTACGTGCCATCACAAACGCATGCAGTAACTTTTTCCGGAAGCTGCGAGAGCATGCCTATTGACTTTGTGGTTAGTTTCACCCTCTGTTTGTGAAGCTAACAACTTTATGCATGGACGTGTTAAATGACTTACTAATATGGAATTGTTGCGTTTGGATCGCACATGTTGATCCAATGTTATTTAAGCAGACCCTATTTTTGAGGAATAACAGAAAACTAAATAAAGACAAATAATTTTGTTGAGTGTTTTTTCAACAGATTCAACTACACAATTTACGACATTTTGTTTATACAGAGTACCAGCTCTTGGTTTATATTGGCAGTCTCAAAAAGCACGATAGCTGAATTAGTTGTCAACCTCCGATAGTAGACGGCACATAAAGGAGAAGAAAAAGGAAATAAAATCTAAGCGTAATGTCAAACCAACCTGTTACAGTTCTATAGTTCCACTCATGCTCACCGTATCTTTTTAGTGTTCTAATCTCAAAAAGTATCCCAATTAGTAATGAACTTAAAATTATGTTAATTTTTATCATTACGCCCAAGATAATGATTAAAAATAATTAAAGTAGCCAAGTAGCCTCACTATTGGTCGATTAGATAAGTATGATTGCCAATTAAAAGCTTATTCCTACGCTTTATAAAACGGGCCCTAGATAATTCACTACTACAGAAATGTAACAAAAGAAATAAGAAACATGCACTTTTTTCTTCCATACAAGTTTTAACAAAGTTATCGATTTTACTTCAGTTTCTATAACTACTGAATGTATCTTAAATTTTAGCGTTTTTACAGAAGAGGATTAAAATGAGGGTTCCAAAAGAAACGACACTAAGTTTGTGCGTGTTTGCGCAAATATTATGTTGTGGGTTGTGTGCGCTTAGAAAACTACGGGACTTCACAATTTGCCTGACAAATAAGAGTATTTGACCGATGAGAAAGAAAAAAACTTGTTATGTTAACGAAAGGGTTTTCGGCTACTGTCTTACCGTATGAACAGATTTCATCGCTACGAAAAACATTGAAATAAAAGAGCACAACGTAAATGGGAGTGGACGGGACACTTATGTCGTATGAAAGGATAGGCTGGGTAATAAATTTCTGCCACTGAGACTGTACATATGAAGGAGCACGATTAGTTAGTCTTAGAATTAGATAAGATTATGTTGTGTTATTGATTTAGAGGCTTAGAGATCTTGAACAAAAGATAACGATAACAAAAATCGTAAAATATTAATAGTCTTGCAAGCCTCCACCAATCCGGACTTGGCCCCCGTGGTGGAGTATGGCCTATACCTTCCTTAGGAAAGAGACCCGTGCCCCACGGTGGGGACATAATGGGTTGATGATGATGATTTATTGTACCACTGTAAAATATTATTTTATGCTGTCTTATTCTAAGTACTGCAATCAAAGCATGTTGTCGACAGATGCCATGTTTAGCAAGTTAACTAGACACGTAAGTATGGCATGAATTATGATAAGCATTATTTTGTATTACTGTCTTTCACGTTGCTAACTATCGTTCGTAAAACTTTTCATAAATTGTTTTCATCCTTCTTAGACTCCCACAAATATAATAAGGGTAGGTCACTTGTACGATGGTCTGAAGACATCAGCTCTATTGCAGGGTGAATATCCGTAAACAGCTTGCGATGTGTATGTGGACATAATTATGATAAGGCAACAGTGGAAAACAAATGCTGAAAAAAAGAAGGCGAAGCCTCAAATATTAGTAACAACAAAGTATTTTATTCAAAATTACACGGAAAATGTGACTTATTGAACGTTACAAAATAAACTAGGTGTCCGTTTCAAAATAAAGATAATTTTGGAGAAAAAATGGACAATAAAACCCCAAACTTAATGTTTCTTTTATGATTTATAAAAATAATAGGTAATTATAAAACATAGAACTCATGCATTGTACTAGCTTTGATTCATTGTCATCTAAATAATCTTTAATATTATAGTAACAATTTTGGCACAAAGTGTACTTTACACATTTTTCGAACCGCGTTTCAGGCAAACTGAATATATCTTCAGGGATTTTATTTAGAAACGTGTACAATGTATGCCCCATGAAGGATGTATTAACCATTGCCAGCCTAAATATTAAGTACGAAATTTTATGTTTTTTTCTAGTGTTTACATTGTGTTGGCCATCAATACAGTTTTAAAGTTACTGATATTTTTCCTGACACACATAATATTTTCATAGATACCTATATTCTTATGCCGGCGCCAGACAGAAGTTTAAACAAGTGATCACGTGTGCACATGTGTGGCACGTACATTTGTTACTATTGTCACATAAAATGTCCGTGCCACACATGTGCATACGTATGTGATCTTGTTTGAACTTCTGTCTGTCGCCGGAATCATACTCGTACTTCACACATCCGGGCATGAAAATGTGTGAACTGTTGTAGTTTGCATATCACACTCTATCCGGGAAGGTGTTTACGAAAACCGCCGGTTTGCCAATAAAGGCTGTTATTATTATACGAATGTTAACCGATACTAAAAAGTCCGGTTGTTGTGAAATAATATCCTCTTTCACTATCGTTGGGGGCAGAAATGCCCGTTGTACGAGACGATACGTCATCTTCATAAGCGTTATTAAACAGTCCCTTAGGCACGATCCTTTCCCTAAAGTATATTTTTTTAATTATTTAATAGGTAAGCCAACGGTCCTCTTAGAACTGCGAAAAATACGTTGGCGAATAGCGAGTAAGAGTATAACAGCGTATATTCTCTGTTCATTCGTTTGTTCGTCCGTTCGCTAGTTTGTTCGTTTGTATGTTACCTAGTTAGTCCCTTTTGTTCGTTTTTTGTTCGTTCATTCATTCGTTCGTTTGATCGTTCGTTCGTTCGTTTGATCGTTCGTTGGTTCGATCGTTCGTACGTTTATTATTACTTTTGTTGCGGTGTTAAACTCACGGCATAGTTACATTTTGTTTAACTGATATGCAGTTTGGGGGCTAACAGTAGATTTCACAGCTGATTATGGAGCCAAGACCTCGCGGATGTGATGCAAGTGTGGTACCGATGCGATCGGTCGCCGAAATGAGTATTGAAACACAATCTCGAACCCTGCCTAAAGTCTGGTTTTCACGATCTTATTGCACTCGGACTGAGTGAGCTAAAATAGTTACTCGAATTGACACGTATCGTGTATACCTACCTACCGGCGATCAGACTATATATATGTTAGTATTTACTGCCACAATAACTTTGTTAAGAAAAATATTTACTCTGTATTTTCGGGCGATTTCATGTTCAAAGAACATAGGATCTATTACTATGGTTTCACGTATCAAATTGAACTCCGTGTCGTTCGCTCTTATCAAATAAAGAAAATAAAATGTACTAAATGGCATTTACGGCCTTAGTTATTTATAAAAACACAATTAAAACACTCCGAAAAAACAATCCAAATACTGCTTTAGTCAGCGGCTAAAGTAGTCTTTCGTAGAGATTTTACAAGGAAATGACGTAACCACAGATTAAATGATTCGCAAGGCACGTTAAGCTGTTGGTACGGGTGTCATGTAATGGCATTTGTATAGCCATGTCAGAGGCCTTATGGCCGTTAATAACTTCAAGCAATGCAGGAAGAGACCCGTGCCCCAGAAGGGGGGACATACAAGGGTTGATATCGACAGATTTAATGAAAAACCTCTAGGGGACCGCACCGTTACTGTACAAGTAACGAACGCAATTGGCGAACTAAACGCACTTAGCATTTTCAATTCTATTTTCAGGACATGAAAAAAGAGAGAAAAATAAATAAGTTATTATTTGATCACATTTACCCAGTCTTAACCCCTCTCTACAACGGGCATGCGCCCGCGCAACCTGCGAGCTGCCAGCGGATGCCGGTTACGTACTATGACGGCACAGTTACTGTTACTTTACCGCCATGCCAACCGTCTTGTTTGGTTTCTGGTCGCTCGGCCGGTCAAACCAGTCTCACGGGCCTATAGGTCACCGGAGATTGTAGAGATGCGGCTGCAGTAAAACCTCGGTTGTTTTGTCCAAAACGAGGTCTCCAGAACTTTTTGGGGCGATATATAGTGTTGGTTGAGTATTGTCTTATTATTGCTCTTAATTTTTTAGAAGAATAAATTGGACCGTGTTACACAGAAACATTCCAACCCACAGTTACTTTCGCGAAAACACTTTTTTATGAATAGCATTGGTTGTTTCCATTATTTGGATTGACCATGTTTGAAATATAAAACATCTGAATAAAAATATGGAACAAATTATTTATGTTGCTGTAATTTCTGTGTACAATAAAGGATATCCTAGCTATCTATCTCACTCAACGTAATATATAAAAAGAGCTTTTCTCGCAGCTACGGATTGTGGGTTGGGACGTTCTTGTGAAACGCGTCCGGTTTTTTTATCTTTCTCTGTCTATACGAGAAATCTGCCTTAAAGTTCAGGACTACCAACAAGAAATAGACAAACACATACACAATAGACCATACCTAAAAATAAGCTAAGTGTTATCTCACTTACAGGCAGCCACAACATGCAACGTTAGTTAGTTAATGACTTGATGCATAAAAATATAGTTTACGCTGGTTTATAGTTAAGTTTGTAACTAACCCTACTCAGGAGAAAACATAATTAAAAAAATAGGTCTAAGTTTCAGAAGGAGGACAAGATTCTATGCGTAGCAGTTCACTTTTCAAGCTGTGGGTTAATCAACTTTGCAATTTACATCGCAATAGGGCCTGCCTGAACAGCCTGCCTGAGGAGCGATGTAATAAAAGCTCAAAGAAGCACTATTTAAAAGAATACTTAAGCACTTTGTTTTGAGCAGCTTTTGAGCTTGTCCTATGCTTCTGACTCAGAAAGTACTATTTTATAAAAATTGTTACCAAGAGCTTGCCGAGAAACTGCATTGACAGTTTGGGAAATGATGTAAGTGTAGGTTTGTCATGTCTTCTTTTGAATAAATCATCATCATTCAGCCAAAAGAAGTCCACAGCTGGACATAGGCCTCCTCCATGGATTTCCAAACAAAATTGTTGGAAGCTGCTTGCATCCAGCGTCTTCCTGCCACTTGGATGAGGTCTTCTGCCCAACTTGTGGTTGGTCGGCCTACGCTGCGCTTGCCTATACATGGTCTTCATTTGAGACCTTTTTGGCATCATCGGCCATTAGCTCTGCGCCTATCTACTGCCACTGCAGCTTAATAATCCGCTGGGCTATGTCGACGGCTTTCGTTTGTCTACGGATCTCATCATTTCTGATTCGATCTCGAAGGAATTTCGAGCATAGCCCTTTTCATCTTTCGTTGAATAAATACATAAAAATAATGAAGCGCTCGTGGCATAGTGGAACCAAGTGATTGGAATCAATCTTTTGAGTCAGGTGCAAAATGGGTGACTATCCTGTGACTTCCGCTAGTGGCATTTTCCGAGCGTTTCCGAGCTTCGCACCACGTTAAGTTGATAGTGCCGGCAGTCATGTAATGGCAGTCGTTAAGCCATGTCATAGGCCTTCTTCTAGGTGGCTTGAAAACTTCTGACGGTAAGGCCCGCCACTGTCTTACAATCCTCTACCTACCCGGACTTGCCCCCGGGATGGAGTATGGCCGGACCTTCCTGCGATGCAGGAAGAGACCCGTGTCTCAGAAGTGGGGACATAAAAAGGGGTCATATCGTCAAGATCAATAATGAATCGAATTGTCACAGTAAACTATGAATTTCAGTTTTATGAAACAGGCCTCTGCTATCGTGTCGTTAGTGTTGCAAAAAATCTGGACTTTAGTGTTGCAATATCGTTGAATTCTCGGCAGGTGGCTGAATGACATGGGTTAATAGTAATAAAGGGCTCTTATCGAGATCGCTTCTTACAACATCTCGAAATGGACACTTAAGAAATAAGATGGTTTTTTATAGCTACAGACAAATAAGTAGTAACTTAATAATTGGCGATGTATTGCATTATACATTCTGCAAAAAATGCTTCATTACGTCAAGGTACCCATAGATACATAATGAAACATTTTTTTCGGAGCAGCCGGAGCAAAGCTGCGACTTTTAATTTATAGCATTAACATGTAAAAAGGACTTTGCTACATTCCTCCCAAAAAATATTAAAAATTATATTAATTATTAATTAATTTTTAATTTATTTCATTTATCAAGTAATCCAACCAATCCAAACGATCCAAAAATCCAACAGGCACTTAAATTTATAAAATACATTGAGGTCAAATTTACTAATAAGACCAATTTTGGCAAAAACCCTTTATACTGTCGTAAGTTCTTTGCCCTGATTTCTAGACTGTAGGTTATAAAAACAGATATTACCATTCGGAGATTTTGGTATAGGGCTGATTTTGGCTGAGGTATATGAACACTTCAAATACTCAGGTTTCCTCGCGATATCTTCCTCCCCGTTAGCGAATGGTACAATACAAGGTATGTTTTATGTTTGTTTTTGCCTGGTGTACAATAAAGAATATTCTTATCTTATCTTACGATAAATAACTTAACAAATGTAGGAACTTAGCGTAACTTAGAAAACAAAGTTACTGGTACTCGTCGAACCCATGATCTCCTGAATGGAAACCTGACGGACTAAGTATTGTAACTTTATAGTATTTTCTAAGGTTAACACGAGCACCAGATATAATTAAAACTCTTTTTATACGGATTTTACTCGTTTATTATATTTTTACAATTTTCCGACGTTTCGGCACTTTTTCAGGTGCCGTGGTCTCGGATGACTAAAACCTGAAACCTGCACGGCACCTGAAAAAGTGTCGAAACGTCGGAAAATTGTAAAAATGTAATAAACGAGTAAAATCCGTATAAAAAGAGTTTTTATCATGTCTAGTGCTCGTGTTAACCTTAGAAAATACTATAAAGTTACAGTACCAGCGGTACCAGGCTAAAGATGGTGCCGAAAAGTTTCCGAAACGCCGAGAAGTTATGACATTAAATCGACCATATCGATGGATCGTTGCCTTGATCTTACGAAAGTTCGGCAACCAGCATGCATTATTCATTCAGTTAAATAAACTCTTGAACACTTTTCCCGTTCCGTGTGTTATTCATTGCCACATTAACATAACTGTTGTGCTGTTACGTAACCGAGCTCTTAATGCAATGTCGACTCAATACAAAAGGTGTTAAGTATCAATTTCGCCTTGGGGAACTCGAGATGAGTTTGTTTACTTGAGTAAATCGAATTAACACGTGTTTTCGCAATGTGTCCCTACGAAAAAACTACGTCGCTCAAATGTCATCAACGCCTCTTGACAATAATAAAGAAACCCGAAATTTTTGCATAATTTTAAGATCAGTTAAGTCGTAAAATTATGTAAAGCATCTTTGTTTCACAATTGTTCGTTGATGGGAAGTAGGTTAGCCGTCTTCTTTGCAACAAAAATCTCGTTTACTTTTATCAAATTACGACTCTGGCTTAACAGTACTTTGACCTTTCGTTTTAAATGGGCAAAGTGATGTTAACTACTTAGTAAAGGTAAGTGTACTGTCATAACTGAAATACCAAGGGATTAAATTAATTTTCTCTGACATTATATTGTGAACAGTTTCCCAAATGCAAATTGGATATATTATGTTATAATATTTAAGTGCATTAATACTATTAACAGACGATCGAACTTGGTACGGACCGGACAGCGGATTCGGTACGCTCCATACCATATCCGTTCGTCCGGAAAGTTGTCTGCCGGACATAATTAATACTATTTCGTGTTTGCTTGGACCGATGGTACGCCAAATTCGTTGTCCAGTCCGTACCGAGTTCCATCGTCTGTTAATAGTTAGAAGGTATCAATAAGTAAATAATAATTACAAAAGAACTTGTGGTTTTGCTCCTATTCTTAAACTTCTGTTAAGGATGAAACTATTGTTAAAGATGTCCGGCATGTTTTACCATTTGAGGCGTAAAATTCAAAAACCTAATTAAAATCATGCAATATAGAGCAAAATTATCATTCATCAGAACTGAATATCTATAACCCCATTTTGTTCGTAAACATTTAAGCCAAAAGCCACTGCAGCAAAATCATGAGATCTTCATGAAGGAGCAAAAAGACCGATGAATATAATTAATCTGATTAAGCACAACCATTTCTCAGAGTGCCTTGGACAACATTCTCACTCGGAAAACCGCATTTTTGTTGCTGTATGTAAGTATATGAAGTAAAGAATCTCCACTAAAACCTTAAAAGGAACGTTTAATTGTTCGTTCACGCATCTTTTACCCAAGTAAATAAACAAAAAACCAAGTATCTTAGAAAGGAAAGTGTGATATTATAGTCACCGTGACATACTATACGCAGTTAAGATCTTGATAAACCCATAAAAAAACTATTCCCCGAGCACTATGATGACAAAGCCCACATAACTTCACGCTAGGCTCCAAGTCCGAGCAGACTCGTGGAAAAACCCGGCGAAAGGCCAGTAGGGGAACTCAACGCAATAATGTTATTGCAAATAGCGATTCACAATTCCTATAATATCGATAACAGCAATGTAATGCAAGAGGCGTGCGATGTCGTAAGCGCATCTTTCTTCGTGTGTTATGCAAGTGGGGTCACGAAGTCTCGCCGTTACGTAATCACATGTCTCCTCGCCCACAGAGAAAACCTCACTTTCTACCGAAGGCACGTCCCAACGGAACATTTGTTTGGACAAGCCGCGGAATACATTATAGCGGCTTTTGGGTGTTTTGTCTGTGGTGACTGTAAGGTGTAAACTAATACTTGCGGCGGAGGCGAAGTGAAAGAGTTCGGAGTTCGTTTATCGATTTTTTTTATGCAAAAAGAATTAGTTACAACTAACATTATTAGACATTAAAATTACTATTTACATAAATACATTTAGGCACCGTAATTTTTTTCTCTACTTATGAACTAGACGCCGCAGACTCAGGTATCACATGGGGGGGGGGGGAGGTTTGCGCGTGGCTCTCCGCTTAGTACGGGCCGGACTGGCCAGGGGGTCCATACTGGGAGCTGGGGCCGGTGGCGCCGCCGGACGAGCCTCCGTGGCCGCCGGAAATGCCGCCAAGACCGCCGCTACCGCCGCCGTGACCGCCGCTACCGCCGCCGTGACCACCGCTACCGCCGCCGAGTCCACCGCCGAGACCGCCCAGACCGCCGAGACCGCCAAGGCCGCCCAGACCGCCTCCGGAGATGCCACCAAGAGAGCCACCGCCCAGAGAACCACCGCCGATGCCGCCAGAGCCGCCGGACTCCTTCTGGGTCTTGTACTTGATGAAGTAAACCTCGGGCTTCGAGGGCTGAGTGGGGGCGGCGGTGGGGATGGTGATGTCGGGCTGCTCGTCGGGCTTCTTCACCAGCACGTAGACGAGGGTCTTCTCTTCATTCTGGGCTTGGGCGGGGATGATGGGCGCGACCGGCGCAGGAGGAGCCGGGGCCTTGATGAAGATGATCTTGTAGTGCTTCTGGGGCACGCCGCCGCCGCCGATCACTTGCGGGCGCTGCTCTTCGGGTTCTGGGGGCGGGACGTGGACGTAGATGTGCTTCTGGACAATCGGGGCTCCACCGAAGCCGCCGCCGAAGCCGCCGCCGCCGGACGAGAAGCCGCCGCCGCCGCCGGACGAGAAACCGCCGCCGCCGGATGAGAAGCCGCCGCCGCCGCCGCCGAGGCCAAAGCTGCTCGAGCTCAGGCCGCCGGAGGAGAAGCCACCACCGTGTCCACCGCCAAAGCCGCCGCCGGAGGAGCCTCCGTGTCCTCCGCCGAAGCCGCCGGAGGAGCCTCCGTGTCCTCCGCCGAAGCCGCCGGAGGAGCCTCCGTGGCCGCCGCCGAAGCCGCCCGAGCCGCCGGGAGCGTTATAGCTGTACCCGGCCTCCGGCCGCGCGGACCCTAGCGCCGCTACCGCAGCTAATACCTGATGGTGGAAAACAACACTTTTAGTTAGGGCACACGGAAGCACTGTTGCTGTCTCGATTGCTTGAGTTTCCGGTTTCACTTTCGTTCAATCCGTCTCTATTCAGTTAGCTATCGTATTGCGAATCCTCGAAAGAACACTGTTCAAATGCCACTTATTTTCCTCTGGCGAATGGATGAGCACTTTCTATTGATTGTTGCGCAATAGGTCGCGAGAAGCAATCGAGACGACAATGTTGTGCAGGAAGCGCGGGCGCGGGTCACAAGTTCACTACACTTTCACACTGGCTGTACCTACCAAGAATGCTCTCATGTTGTGTGTCACGGTCTGCGGTTGTGTGATGCTGCTTGGAGGCGCCCGCGAGCTTATATACGGCCGGACCACCTCTCTCCTTCCTCCCCCGGTGCATAATTCGGCCTTCGGCCCGCACGAGAATTATGAATTTAATGACACCCGTCGAATACGTCTTCGGTGAAAACAATGTGGATCTTGAAAGATATCGGCGCTTTCGCCCATCGCCTTTGGCCGGTGTTTCTATTGTTTTTTCAGAGGCTCTTCTAGTTGTTTTTTCCTCAGTTCAGGTCCCAGCTTATATTTTCTGAGGCGCGTTGCTATGCCAACCTATTTGATAATAAATAGGTAAGAAATAATAGCGAAGTGGTTTCGCTGTCTTCTTCGAAATGTCTCTCTTTATCCTCGCAATCTTGTTATTTTATTTAGTTAGGTCACTTAATCTTAATTACTTGACGACCTCAAAAAATCACATCAAATACATTTGATTCAAACATAGACGACCTATGTGGCGTAGCGGTAGCGCGTCCGCCTACCATGCATGAGGTCCCGGGTTCGAATCCCGGCTGGGGACAAAAAAAAGCCCAGATCTTGGATGTTTACATGTTTGTGATGTCGTTGTTTCTGGTTCCCACGACACGGGTATCCTAGTGTGGGGCCAGAAGCAACGTATGTGCTTGTATGTAAATTTTTGTTATGTTATTTGACCTACAAATGTCAGAAAAGATTTTGTTTTGTAATAGATTTGCTGATAATTCATAACACTCCTAAGTAAAGATAGACGGATAGTGTCGTAAATTCACGTCTATAGGTAAAGTCTGGAAATGAAAAAAACATGAAAAACGCTGCCCTAACACGTTTTCTCATCTTTTCCTGCTTCAAGAAAAATCGTAAAACATAGATAGATATAATATTCTTTATTGCATGTACACCAGGGATTACATAAGAGACTTAAAAATGCAGTACAGTACAAGTGGCGGCCTTATTACTAAAAGTAATTTCTTCCCGACAACCATTTACGGAAAAGAAGAAACGGAAACAGATAGACGGGTAGTCGGCGCAACTAAACAATATTAGACAATATTATTTTATGGTATATCTAGTTATCTCGTCTAAAAGCGACGACATTTCCATTGAGAAAATGGGAGAATGGAGATTTTTCCGAAAAAACTACCTGAAGAGTATAGATAGATAGACAGAGAACACTTTATTACAGAACCAGAAGAAACAATTACAAATACCTTTTTCTTCAGGCTATATTAGTCCACTGCTGGACATAGCCCTCCCCTAATGAGCGCAAGGTTGTGCCATCATTGGGGGGGTAATGCCCATAATCCCCACGCATGCGGGTTGGGGATCGCAGTTCGGTGGCATTGTACTGCAGGGGGCGCTGCTGCCCACCCCCCGGTTTGAGTCCCTCAGTCGCCTTTTAAGACTCCCGCGGAAAGAATTGGGTTGGTGCTATTTTCTAGGCCGACATTACAAATACCTAGTTAGTGTAATATTCTATACAAGTCCCACTGCAGGGCACAGGCCTTCTCTCGGAGAGAGAGTAAGGGCTTAACCACCACGCGTGCCCACCGCGGAGTGACAATTTCAAGCACTGAGTTATGTGAACATCTCAAACACTGAAGTTTCCTCACGATGTTTTCCTTCACACTCAGCGAGTGGTATTGATACCAGTGTTGCCAATTTAACGACTTTGTCGCTAGAAATGACGACTTTTGCAAGAGCCTTAGCGATAAGAAAAAAGTTTTGACGACAAAAATAATTCAGCGACTTAGCTGACGACTTTTTAACCTGAAGATTTCGTTAAGTACAAGATAACAAAATATGCCCAACACCATTTTTTACTTACTCAAACGTCTACTTCAACTGAGCCATATGAGAATGAGGACGAAGAAGTGTTTAATTTATCTAGTGATGGCGAAGAATAATTTTTAATTATTATATATCGTATTTCTTAAGTAGTACATTCTTATTCACGTGCCTCCCCCCCCCCCTTTATTTTTGGTTGCTAATGGTCTCCGTGGCCTATTTCATAAAACTACAATTCATGGTTTACTATGACACAAGTCGACATACATTGCAAAGTTGATTACACTACAGATTAACAAGTAGACTCTGCTACGCAATCTACGTCGAATTATTACAATAAACTACGAATTGCAGCTTTATGAAACGCGGCCCTGAAGGAAATCTGGGAGCCGACTTTAGTTCAATCAGTTTAAGCGACTTCCTAGCGACTTATGATAATAAATCTAGCGAGACGAATTTACTGTAGTAGCTTATATATAGTAGTAGCTTATAGTAGCAATCAGAGTTGGCAACACTGATTGCTACTATAACTTCACAAATGTACGTAACCTAGAAGGCAAAGATTGTTACATGCCGGCTTTGAACCCACGACCTTCCGGATGAGAAGTCCACGTTCTACCGCTGTACTACCACTGCTTTAAAATATAAAATATTTATTTCGCTACCAACTTATTTTACGTAACTTCATTAATTTACTCTGTGGTGAGGACTATTAAGATAGATAGAGAAATATTTTATCACACACCATGAGTATTATCGACAAAGATTTCGGCACACTTCGTAGGTAATAAAAATAAAAGAATTGGCGGTGTCATCCCTAAACGCAATCAATTCCATACATCCTTAGGCAAAAACATGGTGCAATTTCGTCGTCGTCGTCAGGCTATACTAGTCCACTGCTGGACATAGCCCTCCCCTAAAGAGCGCCACGTTGTGCTGTCATAGGGGGTAATGCCCATAATCCCCACGCTGGGCATGCGGGTTGGGGATCGCAGTTCGGTGGAATTGTACTGCAGGGGGCGCTGCTGCCCACCCCCCCGGTTTGTGTCCCTTAGTCACCTTTTACGACACCCGCGGGAAGAATTGGGTTGGTGCTATTCTCTAGGCCGACATAACACAGCAATTTGGTGTGCAAGCATTGTGCATTAACATCTTCTATAGAGTAAAGATCTGTGGTTAAGGGGAGCGATGAGATTGCCACCAGTAAAAAATATATGTTTAATTGTTACACAATGTTTGAAAAAAAAATGTAGCCTATAATATACGTACCATGGCAGGGCTCGTGCCAACACTTAGAGAGTATGAGCTTAGTTACCAGGCGTGCCCCCGCGGATTGGCAATTTCAAGCACTGAAGTATTTGACACCTCAGACACTCAAGATGTTTTATTCGCAGTTAGCGAGTAAAATAGTATTAATAAAAAAAAAAAGTAATATTACATACATACATCTGCAGTGGGTGTCGGCCTAGAGAATAGCACCAACCCAGTTCTTCCCGCGGGTGTCGTAAAAGGCGACTAAGGGACACAAACCGGGGGGTGGGCAGCAGCACCCCTGCAGCGCAATTCCACCGATCGATCTGCGATCCCCAACACGCATGCCCAGCGTGGGGATTATGGGCATGACCCCCTATGATAGCACAACGTGGCGCTCTTTAGGGGATGGCTATGTCCAGCAGTGGACTAGTATAGCCTGACGACGACGACATATATACATAACCTTACGCCTGTATTCCAGAGGGGTAGACCAGGGACTGCGACTTGCCACGATCCTGACAGATCACCTTCGCTTCATCAACGTTCATAAGTCGTTGCATGCACGCACGCCGGTTCCGGGTACTTTTATCTTCCCCTTTAATTTTATTTTATTAGGCACACCAACAGCATACATACAGAACATGGTACAATAGAGTTACAGGAAGATAAAATTACGCGTATGTACACGATTTATAGGTAAGCATATAGCATTTATATAAATTAAACTTAGGTAAATCGTTAATGAGCTGATGTTACAGAAACGATAGTTGGCTAATACATCGCCTATTTGGTCGATGTATGTCCGCCTGGGACGTCCCTTACAAGCCCTTCCAATCACATTCGCAACATATATTTGTTTCGTCAATCTTTCTTCCTTCATAAATAATCAATTTTTCAATTTCAACCCTTGTATGTCCCCCCTGCTGGGGCACGAGTCTTTAATAATAATAAAATAAAATAATAAAATAAAATAATAAGACAGTGGCGGGCCTTACTGTCAGAAGTTATCAAGCCGTCCATAAGGCCTCTGACATGGCTTAACGACTGCCATTATATGACAGCCGGCACCAACGGCTTAACGTGCCTTGCGAAGCACGGAAGCGCTCGGAAAAATGCCACTAGCGGTAGTCATGGGACAATAATAATAGTAATAATTAATAATTTATATAATATAGTAATCATTAATAATAATAATAACTCGCCGCGTCTGGTACAGGCGTGAGTTTATGTATGGCTGTAAAAGAATATTCCTTTTATAACAAAAATACAATGTGTATCATTAATTACAATCAAAAGTGTTAGAAAAAATGTACGAGCGAAGTAAGAGTAGTTTTAATCAAGTATTTAGCAATGCCATCTACTTAGTATGTACGACACCCACTGTCGTTAATTGGCAACGAGAAGTGTTAAGGATACTAAAACTCGGTTTTACATAACTTCGTTAATTGCACTTTCGGGGACATCCTTTGAGCATCGGCGAAGTGCGAGTCGGACTCGCGCATCGAGGGTTCCGTATGGCTTCAATGTGATTTTTTGAATCCAATCAAAAAATCACATCAAATACTTTTGATTCAAATATATTTTTTTATGATTTCGCATACGAAATTATCGATTTTACCGGTTAATATTCGGGTTAAATGAGCTAGCCCGGGCTGACGCATGTGGACCTTAGCATTTTTATTATTTGTCGTTACACTTTAGGGACTGCACTCAACGCTTGATTATGTTACTTTCCACGTATCTGTGTGCAAAACCTTATGTGTAGACTTTGTCGTGGCTAAATATTACCGTCACGTATCAGATAACATCTGAAATGCGCTGTGTGATACATATTACGCCTCACACCTAAACGGCAGAGCTAAGGAAACAATCCGCTTTTGCATACAGATGTATACGTTAAAGTTACATAATCGAGGCGGTGATCACACAAATTTTGACACTTTGACATGCATACATAACCTCACGCCTGTATCCCAGAGGGGTAGGCAGAAACCAGAGACTGCCACATGCCACCATCCTGACAGATCACCTTCGCTTCATCAACGTTCATAAGTCGTTGCATGCACGCACGCCGGTTCCGGGCACTTTTTAACTTTCCCTTTGCTATACATCCCCTATTTGGTCGATCTATGTCCGTCTGGGACATTTATGACATGATATATTTTATAAAGAGGAGGCAAGTTAATGTAATTTGAGAAACTTTATATTGATTTGGGTTATAATATACCTACTTGTACTTAAACTTGAGTTAATGTTATCCATTGCACACTTAAACTGTATACATTAGAGACAGTGTCCTCGGTTTTGGAGAAGTGGAAGCCAGGAGATCCATAGCACGGGGTAAACCTATTTTGGACTCCTGTCTCCTACTACATAATGTAACATTGTAATAATAATGAGTTACTAATTTTAAGTGCATTGTGTAGGTACTGGAGAAAATAAATATATTTGTAAATATATTTGTATTTGATATGACGGGACATGACACTTTGACACTTGTAATAATCGTTTTTGCGATAGAACAAAAACGTAATTAGATTAGACTAATACTACACCATAAATTTTGAGAGTACATGAAAAACTTAAATATCTAAGTTATAATTTATAATATGATACACAGTAATTTTACTTTCTCTCTCTCTAAAAACAGCTCATAGCTAAAATAGCATAGTGTAAAGAGGTTCGAAATTTCACTGATGCCGGTGAGTCGTCCATTGGCTCGGTTGGAAAGAGCGCTGGCACGGATAGCCGGAGGTCGCGGGTTCGAATCCCGGCATGGGTGGAATTTTTAGCCTCTAAATAGGTTTTTAAAATTGTCCTTAGCACGGGTTAGAGCATTAAAGATAGTATAACTAGTAACTATTATCTAATCTGTGGTATAACTCATAGCTGTTGACAGCAAATTAACAGATGTGCGGATATTGGCGGACACACTTCGACCAAAAAATTCGGGCAAGATAAAAAGTACCTGGAACCGGCGTGCTTGCGTGCAACGACTAATGAATGTTGATGAAGCGAAAGAAAGGACGAATATCTGAAATAAATATATATTGAATTGAAAGAGATCGGTCAGGATTGGAGCTGACCCTGGTCTCTGGCTACCCCTCTGCGATGCAGGCGCGATTCTATATTATATTACGTTTTTGATAACATATTGGTAGTACTCGCTCGTGTTAAGTTAGAAGCGCTCGTGGCCTAGGCAAACCGAGTGATTGGAATCAATCTCTTGAGTTAAGCAACGACAGGCGCGGTCAGGTACAGGATGGGTGACCGTCCCGTGACTACCGCTAGTGGCATTTTTCCGAGCGCTTCCGTGCTCCGCAAGGCACGCTAAGCCGTTGGTGCCGACTGTCATATGATGGCAGTCGTTAAGCCATGTCAGAGGCCTTATGGGCGGCTTGGTAACTTCTGACAGTAAAGCCCGCCACTGTCTTACAATCCTCCGCCAACCCGGACTTGGCCCCCGTGGTGGAGTATGGCCTAATCTTCCTGTGATGCAGGAAAAGACCCGTGCCCCTGCAGTGGGGACGTACAATTTTTGATAACGATAACAATTGTTAGTACTTGGACCCGGACTTGGCCTCCGTGGTAGAGTATGGCCTAACCATCCTGCGATGCGGAAAGAGACCCTTGCCCCAGCAGTGGGGACATACAAAGAGTTGACATCATCATCATTATTAGTACACGAGAAACTGGGGGCAAATGTCGTGTCGTCACCGTTGTCTTCCAATGTGAAGTTGTCCAGTCTCATGAACTTATCCATATTGGTGGAGTTCTCAACTAGGATTCTCTTGGATATGTTGACCAGACAAGGATGGCAGTGTAATTATATATTAAACGGGTCAAATCGCGATTATTTATAAGGTAAAACGTAGGGCGGTGGTAGCGGAGCGGTGTAGAACGCCGGCCTCTCAATCGGGAGGTCGTGGGTTCAAACCCCTGCATGTACCAATGACTTTGTTTTCTATGTTATGTACATTTGTGAAATTATAGTAGCAATACCACTCGCCGACGGTGAAGGAAAACATCGTAAGGAAACCCAAGTGTCTGTGTTAACGTACCTCAGCGCTTGCTACGTACAATGGCCCAACTATGTGGCTAAGTGCGGAAATCTCAGGTCTAACTAACTAAGGTAAAACGTAATTACCTTACTTCCCGACGTTTCGGCAGCGTTAAGAAATACTGATGGCAGAGTAGTTTTTAACTGAGCCCATAACTTTTCCACTCTACATTCATACTCTTCATTTAAGCACGCATGTAAAGGAAAAATGCGTCATAAAAGCTTTTTCACACCTCCTGCTCGACAATGCCTTATTACGTACCGTGAAATATCATCGTAAAGCATAGCCTTGTCTCTCGAGGGCAATAATAATGAAGAATTTCCCTAGGGAATAAAGTGATTTGAATTTAGAATGTCAAAATTCGCATGAAAACTATGAAGAAGCCCCACATTGCAATTCGAAATTCGAATTGTTGTTCGAAACTCACCCCTTTTTTCTTTTTTTTCTGAACTACTGTGTCGTGTGACCGCGCGAAACACCAATAAAAAAAAGAAAAAAAGGCGCGAATTGCAAATACGAATTTAAAAGTTATATTCAATTTAAGTTGCTAAGCCGTAAAAGAGTGTGGACTTTATATTAATAAATATTTTTCAACTTATGCAGCCCTGTCTTTTTATTATCACCCAGATGGTGTGAAAAGTAGAGTATTCACCTCTGGAATAAAACATGTCTTAGTCTCGGGCGGTATGAACCCCTGGCTTCACTCAGGACTCTACATAACTCCCTCGCTTCACTCAGGAGTTAAAATTTAACTCCCTCGCTGCGGTCGGGAGTTAACTCGGAGTCCTTCGCTCCGCTCAGGGTTCAATATACCGCCCATGACGTAATACATGGTTTTATTCCCTTAATGCATAATCTACTATTATTTCATTTATTCGAAAAAATTAAAATACATGACAGCCAGCCACATTGAAAAAAGTTTACAGGCCAACTCTACAAAGATTATCTAAGCATGTTTAGATAATAAAAAAGGTTCTAAACATAATTGGGGTGAGGCAAGTACCAGTATAACACTTAACTAATAGGCAATGGACACAGTTTATTAACGGTACACCCTACATCGATGAATCATGAACACCGAAAAATCAAAGGACAGCGGGCCCCAGCGGGAATCGAATCCCAGTCTTGGTAATCGAACGCATTACCGTAAATTCGATGAGACAACGGAATAATCATTAAATAATCTGAAAGTCATGCCACTTACACAATAATAATAGACTAATTGGAACTTTAATACCGACGTGTAATTTTCACTGTATTCATTAAACACTTAAGCTTTCGAATTACGAAGGTGTTTGGCTGTGTTACTTAATCACACAGAACCGGCTGGACGGATTTCAATGTAATTTCACATACATACTAGGTAGAAGCGCTCGTGGCCTAGTGAAACCGAGTGATAGGAATCAATCACTGGGGTTAAGCAACAACATCCGTGGTCAGGTGCTAGATGGGTGTCCATCCCGTGACTCCCTTTAGTGGCATTTTTCTGAGTGCTTCTGTGCTTCGCATTGGTGCCGGCTGTCATGTAATAGCAGTCGATAAGAAATGTCAGAGGCCTTATGGGCGGCATGATAACTTCTGTCAGTAAGGCCCGCCACTGGCTTACGATCCTCCACCAACGCGCACTTGGCCCCCGAGTATGGCCTAACCTTCCTGCGATGCAGAAAGAGACCCGTGCCCCAGTAGTGGGGACATACAAAGGGTTGATATCACTAGGTAGATTAAATAACATGCAGTAGCAGTTTGGCAAATTGTGTAAGTGTGTTTTTTATGTCATCTTTTGAATAAATAAATAATAGTAATCGTAATAAACAGACATAAACAGACGAGTGTTATAACTATTTTTTTTAAACCACGTGAGAGGTAATAACATCACGTATATTAGTATGTATAAATAGATGTGATAATACATATTTACGTATTATTACATCACATCACACTAATATCATAAAGGCGAAAGTTTGTGAGTGTGTCTATTTGCTTATTGCATGTTTGTTACTTCTTCACGTCTAAACGGCTCGAGCGATTTTGATAAAATTTGGTATGGAGTTAGCCGACACCCTGGATTAACGCATAGGCTGCGTTTTATTTCCGGAAAATGTCCGGGTAATACCGTGGGGTACAGCTAGTTCCAATATACAAAAAAAAACGTCCACAACACTACCTATAGCTTATTAAGGGTTAAAATGGGTCGTGTTATGTAAACGGTTATCTCGAGTCAAACAACCGGTCCGCAAACATTACGGTTGGAGAGCTACGCCTCGTTGTAGTAACTGCTAGGTTGTTAATTATAGACGTCGCGGTAACAATAGTCCAATAGGTCAAACAGACCTCGTGGAAGCTCTAGATGTTCTCTATAAGGTAGACTATAAGCGTCCCACTGTAGGGCACACGCCTTCTCCCAGACAGAGACGTAATTGTGACGCTTGCCCACCGTGGATGTGCGATGGACAAGAATTCTTGAAGATTAAGCTTCAAGGAATACAAGAAAGTACACAAAGATTTTTCTGTAGTTTTATTACAGAGAAAATTTAAAAATTACACAATAAAAAAAGCGGGCACAGCGGCTCTACAGCGTGGTATCTACGCCTTTGCCTTTGTCAGCCAAAAAAAAAGTCAATTGTCATGTCAACAACTTTTAGTCTGTGGTGTGTCAAATCGAATCGAAGGCAATGACAAGTTTTTTTTTTAAGTAAAGCAAAGATTATGTTATATGTTGCCTTTTAGTCTTCGTCACTTCCGGCTCTAAAAAATCAATTTGAAAACTTAAAATAACTATTATTTCCAAATAAATACGACAAAAGAAAAAATAAGTGTCCCCTATTTTTCTGTTTTCTTTTCGAAAAAGCAATAAAATCATAGGGCTTTATTTTTGCACTGTTGTCCATTTCAAGCGCTGAGGTACTTGAACACCTCAAACGCTCGGGTTTGCGCACGGTGTTTTCTTTCACAGTTAGCGAGTGGTATTGCTACTATCACTCCACAAATGTACGTAACTTAAAAAACAAAGTCATTGGTACGGATTTGAATCCTCGACCTCCCGAAGAGAAGGCCTGTGCCCTGGAGTAGGACGTTTGTTGCCTACATAAAAAAAAAAACTATCCGCTTATTGCAAGTAGTTTAACTATCTATTATAATGCGTTCACATTAACTTGACGCGTGAGAGAATGGTAGCACTGAGATGTTTACTGTTACCATGTAAAATAAGAAATCATTCCCATTACTTGGGGAAAATAAAAGGATTGAGGGCTTGTTTTACCATCTTCCGATTAGGTCCAAAAGCTAATTCACATGTTATGTCCTTTTTACAAATTCTCTCACGCGTCAAGTTAATGTGAACGCACTGTATGTCATTTTTTCAATTGAATATTTTTTTCAGCCCTAGTAGCAATCTGGATAAACAGTACGTTTTTGTTTTATTTGTCACAGACACAAGTAGGTTCCCGAATCATAAAATGTGCACGATCGAGTAACATTTACATCGCTACAATAAAAGCCACATTTTTAAGTTCCAATGTTACTCTGGCACAACATTCTTAAAAGCGGCTTAAGTAAGTCAAGTAAAATTATTCATACAACATTCAATTTAAATCGCTAACGTAAAAGTGACATTAAAGAAGTGATGCCAGCTGGCCTTAGTACTTTTATTACGTAATATATTTCTTATGGGCGGCTTGATAACTTCTGACAGTGAGGCCCGCCACTGTCTTACAATCCTCCACCAACCCTGACTTGGCCCCCGTTGTGGAGTATGGCCTAACCTTCCTGCGATGCAGGAAGAGACCCGTGCCCCAGCAGTGGGGACTTATAGGGGTTGATATCATTTGTACCTTCTTGTAAAATAATGACTATTACCCCCCTATTACCCTATTGGAATTAAAGCCACTACAAAGCATGAGTTCTATCGTCGTCGTCAGGCTATACTAGTCCACTGCTGGACATAGCCCTCCCCTAAAGAGCACCACGTTGTGCTATCATAGGGGGTAATGCCCATAATCCCCACGCTGGGCATGCGGGTTGGGGATCGCAGTTCGGTGAGTTCAGCAGATGAGTTCTATTTTTTATAATAATTATGTAAACTATGTTAATTAAGGACTTTGAAAAGACTAAGTTTGGAGTTTCTTTGTCAATTTTTCTGAAAAATCATCTACATTTTAAAATGGACACCTATGTTTGAATTGTAACGTTCACTAAGCCGCAGTTTATGCGCTACTTTGAATAAAACCTTTTTATTTCATTTCGTATTTATTACATTTTGGAAAAAGTGATAAATTGTCATGGTTTTACGAGAAAGGTTTCTTCTCGATATTTTGCTTCGCCGTTAACGAGTGATATTCCTATTATAACTTCACAAATGAACATAACTTGGGCAACAAAGTCATTGGCACAGCCGGGATTTGAACCCACGACCTCCTGAAGAAGCCGGCGTTCTGCCACTCCGCGACCATGTGGATTTAGTTATTTTTTACAATGGAAATGGGAAATAAATAACAATAACTAACGAAAGTTTTAGTTCAAAAACATTAAATATGTTTTTGAACTCTTAAACTTTCGTAAACACCTTTGTGATGATAACAATAAAGACGAGCCGAGTGTACCAAGCAGTATAATACAAATTAAAGAATAAATTTAAATTTTAACTCCGTATAAAATCAGTGGGCATTACCCCTCAATGATGACACAACCTTGCGCTATGGCGCTCATTAGGGGAGGGCTAAATCCAGCAGTGGACTAATATAGCCTGAAGAAGAAGAAAATCATTGGTGACTTTACTACAGAAACACTTTATCACAAACAACTTATACTCCGTTTATGAAGAATTTTAAGGAAATCGTGTTTTAAATCAAATCTAATGTAATCTTGGGCTTTGCGAAATGACATGCGTCTAGTGGCACCTTCAATTACACTAGATGGGCGAAGGGACCTCTTAGACGCTGCAGTGCCCGGAACTATAGATTAAATAAAACGCCTCCAGAAGTGTTTCAGTAGAATCGTGTTTTTATAAATAAAGCTTTACATGTTTTTTTGACTTGCTCTGGTATATAATAAATAATTTAATATATAAAACCCCTTGTCACAGTGTTTGCTATTGAAATCTTCCGAAATGGCTTCACAAGTTTGTATTTTTTTTATATGTGGTAAGTCTGGGAGTAGGTCACAGGATAACTAATATATCAAAATAACGTTTGTTTCTTGTATATCTTTAACGTTAATTAAATTGGCTATATTGGATACACGGATGTAAAAGAAATCCGTGATTATGGGATATCAATCTTTTAAAACTATTTTAATTTATCAAACTTTAATTCATTGAACAACAGTACTTACACAAACTAGAAACACACTTCAGAGGCAAAATAAACAGTCATGTCAGTCAATGAAATGACGTAACAACAGATTATTTAAATTACCTCTGAGATGTCTTCCACGATAATCTTAGTTTTATTGACGACGTCTGTGGCGTAGCGGTAGCACATTTTCCTACCATGCAAGAGGTCCCGGGTACGAACCCCGGCTGGGGACAAAAAAACCTCAGGTCTTGGATGTTTACATGTTTGTGATGTCGTTGTTTCTGGTTCCCACGATACAGGGTATCCTAGTGTGGGACCAGAAGCAATGTATGTGCCTGTATGTAAATGTTATTTTATGTTTATTAGTATTACCGTAAATTTACTAATTAGATTAAGAAGATATTTGAAAACTCAGAAAGATTGACCAATAGACTTGAGAAGTTACTCGAAACGCAATAAGAAGCGTTTACTTTAATACGTCTTTAGATCTTTTGTACTCAAAACAAGTCTGTCAACGATGTAACTTTAATAGCTATGCATCTTCAGTTGCAATATCGATTTATTAGTAGACATGAACGACCAATAAATCTTGTATTCATCTACCAGTCGCACCGATACGATGGACCGAGCAAGTTATGTACACTGTGGGCTGGCTGAATGTACCACGATAGCTCCTAATCATCATCACAGTGAAAACCATTGCGTTACACAACTCATACCTACGAAGTATATGTATTTTATTAAACAATTCTTTAATTTATCAATATTTAATATAATTGTAAGAGATATCGATTGGAGACAAGAACAATAAATAATCCGTATAAAAACAGTTTTAATTAAGAACAATAAAAACAATAATTTCACAATTAGGACGCCCTTTCATTCATCACGTTCATAATATGTCAAACATTCCTCTGCTACACTTCTAAGGTCCAGTTTCTCGTACATTAACAATCTGTTAATCTACTGTTAACAGCTGTCAAATGTTTTTTTTTGTATGCACTTTGGCCAAATGACAGCTGTTAACAGTAGATTAACGGGTTGTTTAGTGTACCAGAAACCGGGGTTAGGCCTAAGAGATTGTGATCTGTTGTCCTAATCTAAGTTAACCTAACCTCTGACTACAAGAGGGCCGTTAAGAGAAGGAAAGCGTACGTGAGGGTATTGCGTGTGGATATTGCATGCCGCACATCCAGAGTGCTTAGTGCGAGTTTTTTAACTACTCGATCGCGTTAACGTAAACTCATATTTCTATGGCATCGAGGAAGCGCCACCTAGCGACAAGTATGGAAATTAAGATTGCTGAGTGCGAGTTGTAATGGTTTTCGTTGAGAAGTGAACACGTTTACCAGCCAAAACACGAATAAACGCGAGTGCGCGTTGTACTGTGAAAGCGTTTTGCCAGTTCGAACGGTTAACTTACTCATACTCACTATTCAATGCTCGATTAACGCGGTAGTAAAGTTATTCGATTGGATCTGTCAAACTCGCACTAAGCACTCTGAGGCACGCAATATCAACCCACAATCAATCCTCTTCATAAGGACCAAATAAAACATAATCTTAAGGTGGTTGGGTACCAAGACAGAGGCCGTCTTAAGGTGGTTGGGTACCAAGACAGAGGTCGTGGGTTCGATTCCCACTAGGGGCCGCGGTACATTTGTACGGTTGGGCCGGTCTGGGTGTATTTTCATGTTGTTGACGTGCTTGTCTGGTTACCATAGTACAGGGTATCCCAGTTTGGGACTGGGTCAAGTCGTTGTGAGTTGTGTGGAACTTATTATTATAAGGATGTCAAGAAACCGACTGTAAATTCTTTACGTGCAAGTAAATTTTCGATTTCTGATTTCTGACCGAGGAGAAGAAGAGACCCTTGCCCCTCGGTGGTGACATAATGGGATGTTGATGAATAACGGGAGGCCCTAGGCCAGGGCCTAAATGATCTTGAGGAAAGTCCGACGCTGTTTCTTCAGAAAGGATCGTCAACACAACTTGCCTTTGCGTGCTTTCTAAATGTCTACTGGACTGGGCTACGCACGGATGGCACTTCCTAGTACTAAGACGAGACGTGATAGGTAATACGCCTAGCTCAACCTCTGCCACCTGAGGTTGACCTTTGCTTCCATAACAACTAGCCTGAAGGAGAGACGACCAGTGTCTCCTTAGTCGAACACTGGGTTATGTCATCTAGAACGGTGGCTTTTGTGTGTAAATACGTGCGCAAAACAAATTGGTTCAGAAGGTTTGCTTGTGGAGTTGCAGATTTGCAGTCTGTTAGCTTTTAGAATATACCTCGGATAGAATCGGATTTATTCGTCTAATAGAAATATAGGATTATACTATTTTTATTTTTAATGCACTAACCCGTACTAAGGACAATTTTAAAAAACCTATTTAGAGGCTAAAAAATCCTGTACGTAATACAGAGAATAGTGTAAAGAGGTCCGAAATTTCACTGATGCGGGTGAGTCGCCCATTAGCTCAGTTGGAAAGAGCGCTGGCACGGATAGCCAGAGGTCGCGGGTTCGAATCCCGGCATGGGTGGAATTTTTAGCCTCTAAATAGGTTTTTAGAAATATAGGAACTAATATGACACTTAATTTCACGTAACTTTTCAAAATAGTTAAGTTTTATACAGCGCAGAGTATTACACTCGTGTGCTTTCGGCGTAAATCAAAGCCTACTCTAGAGCCCGAGGTATATTCTAAAAGCTAATATACTGTAAGTTCATACAGTGTGTGAAATGATAACGCGAAGAAAAGGTTACAAAACAGTAATTTGAAACGAGGATAGTACAGTAAGAAAACAGTACTAGGTTGCATGTCAGAAAAAACTTCCAAACTCTTCTATCCCTCTGGCATACAATACAGTATATTATTATTTAGGAACAAGTCCATAGTGTTAGTATTATAGGTATTGGTAAAATTAGGTTAGTAAACATATTTCTATATGTTATTTCACATGGACTGCGATCCAGTGCTTCAGCATGGGGCTATCTATATCTATCATATAGAAATATTAACGCGTGAATTATGCAGTGTATGTGAAATGACAACACAAATAAAATAGGTTACAAAACGGTAATAAATGGGGTAACAAGATGCTTTGCCTGTCAAAGGCTAGAATCAAAATGTTTTTCAAAAATTAAAGTTTTTTTTATTTATTTTAAAACCGTAATCGTAACTCTTTAACCAATAGTCAGATTTTGACAGATTTCAATCGAGAGTGTTATGCGTGTGTAGGCTATGTAAATTCATCACAAATAAAAAAAAAACAAAAACCCGAAAGACCAAAATTTTAAACTGAAATAAAAATAAGCAACAACGCGACTACTAAGATAAGTTAAGAGCGTATATTAGGAAATATATTATAAACTAAGCAGTCGGGATCAATCTATGGACTTATTTTGTACATTGACATTCAGCAAACAGAATGTAAATTCTTTACGTAGAAATAAATTGATTTGATTTGACTTTACATTGTCGAATTCGTTTAGTAGTTAATGCTTAAAAATCAGTTCTTTTTTATTTAACTTTTGTAATTTACTACTGTGGTGAGGCAAACCTTCTACGAGTATATCCTCGTTGATACTCTTACTAGGTATTTGCGAATCGCGTAAGTAATAGCCATACGTGTAGTGGGTACATCCAATTGTGTAATGGACTTCCAATAGGCTAGTGAGTGAACCAATTTTCTCACGACTTTATTATTGCCTACTTGGTACTCGACCATTACTTTTTTTATATATAGAATATAAAATGCTTACTTTTTGAAAAATTGTTAAACGACGACAGTACGCATTACGGCAATCTTCGTGCCTTATCAGTCAGTCTTATGGCTAAATGCCATCTCCTACAAAAAAAATATGGATGCATAGAATTTACATCGGGAAAAAATTTACTTCCTCATTGTTACGGTTAACATGATTGTCTATTAAAATAGAGCTAGTTCGATTCTCACTCCAGGCCACCGTCTTGATTTTTACACACGACGTCCTTGGTTGGTTACCATAGCACAGGTTTGGGATCAGGAGTTGCGATTGTCTTGTGTGGAAGTTTTTAATAACTGATTGGATTAGACCCGTTCAATATATAACTATGTATGAGCAACGCGAATCGTTAAGTTATACGAAATATTAATACTTCCAAACTGCGTTTGTCAAATCCAGTAAAATATCGAATTCTCATCAACCCTAATCTGCATGGATGCACCAGAGTGGCATTTAACCGAGAGGAGTGGCAAGGCATCGTGAAGCATGCAACATCCGCCTGCAATAAAGGCTCTTCATGAGGATCACGACAGCTCTGTTAAAAGCGTATCGACCAAGAAGAACCGACCTCGTCTTTTTTGGGAATACTTCCAAAACAGTTTTTCTTTTCTACCGTAGTTTTTCTTTTTTGGAAGTATTCCCAAGAAAGAAAAACTACCTACTCGACCTGTCTTCGTTGTCAAGAGCATGTTCGTATCGAGGCTAGTGGCAAATCTTGGTCTTTACCTACTCCTACGGGTTATTAGCGTTAAGTTTTAAAGTGCGCAATCACTGAAACAAGTCGCTTGGCTTTTGTGTTAAACAACTTGTTTTGTTCCATGAGCTTCTATAGATTGATATTTCACCAAACATTAATTACTAGCATTACTATGTCGTTTCGAGACAAGCAAGCTTTGTTTGCTATAAAATTAACGACTCTTGCAACGTACGGAGTAATCACAGTTCAGCCTGACCTGACATTTTCACATTCGCACTTAGGCGTGGGTCACATAGGAAGGCGTGAATCGAGGGTGCCCCAAAAACATAGCGTTCGTATAAAATGTACAACGATTGTATCACATAACTTTCCACTCTATCGTGTTAAGCGTTTAGATGATTGCGTCGAAATATGTATTTTACAGTTCGGAGTAGGCTAAATCAGGCAACTCCATTCAGTGGAGTACAATATAATACAATACATTGGTCATAACATTGGCAGTCACAAGTACAATCTGCTGCAACTCATACAAAAACTGCAAGGGCAGTTTAGTTGATCTGTTATTTATTTAATTATCATTTCTGTAACATTAACTCTTTAACGATGTAAGCTTAATTTATATTAATGCTATGCTTACCTATAAGTGGTGTACATACACGTAATTTTATCTTCCTGTAACTCTTTTGTACCATGTTCTGTATGTATGCTGTTGGTGTGCCTAATAAATAAAATAAAATTCATTGATGAAGCAGACCTGGGAGCCAATTCTCACTCAATTAGCGAATAATTCGTATACGACATAAGCTTATGACTTGAATTCTACAAAAAAGTCGAGCGACAGCCAAAATCTGTATTCTGAATGCCATGCTGCATTGAATTGGAATGAGAAAATAAATGTCTAATGACTCTGTCCAGTTACCATCTTCTATTTTTATGCGACAAATACCCAAGCCTTCGAATATTTTGCGTCTGCGCTTTCAATTCGCTTGGGCGTAAATCGCTCTCAGGCCGCAAAAATAAATCGTGGTTCCAAAATCTCGTGGTTCAACACGAGAATCATATAACTCTTCCGAGCCGCAACATCAGGGGACAAAATAGCCACCACGATAGTCGACCTCCGTTAGGAAATAGCATCATAAAAAGAAGAAGATACAGTGGGAACTTACATGGTCGCAACACTGAACTTTTTCGCCCCCTGTTCCACAACCTTTCTTTCTGCTCCGCGCCTTAACATGCCCCTTTCGGTTAGTATCACGCTTATAAAGAGTTCGTAATACCGTCCGTACGTGGGCCAATATCGGCTCACGTACGAGTAAACAAAACGTAACTATGTGGCAGGCACAGATTCCGATTGGTCCCTTCACCCATCTAGTGAGAGTGAAGGTGTTACTAGACGCTGTATAAACCATATCATTACGTAGATGCAAAGTAAGTCTGTCGGGTAATGTGGGATCCAGTGATATTTCTAGAGACACTTTTTGTAAAAAAAAAAATGTTTTTGTCGGTTGGTAGCGCCTGGATAAAACCGCTTTAGGCGCTACGCGTTGATACCTAGCGCCAAAAATGGAAGACAATCATATCTTATCATATCTGACTGTAAAACTAAAGGTCTCGGGTTTGATCCCCAGCCGGGTCAAACTAAGAAACGAACTTTTCTAGTTTGTCTATGTATTTATCGCATGAAATCTATCGTCGAGTTAGCACCTGTAACACAAGTCATTCTATTGTACTTAGTATGGGGCTAACAAGATCTGTGTAATATGTCTATGAATATTTATTTATTATTTATTTGAAAACTCAACATTTATTTGCGTTATTCGGCCTACAAAGAAGCATTCATGTCTAGCGTTCGTTATTTATAAATTGGCAGGAAAATTCGTAAAATTAAGGAAAAAAAGAAACCGTAAAAGGTAAACATAAATTTGAGTGATTGTTTTTGTGTAAGAGCGACTTTGGCGACCTGTGCGCCTAAGGCGCTGCTTCATAATACGATCCTTAAGTCCCAAACAAATGTAGCTTGCTTTTTATTTACAAAAGACATGCCACGCAATGAAACTTACGTTTAGAGGGCACAAATCGTGATTTGATCGTGCTTAAAATGTGGTTTGATATGGAAATAAACTTATCAAAAATGAATTATAGACTAATAGGGTCTTTTCATAAAAACTATACTCAAGGCTCACCGAGGCTCGTTGAGGGGCTACCTTAAGTAAAGTACACTCTGTTAGCTTTAAGAATATAGGTACCTCGGCTACTATCGGATAGAATCGGATATAAGGTAAGGTTTATTTTGTACGTATTGTTATATATAAGTTTACATAACTTTTCAAAATTGTAAAGAAAAGTTTTATACAGAGCAGGAAGTAGTATTTTTGGCGAAAACCGAAGCCTACTCTAGAGCCCGAGATATATTCTAATGTAATATCTTGTATATACAATATATATATTATACAATAACACGATGGAGGCTGCTTGTGTTTGCTTATGAGACGGGTTGAAGCTTATTTCTCTGCAAACCACTAGATCTCAATAATAACTATGTCGCATGCACTACGCTCAATGTCAAGTGAAGAGCTGAGGCCGTATATGTTAGAGCTTCAATGCAAGAAGTAACAGCTGCTGTTACGAAAACACGTATTTGTTAGGTGGGCGTTGTGGATTGAAGGCTGGAAAACATAGGCCTACAATGGTTTTTGTTAGGTTGCGCCAACGTTATCTGAAAGCATTATCTATCTGTTTATCCACGGGTAACCTCTATCTAGTGAATATGTCCAAAAACGTCTCACATCGTGACATTTAATATGAAATCAAAAACTTTATTGTAAAACGGGTAGGTTACTGGCTCGCAAACCAGGATTATATATTATGGACAGCCAGTTACTTCCAAATAAGTTTCCATGGATAAATTATATTACTGTATGTCCCCACTGCTGGGGCACGATTTCTTACTGCATCGCACGAAGATTAGGCAATACTTCACCACGGGGGCCAAGTCCGGGTTGGTGGAGGATTGTAAGACAGTGGCAGGACTTAATGTCAGAAGTTATCAAGCCGCCTATAAGGCCTCTGACCTGGCTTAACGACTGTCATTACATGACAGCCGGCTCAAACGGCTTAACGTGCCTTATGAGTATCTGTAGATAAATTGTATTACTGAAAACCTTGTAAATCAGCAATTTGTTCGTTTATATCTGAATACGTATTCACCTATTTACTTACTTATTAGTGACTTGCAGCAAATCGTCCTTAGAAGGATTCGGCAGCACCTTTTTGTGTGCTAGGTAACTAGTCTAGACAAAAGCGGAGATGGCAGGACGACCTTCAACCTTTTTGCCCGGGTGGAGATGACTGCTTAAGACAGGGAGCAGTAGAAGATCATTGGGGAGGCCCAACATTGAGACACAAACATGGCAGGCTAAAAAAAGGCTACTACTCTATGAACTATCACAACACATGCACAATCAATGACTACCAGGGTCTAGAATGCGTTATAGATGACAAATTTTGTCTTACTCGTATATAAGAAATGGGCTTATTCTTGACGTCTATCTAGCTAGAGGGTTAAGATATGGTCTACGATGAACCGAGTTTGCCCAGAAGAAGCCTGTTCGCACGCATCTTAAAGAGGTTCGGCTAATACGTGTATGAAAATACAACGGATGACGGCAAGGTATTCCGCACTTTGGCTGTGCGTACTATGAAGGATTACGAAAAGCGCTTAATGCGAAAGCTTGCAATGTCAATCAACTGCGGATGGTCATCCGCAGTACGTCTGATGTTACGATTTCGGAACACGTGTTAAATCAATAAATATGTTTGTTTGTTACACTTAATTGTACAATAAAACTTAAATAACTTACAAAGTCATTATTAATTTAATAATAATTATTATTATTAAATTAATAATAAAGATAATAATAATAATTATTGTACCTACCTGTAAAGATTGCACAATTGGCGGGCTTAATACTAGATAGTATTTTATTCTAGCCAACCAACAGGTAACGTGGAAAAGGTAGTAGGGGGTAGTGTCAGAGAGGTGATATTTTATCATAATTATGTTTTTAAAATTATACTATGTATTAATAAGTACAATAATTATAAAATTACATATATACAAAGATAATAATTAGGCACAAAGGCGAACTTATTTCTACAGAAATTAAAAGGGTCTAGAATATGTTATTTCATTGTAGTATATTGACAGGTGCCACGTTCATGGTGATTTCACTTCATTGCTGCTTGAAGTCTACGCGAGCACACCTGTGTCCAACCTTTAGGCGTCAATGGTATGAAAAAACAAATCACATGCCTCGAGGCTAAATATACCAATATATTAGGTACACTGATCTGCAAAACTATGTACTACAGTTTTGTTTTTATCAAAGAAAGAGTTTTTTTCAGCCATGTCTCAAAAGAAGGTTACCTACTACGGAGATCTTAGACGCAAAATAAGTTTCGAGTCGTTTTTATTTCGAAAGTAAATCTCGTGCACCTAAAAACTTATTGCAATTTTACAAGTGTGATGATAAGATAAGATAAGAATATTCTTTATTGTACACCGGAAAAATAGTTACAGAAACGGCAGATACCAAAGATCAAATACAATTGGCGGCCTTATTGCTAATAGCAGTTTTTCCAGGCAACCTCAAATTGGAGAATTTGCCGAGGAGAAGTAGATACGGGTAGCCGGTGCAAATACGAATATTAATAGACAAAAGTACGTATAAGTACCTAATAATAGACATACACAGATCATACTTAAATACTCTAAATAAATATCTACATATATATAAATAGTGTCTTATAAAAAGTGTGTCATATGAACAAGAAAAAGGTTATATACCTACATATATATGTAAAGAGAAGTGACAGCAAAATTACTACTTAAATTAAATTTATACTTAGTTTTGCAGATCTGTATAACTGAATTGTGGGCTTTTTGCGACGGTTTCTTCACACAAATATATACGTGAACAGTTACAATAATCAAGGCGTAGGTAAGGACTCTATCGACTCATTCAATGAGAAACCAAGGTCAATATCTATTGTGGAATCAAGACGCAGTATCATTGTAGATTCTCCGACGTCTTGTCTAAGTTTAAATGGATGTGAAAAAGAAACGACTCCTATCATACATCACGACCACAAAATACGGCGGCAGTCTGAGTATTACATATTAAACACGACTACTCAATTAACGCACTCATGTTGACCCTCCTGCCGTATATTTGTGTATGACGCTAAAGTTCACCATTCACAGGTGCAAAGTGAAATGCATCTGCCATATAAGGAAGTCTACCTTTCTCGTCAGTACCTTCACATTCTTAGAATGGTACAAAAGATCCACTTCTGTTTGACTTATGAATAATATTTACGATTTTTGAACAAAAACTTTCGTACACACTACATGTGTACATTATTAACTCAAGTAATCCGGAAATAATTTCACAATACTTCATGAACCCTCACTAATAGCAACTATGTCTAGAATGAAATAATAGTGGACTGAATTTGAAGAAAAGAAGTATTATACAATTAAATATATATATATATTATGTAAGTACAATAGTTCGCGTCGCATACGAATCGAAATCGGTCCGTTCGAGAGACGACGGTAGTTGAAGTGCCGTATGCGGGGGTGCATACAGACAGTAAGGCCCGCCACTGTCTTACAAACCTCCACCAACCCGGACTTGGCCCCCCTGGTGGAGTATGGCCTAACCTTCCCGCGATGCAGGAAGAGAACCGTGCTCCAGCAATGGCGACATACAAGGGTTGATATCGATGGGAGGCCCGTCTCGCCCCGGTCTCCGCCCGCGCCCGCTCACTCCCCGCGCGCCTCCTAATGAGGCGGCGAGCTGTCTTGACCAATTTACGATCTCGGACATTAGAAACATTGCAAAGGACCCAGACTAAGGCCATTACTACACGTTCGGTATCGCGGAGGGCTAGACAGAGATAAGGATTTACCCCTAGCTACAATCCTAACAAATTTCCGTCCTCTAAAAAAATGCACTTTATAGCTTAATGTTTCCCAAACGGATCCCTTAATCATAAATATTTTTTCTATGCTCACAATATTTTTAATGACACACTGTAGTGAAGGCGCATCCCTGCGTAGGGACGATACACTAAAAGTTTTTAACCTTGTCAAGTATTCTACTTTTTGTCGGCGCGCTTTATATATTATGTATATATTTGCCACATTGCAGCTTCCTATTACTAATAGTGTTTAATTAAGCTAAGCCGCGGACAGACAGACATACCGACGTACATGGCGAAACTATAAGGCTCGGCGCATGTTGAGACGCAGGCGACGCAGTACAGCGCAGCAAAGTTCAGTACAGGGCAGGGCGGTTGAGGCAGACATAGGCCCCCACCGCATGCTGCGACGCAAATACTCGCTCCATTCCTTGGCAACTCTCAACCATAATAACTCTTTCAATGTCTTTTTTTAATAGTCTGGATAATTTGTATCATACAAACAAGGTTCACAGCGAGCCAATTCAATTAAATGTTCTGTCATAGCAACAAAATACGCCTCGACGTGCATGCGCTGCGCAGAAATCTGTGCCCGCACTTCAACGAGACGCAGAGCAGGGCAGACACATGTCTGCGTCACGCGTGCCTGCGCTGCAGCGTACGTAGCTCAATGATGTTTCATGCTTTACAAAATCTGCGGTGCCCTGCGCTGCGCTGTGCTGCGTCGCCTGCGTCTCAGCATGCGCCCAGCCTAAAAGTTCCTTATTAACCAAGGAACTCTAAGGCAAGGAACTCTCTTTCTTATTCTCATAATTTCATTGTAACTATTTTTCTTTGCTCTCAGCCTGATCAAACGTTCATTGAATGTAAAATAATTCATAAAATGCATGTTAGTTAGTCTGACTAACTCGTCTAAGTTTCGTATTATTGTAACCATGCTGTGTACACATGTTTTGGATATTAGTCAGGATCTTACATGTTAATGTTATCTTGATGAAGTACCTTTACCGGCTAATATCTTTTTTGTGTGCATAATTCAGAAGACAGAAGCAGATGAAGAAGAGGAAGTCTTCTGGCTTTTCTTATGTTTGTGCTTATTACGTTTACTTTTGATATTAATATATAGAGAGGTCGGCTGACCTGCCAAAAGGTTACTAGGTGCAAGAAGAGACTCTCTCAAATGTGCAATGCCTAGTTTTTTATGTGCGCGGCTGGGCGTATGCTTTCTAGTCATTATTAACAGGTTTGAGATATTTCCAAGTCATAACTTTCGGAATTACTGCACTTGTTAAATATTCACTATAGTTACTTGTACACGTTATATAAACACACGCCAAGGGCTTATATATAACATAAGCCTATTTTTACTATTAGAATATTTCGAATATTCAAATCGATATCAACCCTTTCGACGACTCCACTGCTGGGGTACGGGTCTCTTTCTGCATCAGACTCCACCACGGGGGTCAAGTCTGGCTTGGTGGAGGATTGTAAGACACTGGCGGGCTTTACTGTCAGAAGTTATCAAGGCGCCCATAAGGCCTCTGACATAGCTTGACGACTGCTATTACATGACAGCCGGCACCAACGGCTTAACGTGCCTTGCGAAGCACGGAAGCGCTCGGAAAAAATGCCACTAGCGGTAGACACGGGATGGTCACCCATATAGTGCACCTGACCGCGCCCGCTGTTGCTTAACTCAAGTGATCGATTCCAATGACTCGGTTCGACTAGACCACGAGCGCTAATATCACAAATATTCACAAACCCATAAGCATAAAAATATACCTATTCTACGTTCGATTCTCAGACCTACGAAATTCGCACCCTTCCTCGGCCTCGAGGAGGTCGCTCCTGGTTTAGGGGTCCTTAAGACCAAAACCAGCCCCAATGTGGTGTTTAGTGGGTAGGCGCACTTCTTGTGAGTCCCACATTGGCAGCACGGCCGTGGCCGTGCTGTTATGCATGAGCATTCACCACCTCTCTTCCCCGTGTTCTCCGGAGGGTGCTCTTTATAGGGCTAAAAAAAACCTACCAAATATACACAAAAAAATCCTAAAATATCGGCTAAAAAGTTTTGACAATCGATATAAAACACTGTGACTCGAGGCATCGACTTGTTAGTTTGGATTTATGTCACACTCTTTCTAACTAAGTAAAGCAAGACAGCGCGATGCCATATCTCTGGACTGAATCTGCGTGTCGACTTTATACTCGGTAAGCTTTGTCTAATCGAAGCTAGATTTCAATCTGTGATGGATTGTTTTCGTTGTTCTCGTTAGCTTACAAGCACAGCCCGCACTAGTTAATGCGCAGCCAACTTTAAGTTGCATAAGTATCTAACTTGTAGATTTCATCAAATCAATAATAAAATTTAAACTATGCATTATTCGTCTTTAGAAAGAGGTCAGTGCACAATTTTACAACTGTTTGTCATCAATTAAGTATAGCCATGTCGGAGGCCTTATGAGCGGCTTGATAAGTTCTGACAGTAAGGCCCGCCACTGTCTTACAATCCTCCACCAACCCAGACTTGGCCCCCGTGGTGGAGTATTTCCTAACCCTCCTGCGACGCAGGAAGAGACGCGTACCCCAGCAGTTGGGACATACAAGGGTGGGTATCGATCGAATTATATCGTTCGTGATCATGAGGAAACCTTAGTATCTGAGATGTTGGCATACCTACTTCAGCGCTTGAAAATGTCACGCGGTGGGCACGCGTCATGATTAAACCCACTCTCTCTCTCTGGCAGAACACCTGTGCCCTACAGTAGGGCGTATATAGGCTGTATTATTATATCACACGGAATACTCGTAAGTAGTAAAACCATGCAAAAAGGGATAAAGAATTTGTTACATAGACTCCTGACTTTGACTCACTCACATGCTAACGCAATCGCGTGACACTACACAGCTGGGCCGCCGTATGACGTCACAAATTTAAATATTTCAAAAAATTATTTCATAGTGATAAATTTAATTAATCGGAAAAAAAACGAAATTAGTTTCTTAAAATCACGTCTAATATCAGGAAAAAAATTAAAATACTGCTATCACAAAAAGTTTCCTTCCCTAACATTAACCTTTACATCCGAGCACTCGGTTACAAAAAAAATAACAACAAAATGTGATTAACAACGGTTAGCCAGAGGTGGCGAGTTCGAGTCCCGGCATGGGTGGATTTTTTAGCCTCTAAATAGGTTTTTTATAACTGTTGTTAGCACGGGTTAGTGCGTTAAAAAAAAGTATATAAAAATGTAAATTAAACGAGTAAAATCCGTGTAAATACAGTTTTTATTATAGTAAAACCATGCAAAAAGGCATAATACTGGAAAAGAATGTCGACACCACATTAACCTTTACATCCGTGCACTCGGTTACAAAAATATTAACAACAAAATGTAACATTATTGTAATGATTCTTATTCTTTTTAATCGGTCCCTCGATTCTGAGGATCGTGACCATATACAATAGTTCTTCATTTGTCTCGGTCATATGCGCAATGGGATGCGTGCTGAATGGATCCCCCAGCTGCCTTCTTTATGGCATCGGACCAGCGCATTGGTGTTCTGCCTCTCGCTCGTCTGCCCTCTAACTGACCCAAAACGATCTGCTTTTCTAGCCTATGACGTCGTGACCGCATAATATGCCCAAAAAAGCTAAGGGATCTCTGGCGACAGACTGACGACAGTCGCTTCGTTATTCCGAGCTCGTTGAGTATATAAATATTGGTTCTGAAGGCTGTCCACGGGATTCTGAGCATTTTCCTCCAACACCACATCTCAAATGCATCGATTCAGCTACAGTCGCGGCTTCTGACGCATCATGTCTCGGCACCGTAAGTGAAAATGGAGAACACCAGTGACCGAACCAGCCGCACCTTAGTTAGCTGACGAATGCTACGGTTCCTCCATATCTTGTCCAGATTCGTCATGGCGCTCTTGACCATACCAGCCCTGCGGCTCAGTCTCTCCTCCTCAGAATCTCCTCAGTACAGCTGCCATCATTAGTCACCAGAGAACCGAGGTAAACAAATTGGTTGACTTTGTCGTAGCCTGCAAGAGCATCTGTTTGCGGTAGGAGTTGTGCTCTGTCTACAACCATTATTTTGGTTTTATAATGGTTAATTTTTAGACCAAGTTTGGCGCTCTCAATTTCAATCTTTTTAAGTATAGCAGCCATCTCTACCTCGCTTTGTGCCACTATCGTGGTGATCTTGGATTTGTGATTTTGCAGCCACCTACAGCCACGCCACCATCCCAGTCCTCAAGTGCCTTCCGCATAATATGCTCGCCATAGATGTTAAATAGCTTTGGGGACAGAATGCACCTCTGACGTACGCCACGTCCTATATGGAAAGTATCTGATTCATTATCTTCCAGTTTGACGAAGCAAGTGCCATCAAGGTACAGATTCTGAATTATGAAGAATTGTAATGATAAAGATTCTAAAAATAGTTATCACAGTTGTTAAGATTAAAAACCTATTTAGAGGCTAAAAATTCCACCCATGCCGGGACTCGAACTACCCGCCAATTTAAGTCGACTTTTTAAATTTTAAATATGGAACTCACCGCGTAATTGTTGCGGCTTATTCGGCTCAAAGAAGTTAGCGCTAACTTCACACTGACTGTTTAGAAGGCATTTTTTTTAATTAGTTTTTTTTAAAAGCCTATGTATTACAAAAACTCTTCACAACGACAGTAGTTCTATTTTTAAAGTTCATTCCCGCCCTTAGGTGAGAAGTAATTTGTATGAGTTTTTTCCTCCCTAAGTCCCTACGGAGGGAAGCAGCATTTTCCACCCAATCAGATCAAAACAACACTACTTTCAGAGTATAAGAAACTAAAAGTTATGTCCTATTTCTAGGACGCCAGGGCATAGGAGGCTATAATATATACATTTATACATTTTTGTCTTCATTTCATTGATGATAACGGGCTTAATTATTCGAATCCCCACAAGAATAGGAACATCTTTACTAGACCGACGTGCCACTGAGTGAGTGCTACTGTTTCTTTTCTTTGCACAATGCTGTAACTGGTTGTATTTACATACGCTGGCTGCCCAGTTCGAATGTGAAAGTAGGTGTACACTTACCTATTGTGCTAATTGTGGCGCAGTGATTTGTTATTCCATTATGTAGCTGTCTCTGAAGTATACGACCCGTGTTAGGACGTTGGCGAATCGTTTAAAACGCTTAATGGATAATAATGTTTGTTTATGTCTGTCAGTTTATGTCAGTTGGTTTCACCAACCAAAATGATGGAGTAATAATCTATCACAAAACCGACTTAAAATTTAAAATAACCGAACCGAAATTTGAAGATGCGAACTGTCTTCTTCTTCAATACTCTAGTGAAATCTCTGTGATAGGTCTATATCGCCCCCCTTCAAACGAAAAACACGAAAAATTTATTGAGAGCTTAAATACACTTGTCTCAACACTACATAATTACAAATCCATAATTGTCATAGGAGACATCAACATAAATATTCTTGAGACCAGTACACAAACGGAAGACTATTTAAATGCCACAGCATCCCTTGGTTTATTACCAGCACATACATTTCCAACCCGTGAAAAAAACTGCTTAGACCATGTCATGCTGAAAACAACATTTGAAACCACAACTCTAGTCCTTGATACGAGTCCAACTGACCATTCACCTATATTATTCTCCACTAGACTAAAAAAAGATTATCCGAAACCCAAAGCAACATACAATAAAATTGACCATACTGCGGTTATCGCAGAGATCGAGAGCAAAAGTGAGCTCTTTTTTGAAATAAAAAAATGCCCCGATCCTTGTGAAGCTGCAGAGCTCCTTGTATCCTCCATCTCTGAAATAATAAAAACTCATACTAGTATAGTTAGCATCCCGCACAAGAAAAGGAAGCTAAAGCCTTGGATAACAGACGGACTATTGCGTTGCATACGGAACCGTGATAAGCTACATAGAAAAGCTAAGAAGTCTCCTGATGGCTCTATTTATAAATTACCTACCGTAGATACCGCAACTTTTGCAACACTTTGTTAAAAAAAATCAAACGAAATTACGAAAATAATGAGTTAGAAAATGCAAAAAACAACCCTAAAGCCATCTGGAACGTTCTAAAGCGCGTAGCTAATCTTCACAAACCAACATGCTCGGCTACTGAACTTCTGACGATCAAAGCTGATAAACAATCAGCAATTGATGATGTAAACAGTTTCTTTGCCAACATAGGGAAAACTCTTGCAGAGAAAATAAAGCCGCTACCTACAGCACAGATAGCCCCTAAGATGATGAGCAGTCATAACAATTCAATGGCATTGTTTGAAACTGATGAAGCTGAAATTGAAAAATACATCCTAGATCTCCGAAATGACTGTGCTTCTGGCTGGGACGGAATCTCAGCAAGCATAGTAAAAGCAGCCCGACGTCTAATAATCCCACCATTCACTTACATTTGCAACCTATGCATTAGAACTGGTACTTTCCCATCTGTTTTTAAAAGGGCTATTGTCCATCCAATCTACAAGGACGGTGACAGAGGCAGTGTCAACAACTATAGGCCCATATCCGTATTGACTATTTTGTCAAAAATAATTGAGAAGTTACTCAACAAAAGATTAGTGAACTATTTAGAATCTGTAAAAATTATAGCAGACAATCAGTACGGGTTTCGAAAGGGAGTGTCAACGGAGGATGCCGTAAATGACCTAGTCAACACAATAGTTGATCAGCTTGACAGTAAAAAGAAGTCAATTGGCATTTTTCTTGATCTCTCCAAGGCTTTTGACACTGTCTCTGTACCCATCCTCCTGCATAAGCTAGAACTTGCTGGGATTAGAGGAACCGCACTAGATATCTTCAGAGACTATCTTACAAATCGGACACAATGTGTCAAAATTGAAGATTCTATCAGTAACGAGCAAGCGATTTCGTTTGGCGTCCCACAGGGCAGTGTTCTTGGCCCAACACTTTTTCTCCTATACATAAATGATCTTTGTCGACTGACACTCCCAAATTGCAAAATCATCACATATGCTGACGATACAGTATTACTAGTGGATGGCAGGAGCTGGGAGGAGGTACAATACAGTGCAGAAGTGGCCCTAGAACAGACAATGACTTGGTTCTCACACAATCTCCTCACGCTTAACATACCTAAATCAAAATTTATTACATTCACTATCCAAAAAGTATCCCAACCGAAAAATATCACAATAAGAGCCCACACCTGCTCGGGGGTTTCAAAGTGCTCTTGTCTCCAACTAACCAGAACTGATCACCTGAGGTACCTTGGTGTGCAAATAGACAATACACTGACCTGGAACAAGCATCTAGATACACTTGTAACACGCGTTAGGAAACTATGCTATGTATTTAAGCAGCTAAGGTCAGTTGCTTCTTTCCATACCCTGAAAACTGTCTATTTTGCATTGGCGCAGTCTATTATTAGCTACTGTATAACAGTTTGGGGAGGTACTTTCACCACATATCTCTTACGTTTGGAAAAAGCTCAAAGAGCTGTCCTTAAAGTTCTTACCAAAAGACCCTTCAGATATCCTACCACTTTATTATACCAGAACGTTCAAGTTCTGACAGTACGCCAACTTTTTGTTCTACAAACTGTGCTGAGAAAACACGCCACGCTTTTTTTTAATCCAAATATCTACGAAATAAAAAGACGAAGTGATCTTGTATGCAATACCATCGTACATAGAACTGTTTTTGCAAGCAGGCATAATATCGTAATAAGTCCTCGTCTGTACAACATAGTAAATAAAGAAAAGCTTATCTATCCTCTTACTACAAGAAAATGTAAAGTGATTGTTCAAGCCTGGCTACTAAACTTAAGCTATACAGAAACTGAAAAACTTATAACCATCACCAAATGATCCGATCCAGACACGACGAGTATTGGCAATTTCATGAAATGCATCTTTAAAATAGAGGTAAATAACAACAACAATTCACATCACATACATACACACACACACTCACACAAAAACACATACATACATACATACATACATACATACATACATACATACATACATACATACATACATACATACATACATACATACATACATACATACATACATACATACATACATACATACATACATACATACATACATACATACATACATACATACATACTAATACTCTCACTTACACACACCATATCCCTCCTTATTTTTTAATCATAAGTCTATTAACGTCTTTAATTGAAGTAATATAAATAATCGTAATTATTATGTCCCGAATTAAAAATTCTGGTCTTATCTATTTAGGTACTCTAGAACCAACTTACAATACCATTTCGGGAAGTGGCGTTGGTGACTGTTATACAGTTCTAATAAAGAACTAGTACAGTTGCCATCGTAAGTACAAAAAGATCATAATAAATTGAACCACTAGTTTAAGTAGAATAAGTACCTTATCATGTATGCCTATTTCTTATGAATAAATAAATAAATTTGTAAAAATTTGTAAGTTTATATGTAGGAGCGGGAGAGGGGAGTACTGAACCGATTTTAAAAATTCTTTCAGCAGTATTACGAAGTATTTCGAACTCCCTGAAGTTCCAGGGAGGACAATTAATTAATTATTTGTTGTCAGCAATAAAGCTGGCGATCGAGAAAATTGCACGCGTGAACTTGGTATGGGGCGGACAGCGGATTTGGTACGCTTCATACAACATCCGTTCGTCTGGAAAGTTGTCTGCTGAACATAATTAGCACTATGTCATGTTCACTCGGTCCGAGGGTACGTCTGTTAATACTGTAATACTATTGACTGACGATCGAACCTGTTATGGTCTGGACAGCGGATTCGGTACGCTCCATACCATATCCGTTCGTCAGGAAAGTTGTCTGCCGAACACAATTTTATTTCTACAAGTTCTATTTCGGGTTCGCTTGGTCCTTTGGTACGACCAATCCGCTGTCCGACCCGTACTAAGCTCATCATCTCATCATCAATCCATTATGTCCCCACCGAGGGCCTCGGGTCTCTTCCCCGAGGAAGGTATAGACCATACTCAAGCACGGGGGCCGAGCCCGGATTGGTGGAGGCTTGCAAAACTAGTGGCTGATCTTATTGTTAGAAGTTTTCAAGCCGCCCTAAGGCTTCTGACTTGGCTTAACGACTGCCATCTATCGACGGCAGCCGGCACCAACTGCTTAACATGCCTGGCGAAGCACGGAAAAAATGTCTCTAGCGTTATGCAGCTACCACACGTGCATGCTTGACCACAGATAGCATGAAAAGACTGAACGTCAGTCATAAACGGTCACCGATCCATGCACTGAATGCGCCCTATGTTGCTTAACCTTCATGATCGTTTAAGATCACTCAGGCAGCCGGGGCTACGACCGATTCCGTACTAAGCTCGATCGTCTGTCAATACTATAAAGGTTTACGTTGTATCAACTATATAATGCATATATGTCTACTAATTAGCTACTTGGACCTAACGATCACGATGATTGATACAATTTGCTCCTCAAACGCTTTCACTTCCAAATACCAACCGGTCCAGGTTGACAGCTTCTACGGGATGACATGACACGTCCATTGTCCGAGTACCGACGACCCACCCGGCTGACCAATCATCTGATGGTAATCTGTCCACGTAACCATCAGGGCTGGGACACCGGGTATTCTGTTCCAAAAGTGACACTTAGTGGAACAAGAGCTTGAAGATTGAAAACATCAAAGTCACTTTTCCTAATAATCTTGAAAATAAAAAATCCTAGCAGTCCCACAATCCGTTTACACGATTATTGTTACTATGGCAACTCAATAAATAAATAGAGTGTTGCTTGAAAAAACTTTGCAGTAACAATAAAATATCCTTTGTATCAATTTAAATCTATGTCCACTGTCACAAACTTTCATATTTATAATAATAGTAAAAGTAGGATACTAGTAAAATGTATTTTAAATATATTGTACCCTATAGTTAAAAGGTCAAATCTAACATTGGTAAAAATAAAATATTTGTGCTAATAAGGATGCATAATGTTTATGAAACGATGCTACGAATGTTTATGAAATTTTATGTAACTCGGACCTGATATTTTTTTCATCACTAGGAAGTAGAACTTAGAATCGAAGGATTTAAGGATTGCATTGCACCCTGTATATTACATATAAATATACACAAAACTAAATATTTTAGAAAAATTGTCAAAGAGCTAAATTCGGTCAAATTTTTATGTAATTTCAAGCCCCGAGGTGTTTAAGCACCCCAGACACTCAGGTTTCCTCGTGATGTTATCCTTCACCGTTAGCGATTGTTATTGGTACACTTCACAAATGTACATAACTTAGAAAACAAAGTCATTGGTACGTGCTCGCACTGAGAATCGAACCTGGGTTTTCTCGGTTCCAAATCCAGTTTTCTACTCACAGGGCTACCGCCGCTCTTATATACAGGAACAAAATGACGAGAACACTCAGTTTTTCCACCAATGTAGTAACGACGTCGAAACAACATTTACTTGAGTATTCAATCACCAACCATGATTCAGTAGAGTAAGCAATGATGGTTCCTAACCACTGATAATTTCTATAGAGTCGTGTGTTTACTTTTTACCCGATAGCGAAAACCAAAGCGGCAATTATGTGTGTATGTATGTATGTATGTATGTATGTATGTATGTGTGTGTGTGTGTGTGTGTGTGTGTGTGTGTGTGTGTGTGTGTGTGTGTGTGTGTGTGTGTGTATGTATGTATCTAGTATGTATGTATGTATCCCTCGCAGACGTTGAGCGCTGGATTAAGAACGCGTGCCTCACAAGCTATTAACGCCACGTAAAAAACAAAATATTGCCAGCTGCCACTGGCAGTAAGTCACTAAAAAGTAAACAAAATAAAAACTAGACTGCTAAAAAGTTTTAAACGAGGGGAGCTAAAAGAGTCTATTGAATACCTCAGCAGGCGGTTACGCATTTATCTAATGGTTTTAGAAATTTACCACTTTTTAAAACGGTGAATTCTAGCCTCTTAGGCCGTGCGACTAGGCGAGTTTTCGGCAGGCGGCTTTTTAGTTTATTAAATATATAATTTTTTTTTATTGAATTTCCTCATTCATGCAACGTCTTTTCGCATGAATTGAGAATCTTCAAACCCAGTTAGGGCAGCACGAGTCTTTGGCAACACCAGTATTACCTTAAAAAGTTCGTGAAATTAGTACGACTGTTTCCTCTTTTGTAGTGTGGTGACATCTCGAAGCACCATTTACGATAAGCATATGTAATCGCCTTCTTGACGCACTAAAAAATTTAGGCCAATAATGCCAACTATCGGCCAACATGTCGGCCTCGGTGGCGCAGCGGTTTAGCACGCTGACTGTAAAACGAAAGGTCCCGGGTTCGATCCCCGGCCAGGGTGCCAATTCTCACTTCATTAGCAAATAAGTCGTATACGACTCAAAGGCTTCTGACTTGGAATTCTAAGTAAAAAGTCGAGCGACAGCCAAAATCTGTTTTCTTAACGCCATGTTAAATTGAATTCGAATGAGAAAATAAATGTCTAATGACTCTGTCGAGTTATCTTATTTTTATGCGACAAATGTCATAAGCCTTCGAATGTTTGCGTCGACGCTTTCAATTCGCATGGGCGAGAATCGACCCCATGATTAAACTAGGAAACGAACTTTTCTAGTTTGTCTCGGGTCTTGGATGTTATCTATGTATGTATTGTATTAAATTTATCGTCCAGTTAGCACCTATAACACAAGCCATTTAGTTGTACTTAGTATAGGGTTAACGAGATCTGTGTAATATGTCCAAGAATATTTATTTATTTGATTTAATCAGGTATACGTTAGGTGGCAACTGATGTACAGTCTATTAGCTTTTAGAATATACCTCAGGCTCTAGAGTAGGCTTCGGTTTTCGCTGAAAGCACACGAGTGTAATACCACTTCCTGCTCTGTATAAGACTTATTTAATATTATTTATTTTATTTAACTGCGTAGAAAAAGGCATCACACATTCAAAAAATTCGCAGAAAGCTTTGTCATAAAAAGTGGCACAATGAACAGTATAAAACTAAACTAAGTTAATCGAAAATATCGCTCCGGGACACACCCGACCCAAGAGTTTCCATGACGCTAGCAGCATTACCTCGTTGCACCGCTAGGGAGATCCTTTGCGTCATACCCCCGACTCCTCAGATGCCGACCGATCTCCATAATAAAAAGTTTTTTATCATTTAATTAAGTGTCATGTTCGATCCGATCTTTCTATTACATGAATATATCCGATTCTATCCGATAGTAGCCGAGGTATATTGTAAAAGCTAACAGACTATACATCAGTTGCCACCTATAAGTATAGCTGATTGATGGCATTATCGGCCTAAATTTTTTAGTGCATCAAGAAGGCACTGATTACATTTGAAAAACCTATTTAGAGGCTAAAAATTCCACCCATGCCGGGATTCGGACGCACGACCTCTGGCTATCCGTGCCTGCGCTCTTCCAACTGAGCTAATCGGCGACCCACCGGCATGAGTGAAATTTCGAACCTCCTTACAATATTCTCTGTATTACATTTTACATTGTACTTTGACATTCAGCAAACAGGATGTAAATTCTTTACGTTGAAATAAATTGATATGATTTGATTTGATCATCTACAAGTAAACGAGTTAATTCGGGGTCCGAGCCCCGGCTGGGGACAAAAAAAACCCAGATCTTGGATGTTTACATGTTTGTGATGACGCTATTTCTGCGACACAGGGTATCCTAGGGTGGGGTCAGAAGCAATGTATGTGCCTGTATGTAAATGTTAAGTTAATCTTGAAATAGGGCAAATGGGAGTCACATTCGTGCAAGAAGCGGCAAAAAAAAAAACACTTTGGTTGAATTTTTGGCTTCATATATATTAAATATAAAGCCGCGGATTTCCTTACGATGTTTTCCTACACGATTAGCGTCTCTTATTGCTACTATCTATCTATATCTATAATCAGCCCACATCAACGCACTGCTGGGAATAGGCCTCCTTTTTATTGCGCCATTCCTCACGGCCCTGTGCTAATCTGATCCATCTCTGACCCGCAACCCTCATGATGTCGTCTGACCATCGTGTCGGTGGTCTGCCTACCAACCTTCTTACCTCCCTTGGCCACCACTCCGATACTGCCCTGGTCCACCGGCCGTCTACCCTTCTAGCCAAGTGTTCCGCCCATCTCCACTTTAAGTCTGTGATCCGCTCACCAACGTCTTCTACCTTGGTTCTTCGACGAATTTCTGCGTTGGGTACGCGGTCCACAAGCGATATGCCCAGCATGGCACTATTATATTACTTATTGCTACTACTAAATAACAAACATGGAAATATGCATGCCTGGAAGATCGACCGACATGCCGTCGTCTGCAGTATCCCCAAATCACAGAAAAACTAAATTTATTTCAATATGAATAATTATCATTATTTTGTGGAATGTCAATATTGTAAAGCTGTCTTTAGGTCAATATTATAATGGAGAAAAAGGAGTGACAAATACTCCGTTTAAAGAGTCAATTTAAGCCTCTCTTTATAAAGCAAAATACCCACCTAACTTCACAAACGAAAAGATCCAAATATATTGGCTTCGGTACTTAATTACTTTTGTAATAATCAGGCGATCCAAGGAGTACCTGAGGCTAAATAAGACCCGTAATTCAAAATGGTGGGTCAAATGCTTAAAGCAAACATGACTCGGAAAGTCTGTTCGGAATGCAATGTTCCATGCACGCAAATATTAGTTATCTACAAAATTGTGTGGTTCATTCACGACTGCAAAGGCCTATGCAGATCATGGAAATAACACTAGAAAAAGAGCAAAAAATATTAAAGTCAAATAGGTTACAAAAATAGATACAGGCATTAGGATTGCCTGTACTATGGCTAATGTTTCTAGTTTCCAGTTTTTGTTTTGCAGCAATAACTGGAAACCAAATTTGCTTATAAGTAAGCTTTACAATTTGTTATTACAACTTTTATAATTTTAAAACTACAGGAAGACAGCATATTTATTAAGGCACAACCATAGGATAGCAAAACTTGGTTTATTTGAGGCAGGAACTTATTATCGTGATGTTACGTAGAAGTCTGTACCTTAGTATGTTTGTTACGTCTTCAAAACCAGCCTCAGAACATAAGCAATTAGTACGAAACTTTCAAATTTAATTAAAACTCTTTAGTTAGGTATATCCAATTAGGATCTCAGGATTTTAGGAAACGGCTTTACGTCCTCAGAATATTGAATTGAGATAGACAGTAGTGTAATAAAGTTAGAAGATATCTCTATCGCAGCTATATGCAGCAAAATGAATGGTTTCTCAATATTATTTTAGCAGCTATTGAACGGAACCTACAGGGTCCACAAAGAGCTTATCAAATAACTGTTAAGTTATAATGTAACAACCTTGAAACTTGTGGAATGCAATAAAGTATTGAGTATTGAGTATTGGAATTATTTACAGTGAAAATGATACCTATACCTACTTTTTGAATGTACAGAGTCTAGCATCTAGTAAACTGACCACTGAGAATCTGTAGTACCTGAGATATCAACCTAATTTACCTCAACACTTTTTAGAGGCCAAAATTTCCACCCATGCCGGGACTCGAACCCGCGACCTCTGGCTGACCGTGCCAGCGCTCTCCCAACTGAGCTAATGGGCGACTCACCGGCATCAGTGAAATTTCGAACCTCTTTAAAATACTTACTGTAATACGTTCGAGTCCCTGCATGGGTGGAAATTTTAGCCTTAAATTAGGTTTTTAAAATTTGTCCTTAGCACGGGTTAGAGCATTAAAAAGAATATAATTACCTATACACTTCTCACTAAAACCGTGTCCTAGGCACTTCATCACCCGAGTGGTCCCTTCACCCACCTAGTGTGTGTGTGTGTGAAGATGCCACTCTGTACTCATTACGTAGATACAGAGGCCAATGATATACTTTATATAGGCGTTACAAGTCACCGCTGGGCACAGGACTACTCTCAGAGTGTAAGGGCTTAATCACCACGCGTGCCCACCGTGAATTGGCGATATCAAGCGCTGAGATGTGTGAACTCCTCGCACATTCAGGTTTCCTCATGACGTGTTCCTTTACAGTTAGCCAGTGGTATTGCCACAGCAACTTCACAAATGTACGTACGAAACTTCGATAACAAAATTCATTGGTACATGCTGGGGTTCGAAACCAGAGCCCTCTGAATGTGAAGACGGCATTCTACTGCTACGCCAGCACCGCTTAGCAATTATATTAGTATTTTTTAAAGGCTGGCGATTATTACACACAGTTACACGCAACTGCATAGTTGTCGAGGTAATGGAGGTAATTTGCTTACTTGCTTAATTTACTTTATTTGAAGGTGTTTTATCTAATAAATAACGGCGATTAGACTTGTTAAATGTGTAATAAATGTGACGACCTCTGTGGCGTAGCGGTAGCGCGTCTGCCTACCATGCAAGAGGTCCCGGGTTCGAATCCCGGCTGGAAACAAAAAAAAAAAGTCCAGGTCTTGGATGTTTACATGTTTGTGATGTCGTTGTTTCTGGTTCCCACGACACAGGGTATCCTAGTGTGGGGCCAGAAGCAATGTATGTGCCTGTATGTAAATGTTATGTTATGTTAATAATCATATTACGCTAAAATTTACAACAGACGCAATTTGCTCTAGTGGCTGTTATATCTTTAATCCACATTAACGATTGAACACCTGTATGTACCCAATGCTGGGGCACGGGTCTCTTCATGTATCGCAGAAAGGTTACGCCTCACCCCACCACGGAGGCCAAGTCCGGGTTGGTGGAGGACTGTAAAGCAGTGGCGGGCCTTACTTTCAGACGTTATCAAGCCCATAAGGCCTCTGACATGACTTAACGACTGCAATTACTTGACAGCCGGCACCACCGGCTTGACGTGCCTTGCGAAGCACGGAAGCGCTCGGAAAAATGCCACTATCGGTAGTCACGGGAGGGTCACCCTTCCTGCACATGACCGCGCCAGTTATTGCTTAACTCGAGTGATTGATTCCAATGACTCGGTTCGACTAGGCCACGAGCGCAATACTCTTTACTGCACACCATAAATTTTGAGAGTAAGTACATGAAAAACTTAAATATCTGAGTTACAGGCTGCCTCGTTCGTCTAGCCGTTAAGGCGCTTGAGTACCAAGACAGAGATTGTAGGGTCGATTCCCACTAGGGGCCGTCGTACATTTTGTACAAGCCTCAGTCTGGTTGTATTTTCATGTTTGTGATGACCTTGTCTGGTTACCATAGTACAGGGTGTCCTAGTTTGGGACCAAATGACCGGGTCAAGTGAATGTGTTGTGTAGAAGGTATCATATTACATACATATATTTTAGTAAAAAAAACTGTACTTACACGGATATTTACTCTTTTAATTTTACAATTTTCCGACGTTTCGGCACTTTTGCAAGTGCCGTGGTAACGAGGAAATACCCGTGCAAATACAGTTTTTATTATTGATAGATAGAGATAGGGAACACTTATTGTACATAAAAAAGGAAATTATACAGATATTTCGTAACCTAAGAGTACAGACGGCGGCCTTATCACTAAAAGTGATCTCTTCCAGACAACCTTCGGATGGACTGGAGCAATATATTGGAGAAGGAAGCAGATGTACAAATAAATGAAAATATTTCAGATACATTTGAATAAAACATGCTTAGTTAAGAAAATACTTATACTAACGAAAGTGATATAAAAATATATTTTTTATATAAATACAGACATTTATAGGCATAACAATAATTATATGGACAGGACTTAAATAAAATACCAACAATAGCAGAACAGTACTATAAATAACAGCAAAAGATTCACATAACACTAGCGAGATAGTATTATTTTACCGTACTTAGTTTTAAAAATGGGTGGGACTTGGCTCTCCGTACCTATTTTCACCGGCAGACTATTCCAGAGACGGACTGGTTGCACGGTGAAAGAGCAGCTGTGGAAGGTGGAGTAATGGGAAGGGATTGGTAGGAGAAGGTTTTGGGGAGGAGAGAAGAGTAAGGATATGAAAAGAGTGAAGGATAAGTGAAGGATATGGAAGGAAAGATAGGAATATTTTTTATTTTAAACCAGAAAAAAAACAATATATAGCTTTATTAGAGTTATTTATTAAAGTTAAGTAAGAAATATATTAAATGTTTAAAACACTCGATAAGTGCCGATTAAAATAGTCAGTGGTAAAAATTTTACAAGAACAAGACGTCCAAACAACAGATTAAATAAACTGCCTTCGCAATCGTGCTGTTGTAAATTAGAGCAAATGTCTTTTAACTTCCGTAAGCTTTACTTCCTTGGAGGTTAATGAGATTCGTATTTTATTTTAACCTTTATAAAAAGGCATTCCTTTAATCCCAATCTTCAAAGAATTTGTTACAGCTGTCATTGGCAGTCTGATGATCGAAGTCGTGGAATATTAATCGAAGTAAGACGATAGCATGTTAACTTATACATTTTAGTTGCTAAGTCGTGAGTATGAGTAAGTTAACCGTTCGAACTGGCAAAACGCTGTCACAGTACAACTCGCACTCGCGTTTATTCGTGTTTGGGCTGGTAAACGTGTTCATTTCTCAACGTAAACCATTACAACTCGCACTCAGCAATTTTAATTTCCATACTTGTCGCTAGGTGGCGCTTCCTCGATGCCATAGAAATATGAGTTTACGTTAACGCGATCGAGTAGTTAAAAAACTCGTACTAAGCACTCAGACCTTACTGCCAGAAGTTTTCAAGCCGCTCATAAGGCTTCTGACATGGCTTAACGGCTGCCATAACATGACGGCCGGCAGCAACTGCTTAACGAGCCTTGCAAAGCACGGAATCGCTCGGAAAAATGCCACTACCGTTAGTCATAGACGGTTTACCCATCCATGCACTGGACGCGCCCTGTGTTGCTTGACCTTCGTGATCGTTTAAGAAAACTCAGGCAATCGGGGGCTACGAGCGATTCGTATGAATGCAAAAATTATGTCACACCAATTAAAGCAAAAATATTTTTAAACCCAGACTCGTACAAATATGACGCAAACGCAAAACGTTCCGCCGCCATATTTGCTTACTCGTTCGCAGTTATGTGGCGCGTCCTCTCTAATCAATTTTATTATTGAGCTTGAGTGGAATGTAATTAGCGGTGCAGTCAGGAGCAAAAGTGTTTACCTACATTTTAGTATATCTTTTTGAAGCAAATGTCTCTAACATTTAGTATTGCCACTTTCCCTTTTATGATTTAACCATTCCAAATGGTTGGTGACGCTGAATGAGATATATACATAAATAAATAATAAAAAATAAAATAAAAATAGCCTTTATTTCTCTGACAATTGTTATTACCTAAGATTAAATCATATTTCAATTAAATTATTACTTTACATTAAATTGACTTTTATTTGATTATAACATTGATAAGATAGGAATATTGATTGAATTTATTATTTGATTCGATTAATTAATTATTCAATTTCAATGTCAGGTTGTCTTCCGACATAGGCCTCCTCTAGGGCTTTCCACTTTTCTCTGTCTCTGGCTGTGGATCTCCATCCTTTGGGTAAATCGTCTTCCCATCTCTTTATAGGTCTTCCTCTATTTCTCTTTCCTTCTCTTGGGTACCATTCGGTTACTTCTCTTGTCCATTTATCTGTCTGTTCTCTCATTATCACTTAGTCCATCTAAACTTCAGCTGCTTTATATTCGTCGTGACATCTACAACTTTTGTTATATTTCTTATTTTTTCTAATGACCATTTATCTTTAAGTTTTATATTTTACATGCTTCTTTCCATATTTTGTTGGCAAACTTTGATTTTTTGAAGGAGTTTCTTTGTCAGTGACCATGTTTTGGCAGGCATGGCAGAACACAGATATTATATACTCTGGTTTTCTCTGAGATTGGTATGTCTTTATTTTTTAATACCTCTGAAAGAGGTATATACATAGATAGAACTTAATACTATACAACCAAAAAAAAAATGTTAAACGTCACTACTCTATTGGGCCGAGTGTATCAGATCCAATTTAATGTCACTGAACATTGTGCCGAGTATATCTCATTTAGTATCACCTGACAATGCTCGACCGTGAGTCGTGACGGTTCTATATTCAAAAAAAGAGCTCCGAAAGAAGTTTTTCACTTCAAGAATCAGGTTGTAGTGCTGCAAAATATGACTGGCATAAAAGAAATAACATAGTCCGTGAACCCTGACGTTTCTATATTAAAAAAAAAGCTCCGTGAGCTCCGTGACCGTGAGTCGTGACGGTTCTATATTCATTCACTTCAAGAATCAGGTTGTAGTGCTGCAAAATATGAGTGGCATAAAAGAAATAACATACGAAAGGCGTCATCACATCACCCACAACACATGCCCGTCACTTTTGACACTATTTTAATTAACACATTTGTGACCGCGCCTGTACCATATTGTTGATAGCATTGCAATAGCCAGTGGGTCAAATATTACCAAATATGAATATGAATGTTTACATTAAATGCAGAAAATTATTTTTAGTTACATTGCATAGCAACTAGTAAGAGCATAACATTCACATATTGCAATGACTTATTCTAGGAGACCAGACTCTTAGTTGTTCATTAGAGTGATATTATAAAAGTAATAATTGTTCATTGACAGTGACAGTCGTAAAAACCTATTTAGAGGCTAAAAAATCCACCCATGCCGGAATTCGAACCCGCGACCTCTGGCTATCCGTGCCAGCGCTCTTTCCAACTGAGCCAATGGGCGACTTACCGGTATCAGTGAAATTTCGAACCTCTTTACAGTGACGGTCAGTGTAGTGACAGTCTGCTTGTTGGCGACAGACCTTTTTTATTGTTTATTTTGAGTTTTTGTACATAAGGTCTTTTTTACTTATGCCAGTTTTAAATTTAGTTTTTCTGTCTAGTAATAGTATTAATTGTCTTGTAAAATATGGTTGAATAAACACGGATTTATAAATAAAATATTTATTATTAAAACAGAAAAGTAGGGCACCATACGGTGCTTAAAACTGCTGGTAGTTTACTAACCAATGGCATTCCAATGGTATAACCCGAGTAACTTGACTCAGCGCCTCTCGCGATTCGATCTCCTACGCGAGCAAAGCCTATTTGATTTGTGCGGGTACCATTGTGTCTGGGGTGAGGAAACCAGAGTGTCTGGGGTGTCCAAATACCTCAGCGCTTGAAATTGAGTATTAAAAATACAGAGAGAATTGTAGAGAGGTTCAAAATTTCACGGATGCCGGGTAGTCGCCCATTAGCTCAGTTGGGAGAGCGCTGGCACGATTAGCCAGAGGTCGCGGGTTCGAGTCCCGGCATGGGTGGAATTTTTAGCCTATAAATAGGTTTTTAAAAATCATCAACAGCTTTGTCCAATTGACGCCCACTGCAGGACAAAGGCCTCATGGTTTTCCAAGCTTCGCGGTCGAGTCCACATCCAGCGATATATAGACAGCATTTTAGTGTAAAACATAGGTAACTGACGCGAAATAAAACACGTGCTCGACCTTTATGCATAGTAGTGTTTTTTTTTTATTTTGCGTTCGGCAACGCTTGTCGCGGACCGCTGTATAAAACCGTTCTATATAAATATTATTTGAATAGAAGCGCTCGTGGCCTAGCCGAAACGAGTGATTGAAATCAATCATTTGAGTTAAGCAACAACAAGCGCGGTCAGGTGCAGGATGGGCGACTATCCCGTGACTACCGCATTGCCATTTTTCCGAGCGCTTCCGTGCTTCGCAAGGCACGTTAAGCCGTTGGTGCCGGCTGTCGTGTAATGGCAGTCCTTAAGCCATGTCTTGATAACTTCTGACAGTAAGGCTCGCCACTCTCTTACAATCCTCTACCAACCCAGACTTGGCCCCCGTGGTGGAGTATGGCCTAACTTTCCTGCGATGCAGGAAGAGACCCGTGCCCCAGCAGTGGGGACATACAATGGTTGATATCGATATAAATATTATACTAGAGTACTTAAATTGAAAAAGATGAAACTTTTCAGAAAGAACGCCGAAAGTTGTAAACAGACGAATTAGCTGCGTGAGCAAAAGAGGTAAGTAGCTCAAACAAATCATACCTATTGTTCTTCGACGAGGAATAAAAATCAAATTACTTTAGATGATTTATTACCATCGCGCAAGATCTCTCGTAATCATCCGTCGAGTTTGAATTGAATTGCATTCGTTTGTTTTGTTCTTTCACGGTCTGCTGATCATACATTAAAAGTTGCGTTTTTATCTATGAGATTCATCAGGCTTCATGCGAAGAAATCGTTGCTCGAGGCATGAAAAAAGGCGATATAAAAGTCTCCATGCAGTAACACCCGCCACCAGTGGAAAATAATATTATTATTATCCCAACTAGCTGACCCAGCGAACTTCGTACCGCCCAACAGTCGATTCATAAATTTTTGTTTTCTCTCCGTAAGAACCATCCTCGTACTTCAAGGAATATTCTAAAAAGAATTAGCGAAATCGGTTCAGCTGCTCTCGAGATTTGCGCTTACCAACGCATTCAGCAATAAATTTTTATACTTATTATAGATATAAAAATCTCCTGTCACAGTGTTTTTTTTTTATGGAAATCCTCCGAAACATCGAACTACACTTACGTTATACTTTAGATATATTTTACACTTACCCTTGCGTCATTTAGGGTACAGGCTCCAAAAATTATTAAGCATCGATGTCGATATCATACTGCAGGAAGGTTAGACCATACACCACCACGGGGGCCAAGTCCGGGTTGGTGGAGGATTGTGAAACAGTGGCGGTCCTTACTGTCAGAAGTTATCAAGCCGCCCATAAGGCCTCTGACATGGCTTAACGACTGTCATTAAAATTATTAAGGATATTTCACTTCAAAGTCTTCTTCAAAGTCAAAGTCAAATAAGGGTAGAAGTTTTGTTGTAAAGTAATTTGAAAATCTTTTTTTTCTCTTAATTTATTTCCATTCATTCTTTTTTGAACAATTGGACTAAGCATGCGTTCGTTTGTTCGATTTCTTAGTTTAAAAAAGAAAATAATTTTGTAAAATGTGGATAACGGAGCTGGATGTACAATCAATTACTAAATTTTTAATGTTTACCTTTGTTTAACACATATTGTAGTTTTGTTTGTTGTCCCTAATAAAGAAAATAAAAATAAATCGGCTTCACCGATTTTTAAATATAAACGCTTAACTAACTTAAAAAGTCATTTTTTTTTTTTTATTTCAATATAAAGAATTTACATTTGTCAAGGTCAAATGTAAGCCGCTGCTGCCATAGTGTAGTGGAGAAAAAGGCAGTGGAAAAAAAACACTCTGACCACCTTTTGCTTAAATACTGACCATCGATCGATATCAACCCTTATATGTTCCCACTGCTGGGGCACGGGTCTTTTCCTGTATCGCAAGAAGGTTAGGCCATACTCCACCATGGGGGCCAAGTCCGGATAGGTTTGCTACCTATTCGATGATATTATACGATTGTCGCAAAAGTCGCTGTATTGAGGAGCAGAACCCTCCATTGTGAAACGTGCTTCCATGGGATTTTGATGCACCTTGTGCAGTGTTCAAACTCAGCCATAACCATCTTTTAACACGACTCTTGCTCAATTAGTGACTTTTGTCGTCTATTGAGAAACGTTGGGGCCTTGGAAACGCCCAGTAATGTTCAAGTAATAGGTACAAAAGCAAAAGCTTCTCTGCGAGATGAAAAAATGTGTTTTGTAATGCTCAGCCGCATGTTGTGGTGGATTTCGACCAAATGCTTGCTGGCAATAGTTAGACCTGAGATTTTCGCACTTAGCGTCATAGTTAGGCCACTACTTTGTAACGATACTTCTTTACAAGTAGGTCCTTGAGAAGTATGTGTAGTGTTACTTTGAATGACAGGATACGGAATAGTCTGATTAGAGAAGGTTGTGGACTGAAAGAGGATGTAGTGACTAGAATTGAGAAAGGAATGTTGCGTTGGTTTGGACATGTGGAGAGGATGGAGGAAGAAAGATGACGAAACAAATGTATATTGCGAATGTGAGTAGAAGGGCTGGTAAGGGACGTCCCAGGTGGACATACTTCGACCAAACAGGAGATGTATTAGCAAAGGGGAAGATAAAAATTACCCGGAACTGTCATGCGTGCATGCAACGACTTATGAAGGTTGATGAAGCGAAGGTGATCTGTCAGCATCGTGGCAAGTGGCAGTCCCTGGTCTCTGCTTACCCCTCTGGGATGCAGGCGTGAGGTTATGTATGTATGAATGAAATCGTTACGTTCTGTTTCGGTGTTAGTCGTGTCGAGACCCGCAGGTATCCGATGTGCGTATCACGCCATGCGCAATGTAAGCTTCCGTTTCCGTTCCAGGACACAAATCGAGGTTTGATCGTGTGTGTAAGTACGAGCAAACCTTGGTTTGTGTCCTCTAAACATTTGTAAAGTGTCATTGAGTCATTTTTTATCTTAATTCATTTATAATTAGGGTGACCAACAAATACGTTACTGGTTAACACAAGGGCACAATCCTAGGTGACGATTCAGTAACGGTTGCCATAGTATTCAAAAACTTAGATAATAGAGATAATTAGAAATTACAAAACAAAAAGGTACACTATTTTCTAAGGTTACCACGAGCAGTAGACATAATTAAAACTGTTTTTATACGGATTTATGCTCGTTTATTAAATTTTTTACAATTTTCCAACGTTTCGGCACTTTTTCAGGTGCCGTCATCCGGGACCACGGCACCTGAAAAGTGCCGAAACGTTGGAAAATTGTAAAAAATGTAATAAACGAGCATAAATCCGTATAAAAACAGTTTTAAAAAGGTACACTTTTGAACTAAACAAACGAAACATTTTTTTTTATATAGTTATATAATATACGAGGCATCCGGGAAGTAGTCGTGAGCTAAAACCATACTACATTTTTACGGGAATCACTCCTCGAGGGGTTTTAAGAATAACTTAACATTCCTATGAGAATCATTCTTCATCAATAATCAGTGAAGATATTTCCTCGAGGTTCTAAGCACTTGACTAGAGATTTTGGTTCGTTTGGTCTAAATGCAACAGTAGGTAAGTGAAATATTATTTGTAATCATCCGACTTTGCACCGACGTCCAATCTGATTAGTATATACAGGGTGACTTTTTTTACGCTTATTTATTCACTCAAAAAAAAATCTTAATATTAAACTATTTTCGCCGAACTGTAAAGCAGTTTGTTGGCGAAGTGCTTTAACTCTAATTGTATTAATTAAAATTAAGATTCACAATTTCCGAGATGGATAATTTTTTATTTCATTTTGTCATTCATTGTCGTTGCCTTCACATTTGTTGCAGGCGAAGTCAAAACTGCAGTCGAAGACGACCGAAGGGCCGCGGTCGCGTTTATACATACCATTCAATGTACATACTTATATACATTCAGTGGTCAGGGGCCTAATTATGCGCATAAAAGCTTAAGCGATTTCAATCGTCTAACTGTCAAATTAGTATGGAATTTAATAGATGCACGATTGAAATCGCCTTCTGTCTTTCAGTTGATTTGTATGCATTTAGCGTTACCAGATTGGGTATTTTTTTCGTAATTCTGGGTAAAACTTTGACTCCTGGAGAAATTTTAGAGAAAACGAATTTTTTGGAGAAATGGATGTGGACAAAGAAAATATGGGGAGAATTTCGGGTAAATTTAAAAACCTATCTACGCTCAATTGGAAGAGCGCTGGCACGGATAGCCAGAGGTTGCGGGTTCGAATCCCGGCATGGGTGAATTTTTTTGCCTCTAAATAGGTTTTTAAATTTGTCCTTAGCACGGGTTAGTGCATTAAAAATAAAAATAGTATAATTTCGGGTAATTTCATTTTGGAACGCATCATGCACTTTACGAACGCTTCCATCAAAATAGTTCACTAACCGCAGAACAATTTAACCAATAGAAGTAACCATGATCACGCGACACCGTACATGCCTAATCAATTCTTTGTGGTTTTACTGGTAGAGCCACTGACAAAAAAACATTGCATTAAGTACGACCTGGCGAAATACGCAGTAGAATACGGGAAAAAACAAGTCCGGGCCTTTGGATAGAGCTATTGAAAATGGTGAAAAATAATTACAAATTTAGGGAGAAACAGAAAATCACATCTGCTAACCCGGACAATATTAGGCGAGGCTGCATGAAACATCACGCCAAAGCAGACTGCCCCGTTGGTCTACCGGTGTCACGATTCAAAGTCAACCTGTAGTATGCTACATTACATTTGTTGTGAGAAATTTTACCTCCTTCTTTTTGTTCTATGCTTTCTGTCACACATCTTGTCAACCTCTCTGTCTCATACCAACTTTTTCTGCTTAAATTACTCATTAAATCTATTCGGTAGTTTCTATTCAGTTTTCCTATACAGTGCACGCGAAGTAATCAAAATTTCTGGAGTTTTCAAGAGCAGAGTTCATGAGCACTATCTTCTTCTTCAGAATAGTGATGATCTTAATAATTATGTATCTCTCTATATAAGTGTATGATTAGTTATCGCACCCTCAGAACGAAAGAGGCCTAAGTAAAAAATAGTGAAATTGAGTTACAATGATAGAGAGACATAAAAAGGTATGCCGTGGACAGAAGATTCGCTATGCTCTTTTTTTACAATAAGTGTCTTTGTTTATTCATCGGATAGACCATACCTTTTTATGTCTCTCTATAATTGTAACTCAATTTCACTATTTTTTTAGTTTAGTTTAGTTTATACTTTATTGTACACGAAAAACACAAGAAAAGAAATACAATTAAAGAAAATACATGTACAAAGGCGAGCTTATCTCTGTAAGAGATTTCTTCCAGCAAACCTTGGGGAGTTGGAGTGGGGATGTGAAACGGGTCTAAGCACGTGCACAACATACACTACATACTAATACACTTACACAGATAACAAAATCATGCCAAAATAGATATCTACCCAAATACATAAAAGCTAATAATGTAAAGAATAAACTACATAAACCATCAAAGAAATCTACCTACATACATACATAAACAATACATAATAATACGTAAACAATACAGAATAAGAACCTACTTACATAAATACCTATCAAGGAGCTAAGATATAGACAGATAATGCTCTTTCAACCGTTTCCTGAAAGTACTGAATGACGGGCTAGTACGAATACTCTGCGGCAGTGCATTCCACAGCCTGACCGAATGGACCGAGAATGAATCCCCGTAGGCTCCAGTGTTGTGGACATGAATCTGAAGGAGATGGGAATTTAATGTTCTCACTGGTCTCACTCCAGAGTGCAACAAATGAAATCGTTCTTTTAAATATAATGGATAAGAAGGATTATGGACGATTTTGTACAGAAGAGAAAGTATATGTGCATTCCGGCGAAGGCGGATTGGGAGCCAATTTAACTCTTGTCGAAAACTGGAGACATGATCAAACTTGCGTAAACCGTATATGAACCGGATACCCAAGTTTTGAAGTCGTTCGAGTTTATCTAACAGCTCCTCGTTGGCATCCAAGTAGCAGACATCTGCGTAGTCAAGGAGAGGAAGAAGAAGAGACTGGGCAAGAATTATTTTGGTTTTGCGGGGCAGGAAGTACTGGAGACGTCGGAGCGAATGAAAAGCCGCAAAGACTCGTCGGCTGACTTCACTGATATGAGCAGTCCAATTGAGATGACAGTCAAAAAGCACTCCTAAGTTCCTAGCGGTAGTCGAATAGGCAATAGGTATGCCATCAAAGACAACCATAGGTACCACTGTCTGCTTCATAAGCGACCTGTAGAAGTGCGGACTGCCAATCAGCATCGCCTGCGATTTCTTGGGATTCACCAGGAGACCAAAGCGACGAGCCCAATCTAAAATCCGAAGCAAGTCAGCATTCATATTATCCACAGCCGATTTAAACTCATCCACTCCAAAGTGCCTATAAAGCTGCAGGTCGTCTGCGTAGAGATGGTAGCGCGATGACAATGAGTCCGTTACAGAGTTAATAAAAATAGAGAAAAGAAAAGGAGAGAGAACTCCCCCCTGGGGTACGCCTGCAGTGAGTTTGCACCAATCAGAGGTAGTCTCATCAGAGCGCACACACTGCCAGCGCCCCCGGAGATAGGTGTCGAACCATTCTATCACGAGAGGAGATACGTTAAGAGAGCTGAGTATGGCTAAAAGGATATCAAAGTCGACACAGTTAAAGGCACTGCTGAAGTCAAGTTTTTTACTTAGGCCTCTTTCGTTCTGAGGGTGCGTTATTTAGTTTAATTTATTAAGTGTAATGCATTATTTTGTTATATAAGTTTACATGCCGTATGTATGCTATCCCCAACCCACATGCCCGGCGTGGGGATTATGGGGATCACCCCCTAATGATGGCACAACCTTGCTCTCATTTGGGGAGGGCTATGTCCAGCAGTGGACTAATATAGCCTGAAGAAGATTTGTATGCTATTATTCTACTTTATATAGTATTTTTATTATATTTATTTAAATTACTTAAATATTATATTTCTTTAATTTTTCGGTTTGGCACTACCTTTTCCCGTCACTCATTTGTTGGCTAAAGAAAAATAATAATTTGTATTAAGTCCGCATATAGTACAATATTTACTTGGTGCAATAAAGAATTTCAATAATAACAATAGAATTTAATTTCATTTTACTACCCTAAAACTTTCAAACACCGCCGCCGATTACTTTACGCTACATGATCCCTTGGCATTCTCAAAATAATGCCTTAATTGGTCATATTTTCCGCTAACTTACCTCGTAAAACCACCGTTTACGGGTTCAAGTACCGAGATCGCTTCAGTTGATGACTTCCGAGATCAGACGTTCTAAATTAATATCGCTGACACAATAATGAATCAAATTAAACGCAATGGGAAATGAATTTAGTTGTGAAATGAAGTATGTCTATGTTAATTTAGTTAAAGTAGGGTATCCCTCAGACAGAAAGAGTATACAGGGCGCTATGGCGCTCATTAGGGCAGGGCTATGTCCAGCAATGTACTAATATAGCCTGAAGAAGAAGAGTATCCCTATAAATTTTTTTTTACTTTTTTCCTTTTACTGGGTTCCGCATAATGGACACTAACGTCGCAGGAGACCGAGGCGAAGATGGCAGGACGACCTCCATACTTGCCGGGATGGTGCGAGGTGGCTGGTAACAGGGAGAGATGATAAAGATAGGGGAGGCCTTTGCCCAGCAGTGGGACACAAAAGAGGCGAAGTAAAAATACAGTTATCATTATCAACCCTTGTATGTCCCCACTGCTGGGGCACGGGTCTCTTCCTGCATCGCAGGAAGGTTAGGCCATACTCCACCACGGGGGCCAAGTCCGGGTTGGTGGAGGATTGTAAGACAGTGGCGGGCCTTACTCTCAGAAGTTATCAAGCCGCCCATAAGGCCTCTGACATGGCTTAACGACTGCCATTATATGACATCCGGCACCAACGGCTTAACGTGCCTTGCGAAGCACGGAAGCGCTCGGAAAAAATGCCACTAGCGGTAGTCACGGGATGCTCACCCATCCTGTACCTGACCGCGCCTGTTGTTGCTTAACTGTTAAAAGAAGGAGCTGGTATTTCATAACACAGGTTTGTAGCCTACTATGAATACCAAGCAACTATTACTTCACGTATGAATATAATTATCAATGTAGCATACAATCTAAGTGATTTATACTTGTGCTTTGGACGAATAAACTTTATCTTATCTTTATCTTATCATATCTTAACTTTGATTCCAATCACTCGGTTCGCCTAGGCCACGAGCGCTTCCGTTAAAAATGCAGTTAAAAAGGTTTTATTCAAAGTAGCACAGAAACTACAAATTAATGAACGTTACAAGACAAACTAGGTGGCCATTTAAAAATATGGATAATTTTGGAGAAAACATTTGCAAAAAAGCTCCAAAGTTAGTCTTTTCTTATTAATTATTAATAGACTTTACATATAGAACTCGTGCATTGTACTGGCTTGAATTCCAGAGATCTTTGTCATTTAAATAATCCTTTATGTTATAGTAGCCCTTTTGGCATAAAGTGTAGTTAACACATTTTTTTGAACCGCGTTTCAGCCTAGCTTAATATCTTCAGGGAATTTATAATAGAAACGTTTACAATATCCCATTCCATGAAGGATGTATTACTTTTGCCTTAATCTTGAGAACGAAAGTTCATGTTTATTTCTAGTGTTTACCTTGCGTTGGCTACAGTATTTCTTAAACTGATCGACATTATTATCTAAGAATTGTTCGACAACCTTTTTGAAATTAAAAATTACAAGAATTTCAACAGAGAGGATGGTTTCAAGCTTTCAAGCAAGTGAATTCCAGTGCTAAGTAAATACAAATCATGCGCTTTATCACTGGACCTGTCCGCGGGCGTAGTGAGAGTTGTGTGTCGGCCCGCTACGGAAACTAAAACTGACTACCTACGATAATTGACTGTACTCGCCCCTCCAGTCTACCCGTGACCACGGCAACTGCACGCGGCCGAAAAGTCGGGAATTAAGGTAATTACGTTTAACCCAACAAATAATCGCGATTAGTACCGTTTAATTTACAACTTATGTTAAAGGTTTTATGAACGGCTTGATAACTTCAGACAGTAAGGCCCGCCACTCTCTTACAATCCTCCACCAACCCGGACTTGGCCCCCGTGGTGGAGTATGTCCTAACCTTCCTGCGATGCAGGAAGAGACCCGTGCCCCGGCAGTTGGGTCATACAAGGGTTGGTATCGAAATCGAATACACGTATAACTACTTGTGTTGGCTACCTACAGTTTTAGTATGTACTAAGGCGATAATGTGTTTATTGCTCAAGACATTTTTCCACGGATACTGATCAAGTCTTTTGAACGCCTCTCGTCTTTGACGCTGACATGAGATGAGTGATCGAGTAAACAAACTGTTTCAAAATCTTCATCTCGACCTTCAAGAAGCGGTGCAATGTATCTTAGAGAGAATAAACACATTTACTTCACTTCAACATATGTAGCTGTTTCAAATACTCGTAGGTATTTTTAAAATAAACACACTAAGTACTGCTTCAAAGTTTTGAACATCAGTGTGACGAAAAATACGATTGACAATTACTTTCCCCCTTACTTTTTGATTTAATTTGCATTTAGCTCATAAGAGGAGTTTAATTGTTATTAGCTCAATAATTTTCTGTAGCCGCACATCTATGTCAGAGGCCTTATGGGCGGCTTGATAATTTTCGGCTGTAAGGCCCGCCACTGTCTTACAATCCTCCACCAACCCGGACTTGGCCCCCGTGGTGGAGTACGTATGAACTAACCTTCCTGCGATGCAAAATCTGTGACCCAACAGTAGGGACGTACGAAGGGTTGATATCAGTATTTTAAATGATGAGCATACTCTGTCTGTATACTGTCCAGACGACAGCTGATCAACCCTCAATGTTTTGTTGCTAAGTTACCCGTCACGGACACGTGTAGAGATTGATGTTTTTTATTTTATTATTGTTGTAAAAGAAACAGATTAAGTACGGATAGGTAAAATTTAAAAACAAACAGATGTAAATAGACATTAAGTAGGTAATGCATCCTTAGGCCTTCACGCTGAGAAGTAATATTATATTAATAATAAAAAAGCGACGCTAAAACAATAGATACTGTAAATTAGTATTATCTAGCAGGAGGTTTCGGTACAACTTAGTTTGACGGCCTCTGTGGCGCAGCGGTAGCGCATCTGCCTACCATGCAAGAGGTCCCGGGGTCGATCCCTGGCTGGGGACAAAAAAAAGCCCAGGCCTTGGATATTTACATGTTTCTGATGTCGTTGTTTCTGGCTCCCGCGACACAGGGGACAGATGCATGCCTGTATGTAAATGTTATGTTAAGTAGGCTTACAAATTTCTTATAAATGATTTATTCACAAACAAAGAAAAAATAAAGAAATATCTGTGACAAATTAATAACTTATGCACGTAGGTACATATGTATAATGTTGGATGACAAGATACCAATAAAGTATGGTGTGTACTTATGGTTCACATTGTTACGTGACGTTTATACTACGTTTTGAAACAAATTACTGAGTAATTACTCGTATAAAACTATAACTCGTAACTAACTTATCCATCTAGTTGAGTTTAGTACAAAATGGCTAATTAACATGAAAATAATCATTATTATTAGCGATAAAAGAGAACGAGCTTTAAGATTGTCATTACGAAAACGTAAAATTAACGTCTATTGTTGCGCACATTCGTACATTAGTCTTAAGCAATTAACTCTTGTGTATCAGTCGCCTTTAATTCGTGGCATTAAGAACTATATAGTGTTGCATATTTTTTTGTGTTACCTGCGATGATTCTAATGATAATGACCGTCTTACCGTTTTGAAATGCCTAATTGTGGCTTAAGTGCTGTCTTTCTTTGAAATGCTGTCTTTTTGTCATCTTTGGTATGTTTCAATAAAATATACTGGCCAGTAAAACTGTCACACTTTGAAAATGTGGGTCAAGATACCTAGCCTCCCTTTTACGAGATCCAAGATAAGCGATGAGACTTATCCAAAGGCATCTGCTATTACCACACGGACACATTTTCGCGCATCGCCACGAATAATCTCACGACTTACTCCAAAAATGTTATCTCGGCTTGCGAAATGGTAGGGGAGTGAAACAAACACTATTTATCTAGATCTCATCATGTAACTTTACATTACATTACATATACTCTCTGATCCCGGAGGGTAGGCAGATACTACAGTTTCCCATTTACCACTATCGTGACAAATCTCTGTCGCTTCTTTAACGTTCATTAGTCGCTGCATGCTCTTTCATAGTACATACGCCTCAGACGTCCCTTGCCGGCTCTTCCATCTACATTCTCTCGATATATTTCTTTCACCAATCTTTCTTCCTTCATCCTCACCATGTGTCCAAACCAACGCAACATTGCTAGCTTAGTTCCAGTCACTACATCCTCATTCAAAGTGGCACACATACTTCTCAAGGACCTCATTTCTACTGCATCAATCCTACTTGTGTAATCCCAATATAAACAATCCCAATATTTTATTCTATTAAGGACATATACAGCAAAAACAAAGTATTTGATAACCTATTTAGAGGCTAAAATTTTTACCCATGCCGGGATTCGAACCCGCAACCTCTGGCTATCCATGCCAGAGCCAGAGGTTGCGGGTTCGAATCCCGGCATGGGTGAAATTTTTAGCCTCTAAATAGGTTTTTAAATTTGTCCTAAGCACGGGTTAGTGCATTAAAAATAAAAATAGTTTAAAGTATTTGATCACAAAAATAAAAATACAGTTCACAGGGCCAATAACAGATATCCACAAATAGACAGTAATATAAAAGTTATTTATCTCAATGATGCCACAACCTTGCGCTATGGCGCTCATTAGGGGAGGGCTATGTTCAGCAGTGGACTAATATAGCCTGAAGAAGAAGAAGAAGATTCCTAATTTTCTGACTATTTTGCCATCCTCATGTTTCGCTACCAGTAAGTTTTGGGATCCGCACCTTGATTATATAACTTTTTACGTATACACCTGTGTGCACAAACGAAATATCTTCTGGACTTTGTCGTTCAATTATGTAGCTGATTATCCGTGTCACATAAGTTATTCGCTGAAATGCGGTTACCACTACTTGTGATACATATTACACCTCATATCGATACTGCAGAGTCAGTAAATATACCCCTTTCGCACACAGATATGTGCGTGAAAAGTTACATAATCAAGCCGCAGAACTGCGTTATGGATAGCCAATCCAGCGGTCGTCATATTCCCCCCAATACAGTGTATTGCAGACAAGTCCGGCAGAATATATAATGTCTAGGCTACAAGATAAGATAGGAATATTTTTTATTGTACACCACGAAAAAACAAACATAAAACAATTATAAACATACAGTACAATTGGCGGCATTATTGCTTAGAGCAATTTCTTCCAGACAGCCTACGATGGAGAGTTGCTGAAGGAAAAGTGAGACTTTAAAGATATATTTCTAATTTACAACATGTTTCTTTCTCAAACTTCCAATCCACGATGGGCACTCGTGGTGCACACTACCCAAATTTCAAGCACTGGAGCTATGTGACCACCTAAGACAGAGGTTTCCTCACACTGTTATCCTTCACAGTTAGCGAGTATATCGTCAAATAATCGAATAAAACGTAACTTAGAAAATAAAGTAATTTGTACATGCCGGGATCCGAACCCACGACCTCTCGAATGAGAAGCCGACGTTCTGCCGCTCCACTAGTATCTTCTTCTTCCTCTTCGGGCTATATTATGTAGTCCACTGCTGGACGTAGCCCTCCCCTAATGAGCGCATTGCGCCGTCTTCAGCTTTGCGCATCCGGCATCTGCCTGCAGTTTTTCGCAGATCGTCATCCCACCTGGTCGGAGGGCGTCCTACACTACATTTGCCGAGTCACGGTCTTCACTCAAGAACACCCTTACTCCAATTACACGCTTAATTAATATCTACTAACGATTTTTTTACTATTCCCACAGTAAAACTGTTTCGTATAAATGAATGCAATATCTCGCTCTTTGAGAGGTGCTTGTGCATTTCAAAATCAAGTAAATCCGCATTATCTAACACCGAATCGGTTATCTAATAGTAAATTCACCTATCTGTATTCAGATCATTGTTTGACTACGATACACGTTCTAACATGGCGCTTTATTACGATTCTTGTGGTTTATTTCTCATCAATACGGAATAAATAATCACATCACATCATACTAATATTATAAAGGCGAAAGTTTGTGAGTGTGTATGTTTGTTACTTCTTCACGTCTAAACGGCTGGAGCGATTTTAATAAAATTTGGTATGGCGTTAGATCATCCGATCAGAGCTGACATCCTGGATTAACACAAAGCCTACGTTTTCACTGCGGTAAAATATCTTATTACCATGTGGTAACACCGCGGGACACAGCTAGTAAATAATAATAAATAACGTCCACACAACAGCATTGAGATAAGATAAGAATATTCTGTATATATTATGTACCCTGGAAAAAACAACAAATACAAAATAATAACAAAGGTACGTAGTACAATTGGCCAAAAGCAATTTCTTCCTTACGATGGAAAGTTGCTGAAGGAAATTAGAAAGACGGGTAGCCAGTGCAAATATGTCCTGGGAGCCAATTCTCACTTCGTTAGCAAATAAGTCGTATACGACTCTAGAGCTTATGATATGGAATTTTACATAAAAAGTCGCGCGACAGTCAAAATGTGTATTCTGAATGCCATGCTACATTGAATTCGAATGAGAAAAAAATAAATGTCTAATGACTCCGAGTTATCTTATTTTATGCGACAAATGTCTAAGCCTTCGAATATTTGGCGTCTATGCTTTCAAATTGCATGGGCGAGAATCAGCTCCCTGGTCCAAAACTAAGGGCGAGATAAATAGTCGCTTCTAAGAACGAGTCTTAGCGAAAGCACTTGCTTAAGAATCGATTTGTCTATCATAGACAGTACTTTGGTACTCTCTAAGTCGCGAAACCCGGACTTATTCTTAGCATTGGCCTAACAACATGCTTAGCTAATAAAACGTATATTTTAGTAACGCATTGATACTTAGCTGAGTTAGCCTGAAGTAATGCTTAGGGAAGCATGAGTACGGACTTGGGCTAAGCAACGACTATTTATCTCGCCCTAAGATACCCTGCTCTATGGTAACCAGGCAAGGACATAAGAAACATGGAAATAAACCTTTTTCTGTAGCCTATCAACGGCCTAGTGCAGAGCACAGGCCTTCACTCAGTGAGAAAGAAAGTATGGGTTTAATTACCGCTCGTGCCCACTGCGGTTGGCAATTTTGAGCGCTGAGGTATTTGAACACCTCAGACACTCAGGAATAATACATTTTGTAAGGTATTTTATAAGTCTTAAAAAGTATTAAGGGTTAAAACCACCAGTTTCCGAGAAAACAACTTTACTAGTAAGTTAAGTATTATTAGGTATACTATTTTTATTTTTAATGCACTAACCCGTGCTAAGGACAATTTTAAAAACCTATTTAGAGGCTAAGAATTCCAGATATAGCCATAGCCAGAGGATAGCCAGAGGTCGCGGGTTCGAATCCCGGCATGGGTGGAGTTTTAGCCTCAAAATAGGTTTTTTAAATTGTCCTTAGCACGGGTTAGTGCATTAAATATAAAAATAGTATAATCATGTGGGTACAGTGATATCATTCCGATGTAAAAACCTAACTGCAAAGTAGGTAGTCGGGGCTGTAAGTGATGCAATTTACTTAAGCCAGATGTCGCTGCCTGTACGTAATACAGAGAATAGTGTAGAGGTTCGAAATTTCACTGATGCCGGTGAGTCACCCATTAGCTCAGTTGGATAGAGCGCTGGCACGGATAGCCAGAGGTCGCGGGTTCGAATCCCGGCATTGGTGGAATTTTTGGCCTCTAAATAGGTTTTTAAAGTTAAGTATCATTAAAAAGTAAAAATTACTTTGCTAAATTCCGCCAAAAATCACAGTGCAAGTCACTTCGGAGGTTGAGGATGCCTCGTGTTAGAGGCGAAACGCGTCGCGTGTTTTCTCACACAAGTATTGGTGTCGGTGGTGGTGTGTTCGTGTCTTGCGTCTCCTTGAAAAAATGGGAGGGAGGGCGGTGCATTAACTAAACAACCGCATGGTGCTTGTGGGATTTTTGGCGGAATTTAGCAAAGTAATTTTCACTTTTTAATGCTAATATGGATTTTCGCAAAGTAACGCGTGATTCTATACAATAGTTAAGTATCCTTTTGTTTTCTCTTTGCATATTGAGAAATCTGAAGCGACAGATTGACTCATGACTCTTCATCTAGAATCCTCAATTCAGAAATCGGCGTTAAGTGCACGTGGACTCTTCAGTGACTCATAACTTTCTTACTAGAAACAGTTAAACATTTTTGAGTTCTTATCGCTAAGGCATAGGCGTTTGCCACATAGAAAGGACGTGGAGTGGGAGCGCCGAAAAGACGTGAGGTGTAGTATGCAATAGTATATCCTTAACTTAAAAGGCTACCTATATATGCATATCAACCCATTGTATGTCCTCACTCTGGGGCACGGTCTCTTCCTGTATCGCAAGAAGGCCATACTCCACCACGGAGGCCAAGTCCGTGTTGGTGGAGGACTGTCAGAAGTTATCAAGCCGCCCAAAAGGCTTAACGACTGCTTAATAATAATAATATAATTTACTTCCAGAACAAGTCCAATAATGGCTTAACAACTGCCATAACATGACAGCCGGCGCCAACGGCTTAATGTGCTTTGCTAAAAAAAATGCCGCTAGCGGTAGTCATGGGATGGTCACCCATCCAGTACCTGACCGCATTTGTTGTTGCTTAAGCCAAGTTTCCCTAGGCCGCAAGAGCCTCCCTATATACCTATATGCTAGTTTAATGTTGTTGCTTAAGCGAAGTATCACTAGGCCGCGAGCGCTTCCCTATATATATGGCAATGCAATCCGTGTTTGAGAGTCAGAATATATCAGATGTGGTCCCGAACACACGTCTGTATCACTTAGCCGCCACTCGACCTTACAAAAGCGACGCAATGAAATGTATAGAGTCACAGAGCTCGCTCTGTGGTCGCCATAAGGACTGTAACTCTATACAACCCGTAGCGTCGTTTCCTTGCCCTAGCCCCACGTCCTTTCCATGTGGTCCAGGCCACAGAGTTCATTTCAGATTGCTAACGCAAGATTGATTGACTGACTGGCCCACTGTTTAGTCTGTCTGCCTGTAGTCTGCACGCGTTTCTACCTATATGTTACGGCGTAGACGGTAGCCGCTTGAGTAAGTGTTTTGGGTTGTGGCCACGAAAATGGCTTTGTCAGGCGACTAGGCGAGGCAAAGCGAAAATGATCAAACACTCCATATCCGTTCACAGCGGGACATAGGGCAAAGAATTCCACTTCTTTCGTTCTCGGCCATACTCATCCAGTTGCTGCCTGGATCATTTTGCAACATGTTAGATGTCCAATTCAATTCGATTCGAGTCAATTTCATTCAATTTGATTCGATTCGATAAATGAACGTCAAAGTTACTAGTTTTACAAATAATAACAATAACATTTACATACTAGCACATACATTGCTTCTGGCCCCACACTAGGATACCCTGTGTCGTGGGAACCAGAAACAACGACATCACAAACATGTAAACATCCAAGACCTGGGGTTTTTTTTTTGTTGCCAGCCGGGATTCAAACCCGGGACCTCTTGCATGGTAGGCAGACGCGCTACCGCTAAGCTAAGGTCGTCGAATAATATCCACAAAGAAACTCCAGATTTGTCGAATCCAAATTAAAAAAATATAACACCACATCATCATCATCATCAGTTTTACAAATAATATCTACAAAGAAACTCCAGATTTTTCGAATCCAAATTAAAAAAATATAACACCTCAGTGTAGAGTGTCCGTAAAATCCTTTCGGACCATTGTCTCACTTGATCCCTTCACATCGTAAAACGATTTTTCTTTTGTAAATAGGTAAATGAGTACACTTAAAATAGATGCGTGATGAAAAGGTTAGAGGCTAACCATGATTGCCGTTTTACAGACTGCCTGGGTATGATAGCAAACTACATAAGGCACCCACAAGCCAAGAAATAGAATATAAATTTAAAAAAATAAGTGGATATTTATTAATTTACATAGTTGTTGTGTCTTAAAAGTAAATACCACTTCATTACAAAACTGAAAACCACCTCACACTACGATCTCTCAGCATTATCCTACACTAGCTGTGCTCTTTTTCCCCATGGGAATAAGATATTTTCCCGCAGTGTGTGCACTTGCGCATAGTGTGATTCCTCCATCAAAACTTTTAGCCCATCCACAAACAATTGCGGCGTTACTGGTAAATAACAATTTATTATCTTATCTTAATAAATAATACATTACGTTATCTTAATTATTATCTTGTGTCTATGATGCTCAAACTGAACTTTCGAGTGTGGGGTAACCGCCTTATTAAATCCGGCAAAGAAACAACCACCGCAAAGTTCTTTTTATCAAGAATAGCTCAATCCTTCGCTTGTTTAGTGGCCCCAGCGTCTCAAGATGATGCGTTGAATCTGTATCAAACGGTACTCGAAAGTTGAGCAATGCGCAATAAAGTTAATCTCATTTTGCGTCAGCAAGGCAATCATAGAGATGTACCGTTACACTAGCTACCGAAATACTCCGTAATAGGCTTTATATCATTCTTTTGCTACAACTAATAGAGTTGAATTCATATTAATAACGAGTTTTTTTAATCTGTTTTTAGCAGGGTGGGAATAGTTAGCCAACGATAAGGAGGAGTGGAAATGAAAGGGAAAGCCTTTGCCCAGCAGTGGGACATAGTCCTGGCTATTTGAAACAAAAATTGTGCGGTAAAGTGGACAAAATATACATTCAGAAAAAAAAAGTATATTTTCTAAAAATTTATCTTCTAAAGAAGCTAGCAAAACTTGCTGGATTCATCTTACATAACAAGTTGTGATAGAGGCTGATCTAATCGAGCCATTGTCTTGGATTCATTTTCCGAGCGATTCTTATCTTAACCCGACTTGATCCAATGAATAACATAGCCGTAGATCCCGAGGCGAAGGAGTGTGACTATCGAGTAACTTAGACATTTCATAGAAGTTATATTTTAAACGGGTAAAATCGCGATTATTTATTAGATAAAACGTAATTACCATACCAACTACCCGTCTCAATTTCTCCTCCTGCAATCTTTCTGATTTAAGGTTGCCTGGAAGAAATTGCTATCAGCAATAAGGCCGCCAATTCGTTTGTAACTGTTTCAGTAGCTGTCTCTGTAATTATTTTCTGGTGTGTACAATAAAGAACATTCTCGTCTCGTCTCGTCTCGTCTCATCTTATCTTAGTTTCCGAGGTTTCGGCAGCCTTGCAGTTGCCGTAGTCACTTAGGCGGTAGTCACTTTTAGTTTTTGGTAGCGGGCCAACACAACACACAGTACTCGCCACTTCAGTCTACCCGTGACCACAGCAACTGCAACGGTGCCGATACGTCGGGAATTAACTTCATTACGTTTTACTTAATAAATAATCCCGATTAGAACCGTTTTATATATATATAGGTACCTAACTAAGGCGACTCCATTGAACAACTACGCATTTTAGAGAACTATTTGTAAGATATTTGTAAGATTCCACTGTGGTAACGTTTGCTTGCAAATCACTCAGATTTTTTTTCCAGAGTTAGTTTTGCCTTTTTGTCCTCCCACATGGACATCGGAGACCTTATCTAGCTCAACAGTTTTCCCTTCAGTGTCATCATTGTTGTTCTAGTACAGACTCGAGCAATCTTTCTTTTCTAAGCACACTTGTATAGGTACGTCAAAGTACCTTTGCAGGTACAACGTAGGTATGATTATGTACGTAGAAATATTTTTGAGGATTCCGGGGAGCCCTTAGGAAAAAGTTTTAATTGGATTCGCCTGCTAGGGAGCAGTTGTATGTTGCGTTGTACTATGCTGGGAAAAGTTGTGTATACGCTACATAAGGATCTAGCGTAGGTATATACAACTTACCTACACTTGAACTTTGTAAGCTAATAGGCTTAGCATGAGTCTCGGTAGATTGGGTTAGGTACTCCATTAATAAGATAATATAAGAATATTCTTTTTACACACCAGAAAATAATTACGGAGACAACAGTTACAAAACAAGAGGTACAATTGGCGGCCTTATTGCTGATAGCAATTTGTTTCATTAATCCCCATTGAAAAGGACGTATAGTCATTGTGTGACTTTTTTAATAAATTCATGTTAAAATTAATAATCAGAAAAGTTCTATTCCGACACAGACTTACTGTGATTAGCAGTGGCCCCAAGCATAGGTAGATCTAAGAATCAAATTCATATTCCAGTGAGGCTCCCGGGGAAATACCGTGTTTTTTTACCGTTTTTTCCTCGATGTTATTAACGGCAACAGATATACGCTTATAGTATAATATTAACAGAATAATTATTTGTATATTTACTTTAAAGTAAACAAATATTAAAATAAATTTTTAAAGATATTCTGGCCACAAAGAATCCGGAACCAGGACCTCTGGAAGTGTCTCAATCAGATACCAGTTCATCTAGAAATCCTGGATAGAAAATGGCGCTGGATAGGACATACACTACGCCGCGACAAGAGATGCCTGGCCATACAAGCACTTACGTATACCCCCTTGGGCAGCGGGGCGACCAAGGACCACCCGGAAAAGATCAATAGTCCAAGAGGCCAAGTCGATCGGCGCTAGCTGACCCGACTTGAAAGCTGCCGCGAACCACTGCACCGTCAGAAGTGGAAATCTGTGGTTGAGGCCCTAAGCTCCCAAAGGAGTTAAAGGAAGATGTACTTAAGGGGAACTCCCATACAAAACGTGTTTTTTTTCACCGTATGAAATATTATCTTGTAAAAAATACAGAATATATTCTTCTTATCCTATCATTCACCATGGAAAGAAGCATAGTCATTTCTCTAGATCATGTTAATAGTCACAGATCTCTGTGTTAATTATAGTACTCACGTGCGGAGGCACAGCGGCAGCCAAGCGGCGGTGCGGCGGCGAAGCGGCGGCGCGGGCGCAGTGGCGGGACGGAGCGCTCGCAGCAGCCGCTTCACACCGCGCGCGCCCACCGCCGCCGCCAGCAGAGCAGCCAACACGCAGGCGCCACCCAGGGTCGCCCAGAGAGCCTGCACCATACAGAACATCTTATAAAAGGTACATTTATACTAAAGTACTGGAGCTGACGCCTTATGGGCGGCTTGATAACTTCTCACAGGGCCCGCCACTGCTTTACGATCCTCCACCAACCCGGACTTGGTCCACGTGGTGGAGTTTGGCCCAACCTTTTTGCAGGAATCTTACAATCCTTCACCAACCCAGACTTGGTCCATGTGGTGGAGTTTGGCCCAACCTTATTCCAGGGTGTTACAAGCCTTCACCAAACCGGACTTGTTCCACGTGGTGAAGTTTGGCCCAACCTTATTCCAGCGTGTTACAATCCTTCACCAAACCGGACTTGGTCCACGTGGTGGAGTTTGGCCCAACCTTTTTGCAGGAATCTTAGAATCCTTCACAAACCCAGACTTGGTCCACGTGGTGGAGTTTGGCCCAACCTTATTCCAGGGTGTTACAATCCTTCACCAAACCGGACTTGGTCCACGTGGTGAAGTTTGGCCCAACCTTTTTGCAGGAGTCTTACAATCCTTCACCAACCCGGACTTGGTCCACGTGGTGGAGTTTGGCCCAACCTTATTCCAGAGTGTTACAGTCCTTCACCAACCCGGACTTAGTCCACGTGGTGGAGTTTGGCCCAACCTTATTCCAGGGTGTTACAATCCTTCACAAACCCGGACTTGGTCCACGTGGTGGAATTTGGCCCAACCTTATTCCAGGGTGTTACAATCCTTCACCTAACCAGACTTGTTCCACGTGGTGAAGTTTGGCCCAACCTTATTCCAGGGTGTTACAATCCTTCATCAAACCGGACTTGGTCCACGTGGTGGAGTTTGGCCCAACCTTTTTGCAGGAATCTCACAATCCTTCAGCAACCCGGACTTGGTCCACGAGGTTGAGTTTGGCCCAACCTTTGTGCAGGAATCTTACAATCCTTCACCAACCCGGACTTGTTCCATGTGGTGGAGTTTGGCCCAACCTTATTCCAGGGTGGTACAATCCTTCACCAAACCGGACTTGGTCCACGTGGTGGAGTTTGGCCCAACCTTTTTGCAGGAATCTTACAATCCTTCACCAAACCGGACTTGGTCCACGTGGTGAAGTTTGGCCCAACTTTATTCCAGGGTGTTACAGTCCTTTACCAAACCGGACTTGGTCCACGTGGTGAAGTTTGGCCCAACCTTTTTGCAGGAATCTTACAATCCTTCACCAACTCGGACTTGGTCCATGTGGTGAAGTTTGGCCCAACCTTTTTGCAGGAATCTTACAATCCTTCACCAACCCGGACTTGGCCCCCGTGGTGAAGTATGGCCTAACCTTCCATCAGGAACAGACCTGTGCCCCAGCAGTGGACACATACAAAGGGTTGATACCACCACTAAAACAGTAGAAGCGGAGCGTATAACGACGGCTTCTCAATCGGGAGGTCGCGGGCTCAAATCCCGGCAAATACCAATGACTTTGTTTTCTATGCTATGTAGTTTTATGAATTTATAGTAGCAATGCCACTCGCTAACTTTGAAGGAAAACAGCGTGAGGAACGAATTGCAATGACACATGTCAGTGCAATAAATGAAAATGAATGAATGTGAAAATCACGGGAACGCAGAAAAACATGCATAAAGATGTGTGTACAAAAGGCATCACAAGAATCAACTTACGTAAGTCACAATTGTAGCTTTTCTTGCCTCCACTGGATCTGCGAATTAAAATTAATACATTAAAAACTACTTCGGTGGTGTAACGGCACCCAAAACCGAGGCTTTGGGTTCGAATCCCACTGTGGCCTACAGTGCCGTATAGGATTTGTATAAATGTCCTCAGGGAATTGTACAAATAAACATAAACATAAACATTTATATACAGGCACATACATTGCTTCTGGCCACACACTAGGATACCCTGTGTCGTGGGAACCAGAAACAACGACATCACAAACATGTAAACATCCAAGACCTGGGGTTTTTTTTTGTTTCCAGCCGGGATTCAAACTCGGGACCTCTTGCATGGTAGGCAGATGCGCTACCGCTACGCCACAGAGGTCGCCAATGACCTCAGTACCACAGGGCACAGGGTTTCCTAGTTTCCAGGACAAGTGTTTGTGTTGTGTGAGAGTAATAATCTTTATTTGCTTGTGTTTTTTGTTTCCAGCCGGGATTCGAACCCGGGACCTCTTGCATGGTAAGCAGATGCGCTACCGCTACGCCACAGAGGTCGCCAATGACCTCAGTACCACAGGGCACAGGGTTTCCTAGTTTCCAGGACAAGTGTTTGTGTTGTGTGAGAGTAATAATCTTTATTTGCTTGTGTTTAGCTAAAGAATCTGTGTCAGGATCGTAGCAAGTGTCAGACTCTATTCTCTTCCTACCCCTCCGGGATAGGTATGTGTGTGAATGTATGAATGTATTGTTTTTTGTAGCCTATATACACGTCCCACTGCAAGGCACAAGCCGTCTTTTACAGAATTGTTATTATTATTATTATTGAGAGTTTTTGTTAAAACGACACGAATTACAAAAAACTTTTGTTTAAATTCGCCTATTGATAGATGGTACTAAAATTTATTAGCTGATTTAAGTATCGATTATTTAAAAAAGGCTGTCTTTCCGGAGACAGAAGCCTTTTAGGTTGGGTGTCTTTAAAAGTAGAGCTAACCGGAATTTAACAGGTAAGCACGTAGCATCGTAGACCCCGTCTTCGCTTACCATCAGGCGTAACTGGGGTCAAGTGTAACATAACTTTAAAAAAATCTTAAAACTTTTAGTGGTGTTGTATAATCGATAATAAATCCATACGTGGCACTAATTTTTTTCCGTCCGGTGATTTATGTATCAAAGAATCCATCAAAGAAACAACTGCATACTCGTGTAATTCTACCTATTTCGCTATATTTCACGACTTTTACAATTTAGCCAACTTACCGTAAGCTGTAGCGTTCCCAGCCGGTCCTAAGCAGCCCCTCTCATCCACCAGGCTGACCCTCGCCAGCAGTCTTACGTCCAGCACTAAGCTGCGGGTCTGTGACGCCCGCACGAGCGAGGCTTGGCGATCCGCCACGGGCAGTAGCAACCACCGCGGCCCGTCGCCGTCCCGTACCGGCCCGTCCGTGTCCACGAGTCGGGTCACAGTGTTGGCGAACCACGGGGACGGGTGCGCGTCAGAGACCATCTGCTTGCCAACACTGCGCGTGAAAACGAAGGTTACAGTCCGTTTTCTCGTACAGTAATAATCTGTTAACTACTGTAAACAGCTGTTAAAGTGCATACAAAACCAACCAGCCAAGGGTCGAGAACCATTTTAAACAGACTACGGTGCCAGCGCATATGTCTTGTGGCGAGCACATGTCGACTCTGCGTGCGCACTTCAAACTCAAACATTCCTGCATCGCTCTATGAAAGTGTTTCACATGATATACCATAAATATAACGTCTGACTATCAACAGTCGGACCGGCCGTCCCCAGGCATACGATCTACCTGGCGGAAAATATCCCTTTATACTCGTAGTGGAAGAGCACGACCACCCGCTTTTCCCCATAGCCCCGACGTAACCCTTCCCTGTAGTCTCACTGGAAGGACGTTACACGATACACATTTCCCAGGACTGACAAAAATCCTCTGAAACTAAATCCCTGAACCTCACGGAATATTACACAAAAATTGCCTTACCTCACATAATAGGAGCGTTTGGCCAGCTCCCGCGGCAGACGCAAGGGCTGCTCCGGAGGTGGCAAAGACCAGCTGATATTGACGAAAATCTCTCCTTGGATGGAAAGCGTCCTGGCTGAGACCCGGGGCGCGGGGAGGCGGGGGGAGTGGGCGCAGGAGCATACGCCTGCCACGCATTCTAGGGACAAAAAGGTTCCTTGATTTATATGAGTCGTTCTTTCATTTGTGAAGACAGACTTGCCAGGCGTCTGAGAATGGAAGTGGAATACAGACCTCTTTCGCTGTACGCATTCCGATTTCGTATACGGTGTATGCCGTCCTTCGCTAATACATTCGTATCATATTGCAAACCCTAGGTTCCGTCTATCCCTTTAGGATACAGGAATAGTGTGTAAATGAGGAAGTTATCGCAGGGAGTTGGGTTACAGCTTACATACACTGGCATTCGGTATGATAGGCTATATCTTTTCAAGTGAGAACATTTACCGTCGAGGCAGACAGATGCACCGCTATATCTGCCTCGTGAGTCTTCAAGTAGAAACAGTGCGAACGCGGAGTACGCCATATACATATTAAGTACATGGTTAGTGACTTCTTCGGCTATCCAGCTACAGCAATTCACAGCGGTTGCGGATTGGACATAAAGACAAACCCAAAAGTTTTCTATTTATGAAAAAAATAAAAGAGCGTGGCTCCCGGTGGCCTCAAAGCCATCGGCGTTGCCATCCATCACTCATCGATCTTACGCGAAGCATATCGCATTTTTCATACAATCCATGCAACCCATACATACAGTGATGCATACATAAGACCAGTGTTGTAAGAAAATTAGAGCATCATTTATTAAAAAACCTTTTTAGAGGCTAAAAATTCCACCCATGCCAGGACCGGGATTCTTAGCCTCTAAATAGGTTTCTAAGAATTGTCAACAATGCTTTTTATTCATTTCAGACATTATGTTTCATGCAGACATTTACTGCTTAAGACCTACACAATCGATATTTAAATAGAAATAGTGTAGGTTTTTTTTCAAAACAACCGGGTTCGATTTCCGAACGGAGTACAGATGTTTTTTAAAATGTATGAATGCAGTTTTTCTTGTTATTAAAATCGATGACATGGTTCCTCAGAACAGATCTTCGTATGTCTTATAGTTTCAGACTTTCCCATACTGACCGATTTGAATGAGACACCCTGTATATATGTATAATGTAGCCAAGGAATAAGACCGGATTTTTTTAAATTCAACCAATAAGGAAGCGAAAAGTTTTGCCAAATGTTGGGATGGTATGGGAGGTATAAGCAATGTTGTCTAATTTTCTTGAAACTTAAAATAAATACTCTTCAACACAATTGATTGGACACGCGTTTCGCCGTTTTTTCTAAATTTAACCCTTAAGGGACTACGCGGATGGTGTTGCGGGCAAAAGCTAGTCCAGGTATGAACTCACCGTCCAGCTGCAGACGTAGATGCGCTGCTGTATGTCCATCCCACGGATGAGCAAGCAGACGAAGAGTGTACGCACAGCCAGGCTTTACAGCGCAGCCACCCGCCACCGAGCTGGTGGTCGCAGGTACCGTCCACCACGCGGCTTCCTGCGAATGAAGGCTTTTTTTACCCTGACTGACTCCTTATAAGACCCTTAGGAACTTCAGGATAGGAGAAGAAGGCCTTAGCTATGAATTAGCTATCAGTTGGCTAAAAGGTACACAAAAAAGCATTCTATTGTCATTTATCTTATAATGATGTTATATAATAATGCCTCGGGCTCTAGAGTAGGCTTCAGTTTTCGCCGAAAGCACACGACCGTAACACTACTTCCTGCTCTGTATAAAACTTTTCTTCACTATTTTCAAAAGTTATGTAAAGGTAAGAGTCATATTAGTTGCGATATTTCTATTACACGAATATATCCGATAGTAGCCGAGGTATATTCTAAAAGCTAACGTACTATACAAATCTTGAATTCATGCTTCTGACAACTTGTACGTCTTCGTCGTGTGTGTCTTATGTTAATAAATGTTTTATCTATCTATCCGATGCGTTGATGTTTTGTCGACAGCACGTTTTAACGTGCGATATGTAAAGTGTTTAAGAATATTGTGTGTACATATTACAATAAACTTGTTATATTCGATAAACCAATATTACGGAGCAAAAGGTTCTATATTTAAACTACGTAGATACATTATAACTTTATAAGCCTGGATGTATTGTTTTCCATGTGTTAAATACATCCAGGCTTATAATGGATTATGACCTTGCCTGGTTACCGCAGCACAGGGTATCCTAGTTTGGGACTAGGACAAGTAATTATGTTGTGTGAAATTTACTATTGTTATAATTTATCTTTAAAAGTGGAGATTTGTAATTGGCCTTCAGTTATTAATTTATTTTATATACAATTGTTATGCGGCTGTTAATCTTCCCAACAGAAATAAATAACAATAAATAAGTATTCGCGCTTTGCATTCGCGCTATCACATTTTCTATGCTTTGCTGTAATTGATGTCAGCTTTGGGGTACAGCTATGTAACTTCTCAATTGTATAACTCGGCCGATATGTCTAGATTATTTAGATAGAAAACAGACTTACCCCAGGAATGTTATATTCATAGCACATGGGCATATCACAGTCGGTAGTTTCCGTGTCGCTCAGGACTTCGAGAGAGTATTCTTGCGCTGGGGGCCCTGAGAAGAATGAAGATTGTAGACTTTTTCTGACTAAATAATTATTAGTAGAAGCTGCTAAAGGGCGGTCCAGTCAGTCGCTAATCGTTGTACTTAGTATGGAGCTAACGAAATCTGTGTAATATGTCCATGGATATTTAAATTTATCACTATTTCGTTATCAACCCTTGTATGTCCCCAATGCTGGGCACGGGTCTCTTCCTGCATCGCCGGAAGGTTAGGCCATACTCCACCACGGGGGCCAAGTCCGGGTTGGTGGAGGATTGTTAGACAGTGGCGGGCCTTACTGTCAGAAGTTATCAAGCCGCCCATAAGGCCTCTGACATGGCTTAACGACTGCCATTATATGACAGCCGGCACCAACGGCTTAACGTGCCTCACTATTCACTATTCGGAATCATTATTCATTATTATTTAAAAGCTGTGGTTGAGTTTTCCCTGGGTCGACTGCCTACTAGCTGGAGCGAAAACTGGCATGGACTGGTAGTAGCAACAGGTTTCTCAACATTGTACTGAAGCCCCTAGGTAGGTTTGATTGATTCGCCTAGGGAAGGCCAGGTGAGGAGAGGTGGCCAGTATACTATGAGCTGCAGCTCGTGGTCTGATCCTAGCTACGGCAAGGAGCCCGGTATCAACTGTAAACTGGCAGCAGTAAGGATCCCGACAGTGGCATGTTGTAGATGCTTGGTTTGGAACTGATCAGGGTAACCTAAAAGAACGTAACGATTTCCTTTAAAATAATTCAAACTTGACTGGACGGCTGGGCTGGCCAGCTATTATAAAGAAGTATCGTTACAGTACTCACCCAGAGGGGGTAGCCAGGATACGTTGAGCTGCAGCTCATGGTCTGATTCGGGTAGGGGTTGCGGCACCACGGCGAGCAGGCGTGGGAGCCCCGCGTGCTCCATTGGCCTCTCATCCTGGAACAAATATTCATTAGACAACTGCTGAATGTCTTCGATTTTGGAGCTACGCAGGCATTGACCCAGTTGTAGCAAGGTAGGCTTTTGTTTCTAAAGGCAATACTAGTACTAATAATAATAATAATGGCGGCCTTTGTGGCGCAGCGGTAGTGCAACTGCGTAGCATGCGAGAGGTCCCGGGTTCGAACCCCGGCTGTGAACAAAGAAAACCCCAGGTCTTGGATGTTTACATGTTTGTGATGTCGCTATTTCTGGTTCCCACGACACAGGGTACTAGCGTGGGGCCAGAAGCAATGTGTGTGCCTGTATGTAAATATTATGTAATGTTGATAAGGAACTCTTATGGCTGAGTTCCTTATTAACATAACACAAGTAAGTGAGTGAGTAAGTGAGTGAGTGAGTGACTGAGTGAGTGAGTGAGTGAGTGAGTGAGTGAGTGAGTGAGTGAGTGAGTGAGTGAGTGGGTGAGTGAGTGAGTGAGTGAGTAAGTAAGTAATTTATTGACAAAAACATAGAATGTAATTTTCAATATGTGTACAAGAAGCCCAATATTAGGATATTGAATCTCCCTAGGCCTGCCCTTGAATTATGTAACCTTCTTCTTCATCGGGTTAAGCATTAAGACGAGTCCCAAGTGTCATAATATGTATATATATATGACAGTTCGATGTAGGCTCAAGCAGACAACTCCACACAATGGAGGACGTTTAGTTGGCCTTATGGAAAGTCTTGTTTGAGCACCTATTTTAGATATATATAAGAATATATAATATTCATGGACATATTACACAGATCTCGTTAGCCCTATGCCAAGTACAACTAAATAACTTGTGTTATAGGTGCTAACTGGACGATAGATTTAATACAATAAATACATAGATAACATCCAAGACCCGAGACAAACTAGAAAAGTTCGTTTCCTAGTTTGACCCGGCCGGTGATCAAACCCGAGACCTTTGGTTTTACAGTCAGAGTGGCAAACCGCTGCGCCACCGAGGCCGTCGATGATGCTGAGATGCTGTTCGAAAGAAAACACCATTTTGACAATTCATTGAAAAGCGTCTCAGAGGTAACAGGGCTTCGGCTGAAACAGCTGTGATGAAGTGATAACTCTGTGGATAGACTAGCTCCAAATTCTTCAGTATTTGGTGTTGAGTTAATTTAATTTAATAAATGATAAATAAAAAAGTGTTCACATTATGTCAAACAACGTAAAATACTATCTGGTAATATTTTTATATGCCGTAAACGTAGATTACTTTGACCCAAAATAGGGCATCTTTTTATGTTACTCCTGATTTCTTGGCCTCTAATGGGCATATGGATATTGCAGAGCCTTGGATCACTTGATAAGGATATACCTAACTAATTTATTAAAAAAATATGTTTCTGAAAAGTATTTTTTTTTTAATTTTTTTTTACTTTGGGCTAAAGTTGTACTTTGGAGATGGTTTCATTGACCCACATCCTTTTTAATAGCTTTAACATAATATAATTTCAATTAGGGCTAATGTGTAATTAGGTGGCCCTCACAGGACAGCCCCGACCTACTATGGGGGTCGCCAATAATCTGTTATTGTCCATACTATCTATTGATAATAAGGATGAAAATGTATTTTTATCCGGTAATAATAAATCTATATGTATTTGTAATTCCGAAAAGTACCGATAACTTTAACTAACGTTTGCTACGTGCTTTTGCGAATTTGTAGCAGCGATATGTACCACTCGCTATGGATAAACGAAAGCGCCGCGAGGAAAACTAAGGGCCAGTTTCTGAACAGAGAATTTCACTAAGTAATTACTTCGTCGTCGTCGTCGTCAGGCTATACTAATCCACTGCTGGACATAGCCCTCCCCTAAAGAGCGCCACGTTGCCCTATCATAGGGGGTAATGCTGGGCTGGGCATGCGGGTTGGGGTTCGCAGTTCGGTGGAATTGTTCTGCAGGGGACGCTGCTGCCCACCCACCGGTTTGTAATTACTTACTAATACTTAATAACATTATCTACCAGCAACCTAAGTTTTGGAGCCAAGATTAGTAGGTAGGTAGTTCAATTTACAATATTTTTACATCAAGATCGAGATATAGTCTGTTAGCTTTGAGAATGTACCTCGGGCTCTAGAGTAGGCTTCGGTTTTCGCCGAAAGCACACGAGTGTAATAGGTAGTACTTCCTGCTCTGTATAAAAGTTCTTCACAATTTTTAAAAGTTATGTAAAGGTAGAAATAACAATACAAAATAAACCTTACCTTAGTGCAATATAATCGGTCTATCCGATAGTAGCCGAGGTATATTTTAAAAGCTAACATACTATAAAGTTCTGTCACGCTCTTTTCTGAAAAAATTTAAGAGACACCACTACCGTTAACTATTCACTTAGCAAAATTCTCAATTCAGAAATTGGCCCTCAGTGTCTAGAACTGTGTTCACATACCTACTTTAGGTTTGAAAGAAGAAAGAAAAATATTTATTAGAACAAATTAACTCATCACAGGAATGAAAAGGCGAACTCTCATCGTTACAAACAAGGAAAATAAAAACAATTCAAATAAATACAAGATAGAATAGGACAAAGTCAGGGCGTACAGCTGTGGTGTGTAAGGCTGGGGGCATGCTGAGAGGCAGGCGACGCAGTGCAAGGCAGATTTTGTAAAGCATCAAGCAGGATTCAGCAATATGCTGAAGGGATCGTCAAGACGTTAGCGCTGGTTTTCGGTCTAGTATATCTGCTATTTGCCCTCCAGTAGGACTCGTATAGGCTGCTTATAATATTTGATGAAACTTTAAACGGAAAGAAAACTACCTATCTGGCCTAAGCGTAGTTCGAACTAGCATTGCTCATGTCTCAGAATTGCACATCGCTACAACTCACTTGCGGCTCCCAATCAATCCTGCTCTGGACAAGAAAATTGGTTCCGTGTGAAGAAAACAAAATAACATTTAATTTTTATGTATTTACCAAAATACTTAAGATAAGATAAGAATATTCTTTATAGTACACTGGAAAAACAATAAAATACAAAATAATTACAAATGTATATAGTACAATTAGCGGCCTTATTGGTAAAAGCAATTTCTTCCAGATAACCTTACGATGGAAAGTTCCTGAAGGAAATTGAAAGGCGGGTAGTCAGTGCAAATTTGAATATTGATACATATAATATTTCACACACTCAAAATATGAAATGTAAGTATTCTCTCAATAAAAACGTTTTTGGATATGACCGAGACAGCTATTCCGCTCACCAATACTTATAACATCCTTCTAAACAAAATAAAAAACAACATCACAACAAAATTCAAATATAAAGTTAACTCACCCTAGGGGGTGGATCACGATGCGAACCCTCAAAGCTGTTTCCCTGAAACCCCTCCCAGGGGATGACGTCGCCATTTCCAGGAAACGGATGTGGGAAACCCCCGCGTTGTGCCAGACAAGCCACGCACATCACTAGCACCAACAACACCGGCCGATTGGACATTGCGTTTTAGAAAAATAAATGAAAACAAACGCATAGCGTTCTATTTTTAAAAAGTAATTATGGCTTTATTTAATTTTTCAATCGCGGTTTTTCATACACTGGCCGGTTCGACATTGAGTTTAAAAAAAGAAAATAAACGCATAGCGTTCTATTTTTGAAATGTTATGACTTTATCAATTTTTCACCACTCGCCGTTTTTCATTTTCGCGTTTGGTGTGAAGTACAGTCTATTTATTCTTACTTGTCCAATTTAGTAAACAAGATTCTACCCTTAAACTGTGACTTCTTAGTCCAAAACTGCCATATTTCCATGAATGAAGTAACCTGGAACACTCTTTTAGATAACACGCTGCCAATTTTATAAACATAGTTCATGAATTTGCGAGAAAATGTCTAGTTTAGGCATCTAATCTCAATTTTAAGGTTAGAATCTTGTTTACTAAATTGGACAAGTAAGAATAAATAGACTGTAGGTACTTACGAAGTTGGTGTAAAATAGATATTTTCAGTAATACAAATTTGATAGATTTACAAGTTTTGATAAATTAATTGGTGTTAAATCATTCATTCATGTTCAATATTTATGTGTTTGGTGTGGGTAATGACCATGTCACCTGCGTAGTAAATGACTTGTTTATCCGTCTTCAAAAAGGAGGAGATTCTAAATTCATAAAAGTTCTTTAAACGAAAGTAAACATCTAAGTATGAGCACTTAGTTATTTTTTCTATTTTCTTGATAGAAAGAGACCCGTTTTTCACATTATCATTTATATTTAGTCGCAACTATTGATCAAATTTAACACTCGAAGAAATACACATTCACAACTCCTAGCTTACACTTTACAGCACATTTTTGAATCGACTCCTACGTATTATCACAACAATAACACCAAAACTCGTATTCAGTTCGATTGACACTAAGTAAAGTCGAAAAACCAAGGTGTTGGCCACTTGACTTGCCAATTTGTTCCGCGGATTTATCAATTTACCATCGATAGGACATTACGCACTCGACGGCTGACGCGGTCGTCAAATCGATAAGCCTCAGATAAGATTAGTCAGTCCAAACTGAGGACTAATGAAAAAATAATGCCGATTACTTATTGCGACAATGGATTTTCGTATGACTACTACCATGGACGGCATGAAGCGCTCGAGGCCTAGGCGAACCGAGTGATTGGAATCAGTCACTTGAGTTAAGCAACAACAGGCGCTCAGGTGCAGGATGGGTGACCGTCCTGTGACTACCGCTAGTGGCATTTTTCCGAGCGCTTCCGTGCTACGCAAGGCACGTTAAGCCGTGCGTTCCAGCTGTCATATAATGGCAGTCGTTATGCCATTTCAAAAGCCTTATGGGCGGCTTGATAACTTCTGACAGTAAGGCCCGCCACTGTCTTACAATCCTCCACCAACCCGGACTTGGCCCCCGTGGTGGAGTAAGGCCTAACCTTCCTGCGATGCAGGAAGAGACCCGTGCCCCGGCAGTGGAGACATACAAGGGTTGATAACGTAACGATAACTACCATGTGCTACTACGGCGATAATCTGCTCCTACTTTGAAATCCAGATGTGGTAGTAGACACCAGACCTGAGAAGATTTCTGCACCTAGTTGGATAGTTAGGACATCGTAGGTAGGTACGTAGCAAGCACTTATGCAGATAAATACCTCAGACACTAGGGTTTCTTCACGACGTGATGTGGATATTTTATGTCTTACGCCTATGTTCTTTTGTAAGTACAGTTAGGTAACTTGTTTTTTTGTTAGTACGATTGATTGACTTTCTTTTCTGCGTATTTCTAAGGGATATCTTGTTGGTACGAGATTTTCATTTTTTTATTACAGTTTTCTCTTTTGTCGTTTATGAACTGGAAACTTGAAGTAGGAAATCTACTTATACCGTAAGAAAGTATAGCAAGTAACTTAATAACTTAATAACAAACTAAGTATATTATTAGTATGTCTTAAGTATAAAGTTAAGTACCTATATTAAGGTAAGTACCTATATTTGCTAAGGTATTTGAGTAGGTATATACTTACCAAACTACCCGAATCTTCCACCGACGACACACTGAATGAGGTTGTCACGAAGTCTGCTGGCTCCATCTCTTGAGACAGTAACTCCGGCATCCAGTCCGAGGTATGCTGTGGCATGCGAGTGTATGCCGGAATATTCTTAGCTACGGGGTCGCACTGCACGTATGCTAAGGCAACGCAGCACACAGTGTATTGCCATCTCTTCATAAGTATTTGTAAATACATTTTCTTTTCTCTATCTAATGATTTAGGTACACTTTTGTGGTGGTTTGAGAAATCTTTATGGTGTTGTTATTAAATTGAGAGTCAATGTAAGACTTATCATAGTACCCTTGACTTAATAATTGTATTGTACAGATTGTTACAATTTTCTACCTAATTAGTTACCTATATATTAAACGGGTCAAATCGCGATTATTTATTAGGTAATCGCGAATAATCGCGGTTCGACCCGTTTAATATGTAGTTATATATTAAACGGGTAAAATGTATGAGTATCGCGAATCTTAAGAAATACTATTTCTACCTAATTAGTCTCGAAAAGGGAGGGTTCAAATCGTCAACACGAACTACTTTTACTAAGGGGATAAAGGATATTGACAGTTACACGGACGGACAACAAAGTGATCCTATAAGGGTTCCGTTTTTTCGTGAGGTACGGAACCCTAAAAAAGAGCACATCTGATGAAAAATGTTTAGTTGGGTCCATAGAGTCACGACGTTGAAAAGTTGGGTACATAGAGTCACGATTTTTGGAATTCCTAAGACACACTAATCATTCCCGAGAACTCGTGTTGACATAACCTCACGCCTGTATCCCAGAGGGGAAGGCAGAGACCAGGGACTGCCACTTGCCACGATCCTGACAGATCACCTTCGCTTCATAAACGTTCATAAGTCGTTGCATGCACGCACGCCGGTTCCGGGTACTTTTTATCTTTCCCTTTGCTAATACATCCCCTATCTGGTCGATTCCACTCACATTCGCAATATATATTTGTTTCGTCAATCTTTCTTCCTTCATCCTCTCCATGTCCAAACCAACGCAACATTCCTTTCTCAATTCTAGTCACTACATCCTCTTTTAGTCTACAACGTTCTCTAATCAGACTATTGCGTATCCTGTCATTCAAAGTAACACTACACATACTTCTCAAGGACCTCATTTCTACTGCATTAATTCTACTTAAAGAAGATTATTCTAATTTAAAGAAGAAAATGTTGTTGTCTAATGGTATGAGAGTATTTTGTGGGAACGCAGTATTTTGGGCCTGCGGAGAGTAGACCATGTCCGAAATACCACACTACGCGCAAAGACCCGAATATTCGACGCGGATGTCCAGACGGCGAAACTAAATTGGAGCTGGACTGGTCATGTCAGTCGAATGCACCCGAATAGGTGGGCGAAACTTTTGTTTGCCCGGTATACCTATCACCTAGTTCTGCGATATGGTTACGCAAAATACACTTATGAGACAATTACGTAAATCAATCACACATATTGTTTTATTAATAAATCATATTTGAGGTATCCCTTCCAACAAAAAAAAAATAATCACACTTCAAATGAGTTTCCAAGCTACCATCAAAATACACTTCTAATCATAGAGAACCACATTGCCTTCAAGTTTCCATCGTGCGACGCTCACGTTATGGGTAATTCGCGTTGGGCGCAACGCACGGGCGGGCGCCGCTAGGGCGGGACACGTAGGGCGGGCCGCCCAGACGCCCCGGCTGCGGGCGAGAGACTGAACAGCTGAACACGTGGGCGGGCGCCTCGCAACAAGTGACCCTTAAGGTGAAATCAGATGACACGCTCCGTTGAGCGATAACTCGAGTGAACGTTAATTTTAGGGAAAAACGTAACCACAGAAAGCCTTAGCACGTGACCGAATATTGATCAAATCAGTTGATTTATTTGCTGTCTCTTCAGAATAGTAAACAAATTGAAATTAAAAAATATACCTGATTCGTACCCCGGCTGGGGACAAAAAAACCCCCAGGTCTTGGATGTTTACATGTTTGTGATGTCGCTGTTCCCACGACACAGGGTATCCTAGTGTGGAGCCATAAGCAATGTATGTGCCTGTGTGTAAAAATGTTATAATGTACGAGTAGGTAGGCCAATAAACATCGTTATCAACCCTTGTATGTCCCCACAGCTGGGGCACGGGTCTCTTCCTGCATCGCAGGAAGGTTAGGCCATACTCCACCACGGATGCCAAATCCGGGTTGGTGAAGGATTGTAAGACAGGGGCGGGCCTTACTGTCAGAAGTTATCTAGCCATAAGGCGTCTCACATGGCTTAACGACTGCCGTTACATGACATTCGGCACCAACAGCTTACGTGATTCTTCTCGGAAAAAATGCTATTTGCGGTAGTCACGAGACGGTCACCCATGTAGCACCTGACCGCGCCTGTCGTTGCTTAACTTAAGTGATTGATGAATGGTCGAACCGGGAGATTGGTTCCCGGTTCGACTGGGGCACGAGCGCTTCTCATTAGTACATTACTGCTAACTCCAAGTATTGACGCCAGTCCATAGCGTCCAAGTCCCGAAGCACCATTTGTATGGTGTGCGGGAAGACGTGAATAAATATAAAAATAAATATAAAATAATAAAACGTTGAAGATAAAACTTTGGAGTCCGTTGAGTTGGCCACTATATAAGATAACTTTGGATAAAAATAATTGATTAAAACAATCACAATCAAGTCCATAATTTTTATTCTCCATGACAAATTGCACAGCACAGCTCATAAAAAAACTAGTATCTATGAAATATTCTTGACAATTTTCTTTTTCGGTTGGATTTAGACATTTAATTTTTTTTCTACATTTACAATTTCACTGTACAATCCCAAACTATTACTAAACCGGAACACTAAATATTTTCGTTCAGTCAATCACATACAAAAAGTTACTATTAATACTATAAGTGGTAGGTACTTTAGGATCAAATCGTTGTGGATATGTCGCAGGTAATTTGAATTATTCCGCGTTTTACAAACGGCGTCGTGTACTTATAAACGCTCGCTCTTTTGAAATATGCCGAAGAAAAAATGAAAATAGTCTTGCGATTGTTATTGTCGCGGTCCTATCCCGAACCATCTAGAATAGAGCCTTCTGGAAGCCTATCGAATAGTCGCCGCATGCTGCGTTTTAGTAAACAATAAACGCTGCAAGCAATAATGACTCGTATGTCCACTAGCATAAGGTTCAAAACTCTTTGACATGAAACTGTTCGAGCGACGTTGCCGCGTGTACCGAGTGTAGGTACGTAGGTACGGGAATGTTCGAGAACCCTTGCCGGAGGAGCCGCGGCGCGCTGTCAGTTCCGTTTGGAATAGCGAAGAGTGAACTTCGAGCGAACATACCTGCGATATGAGCGATAACCTACGACCTCAGCGATACTATTGGACTTCGATTGAACCTGCGATTGGAATCTACGTGTCGTGAAGACCTGCAGACCAGACCCTGCGTGAATAAATCCTAAGAAGTTGTCATTGGCGTTTTACCTCCAGATCTAGAACCCTAGCCCGTAACATTATTATTGAATCGGACCCTATTATGTATGACAATCAATAGGAGACATTGATTCTTATAATAGGGTGACTATGAGAAAACACAAGTTTGACAAATAAGATTTATTTTAGCAATCAGGTGCCTACCTTTTCAAGCATTAGTAACTTTATACTTCTACTTGAAAAGATTTTCAATATTTTTCTGTATGACAAAACCACTACTCGGCGCTATTTGTCTTGTTTTCAGTGGCAGTATAAAAAAGAAATACGTAAATTTGCCGCGTAACTTTGCAATCGGCGAGCGAACTGTCGATCGGCTGTCTTTCAAATGATGTGGCATGGTATATAGTGACAAGACTAGGTATTTACATGTTGCCTTATGCATATTTCAAAACAGCGAACGTTTAATAAACGGACGACGCCGTTTGTAAAACCCGGATTAATACAAATTGCCTGCGACAAATATATTACGTACAATTAATTAGAGTAAGGGACCGGACAACTGTTTACCTCTGGCTCATATAATTAACTTAATTCCTCTTCGCGAATCAGAGCGAAACTTGACAAAAAAACAAGTCAGTGAATCCGGAATTAAGTTAATAAGGTGTGCTTACATTTTTTTTATTATTTGATAATAATTTCATTAAAGTATAGTCCTAACGATTCTAAGTCACATCACGCGACCCCGCCAAATGACACCAGAAATACGGGTTGTTCCACTAATCCCCATTGATGGGGATTTGTGAACTTTTTGTTCATAAATCCCAATTGGCGTACCTTAGTATTGGCAATGGGGATTTGTGAACAAAAAATTCACAAATCCTTATCAATGGGGATTTTCAATAGGGATAAGTAGAATAATCCAGAAATACGTCTATGCGTAGTGAAAGTTATTTGTCCGGTATTGTATCTGGGGATGAATTGTAAAATCTTAACCATATAAAAATGTGATTCACATTCACACCCTGTTTTATTCTTTACAGAAAGACATACGCTTTTATTCATAAGAACACAATTCCTTTACTCTCCATAAATGCGGACTATAAAACTCTGTGGTCGAAATTTTACAAGGAAAAGACGTTACGTAACCACAGATTAAATAAAACGCCTCTAGAAGTGTCACTGGAACCGTGTTTTTATAAATATGGCCGTAATGCTCTTATTTATAAAAAATACGATTCAACTAAAACACCAGTTAAATAATATGTGGTTTCTCTTTTCTCATTACCACAGACTTTTTAAACTGCCTCTGAGGAGTGTTTTGAAGAGTCGTGTTTTCATAAATATGGCAGTTTATATTTTTCTTAATTATTCTTTACAATTAGTTTCCATACTTTTCACTAAATCAGCTATCTTGCTTAGTATTTTCTAAGGTTAACACGAGCACTAGACATAATAAAAACTGTTTTTATACGGATTTTACTAGTTTAGCTTACATTTCTACAATTTTGTCTTCGAGACCACGGCACCTGAAAAAGTGCCGAAACGTCGGAAAGTTGTAAAAATGTAAAATAAACGTAAAGTCCGTATAAAAACAGTTCTTATTTAGCTATCTTGCTGTCGACGTTTCTAGATGTTTTTGATATTTGTAGCAGAGAAAATTCTCCAAAATGCACGTTTTCATTGGCAAAATATAGCTTATACAAAATACTCTCAACTTAGTGTAACAAGAATGAACGAAATATTCTGATATGTTGAATGTAACATTAGAGTACCTTAAAACTAGGCGTTTGGGAAAGTTTTTTAGCTATTTTTAAGGCTGGTGTTGTACTGGTATCCGCCGAGCTCACTATTCTAGTTAGACCTGAGATTTCCGCACTTAGCCTCATAGTTGGGCCATTGTACGTAGCAAGCGCTGAGGTACGCTAACACCTCCGACACTAGGGTTTCCTTACGATGTTTTCCTTCACAGTCAGCGAGGAGTATTGCTACTATAATTTCACAAATGTACATAACTTAGAAAACAGAGTCATTGGTACATGCCGGGGTTCGAACCCAAAACCTCCCGATTGAGAAGCCGGCGTTCTACACCGCTCCGCTACCACCGCTCGCTCACTATTCTATTTTTTTTTAAATTATTTCAGAAACAAATGTACGTTGTGGTCTTGCATTGAGGGTGTTTAAGGCATACTTTTATTATTCTGGATTCAGTTTTTAATTAAGAGGTTACTAAAATTAGTAATTTAGTAAGAAACTTTCTTTATCAGAAATTAAGTACACGTAAAACGGAAATGTCTTTTAAAATGTTTATTACTTACCGCAGCCCCAGACCGCACGTTGACCTTTACACCTACCTAAATATTATTTAAACAGCGTCCAGTGGCAACTTCACTCACACTAGATGGTTGAAGGGGCCACTCGGATGCCACAGTGCCTGGGACATTGTTTTTTTAGATGGATGGCTGCCCAGTATCTATACCTACCATCCTGACAGCTAAGTCGGCCTAGCCCACAGGAAAGACAACTCAATACGTGCCAACCAAATCGCAGATTTCCTCACGATGTCTTCCTTCACTATCTTACTAACGGTTGGCGACAGACCTTTTTTATGGTTTTATTTTGGCTTTTCTACATATTGCCTTTTTTACTTTGGTCAGTTTTAAATTTAGTTTTCTGTCTTATCTAGTATTTATGGTCTTGTAAAATATGGTTGAATAAAGACGGATTTATAAATAAAATATTTATTATTAAAACAGAAAAGTAGGGCACCATACGGTGCTTAATACTAACTTTATACAATCATCGAAAATGTTAGAATATGCCAGCGAAACAGATGTCAGGTGTAACACCAGCCTTAAAATGTGTTCTTAATGTCTCTTATACTTGCTTATTTGGCGAAACGTTTTATACTGATTGATTTCTTCTACATATTCAAATTAATATCAGAACAAAAAAACTCGTCTTAACGAAACTGAGGGGTCCCTCGAAGAGAATTTACTATGACTTGTTTTAAATATATGCAGAGTATAAAAGTACAGTTGCATACAAAGATGGAAGTTTTTACATCACTAAAGTTTTCGCCCGTACTTAAAGTTGAACCCTCCATTTTTATTAATATAATGTATTTTGTTACACCCTGTAAAGTACCTGTCGAGATATTTCTAAATCTGAGTTTCAGAAGTTTCAAATAGTTGGGCCCGAAAACGTACTTATCGACGATTGAACACCTCTCTTTTAGAATATACCTCGGGCTCTAGAGTAGGCTTCGGTTTTCGCCGGTAGCACAGCACACCAGTGTAATACTACTTCCTGCTCTGTATTTCGAAATTAAGTGTCATATTAGTTCTGATTTCGAAATTAAGTGTCATATAGTTCCAATATTTCTATTTCACGAATATATCCGACTCTATCGATAGCAGCAGAGGTATATTCTAAAAGCTAACAGGCAGTAATAAAGAATTTTACACCTAAGTAATTTCTCTCTTGATTTTAATGGTTTGTCACTACCATGAATACTTGATGGCAAATTACGTGAATTAGGTGCAGGAATAATAAATAAACTCTCGTGTAAACCGTGTGTTATTACTACGGTCGTTATACTTTTGCCGAGTCTCATAGCAATAAAAAGTTGACTTAGCTTAGACCTGTTAAATGTATGGACATCGCTTCTCTTCAAAACAATACTTTACAATATTGCAGTATGGCCCGGAAACAGAAATACAAGTAGGCAAAAAAAAATTGCGACCAATGTAGCTATTCTATATGTGAGATAAATTTTCCCTGGATATGCTGAAATAGGGGATAAAATCGTTGCAATATGGAATTAATGAAATTTTCCAATTACCAGTTCATCTCGGTAAAATTTATAATATAAAAATGAATCGCCGAACGTGTTGGTGAGGGCAAATCTCGTGAGCAGCTGAACTGATTTCGCTCGACTGTTAGGCGGTACGATGGTCGCTGGATCAGCTAGTTTATAATAACTTTAACCTTTACATCCACGTAATGCGATGATTTATACGGCGTCCAGGGGCAACTTCACCCACACTAGATGGGTGAAGACATTTTTTTACACGAAGTAGGCTTGCCCAGCACCTATACCATCCTGACACTTTAATCAGCCTAGAAATTCATCATAGTGATAAAACAATGAATCCCCCTTTAAACTTTATTTCATACTTCAAGTAGTTAATCGTTTTCTATGAATATTTAGTTTAAGTGCAAGGAAGTGAATCACGGTACAAATGTGTTTCTGTGACCAATGCATGCGTGCACATGCAATTATAAATTAATAATTCTTATAATAACTCAAGGCCAATTTATCAACTGCAGGTCGTCGCATGAACCTTAACAACACAAAGTAAAAGCAAAAAATAATCATAAAAACGAAAACACTTATACAAATGCTTTGCAGGACAGAATGTAATAATAATAATATTGGCCTTTTTTTTTGCATCTACTTAATGAGATGATTTATACAGCGTCCAGTGGTATCTTCACTCACACTAGATGGGTGAAGGGACCACTCCGACGCTGTAGTGCCTGGGTCATGGTTTTATAGATGGTGTAGGCTTGCCCAGCACCTATACCATCCTGACAGCTTAGTCGGCCTAGCCCACAGGAAAGACTAGTCAATACGTGCAGAATGTAATGCAGGTGATGAAATCGCACATAAAACGTGATGGTTGACAGCGGATTTCACACAAGACTCGTGTCTGTTTTGTGGTAATCTACAAAGTCGTACAACGAACATCGTACAAAACTAACGAATTCTAAATTGTGTCTGGTTTAAGAACTTATCCAACTATTGAAAAATCGCTCGAAACATAAATAAAAAACATGTGACGTAATCTTTAAAAATGTATACATTAGATATCGTACGCGGTAAAAAATACATACTGGAACTAAACATCTACTATTTGATGGCTAGTAAAATAGCGGGCGGAGCAACGCGTAAAATGGCGTCTGGCGTCAGGTTTATGTGGTTTCGATGAGAATTAAATTTTTTTCTTTGACACGTCATTTGATTGGTTGGCAAAAGTAAACCTTACTAACCATTGGCCAATAAAACAACAGATATTGTCCATAGACAATGCACAGAGCATAGATAAAAAGACTCCAATCTGAGCGTTGCATAGTGTGTACACTAAGCGCGTGACGGATTGCGCGTACCGGTGATGCTAAGTGTACAGACGTATGAACACTAAACGCGTGACGGGTTTATCACGCCTGCTCACCCCGGATTGGAAATGTCAAGCGCTGAGATATTTGGACACATCAGACTCAGGTTTACTCAAGATGTTTTCCCTCACCGTTAGCGAGTGGCAGTGCTACTATAACTTCACAAAAGTACATAACTACTAGATAAAATAATATATTAAATTCGTTAAGAGGCAAGACTTAGTGCTAAACTTATTAGTGAAACGAAACCATCACAGAGCGCAAATTAAATACGAGAAGTCTCACAGAATATTTACATGCAAGAAATTACTCTATCGAGTTTTAAGTAATATTTCCTTTATGCCGGGTAAAAGGGATAAAGGGAAGCCGGGCGGCGCTTTCCCGGGAAGCGCTCCTTGCCGGGAAGCGCTCCTTGCCGGCTGTCATGTAATGGCAGTCGTTAAGCCATGTCAGAGGCCTTATGGGCGGCTTCTGACAGTAAGGCCCGCCACTGTCGTACAATCCTCCACCAACCCGGCCTTGGCCCCCGTCGTGGAGTATGGCTTAAACTTCCTGCGATGCAGGAAAAGACCAGTGCCCCAGCAGTGGGGACATGCAAAGGGTTGATATCAAACCCAGGTAAAGAAAATATTATTTACAACTCGTCATACAGCAAAATGGGAATCATCCGTTGTTGTAGCAATGACCGGCCATTGGTGATTGGATTTTCAGACTAACCGCATTATTTATACAAACACAATTCCTTAAAACAGACAAGAATGCTGAGTAAATTAGACTGTGGTGGAAGGTTGTTAATGGCAATCATGAAATTTTATTAGGTTTACGTATGGCAACTGATGTATTTGGTTTAAGATGATTTGAGAAAAGATGGTCAGAGTGGAGTTTTTTTTCCGCTGCCTTTTTCTCCACTACAATACGGCCCTAAGGCAGCGGCTTACATTTCAAATTGTACATTGACATTCAGCAAACAGAATGTAAATTCTTTACGATGAAATAAATTGATTTGAATTTGAATTTGATTTTACAGGGAAAAGTCGTAACCACAGATTAAATGAAACGCCTCTAGTTGTGTATTAGTGGAGCCGTGTGTTTATAAATAACGCCTAATAGTTGCAAATTATCAAAACTGATGCGTAACTTATAATAATGGTTTAAAGTTCTTAAATAAAAAAACGACTAAGAAAAGACAGGCATTAAAAGACGAATTCGATCATTTTCTCAAAGGCTTCATCGACAGATCTTAGCCAAATTCATATTGGACCACGCTTGAACACTTTTAAAAAAAAAATGAATGAAAACGGATACGTTGTAAAAATTATCGCTAAAAATCTATACAGACGAATTGTCAACATCCTCATTCATTTTGAAGTCGGTTAACAAATTCGCTACGTAATTTACGTTCGATCGAAACGAAAGTTGGTAAACCAACCGAATTAAGTTGTCTGAGTGATTGATTTATTCTTGTGACCTGTTTAAGATTTGGAACGCTCATTTTTCTCATAATACGAGTGCATAGGGAAGTGAATCGTTATCCAGAGAGGATTGTATACCTCTTATTATGAGAACTTTAAAACTCGACAATTTTATTGAATGCTATGGGTGGCCATAAAATTCCCGCTATAGTTTTTGAAGTGAGCGTTTCAACTTGTGGTTAAACATAAACAACTTTTACTATTGAGAAATTTTTGAAATAACAAATAAACATATATTAGTTTTTCTTAGGTTTTAATAGGTAGGTAACTTTAGTATGAAGCAAGTGATATTTTTTTTGCAACTTCGATATTCCCTTCTTAGTAAAAGTTGTTCGAGCATTTTCGAATTTAAATGCAAATTTTATTACAAACAATACTATGGGTAAAATTACTGCAATTTTATTGAGAATTGAACAAAATTCAATCGGACTAAAAGTCCGTACACTGCTTGACATAGGCCTTCTTCAAGTTATGCCACTTTCTTATAAATAAATAAATAAACTCTTACTCAATAAAAATAAATTAATCATCTGTGTATGAGACGAGGGTAGCTACTAATACGATTCGTGTTGCCGGGATTATCATACACTCGTTTCTTTGTTCGAGACTACCAAGAGACCCGTTTGCCGTTTGTTAACATTTACAATTTTCAAGATATGTATCTGGTATAGTTGAATTTCGAAAAGGTGTCTTGTAAAGTCAGTAAACGTGACAAATAGTAAGTAAGAAGTCTTACCACACTGGCGATTTGAAGCGATGCGGTTGCGTGACGATTGCGATGCGTCCAAAACGGATCACACGCCGCGAGCCCGCCGCCACCGCATCGCTTTCAAATTGCTCGCAAGTAGCTCAAGTATGATAGGGCTCTTACCACGGTACAAATAAAGTCGATTAAAAAATATTTTATGGAAACTCATCAAGAAACATTCCCATATAGACGTGGTTTAGTATAAATTCACAAATGACCTCCCAGATCTCAATAAAACTTTACCAGTACGTTAAGTGGACTCAAGTCGAGGATTGGTTATGCTTAGAATTGAGAATGAATGTATAAAAAAGAAAGAAGATCCACATAAAGTGACCTGTTGCTATTGCATACCGATGTATATATTTATGGGTATTACCCCTAATGATAGCACAACGTGGCGCTCTTTAGGGGAGGGCTATGTCCAGCAGTGGACTAGCATAGCCTGACGACGACGAGGACGTATATATTTAATATAATGCAATGTAAGTGTTTAATTTGTGCAGCGAGCGACTTCTTTCTAGTGTTTAAACCTTATAAGAATTATATACTCTTTTTAATGCACTAATCCGTGCTAAGGACAACTTTAAATAACCTATTTAGAGGCTAAAAAATACGTAATACAGAGAATATTGTAAAGAGGTTCGAAATTTCACTGATGCCGGCGAGTCGCCCATTAGCTCAGTTGGAAAGAGCACTGGCACGGATAGCCAGAGGTCGCGGGTTCGAATACCGGCATGGTTGGAATTTTTAGCCTCTAAATAGGTTTTTATAAGAATATTGTTTCTAAATCGTACGGTATAAGGGTAAACCTGTAATTGGCTTTATCTTCGTCGTCGTCGTCAGGCTGTACTAGTCCACTGCTGGACACAGCCCTCCCCTAATGAGCGCAACACTTTATGCCATGCGGCATAAAGTGTTGCACATTCGGTGGAATTGTACTGCAGGGGGCGCTGCTACCTTTACCTTTATCTTAATTTCCCCTAAATACATAAATAAACCTTTTCCTGTTATCGTGATCGTGGCAAGTATGTAGCAGATCTAGGTATCTGCCTACCCCTTCGCGATACAGGGGGTCATGAACTCATGTAATGTCATTTTCATTCCACCACTCTTATTTCTTTTTTTTCTACTAATTCATTAGCAATTTTAAGCGCTATACATCGATTTGTTTACTCTTAACATATTAGGTAAATTGAAATTGTTTGTTTGTCTGTTTATAGTAAAACGTAATTTAGATAATACTTAGATTTAAGTTAGTGTAAGAACACATCGTAAGTTGGTCTGACATGATCACATAATGTTCAGAACCCCATTAATAAAAATAAAAACTATAAGCCAAAAAATACGTCTGTATGGGAAAAATCACTTGAAATAACCCTATATTCACTTCACTGGTATTTTTTTAATGTACTGATATCTCGTTTCTTACAACAGGCGAGGATATTCGATGCATTCACCGCTGGCTGCGCGGGAGTCAGTCGGCGGCGGAGTCCGGCGACGGCGCTACTAGGCCCTGCGCGTGCGCCATCAGTATACTCTCGCAAACGAATTTGTATTGGGCCTGGAAAGAAAGAAAATCACAATTTTTACATTTTTTTTAGTTACATTCAAATAATATGTATATGACACAACTTAAGTCTAAATACACAGGCTGCAGGGTATAACAATGTAGATGCCTGCCACGCGCCGCGCTTATGTGCAATGTGCGTGAACAATTTGCATACGTCCGCTACAAAACATATTAGAAATGCCTGTAATTTAATTACGCTCAAATCCTCAGAACACATGTATCAAAAGTTTACTGGTTTGTTTTATTTCTTAGGACCACCAACACGATAAACACTAACACATGTCACTAACCCTACTTTTAAACCTCTATATTATAAAACTTTTTTTATAATATAGAGTCCTAAATTTAACTGAAAGTGGTTTAATTACAATAACTAAAAAATCTTCTAAAGAGCATTTGCCAACAAACTGTTATGCAGTTTGGCCGAAACCAAACTCTGTATTCTTTTGTATTTTTATTCGAATAAACGTCTTCAATTAATCAATCAATCTTAAATTCTGCGAGCGAGACAGCATGCTCCAACCAAGAACAGAACTAAACGTACTATTAAAAATTAACATTATAAATAGATAGTATTTTCTAAGGTTAACACGAGCAGTAGACATAATTAAAACTGTTTTTATATTTAACATAATTAAAACTGGTGCCGGATGACCACGGCACCTGAAAAAGTGCCGAAACGTTGGAAAATTGTAAAAATGTAATAAACGAGCATAAATCCGTATAAAAACAGTTTTAACAATAAATAAATTACAAAAATGTGTCACTAGAATACTCACAGCATTCTGTATGCACATGGGTCGTTGGGCGCGCACAGTTCGAAGCATCTCTAAGGGATACAGGGGCTGCGCGCGCGCCAAGAGTTCTAACGCGGTCTCAGCGAGGATCAGCACGCCCGTCCGACCCACCCCGGCCGAGCAGTGGACCACCATGGGCGGATCCAGGAGACGCTCTTCAGCGCCTTCGATTTCCTCGACCACTGTTGGTATCACTGTAGGGGGCAGAGCGACACGAGATTAGCGATTCAGCAGTCAGTTTCTAGCAAGGAGGAAGTTTTGGCGAGAGTGTAATGTGTGCTAAGATAAATTTTGGTTGATAGCACTTTGGATTGATTGTTATGTTAACTTTTAGAATATACCTCGGGCTCTAGAGCACGCTTCGGTTTTCGCTAATTTTCGCCGGTTTTCGTGCTGATGATCGAGTTCTGATTTTAAACATAAGTGTCATATTAGTTCCGATTTCGAAATAAAGTTCCATATTAGTTCCGATATTACTATTACACGAATATATCCGATTTTATCCGTTAGTAGCCTAGGTATATTTTAAAAACTACCAGACTAATTGTACAAAAAAGAGGTTTGAAATTCCTATTTTCTTTCAGCTCACCTTAGGTTACATGTTCTTAATTACTTGTTAATAATTTATGAATGGAATAAAATATTGTTTTTGTACCTGTACTGCATCAGAATAAACCTTTTATTCCATTTCGCTCAAAGCGAAATCAGAAGGTGGATGTGTGTGTGTGTGTGTGTGTTTGTGCGTGTATGTATGCTTGTGAGTTTGTGTTCCAATAAAATGTTATAATGAAGTATAAAAGAACGAAGTATAAAATATTATACTTCGAACAGATTGGCTTTGAATTTCGCAGCGGCGGTAATTTTAAACGAAATGTAATTCTTTTTATATATAAGTGTGTTGGTTTGTGTGTGCGTGTATATGTCAGGGTGAGTGTGTGTGTGTGTATATGTGTATGTGTGTTTGTGTATCTGTGTGTGTACCTGCTCTGTGGTTCCGTAATCGGCAGCACAGCTGTGTGAACTCTATGAAGGCAGTGGGGTCATCAGGGACCCCGTGGTCGGGCCACGCCGTATACTGCAGCTGTGTGACGTTGCGCGACGCACCGGTGCTTTCCTGGACAATCAAATTAAGATATTACGACATCACAACTATGAAACCCTTAAAAATTGGCAACCAAATGTAACAAAAAATTAGGCAAACAAAACCGACAAAAATTTATAAATTAGGCAAACAAAACCGACAAAAAATGATAATCAAACCTGTTATAATCACACAGGTAAGTTATCGTTATCAACCCTTATATGTCCCCAATGCTGGGGCACGGGTCTCTTCCTGCATAGCAGGAAGGTTAGGCCATACTCCACCACGGGGGCCAAGTCCGGGTTGGTGGAGGATTGTGAGACAGTGGCCGGGCCTGTCTCACAATCCTCCACCAATGTTATCAAGCCGCCCATAAGGCCTCTGACATGGCTTAACGACTGCCATTATATGACAGCCGGCACCAACGGCTTAACGTGCCTTGCGAAGCACGGAAGCGCTCGGAAAAATGCCACTAGCGGTAGTCACGGGACGCTCACCCATTCCGTACCTGGCCGCGCCTGTTGTTGCTTAACCAAGTGATTGATTCCAATCACTCGGTTCGCCTAGGCCACGAGCGCTTCCGGTAAGTACTAAATATAAATCACCACAGCCTCTCTCTCTTGGAGTATTAAAGAAAAACCATACAAAATTTTACTTCTCAGTGTGAAGGTTTAAGCAGAACCTACCCTACATTTTATTCGAGTCTGTTTTAAACGTTTTAACTGCACTTGTGTTTGCATTTTACATCCTATTACAATTAAGACAAAAAAAACCTTTATAATAATTATAAAGGCTGGTATGGAATGAATGGTAGCTTGAAGGAATGGTAGCCTATGTCTACCACTCTAGGCGTGATATTATGTATTGCATGGAGTATATTTTCTCCTGACATAATGCCGCAAACTTTGTTCACTATTTATCTGCACAGTCAGCTTGTTTCTGCCTTGAGGGGGTTGGCGCCAACTTTGGATCAATACTGGTCGCACTTTTTTTATTTTTTTTTATTATCTTTATTTATTTGGAAGCTTTGTTCACATAGGTGAGCATGTCAGCTCCATCTAAATCTACTAACAAAATATTACCACATAGTTACACTAAGTTCTTACAGCTATTACAGTTCTTATTATTATTATTATTGAGGTGGCACTTGGTTCGACTTCTCTCTATATGAATGTGCCAAAAACTATCAACCTATAAAGTCATGTCTCTTTTGACATAATGGGCCAAGTTCTGTTCACTATTGGTCTGCACAGCCAGCTCTTTCCTGGCCTTCAGGGGGTTGGCGCCAACATTGGATCAACACTCTTAGCATCTGACTCGACTTCTCGAATCCAAGCAGTAACTAACCTTTAAAGTCGTCTCTCCCAAGTTCACTATCGGTCTGCAGTCAGCTCGTTCGTGGCCTTGACGGAGTTGGCCCCAACTTTGGGCCAACTCTCCTAGCACTTGGCTCGACTTCTCACAAGGATTATTAGGCAAAAACCTCAAAGCTGTTACTAACCTTTAAAGTCATCTCTCTTCTGACATAATGCCCCAAGTTCTGTTCACTATTGGTCTGCACTGTTAGCTCGTTTGTGGCCTTGAGGGGGCTGGCGCCAACTTTGGGCCAGTACTGGTAGCACTTGGCCCGGCCTCTCTCCTGGAGGACGGTCAGCATCACCACGAGGCTACTCTCGCTCTCCCACACCATTTGCCAGAAGTCGCTTACAGTCGACTGTAGGGGACCTGTGAAGGCATTTCGCCGAGTATAAATATTGTAAACGCAGTAATATATTTGCATTACCTACGAAAAGGTTCTATCAATCGACCCATCAATAAATCTGTTAGCGCCGAAAATGGAAAGCCCGAATTATAGTTATTAGTTATATTTAAAACAAATTAATAATAAAAAGGACAATAAAATAGATCCATTCGCTACTCCGTTGCTATGAAAGTTTTCTAACAGATCACAGCAACGGGGTTGCCAGATCTGTCGCTAACAAAATCAATCTATCAATCATTCAATCAATCAACACTGCTACTGTGGATATTTCATCGTGTGAACACTGCTGGACATAGCCGGCCCCTAATGAGCGCCATAGCGCAAGTTGTGCCATCATTGGGGGGTGATGCCCATAATAACACTTCATGCTGACCACTTACTTGGCTATTCGTTTACGCCTATTTATAATACGTTAAAGGTTTCACAAAGTACTAAAGATCGGTGGACAGGATGGTTAATATTTGCCAAATACCGGGGCCAAGTGAGACGCCGGCTTTACAGTACAATAAAAAGTCGGAGTGTACGTTGTAATGCGAAATATGGCGTGTTGTGGAAAAGGCCTATACCCAACAATGGTGGGCGGATGATGATGATTATGGAGTAAGACAGACGCAGTAGTCGTGGTTTAGTGTTCAACTGTCTTATTTATAAAAATAAAAACGGAGTACTTTAATCAGTTTTAAAGAAATCGTCTTGAAATCTGATTAAATAACTCTGTGGTGGAGATTTTACAAATGACGTAGCCACAGATTAAATAAACTGCCTCTTAGGAGTGCTTTAGAGGAATTGTTGGTGTTTTTAGAGATAAGACCTTTAGTATATTTATACCTTGTGTCGCGATGTATGTGAGTACCAAATCTGTGCTGGGTAGCTCCATATTGATGTAGGAAGCGTTGATATAATTGCCCGAAGGGCAGTTCTTCAGTATCACGCGCGTTTTGTCATCTGAAAAAGGCGAAGAAAACACATTTTAAACTTTCGCGACTTGAACACATTATTAGAATATTTTCGGGGCTTAATTGCGTAGTGATTTATTTACTACGCGAATAAGCCCCGAAAATATTCTAATAAGGCGAAGAAGCAGCCTTAGCAGTTTTTTTTTGCAGTTTATGCCGTAGAGGCAGTGGATGTGTTGAGTGGAAATTATACTATGTAATGGCAGAGAGCGTGAATTGTCGCCTACAACCCACATTTACGCATTCAAAACATTATATAAATTGTATTTTCTTCAGAACCCAAATTGGCTTCTCATAAGCAGGCATATTAATTGATCGATCGATATCAACTTTCTGCACCGCAGGAAGGTTAATATCCACCTAAATTATGGGTGGGAGTTTCAAATATATGTTTTAGTATTTGTAGGTATCTAATTCACAAGAGAAATATAAATTGAAAAGCCAAGAGCATCTGGAACCAAAACAAACGAAACAACTTCTGTACTTATTTATTTAGTTATTTGAATAAATATTTTCAATCTTAACCAATTATTATTGTTATTATTAAAATTCTTTATTGCATAAAAAATTTGCACACAGGCGAGCTTAATGCTACTTAGCATTATCTACCAGCTAACCTTTGGAGACAAGATTAGCAATCTGATCTTCCCACGCATTAGCAGGTGTCCCGGACCTGTAATCCCACAAGAAGCTGTCTACTCACAGGGCGCGATGTCCCGGTAGCGGTTCTTCTGTTGGTTCTGCTGTAAGCGTGAAGCGGCGGTACTTTCGTCGGGCGCGCGCCGCGGCAGGGATTCATACTGCCGCAGAGCCGCGCCGCTAGCGAGGCTGTCACCTAGAGTGGACGGGAAATTGACACGATGGCTTTAAAAACCTACTTATAGGCTAAAAATACCACCCTTGCCGGAATTCGAACCCGCGACCTCCGGCTATCCGTGCCAGCGCTCTTTCCAACTGAGCTAATGGGCGACTCACCAGCATCAGTGAAATTTCGAACCTCTTTACAATACCCTCTGTATTACGTACAGGCAGCGACATCTGGCTGAAGTAATTTGCGTCACTTGCAGCCCCGGGTACCTACTTTGCAGTTAGGTTTTTACATCGGAATGATATCGCTGTACCCAAATGATTATATTCTTTTTAATGCACTAACCCGTGATTAGGACAATTAAAAAAAATCAAATGATGGCTTTATTTGACAAAATGGATGGTAATTTTAACGTTAGAATGTAGAATAGAAAAGTAGAATAGAAAAAAATATGCATGAATTCGATCGATCGATATCGATATCAAGCCTTGTATGTCCCCACTGCTGGGGCTCGGGTCTCTTCTTGCATCGCAGAAAGGTTGGGCCATACTCCACCACGGGGACCAGATTCGGGTTGGTGGAGCATTGTAATACAGTGGCGAGCCTTACTGTCAGAGGTTATCAAGTCGCCCATAAGGCATCTGACATGGCTTAACGACTGCCATTACATGACAGCAGGCACCAACGGCTTAACGTCCCTTGCGAAGCACGGAACCGCTCGGAAAACCACTAGCGTTAGTCGTAGACGGTCACCCAACCATGCACTAAACGCCCCCTATGTTTTTTTTGTTACACTTATCCACAGTCACGCCTGATGGTAAGCGAAGACGGGGTCTACGATTTTACGTGCTTACCTGTTAAATGCCGGTTAGCTCTACTTTTCAAGACATTCTGTCTTCTATTTTTAACTCCTGTTAAATATTAAAATTAGGAACCAGTAAATATCGTCTAAAACGAAATCTGTGTTTTCCCAGATAAGGACTCTGCAATCGCTAAAACGCAGTGTACGTCTTCCTCGCCCGAATTCATGTTGAGGACAAGTGTTTCGTTTTAGAAAAAAAATCCTATAGCAGTAGACGGTTTGTATAATGAAAACAAATGTTTTTGTATCATGTATTCTGTGCATTTCTGTGTTTTGTTTATTTATTTATCCAGCGAACTTCGTACCGCCTAACAGTCGATTCTTTATTTTTTTTTTGTTTTTCCCTCCATAAGAACCATCCTCGTACTTTAAGGAATAGTCTAAAAAAATAATTAGCGAAATCGGTTCAGCTGCTCTCGAGATTTGCGCTTACAAACACATTCGGGGATTCATTTTTATATTATAGACTAGCAGACCCAGCGAACTTCGTACCGCCTAACAGTCGGTTCTTTAATTATTTTTTATTTTTCTCATCGTAAGAACCATCCTCGTACTTCAAAGTATATTCTAAAAAAAGAAATTAGCGAAATCGGTTCAGCTGCTCACGATATTTGCGCTTACCAACACATTCAACGATTCTTTTTTATATTATAGACTAGCAGACCCAGGGAACTTCGTGCCGTCTAGCAATCGATTCTTTATTTTTTTTTTATTTTTCTCTCCGTAAGAACCATCCTCGTACTTCAAGGGATACTCTAAAAAAAGAAACAGCGAAATTGGTTCAGCTGCTCTCGAGATTTACGCTCACCAACACATTCAGCGATTCATTTTTATATTATAGACTATTATTACTTTCACACGCCACACCAGTATGACCAAATAGTTTTACCTTAACGTTTACAATATTATACTTTTTATTCAGTGCCCGTAAAGTATATTATTATTATTATTATTAATACGTTTATTGCACATAAGTAAAAAAATACAATGGCAATGTGGCGGACTTAATGCTATAAGCATTTTCTACCAGGCAAGTATAGCCAAAGAACAAAAAACTTGAGTACTATTATTATGATAACTTACCGAGTAGCAGCATCGACTGCTCCGCCAGTGAACCTTCGTACTGCTCAGAGCCGAGCGGCACGAAGCAAACGGCCGGCTCCTCCGGGACGTCTTCAGGCTCGTATACCGCTGCGGCACATATTTTATTTATTTAATAGAAACTCGGTGGGTGGTGAGAGGTGGGCAAAAATCGTCACTGACTGGGTTCCGCGCGACGGATATCGCAAACGTGGCCGACCCAAGCGGAGATGGCGGGACGACCTTACAACCTTTCTGCCGGACTGGCAGGAAGTGGCCATGAACAGGGAGGAATGGAAGACAAAAGGGGAGGCCTTTGATATCGATGTCAACCTTTGTATGTCCCCAATGCTGGGGTACGGGTCTCTTCCTCCATTGCAGGAAGGTTAGGCCATAATCCACCACGAAGGCTAAGGCTAAGTAAGGGGGGCAACTCCACCGGGTTGGCGGAGGGTTGTAAGACAGTGGCGGGTCTTACTGTCAGAAGTTATCAAGCCTCCCATAAGGCCCCGGTCATGGCTTAACGACTGCCATTACCTGACAGCCGCCACCAACGTCTTAACGTGCCCTGCGAAGCACGGAAGCGTTCGGGAAAATGCCACTAGCGGTAGTCACGGGACGGTCACCCATCCTGCACCTGACCGCACCTGTTGTTGCTTAACTCAAGTAATTGATTCTAAAAACTTGGTTCGACTATGCCACGAGCGCTTTAGAGAAAGAATAGAAACTCGCTACCGATGAAAGAAAACATCATGAGGAAACCTGTGTGTCTGAGGTGTTCAAAAGCACTCGAAATTGCCAATCCGTGGGCACGCGTGGTAATAAAGCACGTACTCTCTCTGTCTGAAAGAAGGCATGCGTCTTGCAATGGGACGTTTGGACTACGTAAAATAAATTAAAACTAGAAACGGCCAACAAAAGTCAAACAACATTATAGAACTTCAATTCTGGCACACACACACACACACACACACACACACTCACACTCACAATCACGTTCGCCGTAAGCTAGTGATATTACTACTAAAAAACTAAAAAAAATGTGATTTGTGTTCTTGGACAGAGGGTCTCTTTGGCGGTGCAGCGGGGCAATGCTGCCAGCGTGTTGGGATCCTTTGGCTCAGATATTTGCCGGAGCGGTTTGTTTAGTTAGTGTTTTTTTTTGTGTGTTTAAATATTATTATTATTTTATGCGTTCTTGACGAAAATTTATTGGATATCGTACTGTGCACGTATCTTGGGAAACAAAGTCACTGGTACATGCACCGGGGTTGAACCCACGCCCTCCTAAATGCGAGACAAGCAGCCGTAGCAAAAAAAAATCGCCAAGCCGCAACGTAACAAAAAGCTAAAAGGTCTTATGTGCCTGTAAAATGCTTGTTGTACAGTCTATTTATTCTTACTTGTCCAATTTAGTAAACAAGATTCTAACCTTAAAATTGAGATTAGATGCCTAAACTAGACATTTTCTCGCAAATTCATGAACTATCGTGAACTATGTTTATGAAATTGGCAGCGTGTTATCTAAAAGAGTGTTCCAGGTTACTTCGTTTTTCATTTATGGAAATATGGCAGTTTTGGACTAAAAAGTCACAGTTTAAGGGTAGAATCTTGTTTACTAAGCTGGACAAGTAAAAATAAATAGACTATAGAATGTCTTGTTGATCTATCGGTATCACATCTGATTACGATGCCGGAGGCCATGGGTTAAATTCCCACTTCAAGGTGACGTACATCGGTACAAATCGACCCAGCCTGAGTGTATTGCCATGTTTATGACATCCTTGCCTGGCAACCATAGTTTTATAGTGTCTATATCAATATTTTCTTATTGACAGCTGACGCTCGCCATTTTTTGCGACGTCCTGATCAAAACTAGGAAATACCCAGTCCTATGAAAAGCAGCACAAACGGCCCATTGGTAGATATCAACCACGGCGGAATCGAACCCACGACCTCTCGTCTTGACAAGTTACTACTAGACCAGCGTGGCAGTGGTACGTACCATTGGGTTTGAGCACCAGTGTGAGCATCCCGACCGTGTTCCTAATCAGCAGGATGATTGCCTCGTGCGATAACTCCTCAACCATGATGCCGTTTATTGATATCACCTGAAGCCACACCAATATCGTCGTTCATATTGCAAATCATTCTATGTCAAAAAACACTATTTTCGCTTTTTCATCTAAATTGAAGGAAAACTTGATTCTGAATGTAAGTTTAAGACAGTATAATGTAAGCCTGAGTAGGTAAGGATTATGATGTCTTGCTATTTTCTTTGTATTTTTTTAATTTTTCATACAAATTTGGTGAAAAAACGTACACATGTTTTTGTTGACATGGCGCATTTTGCAATATGAACGACGATAAGTAATTAATAAGGGTCCTTAGCACCAGCTCACCCAAGAGTGCGCAATAGTGTGGTTAGAGAACTCTTTCAATCTTATTTACGGAGGGCACGATTTCTGGAAGCGCGCTTAGTCACGCTTAGTCAGAACTTTGTAGTCTGGCTGACTCTTTCTCCCACGCATCCTCTGTCTCTCTCTCCCTCCCTCTTCGGCAATCACCTGGTCGCCCTGTTGAAGTGGCGGGCGGGCCCGTTTTGCAGGGAGTGGGTCGCGACCCGCGACACTAAGACCGCCGCCGTAGCGCCGCCCCAGCGCACTTTGAATTGAAACTAATCCGAACTTTGTAGTCTGGCTGACTCTTTCTCTTTTTCCCTCGCATTCTCTCTCCCTCTCTCTCTCCGGTAATCACCTGTTCGCCCTGTTGAAGCGGCGGGCGGGCCCGGTTCGCAGGGATGTGGGTCGCGACCCGCGACACTAAGACCGCCGCCGTGGCGCCGCCCCAGCGCACTTTGAATCCAAACTAATCAGAACTTTGTAGTCTGGCTGACTCTTTCTCCCACGCATCCCCTCTCTCTCTCTCTCTCCGGTAATCACCTGGTCGCCCTGTTGAAGCGGCGGGCGGGCCCGTTTTGCAGGGAGTGGGGCGCGACCCGCGACACTAAGACCGCCGTTCCGCCGCACTTTGAATCCAAACTAATCAGAATTTTGTAGTCTGGCTGACTCTTTCTCTTTCTCCCACGCATCCTCTCTCTCTCTGTCTCTCTCTCTCCGGTAATCACCTGGTCGCCCTGCTGAAGCGGCGGGCGGGCTCGGTCCGCAGGGGTGTGGGGCGCGACCCGCGACACTAAGACCGCCGTTCCGCCGCCCCCGCGCACGTTGAAACCGAATTTGCCATCGGCACCCGCCACTAGCGTCACCTGGAGACAGGATACAATTACTTATACAGATCACTCGATTGGCCACTCAAAGTAACGATAGGACATTTGTGTGAAAACGAAAAGACAGTATTAATTTTATACATTAGTATCAATTATGAGTTTTAAAACCGATTTAAGCCATTTGAACTAAAAAATGGATCATTTCTGCAAAAAAAAATCTGGATAAACCTCGATAATTTTGCACCTATAGCGATTTTATCGAAAACGGCCAGAATTGGTCGGATCTATAATATCCGAGAACCCAAGAATTGACGTTTGTATGCTTACTGACCAGTGAGGTCACTAGTTACTGTGCGACGCCTTATTGCTTAAGAGCGCTTTGGCGGCTTACATTAAAAAAATATTATTTATTTTCTTTCTTTAGATAAAATACAGACATACATAACCTCACGCCTGTTTCCCAGAGGGGTGGGCAGAGACCAGGGACTGCCACTTGCCACGATTCTGACAGATCACCTTAGATAAAATACACAAAAGATATAAAATTATCACTTTCTGAGCACCTTTTAAACACCACCGTGAAGTTTGAGTCGGTTTTTTTGAAACATATCTATTGTTAGGCCATTGTTTTGCTCGGTAGCACATAGAGCTAAAACTAATTACCTTAACAAGATCATCGGCCGGTGGCTCTTCCGCGGGTTCCTCGCCGGATTCCGACTCGTCCACGTACGTTAACGGGACCCGCAGCGCTCTCTCCAGGAATCCACCGTCACTGCAACGAAAATATACATTACATCCCATAAAATTACGCTTGCATCCCGAAGGAAGCGCTCGTGGCCTAGGCGAACCGAGTGATTGGAATAAATCACTTGGTTAAGAATTAAGAGAATTAAGAATTAATATTCACGGGCATATTATTATTATAACTTTGAACACTTTTATTTAATTTTCTTTACTAGAAAATGTGGTGATTAATAAATAATAATAAATAAATATTCATGGACATATTACACAGATCTCGTTAGCCCTATACTAAGTACAACTAAATGACTTGTGTTATAGGTGCTAACTCGACGAAAGATTTAATACAGTAAATACATAGATAACATCCAAGACCCAGCGTGTTAGCACGCTGACACAGTCAGCGTGCTAAACCGCTGCGCCACTGAGGCCGACTAAGCAACAACAGGCGCGGTCAGGTACAGGATGGGTGAGCGTCCCGTGACTACCGCTAGTGGCATTTTTCCGAGCGCTTCAGGGCTTCGCAAGGCACGATAAGCCGTCGGTGCCGGCTGTCATATAATGGCAGTCAGTAAGCCATGTCAGAGGCCTTATGCTCGGCTTGATAACTTCTGACAGTAAGGCCCGCCACTGTCTTATAATCCTCCACCAACCCGGAATTGGCCCCCGTGGTGGAGTATGACCTAACCTTCCTGCGATGCAGGAAGAGTCCCGTGCCCCAGCAGTGGGGACATACAAGGGTTGATAACGATCCCGAAGGGTGGCAGAGACTAGTATTTGTCACTCATGAATGTTGATAGGAAGAGAACCGTGCCCCGGCAGTGGGGACATACATAGGAGTTGATATTGACTCACTCTTCCACGGCCGCGTCATCGCTCCAAGCCGTTCTCGGCGGCAACTCGTCTTGACCTGTCACTTTGGCGCCGCGCGCGACCGATGACGTCACGCTGGGCGGGACCGGCGTCAGTTTAGACGGCGAATGTTCCCGATTGCGTGAGCTGCTTCGTCTGTGGAGTTTTTCGAGCTGTATTATTTAGGATCACCAACAAGGTATATTATGTACTTTTTATGAATATTTGGATTTTGCAATGCCTTCTGTGAATGTATGGATTTTGCAATGGCGTTCTGCTACCTTAATATAGGTGTCCAGCACATTCGAAAAGTATAATAGGCGTGACGACAGTATCAAAGATTTAACGATATTAGGGGAAAGTACATAGGTATTAAATGGATTTAAAACACTGATTTGGTTTAAATAAAATAGATTACCAATATTTACAATAAAATAAAAGATTATAATACTGCTTTCAGCCATTTTGAATGAAACACCAATCACACCGCGTGACGTCACGCTTTAGTGTTTAGGTTAACATAGGTAAACTTCACCCGTGCTTTGTTGTGACTACTACTGATTACGATGTGGCGCGACGACAAATTCGACGCCATGACACTGCGAGCTGTTTTCCCAAAGCCATCTCACTTTACATAATTATATAAGGACTTTTGTTTCGTAACAAATATCTACGCCATCTTACTTTACTTTATACTATAGGGAAGAGCGGGTGATCGTGCTCTTCCACTATAAAGGACGATTTCCCGCCAGGCAGATCGTATGCCTGGAGACGGCAGGTCAGACTGTTGTTAGTCGGACGTTATATTTATGGTATGTCATGTGAAACACTTTAATTGCGCGATGCAGGAACGTTGGAGTTGGTAGTGCGCGCGCAGAGTTGACATATGTTGGCCACATATACCAATCTTCTTCTTCTTCTTCAGGCTATATAAGTCCACTGCTGGATTTAGCCCTTCCCTAATGAGTGCCATAGCACAAGGTTGCGCCATCATTGGGGGGTAATGCCCATAATCCCCACGCTGGGGATGCGGGTTGGGGATCGCAGATTTGTGGAATTGTACTGCAGGGGGCGCTGCTGCCCACCCCCCGGTTTATGTCCCTTAGTCGCCTTTTACGACACCCGCGGGAAGAATTTGGGTTGGTGCCATTCTCTAGGCCGACACCACACAGCATATACCAATGTTTGTTTCATAATATTTTTATCATTCAATAAGGTGACCTGCGCCTGTTCACATACCTGACAAAGCTCCTATTACTGGACCTGGATCTTCTAGCGTCTTCCAAGGCTTGGCTCTCCGTCCTGGGTACTCTAGGGGCCCCGATGCCGGCGAGTGCCCCCAGGGCCCCCAGCAGGGGTCTCCGTTTGGGTGCCCTCAGCCGGAAGAAGCCGTGCCTCTCTACGCTGCACCGCCAAAGCGTTTTGGCTGCTCGACCCGACCGCATGTTGAAACCGAGAACTGTATCGTAGGTTTCCGACTGCGGATGAAAAACATTTAAACCAACGATCACAAATCAAACAGCTTTGTATCATTATTATTTAAGTATAATTTGACCTCCTTAGTAGTTAAGGCTCAGGTTATTGTATTTTTATGTAGTCTTTTAACGTCCCACTGCAGGGCTCAGGCCTCTCAGAGAGAGAGTATTGGCTTGATTACAACATGGGTTATTTTTCAATTAAGTTTTTGTTTTTGTCTTTTTAGTGAAATTAACATTTGTGCTGATTTTATATAGCCTATAAACACGACGATTCGATTGAGATTTTATTTGTCAAAAACTGACGAATGGTTAAGGAATTAAGAGAAAACATACAATCGGACATTCCTACATACATACAAGCCAAACACATTATCCTCCTTTTGGGCTCCGCTGCAGTCGGGTAAAAAGAACCAAAATCTGACGAATGGTTAAGGAATTAAGAGAAAACATACAATCGGACATTCCTACATACGTACAAGCCAAACACATTATCCTCCTTTTGGGCTCCGCTGCAGTCGGGTAGAAAGAACCACCTTACTGACAAATCTCGATTAAATTTATTTTTATTGGACCAAGCAGAAGGTACCTCATTTCTAACAAAAAAAATCAGATAAAATGGTAAACAACTGTCGCTGAACTGACGTAAAAAAATACAAACTGAACATAGGTACATAAAAAAGAATTTCTTCATTTTATTGAAGAGGATTAAAAATTAATTTCCCGCTACATTAGTTTGTACATACAGTGTCACCAAGTGCAATAAGCTTACAGATGTTACAAAAACACCCACCGGTTCCCGTTTCAGCTGTATGAAGAACTGTTTCCGCTTGAAAGAGATCTTGACAATTTTCCCCCAAGAGAAGGTGTTCACACGAATGCTGTTCTGGAAAACTACAATCCCGATGGACGTTACTCCTATTAGGATGTCTTTGCCTCGGTAATCCTGAAAAGATAGAAAATGTTTATTGTGATTACACTATTTTTATTTTTAATGCACTAACCCGTGCTAAGGAACAAATTTAAAAACCTATGGTACGGATAGCCAGAGGTTGCGGGTTCGAATCCCGGCATGGGTGAAATTTTTAGCCTCTAAATAGGTTTTTAAATGTTTATTGTGAGCTAGGGACTTTATACCAGCTGCCGCAACTACTTATTTCTTTTAGTTACTTCCATAGTGTTAAATCCTATGGCATAATATTACTGCGGAGACAGGCAGCAGCCACTGAGACCATATTCGTCTTGCCGAAGAAAGCCATCTGATTTATTTATAAGCTAGGCAATAGAGAATCGTTAAGATATTTCTTTAAAGAATCTAACATCCTGACAGTTGCAGTCAGCTTATCTATAAAAATATTATGAAGTCAGAAAAACTTTTAGTAACTTAAAAAATGTAGGTAGCCAACACAAATGTAAATACTAGAAGTATTAACAAAGAAATTCTTTCGTAAGATTTAGGCTGGCGAAGGTTAATCATGCATACTCCGACTCCGACATACTGCCGTGGTCACAGGTACTGACCCGTGACTATAGTAACTGCAATGTTGCCGAAACGTGGGGAATTAAGGTATTTTTTTAGCTAATAAATAATCGCAATTAGGCCCCTTTTAAATATGAATATGTATGAGCATAAGGAAAGGGCTAAGTCTTGACCTCCATCTAGCCCGAGAGTGAAGATGAGGTCAAGGATGGACCCAGAAGAAGCCTGTTCACACGCATCTTAGAGGTTCAGGTTATAAACGTTCAGAAAAATGGGGCCGGCAGTGCATTATGAAGGATTAGATTAGAAAATTCTTTATTGCACAATAAGCATATTTGTACAAAGGCTAGCTTAATACTAATGAGTATTTTCTTCCAGCTAACCTTGGGTTATGTGGATATTAGTGCGGGTAGTACCCAAAGAGAGTTATAGTAAATAAATTATCATAATTTAATAAAATCGCATTGTATAAGTTAAAATTATAAAAAAAATATACCGAATGGATAACATAAATACTTAATGAGAATACACATTAAAATTATATATATATATATATATATATATATAATATATATATATATATATATATATATATATATATATATATATATATATATATATATATATATATATATGTATGTATGTATATATGTATATATATATACATACCTTCATATATAAACTACAAAAATATACCTATATAGGAGTATTACTCTGAAGTCCGAAGTACTGCTTTATGAATTCTACTCTTAAACACATCAACTGACTGGGCCTGGCGTATGTATAGGGGCAGCGCGTTCCAAGCGCACTGCTGTCACAGTGAAAGTATTCGCATAGCCTGCCGTACCATGCACGGGGATGTCAAGGTTGATGAAAAGCGCTTAGTGCGGAGGTTCAGAATGTCAACCAAGTGCGGGTGGTAACCTGGAGCACGTCTGGTGTTCCATTCGCTTCGCGAGTCATTGAGAAATAACACGTTTGTGGGGTTTTTGTAACGATCGGGCGTATTCGTCTTCTTCTTCAGGCTATATTAGTCCACTGCTGGATATGTCCAGGGCTATGGCCCTCCCCTAATGAGTGCCATAGCACAAGGTTGTGCCATCATTGGGGGGTAATGCCCATGATCCCCACGCTGGGCATGCGGGTTGGGGATCGCAGATTGGTGGAATTGTACTGCAGGGGGCGCTGCTGGGCACCCACCGGTTTGTGTCCCTTAGTCGCCTTTTACGACACCCGCGCAAAGAAATTATAGAATAGAATAGAATATTTATTGGGCAAAACACACAGCTTTTACAAACTGGTGTTTCTTAATGTTATATACAAAATTAACGATTAGCTTCTGACGCTGTGCTATGTTAAAAACCTGTGTTACAGCAATCAGTGCCAATTCCCCACTGAAGTGACAATGTTAATTGGGTTGGTGCTATTCTCTAGGCCGACAGTCGACACCACACGGCATTCGTCTATTTTCGGTTATTTTCAAGCAAATACAAGCTTTACCTTGGCAGGATGCGACTCCACACCGTAGCTGTCGAGTCTCTTAGCGTGTTCTAGGAAGTTGGCTTCGGCGTCGGCAGGCGCTTGACCCTTGTGCAGCTTGTGGAGCTCCCGTATTCGTCGTTCGTCTTCTGAGCTCTGTTTCGGCAGTAAACGGAGCTCAGAGATGTAGGTAGGCGGGTGCTCTGATATGTTGAAATCGCCTAACTCGGCTGCGGAAAGAAAAAACCTTAGGTGATTTTGGGGAATTTCAAAGCTTTCCTCTTCTTCTTAAAGGGCGTCTCTATCACTGGAGGTTGGCAGTCAATTCTTTACAGGGGTCTGCTCCACGGTAAAAGTGTTAATAAATAAATAACGTCGGGAATCCGCTACTTGACTCGTATCACATTTGACGCGATAAATGAGTATTTCCTGTAGTATTTAACTTAAGAAACTGAAATATATTGACTTTGCTAAGTAAGTATGTAGGATGACTGCAAAATTCGCAAGTAAAAAAAATATTTAACGCTTATAATGCGGAACGGTGTAAACGGTATCCGCCATGTTGAAAGCATCTTTCGGTTGTAAACAAACATCTGTCAGCCAGAACCAGTGGACATTTATTATTATAGGACTAACATGAAAGTAATCTTCACGTAAATACACCCGAGTTTCAGTCGATAAAGTATCGGGATCTCTTTTGGCAAGTTGGAGCCAATTTTTTCGTGTGTTTATTTCACTGGGTACACAAATCCCCAACTTCCCGGGGTTCTTTATTGACATGTTTTTGCATTCTCGAACAATGCAATAATGATAATTGCTATACTTTGCATGTAAACTCGATGAAATCATGGTTTCGTCGTTGTTATTTCACTATGCTCACAAATCACTCACAGTTGTTGAATGTCTAACTTTGTTTATGTTTACAAGGCTTCAGATCTTCAAACCATAGACAAAAATGGCTGATCGCGTTTTTGGCTGTTTAGCAAAGCAGCTTTAAAATAAATTTTTTGGTTGCTTTTAGGTCCTTAAAAAATATACTAAAATATTTTTTGGTCTAACGGAAGAGATATTTACCATTTAAGACTTGCAAAGAGAGTCAAATAGCGGATTAAGGTAAATACGTTTTAGCTAATAAATAATCGCGATTAGATCCGTTCTTTGTCTTCTATATCATAAGAGAAAAACACTACAAGCTAACTTTGAAGTAAGTTCCCCATTATACCTTGCACAGTAAATGAAGCCAGGAGCAGCATCGTGTTCTTCGGCGCCGTCATCCTTCCATCCAACAGCAGTTTCCTCAGCTGAAGGCAGAGTAGGTATCGCGTGTACTCCTCAGCAAGACGCGACGGCTCCGGAGGGTAGAAGCGTATGGCCAACCAGAACTGGGCACTGGCGCCCACTTGCTTCTTCACAGACTTGCTGGAGTCGAGCCAGCGCTGGAAACACACATAACCATCAGCCAGCTCCAGGTTCTGTTATCAGTAACAGAGGCTCAGCCCCTAAGTTAAGGTTTCTAACTAGCTTTGCATGAATGATAAATGGGGTTAAAAGTGGATAGCTAGTGAGAACTGGGGACTGGCGCCCACTTACTTCTTCACCGACTTGCTGGCATCAAGCTGGTGCTGGAAACCCACAAAAAAAACACCCAAAAACTTCTAGTGTCTTTGGAGGATTGTAAGGCAGTGGCGGGCCTTACTATCAGAAGTTATCAAGCCTCCCACAATGTCTCGGACATGGCTTAACGACTGCCATTGCATGACAGCCGGCATCAACGGCTTAATGTGCCTTGCGAAGCATGAAAGCGCTCGGAAAAATCTTTAGGTTTCTAACTAGCTTATGCATAGTGGATACACTCATATGGTTTGACATGGGACAGATAGTCAGTACTAGGCACTGGCGCCCACTTGCTTCTTCACGGATTTGCTGGAGTCAAGACAGCGTTGGAAAAATACAAATATCAGCCAATCTGTTACTAACCCCAAAGTTAAGGTTTCTAACTAGCTTTCATATATCAGATATACTAATGGGAGGGTTAGAGAAGTGCATTGCTAGCCAGAACTAGCAACTTGCAACTTGCTACTTCACCAACTTGATCCCAAAGTTTAAGTATGCTGGAACCGAGCCAGTGCTAGAAAACATAAAAACAACCTATAAGACCCGTCAGGGCACCTGAAATTGAGCCCAAGGTAAAGGTTTTTAGCTAGCTTTCTAAAAGTGCGTACACACCTTCAGAAAGGTATTGGTACTAACTTGCGACTAAAATAGTTTTACAGCACAGTATCTGGCACGGATAGCCAGAGGTCGCGGGTTCGTATCCCGGCATGGGTGGAATTTTTAGCCTCTAAATAGGTTTTTTAAACACAGTATATGTCAGGAACTCTCAGCTAAGAGTGTTGTTGCAAGCCTGTAATTGTTCGAGGCTAAACATTAAATATGTGTCCATAATATTGTTTAACCAAACATCTGTTGGCTGTGTCTATTAAATAAATTAATGTGTAACTTACAGTGATCCCTGTGTTGAGATCTGTTGGCTGTGTCTATTAAATAAATTAATAAAAGTGTAACTTACAGTGATCTCTGTGTCAAGATCTTTTGGCTGTGTCTATTAAATAAATAAAAGTGTAACTTACAGTGATCTCTGTGTTGAGTGCGCTTGGCGGTGAACCATTCTCAGTGAACTGCAGCCCAAAATAGTCCTTCTCAACAAGTTCCAGATGTTGGAATACTTGGTCAAGAAGCTGGCTGCCTTTGGCTTTTTTCTGAAAAAACAAATAACTTCTATGTTTGGCACACTGGTACATATATTTTGACCGTGTTATACAGTCAACCCCAGCCTGGTTAGTACATCTAATATAGGGTAGGACAATTAATGTACTACAATTAATGTAAAGTCATGACTTTTGACATTAAACTGACCAGGCTGGATGAAAATGACATTTCACTATATTACATTTCCATCTTATTACGTGAGTGTACTTCATCGGGGGAATCTGCACTAATCACCACTCTGGACCGACAATCTGTTCAAGTCGCGAAAGTCTAAAATCTTAGATAGATTGCTGGCAATGGCTGGATTAGGATAACTGAGGACAGAATGAAGTGGCATGCCTTGAGGGAGGCCTATTCTCAGCACAACTACGAGCTGATCAATTGATTGATGTGGGTGTTCGGTGGACATGTAATGTCAGTGCTATCAATGAAACATCAACAATGCAAAAGAAATTAATTAAAGGTCAATTACCAAATTGGTCACTGTCTCCGTTCACTGTTTTGAAAAAATGATTAAAAAAAAATGTCACAGGCACTGCATCTGAATGATGAATGAATGAATGAAAATTCTTTATTGCACTAAAAACATCATTGGTACAAAGGCAAGCTTAATATTAGATAGGTTTTCTTCCAGCTAACTCACTAAGGAAGGGGTAGTGCCAGTAAACAATATAATTTAGTAGGTAGTGATTTATTACATAAACTAGATTAACTAAATAACACAAATATAGTTTAAATACACAGATATACACAGACAAAAAATATAAAGTGATACTCAAATAGGTGCATATTTACTGTAATCTATATACACACTAATAATCAATATTACTTACATACAATACTATAATAATGATCACTGAATCTTATCTTCGTAGGAGTTATTAATACTTCCACACTACACAGTCACTAGTCGGAAGAATCTAATGTGGGCTAAAGACTCCACAGGTTCAATACCTTAGACAATGGGGGATGTTCAAGCTATACCATAATATACCCATCAGAACCTACCTCAATCTGGAACACCTGCTGTGTGTCGTCAAGGAACACCACTGTCACGTTCAGAATGTTCAGTTTGCTTTCGCGCGCTAGTTCGGATGCGCGAACGTTGTATGTACCACTCGAGCCGCTGAATGCACGCCGCGAGACACTCTCGATCATCGCGATCGCTGATTAGTCACCGAACAACCGGATTTTTATCAGCAAGTCAATGCCCAAGCGCTGAGGGCGTTCTTAGTCACCCACCACGCATTTGCAATATTGACGTCGGTCCAGTCTATCAATTAACCTTACACCCTGAACCGTGAATCATGTCTTGGTCCTCTGTAAGCGAGCGTGACCGCGAGTCACGTAATTCATCACCCTGGACCGCTAGAACGTAAACATGTTGCTCGTTCGCGTTCTATTTATTGTTATCAGATGTTTTGGTGGGTCGCTAGCTTCGGTCTATTTTTATCACACAAAATTGCATAAGCCACTTCGTTTGGACAGATCAATGTTATTGTTAGTGGTGAAGCGATGTTGGCTGATTATGTTGGCGGAGCATTTATTGATTTTAACAATAAAATTTGATTCTTAATCCAGTAAAACAACCTTGATCAAGCCAGTCTTTTCAATAGAAATTGATTGACAGATAGACACAGAACACCTATAGATAGATAGATACACAGAGTAAATAGAGTAGATACGCCTAGAGTGTTGCCAAAGGCGGCGCCGCGGCTGTTCGACGTATATGCAGTCATTATGACCGACCGAGTGAGTGTTGTGTTGTATTGTGTTGAGTGTGTGCACGTTGTGTGTCGGCCAGCGGCCTGCTGCGAAAAACTATTGGATAGACCCTCAAGGGTACACCAAAAATTGTTAAGAGTTACATAATCAAATATTTGCTTGTCATGCCATGGCCGTTCAAGGGTTAAATCTGTAGTATCTACAGGCAACACCAGTTTCGAAGGAAGCAATTTTCTTTTGTATACCTACATATTACCTAACCTACGCCTGTTGTTTCGTTCAACCGTTCAACCCACGTCTTTGAACAGTAACTCTCAGAACAATTAGTTATCACAGAACAATTAAACCAATAGTAGAAACGATGGTCACGTGACAGCGTGACAGCGTACAGGCCTAATTGTCAAAACGATACTCTAATGTTCTGAGTAAGAGTCCAAATTAAGATGGTATTGTAACTTTGATGCACAATGAGGTGAAAATTGCGTGGTGGCTGCAGGTCACATAAGAAACGAAGAAAACGGAGATTATAATATGTACTTCCAAAGGTGAGTACCTAAAACCTATGTTTTCTCGCGTAAAAGGACCGAGGGATGAATTATCACTTTAAATAAACTTCGTAACGACTCACTAACTTAAATTACCGTAATTGTTGCTTATAGAACTCTTCTACGCCCTAAAATAAGGTTCTCCTTATTTTACCACCAATACACCAATCCATTTGTTTGTAGGTTGTACTAGTGATGGCAAAAGAATGGTCGATGAAAATTCGCCTCGGTAGTAGTATAGCCGATATTTGTTCATCACACGTTCTTAGTACATAATTCATTGTTTCTTCTTGTTCAAGTTTTCCCAAATTGATATATGGAAGCAAAAGCATGCAAAAACGCAGAAACAAGAAACAGGACGAAAACGACTGAAAACTGCGTTCAAGGCACTTTAGACCCTAGTTATTTGGACGAAGAAACTTATTGCGAACACGCCTGAAGGAAGATGTGGTGCCCACCTGGGACCAGTATAAATGGAAGTAATGGTAAGAAAATTAAACATTTGTTACAGAATATTTATCGCTACCTTTTCATATACACTTATCACATGTTTTTACAAAATAGGATGCTCCCAGTTTATTTTTGTATTCGAGCATAACTAGAATAACAACGAAAGTTTAAAAAATATTTTTTTTCCTTTACCATACTTCTTCAGTAAAGTCTAATACATCCAAACAGTGTCCCAGGCACCACAGCATCCGGGTGGTGTCTTCATCCATTTAATTCATTTAACAGTTTATCTTTATTTCAGTATTTCTAAATTTGTAATAAGTAAACAGTGTGATGTGAGAATTGATAATATCAAAAACACAAGCCCGAAATTCCCACATCACGATGTTGCTTATTTAAAGACTTCTACATGTAAACAATTTGTTTTCCAACCTCCATCAGCTGTTTTAGCAACATTTCTTTATAGATGGATAAAGAAATGGACGTCAAAGCTGTTAGTTTCACATTAATAAATTATGTGGTGATCACCTTATTGCAAAAAATATCTGACTTTATAAATGCAAATTGTACCTTACTCCAAAGTATGTAATTAGTATAACTTATCAGGATCAGTCGATAATGGATGTAGCTTGTAACCCAAATAGCTTTTATAAAGAGATCTGAAACGATAGTGTTTAAAAGTGGAATATGTTATTAATTAAGCAGCTCTGTTTTGTAGGTACGCCTTTATTAAAAGTTTCTTGTTGTTTTCAGGTCAGTACTGAACATCGGAAGTCAGCAAAAATATCTGTTATCTGCCAATGCCACGGTCATATTCTTCTTTCATGATCAAATTTACTGCAGACTGACGTAGTTGATGATCCTTATAGTCATGCGTTCGAAAATTCCTTCGTTGATGTGGTCATCAACCCCTATAACTATTGTCTAAAATCTGTCAACGAAACGTATTTAAATATCAGAATTCATCACAACATGACACATCAAATTACTGCATCCATCGAACTACTGAATTATTACTTGCAATAATACAAGGTGTTAGCTCGATCTGTATTTTTTTACTAAATGTGAAGAAGAAACGTAACGTCAATATAATACGTCGTTACGGATTCTATTCTGAAGCGTAGGCCTTCAGGAAGAAATCTGAGACGGAGTATTATGTTGACGTTGACGAATATAATTGTAAATAAACTTTACTATTTTGTATAAAAAAGTGTCTCTTTTTAAAATATTTTGATAAAACATGATTTAAAACTTATATACAATGCAATTTAATTTAATTAATTAAATGATTCAATTCACGTCTTCAATTTTTCAACGTTTCTATCGATATCGATGGAGAGTTAGGCCTATCCTTAGTCGGTAGCGTTTGACAGTAGGGCCTGTACGCACCTTGAATTCGGTGCACTGCTAAACGTAGTGCCATCTCTTCTTTTCTTATGTAGGGTTGGTTAGCGAAAGCAGGACAGCATTACTGCCGAAGGTTTCTGCGAATTTACTGCTACCCCTTGGTAGCTATCATTGTTCTGAGTAGCTATCAAGTAAAATTTTTGACGTTTCGCATTACGCGCGTATTTTGTTCTTGAACTGTGGTTGGGTTGGCAGAGTTTTTACAACAAAAATATGTCTCACCGTAAAATGTAAGTATTTCTTATCATTCACAACATATATTTTTTGTTTTTACGCTTTCGGACAGAACATAGTATCCATCAATGGATTATGATGAGTTTTTGTAATATACATTTAGTGTAGGTAGATTTTATAATATTTTTTGTACTGTTTGATTTTACGAACAGTAGGACAATAAGCCCGTGTAATTACCTATTGAAAGATTAATTTTTATGTTCATTTTTTTGTTTGTTTTGTTACAGTTTGTCCGTAAATGAAATTATTTCTCATCTGAAAGATGACACGGATATTTTGTGGGCAGATATTTATATCACACCTCCGTATAATTATGACAAAAGTGTTGAAGATAGTGGTGACGAGGAATCTACCCACATAAATAATTTTTCGAGGAATCAATTATTAACCGAAGCTGAACTCAGGGCCACGGTTGCTTCTGAAACTGGTATTGAAGTAGTAGACACCTTCTTGAATGATCAACCTATCGAACCAATGCCTAGTACAAAATCGGATAAACCACCTCCACTAAAAAAAAGCGAGTTGCAGCATCTAGACGTTGGAGGGTTATTCATATTCCGGAAAAGGCAGGAAAGGAAACTACAGCGCCAACCCCAGTACTTTTTTTGAGCTATTTTACGACGAAGAGGTTTTTGAGTTATTACGTTTAGAAACTGAAAAAAATGCAAGCCAGAAGGGCAATCATGGTTTTAGGGTGACTGTGAATGAAATGAAACATTTCTATTAGGCTGAAGGCTGAAGAGATGATACTGGCAATTACTTCTGTGAACAATGCTTTTCAACTGTATAAATTGTCCCCAGCATCGAAAACGGCAACAGTTGTACGATCTTTTGTCATTCACCAAATAAACATTGTATAGTAAAAAAAGTAAAAATATTTTATTACTTGGATTACACTATTTGGACAGTTGCTGACTCCCACACTAGGCAAAAACTGTCTCGTGGGAGAGAAACATTGTTTTATAGGTATAGCTTTACGCGGTTGTGATGCGAGGCATTTATGAAATGAAAAGGAAAGTAAAATGTAATAAATACAAAAAAAAATAAAATTGTGAGGCAAGGCCGACTTGCACCATTTTCGTACATGAGGCACCGAAAGCTAGTAACTACTCGTATATTTCATTTAAATTGTGGTTTTTGTGGCTTTGAAGAAATGGAGCAAGTCGTCCCATTACAAAAACTGTGAAAATAAGGCTGGAACTAATCAGTACTGTGTGTGTGTGTGTATGTGTGTGTGTGTATGCGTGCGTGTGAGTGTGTGTGTGTGTGTGTCTGTCACAACAGTGAGTTGGGAGTAGCTTTTGTGGAGTTTTCGACTGTTTGTTACGAATTGCAATGTGTGTGCCTGCATTTAGATGCCATGTTATATTCATTTTAAGTGTTGAAGGAAAGCAAATGATGGTGAATAAAGATGTTAGGGTTTCAAGTGTGATTTTTTGGTGAATAAAAAATCATTCCATCTATTGTAGGGTACTCTAGAGGTGGAATAATTAGTTACTAGGTTAGCGGTTTTAGAAGTTTTTCTCTGCCAACATACTTTCTCATAAAAATTCTCCCAACACATCATCTCTTGCTGGAATCGCGTGCCTAGATCATCACTGGCTGTTATAAAACGGGTTACAGATGCTCTAAGATTGGACAAAAAGGAACATCACATTATCAAGCAAAATAAACCGACCCGATGTGGATTGTGCCACAAAAGTACGCTCATGAAGTGTTCGAAGTGTTATGTTGCTTTACATAACAAATGTTCTATTGATTTTCATTCAAAATAGTTCTTTTAATGTATGTAGGCATAAGTTAGTTTAAAATATGTAATTTTTATTTTTTTTACTTAAGATTAAGATTGCAAAGCTTTTTATTTCTAACAAATAACATGAATACTTGCATAATACGTGTCGATATGTTCCTATAGTCTGTAAAATATAGCTTGAGCTCCGCGACAGCTGTCATCGAAATTGAGTCCATGAAGTTTTGAATTTTTTCATAGAATAATTGTACTGCGAAAACTCCGTACTTACTGCACAGTTAGTGATGTCTAACCATTATAGTAACCGTAAGTTACAAACTTTCGATGATTTGGTGATGGACTCGGAGTAATTAGGACTGGAGGCGCCATGAAGGAGCTTACCCCTCTGCCAAAGTATATGATTTTAAATCGTATGCGTTATATAAAACTAGTTGAGTCTCGGTTGCCTCACCATTTCTGTGTAAGATTTTAGTCAGTGCAGAGCTCACGGAAAAATGCCGATTTGTGCCGTAGATGGATGCAACAAAAAATCTACAACATCTAGCCGTGAAAAGGATGGAGTAACATTCCATTTGTGAGTATTTTCTTACGTATTTTACTCTTACTTCATGTAAAAATATCAAAAATAGAAAAATTGGCGGGAACAACTCGAAGCGACACGAGACTAATAGTCTCGTAGGGAGTCCCTCGGACACAACCAAGCTAACTTGGCCCCTGGCTCTCTCACTCGCACACCGCCTCAGGTACCGCTGTTCGCTGGTTGAGTGTAACGAGACTATGTGCCAGAGACGGCAACAGGTCGATAATATGTATCGATAAAAAATACTCAAAATTGAGGTGCTATTTTTTATGTAACATCTCTTATCCAACGGTCTTAATAAAATTAATAATGGATGTTTTAATGAAAACGATACCTACCTATAAGTATCGTATCATACATTTCTTTCGCAGCCCAAAAAGAGGGATTTTTTTTTTACTTTTATGTATGTATGTATGTATGTATGTATGTATGTATGTATGTATGTATGTATGTATGTATGTATGTATGTATGTATGTATGTATGTATGTATGTATGTATGTATGTATGTATGTATGTATGTATGTATGTATGTATGTATGTATGTATGTATGTATGTATGTATGTATGTATGTATGTATGTATGTATGTATGTATGTATGTATGTATGTATGTATGTATGTATGTATGTATGTATGTATGTATGTATGTATGTATGTATGTATGTATGTATGTATGTATGTATGTATGTATGTATGTATGTATGTATGTATGTATGTATGTATGTATGTATGTAAGAGTGTATGTGTGTGTGTGTGAGGGTGTGTGTGTGTGTGTGTGTGTGTGTATGTATGCACGTATGTATGTATGTCCATTCTATGTACCCACCTACAGCCTAAACCTCTGAACCGATTTGAGCAAAAAATAGAACTATGAACGAGCTATGAACTATGAACGAACTATGAGCTGTGAACTTTTAGTGAACTAAGAACTAATAGAGTGTACTAGTTCATTGAAGGAAATTAACTGTATCATTATTTTATTTTCACTGAAGCGTTTCGCGTTTCGGGTTTTATTGCCCTGTATGAAACGGTTGTTAATGAAGATACGTAACGTTTCATTGTCTTTTTAGATTTCCAAAAGTTCTTGACTTAAGGAGAAGATGGGTTGAAGCTTGTAGCAAAAGTGCGACATGGCTACCTAAGCGCACAAGTACTATTTGTTCTGAACATTTTGAAACTTCTCAAATTCAAGATTTAACAAATAAGAAACGCAAAGTAGCCGACCATGCCATACCTACTTTACTTTTGCCGAAGACCGTAAGAATAATATAGTATTTCTGCTGGTTTTGCTATTTAAATCTTAATTACCTAATACATACTTATTTTAACACTGTATTTTTTCAGGGAACGCAACCAAATCAAAGGATGCTGCATTCACATGCACAAAAACCATCCACATCATCTACAGCATCTACATCAACTAAACGAGATGTTCTTATACCAGCAAAAAGAAAGCTCTATATGCTGCTTGAAGACGTGCCAATGAAAAAACAAGACAATGACGATGGACCAACTTCCTCATTACCTAAGCCTGTGAGTTTTTTTACTTACAGAAAGTGGTTTCTTGATAAAATTATAAAGCCGTTAATTGTGAAAAAACTGTTTTTTTACATTTTACTGCATTTGATTTCAGGAAAAATACTCGGTACTAATTAAAACCAAGCCATCAGAACTTCTCACGCCGAGAAAAATAAAACTGAGGAAACAAGAAAAAGACGATGGACCGACTTCATGTACCTCATTACCTAAGCCTGTGAGTCTCTTTTTACTACAAAGTGGTTTTTTGCTAAAAATTATAAAACAGTTCATCGTGGAAAAACTGGTGTTTTCTACATTTTACTAGGTACCGTTCCTTAAAAATTATTAAAACGTTTTACATTTTATTTCAGGAAAAACAATCGGATCTGATTCAAACCAAGCTATCAGAACTTCTCACGCCGAGAAAAATAAAACTGAGGAAACAATTAGATGTGCAAAGTAAAAAAGTAAAAAGGTTACAGTCAAAGGCTCGTTACCTTGCAAAAAAAGTGACAACTTTGCAGGAAATACTGAAAAGCTTGCATGGTAAGAACCTTATAAGTAAAGAGGATCAATTGCTGTTAGGAAACATTGGAGTAGAAAATCATGAGTTATTAACCAGACAGATGGTATCATCTAAAACTGGGAAGCTGACAAGAAAAAAATTTTCCCCCGAATTAAGATGCTTTGCCTTGACCCTAAATTATTACTCTCCCAAGGCCTATTTATACGTACGAAAAACTTTTGGTACATGTTTACCGCATCCACGCACGCTGAGTAAATGGTATAGTACTATCGAAGGGCGCCCAGGTTTTACAAAAGAAGCGCTTAATGCTTTAAAATTGATAAAGGACAACAATCCCGATAAAAAAATATATTGCGCTTTAATCATTGATGAAATGAAAATCCAAACGACACCTGAATGGCATACAAATGCTGGAAGAAAATATGGCCATGTAGATTTTGGTTTCGATTTTGTTACTGACAATAGTGAGGAAGCAACTGACGCTCTTGTTTTTTTGTTAGTAGGCATAAATACTACATGGAAAGTGCCAATCGGCTATTTTTTAGTCAAAGGAGTTAGTGGTCAACTTAGAGCACGATTAGTTACAATGGCCATTGGCCTTGTAAATAATACTGGAATGGAAATAAAATCATTGACATGCGACGGAACAAAGTGTAACATTGCCATGGCTGAAGAGTTGGGCTGCTCCATGGATCCACAGAATTTGCAAACAACTATATTGGATCCATCAACTGGTCAAACTCTCTATTTCTTTTTGGACCCATGCCATATGTTAAAATTATTAAGAAATGCTTTTGAACAATATGGAACTTTTACGAATGACTCAGGTGAAAAAATTCAATGGAAACACCTGATGCTTCTCCATAATTTACAGGACAAAGAACTTTTTTACTTAGCCAACAGACTGAGATCTAATCACATATACTTTAAAACAAAGATAATGAATGTCCGTCTAGCGGCTCAACTCTTCAGTATAAGTGTGGCAGATGCATTGCTGTTTTGTAAAAATAAACTGAACATACTTGACTTTCATGACGTCACGCCCACAGCCAATTTCCTTAAACTTATCAATGATTTATTTGATATTTTGGACTCAAAGACTCGTGGCTATGGATTGAAGAAAGCCATGTCCCGCGACAATTACCAGCAATGTTTTGACACGTTGCAGGAAGCCAAGTCTGTTCTAATGAACTTGTACACAGATGTTAAAATGCCTAAAAGTGACATATTAAAAAGGGTTAACGCCTTGAAAAGTCCTAGATACACTGGATTTTTAGGTTTCTGTGTGTGCATTGAGAGCGCAATATTGCTCTACCAAGACTTAATATTAAAAGTCGACACGGGAATGAGTTTTCTTCCATTGCACAAGGTCAGTCAAGACCACATTGAGATTCTTTTTTCCAAAATTCGCAGCCATGGCGGTTCCAATAATAACCCTGATGCACAGCAATTTGAATCCATATATAAAAAACTTTTGGTTCACACAGAATTAATTAAAAACGAAAAGGGTACAAACTGCATACCCTTGGAACAGATAAGTATATTAAATTGCTCTTCTGCTATTGACAAAATAAATATTACAGCTACGAGTGCAAGAGAAGAAACAAATGGTGACTCAATAAACCTTTTCTCTGAAGATGACATTGCACAGGATATTGAAAGTCAAATTTTTATATCGCCATTTGGAGAAAAAGTCATTGAATACATAGCCGGCTTTGTTGTATTTTCTTTAATGAAGAAAATCAAATGTGACCCATGTATCAAAGGCCTTTTGGGGCCGTGTAATAACCTGAGTTTGGCTTATCAAAAGACCAAAGGGTATTTGATGTATGCGTCTAAAGAAGTAATAGCTTTATGTCGCAAGTGCGAAACCATTATCAGGGGAGGCCTGACTGAGGAAAACAAGCTCAAAAAAACTTGCACGACTACATTTGTAGTAACGAAAGCCTTACATGACATGATAGGCGAAAGCATATTTCCAAATATTCCTGTTCACGATACTGATAGGTTCGTAAGCCACAATGTGGAATTGGCTAGGTCTGTCTTGAAAAGATACGCTGACACAAGGATAGCATTTCTATCAAAAAAGACTAATCCCCAACAATGTGTCCGGCACATTTATACCAAATTAATTCATTTTAAAAACCAGTAAGGCAATTTTTGTTAACTATAAATAAAAGCCCAAGTGTAAAACTGTAAATTAATAACTTTTGAGTAAAAGCATGTTCGATGGAAGGTGTAGATAGAAAAGCAAATTTTAATTAAACTGTAAACAAAAGTAAAAGTCTAGAACTGTAAAATAGAACTGTAAATAGAAAAAAACTGTAACTGTAAACAGAAGGTCAAGAGTAATACTGTACATTATAAAAAAATTAGGTATAAGCATCTATGATTGAAAATATAGATAAAAACATGAAAAGTCTAAAACTGACCATAGAAAAACTGTACCTACCTATTTGTCAATGTATGCAAGTGTAAATACTGTAAATAAACTGCATAAAACTGTCTAAAACTGTAAATAGTAAAAACTGTATTTTGTAAATGTATGCAAGTGTAAATACTGTAAATAAACTGTATAAAACTATTAATTTTGTTTTATTGCTTTAAAGATGTTTAAATGCCCCTATAAATCTAAAATATTATTATGTCCCATATTATTATTTTCCTCTACTATCATTCATAATTTTTTCACGTATACCCTGAATGAACCCATTTTCATACAGTCCACTATTCCATCCTTTTCATCGAACAAAGCAGTTTTTTTCATGGTAGTGAAGGAAAAAAAATAATAAGTACCTACTGCAATCCAAATTACTATTTTATAAAAATAATACTTATTACCTATGCCTGACTGAACCGAGCTGAATGCTCATGAGCTCTCCCTTACTCGCCGACTAAACAAAACGGCCGGAGGGACTTTATCGATATGTTCAATCGACCGGTTCAACACCGGTTGCAAGCACTAGTTGCTTCTGTGTGAGCGTGGGGCGTTCTGTAATACGAGAAGAGTGGCCAATGCGCTCGTATTTATTTCTGTGTGAGTGCAAAATTGCTTATGTGGTGTCCTATCCTGCATGTGTGCGCTTGTAAAAACGAGATTTGTTTTTGCACTAGTATTGGTAATTGTCTCTGTAGTGTTACCTCGTCCCCCGCAAGAAATGGCAGACTTTTTTGTACGGAAATGTGATCCTATGCCAACTCCAGTCCTAATTACTCCGAGGTGATGGATGATCTAACTAAACTGCAGGTATACTATTGGAATTGAACTTGTTTGTTTAAAAACTGTTTTATTTGTTTGAAAACTATTATCAAATTTCATTAGAATTAAAATGATGAATATTGTTTTAATTAATACCTATCTAACAAAATACTGGTATATTATTTTCTAAGGTTAACACGAGCAGCAGACATAATTAAAACTGTTTTACACGGATTTATGAAAAAAAAAAATTTTTCAATTATTAATCAGTATTTTTAAGTTCATGTAAAATAATTAGTTTATAAATTTAATTTTAACTTCAATTACTAATAATCGATATTGTTGACTTTATATAAAATAATTGGTTTACCTATTTCGGAACGTAACTTCATAATTAACTTTTGTATTTTTTGCCGAGTGTAGTAAACTAACCGTTATTGCTTTCTAAGAGACGCCTATCACCTCAGTCATCCGGGGCCATGGCACCTGAAAAAGTGCCGAAACGTCGGAAAATTGTAAAAATGTAGTAAACGAGCATAAATCCGTGTAAAAACAGTTTTAAAATACTGGTGTTATTATGGGGCAATAACCTACAGCGTGTTTGCACGTCTCTCCAACTTTGTTCCGAACCTCCATGCTTCTGGGTTCTGGTCAGCCGCATGCTCTATGGACAAGTTTTGTTTTTAGGGTTCCGTACCTCAAAAGGAAAAAACGGAACCCTTATAGGATCACTTTGTTGTCCGTCTGTCCGTCCGTCCGTCCGTCTGTCAAGACCCTTTTTCTCAGGAACGCGTGGAGGTATGAAGCTGAAATTTATATCAATTACTCAGGTCTACTGTCCCTTGAAGCTGTGAAAAAAAAAACTTCTAAGCCAACGCAATCAAAAGATACAGCCGTTTATGCCGCAAATTTTCGACACTTGCAAGGGAATCAAAACCTACAGGGTGCTTCCCGTGAACTCAGAATCTTGAAATTTGGTACGAAGCAACGTCTTATAGCATAGATAAAGGAAAAATTACGAAAACCATAAATTTTTAGTTACATCACATAATATATATTTTTTTAATAATTTTAAACTTACTACCCATTTCCTCATAAACGCGTAGAGGTATTAAATTGAAATTCATACCAAATACTCAGGTCTATAATACAGGTTTGTACGGAACCCTCGGTGCGCGAGTCTGACTCGCACTTGGCCGGTTTTTTTATTGAATGAAGTTCTTGTTTACCCTGACGACGAAATGTTTGTTAGTATTCGATGAATTTTTCAAATTATTTTGTATTAAAGTATTTCAAGCTATCGTAACGTAGTTGCTATCGTGAAGTTGATTAGTTGAGTTGTTCCGTTTAGTTCATTTCATTTCCGTTTAGGGCATCATGCGATGCCAAAAATATCAAAGAAAACTGTTTTGAACAGTGAATGCCGTGAGTTTGTAATTCGTTTGCACAAATATTTCACGCGCGAGAGCCAAAACCGTGGTCCGCTTCTGCCATTAGAGCGAGTGTGTGACAGAGTTGCGGATACTATTATTGGACGATCTACGGTGGTCCGTATTAGCAAAGAAAAGAACGGAGAGTCATCAAGCGAGATGCCTGAAGATGATGTGATTAAAAAACTTTTATCGCCAAATAAAGAGAATAAAAACTTCTGCCGTCACAGAGGTTGATAGTTTTGACGCCGCCGCAATCCACAACCACATATACGCATATTACTCAAGATGACAATTGCCCACATTAAGAAAATTGGGAGCATCACTTAAAGAGGCAAATTTGTTTATGCAAATTTGTAGCTTACCGTCATTGGGTAAAATTCTAAGAAAAATTGGGTTTTCATATAAAAAGAGCGTTAAAAGGAAAATTGTAATCAGAAACTGATTAAGGGCTGATTTTTCAATAGTCAGATAACTTTTATCTGAGGAATAAAAACGGCGGTTTGACATAATTTTCATAATTACACTATTTTTATTTTTAATGCACTAACCCGTGCTAAGGAACAAATTTAAAAACCTATTTACCTGGTACGGATAGCCAGAGGTTGCGGGTTCGAATCCCGGCATGGGTGAAATTTTTAGCCTCTAAATAGGTTTTTAAATAATTTTCATACATAAGCTGTCAAACCGACATATTAATTCCTCAGATAAAAGTTATCTGACTGTTGAAAAATCAGCCCTTAGGGATATTACGATACACCTCTACTTGAATAAAACTTTGTAAAATAATATTTCTCGTGTTTGATTTCATGTTTCCAACTTCTCGAAATTCTTCTTTCCATACATGTTATCACACACGCTTTAAGTGACATTTGATGTCGACATTGTCCCATTCCTAGCCCTGTCAGTGTGACAGCTGTCGTGGAGCTCAAGCTATATTTTACAGACTATAAAGTGTTTGATTTTTCGAACGGTTTCAAAAGTGAAAAAAATTACAACTTTTATTTTTTTTTATTTTACGTATACCTTAAACATCACAAAAACATGCTATGTTACGAATTTGACCGAAATCAGACCATTCTAGACAAGCTTGGGATGATAATGGGTTAAAAAGAGAATCAGCGAAATCGGGTCGGCTGCTGTCGGGATTTGCGCTTGCCAACACATTCAGCGATTCATTTTTATATTACAGATGAAAATTACCGCCATTTTAGCCTCCGCTGTGACAAGGGAAAAAAAATATTTTGTAATCTTAATAATCTGTCTAATTGGTGATTACTATGGCTTTGTGAAGAGATTTGCAGCAGTTTTGATTTCTTGGGTTTTTTTAATTTTTATGAGTTCTTGCAACATTTATTCGCACATAAAGGAGTTTTTCGTAACGTCCGAAATTATGTTCACGTGGCTAGCGATCGTCGAGGATTATTGCGCCTAAAATTGATTGCTGCTAGTTATACCACCACAAAGCGTGCCGCGAAAAGGTTAGCCGGGATGTCCTCTCTATACGAAATACTTTATACTGTTTTAATAATTAAACGTTCTGTGTAGTTAACCATACGCGTTTTATTTAAATACATTGCGTTGAACCATAGAGCCATTTAAAATGTGTACCTAGTACACATTTTAATGTTATTATCTCTTTGGAATTTACACGAAACTGAATACGAATGCTTAGTACCTTTCTAATTTGTAGTTTAGAAGGTCTATTAGATTTGCTTCTGAACTAGCGATCTGAAGAATATATTTTAAAGTTTGTAATTTAATATGCCGTTGATAACCAAGTTCTCTTTTGTTGATTTTTACTTTTGTGAGCTAATCCAGCTGTCATAATATGCATACATATTTTGACACTTTGGAGTAGTCTAATGCTTAACTCGATAGAGTGGAATTTTACGTAATAGAAGGGCAGGTACTTTTCTCTGCTATTGTTGATTAAAGTAGGTTTAGTCGTGACGCCTTGCCTTTTGTTCACTTTAATTATCGGTAAAATTCGCTATCAGTAATAATTTTACCAAGGAGTTTCGGCTTATCCGTGTGAATTTTACTGTGAAAATAGGGAGTAATAAAGTTGAGAGCGCATAAAAGGAATAAAACAACGCGTTTCAAACAGTTATCTGCCTTTATTCTGCTTTTCTTCAAAATCCTGCAGCCATAGTCATTGTCCAGTACAATCAATAGGAAGAAAAATTAAAGTACTATTACATATTGTTACAGTTTGGTTTGAATACGTGTTACAGATGAAGTTATGTTATGTGTTAAATGTTATTGTTACTATTATACTGTTTACAGAATACTTATGAAAACCTGGGTGCGGTGCGATTTTGTGTATTTAAATAAAATTATCACCTATTTTTATTTCGTAACGGGACTAGCTGCTTAAGTGGTTTAAATAATATACTTTGTACATAGCGTTATGCTTACCTCTATTTTTCTATTGGTATTTGTATAAAGGATTCAACTTTAACGTAGTTACCTAAGTAGAATAATATAAGTAGAGATAATTATTGTAATAGCAGTTCGCTGATCTGATACCAAATGTTTGGTGAAGGTTTTTTTAAAACGGTCGAGGAGAGCCTCGTAATTTGTTATGTTTTTTAAAGAGTAATTTTTTATTTGTGTATTTGTGTACAGGAAAGCTGAATCCATTGTATTAAAAAAATGTCTCTGTGCAACATCGCACCGCACAATTTTATAGACTGTTTACCATACTGCTTATTGTGGGTTTGGTGGTGTATGTAAGTCGATAAAAATGCTTCCGTGACTTGTGAAAATTTTGTTTCTTTTTAGAATATGGCCAAACATTCCTTTTTAATATCTTTTTTGCTCTTGTAATAATTTTTGAAAATATAAATTTTGATAATATTTTTCCTTTTTTACCTAAATATTAATCCAAATAGTTTTTTTTTATTATTCTTAATATGTATTTACAATTTTTCAACAGCCGAAAAATATGTTCAATTTTATAATTTTTTAACGACTCTTGTTTAAGTAGTAGGTAACAGTACAAATATTAATGATCACAAGTTGGTTTTCATTGGTCATTAAAATACGTTAAATTACAGCCTAACAATAGGTCTTAAATCGAACTATGTACACAAGTCATACTACGAAATACAATTCATCAGAGTTCATATTGAGATGTTGTGAGGTTTTGTGAGAGTAAATTACAGCTTCAATCTGATATTTACCCATTTTCATAACTCTGAACCTTAGCCGATGAATGTACGGTGTGATAGTACTAAATGATGTCTAGTAATTTGTTAAAGATTGCAAAATTATTTTGTGCATATGTTTTGATCGATTATAAATATGGCTTAAAATTACTTGACAAATTTAATTTAATTTGTTTTCGAATACACTTATTTTTTTTCAAAATCTACAGTTCCGAAATGCGAGGCAATTTATTAGTTTTCTTTTAATATTATTGAATAAAACATATGCACAAAATCTATTAATACAGACCAAGAAAAAAATATAATGAAGACCTACGTGCTGTGTGGGTACAAATTATATAATTTCAATTATTAAAAAGAAACTTATGCGCTATCTAATAATTCTAATTAAATAAGTAGTTTGAACGTAATTCTTAGTAATTTAACGAAATTCTGTGCAAATCCTATGGAAAAGATAGTCGCAAAACAATATTTACATACTTATGACAAGGTAATTTATACATATTGTTTCATACCTATCTATTAACAAAATCCTACAAATCTTGAAACTTCGTAGGCCTTACAATGACAGACAGACATCGCAACTACATTTTCATTATATTGGTAATTATTATTATCTATATTCTAAGATTGACTTTCAACATAGTATCCATATTTTTTTCAAGCTTATGTATGCCTTTAAGCTAATGTATGATAACTCTTGTCATCATAGTTCATCAAGATGATATTTTCAGCATTTTGATACCGGTATTTATAATAAACTTGGCTGATATTTTGTTGAGAGACAACCGATTTCTAAATTGTGCAACATTTACTATGTAAAACAAAACAACTCAAGAGTATTTTTAATAAATTAATGTCCTACATCGCAAGGATATCGTATCATTAGGAATTACAATAAGTTGTACTTATTTACAAAAATGCAATATCATTACAAACACTGCCTCACACCGAATTACTAAAGACGTTATTAATTTTGCTTATCTACTTAGTTATACATACATTCATAATGCCTTTGCCTTTTTACTACTGTACTTAATGAGAAAAAGTTAGAAATTGATTGATTATGTGGAGAAAATAATCATACTTTCTTATATCCAGAGCTATAAATTTGGTAAAACAATTTGCGCAGAAAGAAAATTTTATACAGTCTATTTATTCTTACTTGTCCAATTTAGTAAACAAGATTCTACCCTTAAACTGTGACTTTTTAGTCCAAAACTGCCATATTTCCATAAATGAAGTAACTTGGAACACTCTTTTAGATAACACGCTGCGAATTTTATAAACATAGTTTATGATAGTTCATGAATTTGCGAGAAATAGTCTAGTTTAGGCTTCTAATCTCAATTTTAAGGTTAGAATCTTGTTTACTAAATTGGACAAGTAAGAATAAATGGACTGTACCTGCAACGGTGTCTTATTAAATATTTCTTTAATCAATTTTGTACTAAATGAATAAAGTACCTAAGTGATGCTAAAACATCTCATTCACACCATAAATCTAATACGAAAAACGTATCAGTCAAAGTTTGTTTATTAATTAAGCCCTCGTTAGAAGTACACTAATTTACGCTTGGCTTCTTCTACATGTATATGTTTAATTTAAAATTCATAATCATGCACACCTTGAAAGTTTACAGGTTTGGTAAGTAATCAATCATAAACAGATAAGCGCGATGGTAGGAACAAAATTAAAAGTTTTAATTTCATCGACATCGATAAACTAATTTAAATGCTCATCTCTATTACCCAAAAGCGTCTTCTTTCGGGGCGGGCCAGGATTGCGGTGTAGGATTTCTAGACCATGCCTTTAGACATCATTCTAACGGTGTTCTTGAGTGCTTGCCTCTTGTTGCAGAACCATATCCGAATGACCTCACGTTCATAGCCCAACTGATGAGCCAGACCGGTTATTTCAGTGCCTAGAGAAGGAATAGATTAGATTAGAACTATTGTACAGACTAGAAAATAAAATACATTAAGTTGCTGAACCCTATAGTTGCTTTTATATTATTTTCAATAATTACTGTTTATTGTTAATGATACATAACAAAATGTTTGAATTAGTTTACGCCAGTTGTTTATGTAATAAAAAAATAACAAGAGAGGCAAGAGGCGCTGTATGCTGAAATACAGGCTATAAACCTAGTTCAGCAGCAGATGCTACAAGAGACATGTTATTAGGTATGTAAATCTAACTTTTAGTACTTACTTAGATATTAAATAAGTCAAATTTTGTTTTGTTAACACATTTTTCTGGTTCAATAAACGGTATCTTATCTTATTTTATTAAGAGGCTTACATTAAGTGGATATAACAATGGTCTCTGAAGCGAGACATGCAATGCGTTTGCAAGATGAAGGCCCAGTGCCTCGATTCTATTAGTAAATTATACCTAATACCATGTCACGTGGGGTATTTTTTCATACCATTGACGATTACAAGTTTCGATGTTTAAAGTCATGTCGCCTCAAACTGTAACTGAGTGTTGTGAAAATCTTTTTATATATTGTTCAGTAGAATTAAGTAGGTAGCCATTACTCAGAACCTCTTGACTCGTGTCGCTAGATGCCACCTGCACTGCGTAAATTATTGCACAGTTTGAGCTAAACTTAACACTTGTAAGCTTCCCGAAAAGACAACGGTCGTGTACCCCGTTATTGCCCCAACCGCTTTTCTTTCATTGTTAGTGGCGAGCTAGTAGTTCCGTGAATAATGCTAAATCGTAAGTAATTGACAACATTTCATATTTTACAATGCGCAAAACTAAAAATACCGTTTCTTAATTTTGCTATCTTGACTACGAAAAAAATATTTTGTTTAATATTAATAATAATTTTAGACATCATGTTTCATACAGACATTTACTACTTAAGACCTACACAATCGATATCTAAATAGAAATAGTGTAGGTTTTTTTTTCAAAACATCCGTGTTCGATTCCCGAACGGAGTACAGATGTTTTTTAAAATGTATGAATGCAGTTTTTCTTGTTATTAAAATCGATGACATGGTTCCTCAGAACAGATCTTCGTATGTCTTATAGTTTCAGACTTTCCCATACTGACCGATTTGAATGAGACGCCCTGTATAACACAACAACTTTTCCTCAACGGGTTTCGTTTCGTGAAAAAGTTTTTGATGCTAATTTTTGTTATACCTAATATTTGTGGATTTCCAGCTTCGAATTGATTCTTAAGTTTGAGAAAGTGACTCTTAAAATGTGGCTTGATGTGAGAAATTACTCGACATAAGTGTTTTGGTGTTTTGAAACAGTGACTATAGTGATCCTTTAGAAAATAAAACAAAGAAGCGTACCAGGGAGACTGGTATTAAAATATATGTTTAATTTTCTTAAACTATTAAGTATACAGTTTTATTTCTCAATATCAAGTACCTACTTCTTTTCCTAAACAAAAGTTTGTTTCAGATAAAGGATACAAAGGCTTAAATTTTTGGAGTTTTTGATTTTTTTTATCATTCAGTCCATTAATTCCTTTTTCATTGAAACAAACTTTAAAACCTCCATAAAATAAACGTTACTAGTATACCCATATATATAGGTATACGCACTGTACCATGTACGGTGCGATAGTAATTATGAGGTTAGAAACTAGATGGCAGCACTATATCGATATCACGAGTCGGCCATCTATACGCCAGTAAAATAAACTTATCTATGAATTTCATTCCAATGTCATGTCGGAGAAATTAGTTTTCCTTTCCTTAATTACAATGGTTTTTAAAAAGGCGGCAAGGGTGTTAGTTAAGCCGTATGTGTGACGTCATTTGGCGGTTACGTTCTTTTAGAATAAGACGAAATTCAAACAGAATATTATGAATGAAAATCATCGAATTTCCGAAAATAAAAAAATATGGGTCGTTTTATTTCGTATCTAGTTTCCTATAAGACAGTAAAATACGTATGCTAAAAAATTGAAATGTTGTCAATTGTTGATATTGGGTGCCTAGACTTGAAGCAGCAACAAAATTTAATTGCCATGATGCATTGACAGACTCTATGTTCTCGTTGGACTCTATAGTCTCGTTGGACTAGGGAGCCTTTTCTCGCCTTTGCGAATTGAAAGCGTAGACGCAAATACGACATTTGAGGATTCGACTTTTGTCGCATAAAATCACTTTCTTGTAGGTATTCTCACAAAGTCGTATATGCGCAAATAAATTTCGCTCGCTTTGATAATGTCGTAATCGTAATCATAATTGTCTGTCGTTCGAACTTTTAATGTAGAATTCAAGTCATATTCCTTAGTATAAGACTTATTTGCTAATGAAGTGAGAATTTACCTACTCCCTAGCAAAACATTTAAGGTGCTTCGGGGTGCTAAGTAGCGCCACTAATGGAAAAAATCATATTGTGTTATAACACGTTTTTATTTAAAAGAGAACATGAGAAATCTTAACAACTGTGACAACAACTTTTAGAACCTACAGTCTAGAGCCTAGAATCAACAAGCCAAAAACGGTCGTTTTTAGCGGAAATCGATTGAAGTTCTATTCTATTGATCAGAGTGCTTAGTGCGAGTTTGACAGATCCAATCGAATAACTTTACTACCGCGTTAATCGAGCATTGAGGAGTGAGTATGAGTAAGTTAACCGTTCGAACTGGCAAAACGCTGTCACAGTACAACTCGCACTCGCGTTTATTCGTGTTTTGGCTGGTAAACGTGTTCACTTCTCAACGTAAACCATTACAACTCGTACTCAGCAATTTTAATTTCCACACTTGTCGCTAGGTGGCGCTTCCTCGATGCCATAGAAATATGAGTTTACGTTAACGCGATCGAGTAGTTAAAAAACTCGCACTAAGCACTCATAGGTTCTAGACTGTAAGTTGTAAAAATACTCACAGTTGTTAAAATTTCTCATGTTACTTTTAGATAAAAACGTATTATAAAACAAGTGATGATTTTTTTTCTATTGGTTGGCGCTAGTTAGCGCCCCATAACGCCTTAATACTAACCGGAAGGATGTGTGTTGCGCTCAAAGTGGGCATTCAACAGCTCCAAGGCCTGAGGCGTGAAGGAGGTCCGCCGTTTGCGTTTCTTGCTCGGCTCCATGCCGATGAAGTCTGTGAGGTGGTTCTGTCCAGACGCGTACCTGGAAGGAGGGAGTTTAGTCTTTAGCTCGGGCGAAAGAGGGGTCGGTTTTGCGTGTGCGTTTAAGCGTCCAAATTCTGAGTTCTGCGTCCATGTTCTTACAAAGTACTTCAGATATGTCTTATAACCCCTCAGAGTACAGAACATTATAACCCCCTTAAAGCCATAACCCTAGGGCGGTTATAATGTTCAGAATATTAATACAAGCAAATAATTATACTATAGAACAGCTCTAAGCTCGTGAATGAAATGTCGGTTGTAGCAAGTTTAGTATGGAAAATCAATCATTTCATCGTAATTTCGGAGTAGGTCGCATTTTCGTTTCAAAACGAAAAAGTTCGTACTCTGCGCGCGCGCCGTCTTAACCCGTTGTTATGTTAATGGTGCTTCGAGAAATGTTTTGTAATCTGCGCCTAGATCATGTAACTTTCAACGTAGGTAAAGACGTGTGTGCAAAAACGAAATATGTACTGGTCTTATTCATAGGTTTATCACAATATCAGTGCCATGTCTCAGATATCACCACTATGTGGGATACATAATTATTAGGTACTCCTCCAATCTATAAGGCAGAGCTAAAGTTAAAAGTTACTTAATCAAGGCGCAGATCGGGCTTATTTAGTAAATTCGTATTCGGAAACGTTGCTAACTAGTACTTATTGTAAGCTGTGTGTGCTTTGCCTTAGATCATAATTATAGGTGACTGGAGCGATCCGAATGATGTTGTAGATTGAATGTTGGTGTGGAGAGTGGTTTCAGCAGTAAGATCTATGGGAACCTCGATTTGTGATTTTCAGAGACCCATAGATGAACCATCAATCTCGCTTACGTGACAATAAATAAATAAGTCCTAGTTACTTATCGCTGTGCCTTTGACTGCACATCGATTCTAATATGAAAATCAAAATTCAACTGTATGCTTTTGTGATTAGAACCTACACAACTACGGCAATTAGTTATGGAAATGTAAAGCTGTTGACCTTATGTAGTACTGGGTCGCCTGTAATATGTAGACTATAAGTACTAGATGGCGCTACTAGAATAGCTGTAAGTAGTAAGTCTGTATGAACTATATAAATGGGATTTATGTCCCGTATACATTTATCTTCGACATTTTTCGGTCATACCGACCTACTCGTGTGCGCTTTACTTAATTACGTTACGAGCGACTTTGCAACTAAAATTTAAAGGTCGACCTCCTGACGACTGTATCTACTGCCTATTTCTATACCTATTACCATATCTATTGCTTCTGGCCCCACACTAGGATACCCTGTGTCGTGGGAACCCAAATACGTAAACATCCAAGACCTGGGCTTTTTTTTGTTCCCAGCCGGGCTTCGAACCCGGACCTCTTGCATGGTAGGCAGACACGCTACCGCTACGCCACAGAGGTCATCGTATTTAAATATCTGTGTATTAAAATCGTGATAAGCTTAGCATGTCAGTTTTGTTCCAGCCAGTCTCATATGGTGAACGTTACTTTGACAGTAAAACCCCTTCGCAAAGAACGTGGAAGAGCCGGTAATAAGCGTGTTTTAGCTTAAAACAAAGGTAGCACAATATCGAAGCCTTCAGTCGTCCGCAGATTAATTCAAGACCTCGTTATATCGCAGTCCTGCTTGTTAAAATTACTTTTAAGGGTCCTTGCACACGGGGAAATGTTTGTATCGCCACAGTTGTTATACTTTTGTCGCCCTATTCAGGATATGATTTGAGCGTGCGTTCAAAAGTGCGATGTAAGTGGAAGACATACGGTCCTATTTATGATAAGATGATTCCTTAAAAATCGAAAAAAAAACACTACTTAAAAAAGTATGTGGTGATTAAATAAACTAGAACAAGAGATTAAATAAACTGACTCTATTTAGTGGACTTGGAGTTTATTTTTAAAAACACATATCCTTAAAACACTCAAAAACACCGCATGTAATAAATACTGTACGTAGACATTTTACAAGGAAAATACGTACCTAACCACGGACAAAACGCTTCCATGTGTGTATTGGTGAAATCAACTTCTTATAAATAAGGCCATTATTTTTTATGCACGAGATTCATTCACCGATTATTACTGCGATTATTTTAGTATCGTGTCCAATTCAACTGACATCTGTTCATAGGCATTTAACTTTAGTGAATGATATCATTGGTAGAGAATAATTCTAACCAACTTAAAAAGTACAGTCGCTTATCGACATCTTCCTGTGTAGTCTTGAACTTTTGAGCTTTGGACCGTGCCTAGGCTTGTTGCTAGGGTGTTGCTCGCTCGATTGTTGCTCGATGCTCGTAGTGGCATCTCTTATCGCGCAACAGTAGGTATCGCGACAAATATTGCCCGTGCGTAGGCACCCTAAAGACTGTCGTCTGCCAATGCATCGAGATTTGCAATGTTAAACCCGGGACGTCTCGATAATGCATTTTAATGATTGGAAATGCAAAACCCATCTCCTTGCAGCGTCATTATTGGAATAATACTCGGATTGCGGGAATTGTACGTAAATAATCTTACAGATAAACGTTGTATGCGTCTTTGCGTTCATTATAAATGTATCTCATGTAATCTTTTATGATTATATCTTTATATTTTGGTTTTTAACACTGTTCTTATCACTGAAGCTTACGAGCTTATTTATAAAAAAAAACCGGCCAAGTGCGATTCGGACTCGCGCACTTAGGGTACATATTACCGTACGAATTTGGGTTGCACATTTTAGAAATAAATAATCGCGATTGGACGTTTAATACAGAACTATGTTAAATTGTTTAGGAATCGAGACATACTTACTGTTTTTTCTGATCTTTTCCTGGATTTCAAAAAAACTTTTTTTAATTATTTTATTACAAATGTATAATTTTCAGTCTTTTACCTGTATTTATCGTAAAAAATGATATTACTTGCCAAGTTTCATAGTTCTAGGTCAACGGGAAGTAGGTACCCTATGAATTTTGATTCCCTTGAGTGTCAAAATATACGTTTTTTTTGCGGCATAAATGGCCGACCTTTTTTGCGTTTACTTAGATAAATTTACAATTCCAAGGGACTGCAGACCGGAATAGTCCGAGCATACGAAGGGTTTTTTTTATTTAGCCAATATACGTCCCACTGACTGAGGACTGTTGGCAAAGATTTGTAAATAAATCGAATTATTTCTGTACTGTCATACGTACCAAATAATATATGCCAGCGTCAGTTTCAGTACATCTAGATAACTTGGCCACCGGCTACTTAAAATCAACTAAGTAACTCCTTTGCGTGTCATAACGGCGAATATCGATTAAAAATATGTAACCTGTGGTCCATTTGCCATTTACTGAATAACAAACTTTAGACGAGTGCACCCTAATCAGTTACAATACGGGAGAATATGCAACAAGAATTTACAGCCTGATCAGCCCAGCCTTTCCACTATATCGACTTAAACATTTAGACGACTCCAAAGTGTCAAAATATGTACGAATTTGACATTTCGGAGTAGTCTACATCAGACAACTTAATACAGTGGAGGACTTACGTGATCGCACCTCAGATATTGATTGCGCAATATTCGGTGACGCCAAAGTCCCGAGTCCCAAATTTTCCCAATTTTTACATTGAAGATAGAAAACGCATTACTTTTAAGTTTCTACAAATATTCATCATCTACTACTAAATACAACCAACAAATCATTCCTCATGCGAAAGTTCAGAGTGACACAGAATAAAATACCAATTCAATTATTTTTGACGGAGAAATTTTTGAAATGCGACTTATGTAAGTTAAGTAGGTACCTACTAGGATTTTCCCTAGATTCTGCTTGATATTGATAAAAATTGCTCTGTCAAAAGGCTTTTTGTCAGGAGGCTTCCTAAATTGACAATTTCACTAGGTAAATACTTAAGTAACTGTCAGTTTCGGTCCTTTTGGAAAGACCTAAAGTGTAAAAACTTAGTGATATTCTCTTCTCAGAAGCCGTAGGTACGTTTTGCCATGCTTCGAATTAAAAGCGTCTTATAGTAAATACATGCAAAATGTTGAGTGTTCCTATCTTAAGTGGATGGGCACTAAAGTTTGTCTAATGTTCGTGAGACTTCGTATAAATGTTTGCCAACGCTACAAAATGTATGAGTGAAAATCAAGATAGAAAAGCTCTATTGGTATTAGTTGATAAAAACTCTCGGTTTCTCGTACACTAACGAAAATCAATCGAAAATAAAAAAATATTTCAACATAAGCAATTTACATGCTGTTTCTTGAACGTCAATGTAAAATGTTAATTTTATCCACTGTCTTCTGACTGAGTCGTCAACGAGTCTGTTAATCTACTCTTAACAGCTGATGTTTTTTTTTGGTATGCACTTTGGTACTAAAAGCTGTCAACAGAGTAGATTAACGGGTTGTTAGAGGACGAGAAACCGAGGGTACGCCTCACTGAGGGGGTAAACTGTGAAATATTTTGAAAGGAAAGTTTGGGGTACAAAGTGGAGTCACAGAATGATGGTAGATGCCTATTTACCGGTGGTTCCCAAGTGCTTGATATTTTTAATGTAGCCTATAAACGTCCTACACAGACCTTCGCTCTGAAAGAGAGTATGGGCTTAATAACTACACGTGCCAACCGCAGATTGGCAATTTCAAGTGGTTCCTAAATTAAGAATTTTACTAGGTTCTAGCTAAATACTCAAGTATAAGTGTGTACTGTAAAAGACACATCGATACTCAAGTGATTATTTGGTGAAATTGTCAATATAGAAATCCAGTTTTAAAAGTATTTTCAGTGAATGTTTACATCGAAGCAATACGCTAACCGTGACAGTATTCACATAGATCTACTCTTCAAGCAAAGTGAAGTGGTTTTTGCTGTTTTCTTGTTAGGGGGATGCTTGTAAAACGCCTATTACAATCATAAAGAGTTTGAATCCAACTCTGAAATCGTGAAAAAGTGATCTTTATGAAGGCGGATTTACCGCCGTCATAAAGATCACTTAAGATCACATAAAAATCTTTTATGTACGAGTAATTTTTTTGCTCCACGTGAGCGTCATCAATTTCAGTAACGGTAACAGCTATTTAGAACCTACATTCAACCTATAACAATCTAGCATTTGCGCTGAAAATTGTAGTTTTTTGGACAATATGGCTATTCCTACTGCTAGGCCACGCCACAGGTCTCTTTCTGCGTCGCAGGGAGGTTAGGCCATACCCCACCACGGGTTCTAAAACCGGGTTGGTGGAGGACTGTAAGATAGAGGCGAGCCTTACGCAAAGAAGCAAAATCGCCCACAAGGCCTCTGACTTGGCTTAACGACTGCCTTTACATGACAGCCGGCACTAATGCCTTATCGTGCCTTGCCAAGCACGGAAGCGCTCGGAAAAATGCCTCTAGCGGTAGTCACGGAATGGTCACCCATACAGTACTCAGTACCTTTGACGTATATAAGCTGCATTATTATATGGAACGGCTATATTTTTCACTATTTCAGGGTTAGGTTCATAGCAAAAGTAGTTTCTGTTGGTGGGTGATGGATGTAAGGTTGATATGCTGTCGACTGTACCATCGATTAGCCATGGATCGCTATGGTAAATTTTGTTGGCAAATAGGTATGTTGTGATATCAAGTGGGGTGGTAATATCAAAGCTCCAACGACACGCGTGGCGATTAAGTATAAACTCTCTCTCTGAGAAAAGGCCTGTTCCCTACAGTGAGACGTGAATAGGCAGCATTATACCATCGTTCAGTGAAACCACCTTATTTCTAGGTAAAAGTATTCCAAACCAGTGAAAAAACAACTGACTTTGACAAATTTGTGTATTTATACAATGTTACCTCAAAAATGCTCAATTCCCGAAACGCGTAGATTATACTTTAAGTTTCACAACAAGCGTCCGATGAATTTTTTTTTCATATTGATAGTTATCGATATTTTAAAAACCTATTTAGAGGGAAAAAATTCCACCCATGCCGAGATTCAAACCCGCGACCTCTGGCCAGAGGTCGCGGGTTCGAATCCCGGCATGGTTGGAATTTTTAGCCTCTAAATAGGTTTTTAAAATTGTCCTTAGCACGGGTTAGTGCATCAAAAATAAAAATAGTATAGTTATCGATACATCGCAGTTTTATGAAATTCACACTACGCGCTCTACGAATAACGCGCTTCCGATAAATCATTGTTTTAATTTTTTATGTAGAACAATGATTGATCAGATTCATGTTCATTATATTTAAAAAATCCTAGTTTTAAGCACTACCTATCATGCAGTGCTACTACAAAGCAGGAAAAAAATAAAACCGCAAAATAAAGGAAACTTGAAAATCTGGAAAGTTGTAAAAAAAGATGTAGGACAAAAGTTGTGGTAAGTTACAAACTCTTGTTTCAGTAATGGCACATTTTAGAGTTAACTCGCGTGTTCGTTCAATTGAAGTCACAATCAAATAAACTTCTGTCAAAGTCACACTATTTTCTCACCGATTTTACCTACACTGGTAGAAACTAGGGCAGGAAAAGAAGCAAACCACTCCTAAAGGTGTGAAAGCCCGAAGCAACGAAAAAGAGCGCACCGCAAATACGCAGATGAATCCGTACGAAAAGCGGCAGTTAGTCCAGATTTGAGAAATATCTTCTTTCACATCGCTAAAAAGCGTTAAGGCCAAATGTGTGTTAATCAAAATATAAATCGTATAACAAATGTGACAGTACACATCACAACACTCCAGCACTCGTGATAGTTACCTCTCCTCGGCTTCCTTCATCCACCGTTCAAGCACCGGTTTGATTTTCTGCGCACTTTTTGGTGTAATATCCAATTTCTCAAATCTGTATCGAACACAAACGTAAAACTTGTTAGAGACCATTTTCAGCAATTTTACGCGGCAAGTTTGAACGGGGACGGCGCGGCACCCGAAATCGGGAAGGGACGAATAACTTTACATACACAGAGCCGTTTACGTACGAACACAGGACATTGACATCGCGCTAGCGATCACAGAGTATGCGAGTGAACAAAAAATATAAAAAAAACAATAGGCAATTTAGAGTACCGCAGGTAATCAGTTTGATTAATACCGAACACGGTAATAACAATAAAGTAACGAATTCAATTAGTAACGAAAGGTAACGTATGCCAATGCCCTGGCTTTGTTGTATTGCACAAAAATGAACATTAATAACTTCTGAATAATAAAACTAATAGTATACCAAGAAGAGTAATGAAATAATATATCATGCAACATTAGATGGAAAGTTAGAAATTACTCAAGATGGTGACGGCAACGATATAAAAAGAACGTGTTAAAATTCTCACAACAATTACAATATTCGATGTAGAGCAGACATGGCTTATTGTGGTCGTCATTAAAGCATATGTCTTAACATCAAAATGTTATAGTCGGCCGTACATTTGATGCATGGTGGCTTCTTACTGTAATTACCTATATGCAAATACACACGTGTGAAACGGGGAAGGAAAAAAAGACTCCCGAAAGCACCGCATGGTAATTAGACGTAATTTACATGCGTAAAACATTCATTCTATGCGCGGATCGCTGATGGAGATAAGATTATAGTAAATAGCGTTGAAACATTTTGATTTCAAGACAATCTTTGTGGAGACTTAGTGTTGAGAGTCGAAGCGTGTGCTTGATTCATGTCGAGATTAGTATCGGCCAATTTATCAACCGAATGTTTTTTGGCGAGAACAGAAACAATTATCACCCATTCGTTGAAGACAACTGTAAACGTCATGGTGTTTTCGTTTTACTGTGTTATTAAGCTCATTGAGAGTTATCAGCACTTAAGAAATTTAATGTTCTTACGTATATCTGAGTTACAAGCCAAATGTTTTATCTCGTAGAAAAGCTAAAAGGTTTTCCCGAGTTCTTTACTTTGGAGGCAAATTTTAACATTCGATAGATACATTGGCCCATACGAGTTGTGTAGGGAATAGAAACAAAACACATACATGTTTTGTTGTTGTGAAGACAGCTGAGCAGCTAGCATCTGCGAAGCCAGGGCACTGGGGACGGTAACAGATTATATTGTTAGATAAATCAGCATTGCTATTGCATTACATCGCCTGGTTTCCTGTTGGACACACTTAGATATCAAGGCAAGATGAAGTTGCACACTTATGTTTTTTTTTATTTCTGAGAGCCAAAATTATGGATCACTTAAAACGAACCAAGAAGCGATCTTTTAAATAAAAGAAAAATTATTTCAAAGTTAAAACCCTGAAAAGTCTACCTGTAATACAAAAGGTAAAATCAGAGTGCATATTTAAACACATTACATATACTACCCTTGAATTTGAGAAGGCCAATTCTGTTATTCCTGCCTGCCGTTCTGACGCATTCACCGCTCATGAGCAATTCTAATAGTATGTAAGTTGGTCTTCAACATGCGTAATTCATTGTTTATCATCATAACCCCAACGGCAATGACCATGAGCGCGAAGAAAGCTTGAGTTTTCTTTTATGTACTTACACGTGTTTAAAAATACGTCACTTTTTGTACCACAAATTTATATAGAAGGAATATCACTAGAAGGCTAAGAAATTTTGCAATTATACCAAAAAATCATTTACAATAGGTCCAATTTATTCCGTTCCGTTGATACAATTTTGACTAATTTACCATCGAACAAAAGCCTAACTCGAATTCCGCCGAAACGGGGCGCGAGCGTTTCGTTAATTCTTTTCTCAAATAATTTGTTTCAATTAAAATGCAAATTAATTAAGTCCAGCATAATCAAAGGGGTAACTACAACGTACCGTTGGCGTCACGTCAAATTGTAGAGACGACGAAAGGCGAAAAATTAATGGAAAATGAAATCGCGTCGAGACAAAGACAGGGGGGCATTCGACTCTTTTAATTACACGAAAAAAGTAATTACGGGCAAGATAATTAATTAACTGGAACAGAAGTAACGATTAATGATTTTATTATACAAGGAGGCCGTTTGGCGGGCGAGGCCCAATTGAAATTTCCTTTCGAGAAAACTCTAGGTCCCGCTTTACATCGAAATTTGATTTGGAAAACGTTCATTTCGCTTTGATTTCTAAACGTATTTAGCTAAAGGAATCAGCCAGGCTGATTCCTTTAACTAAATGATATAAATTGATAAGCAGACGTTTTTAAATTTGCTCTCTGGTTGCTAAGATTTTTAAGTTGATTTTAGAAGAAACAAAACGGTAACATCGGCCCCTTTTCGGCGTGAAATAAAAAATGGTGTAAGTCACGACAGTGGAGCGTAACGGAAGCCTTCCAAATGGTAATTAATTAAACGAATTGTAAGCAACGAAAGGAGTCATGCTGTTTTACAAATCACTTCAATTAACGATATTAAAAACGAAGAAAGAGCCGATCACGGAGAGCGATAAAAAAATGTAGAGGCCATTGTTCCCGCCCAAAACGTTGTATTATTTTGACAAGCGTGCGACTTCATCTGCCTCTAGATGGTAATCTGTGGCCATTTTCACTGTAATTTTATAACATTTCTACACCTTGTTAAAATTAAAGTATTAATATTGTCTTGCTAGCCTTTGTAAGGCACGAATGGTCTGTCAAAAAAATCTTAAGAAATGTGACACCACAAATTTGTTAAGTAGGTAAATTGACAGATTATTTTGTTGCATTTTGATATGACCACCAGACATAGTTCCATATTGTAGGTGATGATGCTTTGCAGAGTCTAGTGGAATTCACATTTGAGCAAGTGACCACTCAGTACCTAAATGTAAAAGTGCCTGGGCTCATTTGAATGGTGTTTGTAAGCGAATTGCGAAATTCCGAATTCAGTTCCGTGATATGACAAACTGTCACCTTTCTGTCCCAACTGTGCAGAGATTGTGGACACTTTTCAAAGGATTACCAAATTTGTATTGTATCAACTCAACACACAGTTGGCAGACTGCACTGTCAGCGTTTGCCAAATTACTGCATGGAATTCAAAATAAAGCTGTAAGTTCAGCGCTTCATATTTTTGTAGATCTGCATACTTGAGACATCGAGAGTTTTTCAATCCCTATTCGAAAATCCGCACTTCGTAACACAGACCATCAACAGAAAGTAGGAGTCAATGAAGAATCTACTTTAGTTACCTGCAAATAGCGCTCTGACTGTACGCCGGGCCTTCGGTCACGGACAGGGCCTGGCCCACCTGCGTCTGTGTGAGGCCCAGCCCTAGCCGCCGGAGCTTAAACGCCTTCGCGAACTCCTTAATGTCTTCCAGGTTGATACCGTCCACAACGTTGCTCGATGATTGGCTGATCGTGGGTTGGTCTGCGGGCGTACAGTTAGCGGTTAGAAAAAAAGGACTAAATTGGATCAAATTTTGGTGGAGACCTTTAATGAGGATGGCGAAATGCCGTAAGAGATGATGTGATGGAGAAGACTCTTATGCGGAAGAAAGGTTGGACAGATTCGCAAATAATTTTAGAGGTTAGGTAATTAGGATGATTGGTCTGCGGGCGTACAGTTAGCTGTCATAAAAAGGACTACATTAGGTTAAGTTTTGATGGAGAAGATTTATACGGAAAAAAAATTGGAGAGATTTGCAGACAATTTGATAGGTGATATGGATGATCTTCGTAGACAATACTTACTTACCGACGTATAGTTAACGATATGCGTATTATCTTAACTATCACCTTTCTTATCATTAATAAAGTAAGGAGTCGACCGCGTATGCTGAAATTAAACGGAAAAATGATATCCTTCATAGCCACAGGTATGAAGTCATCAAGTAACCCATCGTAATTAGAAACTGGAAATAGGTATCTCGGTAAACCGCGGCGCTACTAAAAATAAAAATCTAAAAATATGATTAAAACAATTTTAGGAAAAACAAATTATTTAACGACACAATCCAATAGCACTTTGTAAATAACAAATTTAAATTGACGTGGTTCAGGGATTGCATATTTTTTAGTCTTATAAGATTTTTCAGACTGTGAAAATATTATTTGAGAAAACTGAAGAGTTAATTTGCAATGGTGTAATTTATTTGTCATCAACTATTAAATATATGCTGTTGATACCACATAATTCCACTCAATATACTCTTTCATCGATTCCTGATCTTTCAAACGAGGTATGTCAAGTTGGGCCTCATAAATAAAACCTTTATGTTGACCTGCAGCTTTGTGGGACTCTACTGTCTCACGAAGCTCCAGCCCCCGCCGGGATAGCGAGCATTAGAGCTGGCTAGGAGCGGAAAATTATAGCGAAGTTAAGTGTGCTATTTCTGTAATTAGTAGACGGCACCGCTTCCTGATTATGGGCGATGTCATTAGTGAAGAGCGTCGCTGGGGCGTCCGCTCGCGATCCCGCTCCACTTTTCTAGCTGAGCAGCAGTGTTGTGCGCTAAACTCGGTTGCCGTTGGAGAAGTTGCCGTAAGATTTTGTGTGCGGAAAGAAATTTGTTAGGTAGTAGCAGGTGGAGTTTTTTGAGCATCGTGGTGTTTGTTTAAATGCGCTATTGTCGTTCCACGATTTTGATTTTTGACAGTTACCTTTTTCTGCTAAACTGTGAGTATGAGAAAGTATGACACAAGATAATATCAATATTAAAATGGTATTAGGAAGTTCAGAGAAACTGACGTACTTATCTATGACGTCTTTCGCCTGATGTACTTTGAAAAAATAATATCAAAAAGTAGAGTTGATATAGATAATAATAATAAGTTCCAAATAACAGATGCACTTGTCCTGGTATATACTATGCTATATATAAAACGGTGTAATAAACATCTCCAGACCTGTGTAATTTCCCTTTTTATGTACAATAAAGTATTCTCTATCCGAGTATATACTCGGATACTATCGAGTACCAATTTTGGACTCTGAAACATCTCCAATACGTCCACGCACCCCTTGGAAAATATCAACTGCTGGGCTATTTCGCTGTCACAGCTAACCCCATTGGTTACCTGCTGATTCACCTTTCCTGCACGGTTACGGTCACAGTTACCTGTCCTTGGCTTAAGCATTGATACATCTGCGATACATCGACGCCCCGAAATTTCCAATGATATTTTCTTTGGCGTCAGGAAACAGAACGGCAATTAAGGCACGGAACGCAGCAGCTAAGCAATGACAAATTACTTTCTCAGCTACGGGGGTAGCTCGCTAGTTTAAGTAGTTGTCTGCATCAATTAAGACGGGGTAGGGTTGTAAATTGGCAATCGTTTCGCCATTTACCGGTGTGCGAGAGGCAGCCGATTCGTAATTTCATTTGTTCGAGTAAAGTAAACGCAGCGTCTTGCTGGATTGAATCGTTTTTGATTTTGGATTGTTAGAACGAACACGTATGGCGTCTAAAGAAAAATTAAGATTGGAGAAAAAAAGTCAGCACAGAAGTGATGATCAGACTACTTCAGGGTTGATATTGGGTTAAAGGAAAGTGAAACAAAAAAAAGGCCAGATAGTGAATAAATGTGAAACAAATAAACGGTGGAAAAAAGGGAATAATTATTGACGTATAACATTGATACATAAACTATCACCTGGTCTGTATTTCGGTGACGTAGGTAGAGTTAAATGTCAACTTGTCATTAGGAAGAATATAAGTGTGCATTTGAGTAATTTTGACATTAGTTTCCTCATTGATTTGTCATCTCTAGGAGCCAAGACATTAAGTAAACAATTTAAGTTTTCTTTCCCTTTTTCGCAATTTTCGCATTTCTGATTAAGTATTTGCATCTAAATACTTGGAAAACTTAATTAACTACGTATGAGCAATGCATTAAATACTATTGACTATTTAGATTGATTATTCTTCATCATCATCGAATCCAGCTACCACAGCTGGGGATAGGCTTTTGATCACTCATAAACTGTTAGTGAAACAAAATTTTAATGCATTTGCTAAAGTTCGGTAAAGGATTCCTATCACAAATTAACACATCGCGTGACATGTGCGTAGCCAATTAATTAGCGATAACATTTAGAAAAAGATAGATAAAAAAATAACACAAAAAAGAGAAAACGTTCAGAAATCTAATAAGTTAATGCATCAAGATACCGTTCGTTTAATTGTTTAATATGTGTCATAAATTAATTAGACACAAATTAAAGTTTGCGTGCCGGATGTATCGACGTGCATTTGAGTCGCGTGATGGTAATTTCACGAATTTCGACTCTTTTTTAATCTCAATTACGGCTGGACAATTGTTACGCGAAAAGTTATGGTCCGCTAATTGCGTTTATGGGACTTTCTTCAATTTGGAGAAAACTGTTAAAAGGTACAGTACAGACTTACTAAAAAGATAGTCAGACACTTTTTTTTTGCTACCGTTTTCTCCGTTATAAGCTAGTCTCTCTTACATTAACTTTCAACAGCTATATAGTTTTTTTTGTTCTGTTGTTTTTTTTTCTAGACTTACGATGTCACCTAAAGTACTAAAAATATTCGTGGCAGCCCTAATGTACTTAGTACAGTATTTGAACTTGACCTGAATGAGATTTTCACCTAAAGTTTATAAGGCAACTGCCTTAAAAATATTCAAACGAAAATAAAAAAAATGTTTTGTATTTATCAAAACAAACAAAAAATTCTTTAATTTGACTTTGAGATACATCTATTCTAATGGTAAAACACTCATTCTGCACGGTGATTTAAAATATTAGCGATTATGTTGATGGAATATTTTTTAAATTATGTATTATAAACTGTTTTCTTTGTTTTAAAACTAGTGCCATATGTTCCCAAATTATGGCCAGTAGGTACGTCCTCTTAGAAATGGTGAAGAAACCAATTAGAAGCCATCCTGTAGATTGGGTGAAGCTTCCACTCAGATCTGACCAATTTGATATTTGATCAAACGTAAAAGAGAATATAGAGAGAATACATAAACAGAAGCATAGACAACTCTAACTCTTCCCCAACACGATTAGAGTATTATCGGCCTGGTGGTATAAAAAATGCTAAGGATGAACCACCCAAAGTAATAATAAACCACCCAATCTGACTTTGCTGACGGTGTTGACTTTTCAACTAGTGATGGTAAATGGATGTGCAATTGCAACGTCAGTGCCAGTCCATGACCATTTCCGAAAATCGATAGTATCTATATTAGTATAATATTTATAGATATTGGAATAAGTTCCGAAATTAATTTTAAAACGAAAAGTTCATAGAGTGTAACTTGTTGTAGAAATTTGCGTAGTACATTTTACAAGAAACATATTTATCAAAACGAACGTAAAAATAAACACTATGTTATTGGCAAATTTTCTAATTCTGTTCTGTTCTGGAGTGTCAGCAGCATTCATCCGTGATTCTAGTATTATACAAGTTATTGAAATTACTTAAATAGTAGAGCCGAATCCCTGCTAATTATATTTTATTTTATTTATTATAGCAATGTGCTAACTACTTTAAAATGTTTGTACCAAATAAGCCCAATTTCTTTCCGTGAATTTGCCAAGTAATTTTCTTATCGTTAAACCATAATAGTTTCCCCTGTAACATTCGAATAAAAATATCCACTTGGATTTGCGTTATTATAATACTAACACGGGCCTCTAATGTTCACTTCTCATGATTCCGATCACTTAGAAAACTTACGAATAATCGTAAAAACAGTGAATAAAATAGGTATTTTGACTCGGACGTAATAATCGATTCCGGTGTCCGTTATTTTCGAGTTTTATACGCCGTGCTCGATTATTCTTAATTAAAGTTTTGAAGTGATTAGTCGATCCGAATAATGGGTGAGATTATACGCGGCGAATCGTATACGTCCGTGTTACGATTATTCGAGTACGAGGTATCGATTATACGTAATTAAGGCGCTATTATTATTAAAATAACCGCCGTAAAGTAAGTACTTTTGGATTAGTTCCCTCAGTAAAGTTAGCCAGTAAATGACCTGTCGATTGCGTGTCGGTTAGAATTTACCTTTGCAGTACACTTACTTACTTTGCAGGGAACGTGAATCATTATCGAGTGTTCTTCTTTAATTTGTCGAACGTTTTTAGTAATTAAACAACAGTTGATACTGGAAAACGATAACTATTGAGCTTCAAATAGTTCGTTACGACAACAGAAACAGTACAGAAGTTGGGCCGCTTAAAATGTTTCAAACAAACTTTCTGATACTGAATGAGCACTTTTTGTGTGACAGAAAACAAGGTTTTACTTTTTAGCGTTCCGTACCTGTGAAGAGCAAACATCATATTTTATGCTTACGACGTCTTTCTGTCTGACTTATCTATAATGTAAAATTGAATCGCTGAATTTGTTGGTAAGCGCAAATCTCGAGAGCAGCTGAACCGATTTTGCTAATTCTTTTTTTAGAATATTCCTTGAAGTACGAGGATGGTTCTTTTAGAGGGATAAACTTAAAAAATTTAAAGAATCGATGGTAGGCGGTACGAAGGCGGTACGGGTCAGCTAGTCTATAATATCTATAATATAAAAATTAATCGCTGAATGTGTTGGTAAGCGCAAATCTCAAGAGCAGCTAAACCGACTTCGCTAATTCTTTTTTTAGAATATTTCGTGAAGCACGAGGATGGTTCTTACGGAGAAAAAAAAGGAATCGGCTTTTAGACGGTACGAAGTTCGCTGATTCAGCTAGTTGCTTATATATTACTACACATAGATACATACTATACTTTATGCGACCAGTGGGAATTAGTACCAAGATGAGAGGGTCTTACGCAACTTTCGCCACTGAACTGACACACTCACAGAATCACTTAGATCTATAATAAAATAGACCACTTCTTCTTCTTCAGACTATATAAGTCCACTGCTGGACATAGCCATCTCGTAATGAGTGCCATAGCGCAAGGTTGTGCCATCATTGGGGGATTATGGGCATTACCCCCCAATGATGGCACAAATAGACCACTCCATCAATTAAATCATCAAAGCAATAGGGTACAGTACTACACATCATAAAAGTCCCTTCGGGAATCTACGTTCGCGCAGACTAGGAAGAAGTGTAACGAAAGTACCCGAAGCTATAAGTACATTCAACATAATCTTTAACGGATACGGTTAAGGCACAGAATTTATTGCCGCAGTAGTGCTACCTATTTCGATCACGCTAATATTGCCAAACTAACAGTCACCTGCATCGATGACGTTGAATCAACCAATAGCAACAAAGGCGCGCGGCCTGCCATAAAATTAAACTATCTGATTGGTCGATCAACTTGCCGCGCATCCAATATTTGGTCATCTGCGCAGGTACATCCGCGAGACTTATTTCTTGTGTAGCACTGTAGGTACTAGTAAGTTGATCTAGAGTTTTCCGAATAGGAAGCCACTTTTTTAGGTACGCTATACCCGTACGGTATCCTCTGGCACGGATAGCCAGAGGTCGCTATCCATGCCAGAGGATACCAGAAGGTAACCAGAGATCGCGGGTTCGAATCCCGGCATGGGTGGAATTATAGCCTCTAAATAGGTTTTTAAAATTTTCCTCACGATGATTTCCTTCACAGTTAGCGAGTTGTATTGCTACTATGACTTCATAAATGTTCAGAACTAAAAAACAAAGCCATTGGGTACATGCCGGGATTCCAACATACGACGTCTTCTTCTTCTTCTTCAGGCTATATATTAGTCCACTGCTGGACATAGCCCTCTCCTAACGAGCGCGTTGGGTTGTGCCATTATTGGGAGGAACTGCCCATAATCCCCATGCTGGGCATGCGGGTTGGAGATCGCACTTTGGTAGAGTTCCATGGAGGGGGCGCTGCTGCCCACCCCCCGGTTTGTGTCCCTAAGTCGCCTTTTACGACACCCGCGGGAAGAATTTGGGTTGGTGCTATTCTCTAGGCCGACACCACGACTACCCGATTCATAAGCCAATGTTCTACCACTCTGCTCAAGCCACTCGAACTCTATTTGCTAAAAAAAACTAACATAATTATAGAAAAATCCTTAACTAAAACGAAATGTTAAGTCGTTAATCCTGAAAACCTATTTAGAGGCTAAAAATTTCACCCATGCCGGCATTCAAACCCGCGACCTCTGGCTATCCGTGCCAGCGCTCTTTCCAACTGAGCTAATGGGCTACCCACCGGCATCAGTGAAATTTCGAATTTCGATAATCCTGAGTTAAACGAGTCTGAATATCTCAAAATTAAAATTATCTCGAGAACTGGACACGAGTATAATTATGATAGGACTTCACGCACAGGTAAGTTCGTAAACCATAAAGTGTAAGACAGAATGGACAACGATCCCATTCGGCAGTTCAAGCCGGGTCAAGCCACAACAAAATAAATAATAAGGTTAACATTAAAACAATTCCATTCCATCAGCAGTGAGCGGCAGACGCTAACAAATGACTGGTGGGCGGGCAATTTACGCATTTACTCTATTAGATGCAATTAAGACTGGCTAACTATAAATGAGCCGTAAATATCGACCAAGGGTTGGAGGTAGGAAGGACTGATGGAGGTTTCTGTGAAGTAAGTAATGTACTACTGTGAATTCCATGAGCTAACTACGCTATAGGCTCATTGTCTATTCCATCGGCTGTAGGGACTTTTGTTGTCTGGTTTTTGGGAGGCCTGGCATCCTAAGATACAGATATCTGATCAATATTAAGACCCAGTCTTATCACAAATTACTTCTTTTTGTCATATTGCACTACACTATGTACTTTTTCAGTTCAACTTTTTCACTTTACAGTGGATGAGCTTACCCCAGGCGATAGGTTCTTGTACCTTCTTTCAGGATGCTTCTAAATCTTATCACTACTTTTTATGTTGCCTATATATGTTGTATAGGCCTTTTCTCAGAAAGAGAGAGTTTGGGCTTAATTACCAGATGTGCCCAACGAAGATTGAAAATTTCAAGAGCTGAGGCAAGGCACCACTAATGTTGTATTTACTTAATTTGTGGATCGAAAATAAAGATTTTAATCTCTCAGTCTTCTAATTTTAACAAAAGTATGAGTCGTCAAAATGATTTTGTTCTTCTCTTTAAATCATCAGGATCCAAACATCTCCACCACATTGCCTCAAATGTTCTTTACATGTTTTGCACGCAAAATGTTTTTTTCAAGAAATCTATGCTTAGTTTTCGTTATACCTACTTCAGTTGCATATTTTGACATAAATTTGACAATTGTAGGTTCGTCATCGAAAATAATAACGAAGTCTTAAAACGGAGACATAAAATTATACATTTACTAACGCCGAAGCCGTTAGTTTTACAATAAATAGATTATGTGAGGAGGAACCTCACATAATCTATTTTAAATCAACAAAGAGAATGATTCAATCTCGTCTTTTTTTTCTGGGTTTGATAACTTATATTAAAATACAATATCATACATAATTGTGACTATAAGATTGTTCTCTATAAATCTATCTTTCTTAACAAAATTCGAGGACTCGAAAAATGCGGTATTTTCTATTTAAGTACAATGGTAATGTTAAGTAGATGGCAACGACTCAACAAATTAATAACACGCTCTGACAGCTAAGAACAATCTAGATGATGTGCTAAAGTAATCAAGATCGATCTCGACGGAAAGAGCGTTTTGTTCATACGGATAATGAGTTTTGTTCATATGGTTCACACAGGTAAACTGATTTAAAAACCTATTTAGAGGCTAAAAATTTCACCCATGCCGGGATTCGGGAATAAATAGGTTTTTAAATTTGTTCCCTAGCACGGGTTAGTGCATTAAAAATAAAAATAGTGTAACAGGTAAACTGAGTTCAGAAGTACGAATGTGTAATTTATAAAATAAAATAATTATGCAAATAATCTCTATAATACAAAAAAACCGGCCAAGAGCGAGTCAGACTCGCGCACCGAGGGTTCCGTACAAACCTGTATTATAGACCTGAGTATTTGGTATGAATTTCAATTTAATACCTCTACGCGTTTATGAGGAAATGGGTAGTAAGTTTAAAATTATTAAAAAAATATATATTATGTGATGTAACTAAAAATTTATGGTTTTCGTAATTTTTCCTTTATCTTTGCTATAAGACGTTGCTTCGTACCAAATTTCAAGATTCTGAGTTCACGGGAAGCACCCTGTAGGTTTTGATTCCCTTGCAAGTGTCGAAAATTTGCGGCATAAACGGCTGTATCTTTTGATTGCGTTGGCTTAGAAGTTTGATTTTTTCACAGCTTCAAGGGACAGTAGACCTGAGTAATTGATATAAATTTCAGCTTCATACCTCCACGCGTTCCTGAGAAAAAGGGTCTTGACAGACGGACGGACGGACGGACAGACGGACAACAAAGTGATCCTATAAGGGTTTCGTTTTTTCCTTTTGAGGTACGGAACCCTAAAAATGAATCCCCGAATGTGTTGATAAGCGCAAATCTCGAGAGAAGCTGAACCGATTTCGCTTATTCTTGTTTTAGAATATTCCTTGAAGTATGAGGATGGTTCTTACGGAGGGGAAAATAAAAAAGATAAGTCTGGGTGAATCTCCATGTTTATGATGTCTTAGACTGGTTACCACAGAGTATCTTAGTTTGAAACCAATACTCAATAATTTATTGCATTCCACAAGTATATACAGATGACATAACTAAAAATATGGATCTTTGTAGACCCTGTGGGGCACGCAATATTATAAATTATAGAAGGTCTTTATAAATTAAGCCTATGACATTTTAATTCTAATTATATTAAATTCAAACATCATTATATAAACACTAATTTAATATAATGTTTCTTAATAATTCTGATATAGTTATTTTATATATGCCAACACAATTGTTAAATCATTGTTGATTACCAATAAATTTCTATTATAACCAGAACAAGTGATTGTGTCATGTGGAAGTTATATTGTTATTATGAATATTTAGTTTTTCTAGTCCTTAAGGATTTCATAATGGAGGCGCAGCGGCAGTGGGCAGCAGCGCCCCCTGCAGTACAATTCCACCGAACTGTGATCCCCAACCCGCATGCCCAGCGTGGTATGGGCATTACCCCCTATAATAGCACAACGTGGCGCTCTTTAGTAGAGGGCTATGTCCAGCAGTGGACTAGTATAGCCTGACGATGACGATGGTATATGAAACTTTTGTGTTCATTTATATCTGAACAGAATCCAAGCCCTGTTCAGCTGGAAAGTTCAAGCCTATGTCCAGCAGTGGACTAGTATAGCCTGACGACGACTTCAATCTAAGTGTCATGCTTTTCCATTGATATAAAAAAAATTAGACATGTTTAGTTTTGCGGTTCTCTCGTTTCAGTTTCGTAGCTCCGCGTCACAATAAGGCAACTCTTTGTTTGTCTTATCGATTTGAGCTCAGTTTTATCGACGAAGTTAATTATTTGTAATGGATTTTAATTAGTTAATTAATTTAGTTCGGGCCGAGAACGCTTGCCACAGATCTAGGTCGGCCCCTTTGACGGTGATTCCGTATTTTGAATTTGGAACGATAGAGCTTTTTTGTCAATTTTGTGTCTTTGTCAATAATGACTACAGGTACTGTTAAATTTACCTTATATTTTCTCCTAGTTCACGCTCAGATAATTAACCGTCTTTGAAACAAAAGTGGATCCATTATGTACGAAATTAGAACCGATTAAATTACTTCGTACTTATATACTGAGTAAGTACATTTTATTAGTTGATTTTTATCCGATTCGTCAGAAAGAGGGTTATGTTTTTCGACTACTTATATGTTTTTTAAATTTATTTGGCAAACCAAAAATAGCCTAAAAGAGCAGCTGGATTTTAACTTAAGCGGCGTCCTTAAACCTTGACTGTGAGAATGACGCTGGCTATTGGAGGTACCGAAAATGTTGGTGCCAATTATTACCTACGTGTCTTCAAATATTTCTCAAAACCCACTAGGTACGATATCATAATATAGGGTAAAAATATAAATATATAAAAATACATGAAATTTTTCCTCCAAATTCAGTTAGTATTTTTTTTGTTTTTTAATGATTTATGGTTGACTAGCTGTGGCCTGCGGTGTTACCCGCGGTGTATGCATTTTCGCATGGGAATAAGATATTTTCCCGCAGTAAAATGTAGCCGTAATGTGTTAATCCAGGGTTTCAGCTAACTCCATACAATATTTTTGGATCGTACTCAAATTATCTTGTCCTAACTCACCTAGGGAAGTTTATCAATGGCTTCACATTATCTAGTGAAAATGTAGAGCTAATCAGCTATATTCTACGGGAAAATATACATTGCCTAGAGTATACATACATACATACATACATACATACATACATACATACATACATACATACATACATACATACATACATACATACATACATACATACATACATACATGACCTCACGCCTGTATCCCAGAGGGGTAGGCAAGACCAGGGACTGCCACTTGCCTCGATCCTGACCGATCACCTTCGCTTGATCAACGTTCATAAGTCGTTGCATGCACGCACGCCGGTTCCGGGTACTTTTATCTTCCCCTTTGCTAATACAACGATGTATGTTCGCCTGTGACGTCCCTCACCAGCCGTTCCACTCACATTTGCAATATATATTTGTTTCGTCAATCTTTCTTCCTTCATCCTCTCCACATGTCCAAACCAACGGCCTGCCTAGAGTATCTACAGGAAAACAGAGCCAAATCGCGCCAAGTTATTTATCGCATCAGCCAAAGCCGAACTCGTCGCTACGGTAGGAGGAACTGAGTAATTTAGTAATTGTTTCCACTAACTACGAATTAAATAGTAATCAATAGAAGGGGCCCGGGGTACTTCAGCCCGCCAGTCGACTCCCAAACCATCCTATTTGGGTAATTCCATCTCGCAGGAAAATATACCTTCGGTCGAAGATATAATTTTTTTAGTCAATTACTTGAGTCTATTACATCGTGAACGTTAATGGATTAATTTATAGTACCTATTTGAAAAGTTTGGTTTTTTAAACTAAGCATTACCCAGATTACTTTTAGGTACTACGTACATTAGCCTCTGCATTTACGTAATGAGATGGTTTAAACAGCGTCCAGTGGCATCTTCACTCATACTAGATGGGTGAAGGGATTACTCTGACGTTGCAGTGCCTGGGACATTATTTTTTAAATGGTGTAGGCTTGCTCAGAACCTATATCATCCTGATTGTCTAGTCGGTGTAGCCTACAGGAAATTCTAGGTACCTACAGTAAGTTTAATAATAACAAAAACTAATTCCTATTAATTTCTATCATGGATATAATAATATTATTCAAAACAACTGTTTGCAGTATTGAATAATACAAAAAAACAGTTTAAAACCCTTAGATGTTACGGCAAAGGAAAGAATCGGACACACATAATAATATAATACACCTATGAACTCAAAATACATTGCACTCTTTTTTGTTACGGCAGTCCTAAAGTTATATGAGCCCAACCAGGTTCCTTAATTGTTAGAAGTGAATCTTAACCGATGGTTTGATGAATCGTTTTTAAATATTGTTAAATCATGACGACTGAGATTTTCTCACAAGATTTAACGATGGATATAAAAATATCTAGTAGATCCTTAGTAAATTGCATTTGAGAGGAGAGCGCCGGTCCGTTGGGATTATTGGTGAAGTGAAGAGCTATTGTTTTGTGCTGGCCTAAATAGGAACGAGTTGAGTACTAATTTAGACTAGTTAAAGAGTTTCGTGATTGGGCCAGAGTGGGTAAGTAGCTTTTTGTTGTTTGCAAGTAGCCAAGTAACTACTTTTCTTTGTTTTGACCAATTGTGAAGGCAAATAAAGTATATAAACATATTAGCATATATGTCCGTATAACTAGACTCGACAAAGTTAGAAACGACCAGTTTCAAAGTGGCCCCGATTGCAGAGAAGGTCATAAAGACACGGCTTAGATGGTACGGACATGTGATGAGACGTGAGGTCAGAAAACAGAACAAAACATAACAATAAACAAAGAAACTCTAAACCCTAAACAAAGTAAATTGTATCTTGGGGCCGAGTAAAACTAGTTCCTGTATTAACTTAGTAATACTGCAATCTACGAGTACTAATACTAAGAATCAAGTAAGTGAATACGGAACTAAGTTAGTAATAAAAAAATAAAAACAGTTTCGGCACTTTTTCAGGTGCCGTGGTCTCGGAAGACTGAGGTGATGGCACCTGAAAAAGTGCCGAAACGTCGGAAAATTGTAAAACTGTAAAATAAACGATTAAAATCCGTATGTATAAAAAGTTTTTATTATGTCTAGTGCTCGTGTTAATCTTAGAAAATACTATAAGTTAGTAATGTGTAGTGCTTATGAAAGTTTTAGTTAAAAACTTCCAGTATATAGAAATACATTTTTTTTTACAAATTTCGGCTATAGAATTTCATATCAATCAATCGATTTCTTTATTTGTAAACATAGGTAAATTATACAAGATGTTATGATTATAAATGTTGCTCTATGTTTTGCCTTTAGCGTACAAAATTGGGTTATATTGTAATGAAGATTATGTTCAGTAAATGTCACTACAATTGTCACAATTATTGCATTACACAGCATTCAATTAATGTAATAATAATATTATTATTAAAATAAAATAAAATGTCTAAGTGAGTACAAATATCAAAAGTGCATGCCAATAAAAAAATTTAGTAAATGATGACTAGGCAAACCTTTGCCAAATAAGAATCAAAACACTTATGTAATGTCAAAAAAAAAAAAAATTCATAGATTTCTTAAATTTTATTATTTTAACAAAGTGTTATGAAAATAACGCTGAACCTCAAAATAGTTTCTTCAAACTAAGCATTATCAACATTTGCCTATTGGAAGTGGTATAATTAACGACACTGAAGAAACGGTTTTCTTAGTTACACATTAAACGGGTCTAAGCGCGGTTACTTAATATGTAAAAGATAAATAACTTAATTCCCAACGTTTCAAAAACCTATTTAGAGGCTAAAAATTTCACCCATGCCGGGATTCGAACCCGCAACCTCTGGCTATCCGTGCCAGCGCTCTACCAATTGAGCCAATGGGCGACTCACCGGCATCAGTGAAATTTCGAACCTCTTTACACTATTCTCTGTATTACGTACAGGCAGCGACATCTGGCTTAAGCAAATTGCATCACTTACAGCCCCGACTACCTACTTTGCAGTTAGGTTTTTACATCGGAACGATATCACTGTACCCACATGACGTTTCGGCAACGTTGTAATTGCCGACTATAGCAATTGTTATGAATTCATTGATCTTTTATAACAAAGTGAAAAACGTAAAGTTTAAAGCAAGTGAAAAAACGTAGAGTATAAAGCAATGTTACTGTGGTCACCACGCTAGGTCAAGTCTGCGTTGTGGTGACCACAAACCACGTCTGTATGTTAACAATAATGGGTTGGCTCGTGTTCATGGCATAAGTTGGCCTTTATATCTGTGTAATGAGATGATTTTCCGAGCGGTTCCGTGCTTAAGGCACGTTAAGCAGTTGGTGCCGGCTGCCGTCGACAGATGGCAGTTGTTAAGCCAAGTCAGCGGCCTTAGGGCGGCTTGAAAACTTCTGACAATAAAGCCACTAGTCTTGCAAGGCTCCACCAATCCGGACTTGGCCCTGTGGTGGAATATGGCATATAATTTTTTTTTTTATGTAGCCTCCATTGTGTCCCACTGCTGGGCAAAGGCCTCCCCTTTTGTCTATCATTCCTCCCTGTTCATGGCCACTTCCTGCCAGTCCGGCAGAAAGGTTGTAAGGTCGTCCCGCCATCTCCGCTTGGGTCGGCCACGTCTGCGATATCCGTCGCGCGTAACCCAGTCAGTGACGATTTTTGCCCACCTCTCTGGGCCCTTACGGCTATAATAATAATAAATAAATATTCATGGACATATTACACAGATCTTGTTAGCCCTATACTAAGTACAACTAAATGACTTGTGTTATAAGTGCTAACTAGACGATAGATTTAATACAATAAATATATAGATAACATCCAAGACCCGAGACAAACTAGAAAAGTTCGTTTCCTAGTTTGACCCGGCCGGGGATCGAACCCGAGACCTTCCGTTTTACAGTCACCGTGCTAAACCGCTGCGCCACCGAGGCCGCATACCTCATATACCTCAGGGAAGAGATCCGTGACCCTCGGTGGTGATGATGAATGAGGTGATTTATACGACGTCCAGTGGCACTCACACTAGATGGGTGAAGGGACCACTTGGACGGTACAGTGTCGTGGACGTACAGTGGGACATTGTTTTTTTAGGTGGAGTAGGCTCAGCATCTATACCATGCTGACAGCTTAGTCGGCCTAGCCCACAGAAAAGACATGTCAATCAATACGTGCTGAGCCAACCAATTCGGGCTCATGAATATTATATGCATTGCGGCATAATTATGCTTCAGACAAAAGCAGTTATTTTCGTCCATACGTAAACTCAAAGTAAACTGCACCTAAGAGTAGGTACAGTATCAACGACGTCGGGTTTGTATTTTATCGATCCAGACCTTGTGTGAAGGACACAGCAGAACTTAAAATATGTCTGTTCCAGATTTTTCTGTATTCCAGTATAAGAATAAAATTGGGTTACGAAGAAGAACGGCTTATTTTGGGTGGGTTCGTTGTTTTGTAAAAGCCGTTCTTAAATAGATGCAGCACTTTTTCGCCAACTACCGCCTAAATTCAATCTGTTGATTCTACTAAAAAGGGGCATCATACGCACAGTTATACTGCCCCCAATGATGGCACAACGTGGCGCTCTTTAGGGGAGGGCTATGTCCAGCAGTGGACTAGTATAGCCTGACGATGAACGATGATACGCACAGTTGTTCAACAACTATAGGTATAGTATATCAAGGCCTAAAAATTTGTAAAGCATAAAATTAGCTTAATTACTACAATACTCTTTTTAAGTAGTCTATATACATCTCGCTGAAGGGTACAGGCTTTCTTTCGGAGAGAAAGTAAGAAAAATTACCACGCGTGCCAACTGCGGATTGACAATTTTGACCGCCGCGGTAGGTATTAGAAAGCTCAGTCCCTCAGGTTTCCTCACGATGCTTTATTTCACATCAGCGAGTGGTGATGTTACTATAACATCACAAATGTACTTAACTTAGAAAACAAAGTCATTGGTACAGGTCGGGATTCGAATCTTCGACCTCTCGGTACAATACCTAGGAAATCTATAATATAAATGAATCGCTGAATGTGTTGGTAAGCGCAAATCTCGAGAGCAGCTGAACCGATTTCGCTAATTCTTTTTTTTAGAATATTTCTTGAAGTAGGTACGAGGATGGTTCTTACGGAGAGAAAAATAAAAAAATTAAAGAATCGATTGTTAGGCGGTACGAAGTTCGCTGGGTCAGCTAGTTAAATATGAAACATTATCAAAAAAGCGGGCAAGCCTACACCATCTAAAAACAGTGTCCAAGACTCTACAGCGGTCGAGTGTTCGTTTCACCCATCTAGTGTGACTAAAGGTGCCACTGGACGCTGTATAAATTATCTCATTACGTAGACGCAGAGGCCAAACTTTGCAAATCGATAAGGCCCGCCACTGCCTTACAATCGTCCACCAACCCGGACTTGGCCCCCATGGTTGAGTATGGCTTTATGCGATGCAGGAAGTAACCTGTCCCAGCAGTGGGGACCTACAAGGCTTGATATCGAAACGATTTGTATGTAACTACTGATTTAGAAGTGATGAGGGAGCATATATGGCGTGTCGTGTGGTGTCGGCCTAGAGAATAGCACCAACTCAATTCTTCCCGCGGGTGTCGTAAAAGGCGACTAAGGGACACAAACTGGCGGGTGGGCAGCAGCGCCCCCTGCAGTACAATTCCACCGAACTGCGATCCCCAACCCGCATTCCCAGCGTGGGGATTATGGGCATTACCCCCAATGATAGCACAACGTGGCGCTCTTTAGGGGAGGGCTATGTCCAGCAGTGGACTAGTATAGCCTGACGATGACGATGATATATGAAACGTTTGTGTTCATTAATATCTTAACAGAATCCAAGCTCTGTTCAGCTGGAAAATAACTAAAAATAAAGTTCGCCGGAAAACATTCCAACTAATTTCGCCGCTGTCTAAATTATTTTAGGTCGAAGTTATTTCTATTGAGTTCATTTTATTCGGGATTTTTAGTCGGCTCAAAGAATGGCGATAGAGTTTTCGGTTTAACATGAACAAGATTCAGCTTTGAGGTTTTCGTGGAAATGTAAAGTAAATATTTTCATAGATGATTATTTTAATTTGTTCGTCTGTGTTAAGAAAATAAAATAACTTTTGTTTTTTTCCTATGCAGCCTATAAACGACCCACTGCAAGGCACAGGCTCTATCACAGAGAGAGAGAGAGAGAGATAGTATGGGCTTAATTGCTACGCGTGCCCCCTGCGGGTTGACAATTTCAAGCGCTGAGGTATTTGAACACCTCTTTCACTCAAATGTCGCAATGTTTTCCTTCACACATAGCAAGTAGTATTGGTACTATATCTTCACAAATGTACATAACCTTAGTTTAAAGTCAAGTTAAGATTTTCTCCTTTCTCGAATCGATAAAACTTTAGTGGTAGAACTGTGTTTGATTTTATATTACAGTGTGTTTTTGATAGTTTTGTTTAAAAAACTGGCATAACTATTTTGTAGAAAAACATTAAATATAAAGAGAGAATAAACATAAATTCTTGCTAGTAATGTAACTTTACCGAATTGAGTATTTAAAGCTATATGAAGGCTGCTTTGAATTAAACTGTATTCACAATTAGCAAACATGCTGCAAGTAATGGAAATGAGTGTTTTAATCAGGGTTGCCAGTTGTTTACGAACGTTATTCTAATTCAAAACTTAATAAATATCTTGTGCACTTATTGATATTAATACTTTGATTATTTTTTAACGCAAACCCTAGCTTGAAATTTAATTCTGATCACATTATGTGGATTCACTGATGAAAAATTAAAAAGTATTTACATTCACGCGTATTTTTTTTAACTGGAAAATAAGACCTATCACTATTTTCTCGGACACTATAGCGTGCCTGGTGATGACATTACCCATGAGGTAAGATTTATAGGCATAGATGCTAGTACTTGATTGCAAATTGGGAATGATTTCTAATATTTTCATTGAGATGATTTGATAAAATAAAACTATTCTTATAAGACCAGATTGCCAATAGACAATTAAAAATACGATTAGCTAGGGTGGAAAGTTGATGTTCACAAACGAGTAGACGAATACCATACTCGCGAGTTTCACTTTTTGGTGTAAGTAGGTACTATGAAAAAAAAAAACCATTTAAGAATACGCACGCCGCCATACGATGCGGCGTGCGGTAAAACATGTACTTATTTGAGTGTACCTACTTAACAACGCGCTGCCCTGTATAGTGCGTATTTTTTGTTTTGAACGATGTGTAAAGGCTTCGTTTATGCAGTGATAATGAAAAAGTGTAGACATATCATTATAGATCGCGTCACGTAACCTATTCCCTGTCGCGATGTGATTATTTTTAAGCGAAGTTTTCACCACTATGGAAAACCTAATTCCATCCTTAAATCCGGCGCTGTGTGTAATATCGAAGGTTTCACGCAGGATAATAAAATTCAGATACGCTGTTTACCGACACACTAAGAGGAAAAAGCAAAGTATTGCCTTTTTTAAATAAAACTGGCAATCCTGGCGTTAAAATTAAGAAATGGCGGCAAATCGATCTAGCACTCATTACCGCAGACGCGTTATTTGGGTCGTGCACTCGTGCTAACAGGCTGCCTGTAATTATTGCCAAAGCAAAGAGTCAATGAGATAGTGTCGTATAAGGTATAAGATCAGTCACTGCGCGACACTGCGACTAGTAAGTTAGTCTCCTCTAAACAGCGTTTTAAAACTTAATTTATTCTAACCTTAATTTTATTACAACCTTAATATTGTAATATTGATCTGAGACTGTTTCCTAACCGTCGCCTAATGTAAAAATGTTCAACCTACTTGACCAGTCCCCCACTATACAGACTATCGTCTAGTGTGGGGGTCGCCGGTAAACATTGTCGTTTTATTCTTAACATAGACCAATTAATTTTTAACCTTCTCATACCCTTTGTAACTTTGTGTAAAGTGGTTTTTAAAAAACTGATCTATCACTAGACAAGTCATCTTTTAGTTACCTACAGGATGACAATTTAACACTACAGTTGCAGTAGTGAGGGCAACACTACACACGTGTACTTTATCTTAGGGACTATCCACATTACAAGCGGCCGGCGACGCTCCAAAGTAAAATAAACCTTAAGTGCTTTCAAAGTAAAACCACTTTCAAGCGCTAGAAAATTCCCGACCACGTGCGAGCGACGACGGGTGAAATTTGACAGGAAGGCGCATTTTTCTAGAACTGTCTTATACGAGGTTTCTAACTTCAACGGTATTTGAGCACCAGAGCGCCTTGATTATGAAACTTTTCATGTATACATCTGTGTGTGAAAGCGGAATATTTTTTTAGCTCTGTATAGATATCAGTCGTAATAATAAAAATGAATGAATGACATTATACAATGAATGTGAGTTTCTATTTAAGTAACCTGTAGCTTGATTATGTAACTTTTCACGTACACATACATACATATGTGTGCGAAAGCCGGTGGTTTATTTAGCTTTGCCTTATAGATATGAGGCGTAATATGTATCTCACATAGTGGATACCGTATACCAGTGGATATCTGATACGTGGCACTGATATTGAGCTACGTAATTGTAGGACAACGTCCAGTAGATATTTAGTTTCTGCAGACGTTTATGTAGACATGAAAAGTTACATAATCAAGGCGCTGGTTCTTGTAACGTCGTCTTCAGGCTGTACTAGTCCACTGCTGACATAGCCCTCCCCTAATGAGCGTAACACTTTTTGCCATCATTGGGGTAGTGCCCATAATCCCCACGCTGGGCATGCGGGTGGTCGATCGCAGTTCGGTGGAATTGTACTGCATGGGGCGCTGCTGCCCACCCCCCGGTTTGTGTCCCTTAGTCGCCTTTACGACACCCGCGGGAAGATTATTGGGCAATTGTTACGTGGATATGCCTTTATTGTACTGTTACTCGTGCCCACCATGTAACAAAGTTTCGATAAAGAGATAGCGTCAGTGTCGGGTCACCTGCGTCAGGCACTCCGCAAGAGCCTATTTCATAATCAACTTTGTTACTCCGCCATTTTACAGAACGCACTCGCAACTTTGTGCCAACTAGCTGCGGACCGTGTCTCCGGACCAGCAACTCTTTATAGCATTAAGCCTGCACGCGTTGGCGCCAACGCTGGCCACGGATAAGTCGTTTGGGCCATCGACAGAGTTTGGCCAGGGAATACCGAGCGAAATATACGTGTTAAGATCGTCCAAAAACCTAGACTATTGTTACGAAATGCAAAGTTAATCCCTAGTGTTTGGGTTCGCAGTTTATGTGCAGTCTGTTAGCTTTTAGAATATACCTCGGCTACTATCGGATAGGATTGGATATATTCGTGTAATAGAAATATCGGAGCTAATATGACACTTAACTTTACATGACTTTTTAATACAGTTGCTCAAAAAGTGGCGTATTGCAGGGACGTATAGCGTGCGGGATGTAGGCTATTACACACTCGTGCTTTTTTTTACCTTTCCCGCACTAGTGCGTTCTCTTTCCCAACTGTCAAAATAATGTCTATTAAAAAAAACCAACCGCGAAGTTTTTACTAAAAAAAATCAAAGAATGGGTATTTTTCCCTATGTCAAATTAATATAGTTGGAACTACTGTCAAACTCCGTGCACTGCTCTATGGTTTATAAGGAAACCACAGATAATAGACCGAATTTGACAGTTATTGCTACAGAATTTATCTGTGAGGAACAACGCCCATTTATGATTTGGAAAAAAATATGATCCATGCAAATACGTATATTTCTAAAAAGAAGCTACTAATTTGTTTCATTGCTAGGTTTTTTAATGGGTTTTTTTTTTTCATATCATTAAATTTCATTTTCATCTCATATCAATAAAAAAAATCTCCTGAAGACTTGGCTGTATGGGCATAGTTCCCTTTGCCTATCAGAATGGGTGAAGACAAAAAAATCTCTGCTTATATTCTTTTACGGTTGGCGCCATTATCCAAATAATTTTATTTTAATAAATTGCTTCGTTTTTTCGCAACTGTAATAAAAATAGTCGTTCAGTACACGTGCGGAACCGTCATTGCAACTGACTGTCAACCCTCGCCTTCGGCTGCGCCTCGGCTCGGGTAGACATTTGTCGGAACTCTTTGCAATGACTGCCTTTCCGCACTCGTAATGAAATATACTATTTCAAAATGGTGAAGTAAAGTTTTATACACAGCAGGAAGTAGTATTACACTTGTGTGCTTTCGGCGAAAACCGAAGCCTACTCTAGAGCCCGAAGTATATTCTAAAAGCTAACAGACTGTATAAACTCTTTCATTAGTCGTAGGTACTTATCTATTTAAGCCTTGTGAGAAAAGGTCTTTTGTCTCATCTACCTCCTATCTGAAAACGCCTGTTCAGCAATCGTAAAGCGTGTTTTTTTATTATGAAAGGCTTATACTGATAATAATAGGCCTTTTCGTTTCTTAATACTCTTTACAAATTGATGTATCGTTACGCCTCAAAAGTATAAATGATCACTTTTTGGCACTTTGGGCCATTTGAGATTTTTTTTTGTGTTTCACGTTAATTTTGACATTTCATGAGCTTTTTAATAACTGAAAGCGTTGAATTTGTCGATTTTTTTTTTTGTTTTGTATTTCAAACGAATCACAATACAAAACTTTTCATGTACCAGCTATTCATTTCCCGACCCGGCCAACTTCATTTTGCCATATTTCTAGCCTCCAACCTATTCTCAGACCTACTTAATATATACACAAAATTGCAAAAAAAAAATTGTGTAGCCATTTCGGAGGAGTTCAATCACAAACACTGTGACACGAGGGTTTGATATATTAGTAGATTTTTATCTAAAAACCTATTTAGAAGCTAAAAATTCCTCCCATGCCGGGACTCGAACCCGCGACCAGCGTCGAAGCCAGAGGTCGCGGGTTCGAGTCCCGGCATGGGTGGAATTTTTAGCCTCTAAATAGGTTTTTTAAATTGCCCTTAGCACTGCATTATATTCTTTTTAATGCACTTAAAAGCATTCTTCTTCTTCCGGCTATATTAGTCCACTGCTGGACATAGCCCTCCCCTAATGAGCGCCATAGTGCAAGGTTGTGCCAACATTAGGGGGGGTAGTGCCCATAATACCCACGCTGGGCATGCGGGTTGGGGATCGCAGTTTGGTGGAATTGTACTGCACGGGGCGCTGCTGCCCACCCCCCGGTCTATGTCCCTTAGTCGCCTTTTACGACATCCGCGGGAAGAATTTGGGTTGGTGCTATCCTCTAGGCCGACAAAAACAATAATGCATTAAAAAGAATATAATCAGATTTTTATCTAAAGAAACGCCGGAGTTCTACCGCTGTGCTACCACAGCAATTAATCAATATACCTATAGAGACAACACTCTCAGGGCCGACTGTAGAAATGGACTAGCGCCAACTATCACGGTAATACGAATGTATTAATTTACAACATCACACACCATAAACAGAATAATCGTTCCCGTTATTTCACGTTAAACCAATCATTCAACCGTTCACACTATCCTACTAATATTTTAAACACAAAAGTTTGTACGTATGGATGGATGGATGTTCGTTACTTTTTCACGTAAAAACTACCTGATGGATTTTAATGAAACTTTACAATAATATAGTTTTTACATCGCAATAACAGACAGGCTTCAATTTATAAAAATATTGTGTGAATTGTCCAAAATATGACGATAGGTATCAAGATAGTAGGAAAAATCTACCATCTGCGAGCAGACGAAGTCGCGGGCACCAGCTAGTTCTCTATACAAAGAACTTTATTTTCGACGGGAGTCAGCCAAACGTTGGCCCACGCTTGGCCAATGCTGGCATAGGCAAGCAAAGTTTCCAGCATTAGACGAGGCGACTGCGGACGACAGACGAGAGCTAATGGATCGCTGCTTAGACGGACAACTTTTATGGATAAGTAGAATCGAGTTAGACTCAGGCCGAAATAGCGCCAGTCGAGTAGCTTGCTCTCTAAAATAAACTATCGCGGGTCATTCGATTTAGTTGAGTATGTCTGGAGCAAGTGAATTTAAATGAGAAACTTTTAGGTAGACAGACACGTGCAGAATTGGCTATTTTGACAGTGTAAAAAAATGGTTTCAAGTTTTTAAATACGTGTAATCTAGTGCTAAATAAATACAAATTACACGCCTTATTGACGGACCTGTCCGTGGGCGTAGTGAGTGTTGTGTGTCGGCCAGCGGAGAAAAACTAAAAGTGACTAGGTGCCCACAATAATTGACTGTACTCGCCAAATCAGTCTACCCGAGACGACGGCAACTGTAACGCTGCCGAAACGTCGGGAAATAAGGTAAGTACGTTTTACCTAATAAATAGACGCGATTAAACCCGATTAATATATAACTAGTATAAAAAATATATTCATTGTATACATTTGTATCAATAATGACTTTTAAAATCGATTTAGGGCATTTTAACTAGAAAAAAAAGGATTTATAACAAAAACAGGATTAAACTTAATAATTAATTGAATAAACTTGAAAACGGCCAGGATAGGTCGAATCTATAATGACGTTACAATTTAGTAAATATAACGATCCGAGAACCCAAAGTAGACTTGACGTTTGTTTGTTTACTGACCAGGGACGTCACTAATTCCTGTGTGACGCCATATTGCTGAAAATGGCGTTTTGGCGGGTTATTTTAAAAACTGAAAGAAATGTTATTTGTTGTTTTAGAAAAAAATACACAAAAGTATTAAAAATTATCACTTTCTGAGCACTTATCAAACACCAACGAAAAATCTGAGTTGGTGTTCAGAAAACTGTCATATAGCTTTTTTCACCCATATTTTGGTTGAGAATGTCAATTAGATACTAGAAACGACGGACATTTTCGTGACAAAAATAATGTCTTTTCGAGGAAATGGGTGGAATGGGAAAAAGGGTTGAGCGCCATCGGAAGTAAGAACATTACTGCAGCGGTCAGCAAAAGAGGCAATGATGGACGGACGTGTAAATGTGGTTCGAGGCGAAGTCCATCAATGCCTAGTTTTGGCCAAGGCTTACTAAGTAGTACCTAGGCAGTTACTTATCAAAATCAATGATGAACAACAACATTTTTTTACATGTTAACTTGTCAAGATCAAGCTTGTTTGAGAAAAGTACATAGTTACTTACGTGGCGAGTCGGACATTAGGCCGGGCCCTAGATTCGGTTAATGCATTTTATTACAATAAAAACTGCATGAACGTGATGATTTCAGTTCATTGCTGCTTTGAGTCTAAGCCCACACACGCATGAAACCTTCTAGGCGCCAATGGTATAAAAAACACGTCACGTGTCCCGCCCCTTTCTCTATCAGAGTACTCTAATGAACTAACAGAATCGAGGCGCACCTCGTTGTGCGCGGGGGACTTGACAGATGTCAGTGAAAACTGGAAGAAAGCTTTCGCCAAATCTGACTCTCAGTTCTAGCGCCACCGGAAGTACGTAAGTACTTGTAAACGCCACCGGGAATACGTACCTAAGCACTAACTTGGCGAGTCAGCCATCAAGTCCTGGACGTCGTACGCGGGGACTCGATAGACGCCAGTGAAAACTGGTAGAAAACTGTAGAGAAAGCTGACACGCGCTAAGGGTTGCGGCGCCACCGGAAGTACGTAATTACGTGTAAGCGCCACCGGAAGTACGTCAGTATTCGTAAGTGCCACCGGAAGTACGTAAGGACTAATAAGCGCCACCGGAAAACTATATAGAATATGTAAGTACTTACTTGGCGAGTCAGCCATCAAGTCCTGGTCGTCGTGCGCGGGAGACTTGACAGACGCAGGGGACAGCTTGACAGGGGGGTGCGGCGAGGGGGTGGGGCCGGCGGCGGCGCTGCCAGCACTGCTGGCGGGGCCAGCTGTGGAGCCCGCGTGCGAGGTCGTGATGGTAATCTCGCCATTGGACGCCGTGAGCCTGTTGATAGTAAATTGGTGAGCTCCATATACCTTCTTGACACTCGTAATAAAGAAGCTGTAAGACACTTTTTCTACACTTCTGACAGTAAGACCAGCCACAGGTCTTGCAAGCGTTAACAAATTCCGGACTTACTCCTCGTGGTGGAGTATGGTCTATACCTTCCTTAGGGAAGAGACCCGTGCCCCTCGGTGGGGACATAATGTGTTGATGATGATGAAGATACGCCTTAAATCTTTCTAAATGCTTTGCACCCGTACCTAAGAGTGCAAAGTCCCTTCGAGTGATGAATCACTTTAATTTTATTTTAAAGGTACAAGTTTAGCTGATTAAAAATACTAAGCAGTGCTAAAATTTATCTTATTATTGTACACCCAATTCTAACAAAGAATACATCAGAAAATACGCGTTGTGACCTATTTAGCCTGGATTAAAAGTATTTTTAAGGAAATATCAAATGGTTTGTTTACATTAATCCCGAAGAAATTCTCTGCCAATGAGAAATCATTTGAAAAGAAAATAATAGCACAAAATCTGTACAAAAAAATACTGGAAGCTCAAACTCAACGACGCAGTACCCGGCTAAGGATAAACTGAGTTTACAATGGCATTTTAAACATCGTAACACATTGCTAATACTACTAAGCTCTGCGAATCGGAGCGAAACCTCTTCGGACTCTTCCGATATTACAACACAGTAAGTAGATCCGGACTAAAAGTCTACACATTGCTAATACACCACAAAAACTACCAGTTCTTACACCACAACTTTGGTAAGTAGCAACACACCTCTCAAGTTCTTCCATCTAATTATGTGCCTATTTTTGCCCGCAAATAATTAAATAAAATAAAAAACAAGTTCTATAACTGCCTGCCTGAATTACAAATAATAATAATAATAAATTCTTCTTAGCGCTGTCGATGAGGAATTGGGGATATAAAATACTAAAAGCTAATGACTATGATAGCGTCGTAGCCCTCTTTGATTTTCCTCTAAGCCTTTAGGCTCAAAGAGAGACCAAGAAGCCTATTTTCGCCCATACAAAGTGAAAGACGCAAAATATTCGTAGCCCTAGACATTTGTCGCATAAAAAAAGATAAGATAACTCGACAGTGTCATTATTAGACATTTATTTTCCCATTCGAATTCAATCTAGCATGGCGTTCAGAATACAGATTTTGGCTGTCGCTCGACTTTTTATGTACAATTCAGGTCATAAGAGTCGTATATGAATTATTTGCTAATGAAGTGAGAATTGAGACTCTCTGGGAGCAGATTCCCACCGACGCGAATTGAAAGCGTGGACGCAAAATATTCAAAGGCTCAGACCTTTGTCGTATAAATATAAGATAACGACAAAGTCATTACAATTTATTTTGTAATTCGAAATCAATCTAGCATGAAGATCAGAATACAGATTTTGGCTGTCGCTCGACTTTTTATGTAGAATTCCAAGTCATAAGCCTTAGAGTCGTAAACGAATTATTAGCAAATGAAGTGAAAATTGGCTCCCAAGTTTCCATCGCATCTGTAACTTCGTAACATCGTCTGATGCACCACTAAAGCGCACGACGACAACTCTCGAGTTTTTCCCTCTAATCGTGTGCGTATTTTTGCCCGCAAGTGTGCGCTGGGTGCAGCGGATGGGGCCCTAATTAGCCCCGGCAATTACCGCTAATGCAGGCGCACTGTTAATGAAGCGCGCCTCATTTGTAGCTCGCCACTTGTAACAAAGTGACGCGGGTTGCGTCTCACCGGGCCGGTCGATTGGTCCTAACTAAAACGACTAAGCCACAGCCACACTTGAGGCTTGGACTCCGCTCAGGGGCGTATTTGATGCAAAGGTTCTCCCTTGCTGCGCACCGCGGTATTGATGTCAGCGTTATGGGAACCTTTGGAACGCATATGTACCGAGTAGGTTTTATTCACTGAGTTTATATTGTATGTGTATGTGTTTTTTATTTTGATTAGTGATTTGGTTCCGGATGTATAATTTATAGTTTAAATTGTTTAGTTACTTATCTTTTCTCGAAAGAAAACTGCTGAAATTCTACCATCGTCCTTATTATTTTATCATTTTTAGTGTATAAAAAATATGTATTATTTGGGAATAAATAAATCAAAACGTATTTGAAACAACATTATATAATAATAAAGACATATTAGTTTGATCGTTGGTTCCCACACTAGGTTCGTGAGTAGGTACCGTTTGTATTTTATTATGCATGTTTTAATATTTAAAAATCTCTCAATGCCCAGTATGGGCATGTACCAATGACTGTGTTTTCTAAGTTATGTACATTTGTGAATTTATCATAGCAATACCACTCGCTAACTGTGAGAGAAAACATCGTTTGCGCAAACCTGAGCGTTTGAAGTGTTCAAGTACCTCAGCGCTTGAAATTGCCAATCCACGGTGGGCACGCGTAGCAATTACGTCTCTGTCTGAGAGAAGGTCTATGCCCTATGGTGGGACGTTTATAGTCTACCTTATAGAGAACATGTAGAGCTTCCACGAGGTCTGTTTGACCTATTGGACTATTGTTACCGCGACGTCTATGATTAACAACCTAGCAGTTACTGCAACGAGGCGTATATAGCTCTCCAACCGTAATGTTTGCGGACCGGTTATTTGACTCGAGATAATCGTTTTATGTAAACAATTGTCATGAACCATTTTAACCCTTAATAAGCTATAGATAGTTTATAAGGTACATACATTTTTTTTGTGTGATGTCGGCCTAGAGTTTAGCACCAACCCAAATTCTTCCCACGGGCGCCGTAAAAGACGACTAAGGGACAGAAACCAGGGGGTGGGTGACAGCGCCCCCTGCAGTACAATTCCACAAAACTGCGATCCCCAACCCGCATATCCCAGCGTGGGGATTATGGGCATTACCTCCCAATGATGGCACAACCTTGCGCTATGGCGCTCATTAGGGGAGGGCTATGTCCAGCAGTGGACTAATATATATATATACATATATATATATATTAGTCCACTGCTGGACATAGCCCTATATATATATATATATATATAACCTGAAAAAGAAGAAAAAAATTGACAGAGGATCAAATTCAAAGCGCGGTGTGGACTAACCTACGATGGGTGACACAAGAACTATTGTTCGCGCAGCGCGCTCACTTTCGTCTACTGGGTACTTGTCACCGCGGTGACGAGACGAGAGGTTTCGGGTGACGCGGATAGTCATTATTTATACTTTCTGCTGATGTTACGAAGGTAAAGTAGACTAAGTGTGATCAAAACCCTACTGTCAATACTGCTGTAAGAAAATTACTTCAGGCGACTTGCTCAAAGGTAATTTGTGAAACGATGCTTTGACGCTGTAATGCACATTTTTAGGACGAGGAACCCTTATAGCTTCGACATGTTCTCCGCCTGTCCATACGTACGTCTGTCTGTCCACGGCCTTAAGAGACGATTTGTACTAGAAATCTGATATTTAGCATAGACATAATTTCATATTATGGTTGTGCTATCACGTCGACAGAACGGTAGATAGATATAAAAAAAAATTGAGCCCTGCACCTAAAGTAGGGATGTATTTTTTTATTATTATTACATATTAGCGATAAACCGCATTTCATTGCATAACATTACTTAGATTTAAGAAATCATGGAGGTATTCTTTTTTCTGGTTGTGCAATAAAGTGTACTCTGTCAATCTATCTACACACATACATTTGTAAATTTGATTGTTAAATAACAATCAAATTATTTAACAATAAATCTTAACCTGAAATCTTAATTGGATTGATATTACGGAGTTTAATCTTGACTTGTAATGAACATTACCAATAAATGAGGTCTATGTCTATGACTACATATTAATTGCTCTTACTATAGTACTATTCTTCAAATTTATCATACTGCATCAGGCGCCTTTCGAGGTGTAATTGTTTAAAAAGAACACAATACAGGTTTGGTATATTTAATTACGAGCCTTCGCTCCTGTCACTGCAATTTGACCTTTAATAATGACATGCATATAAAGCCACGTTTACATCGCGGCCCACTTTCCCGTGAGCTGAGCTGAGTGTAAATGTGAACAATTGAGTGTTCAAATTTACACTCAATTATTGAATTATTGGTAACTATTATGATTTTAAAAAACCTATTTAGAGGCTAAAAATTCCACCCACCTCTGAAGCCGGTGAGTCGCCCATTAGCTCAGTTGGAAAGAGCGCTGGCACGGATAGCCAGAGGTCGCGGGTTCGAATCCCGGCATGGGTGGAATTTTTAGCCTCTAAATAGGTTTTTTAAAAACGTCCTTAGCACGGGTTAGTGCATTAAAAAAATATATATAAACTATTATGAAACATTTTAAGTATTGATACACATCATAATAGTTAACCCCACAAAAGTTGTTTGGCCATATTTATTAGCCGACGACTCATTTTTAAATCCACCAATTATACATAAAAAACACGTAATAAAAATCAGTAAAGCCGTTTCGGAGGAGCCGACGCGACGTTTTTAGGTAAATATAATATATTAGGTTAATATAAGAAGGTGCAACACAACTGTTTGCCTCTCACATACTCAATATACTTTTAGACAGCAATATTGTTTTAAAAACCTATTTAGAGGCTAAAAATTCCACCCATGCCGGGATTCGAACCCGCGACCTCTGGCTATCCGTGCCAGCGCGCTTTACAACTGAGCTAATGGGCAACTCACCGGCATCAGTGAAATTTCGAACGTTACCCTTTACAATATTCTCTGTATTAAGTACATGCAGCGACATCTGGCTGAAGTAATTTGCATCACTTGCAGCTCCGAGCACCTACTTTGCAGTTAAGTTTTTACATGGTTACCAATAAATTATAACTACGACGGCAATTTTATTACCCCAAATGATTAACTATTATTAGTTCATAATCTTTTTTTTATTGTACTAACCCGTGCTAAGTAATATAGAGCGTATTGTAAAGAGGTTCGAAATTTCACTGATTCCGGTAGTCGCCCATTGGCTTAGTTGGGAGAGCGCTGGCACAGTTAGCTAGAGGTCGCGGGTTCGAGTCCCGGCATGGGTGGAATTGTTAGCCTCTAAATAGGTTTTTAAAATTCTATTAGTTTGTTCTACGAGTATATGGTATGTTTTTTTGTCGTACTATTATATAGTACTATAAAATTACCCCTTAATACTCGTTACAAAGTACAAAGGCCAGCTTAATACTCGTTGGTACTATTGTTTACGACATTTACTCTTCGACTACAAGTCACGCAAGTGATACGTTCACACTTGTGCACTAGACACTCCCAAAGGATTAAAAAAAATATTACCTTTAATGTTACCAAGCGAGGCGCTCGTGGCCTAGTCGAACCGAGTGATTGGAATCAGTCACTTGCGTTAAGCAACAAAAGGCGCGGTCAGGTGAGGGATGGGTTACCGTCCCGTGACTACCGCTAGTGGCATTTTGTCCGAGAGCTTCCGTGCTTCGCAAGGCTGTCATGTAATGGCAGTCGTTAAGCCATGTCAGAGGTCTTGTAAGACCCGCCACTGTCTTACAATCTTCCACCAACCCGGATTTGGCCCTCATGGTGGAGTATGGCCTAACGTTCCTGCGATGCAGGCAGAGACCCATACCCCAGCAGTGGGGACATACAAGGGTTGATATCTATGACTTTTTATTACAATATGGCAGGCCACTGAAATTTAACTTGTGCGAAATAGGAACTGTTTATCTCCAGATTTTGTGCTCGTAATTACCGACAAGGCTAAAGTTGACACTCATTGCCAGTGGCTACTGGCCTGCTCAAACATGTACCTACTTGACTCGTGTAAACGAGCCTTTACGCGCGAATGATTCCTAAATGCTTCGCCTTAAGGCGCGATTAAAGGGATCCTTTAATGGCGGCCAATAATTACTTTTTAATAAAGTTAAATCAACTCCGCGAAATATCAACCGGCCATACTTTCTGACAGCCTATGGTTTTGAAACGTTATCTTAAACATTCTGTTATTTATTGTAGGATCATATCAGAAATCATATCGCCTTTGTACATGTTATTTCTTATGTAAATAATAATAAAAAAAAAAAAAAATGAGACGATTTGTAAACAAATCTAGTTTTTTTATATACAATTTTAGAAGGTGATATAAATATTGTCAGCTAATGAATTGAGATCTTCACTGAGGAAAGTATATTTTTTCTTCTTCTTAATATACGTCCCACTGCAGGGCACAGAAAGAAAAAAAGCATGGGCTTAATTTGTTGTATAGAATCAGGCGTTACTTTGCGGAAATCCATAATAGCATTAAAAAGTTAAAATTACTTTGCTGAATTCCGCTAAAAATCCCACAAGCACCATCCTCATCCTCAGGCATTTGCATTTGGGAGCCTGAGGATGCCTGGTGTTAGAGGCGAAACGCGTCGCTTCTTTTCTCACACAAGAATTGGTGTTGGTGGTGGTGTGTTCGTGTCTTGCTTCTGCTTGAAAAAGTGGGAGGGAGGGCGGTGCATTAGCTAACCGCATGGTGCTTGTGGGATTTTTAGCGGAATTCAGCAAAGTAATTTTAACTTTTTAATGCTATGGGCTTAATTACTACGCATGCCCACCGCGCAACTAAGTAATAGTATTACGAATTTCTTTTACTTTTAGATACAATAGGGAATTTAGGTGCCTCGAATATGCCTGTCGGTAAAACGCGCTGAGATCCAACGCTACTTTTCAAATCACATTACTTTAATCGATTGATTATCTTTTAATTTTGAGGTTGAAACAGTTTGATGATCTCATCAATTAAGTTGAAAGAAGGCCGCAAATGAGCCAGGCGGGCTGAATTTCCTCTAACGTTCGATATTAGCATATATATCCAGTGCAATAAGGACGACTTTAGGGTAGACCTTTGTTTTACTAATGTAGGTAGCTACGAAAAAATGTAAGTATAAATAAATAATAGTTTTTATTGAATTCAATAAATTCGATATCACATACTTAGTTCTGACGTTTAAAATAATCAGCAAGTATATAATTATCCTTATGGCGTTCTATTCAACTCGTTATTTTACCTACTTGTAAGCGTGTTTATCCCTCACAAATTAATTAATAATTGTGTTTTACAATGCGATAGTAATTTTAATAAGCGAGTTCCTTTATACCTCATTATAACGAACAAACCATATTTCAACTAATATTACACATGTTTAGTTTGGGGTTGAGAGTTACTTTATACATTGTTACGTTTTATGAAAATGTATAATGTTTTCAATAAACATTTTACATTTTCATTTTTTTTTCATTAGTTTGTATTTTTGTAATGGAAGCAATAATTAATCTCCTAAACAGATATGGATGATGTATTGGGCCTAAAGCGATTTGAAAAAGACTTTTCCATTACAATACGGCCCGAAGGCATGGGATTACATTGTACATATATTTTGACATTCAGCAGACAGTAAATTCTTTACATGGAAATATTTTTTTCGGATTATGTTTTGAAGCCATGTCAGAGGCATTATGGGCGGTTTGATAACATCTGACAGTAAGGCCCGCCACTGTCTTACAATCCTCCACCGACCCGGACTTGGCCCCCGTGGTGGAGTATGGCCTAACTTTCCTGCGATGCAGGAAGAGACCCGTGCCCCAACAGTGGGGACATACAAGGGTTGATAACATCAGGCTTATAGACAGGTCGTACTCTAGATATTGATAAATGACACGTTGTATCTATAAACGAGTTACCTCGTTTATGTTAAGTTATACTTTTAATCTACAGAAACGAGTTAACCGGCAAAACCATATAAGTAGTAACGACTTCCAATTTTGACCTGCAAAGATTCGTCGGAATGTACTAAAAAGTATAAAATCAATAATATAAAGATGAATCGCTGAATGTGTTGGTAAGCGCAAATCGCGAGAGCAGCAGAACCGATTTCGATAATTCTGTTTATAGAATATTCCTTGAAGCACGAGGATGGTTCTTACGGAGAGAAAAATAAAGAAGCGACTGTTAGGCGGTACGAAGTTCGCTGGGTCTGCTAATTTATAAATTTCATACCCTTTAGTTCAGCTGAGACAAAAGCGTGGTGCAGTTGGTCTAAATTAACTAGAGGCACATCCACAAAATTAATTTAACGAAACTAATTAGCGTTAGTTATTAACAAACTATAAATAGAGCCGGAGTAGAGAGGGTTGAATAATTCTGCTATATTCCTCCATCCATCATCAGACCCGATGATACCGAATTATTATGTCATCCGATATGATACTTACGGAGAATGTTGCGTTGGTTCGGACATGTGAGGAAAGACTGACGAAACAATTATACTATTTTTATTTTTAATGCACTAACCCGTGCTAAGGAACAAATTTAAAAACTTATTTAATCAATTGGTAGAGCGCTGGTACGGATAGCCAGAGGTTGCGGGTTCGAATCCCGGCATGGGTGAAATTTTTAGCCTCTAAATAAGTTTTTGAAACAATTATATATTGCGAATGTGAGTGGAAGGGCTGGTACGGGACGCCCAAGGCGGACGATGTATTTTTTTGACATGCTTTTCAATACATCGACTAAATAGGGGATGTATTAGCAAAGGGGAAGATAAAAAGTACCCGGAACCGGCGTGCGTGCATGCAACGACTTAAAACGTTGTTGAAGCGAAGGTGATCTGTCAGGATCGTGGTAACTGGCAGTCCCTGGTCTCTGCCTACCCCTCTAGGGTACGGGCGTGAGGTTATGTATGTATATAATGTATGATTTTCAATAGTTATAATAAGCGACTCCAATCGCATAAGTCGTTGCATGCACGCATGCCGGTTCCGGGTACTTTTTATCTTCCCCTTTGCTAATACATCCCCTATTTAGTCGATGTATGGAAAAGCATGTCAAAAAAATCCATAGACATTGTAAACTGTTGAAAATATACGCATTAAGCTCGCGTATTTAATACACTAATACAACTTTAATGGTGGCGCAGCAATGACACACAATATTTATCTAGATTGTAGGGCAACACAGGAATGAGGCATTAAACTAAATTATGGATTCGAGAATTAATGCTCCCAACCAGTAATTATGAGGGCGCATTAACTTAATGTCTTCGGGCACACATGCACACGTACCCTTACACCCATTCACTCACACAGCCCCACCGCTCTACAATAAAATAGTGTACACACACTTTTCCATGTGTGCGTAGTTACTCTAATTGTGGGCTTCATGAATCAATAATTTTGCATAGACAATAATACGTTTAAGTGTGAGTTTTACTTAAATGTTACGTCATAGTCACCTCTAATGGGGTTTAGAAAATTAAACATTATTTTGTTAGAAATAATGTTTTAATACCTTCCTGCGATACAGGAAGAGACCCGTGCCCCAACAGTGGGGACATATATAGGGTTGATATCGGATGTTTTAATTCAATTTAGAATATAGGTAAAACCGACTTATTATGTATGTTAAGGTAATTAAAAGTAACTTTAGTGTCCATTTGTATATTTTGAAAACCTCAAGGGGTTTTGGGATGAAAGACGAAAATTTGTCTCAATCATTGCCAAAATGGACTTAAATGAAATAAATTATGCTTAGTTGTGTGTAGATAGTGGAAGTGGTAGTGACAGGAAAGCAAGATTTCCGAAACCACTGAAATGTATCAAGGTCTAAATACCAATAGATAAGACTAAGAAGACGGAAGACGAAGACGTTGGTAAGCGGATCACAAAGTTGAAGTGGAAATGGGCGGGACACTTGGCTAGAAGGGAAGACCGCCGGTGGACCAGGGCAGTATCGGAGTGGTGGCCAAAGGAGGGAAGGAGGTTAGTGGGCAGACCACCGACACGACGGTCAGACGACATCGTGAGGGTTGCGGGTCAGCTATCTCCAGCAGTGGACTAATATAGCCTGAAGAAGAAGAAGAATACGCTCGTAGCCCCGGCTGCCTGAGTGATCTTAAACGATCACGAAGGATAAACAACACAGGGCGCATTCAGTGCATGGATGGGTAAGCCGTCTATGACTAACGCTATGTCATTTTTCCGGGCGGTTCCGTGCTTCGCAAGGCACGTTAAGCAGTTGGTGCCCGCTGCCGTCGATAGATGGCAGTCGTTAAGCCAGAGGCCTCAGTGCGGCTTGAAATCTTCTGACAGTAAGACCAGCCACTAGTTTTGAAAGCCTCCACCAATCTGGACTAGGCCCCCGTGGTGGAGTATGGCCTATACCTTCCTCAGGGAAGAGACCCGTGCCCCTCGGTGGGGAGATAATGGGTTGATGATGATGAAGACTAAGAAAGATCTTCCTCTTTGGTCCCTTTACTCCTCCGTGGAGTCTGGGGCTGACACAAAGGGCTTCCCATTTATGTCTGGGCTTTCCATTTATGTCTGTCCACGGCCGGGGATGGTAGCTCTAGCCAAGTTACTCCCTTCTTCTTCGTCTCAGAGAGAACGGATCTGTTCCACGCCTGTCACGGTCTTCCGGAACATAGTGCCTCCGGCGGGTTTCCAGTCGGGAGCCACTTTCAGGATGTGGTGGCTAAAGTTATAATTTGTATGTATTTTTTAGTCTACGCCCTAGAAGTAGGTACTTAATGTTGGCAGCACAATACTTTTACACGACTGCGCCCTGATCGGTTATGTGAAAAGTAAAAAGTGAAAAAATGTTTATTTGAAGCGCTCGTGGCCTAGGCGAACCGAGTGATTGGAATCAATCATTTGGTTAAGCAACAACAGGCGCGGTTAGGTACAGGATGGGTGAGCGTCCCGTGACTACCGCTAGTGGCATTTTTCCGAGCGCTTCCGTGCTTCGCAAGGCACGCTAAGCCGTTGGTGCCGGCTGTCATATAATGGCAGTCGTTAAGCCATGTCAGAGGCCTTATGGGCGGCTTGATAACTTCTGACAGTAAGGCCCACCACTGTCTTACAATCCTCCACCAACCCGGACTTGGCCCCCGTGGTGGAGTATGGCCTAACCTTCCTGCGATGCAGGAAGAGACCCGTGCCCCAGCAGTGGGGACATACAAGGGTTGATAACGATGGTCACATTTGCAACACAGGTTGAGTTGCTATGAAGCCACATTATAAAGCAATGGCAATCGTTAAAATTCATCAATTTGAGTTCTTCGGCTTTATTTATGGGTATTGAAATTTAAAAAAATATATGTTTTGCGTTGCTTTAGGTTTTGTATGCTTTGTAATCGCATTGTTTGATAGGTAGGGCTCAAAACTAAAAAAGAATATACATGAAAGTATATTATGCAGGTCAACGATTTACCAGCGGCCCCAACATTAGTAGAACGCGTAACGAACCAAATCATGGAAACCTTGGTATTTATAAACATTTAAAATAAAAAAATAAGTAGAACAAAACTTAAATCCGCATTCAATTACTTTTTTTTTTTTTTTTTTTCAATTACTTGATTTTTTGTCGGAAGAGTCTGACCATACTTTACTAAACTTTATTTTATGAGGCACACCAACAGCATATACACAGAACATGGTACAAAAGAGTTACAAGAAGATAAAATTACGTGTATGTACACCACTTATAGTTAAGCACTTATATAAATTAAGCTTACATACGAGGAGGATGAGTCCGTCAGTCCGTCCGTCCATCCATTCTAGTTCATAAACTATTCATAAATTGTAAAATATCAACTCTCAACGAAGTTTTTCAAATATTGCGAATAATTTAGGCAGTCTTCTAGTCTCTGTGGCGAGTTGCTAAACAAACACACATACAAACGTCCAACTACTTCTGGCACAAACGCACACCTACAAACAGATACTAAAGCGTATTAACGATATCGCATTAGAGCGATCATTAAGGCTCGAATTAAGTAAATTGTGGAATGGAACGAAGGACATTATAATTATTTCTCTATGTAGATAACTGGAGTAGATGTTTTAAGAATAGAGCTGCCTATAAAAGGAATGGGCGAGTTGGTTACGTGGTACGCGTTTTAGATCATGTCACAGTAATAAATTCACATTTAGGTAGCATTTGAAATAATTAAGATATTAATATATTTAGGTCGTCGTCGTCGTCGTCAGGCTATACTAGTCGACTGCTGGACATAGCCCTCCCCTAAAGAGAGCCACGTTGTGCTATCATAGGGGGTAATGCCCATAATCCCCACGCTGGGCATGCGGGTTGGGGATCGCAGTTCGGTGGAATTGTACTGCAGGGGGCGCTGCTGCACACCCCCCGGTTTGTGTCCCTTAGTCGCCTTTTACGACACCCGCGGGAAGAATTGGGTTGGTGCTATTCTCTAGGCCGACACCACACAGCTCTAAGCTTATTTAGGTAAGCTTGATTTTTTTATATACATATTAGAATATAAAATTATAAGTATATATTTTTTTCTATTAGTTTATATTAATTACTTTAGTTTACTTAATTTAATCTTTAATTTAGTATTAGTTTATATTTATTTGTTTCAGTTTATGTTTTTATTAAATTCTGTGATCGCTAATTTATAACTGCTGCATTATACTCACTGAACCTAATGTATTAGATATAATTTTTAAAGCATGTCGGTATAAACAAATGAATGTAACTTATATTTGTGATTAATTGATTTAAAACTGTATGTATCTGACTCAAAGTTAGAGAGTTTTTTAAGGTGATATTGTGAAAATGTTATAAATAGGGAAAGGGATTGTATAAGCGCAGAGTAAGGTAAAGGTTATCCGACTGGCGTGCATGCATGTAGCGACTAATTAATGTTTGTCAAGGTCAGACCAAATGTTATATTGTCTACTCTCTATTGCCCTAATTCAAATTCAAATTCAAATTCAAATAATTTTATTTCAACGTAAAGAATTTACATTCTATTTGCTGAATGTCAATGTACAATGTAAAGTGTAAGCCGCCGCCTTCGGGCCGTATTGTAGTGGAGAAAAAGGCAGCGGAAAAAAAAAACTCCACTCTGACCATCTTTTCTCAAATCATCTTAAAACCAAATACATCAGTTGCCATATGTAAACCTAATAAGATTTCATGACTGCCATTAACAACCCCAAATGCCAAAGCATTAGTCAAATGTCTCACAATAATAGGGGAAAACATAAGTGCTGCGGCCAGACACACGAACAGCACTCGTTCACGAGCATAACGCAGTGCTCAGCCATCATCAGTCTCAACCATTTTGGAGGGAGATAGATGACCCGAACACCACGCTACCATTCGAATGACCTTTAGCAAACTTGCAGTTAAGTTTTTGTCAGTTATATAAGGTATCATATAGTTATTAATATGCAATCACGTCGTCTGTACACACTTGTATTATAAAATATATGTTATACTTAGTTATACTTAACAATAAAATCGCGGTGGAATTGGTTTACTACCACGGATTAGGATCGTTTATATAGTCGTCTATTCTAATCGTTGCCTAATCCCCAGGATATAAGCGTAAACTTAGGTTATGTACTGTTGTGGTAAGACTTCATTAACGCTCCTTAAAAAAACCCAGGTCTTGGATGTTTACATGTTTGTGATGTCGTTGTTTCTGGTTCCCACGACACAGGGTATCCTAGTGTGGGCCCTGAAGCAATGTATGTGCCTGTATGTAAAAGTTGTTATGTTAATTTGGAAGTATCGAAACGTAAATTTTATTTATTATTAGAAAATAGGTTCAGGTTAACTAATACGAACGATAATTCCGTTTTCGCATTTTCAATTATACATTTTTTTTATTCATCCACTGATTGAACAAATAAACTTTAAGTAAAATGTTCCATCTAAAGTTTTTACAGTAAGGCTCGCCACTGCCTTACAATTCTCCACCAACCCGGACTTGGCCCCCGTGGTGAAATAAGGCCATACCTTCTTGCGATGCAGGAAGAGGCCCGTGCCCCAGGAGTGGGGACATACAAAGCGACATAGTCTCTGCCTACCACTCCACGATATAGGCATGACTTCATATTGCATGGTGTAAAAAGTATGATTATATTTGTTAAGTCGTCGTCGTCGTCGTCAGGCTATACTAGTCCACTGCTGGACATAGCCCTCCCCTAAAGAGCGCCACGTTGTGCTATCATAGGGGGTAATGCCCATAATCCAAACGCTAGGCATGCGGGTTGGGGACAGTTAAGTAGGTAACAATAAAGTCAACTGTTTAAACGGTAAAGAAGAAATTGTGTGTTGATATAAGTATGCAAATTACCTGTTCTTATTTGAAAAACGCTCATATTTCAGAGTTGAAATAACGCTTTGAGACTGAAACTAGAAATGTCTTTTTCCTAACGTTAACCCGAAAACAAGAACATCCTTTATTAGTTGAAAGTACGTGTACTCGCAAGTAATCCACTAACCCGGACTTAGCCCCGTGGTATGGCCTTACTTTCCTGCGATGCAGGAAGAGACCCATGCCCCAGCAGTGGGGACATACATGGGTTGATATTGAAATTGAATTAAAAGTATGTGATTTCATTAAAAATGTAGACACGTAGCTATTTCATTTATCAATTTCTTCACAAAGTGTAGGTTTTGGAATACAGTAAGTGCCTGAACAGTTCGGCGTTACTGCGGCGGCCCCCTGTGGGAATTAAACCCACGCCCTCTGTTTCAGTAGTCGAGAGTGTTAACCGCTAGACCATCAAGGCAGTCATATATCGGAAACTGAAATAAATAACCGCAGTAGGAATTCCATTTCTTTCCTCGTAAAGACTGTTAACTTAGTAAGTAGCACAACAAAAAGTTTGAACCAAATAATTTCTACTGCTTTGCGGTAGATAATTAAATCGAGGTCTTCCACCGTGAGAATCCACCGCGGACATTCTAAGCTAAGCCCAGGCGTATTCGAAAGGGCACGATTGTATCTATCACCGCAACATTGTAAAGACATTATCTTTGTAGGAAAATAACTGTGCTCATTAACTATTATCCGAGGTAATAAGGTACTTGGCGCTAATTACACAAACAGGACGTGACGTCACTCGGCTAGTGCTGCCAGTCGGTAATTAACTTAGATTAGCTGTTGGTAATTCAAGTATGGAAAATGAAAAACTAATGTAATGACGGCCTCGGTGGCGCAGCGGTTTGGCACGCTGACTGTAAAACCGAAGGTCTCGGGTTCGATCCCCAGCCGGGCAAACTAGGAAACGAACTTTTCTAGTTTGTCTTGGGTCTTGGATGTTATCAATGTATTGATTGTAAAAAATCTATGGTCGAGTTAGCAACTTGTAAAACAAGTAACTTAGTATAGGGCTAACGAAATCTGTGTAATATGTTCATGAATATTTTATATTATTTATTATACACGTTAATCAATAATAAATATACACGCAGATACGCCGTCATCGGCGTATCTGCGTGTATCTGCGTTACGTATATCTGCGAGTCAGTAGTAACAATACGACAGGCTAATTGTGAAGGAAAACATCGCGAGGAAACCCGTGGCTCAGTTCGCTCCGCACGTATTGACTTGCCAACTATGCTGCCAGGATGGTTGCTGCGGATGGTATATGTGCAGGGCAAGCCAGTATCTAAAACACAATGTCCCAGGCACTGCAGCGTCCGAGTGGTTCCTTCACCCATCTAGTGTGAGTGAAGGTGCCACTGGACGCTGCATAAATCATCTCATTATCTAGATGCAAAGGCCATAGTATGGGTAATGCGTTTCAATCCCTGAAAAAATATGCAACTAAGTATCACACTTTTAAAATTAAAGTAACTTTAACAAGATATACTTTCGAAATAAAAAGGATTCGAAAAAGAGCTTTAATTTTTTTAATTTATTGTTAAATCTCCATAGAATATCGATAACCTATTTTTAAGAAATGGCTGTAAAAAAAAATTATTTTTTTTGGGTATTTTAGACATACACAAGATGTAAAGTACAGAGAAAAAATCAAAATGGGTATGCGACCCATGCTAATTCCGCGGTAAAACGGCCTCAGGCTTAGTAATTGCTGCAGGATGCCAACAGTAAAATAAGATAAGATAAGAATATTCTTAAGATAAGAAAAAAACAAACAAAAAAAAAATTACAAGATACAGTACAATTGGCGGCCTTATTGCTTAGTGCAATTTCTTCCAGACAACCCACGATGGAGAGTTGCTGAAAGAAAAGTGAGACGGGTAGTTGGTGCAAATACGAATATTGATATACCTATTGTACTGATTTTTCCTTACGGTATTTTATTTGAAAAACCTATTTAGAGGCTAAAAAATCCACCTTTGCCGGGACTTGACCCCTGACCTCTGGCTAACCGTGCCAGCGCTCTCCCAACTGAGCTAATGGGCGACTTACCGGCATCAGTAAAATTTCGAACCTCTTTACGATACTCTCTGTATTACGTACTGTTATGTCCGGTTCCCCGCCTCACCTACATTTTGTCATTGTCAGCACTAAAGAGCAAATAAAAGCGTAAAACCTAACTGCAAAGTAGGTAGTCGGGGCAGTAAGTAATGCAATTTGCTTAAGTCAGATGTCGCTGCCTGTACGTAATACAGAGAATATTGTAAAGAGGTTCGAAATTTCACTGATGCCGTGAGTCGCCCATTGGCTCAATTGGTAGAGCGCTGGTACGGATAGCCAGAGGTTGCGGGTTCGAATCCCGGCATGGGTGAAAATTTTTAGCCTCTAAATAGGTTTTTAAATAAAAGCGTTTTTCCGCGTACATCGTGCAGCAGTCACAGCAGTCAAGAGCAGTCGTTCATAGTCTTTACCAGTAATTAGACTTAGATTAGACTAAAATGGACTACATCTTGATACTAATCAAGATGTAGTCCATTTTAGTAACTCTGCTTCCAAATTATTATTAACATGTTTCGGTGCCATCAATAAACTGCAACAGTGTACTTGGTGATTTGATTTTGAACCCCCGGAGCCTGCGCTGTACAGTACGTTATTATTTTATTTCATCGACGTTTTAAAACCAGCTCTAACCTCAGACAAAAGTCGTGTAAGGCTAGCCGAACCCGCAGCTAAAGCAGGGCCTGCTTAGCATATTCTCGAGCGATATTCCATGGATCTATTTATCACCATTACTTGCCAGATTAGACGCGTCACGGTGCCGCTCGGGTAATTATAGATCTTGGAATACTTAATGCTGCCGTAATTACAACGGTTGCATTAGCCCAATGTCTTTAAGCTCGGCGGTTGGCAGAAGACTGATAGGCTGGCTGCTTGAATTCTGGAGGTGTGTTTCGGTTGGTCTACTGTAGGCTTACTGGACATAACGTAACATAACATTTAAATACAGGCACATACATTGCTTCTGACCCCGCACTAGGATACCCTGTGTCGTGGGAACCAGAAACAACGACATCACAAACATGTAAACATCCAAGACCTGGGTTTTTTTTTGTCCCCAGCCGGGTTTCGAACCCGGGACCTCTTGCATGGTAGGCAGATGCGCTACCGCTACGCCGCAGAGGTCGTCAACAGATGTTGCTTTTTACACAATACTTGCAAAGATGAGTAGATTTGTGACGTTATAGTAACAATACAACCCACGTATTGCTTCTATCTAGAAGAAAATTCGAATCGCCTTCGCCTTTCTAAGAATTTGTTTTTAGTGTAATAAGGATTTTTTATTCATTCATTCATTTGTTCGTTCGTTCGTTTGTTCATTCATTTATTCAATACCACTAACTTAACTTACTGAGAAGGAAAACATTGTGAGAAAACCTGAGTGTCTGAGGTGTTCACGTAACTCCGCTTGAAATTGCCAATTCAAAATTATTATTAATTAAAGAAAGAAAATAAATATATTCATGGACATATTACACAGTCTCGTTAGCCCTGATACTGAATGTAGTATACTATACTATTTATTTTACGTCATTAATAATCTTATTATGTAACTGATATTTGATTTATTTGCTAATCACGGGTTGCTGCGCATTTTGTTTTCTGTATTGACCAAAATAATTGTTTCTAATGTTGTTAATTTTGTCTCTTATACGTTTCATTTTCTTTTCGTTGTTGTTTACACTGCTTTCTCTCTCACTCACTCTCTCTTTCTCTTTCTTTCCTGCTTCCTATTTTGAAAGTTATTAGTAACAGTAGTAGGTATTGCGTACATGTAGTTTTCGCTAAACCCTGTACAATGTTCATCCCAAAAGTCGTCGTAGTTTCACCCCTTCACACACTTGCATGTCTCTAGAGTATCTATAATGGCGTTCAGTCGTTAATGTGTAATTGCCTCAGCATTAAGAGCGTAACAGTGAGACTGGCTTCGGGACATGCTAATGAACTAGCTACTTAACTCCGGTGCAAGCGCCGAGCCGCGTTAGATAATCGAACCTATATACCATACTTAATTAATTATACTTTATGGCACACAAACATTTTACAGGACATTAAATAAGAAACAACGTGTACAAAGGCGAGCTTATCCCTGTCCATTTCAGACGAGTGCCCCAGCAGTGGGGACATACAAGGGTTGATATCGATCAAGTTCACCGGATTGCCATTGTAAGCTATTAATTATTATAGTAAGTGAGGGATTGGAATCAATCGTTTGAGTTAAGCAACAACAGGCGCGGTCAGGTGCGGGATGGGTGACCGTCCCGTGACTAGCGCTAGTGGCATTTTTCCGAGCGCTTCCTGTTGCGCAAGGCACGTTAAGCCGTTGGTGCCGGCTGTCATGTAATGGTAGTCGTTAAGCCATGTCAGAGGCCTTATGGGCGGGTTGATAACTACTGACAGTAAGACCCGCTTTGCCTTACAGTCCCCCACCAACCCGGACTTGGCCCCCGTGGTAGAGTATGGCCTAACTTTCCTGCGATGCAGGAAGAGACCAGTGCCGCAGCAGTGGGGACATACAAGGGTTGATATCGATCGATTCTTCTTCTTCAGGCTATATTAGTTCACTGGACATAGCCCTCCCCTAATGAGCGCCATAGCACAAGGTTGTGCCATCATTGGGGGGTAATGCCCATAATCCCCACGCTGGGCATGCGGGTTGGGGATCCGATCGATCGATCGATTAAATAATAGTATTAATAATAAAACAAGCTTAAACTTACCTATTAATACTGTTCATTGCAGACGCACTCGGATTTTCCCTGTCGCTCCGTTCTCTCGACGCCCCAACGAACCGCTCAAAGTTTTCCCGCTCCTTATAATGCCGGTCAGGTCTCGGAGAAGACGACCGTCTCCCCTGCATCGACTGAGGCAGGCTATTCATGTTATTCTGCTGAACCGTCTGGAGCAGCGAGTGGTTCGACTGAGGCTGTTGCTGCAAAGCTTGGAGCAATTCCTGGGCATTGGCCGCGCCGTTGGACAAAAAGTTCGGCAGGCCAGGGTTTAGAAGGGCGTTGGAGAGGGTTGGGTTCAACATGTTGGGCCGAATGTTGGCCGGTTGTTGAGGGTTCGAGTTGAGCAGTTGGTGGGGCTGGGCCATCGCTTGGAGGTTGGCCAGCGACGTGGAGACCACTTGGCCGTTGTTCAGGGCGAGGTTCACCATCTGGTCGTTGGAGTTGACGTGGTTGACCGGTATCGTGAGGATTGTTTGCGTCGCGATTCCTGGCAAGGAATGTTGCTTTTAGTGGCTTGACACTTATGACAATAATAGGGTAAAAGACGTGGTCAAATGTATTTGATGTCGCAAACATGCTTTGTTCCAAGATTTTAAGTAGAAATGGTAACTAAACTTTCCAACTCGAAGCTAAATACGTTTATAACCCTAAGCATAGGGTATCATAGTTTTGGGCCAGAATAAGTGATTGTGTTGTGTTAAAGTTATTTCCTCAGTTTTGACGGACATTTCATTCATTTCTAGTATTTTTTGTGATATCTGCATGCAACGTATTACTATTGGGTTAGGTTTTTAGGGTTTTTCTATAACATTACATTTACATACATTGCTTCTGGCCACACACTAGGATACCTTGTATCTATTGGGTTAGGATACTCAAAAACATATCAAAATTGGCCTACATCATTTAAGTTCCATTGCAGTACAGTCTTCCCTCAAGCAATAGTAGCCGTGAGAGTAATCATCACGAGCTTAGTAATGTCAAATCCACAAGATAAAGATAAATAAGTTGGCAAAAGCTCTCACCTTGTGAGGTCGGTATCAGCAGCTGTGCCCCTTGGATGCCTTGGACTAGCTGGCCTGATGCCAGGATCAGCTGAGGCATCGGAGATGGCATTGCTGGTGGCAACATGTTGGCGCCGACTGGCTGTGGCGAGCCCATTCCTGTGGCAAATAACGTGGTTAGGTTAAATCACTCAAGCATAGCTTTAGCAGCGCAGCATGTTCCATATTCAAATGATCCCAAATGATCTACTGACGTAAAAGGTGCGTAAGATAAAGAAATATTTGGATCACGGCGTTTTATACTGTACAAGTCCTTCCTGACAATGAAACCAATAGGAGTAAATTAAGTCACCTATAGCATAACTTTAACAGCGCAGCGTGTGCCATAGTCAAATAATCCTAAATAATCTACGGACGTAAAAGGTGCGTAAGATAAAGTTCCATAGTCAAATAATCCCTAATGATCTACGAACGTAAAAGGCGCGTAAGGTAAAGAAATATTTGGATCACAGGGATTTATACTGTTCAAGTCTGCCCTGAAAATGAAACCAAAAGGAGAAAATTAAGTCACTTATAGCATAGCTTTAACGGCGCAGCGTGTTCCACAGTCAAATGATCCCAAAAGATCTACTGACGTAAAAGTTGCTTAAGATAAATAAATATATGGATCCCAGGGTAGAATACTATATAAATCCTTTCTGAGAGTGAAGCCAAAATGACTGCCAAATTTTTTGTAAGGAAAAAGGAATATAACAAACGCCCCATTGCCTGGCTTACAATCAGTTTCTCGTACAGTAACAATCTGTTAATCTAATGGTAACAGCTGTCAAATGTTTTTTCTGTATGCATTTTGGCCACTTGACAGCTGTTAACAGTAGATTAATGACCTGTTAGTGTCTCTGAAACTAGAGGTTAGTGACACAGAATGCTCGATCACATGCATGCCTATCGCGAATTGGTGAATTCCAGAGCTGAAGTTTGAAATGCTCCTGTTTTTCTTCTTCCTCGTTTTTCTTCAATGTCATTAGGAAATAAATTAATACAACATGAAGATGTCAAAGGATTGTAGTGTGAATGTTGCTACCAAAGGTAGTAATGATAGTTGTATTTGATGCATTAGTTTCACCCGTCTGCACTTTTAGGTTATTTCTTAACCTAAAAGTGCAGACGGGTCACTTTTAGGTTAAAACATCAAAATGTCAAGGGATTGTAGTGTGAATGTTGCTACCAAAGGTAGTACTGATAGTGGTATTTGATACATTAGTTTCACCCGTCTGCTCTTTTAGGTTAAGAAGTATCTGTGCAATTTTCATTTTTATGTAGAATAAAGTGTTCTCTATCTATGTAAGATAAGTAAAGAGTTTTGCCGGATAATAGGTGCTAATGACTGACAAATGTGCATTTTGTAATATTTGGATACAGAGAGCAACGAGTATCGAGATCTGGAGATTTTAAATTTGAACTTAAAGTTTCAAGAACATGTCATTGTCATTCGTATCTATTCAGACTTATAATATATTTATAACATACAGTCGCAAAAGGCGACTAAGGGACCACAACGGGGGGGTGGGCAGCAGCGCCCCCTGCAGTACAATTCCACCGAACTGCGATCCCCAACCCGCATGCCCAGCGTGGGGATTATGGGCATTACCCCCTATGATAGCTCAACGTGGCGCTCTTTAGGGGAGGGCTATGTCCAGCAGTGGACTAGTATAGCCTGCCGATGATGATGATGATGATGATAATTATTATATTAAACGAGTCTTATTGCGATTATTTATTAAGTAAATGTAATTAATTTATTTTCCGACGTTTAATATAATAACTATGTATGAGTATCGCGAATCATTAAGAAATACTATTTATATCATAACCAACAGAAATCTATTTTTTTAAATGTAGCCTATAAACGTCCCACATCAGGGCACGGGCCTTCTCGCAGAGAGAGAATATGGGCTTAATCAGCACGCGTGCCCACCGCGGATCTGCAAATTCAAGCGCTGAGGTACCTTAACTATTTGAACGCCTCAGTCACTCAATCGATTCATACGTTGAAAAAGACACCGATTTCAGATACAAATTGTACACAAGCACGAACAATCGTAATCGTGCCAACTTTCTAAGCAACACCAATATACAGAGACCGTGGCGTATTGCGCCCGAAGAGTACGCTGCGGCTATTATAATTTTTAGTAATAAAGAGAACTTTTCGAGTGTAATTACTCAAAATCCATTGGCGGCGAGCCGTAACTAATTCCACGCGAACAAAATGCTACAACAGATCTCGGGCCATCGTCCAAACGCCTTACAACGCTGTTAACTTGCACATTAACATAACGTATTCATTTAAAGCATGACATTTCACATTTTAGTTATAAATTACTTTTTCTACGGCGCATCAATTAAGGTGCCGAAAAAAATTATAATTAGCCCCTATTAAGACAATAAAATTCTTAATGATCCTCAGGCGCACAATACGAAAAAATATGTAATTATTCTCATTATTTTGTTTGGTAGGTTTTTTTCTGAGCGCGTTGCTCTCAGAGCGGTACCTATGATGGTCCTATCTGGAATTCATTAGATCGATTAGATTCGGTAATCACCTAATTACTGTTAATCCTTTCAAATAATGCCGATACCTAATGAACCAAAAAAATAGAACCTGTTGATACGAGTATGTCTAGCAATAAATTACCGATGTATTTTGCTCGCTATTTGCAGAACCAATCGTCGGAAAACATTTGAGTTGTTGTGATACTGATGTGAAGCGCTCGGGGCCTAGCCGAACCGGGTGATTGGAACCAATCACTTGAGTTACGCAACAACATGCGCGGTCAGGTGCAGGATGGGTGACCGTCCCGTGACTACCGCTAGTGGCACTTTTTCCGAGCACTTCCGTGCTTCGCCAGGCACGTTTAACCGTTTGTGCCGGCTGACACGTAACGGCAGTCGTTAAGGCTGCCGTTACGTGTCTGCCGGCTGGCCTAACCTTCTTGTGATGCAGGAAGAGACCCGTGCCCCAGCAGTGGGGACATACAAGGGTTGACATCGAAAATCGATATATCGATATCAATTTTCGATATCGATATCGATATTTGGCTCTAACTTTTGACGCTTTAATGCGGTAATCGTGTATGCTTTTATTGTTTTATTAAATATCGTTGCTCTCGGTGCCTCGGACATCAAAGGTCACGGGTTCCAGTCCCACGGTTGACAAAGTGATTATTTATCGTCGCCCTACATCATGTAGTCTTTTAGAAGTGATTGCCGATCTTTGATGTGTCAAATTAAGGTTGATTTTCATACGAAATTGCTTGATGGGGGAGAATTAGATCAATAGTGTGTAGTTTTGGTTCACTAAGACGATGAAAGACAAAAATGCCTCCAAAGGAATATCTAAAAGCGATTAAGTAATTACTCAAAATTCTGTATACAGAAATAAAATTTTGTATTAATTGATTCAACCTTAAAAACCTATTTAGAGGCTAAAAATTCCACCCATGCCGGGATTCGAACCCGCGACCTCAGGCTATCCGTGCCAGCGCTATTCCAACTGAGCTAATGGGCTACTCACCGGCATCAGTGAAATTTCGAACCTACATACATAACCTCACGCCTGTATCCCAGAGGGTTAGGCAGAGACCAGGGACTGCCACTTGCCACGATCCTGACAGATCACCTTCGCTTCATTAACGTTCACAAGTCGTTGCATGCACGCACGCCGGTTCCGGGTACTATTCATCTTTCCCTTTGCTAATACATCTCCTATTTGGTCGATGTAAGTCCGTCTGGGACGTCTCTTACCAGCCCTTCCACTCACATTCGCAATATATATTTGTTTCGTCAATCTTTCTTTCTTCTAAATTTCGAACCTCTTTACAATATTCTCTGTATTACGTATAGGCAGTGACATCTGGCTGAAGTAATTTACATCACTTGCAGCCCCGAGTACCTACTTTGAAGTTAGCTTTTACATCGGAGTGATATCGCTGTACCCACACGATTATATTCTTTTTAACGCACTAACCCGTGCTAAGGACAAATTTAAAAACCTATTTAGAGGCTAAAAATTTATTCAACCTTATTGGTCTACATAGGATTTATGTAATAAATTATAGTTGATGTTGTAAATTAGTACAATGGCATGCTATTCCATATTCCTGTTGTTTCTAAGAACCACTTTTTACTAATGAAAAAAATTCAAACGTCATTGTTCCAAATTTAAAAACCTATTTAGAGGCTAAAAATTTCACCCATGCCGGGATTCGAACCCGCAACCTCTGGCTATCCGTACCAGCGCTCTACCAATTGAGCCAATGGGCGACTCACGGCATCAGTGAAATTTTGAACCTCTTTACAATATTCTCTGTATTACGTACAGGCAGCGACATCTGACTTAAGCAAATTGCATTACTTACAGCCCCGATCACCTACTTTGCAGTTAGGTTTTAACATCGGAACGATATCACTGTACCCACATGATTACACTATTTTTATTTTTAATGCACTAACCCGTGCTAAGGAAACAAATTTAAAAACCTATTTAGAGGCTAAAAATTTCACCCATGCCGGGATTCGAACCCGCAACCTCTGGCTATCCGTACCAGCGCTCTACCAATTGAGCCAATGGGCGACTCACGGCATCAGTGAAATTTTGAACCTCTTTACAATATTCTCTGTATTACGTACAGGCAGCGACATCTGACTTAAGCAAATTGCATTACTTACAGCCCCGATCACCTACTTTGCAGTTAGGTTTTAACATCGGAACGATATCACTGTACCCACATGATTACACTATTTTTATTTTTAATGCACTAACCCGTGCTAAGGAAACAAATTTAAAAACCTATTTAGAGGCTAAAAATTTCACCCATGCCGGGATTCGAACCCGCAACCTCTGGCTATCCGTACCAGCGCTCTACCAATTGAGCCAATGGGCGACTCACGGCATCAGTGAAATTTTGAACCTCTTTACAATATTCTCTGTATTACGTACAGGCAGCGACATCTGACTTAAGCAAATTGCATTACTTACAGCCCCGATCACCTACTTTGCAGTTAGGTTTTAACATCGGAACGATATCACTGTACCCACATGATTACACTATTTTTATTTTTAATGCACTAACCCGTGCTAAGGAAACAAATTTAAAAACCTATTTAGAGGCTAAAAATTTCACCCATGCCGGGATTCGAACCCGCAACCTCTGGCTATCCGTACCAGCGCTCTACCAATTGAGCCAATGGGCGACTCACGGCATCAGTGAAATTTTGAACCTCTTTACAATATTCTCTGTATTACGTACAGGCAGCGACATCTGACTTAAGCAAATTGCATTACTTACAGCCCCGATCACCTACTTTGCAGTTAGGTTTTAACATCGGAACGATATCACTGTACCCAATACGCCTGTACGTAATACAGAGAATATTGTAAAGAGGTTCAAAATTTCACTGATGCCGTGAGTCGCCCATTGGCTCAATTGGTAGAGCGCTGGTACGGATAGCCAGAGGTTGCGGGTTCGAATCCCGGCATGGGTGAAATTTTTAGCCTCTAAATAGGTTTTTAAATTTGTTTCCTTAGCACGGGTTAGTGCATTAAAAATAAAAATAGTGTAATCATGTGGGTACAGTGATATCGTTCCGATGTTAAAACCTAACTGCAAAGTAGGTGATCGGGGCTGTAAGTAATGCAATTTGCTTAAGTCAGATGTCGCTGCCTGTACGTAATACAGAGAATATTGTAAAGAGGTTCAAAATTTCACTGATGCCGTGAGTCGCCCATTGGCTCAATTGGTAGAGCGCTGGTACGGATAGCCAGAGGTTGCGGGTTCGAATCCCGGCATGGGTGAAATTTTTAGCCTCTAAATAGGTTTTTAAATTTGTTTCCTTAGCACGGGTTAGTGCATTAAAAATAAAAATAGTGTAATCGTGTGGGTACAGTGATATCGTTCCGATGTTAAAACCTAACTGCAAAGTAGGTGATCGGGGCTGTAAGTAATGCAATTTGCTTAAGTCAGATGTCGCTGCCTGTACGTAATACAGAGAATATTGTAAAGAGGTTCAAAATTTCACTGATGCCGTGAGTCGCCCATTGGCTCAATTGGTAGAGCGCTGGTACGGATAGCCAGAGGTTGCGGGTTCGAATCCCGGCATGGGTGAAATTTTTAGCCTCTAAATAGGTTTTTAAATTTGTTTCCTTAGCACGGGTTAGTGCATTAAAAATAAAAATAGTGTAATCATGTGGGTACAGTGATATCGTTCCGATGTTAAAACCTAACTGCAAAGTAGGTGATCGGGGCTGTAAGTAATGCAATTTGCTTAAGTCAGATGTCGCTGCCTGTACGTAATACAGAGAATATTGTAAAGAGGTTCAAAATTTCACTGATGCCGTGAGTCGCCCATTGGCTCAATTGGTAGAGCGCTGGTACGGATAGCCAGAGGTTGCGGGTTCGAATCCCGGCATGGGTGAAATTTTTAGCCTCTAAATAGGTTTTTTAAATTTGTTTCCTTAGCACGGGTTAGTGCATTAAAAATAAAAATAGTGTAGTCATTGTTCCAGCACAGGAAAGGAATCCGTCTGGATTTAGTATGCCTAATACTCGTATGCGTTCTTTGCTGCGTACAATGACGCAACTATGAGGCTAACTGCTTTAATCTCAGGTCTAATTAACTGACTTAGTATGCGTAATTATTACAGCATGGCACGTAAGTCAGGTCACTAATAAAATAATATTGATAGGATATGATTTTTCTACCGCTCAAGAAATCAATAAGCCGAGATTATTATATGAAAAGCCTCTGGAATTTAATCGCATCCAGGCCCCAGCAAGGTTTTAAGGGCTAAAACAGCTGTTTAATTTTCTATTGTTTATCATTTCGAGACACTTACCTGCCAGCTATAGATAGACACATAGAATATTCTTTGTTGTACACAGAAATTACATAAAAATATATTACAACTGGCGGCCTTAATACTAAAAACTATTTCTTCCACGGAACCATACACAGGAAAAACTTGGCTGGAGCTACCAACTCTAGCCATGAACAGAGATGCATGGAAAGCCCTTGTGTCAGCCCCAGACTCCACGGAGGAGTAAAGGGACCAAAGAAGAAGAACCATAGACGGAGACAAGAAAGTCATTAGAGACGCATAGTCGATGCAATAACAGCAATGTTATATGCTCTCCGACGATCCGCGCTGGACGCAAAGAGACACGACATAAAAGCCCGTCCACCTGCTGCGATCAAGTACACTTACATTGACGGAGTACTCGCATGTCAGAAATGTAACAGAACCTTTAAAAAAAAAGTAGGTTATGGGAGTCATATGCGAGCTCACCAACGCCACCAAAATAGGAGTTGAAGTAGTCGCCGTGACCGACATCGGTCGGGAATATCATCATCATCATTGTTGTGGGAGAGTACAAAGGTGCATTACCTGGTGCGCTGACGCTCAAGTTGAGTGGCGAGTTGATGACCGGGTTGCTGGGCATGGACGTCAAGCCCTGCAGGTTGGCAGCCAGCTGCGACATCTGCTGGGACACTTGCTGCTGCAGCTGCTGCGACATCGGCGGCATGTTCTGCTGCATGTTCGCCAGGTTTTGCAGGTTTTGGAACATGGACGCCACTGTCGGGGAGACGTTGGAGTCAGAATGCTGTGCGCTAGATGGTGAATTGGTGGTCATCGCAATGAATGGAGAGCGGTGGTGGCGTGAGCTAATGACATATAATACATACAATAGAAGTCTTGCCTGCGGTATTTACATATATTTACATATAAGAATAAGAATATATTTATTTCCACAAATCGTACAGAGTTGATACAATTTAAAATTACAACTAGTTTATGAATCATATACATTATATTAGCTTCTGTTGCTATGCTAGGCTGGACACCTGTATTATAGCAAGCAGTGCCAATTCCCCGATATATCATGGTTTAATAAGCGAATGAGCTGTTTCAGCTTAAATTCTCAAAACACTTTTTAGATGGCGCTTACAGACGCGCACATACAAACTTCATACGTCTGTCAAATTTCGCTCGGCGAAGAATAATTTTGACAACCTTATTCCGGTTTTTCTATAGCCACGCCTGTAAGCGCCATGAATGAATTGCTTTGTGAATTTGTGCTGATAACGGCTCATTAGATACGTGTATTTTCTCGTGTAATGAAAAGTAGTTACTTAATTTTTAGTTTCACTTACTATTTTGCTTTTAACTTCAAGTGATGTGAATACCTCCTAAATAGATTCCCAATTTTATTCTACTAGTTTTCAAAAACATTTTTTTTTTCAAAAGTTTCACAAAATAGATTCGGACGGGAAGTAGTCTAAAAACCTCCCGACGACGTATCACCAGCTTGAGCCAAGGGAGATACAAATGAGGCTTTAAAACAGCACTTGAGTAGAGGTTGGCTCCTTAGATTTCGCCGGATAGGATTTCAACTTTGTTTTAACATTATGCTTGTATCACGAAAGAGATACAGACTCTTAAGAGATACACTCCAATTTGTCAACTTAGTCGGTGTTACGTTCAGTTATAATACGTTGCAATTAATTTATTTTCCCCTCTTTCCGTTTCTTTAGCTCCTCGTCAAGCTAGCAAAGCATAGAAGACGTCAGTACGAACTCACTAGAGCCATTCAGGTGAGGGTGCGAGAGAAGAGCGCGCGGGGCGAGGACGAGGAGCGGGTATCCGCTAGCTGCGTCTACATTGCAACGCCTGCAACTCATTTAATTTCTCTTCTTAAGGTTTCTTAGCTCCTACTTAAGCTAGCAAGATACGAATTGAGTAGAGTCATTCAGGGAAGGTGTGTGGGGCAGCGCGTGTGCCTGAGGAGACCGCCGAGCGGGGCTACGCTTGCTACGTCCACGTTGCAATGCTTGCAACTCATTTCGTTTCGCCTTTTTCGGTTTCTTAGCTTCTACTTAAGCTAGCAAAGTATGAAAGACGTCGGCAAAAACTCACTGGACCCATTGTGTGGTTGAGGGAGGGCCACGTGCGCGGGGCGAGGGTGGCGAGTGGGGCTCCACTAGCTACGTCCGCGTTACAACGCTTGCAACTCATTTGTTTTCCCCTCTTTCTGTTTTTTAGCTCCTACTTAAGCTAGCAAAGTATGGAAGATGTCAGTACGAACTCACTGGAGCCATTCAGGTGGGGATGTGGGGCAGCGCATACGCTGCAGGAGAGCGCCCAGCGGAGCTCCGCTTGCTACGTCCAAGTTGCAACGCTTGCAAGTCATTTCTTTTCCCCTCTTTCTGTTTCTTAGCTCCTACTTAAGCTAGCAAAGTATGGAAGACGTCAGTACGAACTCACTGGAGCCATTCAGGTGGGGGTGCGGGGAGGCGCGCGCGCGGGGCGAGGGCGGCGAGCGGGGCTCCGCTAGCTGCGTCCGCGCGCCCCCCTCCGGCGAGCTCGCGCCGCTCTCGCGGTCCGATTCCGCCTGCTGGACAAGAGGAAAGGGCACGTGAGAATTGTTTGACATATAGTCTAGAAATTTAAAAACAAACTTCGTATGGAGAAAAGTCACTTTTTGCGAATTTAGTATGGATATTGTTGCCGTAATTAATATCTAGACTTTTCTGACTAGTATTGTACTTCTATGAATATGGGGCCCCGTCAAGGCTACCGGGCTGTGGCAATCGAAAGGAAACCTTTCGTTGGAGAGCTGGTACGATATGCAGAAAAGTTGGTCAGAGTGAGCTTTTCCCGCCGTCTGTTTCTCCCTTACAAACACAAACCTAAGGCAGCTTACGTTGTTATTGACATTCAACAAACAGGATGTCATTTACGTTGAAATAAAGTTTTGTTTTCCTTCTCTCGTAGGAAAACAAAACTTTATTCAAATTTCAAGTTTCAAATTTCGCTACCGTCCGATTTTTTTTTTTGTGAACTGTTCTCAGCAATGGAACCAACACTGTGTTCTAGAATCATACGATTAGCTAAGAACATCGTCTATTGTGCAAAAGAAAGAAAAGATAGATTAATTATTTATTTGCATAAATCCGTTGAAAGAAAGTTTTGTTTTCCTACGAGAGAGGCGGTTTCAAATTCCTTTTCGTCCGATTTTTTTCTTTCCTGAGAACTGTTCTCAACAATAAAACCTACAATGTGTTCTAGAATTATACGATAAGCTAAAAACATCCTCTATTGTACAAAAGAAAGAAAAGGTAGATGAATTATTTACTTGCATAAAAACTCTCATAAAATAAACTAAGTGTTAAACAAACTATCCTCCTAAGCCCAGAGTGATTAGTGCGAGTTTTTTAACTACTCGATCGCGTTAACGTAAACTCATATTTCTATGGCATCGAGGAAGCGCCGAATAGCGACAAGTATGGAAATTAAAATTTCTGAGTGCGAGTTGTAATGGTTTACGTCGAGAAGTGAACACGTTTACCAGCCAAAACACGAATAAACGCGAGTGCGAGTTGTACTGTGACAGCGTTTTGCCAGTTCGAACGGTTAACTTACTCATACTCACTACTCAATGCTCGATTAACGCGGTAGTAAAGTTATTCCATTGGATCTGTCAAACTCGCACTAAGCACTCAGAGTGCGTTAATCGAGCATTGAGTAGTGAGTATGATATGAGTTTACGTTAACGCGATCGAGTAGTTAAAAAACTCGCACTAAGCACTCTGGAGGTAACAGATACTTCAAGTCTCCTAAACCTACGTAGATTTTGAAGAAGTTTTTCTTCTTGTTGTCCAAAACATGTTAAGGAAAATATTGGACCTGGAACAGTAAGTTTTCCGGACTTCCCACTAAATCATTGGGTGTGAATTGAAAGTTATTCGTGATGGCCTAGTTCTAGGACGCCAGGGCTAAGGAGGCTATACATAATAACAAAAGCAAACGACCCCATACAAAAAAAGAACGAAAATTTTACAAAACAAACATTAACAATTTAACAAACACACTCGGCTAATCCGGGATCAACTTTAGCTACTTGTTACGATGTGCTATCATTGATATCAACCCTTTGTAAGTCCCCACTGCTGAAGCACGGGTCTCTTCCTGCATCGCAGGAAGGTAAGGCCATACTCCACCACGGGGGCCAAGTCCGGGTTGGTTTAGGATTGTAAGACAATGGCGGGTCTTACTGTCAGAAGTTATCAAGCCGCCTATAAGGCCTCGGACGTAGCTTAACGACTGCCATTATATGACAGACGGCACCAACGGCTTAACACACATTGCAAAGCACGTGAACTCTCGGAAAAAATGTCACTAACGGTAGACAAGTCACGGGATGCGTTATCATTCTTCAACGATTATTGATACTCTTTGCACGTTGTCATGCACACTCAACACTCTCGTCGGGTACTACGAGTGCTTTTTGTTTTGCCCTTTACCGACTCGGTAGAAGCATGTGTGGCTTGCCCAATTATATTCGACCCTCTCCCTTCCTTCAATCTCCTCAGATTAAAAGTTTCGATGTTTTTCGATGCATCTGCCTACCATGCAATAGGTCCGGGTTCGAATCCCGGCTGGAAAAAAAAGCCCATGTCTTGGATGTTTACATGTTTCTGGTTCCCACGACACAGGGTATCCTAGTGTGGGGCCAGAAGTAATATATGTAAATGTTATGTTATGGTATGTTTTCGGTATCGTTATGCTGACACTTCATTTGGCTGGTCGTATTTGCTCATACATTGCAGGTTATGCAAAATCCGGTAATAGGTAGTCTACATTTTAAATATACGAGTTGCGGAGTGAGCCGCCGGTTTTACTAAATAGTTTTTCCGTAATAATAAATAATATTGTTATTATTAAAATTCTTTATTGCACCAATTAAGATATTTTACAGTAGGTGGGCTTAATACAAATTAGTATTTTATTCTAGTCAAACAATGGGCGACGGGAAAAGGTGGAGGTAGTGCCAACGGAGAAATTAAAGAAATTTAATACGTTAATAATAAAAAAAATATATATATAAAATATACGTCAAATGTAAAGTTCTACGTTGTACAAGATTGTATCCTTACTATCTATGGATATTCTATTGGCACATCAATGGATATGCAATTCACTTTAGATAGGTACCTACTTACTTAGGCATAGAACACAAGCAGACATCACTTTAGTAAACTACTTAAAAAATAAGGAATTATCTACAGGGAAGTTTTGTTTGTTGATAACAACTTTTATCTAACACTTAATGGTAGCTATAATTTTAAATACATTTAAGTACAAAGTACCTATCCATTGTTGAAAATAATTGGAAGAAAAATAAATAAGTACCATAATATAATACTGGGTCCTGGCCACTGTTTCTAATAAAAACACACACAGAGCTGGTGTATTCGAATTTTAAATGTTGACTTCGTATTTTTCAAAGAATGAACTTCAATTTGACTGTTCTTATTCCTCAAACGGAGATTCAAGCGACATTTTAAAGCAATTCCGTCCACAAGAAGGTGTTAAACAAAGCCATCGTAAATATTTCTTTTTTTTCCGGCTACGGAAATAGCGTAGCCGTTAAGATATAGCATATAGCCACCTTCGATCACTTTGTGATATATCCCGTAGCGATTATGGTATGTAGCGTTATAGCCTACAAATACTATGTTACTTTTACATGTTAATATTTATTTTCTACAAATTTTTTTTCCTCCACATAAATTTAAGAAGAAAATTAATTGGCTCTTTCCCGAAGTATTCCGATAATTATATTACTAAAAACATAATTATTAATAATTATTCAACAAAATATTTTTTGTTTATATTTAAAGTTATCAAAGCCAACGTTATAAAAGAAAACTAAAATGTAACAAAACTCACAAAAAAATATTAAACTATTGCTCCGGATTTGTATTAAAAATTAAAAATAAATTAAAACTATGTACTTACAAACGATAATGTCATTATCTTCGCACCACGAATTTAGAGATGATAATCGATGCAAATCGTTCTCATAGACAAAACAATCGGGTTTTCTACCAATTTTTAAAGTCTGTAAAGAATCTGTTTCGAGAAATTCGCGTTACGTTCCAGAAATCAAATATTATTCTGCGATCCCGACGCGCGAACTTTTAACACCAACTTTTACAAAAGTGCGAGGAAAGTTGCTTTTTAAAACAATTTTAGAATAGAATGCATACTAATCAAAGTCAATACAGCACAAATTGAACACAAAACACTGATTCTATTTCTAAACTTCTCAACAAAAAGTTTTTATTTTCCGAACTAGTTTACGGCGACGGAAGTAGAAAGCTGCCAGTGAGATAACGCCACGAAAAAGGAGGCGAGCACTATCGACAAAGCGTTCACATTTTTTTAACTTTTTTTTTATTTATCAACGGCCGGTATACATACAGCCGCGCGGGCAAGTTGCACAACGCGGAATGAAAGCGCGTCATCAGTTTAAAAAATCAACCCCTTCGGTGGTGGTGGAAAAAAATTCGCCCCCTCCAAGGGGTGTGGGTGGCCGAAATCCTTGCCAAGCGATCGCCATCAGATCTACTTGTTAGGCCGCGAATAATCATGTAAAAAATTAACATCTTTTTTCCGTCCATGTTTAATTAGTAATTTGAAATTATGACTACAAGCTGTTTTTAATACCGATATGGGGGCAAAAAGTTATACGATTTACGATAGGCAGAATGCTTTACGACGGCTGTTATTTTTACACGTTGCTCATTATAAAACTTTATTATTAGTTAATTGAGTTGCAATTCATAATCATGAATTGAAACACACATACACTTCTAAAACGATAATTATATTGATTTTTTATTACTTTTATTAATGATGATTTCAAATCGATATTTTGAAGCATTTTTAAATGCAAGCATCTTGCTAATACCAAAGTTAAATTTAAGCGTGTAACTAGTACATCATGACATATTTATACTTACTACGTATACGTTTAGCGAAATATTTCGCTCGAGATAAATAGCATGTTAATGTGTAGGTATCACACTATTTCACTCAGCCAAGGCTATTTGTATCTTGAGCATAATATAAACGTAATTAAGTGTGATTATAGATTAGATTGAGTCCGATACTGGAAAGGAGGTCAGAGTGTAAGCGAACGCTTTGCGTGGCTTTACATTAAAAAGCCGACTTGGATATCTACAACTGTAGGCGGTAGATAAGTGCCTGGTTCTAGACCTAAATAATTAATTATTAAGTAACGAAACAGGCTGATTACGTTAAAAGGGAAACGAGTTTTACTTAAAGTTTAACTGACTAATTAATTATCCTCGGACAAACCTGATACTTAGGTAAGTTATAACACGTGCCTGCAAAAAAAAACAAAACCGTTCAAAAATGTATGTATGTCTGTTTAGCGCTATTCTTCCATAACTTTCAATTAGTCAATTGTGTTTATGTACAATAATTTTAATTAAAAAATGAAAACCTTTCCAGCAGCACGTAACGACACGGGCGTTGGATGGGCGAAAAAAACACCATCGGCACACGGAACATTCGGAATAATCAGCGGGAACACGCGGAAAAAAATCACTAATTATTCAGATGAAGTTGGACGAGTGAAGGGGGGAGGGGTCCAGCGGAACGGCCAAAATAAAAACGGTTGTTGCGTAGGGGTGCCATCTGCCCCCCACACGCCCCGCGCAAATGTTATCTAACTGCGTTCACCGCGCTCGCTGCGAATTAGCGCTGCCCGGATCGCCGAATTTTCAATTTGGAAGACTTTTTTGGGTAGTTGAACCTAATGGAAAAGGCTGGGCCGATCACGAATTCTGTTTAGGACGGACGGTGCCGCTAGTAATACAACTTTGGCTCAGAGCGCTTGCGATTGGAACGGAAACTGCGTTTCGAGTTTCGAAATTTGACAGATGACAATCGACACTCTTTATCCCACTTCCTTGTGAAAGGGAAGGACGGCTCAAGCGTCGAGAATAGGGAATTTGGTTCTTATTTAAATTTGTAAGGAGTCCATGAGTGGCGCGAGAGCGTTGTCGGCCCGCGAGTGGGCAGCAAGCATGCTCATTATCGGAATGGTCGCGCGGCGAGCGACCCACACACGCGCGGTTGTCCGCGCCCCAATGTGTGTGTGGATTTTTACTCATTAATTTTAAAACGCTCCGGATTTTTTTCAGGGCGGGTGCTTGGGGTGTCTGCGGGGGGTGGAAAGGGGTGAAAATTGGCGATGGCCGCCGGCCGGGGTGTCACCGGCGGGGGTTATTAAATAGATTGGTCCGCGGCCGAACGGAGCTGCCGATCTGCACTTGTACCCGCGTCATTAACGGCCTGAGAACCCCGATTTTTAATCGTGAAATAACAGCCTGTTACAGGGAAAGTTGAGCGCGACTTAACCCTCCCGCCCGTGACTTGTTCTACAAGCTCGATCGCTCGTTTTATATCCGGCAATTTTTATTTTTATTTCCGCGGCACTTGTCTTAGCACCTGTTTGTGCGATGTTTTAGCGTTCTCGGCTGTTAGGTGCGGGCTCACGCTAGGCTGGCCGGGCAGCGCTAGAAGGGGTAAGTTCGCGAGGGTTGACAGCGAGGAGTCGTTGTTAGTCACAAGATTAAGTTCAGATGAAATGATAATGTCGACGCGCAGAACAACGTCCTTGCGAATGGCCCACCGAGTTTGCTTACACGAGACAACAACTACCGCAGCCGCGTCACGTGTCGAAGGCACACACGCGCGCGGCCGATGTTTTTTTCTCTTCGGCTGCCCCGGTAGGGTGAGTGGGAGGACAAAATGTGAAAAATACTCGAAAAAAGGCGAAATTGTAGCAGATATATAATTAAACTCAGCCGTACAGTGGCAGGGCGTTACGGACGCTTTATATTATGCATACACGGGAGCGCGGTGTCGCAAACAACTTCGAACATTTTTTTCGCCCTCCGCAAAACGGATGAGAAAAATTAATTGAACAGATATACGTACGGGTGTACGCGGCTATTTGTGTGTGCCGGATGATAAATCATGCAGTGCTTAGAGCTTCGGTAATTTAAAATGAACACATACAATCGTACCGAGCTAATAATGTACCTGCGATGAAGATACAGTTATATTTACAGACCTATAGGGAAATTATCTATAGGGAGATGGTGTCACATCTATCGGAGTGGTTAAAGGTGGCCAAGGACAGAAAATTGTGGACTGAATTTGGGGAGACCTGTTACGGAATGAAATGTATAAACAAGAAAAGTAATGGAAAACGGGTAAAACGAAAGATAATAACAAAAATATCACAAGAAAATGGACAAGGAGATGGTGACTGCAAAAATGTTATGGAATGAGTGGCATGAGAAAAAAAGTCAATAAAACGAAAATATACAAAGTATAAAATTAATTCAAGGAGTCTTCAACATCGCTTTTCTCCAGCATTGGGACACAAAAAAAGAGGTTCCGTAAAGAAAAAAATTGGAAAAGTATTGTAACCCTCCGGATTAAAACCCTCTATTGTAAGGACAGACCACTGTTTAGTAATTAATCTGTGGATGACTTTATTGGAGCTGCCACCAGCTTAACTCGCGCAGTTAAAGGCCGTATCAAGCACGTTCGGTGCAAATTCACATTAAAAATAAATTGACCAGATAAATTTGGACGGACTAACCCACCTTTGTAGTACCTATAGGTACTATGATGATATCAACCCTTTGTATGTTCCCACTACTCGGGCACGGATCTCTTCCTGCATCGCAGGAAGGTTATGCCATACTCCACCACGGGGGCCAAGTCCGGGCTGGTGGAGGAATGTAAGGCAGTGGCGGGCCTTACTGTCAGAAGTTGTCAAGCCGCCCACAAGGCCTCTGACATAGCTTAACGACTGTCATTACATGACTGCCGGCATCAACGGCTTAGCGTGCCTTGCGAAGCACAGAAGCGCTCAGGAAAAATGCCACTAGCGGTAATCACGGGATGGTCACCCATCCAGCACCTGACCGCGCCGGTTTTTGCTTAACCCGAATAACCGTAATTTACTACTATACGGATTGCTTATCTATGACCGCAGACCTTTAACGTCACCCACTACCTGTTGGCAGCAATCTAGGTTAAATCACAACTGATCCTTTAATAAAACGGACACTTATCGCGTCCTTTTTACCAGTACATTATCGGTTACCGCTCATAGTCCTAGTTAGATCACATAGTTATTATTAAACGGGTCAAATCGCGATTACTTGTCGCAATCACGGCAACTGCAACGTTGCCGAAACGTCGGGAATTAAGTGAATAACGTCTTACCTAATATTAAATCGCGATGTCAGTTCGTATTGATTATCAGAACTAAGGCCGAATGGCACCACCTTTCTAAATGGGTATTAAGTAGCAAATAAGTAAAATTTATCACACATAAGTAAATTTCAAAAATTGCCGCAACTCGGCCTTATCATGTCGGCCAGAGTATTTCCAAACTTTAACAGCACACGCAAATAGCTTAATAATACAATTCATTGTACCTACAATGCATGTATCCTTGAGAGCACATCTCGAAAATTTAAATGGATGCCGGGAGGGGGTCCACAGATTGTAAATTGAGGAAACAGAAGGACCACTGTGCTCGGAACTATTTCACGTGCGAGGCGTTGAAATAATACGTTGTAATACCTTTATTATTAATACCGTATAATACCTTTTTACAGTCTGTTAGCTTTTAGAATATACCACGGGCTATAGAGTAGGCTTCGATTTTCGCCGTAAGCGCACGAGCTCTACTTCCTGCTCTGTATAAAACATTAAATGTCATATTGCTTCCGATTTTGAAGTGTCATATTAGACGGCCTCGGTGGCGCAGCGGTTTGGCACGTTGATTGTAAAACCGAAGATCTCGGGTTCGATCCCCGGCAGGGTGAAACTAGGAAACGAACTTTACTAGTTTGTCTCAGGTCTGCAATGTTATCTATGTATTTATTATAATAAATCTGTCGTCGATCTTGTCATCATTTAGTTGTGCTTAGTATTATAGGGCTAACGTTCATGAATATTTATTATTATTTATTTATTTATTTATTTATTTAATTCAGATATTTCAGATAATTCAGATAGTAGCCGAGGTATACTCTAAAAGCTAACAGACTGTAAAACAGTTCGATATAGTATCCAGGGTGACAGCGAACTTTAAAGTGGTAATCTAACAATTTAGAAACATTTTTAGTAAATAACTTCCAAACGACACAATCAGTTATCCTGGTCACAAACTAGGATATCCTCCTAGTTACTAGTAAGTTAGTTATATATTAAACGGGTCTGATTGCGATTATTTATTAGGTAATATCAGTTGGAAACATTACTAGGCACTTGTTTTTTCTGTTCACAATCATGTTTTTTATTAACCAGTTGTGCCAGAAAATGCTGGTCTGTTATAGGCTGTTAATTTAAAAAAACATAAATTTCAATCTTTTATTACTATCATGATAAGATATGCACAAGATGTATACTAAGAAGCTTTTCAGTTTCACTGAAAACATTTCGATGTTTCAATTTTCTGTGACGAAGATTCCCAAACACGTCGGTGACAAAAAGTCGACATTATTTTGTTAGTACATACATAGCGCATACCTTACTTTAACACCCTTTTCCCGTTTCATCATCAACCCATTATGTCCCCACAGAGGGGCACGGGTCTCTTCCCTAAGGAAGCTATAGGCCTGACTCTACAACGGGGGCTAAGTCCGGATTGCTGTAGGCTTGCAAGACTAGTGACTGGTCTTACTGTCAGAAGTTTCCAAGCCGCCCTGAGGCCTCTGACTTGGCTTAACGACTGCCATCTATCGACGACAGCCGGCACCTACTGCTTAACATGCCTTGCGAAGCACGGAACCGCTCGGAAGAGTGCCACCAGATTTTCCCGTTTACCTGATGAGAAGTCAACGTTCTACGGCTCCTCATTTCTAGCCCGAACATACGACAGATGTTTGAAGGGTTCTTTACGATTAATTTAACATTAAATTCAATAATAACCTCCCATTTATTGCGTAATTTCCTTCCAATTACCTTTCATTTATCGCCCAGTAAGTAGATTATGACTGCGATGAACGTTTCTATTCGATTGTGGAGAGGCGTCAATGTTGCGCCAATGTTTTGATTTGCAATGTTTACAAAATGTTTTGGTGAAAACGATTTGGCAAAAACATACAATAACATTACATTCATTAGGCATTGCTAAGCTCTAAGTATTAAATAAACTGTAACGCACTTTTCTTAAAATAACCACGATCAGCAGGAGCATATACAATTTGCGTCAAAACACACATATAATCTAGTACGTTAAATATAAGAATAATGATGCAGAATTAACACTGATTAGCTTTCACCGATATCTCTATTCAGTGATATCCGAATCCTTTACTCTGTACCGAAATTACTGACAGCCACCAAATTAGGGTGTTCTTATTTTAGAGACTACATAAAAAATATTCAGTACGAATAAAAGATAAAATTAGTTCTGCTAATGTAAGCTAATTATCACAAACGTTCATACTGTCGAGCATCAGCTTTACTTACACATTCAATATTTTCGGCCACATAATATAGAGGTATACTTTGAAGAAACACCTGCAGTTGATTATCAACTGGTGACCGTTGGCCAGACCGAAAATATACTTCAAGAAGGGCAGCAGTTTCGTGGAGGGATAAAAGAGACAGCTGCGAGAATACTGCAGAAGGCGGTTCACATGTCAAATATCTGTTCGCTGTAGAATCGTGCAAATCATTATTGTGACCGGCAGACGTGAGGAAACAACGCAGAAGAAAAACAATCTAATCAATTACGTAACAGGCGAAATTGCAACGAAAATATAAAGGTTGATCAGCCATTCACTGTAACTTTCCAAGTGGGTCGTAAAGCGCTCCATCGATGTTTAAAGGGTTGTTCGATTGAACCCCTGTCGCGGCGCGTGGGCACTCGATAGAGCATTCGATTGTTCGATCATAATCGCTCGAGTTATAATAATTAGAATTTCGATTGTCCCCACTCGATCGTTAAATAGGTTTTGAAGTTGAAGTTTTTATTGTGTATTCTGGATGGGCTTTGAAAAATAATTATGGGCCGATTGGCAAGCGTGCGATAGGAATGGGTTACTCGTATTATAGTACAAATTACATCCGACTTAGAGTTTTCAAAATTTTATGGGCTGTTTAATGAATTGCCGAAGGACAGCTAACTGATGACGAAAAAGATTTTTTTAATGGAGAGCAAACTAGCTACTGAAATGCCAGCTTTCTGGACTGACGATTAGTTGTTGATTGTTGGTGGCTGGATGAGGATATCTGAAGAAGAAGTGGACTAGCAACGGCTTATGTGGACTGAATTAAATTGATACTTCTGAATGCCTATTCAGAAGTAATTCACAGATTTAGTAACGGGATTATTTCATAAAAACACAGAGTTCATAAAAAAACATTCTTTAGACAGATAGAGACTATTTTATTGTACATAAAAAATTAAATCACACATATATCACTTAACCCAAACCTTAATTTTTTCCAGACTCCTTATTGATTGACTGGATATGTTGAAGAAAGAAGTATTATATTAACTTTATTTCCCGTAATAGTTATATATGTGCCCTTTCAAAATTGTTTTTCAATCCTGAAACTTAATTGTAACATTGTGGTTGTAAATTGTAAATTTGATCGATTTGGTTATTGTGTTCTTTATAGTTATCTGTGGGAACTTTTAATGACTGTCTGTTTTTTTATCTCGCGTGTGTAATATTATTTATTGCTTTAGTCACTAGTTTTGCTTAGTAAAAAAATAAATAAATATAATGCATTGAAAGCCTCTAAATAAAAAACACGAGCTACGTACGCAATTTTAAATGCCCCGGGAAGCTCAGCCGTCACTAGTTGTTCAAATATGCAATTTACTCATTTTTCCTTCTTTTTTTGTTTCCTCGAAAAAAAGGCTAGAGAATCGAACGCCGAGTCCCGCCGCCCAGCCGCGCCCCAAAAATGGCACAAAAAGAACGCACCAAGTAAAAAAATAGTAGTGGGCCCCCACGCGTATGGTAAATAGCTCCCAATTCACCCCCCTACACTAGTGAGTGGCGCCCGGCGCGAAAAAAAATGCTCTTATTGACTCGCCAAAAAAATGTCTCCCGTTTATGACGCCCTTTGTTTGCTTAAACTAATATTTATGCTCTCTGACCACGGTCTGACCCTCGTAAGCCGCTACCTTTGTGACAGATGAACCTAATCCAGGTGGTGGAAATCGGTTGGGTTAGGTTACAAGTCGAAACGATACCGTTGCTTATTTTATAACTTAGGCACTTTCTCTTAGCTTTTTGTATTACTTTGCCAAACACAGACGTTGTTTTATGCTGACGAACGAAGTTACATTTTTAAAATCTTTATTTATTTAGAAGCTTTGTTCACATAATTTTGCATATCAGCTCTATCTATATCTACTCATAAAATTATAAGAACTAACGTTCTTGCAGCTAAGTGTTATAATTTTATGGGGGCGGGGGGGGCAAAGAACAACTTTTTTTACAAAATCTATAATATAAAAATGAATCGCTGAATGTGTTGGTAAGCGCAAATCTTGAGAGCAGCTGAACCGATTTCTTTTTTAAAATATTCCTTGAAGTACGGGGATGGTTCTTACGGAGAGAAAAAAATATAAATAAATAAAGAATCGACTGTTAGGCGGTACGAAGTTCGCTGGGTCAGCTAGTTATAATATAAAAATGAATCGCTAAACGTGTTGGTAAGCGCAAATCTCGAGAGCAGCTGAACCGATTTCGCTAATTCGGTAGCGCTAATTTCGCTAATTTTTAGAATATTCCTTGAAGTACGGGGATGGTTCTTACGGAGAGAAAAAAATATAAACAAACAAAGAATCGACTGTTTCTGACGAAGTTCACTGGGTCAGCTTGTAATAAATAAAAACCGCTGCTGAATACAATTGTTTTGCTAAAATTTATTGGATATAACCGAAGTCTAACGAGGTTAGTCTAAGATTTTGCATTAACGTTAACACCGCTGTTGTGCGTTTATGGCACACTCACATAATAAACACTTATAACGGGTTGTTATTGCTAACTAATACCGACTCCAGAGACCTTAAGAAAAGAATGATATTGAGTTCATTACCTAACAATACGAAACTTTTAGTCTCAAAAGGTATAAAGTTGAGGGAAAGTTTTCGGTAAGTTTTTACCGCAATGGTCGGAGGTAACATAGGACCGGTTTCTGAATTGAGAATTTGACTAAGTAAATACTTCAGTAACGTTCTGTCACGCTCTATACAGAACTATAGTTAGGTATTACTTTGCGAAATTCTCAATTGAGAAACTGGCCCTAAGAACCACTTGGGGTCTAATTATGCACATCAAATCCTGAGCGAATATTTTTTTATAAGAAATGGGCTTACTCTTGACCTATATCTAGCCCGAAAGTTAAGATGAGGTCTAAGATGGGCCGAGTTTGCCCAGGCGAAGCCTGTTCACACGCATCTTAAGAGGTTTTTGTTATAAGCGTTCGGAAAACGGACGACGGCTAGGTGTTCCACACTTTGGCTATCATTAATTTTGGCTGAATCATTCAGGATTTGGAGCGCGTAATATAGGAGGTAAATTAAACCGTACGCACAAAATAAAGGTTATAACAAAATAATCGACTAGTAGGTTACATTACGCTGTCTTATATCTTCTTAAATAGATCTACTATAGGCACGAGTACATATAAAATTCATACTAAGTGAGCTAACGCCACGTTATTATTATTAAAATTCTTTATTGCATAAAAATTTCGCACATAGGCGAGCATAATGCTACTTAGCATTATCTACCAGCTAACCTAAGTGTTGGAGACAAGAACGGAATATTGTTACTTCCTGCTGAACATGGTATAATGTCTCTACTGTATCCTAAAGCCTAACATTTGCCACATTCTGACAAACCTTTTCGCTTCATCAACATTCATTAGTCACGGCATGTTTTCTCCTCTCGCTTCTGGACAAAAGCATCCTCTTTTAAAGCTCCCTATAAATACTTGCCGTAGACAGCTAAGGATCGTAAACATGTCGTATGTGATGGAAATCATCCAAATGACCACCAGTCCCAAGTTATTATTAGCAATATTGTACCCCAGCGCCCCTAGGTCTGATATGCTAGAGTAAATTTAACTGTCACAATACACTAGGCAGCTCGATTAAAGAAAGAAAAGCAATGCGAAATGATTGCCTATAATTTCCCAGTCGTAACATTATGAAGCGAAAATAAGGACACGTTATTACACCTCAGTGTCGCATGGAAAAAAGAAATGGGGGCCACAATTAAACTGGCCAATGTTGCAATTAAAATAATGACCGTCACACCTTTGAGACAATTAGGCGAAAGAATAAATTCTATGTTTTGATAGTTGCGCGGCAGCGTAATTAGGGCTAATAAACCTAGGGGCTATCAGGAGTCAAGAGATGTGATGATTTCTAGTTCGGCGCTAACTAGCGCCACCAATGGAATAAACCATAACTTGTTTTATAATTTAAAAACCTATTTAGAGGCTAAAAATTTCACCCATGCCGGGATTCGAACCCGCAACCTCTGGCTATCCGTACCAGCGCTCTACCAATTAAGCCAATGGGCGACTCACGGCATCAGTGAAATTTCGAACCTCTTTACAATATTCTCTGTATTACGTACAGGCAGCGACATCTGACTTAAGCAAATTGCATTACTTACAGCCCCGACTACCTACTTTGCAGTTAGGTTTAACATCGGAACGATATCACTGTACCCACATGATTACACTATTTTTTATTTACTTATAATACTTTTTTTTCAAAAAGTAAACATTAGAAATATCTGTGATAGATAACTATTTTTATACAGCCTAGAACGCACTATCAATTTCCTAGGACTTTAATCGATTTCCGCTAAAAACTGCCGGTTTTGGTGGCGCTCTTTAGCACTCTGTAGCGCCTTAAGTACGTCGATACCAACTATACCTCCAATAAGGCATATTTCTCATTTGAATCATGTTGTCTGGAGAGGTTCTGTTTTGTGGAGCAGTGTTTTAAAAATACACATTTCATTCTTTTAATACTTCGCTACACTATTGCTGGTTAAATTTGTCTCGTAGCCAGCGTTTTCAAAGAAGGTATCAGATTAAGGTAAAAGTAGGCACTAGTCATGAATAGGACGATTTAAAGTTAGTAAATAGTACCTTAGTATGTAAACCATCATTAATCGAATGCTTTGGTTCGTGATAGAGCCCCTGAAAAAAACCTTAATTCTCAGTAATGGCATTTAATAGCTCGGTTTTATTTAGGGTACCGTAGCTCAAAAGAAAAAAAAACGGAACCATTATGGGATTATACTGTACTGTCTTTGCGCCACCTGTCTGTCCATTTTATCCTTTTTCAGAGACAAGTGGACATATCAAAATTAAATTGAAATAAATAATGTAGTCAACGCTTGCTCTTTAATGTGGAAAACAAAGCAACGCAAGCAAGTCAACGCAATAAAAACATATGAATATTTATTTCAAATATTGCGAAACTTGACAAACACATGTCTCTATAAAATAATTAACTTTTGTAAGTTTTGCCGAGGGAAGTAAACAGTTAATGCTTTCAAAAAGACGCCTGTCACCTCAGTGTTCCGAGACCACGGCACCTGAAAAAGTGCCGAAACGTCGGAAAATTGTAAAAATGTAAAATAAACGAGTAAAATCCGTATAAAAACAGTTTTTGTAATGTCTAGTGCTCGTGTTAACCTTAGAAAATATGAAAATACTATATTTTTTTTATTATTAATTATGATAAGGAAAAAAGAAAATAGTTTTTAACTAAATCTTTCTTAAGTACCTACTACACATTATAGGATTTTGACCAGAGCAACTTACCAGGCTTTTTGACGGAAGAGTGATTAAGCTCTACGAATCAGAGCGAAAAGCGTAAAAATTCTTCTTACGAAATTGTATGATTCTGGGTCAACGAAAAGTACCAACCCTAAGGGTTAAAAGGAGTAATTACTTACGAAACTTACGAAAGAACTTCTTGTTGACCTAGAAGTTTGTAATTCGACTAGAGTAAGACCGTAAGGCAAATTTAACAAAAACAATCAAAAATTTATTAACATACAACTATGTCTTGAAATATACTTCGGGTACTTCTTTCCGTACTTCTGGCGCATCCTGAGTAACAATAATTGAGTCCCTGACGCAGATAAGCAAATCCTTTCACCTCGATGGCTTGCTCTCGACAGGCTTAGAAGAATATAATATGTTCTTTTGTGATTAAAAATATAGTTATGCCGGTTTGTATCGGCGAATATATTTTTTACAGTCAAGCTCGCAATCGTTAGTGCGGAACTCTGAAGGCGCAAGCCCTACTCGCACTTGTCCTGTTTTTTTTAATGCCGGCCTCCCGATAGACTGATAATCAAGGGCTAATTATGTATGCGGGGTTTTTTCCCTAAATGCGGAACTGGGGTGGGGAATTCGGAAGGTCATTAGAGGTTACGTTTATTTGTGTCTGGTAGCCAAATAGAGATTCTTTTCGTTGATTTTTTTATGATAATGTTCAGGGTATTTTGCTGATAGTATTTTCTAAAAAAGACTGCACTGGCAGTGTGCTACTTTAGTACTGGTATCCCTCTCGCTAAAATAAACGCTTATCGGAGTATCTCAGGAGTTGCTCATTTTGAATGTAACTAACTTTTGTACAGTTAACCTTTGCACTTAACTATCCTTTGTACTGCTTAATCTTTATATTTCGGTTCCAATTGCTCCTGTAATCTAACTGTGTATTGTACTTTCGTATAAAAGTCGATGTGCAGTGAACTATACTAGACCTCCAAATTTTCCATAAGTTTTATAGCACAGTATTTACGTTAATTCAACCAACAGTTTTTTGTTCAACCAACAGTTGATGTTTTAAAATTAATATAACAACCGAAATATTTGAAAGTAAGGTAATTAAGTGTACCTAATAAACGATCGTGAACTGCCTATAAATAAAAAAAAAATACATCTGTTATAAGTCATAAACATAAACATTTAGTCACATTTATTCATCTTCAAATTCATACATAAACTCCTGCATGCATTTGCAGCTAAATGTGCTTTGAACTATATATTCGACATAGTGAACTATATCTTCGACATAGTGAACTATATCTTCGCCTATAATTTTCAAATTATCTTCAAAAAAACCTGTCGAAAACCATAAAAATATCTACAATCGTAAGCCACTGCATAAACTGAAAAGGCGACCAAAAATGGAGCACGATCGATCGCGCACCTAATTGCAGCAAACACGACCGTTAGTGTTTTTAATCGAGGGCCCGCAGTCTATCAGCTAGTTGGGAAGGGAAATCAGTCAATAATGCACTAATTTCCCCTCCTTAATGGCGCCGAGTCCGGCCCTGGCGTTTGGAAATCTAATGGCTGCGATCTACGCGACAGTTTCAGCTTTATGTAAGTATTAAGCGCGCAGTTTTTGATGATTTCCGAGTACAGCGTGTGTTTTTGTCGAAGTGTGGTTTCGGAACGAAATTGGATTTTGTCCGTCGATTAATTTTGAAAAAATGTTGAATTTCGGTAATTGAGTTTCTAATATAAAGTCTTTAGGAAAGTATACTTTTTAAAGCTTTGGTGGTAGTATTGTATACAGCAAGAAACGGAAATGGTATCGAAAATTAATCGTTTATTAAGAAAAAAAAATGTAAAAATTATTAATATATATTTTTTGTACAATCATGAAAGATGCAGCAAATACGACTGATGGGTTTGTATGAAAATGATAAACATTTCAGCATTTGCTCATTGGATGTAGTTAAGTAAAGTCACTTTCACTAGATTCTGAAGAAGCATTTTCTGGTTTGTTTAAATAACACGTTATATAGACAATTTTACAAGAAACATGATTTTTATCATTAACTAGCTGACCTAGCGGACTTTGTAGCGATTCTTTAATATATTTTTATTTTTCTCTCCGTAAAAATCATCCTCCTACTTCAAGGAATATTCTAAAAAAAGAATTAGCGAAATCGGTTCAGCTGCTCTCGACATTTGCGCTTACCAACACATTCAGTGATTAATTTTTATATAATAGATAAATAGTGGTAAGAATAAAACAAGAAAATCATTAATTGTAACATATCTAACATATTTCATATTCAAAGATAACCCGTGCTTATTGAAACGACACTTTTAACATTTTGAATACACTGTTAGTTAAGTTATCTATAGTCATGAAACGAATGTCTCGCAAGAAACTACATTAATTACAATTTTATATTAAACTTCTTCAACTCATTTTGTGATAGACAGCTAACAGTACAGTACCGAAATGTGTAGCAGCTCAAAGGTATAGTTTGGAGCAATTATTTCACCATTAGAAGAACCTTACCAAAGGGTAGCAAATAGGCTATTTGGATTATTAAATTTTTTACCCCATAACGGGGTAACGACTCCACACCATTTAATTTATTTCGTAATTCTGTGAATTACTAAAAGAACTTTGTTGTTAAGTATACACTTCAAAGCTCGGAAATTGTAACACTTGCTTCGTGTACTTTATATTTAAATATTTTGTTCATTATAAAAGCGAAATGTTTACTTACTGAACGTTACAGTTGCTATTTTCACAGATTATGTGGAGAAAACGCTAATAAAGACTCTACATATTTTTTTACACTTACATTTATTTATTATTATCACTTACGCATAGAATAACGTAAGCAAGCAATAAATGGTTTCCTCTAAATTCCTCACTCATTGAAATATGTGAGATAGAGTCTGTGTTTTGTAAAACCTTTTGTTTTGTGAGTCTTCTGCTAGTTTTATATTATTACAAAAAAAATAAGTTTTTTACGCGCTCTGCCAACTACTAGCCCCTATTTAATTCATAGAAGAACTTTGATTTTATATAAAACAGTCGGTGTTAAGCAATATTTATTTGAGTGCATCCCTACAGAGAAAAAAAACATTAAAAAATGTTGCAATAACATATCAAAAATTAAAATGGCTTGACGACCTATATTAATTGTTGCTGGGATGGTGCGAGGTGGCTGGAGATAGGGAGAGATAGAAAAAGTAGGGAAGGCCTATGACCAGCAGTTGGCAAAGGCCTCCCCCTACTCGTTTTTATTTAGCCTTTTTGTGTAAGAGAGGCTAAGTAAAAAAAAAGAAATCAATAAATAAATAAATAAAACCCACAAAACCACTTAAAAGTTCAAATAAAGAACGAATAATTTAAAACGTCGTAGGACTAAACATGTTCCTATTACAAACTCAGATTGACATGTTTCAGGAATCGCGTATTTTAATGGTATACGTCTGCATCTATAAACAGCTGTAGGTACTGCGCATCGCGGACTAGCGATGCAGGTTTCCTCACGCAGTTTTCTTTTATGGTAGTATTGCTACTAAAAATTCACAAATTAAAACAAAGTAACTGGTATCGAACCCAAAACTTTTCCAATCTGAGGACGGTGTTCCAATGCGCTACAACCGCTCTACTTATCGCCAAACATCTTAAAGAAGGTATTTTGTACCTTACTCCAACAACCTTATATAGTACAATAATTAGGGCCAATAAAGTTGCGTTCAAGTGTAGAATATTAAAAAGGCCCCATAATGAGTGGTACCTAGGTAACGCGAGCCCTAATACAACTCCACCTAATGGACATAAGTAATAAAGGCACTATTATCATTAGCGATAATTGCCGTTACCGCGTGTTGGTGCTTTTCTTTGATATACATCCTAATGGCAGTGTCTTTTGTGACTTTCAAATAGATATAGGGTAGATTCGTACTTTTGAAAATTCTTTATTGCACAATAAATATTTATATATACCTAAGAGATAAAAACTTTGGCCTTTACATCATTAGATGAGTTTATACAGTGGCCAGTAGCACCTTCTGTGGCACTCACACTAGATGGGTGAAGGGTCCACTTAAACGTAAGGAAAGCTTAATAATTGTAAATACTTTTATCCAGTTAACCTTTGGTTATGGTGATAGTGGAGAGGTTAGTACCAGAATAGATTTATTGGGTAAATCTCTAAGAGTAGTTTGTTATTAATTATTGGTATATTATACAAAAGGTACCTTTAAGTAACTTTTTATTATTATGGTTGTGTACGGTTTCATCGAGCAAAGAAGCAATATATCTCCCGATGTGAGTTTGACATTTATATTTACTTACCTAGGTACTTAATTACTTGAAAAGTTGAGAATAGGTTGTTTAAACGACTGTGACATTGTGATACGACAATAAATTTCAGTGTTCTCTTTCAAGTTTTGTAGTAATTTCAAAAGACTAGAATTCGACCGACTAGTACCTACTAATTCCCAATTAAGCTATGCCTGTCAATAAATTATGGAATTTACCACCTCCTCAACGAGTTCGGCTCACAACAGTGGCACCAATCAATCGAACAACGAACGAACTCAACAAAACCGGCCTACTTACCCTTAGTACAGAACGGCTCCCAACCAATTAGTTTTTATAACACGCTTCATTACAGACTGTGTTAATTATTATTGTGCTGACAAACGCCAGTGCTCAAGCCAAGACCTAATTAATATGGCTGATTTTTATTTTGCCGCGCTTTTTTCTGTCAGCAAATAGGGTGCAGGGGGGAAGCGTGTGTGTGGATTTGGTTGCGCGCGAAAATTCAAGAGTTCTGTTTTTGTTTTTTTCTTCGTAAAGGCGCTCTCAAAACAGCCAGCTAATCGTGGCTGGAAATAAATTCTGATTTTACGAAGAATAATTTGAATAATATTCGAAGATGTTAATTCGATTTTCAAATTATAGAATTTGCGAAAATTGATTGAGTTGGAGGAATAGAATAATTTATTGAATATTATGCTAATTCCTTCTTATCGGGATTTTTTTACTGAACAGTTACATTTTGTAAGCGACCCGTATGCTTTCAATTAAACTTTAATAAGCGAAACCATAAATTCACCCACTAATTGGTGCGATTAGAGACTTTAATTATTTTTATTGATTTCTTTTGTAATTTTATCGGGTTCTTTATAGGCGGCCGATTAGTTTCTCTTTATAGTTAGTTGGAATTGATTGTTAACATGTTATTTTGTTGATTTCACCAATTATGTTAGAAAAAGTGCTTTTGTTACGTGTGATTGGGAACACAGTTTTAATATTACGCGTCGTTCCGTAAATCCAATTTCATGGTTTTGTTAGAGCAAATTTGAGGTATGTACTTAGGTAGATGTTTCCTACCTCGAACGTAGAACCACACTGATTCTATATACGAAACGCACGTAATGCGACGTCGGAAGGTCGGTGGCTTGTCCTACGTACGTGATCAGTATTGGGCATCAGACCCTGCTATTACTTCTCGGAGAGCACCAGCATTCTGGATGTATGAAAATATGTGTAATATGTACTGAGAGTGATTTTGGGAACGAATTTTCAGTAAATATGCGCGTGCCCAAAATTAAGAAGAAAACGATTGTATTATCTTAAAAACCTATTTAGAGGCTAAAAATTCCACCCATGCCGGGATTCGAACCCGCGACCTCTGGCTATCCGTGCCAGCGCTCTATCCAACTGAGCTAATGAGCGACTCACCGGCATCAGTGAAATTTCGAACCTCTTTACACTATTCTCTGTATTACGTACAATTGTCCTTAGCACGGGTTAGTGCATTAAAAATAAAAATAGTATGATTGTATTATCGCCATATTTTATCTATTTTATATTATAAATTACATCATATTGCTTAACCAAATCGCTAAGTTGACTTCTCTCCAATTTCAAACAATTATGCAACAACGGTAGCCGTTGACGCCAAATGATCAGACCTGCAACTACTCTGTTCATCGCGTAAAATTTCTGTCTCTTTATATTATCTTTTCCACTTTTCTCTATATATCTGTATTTGTCTGTTTCTATCTATCTCTCTTTGTCTGTCTGTCTGTCTATCTATAATTTTTACTTTCTCTCTTTCACCTAGTTTTGCTTGTAACGTTTATTAGGTAACAATTTATGGGTTACTTTGAATAAAAGCATTTTTGCTTGAATTTGATCTCTTCCTGCCTATCTATATTCTATTTTTTCTCCTCATTAGAAGTGACTTATGACTAGGACCTAAGGTTGATTATTCAAAGTTGCGATCGACCACTAGCAAGCCATAAACTTATACGACGGACACAAAACTGGGTGCCACAATTACCGATTATGACATAAATAAGTATAAAACATGGTATAATGATGACGGTGGCCTCAATATGAGATCATGGCTTGTACACTTGATTTATTTGCTTTAATAACCAGCGCGAAACCTAAGCCGTTTAGGTGACCTTCGCTTTTCCCATATTCATATCACTGCACAGATCACCAGTGTGGTGATCACTAAGAGTGTCCGTTAGATAGGCTACAGGTTTATGGTGACACTAGTTGTGTGCAAATTAGAAGGTTAGAGTAGGTCACTGGAGTTGGAAGGGTTTGCAGCTGACTTGACCCAGATCTGTATTGGCTGTAATTGTTAATAAGCATAATTAAAATGCGCGCTAAAGAAGTAGTGCCGCGGAGTGAGTACAAACGGAAGTTGCATAGGGTGCTAGAGATGGAAGAGTTGCTTTTACCGGACCTTTCTGCAACATCATAGGGTGATAGTTTTTTTCTGTTTTATAATTTTAAATCAAAGCATTTGGACGCCACGGTTGTATCTTATGATTTACGCGTATTTCTGAAACATTAAATAGAACAATTCGTTTTCATTACGAAAAGCAATGTGTAATTTGCAACTACTTTTGTTGTACAAGTACCTAATTACAAAATGTTTTGTTAAGTTTTGTAAAAATTCTAAATAAGATCGTTTTTGCCTTCTTCTTCTTCTTCAGGCTATATTATGTAGTCCACTGCTGGACATAGCCCTCCGCTAATGAGCGCCATAGCACCCTGTCTTCAGCTTGCCGCATCCAGCATCTGCCGGCAGTTTTTTCCCTTGGAGTAGGAATATGGGCGCTATGGCGTTCATTAGGGGAGGGATATGTTGAGCAATGAACTACTACTCGTAATATAGCCTGAAGAAGTAGGAATATTGGATAGATAAAATGTTTAATGTTCTACATAGGATGGACATTCATTTATGTATTGATTTACCGGTTGCGATGTTGGTCTGTATGTTGTTTTGTTGTATGGTCTAGGTGCTGGCACAAGTCAACTCCATCTAAAATTTAAAGTCCCGGGCACTATATCGGCCAAGGTGGTCCCTTCATCTATCTGGTGGGAGTGAAGGTGCCACTGGGCGCTGTATAAATCATCTCATTACATACATGCAAGAGCTATAGTCTTTATTGGGTTAGCGCGTACACCGTGAGCATAACTTCTTATATATCTGTAAAAATAAATCGTTAGGACACCTGAGTGTCTAAGGCATTCAAATACCTCAGCGCTTGAAACTGCCAATCCGCGGTAGTTACATACCTATATAGGTTACATATAAAAATGTCATTAAAAAAAAAATAGGAAACTGAAAAGACACTGAAGAGGAAATTTGTTGACAAACACAAACTACAGTTGGGGTATCTCAGAAACGCATTTTTGAAATAACCCTACATGACTGTCCAGAAATACTTATATAGAATTTTATATAGTGTACAGAGGCCACTAGAGGCTGAACATCTGGTCTACTTAGTCTACGCGTGGCTCCAAACGAAATCGCAAGGAATGTTAATCAGCGCCAACTAGGGAATTGTTTAGTGCTTTTATAGCTGGACTAATTATTGTTTTGTGCAAGTTTCGGCTGCACTTTGTGGAGGTAAGGATGTCTCAGTAATTATTACTATGTAAATAGCGAGAAATATGTAATTATGGCTGTGAACTATTCTAAAAAGCAATAGATTTATTGGAGTGCAAAAGTACATGCGATCTGCCAGTAAAATAAAATGTGGTCATGCCATTTCTGCTACAAGATAACTTATTCAGTCATATGACGTCACAGGTCAGTATAAATAGCTACATCAGGAGAGGTTTCTAAAAACCAACTCGGATTTTTAGTGTTTGAGAAGTTACTCAGAAATTAATAAATTTTAAATCTTTCGTGTAGGCAGTTTTTGTAAAAAGCAAATAATAATTCATTTTTAAAATAAGCCACCAAAATGGTCAAAAGGCCAAAAGGAGTTAGTGACGTCACTGGTCAGTAAACCAACAGATGTCAAGTCAACTCTCGGTTTCTCGGTATATTTACTGAACCGTGACGTCATTATAGACTCAACCAATTCTAACCGTTTTCTATAAAATTGCTTCAGATATAAAATTACCAAATTTTATCCGGTGTTTGGTTTTTTGCACAATTGATCCATTTTTGTAGTTAAAATGTCTTCAATCAGTTTAAAACATTCTTCTTTGTGTGCCGTCTCCTATAAAAATTTGACCAAAAATTTTCCTTTTCGAGGCTGCTAACACCGTTGTGTTACACCTAATACTATTACTACCATTTAGTATTATATCCACCAATTTTAAAAAGTTTACTGGTACAATAAAGAATTAAATAATAATAACGCTGCCTTGATAGTCTAGTGGTTAACACGCTTGAGTATCGAAGCTGAGGTCGAGGGTTCGATTCCCACTGGAGGCTGCCGTATTAGATCAGTACACATGGCCTCAGCCTGGGTGTATTTCCATGTTTGAAATGAAATCAAATGAAAAGATTGTATTCAAAGTAGCACAGAAACTGCGGCATAATGAACGTTACAATTCAAACTAGGTGTCCATTTCAAAATCTCGTTCATTTTGGAGAAAAAATGGACAAAAAAACTCCAAACTTAGTCTTTTCAAAGTCCTTAATTAACATAGTTTACATAATTATTATAAAACATAGAACTCATACATTGTACTGGCTTGAATTCCAGACCTCATTGTCATCTAAATAATCCTTTATGTTATAGTAGCCCTTTTGGCACAAAGTGTGCTTAACACAATTTTTTGAACCGCGATTCAGGCAAGCTTAATATATCTTCAGGGATTTTATTATTGAAGCGTATACAATGCCCCATGAAGGATGTATTAACCTTTGCCAGCCTAAATAGTGGGAGCAAAAGTTTATGTTTATTTCTAGTATTTACATTGTGTTGGCTACCTAAAGTTTTGAAGTTACTGATATTTTTCCTAACGTACATAATGTTCATATATATACTGACTGGCAACTGTCAGGATGTTAGTTTCTTTAAAGAAATATCTTAACGAATCTCTACTAATCAGCCTATAAATGAATCAGATCGCTCTCTTCTGCAAGACGAAGATGGTCTCAATGTCTGCTGCCCACAGTAGTATGCCCTAGGAGTGACCAGTCAAACCATCGGTATTTATGAATGCATACTCTTTCTTTGAAAAAAGGCATGTGCCTACGGTGGTGCTTTGTAGACTGCATTACTATACATGTAGATACTGTCGAAATATACTTAAGCGAAGCGCTCGTGGCCCAGATGAACCGAGCGATTGGAATCAATCACTTGAGTTAGGCAACAACAGGCGCAATCAGGTGTTGGATGGGTGACCGTTCCGTGACTAACGCTAGTGGCATGATCCGATCGTCTCGTGCTTTGCAAGGCACGCTAAGCCGTTGGTGATGGCTGCAATTTAATGGCAGCCGTGTAGACATATCAGATGCCTCATGAGCGGCTTGATAACTTCTGACAGTAAGGCCCGCCACTGTTTTACTTACACTTGTCTACCCGGACTTGGCCCCCGTAGAAGAGTATGACCTAACCTACCTGCTATGCATACTATGGAAGTAACTCAAATAAACAAGCCTAGGAGTTGCGACGTAAGTTAGTTCCCTAATTCTTTTGACTGCATATGCTGCTGAACTAAGCCAATTTGCTAATTTTTCTCTTTGTGATGTCCTTGCCTGCTTACGGATACCATAGCACAGGGTATCCTAGTTTGGGACCAGGATAAGTGACTATGTAGTGTGGCAGGCTTGACAACTTAAGATAAGATAAGAATATTCTTTATTGTACACTGGAAAAATAACAAATACAAAACAATTGCAAATATACATAGTATAATTGGCGGCCTTATTGCTAAAAGCAATTATTACTATTAATAACACAAACACGAAACTAGTATTCTGTCAGGCCTTCTTCTGTCTGGAATCTAGTCTTGTACGATAAGTTAAATGAGGGTGTTAAGCTTTATATTTACAAAATACTGTAGATTTTTTTCTCGATGGTATTAATGTTCAAGGATGAGCAGCGAAGGTCAGAAGAAAGCAACTGACGATGCGAGTTCTTAAATCACAATGATTTAGGGCCAGTTTCTGAATTGAGAATTTCATTAAGTAAATAGTTAACAGTAGTGCTGTCTCTTGGAATTTCTCAGAAAAGAGCGCGACAGAACGTTACTTAAGTATGTACTTACTGAAATTCTCAATTCAGAAATCGCCCTAAGCTCTCCAAATCAAAGCGATACCTGGTCAGACTCATCCGATAAAAAAATCATATAAGTGAATCCGGAATCAAGTTAATACTGCTTCCTAAAGTTTTATTTCACAAAATTGTCAAGGGCCCTTAGATTCTGCGAATACTCGTACATTAATTAAGTTCACATTACTAAAATTAGTCTTCTGAATCAGAGAAAAAAAACATGTGAACGGACTTGGGACTGTCACGCTACAAACTGAGAATCGAGCACAAGCCTCCTTAGTTTAACAATCGCACTAGCTATACGTTCTACAGTCTATTTATTCTTACTTGTCCAATTTAGTAAACAAGATTCTAACCTTAAAATTGAGATTAGATGCCTAAACTAGACATTTTCTCGCAAATTCATGAACTATCATGAACTATGTTTATAAAATTGGCAGCGTGTTATCTAAGAGTGTTCCAAGTTACTTCATTTATGGAAATATGGCAGTTTCGGACTAAAAAGTCACAGTTTGAGGGTAGAATCTTATTTACTAAATTGGACAAGTAAGAATAAATAGACTGTAGTAACTCACACGCAGAATTAACTAACGCAACGAAGCAAAGTCAATAGCGCACCGCAAGGCGAGGCCTGCATTAGCTGCTAATTACACTTCGATTATGATCGCGCGCCGCGACGCTGCATATTTTATCGCAGGCCCGAATTGTTCGCGCGCCTATTGTGTCGTGTGAGTGCACCTTTAGGCCGGCTTCACACATCCGGAATTTTTATCGTGTCGAATTCTTTAGGCCGGTCTCACACGTGAGATTTTTAGAATCTGATTTTGGATCAGTAGAATCTGATTAGGAATCTAAGTTCCTAAACATAACCTTGATATATAAATACATGTTTTTTATAACCTATCTTTGGTTCGTGGCGCTTCGAAGCGCTCGTGGCCTAGCCAAACCGAGTGATTGTAATCAATCACTTGAGTTAAGCAACAACAGACGCGGTCAGGTGCAGGATGGGTCACCGTTCCGAGACTACCGCTAGTGGATTTTTTTCCGAGCGCTTCCCTGCTTCGCAAGGCACGCTAAGCCGTTGGTGCCGGCTGTCACGTAATGGCAGTCGTTAAGCCATGTCAGAGGCCTTATGGGCGGCTTGATAACTTCTGACAGTAAGGCCCGCCACTATCTTACAATTCTCCGCCAACCCGGACTTGGCCCCCGTGGTGGAGTATGGCCTAACCTTCCTGCCATGCAGGAAGAGATCCGTGCCCCAGCAGTGGGGACATACAAGGGTTGATATCGATCTATAGTTCTGGGTATCTACTATATGTAAGTGCTAGAGGGAGTTATGTTTAGAAACTTATACTCCTAAGTAGCACTTGCGTTGCGACTGATCCAAATTCAGATTCTGAAAAATTCCAACTGTGTAACACCGGCTTCAGCGGAGGGTGGCGTATGGCGCGACGGTGTTTTTTAGCTTCAGAGTAAGTAGGGGGGGTTTTGTTTGTAAAATGATGTTCATGTTGACTTTTATATTTAGGTCTGTGGTTCTGCAACAAAAATTATTAAATGCTAAGCGCTGGTTTAGTGGATACCTGATTAATTTTGACCTGTCTTATTACAGTCGCCTGTAACGTAAGTTTGAGCTCACGTCGCATATAAGTAGTTAAACGACATACACGCTTAATTAGTACCGACTAGAATTGTCCTGATAATTGGACTTAAATGAGCAATTAATTTACCCAAAGGCCTTGACAATTGCAAATAAGCACAGACCCTATTCTGCGATCTATGAAGCATGTTACTAAGTATCTATAATCCCAAAAATCTGGCGACCTCCAGAATAGAACTAACAGCTTGGACAAGTAAGTCACCATAACCCCAAGAACACTCACACGCTCAAAGAAGACAACAACAGCACACAAATATTGGCACAACACACGCATGAACTCACCCACACACACACAGCCGGCCTAATTGCTTTTGTCATTAATAGTACTAGCGGATACTTCTTAGCGGGAATATTGTACAATTAGTGGTAATGATGTATAATTAGCAGGCACTTTGTGTATAAATAACCGCTAGTGTTTTGCCCGCGACTGCGTTCGTATCACCTCCGTGTCCGAAAGAGTATTTTGAGGCGCTCATTAACATTTAAGGCCACACCATCAAATTACGCTGAGGGTGCTTTTCGCACAACTTATCGCTGTCTCAAGGCTGCTGCTATTTCTGAAATACTGTCTCACTCCCACATTCTACCATTTGCATTTATTATTTAATGAAAAAATAACGCAAATTTCAGACTAATTATGTTTGTAATCCTACCCCTGGATGTCAAGTGAAGAGAAATTGATAATAAAATTAATAATTTTGGAAACCACTTTTTTATGAAAAACTAAGTACCTACAGGAAAACACAAATGTGTATCGGTTATTTTATTATCTAACAAAGCATTTATCACAATAATCAGAAATGTCAAAATATGCGAGCGATACAGCAACCTGAAGGATTCGGAAAGTAAAAAATATATTTCAACATAAATAATTTACGTTCTGTGTTTTGAATGTACATTGTTATCCGCTGTCTTTGGGTCAAGTTGTAGTTAAAGAAAAGGCAGTGATAAAAGCTACCGTAATTATATTCAGACCATATTCTTTTACCAAATCATCTTCTAATAAATTAGTTGGTAACCTAACCTAACCTAACAAGATTCCATGAGTGCAAGAGAGGGTTATTGGGCTCATCAATGTAAACAACTTATATATTATATGGAATCAGGTGTTACTTTGCGAAAATCCATAATAGCATTATAATGTGAAAATTACTTTGCTAAATTCCGCCAAAACTCCCACAAGCACCATGCGGTTAGTTAATGCACCGCCCTCCCTCCCACCTTTTCAAGCAGAAGCAAGACACGAACACACCACCACCGACACCAATACTTGTGTGAGAATTTAAGAATGTTTTCGATACAGTCAACAGTACAATACAATACTATGCCTTTATTTGTCAATTTCTTTATGTCGACTTTTACACGTACGCACTCTAATCTGTTAAGTTACGGGTGACGTAGCATCGAAGATATAAAGGTTTATCAGCTGTGTTACCTTTAGTAAACGTCATTTTTAAAGAGATGAATAAATAAGCCGACTGTGGAATGCTCTGCCACTACTAATAAGACAGTCTCCTTCATCTGCGATATTTAAGTGTAGAGTGAAGGAATACTACCTTTCAATAAATTAAATTATGCAGTTAATTAAATATTATGTAGGTATATTAATTATTTCCTCTTCCCATATATATTTTATTTATTAGTATGTATGTATATCTTAATTATTTATTCATTTAATAATTTATGTATGTGGTTTAAATAAGTTTATATATAAATTACGTAGAATTACTAATGTTAATATTTCTGTATCGCACCGACTACCCGTCTCTAATTTCTCTCTTGTCTCCGTCTATGGTTGCCTGGAAGAAATGCTTTTAGTAATAAGCCCGCCATTTGTACAGTATTTTTTATATAATTTCTGTTACTGCAATTTCTGTGTACAATAATGAATATTGTATCTATCTAAGCTAATATTTCAGAAAAAAAATGTTTTAGACACAGACAAACGAACAGTCCCTTTTTAAGACACAAGTATAATGTCTAAAGGTGTGTGGGTGTGTGTCGCAGTCATTAAGGTGCAATTAGACTTACGTACAGTCTAGAGCTCGAATTGTACGAGCGGTCTGTAGTGCGATGTTATATTTCTATGTTTTTTTTTGCTAAAAACAAATTGATGTTCACAATCAGTTAATTGACAATGACTGCCGGCGGCAATGGCAGCTGAATCATGACCACTCACGCCTTTGGGCTTAAATATTAGGGGCAAGTAAATATGTTTAACGAAACATCCTGAAGGTTTACAATTAACATAGCATAACATAACATTTACATACAGGCACATTGCTGCGGGATTCACACTAGGATACCCTAGGAAACAGCGACTTCACAAACATGTAAACATCCAAGAGCTGGGCTTTTTTTGTCCCCAGCCGGGGTTCGAACCCGGGACCTTTGGAATAGTAGGCAGATGCAGTACCGCTGGGTTATAGAGGTCGTCAATTCAGTATATTTTATTTTATGTAGCCTGCATACGACCCACTGCTGGGCACAGGCCGTCTCTGAGAATAAGGTCAGAACATTTATAAAAAAAAAATCTTACCTTGTTAGTCTAGAGCTTAACTACCAAAATATTGATCTGAGTTCGATTCATTGTGCGTAGCAAGCACTGAATCCTTAAGTTAAGTCCTTACTCTCTCTTTCTAATAGAAGGCTTACGCCCTATAGTGGTACGAAACCACATAAAAATATTAATAAAGTACTTCCTTGCATGCGATAAGAGCTAGTATAAGAAAGAAAGCCTAGTCGGAATTGAGTTAGTCATATCAGTAACTTTGAAACTATTGGTATCCTATCTAAGACAATGCAATTGTTATTGTACCATAACTATGTAACTCTGATTTTGATGAATAAATAAACAATCTCAACACAATGCAAATGTTATAGAAGTAAACATACACTTTCATTCTCAATAATATGTCAAACGTTACCTTATACTATTTTTATTTTTAATGCACTAACTAATTTTTTAGCATCTGAATAGGTTTTTAAAAACGTTACCTTAAGCCTTACCTTTATCGTTTTCCAATAGGGGGCATTGTAGGACGTTCTACAATAACATCCCTGAAGATAGTATGTTAAAAAGGCGCCTCACAAGGTGATTCCATTATAAACGTAGATTGGTTTTAATTTTTAAATGCAGTGAAACATTACCTGTGTTTTGAGAGGACACGAATTAAGGTTCGATCGTTCGGACAATTACGAATAACTTCATTGAAGCTTTTTGGGGCGCTAACTAACGCCATCATCATTCATTATGTCCCCACCGAGGGGCACGGGTCTCTTCCCTGAGGAAGGTATAGGCCATACTCCACCACGGGCGCTAAGTCCGGATTGGTGGAGATTTGCAAGACTAGACGCTGGTTTTACATTCAGAAGTTTTCAAGCCGCCCTCAGGCCTCTGACTTGGCTTAACGACTGCCATCTATCGACGGCAGCCGGCACCAACGGCTTAACGTGCCTTGCGAAGCACGGAACCGTTCGAAAAGTTGCCACTAGCGTTAGTCATAGACGGTCACCCATCCAAGCACTGAACGCGCCCTATGTTGCTTAAACTGCGTCATCGTTTAAGATCACTCTAGGCAGCTGGGGCTACAAATTAACCAATTGAATAAAAAACGATAACTTGTTGTAGGTACTATACTTTTTTTTTAAAAGTAAACAAAGCAAACGACTAATTGTCATACAAAAGTTATTTGGTCTATATTTACATACAACATGTCGGTTGTAATGAAATTTTCCAGTAAGTTCCGAGACAAATCAAGGTTTCATTTGCCAATGCCACTACAAGTTGAAAAGGGTTACTGTGATTACTTTAAATAATATTTGAACCGCTCGTGGGCTAGTCCGACCGGGTGGTTGGAATCAATCACTTGAGTTAAGCAACAACAGGCGCGGTCAGGTGCAGGATGGGTGACCGTCCCGTCACCACCGCTAGTGGCATTCTTTCTTAGCGCTTCCGTGCTTCGCCAGGCACGTTAAGCCGTTGGTGCCGGCTGTCATGTAATGACAGCCGTGTCAGAGCTATTATGGGTGTCTTGATAACTTCGTAAGGCCCGCCACTGTCTTACAATCCTCCACCAACCCGGACTTGGCCCCGGGCTGGAGTATGGCCTAACCTTCCTGCGATGTATGAAAGGACCCGTGCCCCAGCAGTGGGGACATACAAGGGTTGATATCGGATGGTAACGTTTTAGCTAATAAACAATCGCGATTAGATCGTTTAATATTAATAGCTTTGGTTTTTGTAAATTTTTTCTCGACCATGATCATGTTTGAAATGAGCGCTTATAGTGACTTATAGCGCTCCAACCTACGACCTCTGTTTTGGTAGCCAAGCACGTTACTATTAGACCAACGCGGCAGCCGAGATTTGAAGGCATTACAACGTATTACGTATAACTACAATTCATGGTTTACTTTAACAATCCGACGTACATTGCGAAGTCCGTTAACCCACAGATTAACAAGTAGGGCTTGGCTTAGCAATGTACATCGGATCGCCATAATAAACTATGAATTATAGTTTAATGAACCGAGTGCAGGCCCTGTTTAGTGCTATAACGTCATTTTCAATTATTTCTCCTAAAGCGCGTGTGTGAGTGAGGTTTGCATGTGTGTTTGGGTATTATTAGTTGGTCTCCTAATGGCCTTAAGTACGAGATCGTTTAGTTGTACTACTTAACTTTATGTATGTGCGGCTAGTGATTGGAATCAATCACTTGAGTTAAGCAACAACAGGCGCGGTCAGGTGCAGGATGGGTGACCGTCCCGTGACTACCGCTAATGGCATTTTGTAACATGCGTTGCTAAATGTAGGTACTTATATGGTGATAGTACAAGCGCTCGTGGCCTAGCCTAACCGAAAGATTGGAATCAATCACTTGAGTTAAGCAACAACAGGCGCGGTCAGGTGCAGGATGGGTGACCGTCCCGCGACTACCGCTAGTGGCATTTTTTCCGAGCGCTTCCATGCTTTGCAAGGCACACTAAGCCGTTGGTGCCGGCTACCATTTAATGGCAGTCGTTAAGCCATGTCAGAGGCCTTATGGGCGGCTTGATAACTTCTGACAGTAAGGCTCGCTACTGTCTTACACTCCTCCACCAACCCGGACTTGGTCCTCGTGGTGGAGTATGGCCTAACCTTCCTGCGATGCAGGAAGAGACCCCCATTACGTAATGCTACTTTTTCTCATACATGAACGGGGGTAGGTAATTACAAAACAGCCTAATCAAGTGCCAGCCAGCCTCCCAGCAATCAGCCGTACATATTTCCCGGCGGCAATTGGAAAAATATAATTACGAACATAATCCACGACAAATTGGATTAAAAAATGGGCAGATGAAAAAAAAAAGTAGAAAGTGTTTTAGGGCGCGTCATTATTTTTTGCGCGGGAAGGGTACACGGTAGCTAGCGGGGAAGCACAGAAGGTTCGCAGGGATTCTTGCGGCTAAAGAATAAAAATGTATAATCATCACACTCATGATTATACATCGCGGTCAGGTATGGGATGGGTGAGCGTCCCGTGACTACCGCTAGTGGCATTTTTCCGAGCGCTTCCGTGCTTCGCAAGGCACGTTAAGCCGTTGGTGCCGGCTGTCATATAATGGCAGTCGTTAAGCCATGTCAGAGGCCTTATGGGCGGCTTGATAACTTCCGGCAGTAAGGCCCGCCACTGTCTTACAATCCTCCACCAACCCGGACTTGGCCCCCGTGGTGGAGTATGACCTAACCTTCCTGCGATGCAGGAAGAGACCCGTGCCCCAGCAGTGGGGACATACAAGGGTTGACAACGAACGATCACACTCATATTTTAAAGGCGAAAATGTGTGAGTGTGCGAGTGTGTATGTTTGTTACTTCTTCACGTCTAAACTGCTGCAGCCAGTTTAATAAAATTTGGTATGGAATTAGCTGACACCCTGTATTAACACATAGGCTACGTTTTACTGCGGGAAAATATATTTTACTGTTAATCTACAATTTATTTTCCCTAATAATCTGCGGGTAACCCTACGGGACACAGCTAGTTATATATCCTTGTATTTGTTATACATTAAACGGGTCTATTCACGATTATTTATAAAGTAAAACGTAATTACCTTAATTCGCAACGTTTTGGGAGCGTTGCAGTCGCCGTGGTCACGGGTAAACTGAAGTGGCGAGTACAGCCAATTATTGTAGTTAGTTCAGGTGGTCTACACTAAACCGCTTTTAGATCTTTGGACGGACCGCCACATAAGGTAATGTAATTACGTTTTACCTAATAAATAATCGCAATTAGACTCGTTTATGAACCCTATGAACCAGCATCACGATACGTTAAGAAATACTATATAATTATGACTTCGAAGTTTGACTCTATTCTCGACGACTTTGTTTTCTAAGTTATGTATATTTGTGAAGTTATAGTAGCAGTACCATTCACTGACCGTGAAGGAAAACATCGTGAGGAAACCTCTCGGAGGTGTTCGAGTATTAGAAATTGTCAATCCACGGTGGGCACGCGCGATTCAAACCCACGAGAGGTCGTGGGTTTGAATCGCGCGTGGGTTTGGACGCTGGCCTCCCAAATGTGAGGCCAGCGTCCTACCACTCCGCTAGCATTCCTCATAACATGTGTGAAAATTGTACATAATAAATTTTAACTAGTGAAATATATCCTTTATCCGCTGGCGGTGATTAGACCTTCTATGGTTAGATATTTTGGGTACCCGAGCCGTACTAATTACGTCAGATGAATCGCTATACGGTATGTAATAACGCTAATTAATCGATCGGTCCGCTTTCTGACAACTTTTTTTTAAAAACGCTGGTAACAGTACGCTCCTGTATTCGGAACATCGAGCATGCCAGTATTCTAGGGTTGTTAAAAAGTTTTGTTCGAAAAAAGTTATCAATTTAGCGCTGACACAGAACACCACGATTACAATTATTTTGTGTAAGTCTTATAAGTAACTATTTACGACGATTATTATTTAAATTATTTATTGCATACTTATTTCGCACATAGGCGAGCCTGGACACAAGATAAGTAGATTTAGAGAGTAGTACAATTTACAATATTAATTTAGTCATTAATGATCTCGATCTGTACAAAAGTTTCTCTATAGTGAAATCGTGATAGCAGTCTGTCTCTGGCAGAGTCTACCGGTGGAGGTACGGAAAGCCAAATCTCTACTCACTTTTAAAACTAGGCAAAAGAACACTATTGCTGTTAAACTATTGCGGTTATTTGTAGTACTGTTCTGCTGTTATTGGTGTTTTATTTATGTCCTGTCCATGTGTTTAGCTTGCTAAATTAAGTAATTATATATTATATACTACTTCTTAGTATACCCTGATTTTTAATTAGGCGAACAAAAGTGACATTTGAAGGGTTGCCATGTTATCGTAATTTAAAAATAGTGTTGTAGCCAAAGTAATAGAGTATTGAAAGGTTAGGATGCTAAAAAGAAATATTATTGTAAATGAAAGTATCGCTCGTAGCCCCGGCTGCTGCCCGAGTGTTCTTAAACAATCACCAAGGTTATGCAACATAGGGCGCACTCAGTGCATGGATGAATGACCGTCTACGACTAACTCTTGTGGCTTTTCCCGAGCGGTTCCGTGCTTCGCAAGGCACGTAAAGCAGTTGTTGGTGGCGGCTGCCGTCGATGGATCGCACTCGGTGAGCCAAGTCAGATGCCTTAGGGCGGCTTGGAACCTTCTGACAGTAAGACCAGCCACTAGTCTTACAAGTCTCCACCAATCCGGACTTGGCCCACGTGGTGGAGTGTGGCCGATAACTTCCCTACGGAAGAGACCTGTGCCCTCGGTGGGGACGTAATAGGTTGATGATGAAATAAAAATAAATATTCTTATTCACTATTTATTTCTGATAATTCACTTTCAGAGTCTGAATCTAAATCAGATAAATAAATAACCACCTATTTAAACCTATATGTAAAATTGAATCAAAGATCCATAAATTACCAATACAATTAGATCTTATCAGTGAGCTATAATACAACACTATGCTGTATGCTTGCAACATTAAAAAAAAAGAGGTCGAATACAGCTGTCAGTTTCGTTCGCCTAATTAAAAATCAGAGTATAGTTTATTTGTGTATATTATTTATTTAATTGTCTGGAAGAGATCGCTCTTAGCGATAAGACCGCCAATTGTATAACATTACTTAGATTTAATAATCATGGTTGTAATATTTTTCTGGTTGTGCAATAAAGTGTTCTCTATCTCTCTATCTATCTATATTATTGTACAGTTAGTATGTATCTTTTTACAGTTAGTATAATAACTCTCTTAATTAAGCATGTGTAATTCATATAAATAGAAAATCATTTGATTTCTTTGTACTTAGTATTTCTTAATGATTCGCAATACTCATACATAGCTATATATGTTCTTTGTACGTCTTCGTCGTTCTCCAATATATTGCTCCAGTCCATCCAAAGGTCGTCTGGAAGAGTTCACTTTTAGTGATAAGGCCGCCGTCTGTACTTTCAGGTAAAGAAATATTTGTGTATTTTCCTTTTTTATGTACAATACAGTTTTCTCTCTATCTCTATCTATCCATTAGGTGTACTTTTACCCAAACCTCGAATTGACTCCAAATTTGAGCAAACAAAAATGTAATTCCTCCTCCGATATCGCGAACAGAGAACAATCGGTAAACTACGATCGCGCTCAGACCGTCACGGAAGGTAAGGGTTGGTACCCTTCATAATTATCCCCCACGCACACAGGCGCACTGGCACAACTATAAAACAAGGCAACTGCTTAGCGTTTTCAAATTAAACACACTAATCACGCACACTAATGCAGATAAGGGGATGCACACACCAAGTTTCGGATTAATTTTAAAATGATCTAACAGATCGGTCTGACTCCCACCAACCCGGACTTGGCACCCGTGGTGGAGTATGGCCTAACCTTCCTGCGATGCAGGAAAAAGACCGTGCCCCAGCCATGGGGACATACAAAATTGATATCGAGATTGGTCGGCCCTGGAAGCGCTAATAAGAAATTAAGAAATTCAGCCTTATTTATCTCTTATTTCAGTATTAATTATTAAAATGCTCTTACCGATCGGTAGACCTCGAATAAGATATATAAATATTTTTTTGCTTAAAGAAACATCTCCATAGTGTGGCGCAAGTGGAAATAAGGAAATTTGAGCAGAAAAGTGCCGAGATTTAAATGGAATACGATTTGGAAGCACTATTTTAAACTATTTTGTTGCCAAACAGTAGTTTTTAACCTACCTGAAAAAATGGAGTGTGATTCACATGCGTATTTTTTATTTACATATGCCTAAATTTATCGATAATTCATCCATGATCATCCATCCATGAAAGTCATTATTTAATCCATGTAGTGCAATTTCGTTTATTGTAACTTTTGATTGAAAGAGTGTACCTCGAGATAATTTATCCTACAAAAAAATGGTCACGATTTGTTGATGAGATCCACGAGAAAATTATTGAAATCTTCGGTTAGTGTGTTTTTTAATAAAAAAAAATCTATACTAACATTAAATTGTGTATTTCTTTAGGGATAACACACATTTGTGTGTGAGATGCGGGCTGACACGTAACTCTAATCCTGCAAACTATCTGCGCTCAGCCGCGCTAGAGTGCGGCGGTCCTAACCCCGTACAGATGAGGCGTTAGGATCGATAGCGCGGCTGTGTGCGTGATGATTATAATGAAGGGTTGAGGGGTTGAAATTAAGTGGCTTGGGCCGGCCGCACGCCCCGCTCAGTCGGCAGCTCAAGGCATTTGGTAACTCAAATGATTTTCTGAAATTTTTGACGTATAAATCATTGCCCCGCCGACCGACGATCTTAGTCAGGATGAGGATGGCGAAGGACAGAAATGAGAAGAAACAGAAGACAGAAAATGACGGGCGTTCGGGGAGGCCTATGTCCAGCAGTGGCGAATATGGATTGATTGATTGATCATCTTCTTCTTCTTCAGGCAATATTATGTAGTCCACTGCTGGACATAGCCCTCCCCTAATGAGCGCCATAGCGCCCTGTCTTCAGCTCGCCGCATCCAGCATCTGCCGGCATGGTTGCTCATCTTACTCATCATTAATCTGTTAGCTATCAAAAGTTAAATTTCAAAAAAATTGTCCAATCGCAATGTTGACGATGCTCAGAGAATAAGCGAGCTGAAGTGGCAATGGGCTGGCCATTTCTCGCGAAAAACCGACAACCGTTGGAGTAAACGTGTTCCTGAGTAGAGACCGCGACTCGACAAACGTAGTGTAGGACGCCCTCCGACCAGGTGGGATGACGATCTGCGAAAAACTGCCGGCAGATGAGATGCCGGATGCGGCAAGATGAAAACAGGGCGCTATGGCGCTCATTAGGGTAGGGCTATGCAGCAGTGGACTAATATAGCCTGAAGAAGAGGAAGAATGTTGACACGAGATTAAAATTCAAGAATTTATTGCCAATACTCTTTCAAAGCCTATATGCGTTCCACCGCAGGGCCTGTGCCCTGCATGGTGCAACGTGTTTCCTGTGTCTGTATTCTTGGTCAATGTCACCCGGTTTACCTGGGTAGCATTGACCAAGGAGAAATAGAAGAGGAACTCTAACGGGGAGGCATTTGCCCAGTAAGGAGCCATAATCATGGCCAAAAAAATCCTTAAGTTATTTCGTAAATAACGTGCAAACACTATCACTTGTCTGACACTATTCTTAATGGTATGGTATTTCATCTCGAATTAGTATAAGGAACCAGTATCCATTAGTTTGTGGACGTGAAAAAAGAAGATAGTCATGTACTCCAACATGATAAGTAAAGAAGTTTTTAAGTAATTGTTATGGAAAAGATTGAGGCTCTTCTCTTCAATGTATCCTTAACTCAGCCTTAATTTACTGAACAGAGAGCAAGTATAGAAAAAGGTTGATGTGCTGTTGGATGTAATGCCGCAAAACAGAAAATTATGCCCAAGCAACATTAAAAGCAGAACTCTTTGCCCCAAACTTTATGGCGACAACATTAGCCATTACTAACAACACTTATAAAGGAGTAACGTCTCGTCTGTCCATATTATCATAGAGCAGTAGTTATTTCGGCCGAGTAGGGTCGCCATCTTTCGTGGGGTAATTAGTACTAATTCAAAAGAGAATTTCGGTTGGGTATTTTAGTTGATTATTTCAGTCGCATGATTTTCATGTTAAATGTGTCAAATAACCTAGGTGGTTAGAGCTAATTGTGACAGTAATTATGAAAGCAAGATGTGGCCGATTCAAAGGGGCTTTTTCCTACACAAAAGGTAGATGGATAGAGAACACTTTATTGTACAACAAGAAAAAGAATACCTCCATGATTTCTTAAGTATGTTTAGTTTATCTAAATACGAAAACAATGTTTTACAAAAAAGTAAACCCAGGTACTTATTTTAAACAGGGACTAAACCAGCTCGCCCTAGAACATCCGATCCGAGGCAGCAAAAGTTGCGGGGGGTATAGTCACTTATGTCTTTTTCCTCAAAATAATTTGATTTGTACCGATTTTCAGGTTTCTTTTTTCTTGAGGATGCAATCATCTTGTTTTTTCCACGAAAGTATTTTCCGTGAAACATTCTTTTAGTTAACAGAGACGGTGAATTTATTTTCTTTCTATGAAGTGTTACTTGCATACTGCCCTAATATTTTTCATACGATTGGCTCGAAATCCAGTCACCAGCGCACTTCGCTTTGCACTTCGCATACATTTAAGAACCAGCGCTTGTCCCCGAAAAGGCCATCGCGTGGCCACCGCATGCCTGAGGGAGGGCCTCTACAACATTAATTTCGCGAAATGAACCTAATTTACATTTAAATAAGGACTCGCCTTAGCAAGGATAAGTTGCGAAACTAGCGGGCGGGGGTGGGCCGAGCCACGGCATTTCATTACTATAATTGAATTCGAACGCTCCTATTTATATGACGAGGAATCTATTCGTTCAGTAAACCTAGGGTTGCTTGTGTACTTTTAAGTACTTTTACACAGCTGCCCAAACAGTGTTCTTTTTAACTCCACTACTGATTTTAATTTGAACGCTTGAACCGATCTAAAAGGTATGGTGAAACTTTTTTAGTTGTTCTTTTTATTTTTGCAAGAGTCAGTTTTTTTGTGAAATCATTGAATTCAGTGTCATGGTATTAATGTAGCGCCAGTAAAACAAATATTTGTTGTGATTTTGCACTTAACATTTTATTTCCGTGCTTCGCAAGACACGTTAAGCCGTTGGTGCCGGCAGTCACGTAATGGCAGTCGTTAAGCCATGTCAGAGGCCTTATGGGCGGCTTGATAAGTTCTGACAGTAAGGCCTGCCACTGTCTTAAAACCACCAACCCGGCCTTGGCCCCCGAGGTGGAGTATGGCCTAACCTTCCTGCGATGCAGAAAGAGGCCCGTACCCAAGCAGTGGGGACATACAAGGGTTGATATCGAACACTTTAGAAGAAACTCGTGTCCATTTGGTGTGATTTCGCGTAGCCTTTAAATCAGTTTAATGCAAAACATCGCGGGAAGCGGTCCAACAAACCTAATTAAAAAATCTTGGAGCCAAATCTCGAGTGGTCCATCGAGATTATTCGAGATCGACTTATCATCCTTTCAGACGGAGACAATCAATATCAATATTAAAAACTCTCCAATTTAAATTTTAATTACGCGCAGAATTATCATCGAGCCCGATCGGTGGGTATATCGCAGGACAGTCGTTAAGACGCCCTACAAAATCGCTTTTTTAGCACTCCATTTATCTATATAAGGTTATTTCTAAAATGCGCAATTTAAATGAGTCTTTTTAAAACAAATTTTGTACCATGAGTTTTTTTCTCTAATTCATTCAATATCGAGTCACAGTGTCTTTATCGCACTCCGCCAAAGATTATTCTGACTCCTCAAAAAAGTTGTGTTTGCGGTTTGTGTCAAATACCACGTGATAAGGTTTTTTATGAGATAATTATGTGAGCAGCATGAACTCTATAGATAGACAAAAGGAACCGGGATTTTCTATAACGGTCTATAGATAAAAGTGACTGCTTTCTGCTATTTTCCTCTCGCTCACACACTATGCCATGCCATCTAAATCGTGGAAGCAAGAGCAAAACAGCCGCCGAGGCATTTTCGTGTTCAGACAGAGGCTTATTTTATTTATTAAATTTTACAAAATATGAGAAACATTACATGTTATAATATCATGTTGAAAGCTTTTATTTAAGCAGAGAACCTAATAAAAATATTTAATTTTCTTTCGGAAATCAAAAACTATCGATCGAATTAACTCAAATTGGTTCTTCACTAACTGTGATTTAAAACGATTGAGGCTTACAAAAATGTTAAAAATGGTTCGTCTCACCTTCGCTAAGTCAATCTCAGGATAGCCCCATGGGCGGGTATTACAAGGCCAATTATCATCGTCGCGTCCCCCCGCCCAGACAGTGCCGGCGAGAAGTTTTTAAACTCCCAGAATTACCCGCTCGCTAAATAATTCATTCCAAACCCCGCACACTATAAGTACTAAGATTCGAACCGAAAGGGGTGTAAGTTTAATCCTTATAAATTTCCTTTTTACACAAAGCAATATAAGTAATTAGCATAATTTTGTTGAGTAAATGAAATATGGTAATGAGGGCCCCCTCTTTGAGTCTTCACCCCTTTCTGGGGCGGTGGGTGCCCCCCCGGGCCCCCTGTCGCCGCATCCGCGTTGCCCGTCATTCGATGTAGTGCTGATTACAATTAAATTATTCGCCATTCAGACCTTCCCAGCCGTTTTGTTTTGATTTGACGCTCCTCGAGCCCCGTCTCGTTTGAAAGTTCGATGGAGGTAAACAGATAAAAATATATGGTTACAAAAAAGAACAAATTTTAAACTTTAAAAAGTTATATTTACTCCTTTAAATAACTATTTTTATATAATACAAAAAAAACTGGATTTAAAATAAGGGTGCACTTTAATGAAAAAATATTAATTTAAGATAAGGGTGCACTGTATTTCAGTATAGATGACAAGATCACAACAGATCTTAACCAAATTTGTGTGAAACGACCTTTATATCATAAACATTAAATCGAATATCGAATATAAATAATTAAGGCAGAACTTCTTCCTTTTTGTAGCCGGTTATATAAGAGAAATAGCCAATAATGTTCTGAAGCATTGACCTTTGCATCTACGTAATGAGATGATTTTTACAGTATCCTGTGGCATCTTCACGCACACCTGATGGGTGAAGTCACCAGTCGGACGCTGCAGTGCCTGGGACATTGTTTAAGATGGTGTAGGCTTGCCCAGCACCTATACAATGTTCTGGAGATTGACCCGTAATTTTATTCAATCAATCGTTTCATGAACGACACTTATTATATTGATGAGCGTTGCGTCTAACAACCTCGTTTGTTTATCTCCACGGAACTTTGAATTAAAACAGTGATTATATGTAAAGAGAACTTAATAATTACTTGTTCAAGTCGGTATTAGAATAAGGAAAGGCTGTTAGTTGCAAGGCAGGACCGGAGCGTTATCTAATCTTGCCTAGAAATATCCTATTATTTATAATGTAACTACGGGAAAACACTATAGTAAAGTTACGTATCAGGGCACAGTGTGGGGATTCTTGCTAAGTAACTCATTTAGGCCCAGTTTCTGAATGGATAATTTTGCGAAGTAAACCGCTAACTGTAGTGCTGTCTCTTCGAATTCCTCAGTAAAGAGCGCGACAAAACGTTACTTAGTTCAATTTTCAATTAGTGACTTTATTTTCTAAGTTACGTGTATTTGTGAAGTTATAGCAGCAATACCACTCGCTAACAGTGAAGGAAAACGTCGCGAGGAAACCCTAGAGTCTGAGGTATTTACCTACCTTGGCGGTATCTACGTACTATGGCGCAAGTATGAGGATATGTGCATAAATCTCAGGTCTAAAAAGGTTTATGATTGTATCGAATCTTACGGAAGTCGCAACTTCAAGGTACTTTATGTATGTTTATAATTACTCTACGCATAATATGTAATGGTTTGTGCAAGTATATTATTATCTATATTATAAAAATTAATCGCTGGAGGTGTTGGTAAGCGCAAATCACGAGAGCAGCTGAACCGATTTCGCTAATTCTTTTTTTAGAATATTCCTTGAAGTACGTGGATGGTTCTTACGGAGAAAAAAAAATTTAAAATATTAAAGAATCGACTGCTAGGCGGTTCGAAGTTCGCTGGGTCAGCTAGTTAAGTAAAATTATGCGTATTATGTCATGAAGGGAAGGTGATTTGTCAGGATCGTGGCAAGTGACAGTCATTGATCTCTGCCTATCCTCTGGTATACAGGCGTGAGGTTTTTTTTTTATTTGTTTATTTACATTTGTAACTTACGACTAATGCCAAATCGCTACAAACTTAGTTATTTAATCACTTAAATACTAAAAAACAAACAGAATCATCCCACTTCAAGCATTCCCTTGCATTCTTCAATCATTTTCCCAATCCCTGTGGTAAATATATCACATTGCGGCACCGCGCTGCAGGGAGTTCAGCAGTGCAAGCGCACGCGGCACAGGCGCCGGCTACTGGCCCGTCGTTTCATGTTATGTTATGTATAATTATGTATATCAATATTCATATGCACCTACGCCAATTATCCGTATCACTTTTCCTGCAGAAACTCTCCATTGTCGGTGGTCTGGAAGAAATTGCTCTAAGCAATAGGGTCCCCAATTGTACTGTATCTTTGTAATTATTTTATGTTTGTCTTTTTTGGTGTACAATAAGGAATATTCTTATGTTACCTTATCGTATTTTCAAGCAAAAAACTTCGCAAAAAGAAAGACTTTTTTAAAAACCTATTTAGAGGCTAAAAATTCCACCCATGCCGGGATTCGAACCCGCGACCTCTGGCTATCCGTGCCAGCGCTCTATCCAACTGAGCTAATGGGCGACTCACCGGCATCAGTGAAATTTCGAACCTCTTTACACTACTCTCTGTATTACGTACAGGCAGCGACATCTGGCTTAAGTAAATTGCATCACTTACAGCCCCGACTACCTACTTTGCAGTTAAGATTTTACATCGGAATGATATCACTGTACCCACATGATTATACTATTTTTATTTTTATTGCACTAACCCGTGCTAAGGACAATTTTAAAAACCTATTTAGAGGCTAAAAATTCCACCCATGGGTGGAATTTTAAAAATATTAAAAATAAAAATAGTATAGAAAGACTTTTGTCGACGGTAGTAACACGTCAGTTCAGTTTCAGAAGTCAATGACTCTGCTCTAAGTTCAATGTAAACTTTGACGCGAGTAAGCCGCCACACTACTTATATTTCATTCATCGTTTCTCTTTGTCTGAATTATTTACAGACAGATAGAGTGGTAATGAACACTTTATCACATCCCATTATGACATGACAGTGATATCACACCACACTAATATTATAAAGGCGAAAGTTTGTGAGTGTGTATGGTTGCTACTTCTTCAAGTCTAAACGGCTGGTGAAATTTTAATAAAATTTGTAAATTACATAAAATGTGAAAGTTACTATATATATATATCATACATACATAACCAAAATACGACGCGTGCCCACCAGGGATTAGCAATTTCAAGCGCTGAGGTATTGGAACACTTCTGACACTCAGGTTTTCTCACGAAAAGAACATATGCAGTAAAAAACTAGCTCTAACTAGGTTGAAACTTTAATAATTGCTCCGGCTATTTTTGGAATCAATTGAACTTTTCTGTGCAATTCAGTGTCCATTTTACTTTCCACTAATGTGTTGGAAAACTAAAGGACACGAACAACGACAAGGCAAACTCTGCCTTACCATCTAATAATTAGTTCTAAATTAGATTATTAGCTATAAATACAATCGTATATTCTGTAAGCCGTCCGCACTGAAATGCCTCCACGATAAAAGGTTTTCTAAAACACAACACCACACTTACCCCTTCTTCTGTAGAGGGACAGAGAGGAAGATAGTCGAGGTAGTGGTAGTGTGAAAGAGACAAATGACATTTGGAATTAATTAATTATAATTAAGTTTTAAGTTGACGCGCCAACGGTTACGACTAAGCGTGGAAAGGGTCGGTTCTGTGTCGTCATCGGTTCGTTTGGTGACAGTTTCATTTTTTATACGCAGAAAATAGTCTCAAACATACCGAAGTGAGTCCGCAAGACGATAATTGAAGGCAAGGGCTGCCAAAGAGACAATGAAGAGGTGATCTCAACAATAAAATGAATAATAGCTTAGGACCGAAACTCTAATTTTTTTCTAAGCAGTCTATATACGTTCTACTGAGGGCACAGGCCTTCTCTCAGGGAGATAGTGTGGATTTGATTATCACGCGTGCCCACCGTGGATTTCCAATGGTAGTGGTATTTGAACACCTCAGTCACTCAGGATTCCTCATGAAGTTTTTCTTCACAGTTAGCGAGTGGTACTTCACACATAACTTAGAAAAGTCACAAAAAGTACATGCCCGCATGTACTTTTTGTGACTTTTCTTTTGTGACTTTTCACTGGGAATTGAACCTGGGTCTCTCGCTGCCGAGTCTATTGTTTTACCCACTGGACTACCGCCACGATCAGTAATGCCTCGACTAATCCATAAAAAAAATTGTTACTAAACTTACCGATAGACTGCATTATTATTTAATAGTCTGCCGATAAATTTTAACATGATCCTTCCGTTCAAGCCCAATATTTTGATGCCACACGAACCACACATACCTGGGTAGGTTATTTAATACGTAATTAACCCCTGCCGAAACGGAAGTAGCCCTTAGACTTTCGTCCTGTACGAGTGTGCGTTTAGTTTCGGTCTCGGTGTGCGTGTATCGATTTGGAACTACGGTCGAGATAATGAGCTAGATGAGGGGCAGAACAAAAGTGGCTGGTGATCCTTAATTTGGTACTTTAAGTTCTGGACAAGAGCGACCACAAGCGGCGCTTATCGTCGGTGCAAGTTTGTTGTCTGGTGACCGCGGCTTTTGTATATTTACTTCTAAGAGTTGGTTGAACATAAATGTATGAAAGCTCTACGAGGGAAAACCTTTAGCAGCTACTTGTGTGCTTAGGGCAAGCGTTGCAGGGAGATGTTATTTGAATTTCGAAATTTAATGTTACAATTAAATTGTAGTTGACAAAACGTATGGAATAGTAATAGTTAGTATGTTTAGTAAGGTATGTACTCGTATAATTACAACAAATTACCTTTAAAAATTATACAAAAAATCAGTCACGATTTTCATTCTTTTTACTGGTCCCAAAATCGGCTACCCTGTGCTATGATCATCATCCATATTTATGATGTCCTTGACATATGATATATGGAAATACACCCAGACATAATGTTTGTACGCCACATGTATATCTCAAGCAAGAATCAAACCCACGACCTCTGGCGTGATAATCAGACGTGATTTCGCTGGACCGATAGCAGTCAAACATATTTACGTATTTTGACATATTTTGTAAAGCATATTTCAGAAAACCAAAGTTATCGATATAGCTCAGAGAGATTAGCAAGCTGAAGTGGCTTTGAGCTAGTACCGCTGGAGTAAACGTGTTCTTGAGTGGAAACCGCGACTCGGCAAATATAGTATAGGACGCTCCCACCAGGTGAGACGACGATCTCCGAAAAACTGCAGGATGCGGCAAGCTGAAGACAGGGCCCTATAGCGCTCATCAGAAGGTGGACATAGCCCTAATAAAGCCTGATGATGATGATGATGATATTAATTTCAGAATAATAAATAAATAAATAAATAAATAATAAATAAATATTCATGGACATATTACACAGATCTCGTTAGCCCTATACTAAGTACAACTAAATGACTTGTGTTATAGGTGCTAACTCGACGATAGATTTAATACAATAAATACATAGATAACATCCAAGACCCGAGACAAACTAGAAAAGTTCGTTTCCTAGTTTGACCCGGCCGGGGATCGAACCCGAGACCTTCGGTTCAGCGATACCTTTTGAAGAAACAATAACAGTATGCAGAATTAACTCTGTCGCATTTCCTATATTACCTGTTTGGGTGCAGAGCGTACGTCTGGCCGCAGCATTAGGGTTTTCCTACTTTTGTGAGAATAGAAATTAAATTAGGGAATGATTAAGAAATACACCAACGAGTACTTCTTAATGATTCCCGATACTCATACATAGTTACAAATCAAACGGGTTTAATCGCGATTATTTATTAGGTAAAACGTACATAATTACCTTAATTCCCGACGTTTCGGCAGCGTTGCAGTTGCCGAGCAGACGGAAGTGGCGAGTACGACGGGAATTAAGGTAACTACGTTTCACCTATTAAATAATCAACACCAAGTCGTTGGCAGGGCTGGGCGATATGGGCGACATATGGCCTCCAGTGGGCTTGCCATATCTCTCGAAGAACCGACAACCGTTGGAGTAAACGTGTTCTTGAGTGGAGACCGCGACTCGGCAAACGTAGTGTAGGACGCCCTCCAACCAGGTGGCAGATGCCTGCCGGCAGATGCTGGATGCGGCAAGCTGAAGACAGGGTGCTATAGCGATCATTAGGGCAGGGCTATGTCAGCAGTGGACTACATAATATAGCCTGAAGAAGAAGAAGTATAGGAGAATTCGAAATAAAATACCTTAGGTAATGAAATAAAGAATGCTCAAAATAGTCTGTAAAAAGTGTTGCGTCGAAGAAACCTAAAAAAAACTCTCCTTTCAGTCTATAAAAAATCCGAAGTCGTGTAACAAAAGTTGTTATATTTAAATGGCAAACTTCACTTGACGTGTTTCAGTAATTGCGCGCCTTAGAGGTACAGTCAACACTGTATCAACTTTCACATCCATACACTCTACTCAGTTACGTTAAGGGCGGCTTTGCTACTAAAATGTAAAGGTTGACCCGCTGTCGATTGTAACTACACGTAAACCTGTAAAACGTGAAGGAAATATACTGAAAAAAATGACGCACTTATCAAATCACCTGCGTCATTCGAAGATTTCTTCTGGGTTTGAGGTGTTTCAAGAACGATCCAAAAATATACAGTTTCATTTTAAAAGTCGTACCCAATAAAACACTCCAATGTCACTCAAATTACTTCCAGCGCTTTGGTTATGTAACATTTCACGTATACATCTGTGTGCAAAAAAGAAATATACTGGACTACTGGACTTTGTTGTACAGATACGTGGCTCAATATCACTGTCACGTATCAGATATCCACCGAAATGCGGTATCCACTATGTGAGATAGACATTACGCCTCGCATCTATACGGCAGAGCTAAGTAAACATCCGTCACCCATATGTATGTATACGTTAAAAGTTACATACTCAAGGCGCAGGTTACTTAGATAGAAACTCACATTCATTGTTATGTTTATAAAGTCGATTTAACTAAAACCATTTTAAAATCTTTTCGGCCAAGTGGTCCCAGTGAGCACTTGTTGGGTAAGGATGGAGTGGTAGCTGATTTATGAAAGGAATACCTGTTACGGAGCTCTTTTAAATCCGTCTTAAGAGTATTTTAGTGGTAAACCCTTTTATAGATATGATTGTTAGTTTCGAATATTTTTTCAACAGACAACAGTCTCATACTTGGGCTGTCGTTCATTGGCACTAGGGTTTCCTCACAATATTTAGCTACCGGTATTGGTACCACATATTCACATATATACGTAACATGAAAACAAAGTCATTGTTGCACGCCGGGATTCAAGAGTAATCAAAGCAAGAAAAATTGAAGACTGACTTATTTGTGCGGGCACTACCCGCACTACTATCCACATAACCCAAGGTTAGCTGGAAGAAAATACTCATTAGTATTAAGCTCGCCTTTGTACAAATATGCTTATTGTGCAATAAAGAATTTTCTAATCTAATCTAATTTGTATTTTTTTTTGTAAACATGCCTTCTCTCAGAAAGAGAGAGTAAGGGCTTACTCACCACCCGTGTCCACCACGGATTGGCAACTTCAAGCGCTGAGGTAGTTGAACACCCCAGACGCTCAGGTTTCCTCGCGACGTTTTCCATCCCAGTTTTTAATTTTTTTTATTTTTTTATTTATTTACGGCACATAACTTCTTACTTCTGACAGTAAGGCTCGCCACTGTCTTACAATCCCCCACCAACCTGGACTTGGCCCCCGTGGTGGACTATGGCCTAACCCTCCTGCGATGCAGGAAGAGACCCGTGCCCCAGTAGTGGGGACATACAAGGGTTGATAACGAAGGCACATAAGTGTAACAAAATTCATCATCATCATCAGCCCGGTAAACCCCACTGCTGGGTATAGGCCTCTTCATTTCCACGCCAGCCAGTACGGTCTCGCGCTAGTCACTGTTTGCCGGCCACTTTGCTTAGGTCACCTGACCATCTGGCTGCTGGTTCCCCCTCCCACGGCCGCCACTCTGTCACTGCCTTCGTCCATCTGCCATCCAATGTAATAAAATTAAAAAAACCTGGAAGGTTTATGCGCGATTTATTTTCGGAGTGCACTCTATACAATACACAACAGTTTATATTATATAATATGGTAATAAACATTAAGTTGATTAACTTAATCCCGGATTCACTTACTTGCTTAAGTAAGTGAATCCGGGATCAAGCTGATAATATGTGGTGCTTAAGAAGGTAAGTTCGAACATTAGTTAGTGAGTTGTATTGTTTTCCATCCCAGGTACTATAAATTCACAAATGTACATAACTTGGAAAACTAAGTCATTGGTTCGAAATTATCAGGATTACGCTGCTTGATAATTATCACCCGTATAAGAAAGTAATTTGCTATATAGTTTCACAACAAATGCATTATACGAGTAATTTGGCCAATTCTAACAAAAACAAATAAATTTTATGATTTTTATTTAAAATCCAATACAAATTAATATATACTAAATTGGATTGACCAAAGATGCCAAAGGAATATTTTCATCCGATGATGTTTCTATTTCCATTGGCTGGATTGCTGTTGTAGCTGCAGCAGAACTTATTTGTTGACCTAACACTAACAGCCAACTAAGATCTTGCTGCTTGCTATTGTTTGCTTTGCATAAACATAATTTTTGTTATTATCAATTGATAATTATCGAGCTATTTTTATCTTTTTTTTTATTATAAATAAATAAATAAAATAAATAAATATTCATGGACATATAACACAGATCTCGTTAGCCCTATACTAAGTACAACTAAATGACTTGTGTTATAGGTGCTAACCCGACGATAGATTAAATACAATAAATACATAGATAACATCCAAGACTCGAGACAAACTAGAAAAGTTCGTTTCCTAGTTTGATCCGGCCGGGGATCGAACCCGAGACCTTCGGTTTTACAGTCAGCGTGCCACCCCGCTGCGCCACCGAGGCCGCCTGTCATTACCGTCATCATTGTCACGGATAATTATCCTTTCGAACCCTGGTACATGCGTTGGGATACGAACCCACGACCTGCCTCATTGTATCTAATATGAAGTTATTTTTTTGAACATCAAAATGGAAATTGCACAGATCAGATGTTTCGGAACCTATGAGTACAGTCAGCGGCCTCACCACTGAAAGCGATTGAATGGGGTTTTAGGCCCATTCAGGAGAAGTTGTAGTTTGTTAGTTGCAGTTTGGAGTTTTAGTTAAAGATGAGTAACGTAGTTATTTATTTAATGTCACTTTCACGTGTTAGCTACCCTACGGTTATTTCGTTACTGACTCTATACATGTAAAATACGTATTATGGTGTAAAGCGCTAACGCAGCAAAATTCAAAGTGTGCGGTGTAGACCGTAAAGCGATCTTTTCTAGACAACCCTCATATTCTGCTGTCGAATATAATATTCAGATTGGAGATACAATTACAAGTTAATTGCAATAAAATATCACTTCACTGTTTGACACGCCAGTGGCACCTTACACCATGGCACCACGTCACCTTTAGTTTGAAAGAATAAAATAATATTTAGTATGAAGCCCGCCAATTGTACAATCTTTATTGGTACAATAAATAATTTAATAAAAATACTGTGCCTACTCAATCGCGTGAATTCTAATAACAATACACTTTTTATTTCAAACGCATTGATCACTTACCCAATCATGTCTGAAGTAAATGATGAATGAAAAATATCGACCACCGAGTCTTAGCACGCAGGACAAAGATCAGCCTGCATGCATGGGGGGTGAATTAGGCGTGCCGTCTCGGCTATAACAACAAGGGGGGTCAGAATGCCCCCTCGCCTAGGGTCTGTTCACCCTCTATCGATTTCGGATGAGAAACTGGACGAGACCGTGGCTTAAATATCAATCGGGCGGCCTTTAGTGGCCTTGCGAGAGTAAGGGTTGCGACGGACGATACTCTTGAAGTTTTGTAAGTAAACTAGCGGTGATATAGGCCTCTGCATCTACGTAATGTTAAATGTATACTTTGTACCATGTATACTTTTTTTTACATTTACATATTATTATTATTATTAAATTCTTTATTGTACCTGTAAAGATTGTACAATTGGCGGGCTTAATACTAAATAGTATTTTATTCTAGCCAACCAACAGGTGACGTGGAGAAGATGGGGGTAGTCACAAACGGTGAGGTGATATTTTATTGTCAAATATATATTTTATGTACAATAATTATAAACATAAACATATACAAATATAATAATTAAGCACATGTATAAAGATGAATAGATAGACTTTATAAACATATAAATAGACTTCATAATATTTATATATTATGCATACATACAAGCACATACATTGCTTCTGGCCCCACTCTAGGATACCCTGTGTCGTGAGAACCAGAAACAACGACATCACAAACATCTAAACTTCCAAGACCTGGGCTTTTTCCCCCAGCCGGGATTCGAACTCGGGACCTCTTGCATGGTAGGCAGACGCGCTACCGCTACGCCACAGAGGTCGTCAATGAGATGACGGCCACGGTGGCGCAGCGGTTTGGCACGCTGACTGTAAAACCCAAGGTCCCGGGTTCGATCCCCGGCTGGGTCTAACTAGGAATCGAACATTTCTAGTTTGTCTCGGGTCTTGGATGTTATCTATGTACTTATTGTATTAAATCTATCGTCGAGTTAGCACCTGTAACACAAGTCATTTAGTTGTACTTAGTATAGGGCTAACGAGATTTGTGTAATATGTCCATGAATATTTATTTATTTCTACAGTGTCCAGTGGTATCTTCACTCACACAAGATGGATGAAGAGACCACTCGGGTGCTGCAGTGACTGGGACATGTTTTCAGACACCTATATCATCCTGAAAGGTTAGTTAAATATTGTTGTCAGAATGTTTAGGTACCTTGTAGTCGGCCTAGTCCACAACATATAATTATGTTATAAAAAGTCGTGCTGATATTTTTTAATCAATTCGTGCAGAGCCAACTAAGCCGTGGGTTTCTTCACGATTTTTTTCCTTCACAGTTAGCGTGAACGGTGAAGGAAAACTAACGGAAGTAATATACAAATAGGAGGATCCTGCGTGAAATGAAGACACCGATAATAGGCGTGACGACGTATCGAATAATGAAAGATTTAACGATATAGAGGAAAGTACATATTATATTAAAAGGAACATTGATTTATTGTAGACTTTTAGTCCGGATCTACTTACGGGTGTTGTTATATCGGAAGAGTCCGACCAGGTTTCGGTCCGATTCGCAGAGCTTAATCATGGTGAGCAGAGACGGAGCTCGTGTCGTCGGTTGCTCGTCTCACACTAACAACACCCGTAAGTAGATCTGGCCTAAAGTCTAAAATGTGTTGTGCTTACGAAAGTGTTAGTTCAAAAACATTGATTTAGTTTTACGAAAAAAAAGAGATTATGTACCTATGTTTTTAATAAAATAAAAGATTATAATGCTGCTATGGCTGAAAAGCCATTTTGACTGAAACACCTATAACACCGAGTGACGTCATGTTTAGTAGACTTAACTCGTTCTTTGTTGTGACTACTAGTGATTACGATGTTAGCTACCTGGGCATGACGTCAGATTCGACGCCATGACACTGCGAAGTGTTTTCCCACAGATTAAAAATAATTTTAGACTCTTAAACCCTCTACGTTATCAACACTAGTATGTCCCCACTGCTGGGGCACGGGTCCCTTCCTGCATAGCAGGAAGGTTAGGCCATACTCCGCCACGGGGGCCAAGTCCGGGTTGGTGGAGAATTGTAAGACAGTGGTGGGCCTTACTGTCAGAAGTTATTGAGCCGCCCATAAGGCCTCTGCCACGGCTTAACGACTGGCATTATATGACAGCCGGCACCAACGGCTTAGCGTGCCTTGCGAAGCACGGAAGCGCTCGGAAAAATGTCACTAGCGGTAGTCACGGGACGCTCACCCATCCTGTACCTGACCGCGCCTGTTGTTGCTTAATCAAGTGATTGATTCCAATCACTCGGTTTGCCTAGGCCACGAGCGCTTCTCCCTCTAAGCTTTAGTTATTTAATGAAGTATAGGGTTTATTGTAAATAATAAATATGTTCCCACTTTATGGAAGAGGATTTAAAAATCTTTCGTCATGCCTCGTATTATGTCGAAAACCTAACAATGAAAATATCACAAAACAACACTCCTCGTGGACTTTTAAGCGGGTGAAGTGCCCTCAAACATCCAGGAAATGAGGGGAAATCCCCCGGCGCGAGTCGCAAATAAACAATTCTTACAAAAGTCGGGACGACGTGTTTTATACTTATAACACGGTTCGTCATTTAAAGGTGCGTTCTGACTATAGATATATAATTCTACTTAGTTACTGTCAAAAGAAACCTTGTGGGGCCAGAAGCAATATATTATTATACTATATTGCACACGCAACAGTAAACAGGACATTACATAAGAAATAACATGTACAAAGGCGAGCTTATCTCTGTACGAGATTTCTTCCAGCAAACCTGTATGTGCCTGAATGTAAATGTTTTGTTTTCTTTTTATAAAGGGCGCGAAATAAAAAAACGCAAGCTCATTCGAGAATCCTACTTTCGGTTTTTCTTGGACTATAAATTAGAATAAAATAAAAAAATAAACACTTTATTATACACAAAACGTTTTAAAGAAATGATAAAAGATTAAAAAATAATTTCATCTTAAGATAAGATAAGATAAGAATATTCTTTATTGTACACTGGAAAAACAACAAATACAAAACAATTGCAAATATACATAGTACAATTGGCGGCTTACGTAATCTTACGTAAGTTTGTCTTGCTAATAAGAAAAGGTCTCTTCTAGACAACTTCCAGGTTCACCTCATCTTGTAAAACTCTGAAGTAGTGAAAAGAAGACAAAGCGATGTTGTAAAACATTTGACAAATACCGAAAATGTAATGCCTTTTTAAAAAAAGAATATCTTTATTAGGAGGCAAAGATATTGAGCTAATGTTGCAATTTGTCGCCTAGGTATATCGACACCTATTCACCTAATTCATAGTACTCCAAAATATCAACGTGTCACACAAAACAACGTATAGTTCACGTATTTCAAGTATTAGACTAACTTTATTTAATACATTCTACTATATACGAACAACTGAAAAGAATCCGAGCGAGGCGGCCTCGGTGGCGCAGCGGTTTAGCACGCTGACTGTAAAACGGAAGGTCTCGGGTTCGATCCCCGGCCGGGTCAAACTAGGAAACGAACTTTTCTAGTTTGTCTCGGGTCTTGGATGTTATCTATGTATTTATTGTATTAAATCTATCGTCGAGTTAGCACCTATAACACAAGTCATTTAGTTGTACTTAGTATAGGGCTAACGAGATCTGTGTAATATGTCCATGAATATTTATTTATTTATTATCGACCAATCCGTCAAAACTATTGATTTGATCACACAGTACAATAGGTACGCCGAATCAGTCTACATTAAAACCGACCTTAACGAAAGCCAAATTTCACCCTCACACCATAGACAACGAGAGCCCAAGTGGCGCTTGAGGCGCCGCACGTAGCGTTAAAAAAAACATAACAAGTTGTGAAATCCGTAGACACATTCAAAGGATTCTTGTGGAGGGTACAAGCGAGCCCGGTGGCGGGGGCCGGTTGTATAATTACTAGTTAAGATCGAGTTTAATTAAACTACGTTGAGAACGGACTAGGTCGATTTGCTTCCTAACTTTTGGTTTATACGTAAATATATTTCGAAAGACAGCAGCATAAGATTAGAAAAGATAAAAATATTCTTTATTGTATACTGGGGAAAAAACAACAAACAATTTACAAAAAAAAAAAACTAGATAAATTTGCAGCCTTATTCCTAAAAGTAATTTCTTCCAGACAACCTTACGATTTACATATTTCATTACATCTGAACCATTTAGTATCTAACAGAACAAAATTGAGTTTGGTGTTCGGTTTCCAAAATGAGAAAAACCATTATGAAAAAGTAGCCTTAAAAACTTTGGCATTGATATCTACGATTGATTTATATACCCATCTAGTGTGAAGGTGCGAAGGTAAATAAAAAACAATTAGAATTAATTTACGTTCTTAATAAGAATCGCATAATGCATTCATATCGATTCCCAGTCCCATTTAAGGAAATCAAATTTGAACTAATAATTTATTCAAACATCAACAAAAAATCTATAATCAATGTCCGATGTGAAATAATAAGTAATTTATAAAGCTAGATCTCAAATAAAAAAATTAAATCTATAAGCAATGTCTAAATTAAAAAATCTCTAATCTAAACGCGGCCGAACGCTCAAAGTAGCGATCACAACGCCCGTTCAACAAAACCCCGATTAACTCCTCCGCGGTGTCGGGCGCTTCCCGCCCAAAGCACATATTTGTCCGCGCGCCGTTTTTGACATTCCCGCCTCTCGCCTCGGCTTTCTTCAGGGCTGCCGCGCGCTGCGGTGATCCGTGCTATTGACTTTAGGGTTGTCAGCGACTGTTTATAACGTTTTATTAAAATAACGTAAACGGCGAAACACATTTTTGTTCAGTACCGATAAAAAAAAATTGCCATATATATATATTTTAATGCACTAAACATTCCACCCATGCCGGGATTCGAACCCGCGACCACGTAATACAGAGAATATTGTAAAGAGGTTCGAAATTTCACTGATGCCGATAAGTCACCCATTAGCTCATTTGGAAACAGCGCTGGCACGGATCGCCAGAGGGCGCGGGTTCGAATCCCGGCATGGGTGGAATTTTTAGCCTCTAAATAGGTTTTTTAAAATTTTCTTACTTTTATTTAACGTCTCACTGTAAAGCACTGGTTTACTCTAGGTTTGGGCTTAATCTCCACGCGTAACTACCGCGGATTGGCAATTTGAAGCCCTGCGTATATAACACCTCAAACACTCGGGTTTTCTCATGGTGTTATTCTTTACAGCTAAGGAGCGGTATTGCTACTACAAATGCAAAAATGTAAGTTATAAGTTATAAAAGTCATTAATACATTTTTGTCCTAAGCTTGAACCCGCGGCCTATTGAATGTGAGGCAGGTGTTCTACCAATCGCACTACCACCGCCATATTATTTAACACACAATCTCGACTTGTTGCGGTCAATTTGTATGAACAATTACATAATCAAATTAGTAATTTCGCTCTACTTCTATAGTACTTAGACAAAACGCTCTTTTCTCCTACAATGTGTTATTAAAATAACGCAAAACCTGAAAAAATATTTAGTATCAATTTAAACGAATTCCAATTCAAAATGTTTAAAACTCTCAGTGTGACTTAAATAAATAAATATAGAATACTTTATTGAACCTCAAAAAGGAAATTGCACAGATATTTATTAACCCATAAGTACAAATGGCGGCCTTCTCCCTGTAACCGCAGACATACAACGCCAGTAGAGAAGTAATTTTTTGCCCAAATTTGATCAATAATTAAGTTGCTACCGTAACTTCTTTAGTTAATTTGTATGTAAAAAGTAAAAATATACTAAATAATATTCATAGTAACTGCAGCAAACTATTTGCGTTACAACCGTCTATTTTTATGTTTTATGTATACTTACTACAGTGGGGCTCATCCCTTCTCTCAAAGAGCGGGGAGAGACTGGTTTAGTTATCACGCGTGCCCATAGTGGATTGGAAATATTAAGCGCTGAAGTATGTGAACACCCAGGTACTGAGGTTTCCTCACGATGGACAAAACGTTGATGGAAATAAATATTACAGTAAAAAAAAATTACGGCCTCGGTGGCGCAGCGGTTTGGCACGCTGGCTGTAAGACCGAAGGTCTCGGGTTCGATCCCCGGCCGGGTGAAACTGGGAAACAAACTTTTCTAGTTTGTCTCGGGTCTTGGATGTTATCTGTGTATTTATCTGTGTATTAAATCTATCGTCGAGTTAGTACCTGTAACACAAGTCATTTAGTTGTACTTAGTATCGGGCTAACGAGATCTGTGTAATATGTACATGAATATTTATTATTTATTTATTATTACTGTGTCTAAAATGGCCCAAAGCCAAGGTTGACTCAAGGTACAGATGTCGCTAATCGTAAAAACAACGTAAAAGAATAAAAATAATTAACAGTCAGCGACAACCCTAGCCGAGGCAATGAAAAGTCGGTTAAAGCTAATGTTATCGCGAAATAAAAATGTATAATAAAATACAAACACGCTCGGGCGAGGAAACAATTTGCCGCAAAAGACTGGAAGATTTCATGCCTCCACATCGCGGCCACCGCAGGGAAAAAGCGACCTTATCTTTCAGAAAAAACATTCCGGATTCCTCTGCAAATAATGCGCAGAAAATTCCTTCACTTTTCTTAAAGCTTACAGGCAAAAATCTGCTCTAACTCCACACGAGCAAGGCAGATATTCCCTCGTGTAGCTTTGAGGAAGAAAACAGAGTTTTCATGGCATCCGTGTGAAGCGGGTAGGGGAGCCATTCATAAAGGCTCCTTGTTGCCGAGTTAACTTGTTACTGTGATAGACACGTTTTTATACAGGCTGGCTGTCGGGAATTCGTTTACCGGTTTAAGAAAGGTTTTATTTAGGTTTTGTGGAGCATTTGACAATGTATCACTAATTACCTAGTAAACCTATCCCTGTTAGTACTAAGTAGTTAACTAGTTAGTTCGCAGTGAAGTTGTTTTACTCTTTTATGTAGCTTTAATTGAGTCACACTGGTGGACAAATCTCTTATAAAGAGCATTTTTAAAAAAAAACTGGCCACCAAGAAACTGGAACGGCACGAGTCACAAAAAAAGAAAACAAACTATAAACAAAACACAACTAAGCATCAACCCCTAAACTAACCCGAAAGTGCCAAAGAAAGGGACACTGGCCTGCACGCGCCGCAAGAAAAAAAGAAAACATTCGAAAAAGGAACGCAACAACTCACAACTTTTTCTAATCCCGCACAAGGACACGAGGCCACCTGTTGCGGCGCTCACGTGACTTTTTTACTCAAAGGACTCCTTCGCTCCATTCATGAGTTCCTCCCCCCGCCTCCCCAAGGAGGGTAGGGAGGCTTTTTTTGTTCCCCTACGCGCTCCCGAGGCGCCGGGGGGCCCGCCTAACCTACGTGCAGTTTTCGAGGTCACGGAAAGGAGTTTTGTTACCTTTTTTCGTTGAACTTTCGGCCGAGGTTTGTGGGTGAAGTTGTGGCTTTTTTCTGCTGTTGGCTGCACTGTCACTGTCATGCAACGCTGAGCACTGGGTTTTTAGAGTTTTAGAGTGCATCTACGATATTATTAAACCAGACGTCTGCGTGAAGGTTTTGTTGTCGCACCGAATGGAAACGCTTTTTCATGGCACTCCTCGTAGTCTTGTTAACAAGGCTTACCGTTTTAGTTTTTAACTTGGCTTCAGAATCACCGAAATCTGGGTACCTACTTCGTTTTGTACTACTTAATCAGAACAAAATGTATGCAATAAGTTTTTATGTAAATGATTAGGCTTTATTTTACCCTAGCTCTGCTGTGCTCCTATTAAATATTGATGAAACATTTTTTTTAAATCGATTATAACTATTTGTTCATGTTAAGTGTTATCTTTTTACACCATCTCTTAAGATAAGATAAGATAAGAATATTCTTTACTGTATAATGGAAAAATTGTTACAGAAACAGCAGATATTAAAGATAAAATACATTTGGCGGCCTTATTGCTAAAAGCGATTTCTTCCAGGCAACCTCAAATGCCCAGGAAAAATTGCCGAGAAAAAACGTGTTGTTAAGTGTAGAACTAAACTTAACTTTAATATTTGCTACAGTTAGCTCTATCACTTTGACTAAATGCATAATTAATATTACCCTCATTTTTCCCTTTTTTCCATATTTGCTGACATTTGAAGTTGCTCTAGCACTATGTACAGTCCGTTAGCTTTATTATTATTGTTATATTTTATTGCACACGAAACATTAAATAGGACATTACATGAGAAATAACATGTACAAAGGCGAGCTTATCTATGTAAGAGATTTTGATATCTTTTAGAATTTACCTCGGGCTCTAGAGTAGGCTTCGGTTTTCGCCGAAAGCACACGAGTGTAATACTACTTCCTGCTCTGTATAAAACTTTTGTTCACTATTTTAAAAAGTTATGTAAAATTATAAATAATTCCGGAGTCATTTACCTGAATTTTTGTCGGAAAAGTTCGACCAGATTCGCACTGATGCGAGCTACATCTCTTCTTCGAGAATTTTCTTCTTTCACTCTTCGAATAAGAGCAAAACCAGGTCGGACTCTTACAAAAATAAAGTTTGTGATTCCGGAATTAAGTTAATAATAGTTACGTAAGGGGGTTGTTCATATACGTATTCCCTAATTTCATGATGCCGGCGCTTCGCTTGGCCATTTGGGTATTTTGTAAATGTTAACCAGCCATTGCCTTGTATTTTGATGAATATATGGCACTGCTTTCGTAAAATCTACAATGTATTATAGATCGCCGACTAATATGTGTATACAAATAGCCAAGTTAAGCGCCAACATTAAGATGAATGGGGTGTTTAAACGGAGTTTGCAAGTTGGTCCGGTAGAATTCAAGAGAATATCGTCACGCTAACTGTAAAGGAAAACATCGCGGGCAAACCCGTAGCTTGGTTGACTCCGCACGTTCGTTCGTTATCAACCCTTATATGTCCCCACTGCTGGGGCACGGACCCCTACTGTATCGCAGGACGGTTAGGCCATACTCCACGGGGGCCAAGTCCGGGTACATTATACGTGCTCCGCACGTATTACTACTTTCCTGTGGGCTAGGCCGACTAAGCTGTCAGGATGATGTAGGTGCAGGGAATGTCTACACCATCTAATAGAAAAAATGTCCCAGGCACTGCAGCGTCCGAGTTTACCCTTTACCCATCTAGTGTGAGTGAAAATGCCACTGGACGCTGTACAAATCGTCTCATTACGTAAATGCAGAGGCTAATGTCATTATGCGTCCCACTTTAGGGCACAGGTCTTCTCTCAGAGAGAGAGAGAGAGAGAGTGTGGGCTTAATTACTACGTGTGCGCATCGCTTTGCATCGATTTAAGACATTATAATTATAATTATTTTTTTACTGACTGTGCAATAAATCGTCCTCTGTCTACCTATCTATAGTTGGAGCTGAGAGTGTGTATTTTCGAGGCAAACGCAAAACCTCTCCAATACAGCATAATCAAGTCAATGTCAGCTAAAAAAACACGCGTCTCCGTCGAACCAATTATTAGATCATACCGAGGAAGGATTCTAATTAAACCGTACGCCCGATAGTGCAGCTCTGTAGACTGAGTAATTTACATTAATCCAATAATTGCATGGAGGTTCCTAGTTAGAAATTCAAATGAGATGATGTACAGCGCTAGGGGGGTTAAGCTGTCTTCGGGGTGTGGTCACATTGGGGCTCGGGACGCGAGTGCCTAAATGCGGTTTTTTGCATCATTTTATACGTTTTCAAAATTTCTTACTGTGGTTCTGTTTCGAATACCTCACGCCTGTATCCCAGAGGGGTAGGCAGAGACCAGGGACTGCCACTTGCCATGATCCTGACAGATCACCTTCGCTTCATCAACGTTCATAAGTCTTTGCTTGCACGCACGCCGGTTCCGGGTACTTGTTATCTTCCCCTTTGCTAATACATCCCCTATTTGGTCGATGTGTGTCCGCCTGGGACGTCCCTTACCGAGTAAGGGACGGGATGGGACGGGACTTGAGTACCCAAATGCGTTTTTTTTTGCATCATTGTATACATTTTCAAAATTGCTTAGCAAGGTTCTGGCGTAGCAAGGTTTTTGAAAATGTATAAATTGTGTATTGAGTTGCACTATAATAAAATTGGTGGTGAACACGATGTTTCAATTACGCAATCGCTTTTTGAAACGCATAAAACATTGCACGACAGTGACATTGCTGGTGAACAGGAATTTTTGATATTATCATACGTTTGATTATTAAACGTTTTTAAAACTGACTACTATGTCAGAATATCTTTTTCACCAGAAATTTTATTGTCGCGCCACTCACTCGCTTACTTCGAAACCCTAATTTTGTCTTCTTTGTGTCTTGAGGTGATTTGAGAAAACAGCGAGTTTGAAATAAAAATATTTCACCGTAAAAACACAGTGATATAATTTGTTAGAAACTCGCACTTTTTTCTTAGTTCGATATTATCTTATCTAGCAACTGAAATTTCGTCGCACTTCTTGCTTTGCCAACCACGCCTTGGCGATTCCCAAGTTGAACTGGTTACACAAGATACAAATCCAGACAGGTTAATTAACTTAAATAAGTGACAGTGTAGAGTCAGCCTTACATCAGTAGGGAAAATCATACCGTAAAGATATCGACTTAGAGTACGGATTACAATAATGTATGCAAACACAAAAATATAAGAGACAAGTCTTCTATACGCAGACTGAGTATGGTAGTTGAAGCTGTGTTTGTACGAGTATCAATGATATCGAATACTTTTTTGTTTGACATTTGTCATACCCATTGGCATAGAAGCGAGAGAGTTGGGTGGGTAATTCATTCCCACCCCAAATGTAATTTGAAACGCTCGTGGCCTAGGCGAACCGAGTGATTGGAATCAATCACTTGACTTAAGCAACCTCAGGCGCGGTCAGGTGTACGATGGGTGACCGTCACGTGACTACCGCTAGTGGCTTTTTTCCGAGCGCTTCCGTGCTTCGCAAGGCACGTTGAGGCGTTGGTGCCAGCTGTCATGTAATGGCAGTTGTTAAGCCATGTCGAGCCCTAATGGGCGGCCTGGTAACTTCTGACAGTAAGGCCCGCCACTGTCTTACAATCCACCACCAACCTGGACTTGGCCCCCGTGGTGGAGTATGGCCTAACCTTCCTGCGATGCAGAAAGAGACCCGTGCCCCAGCAGTGGGGACATACAAGGGTTGATAACGAACGAACGATTTAATTTGAGTATGCTAGATTAAACTAGATTTTCTTGCATGAGTGATATCGAAAAACTTTTTTGTTCGTTACTTGTGATAGCCATCGGCATAGATGTATGGCAGTCGGGTAATACCGAACTGAGAATGGTCTAGGTTCTAGGATGTTGGGTGCATACATGTTTTAGCGCATACATGGTTGGCTATCGCATTTTGTAAGTATAGTGGTAGGTAAAGCAACCTATATACATCCTCTGTAGGGCAAAAAAAAGTCTCAACTTATTAATCACCGTGCTCGCCCATCGCAGATTAGAAAGGAAAGAAAGACATATATTATAACAAGAAGACATGTCACAGAAACAAAATAAACAGGTCATGCACAAAGTAAAGTTGAATGCGGGGCTCCATGCAGTAATATTCCACGCGAATGGAAAAAATGAACATATTTTTAAACCAACTTCAAAAAAGGAGGAGGTTCTCAATTCGACGCTTACATTCCTTTTTTTACAGATCGTTCTTGCAAAAATATCAGACCAATCTCTCAATCATATTAATAGTAATTTTTAGGACCCGTGGCTGTGATCCTAAGGTAACAATTCCAGGACTTGAAACGGGACCGTTTCAAGTCCGTGATTCTAGGTTGTCGGTAGTGGGCCCTTAAAATCGCTTTTACTATTGTTACCGCACGGGGCCCCTTAAGAGCGAGGTGCAAGTTGGCATTAGCGCATTTATAGATAGATGTCCTAACGATGTCCTTAAAAGCAGTCGCAACCGCCATATTAATTATTAATTAATTCTGCAATTTCACCGTTTCAAAAACAATCCGTATGGCATCTCGTTCCCTCCCTTTTCTTTCTCTTATATCCCTCTCTATCAGCCATATGCGTATCTAAAGCAGTTTTGAAACAAAAAAAAAACCAACTGCGAATAATCGAGATTATCGAAGCTACAGTTTTTTTGGAACCTTAACTCAAATTACTAATCCGCTGATGGGTGAATTGATAAAATTTATTTCAGTTAGGTATAACTTTAAAAATATTTATTTACAAGCTTCAATCCTATATTTGTAATGTAACGAGTAAAGTAAACGGATAACATGGGAATACTTTACTGTAAATAAAATGAATACAGACTGCGACAACATACTAATTTAGGACATTAGGAAAGGAAATAGATAGTACCTATAAGATTGAAGTAATTCGGTGCATATGTATAATTCTTACTTGTATTTCGGAATATAAAATGTAAAAAAAAAAACTTTAACTCTTGTCCAAAGACGTAAACATGAACTTGTAACTACTTCAATTCAGTTTGGGCGTATAGGCTAAATTCATTTACAAACACACACGCTTTCTAACACCCGCAAACCGTTTGCGTTCGCCGTTGTCGGTCAAAAATAGTGAGAAGGAAGAGGAACTTTCCTTCAGCCGGCGGTTAGGGGGGCTTGATTAATTAAATTATTATGCTAATGTGTCCCGGAGATTTGTGGTCGATACTTTAGCAACACTATTTTGAGAGATTGCGTTGTATTTCGCTTCTCAGGCGCTTTACAAATAATATTACCTGCAGATAACAATAAGTAAACTATATGTATAATCGTTCGTAGCCCCGGCCGCCTGAGTGATCTTAAACGATCACGAAGGTTAAGCAACATAGGGCGCGTTTAGTGCATGGATGGGTGACCATCTATGACTAATGCTAGTGACATTTTTCCAAGAAGTTTCGTGTTTTCCAAGAAGTCAGAGGCATTAGGGCGGCTTAAAAACTTCTGACGGTAAGACCAGCCACTAGTCTTGCAAGCCCGCACCAATCCGGATATGGCCGTGGTGAGTATGGCCTATACCATTCTCAGGGAAGAGACCCCACCCCTCATTGGGGACATAATGGGTTGATGATGAAACCATATAAACTCGTATAACAATAAGTAATGCAGCCTGTTTATGGGGTCATTTGCAGATATGGCCCAGAGTGACTTAAGTTTTGCTTTAATTATGCTTTCACTTAGTTTAGATGGACTTTTAAAATGTTTTCCATTTAATCTCTTGACGATGCCTATCGTGATTTTTTTAAATGTTTGTTTGAATATTATCTATAATATAAAAATGAATCGCCGAATGTGTTGGTAAGCGCAAATCTCGAGAATTCTGTTTTTAGAATATTCCTGAAGTACGAGGATGGTGCTTACGGAGAGAAAGAATAACTGTTAGGCGGTACGAAGTTCGCGGTATCAGCTAGTAGTAAATACAATTAAGACTTCTGGCAATAAATAAATAAAGTAAACATATTATCATACGCTTAGAAATTTATTGGAAGAAAAATTTTGCGGCGCTTGTCGATGTTTTATCTATCTAATCCCGTTTTATCCCGGTTCCTTATAGACTAATATTTTGTTGTTTTTACAACTCGTTTTTGGACAGCACCAAATCAGGTAAATAAATTTTATTCGATTATGTACAACCACTAGCGGAATGTCACGAAATTTAGATAATTCTAAAGTTAGGTACACAAAAAATACAATAAAGCAAAAAACAAATAAAAAAAAATTACGAGTACATATACAAAATAAGAAAAAATATTGTTTCCCGCCACAAGGCTATCGTTTTGTCAGCATTAGGGTAAACTCGCCAGTCGCTGACCCGTCTACGTTCAACGTAACACAAGGAGGGGGCGGGGGGCTCGCTTGCAGCCGTCGGCGCCTTCCAGCCGCTTAGTTAAACGACTGGTCCCCTACTGCTAACACGGAGTTAGGGGCCGCCAGTCGCGCTGGATAGTGCCGTAGTAATTTCCGAAATCGCTAGCCGACAATCAGACTAGTGCTGCGCCAGCACGCTTCGAATAATTAGATCCCGATCTGCATCTAATTGGGGGGACCGTCGTTTGTTATATAGTCTTGTTTTCGGCTGTGAAGGAGTTTGAAGTTGATTTTGTTCTTATTTATTTTGGGGTAAGAAATATTTTGTTTGCTAGATGTTATGTCGTCATATAAATCTCTAGAATTGTTTTTCATTAAACATCGGGGAAAACTGTGAAGCCACTAGGGCTTACTGTAATAGATATGGATCAATAAAATGATGTTATTTCAAGTTTTTATTATTACTATTACAATTCTTTATTGCATAAAATTTTGCACATAGGCGAGCTTAATGCTACTTAACATTACCTAACAGCTAACCTAAGTTTTGGAGACAAGATTAGCAGGTAATGCAATATACAATATAAAATTTAATAATTACGATTAATTTAACGATCTACAAGAAATAAGTTTTTTTTTAACTGAAATGTTTAACCATTTGTATTTTTCTATTAATTTATATATCTTTCCTGATTATGCGCAAGGATCATCACTACTAAGCCACAACGTATATATATATATATATATATCGTTAAGGCAGTGTAGCCACATTCAGCACGTCACCGGCTCCAATCAGAAATATAATTAGATTCAGACGGCCTCCTAATTGTGATGGTCTCAAGTTGCGGGCCGCCCCGTAGCGGACTTGCCCGCTGAGGGATCAGATTTAAAATCAATAGTTGACCCAACCGAAACAATTATGTCTACACAGAGCGTTATATTAAGTCACCGGCTGGATATTTTGGACAGCATGAAATCGAGATATAAATAAATAAATAAATGCAATAATATATCATCGCGGTATCACATTAGGTGCATTTACCTAACATTATTCAAGGTCTAAATTCAATTTTTTTTTAAATGCAGCCAGAAAACACTAGCCAGTATTTTTGAAGTTCCAAACTCAAGCTTACGTGTCAATATATGCATAGGCTGAAAAACTCTAATAGTAAGGGCCGCAAAAGAGTCGTTAAAATAAAATACGCGAGCTTCAGCGCGATAAGTGCCCCAGCGCCGCTAATCACCCCATGAATCGACCTCAGCCCATGCCCAGTCCGTCATAACTCCCAACTCAAAAAGTAATACCATCAACTCAGTGTTAACTTAATTTGACTCACTTTAACAAGTCCAATTAAAGGAATTTGTGTTTCTCTTATCTTCAATATAACATTGAGCATAATTTCAAATTATATTTCAAACTTTCCGATAATGAAGGGTGGGCGAAGGGGGTCGGAGACGGGCGAGCGGGGGACGCCACTTCGCTTATTACATTAGTTACATAAATTCTGCTATTGAGGATGGCTGGCAGAAAGGGGACGGTTTACCCTTATTACGAGAGTCTCCTTATCAATACAATTATTAATGTAATAATATTATTATTGTAATAATTTCGGTGGAGGAGCTCTCGCTGCCTAGAGGGTGGCGTCGAGATAATGGAACGGAAAACAGTTTGAAGTTTTATTGGAATATTGGTAGTAACTAATTGGCAGCATTATCGATTCGGAGGCGAGGTGCGCTTGAATCGAATTCGCGTCTTGGAGACTCCGCGAAGGGGGTTTTGTTTAGCGACACCGATTTGAGAAAAAGTTTTGGATTCGGGAGGGGTGAACTTAAGGGATTTATCGTCACGCTTTTTAAAATACGAATCATGGCATTCTCGAAGGATCCCGGTAATCCCGATTCTTGAGAATTTCTCGAAAACTAAGACGGATTTTTTTTTTGTAAAGGCGGATCGCTATTTTCGTTTATTGTGGAGGCAGGCAGATAGTTAATAACTCAAGCCTATTAATGAATCGAGCGCTATGCACTAATCGAAAATCTATCAATCAAATAGAAAACTAAACCGGCCTATCTGAAGATCGATAAACAAAACCACGCAAGTCCACACAAGAGGTGGGTTAACAAACCCGAGACCGTACATATTTAGATAGAAATTGAAACTATGTTATAGGATTACTCCTTTACTCCGGCTGTCCCACAAGTGTAGCCATAATTCCGCAGGGCCCCGTCTCATTATAACACTAATACAAGACTCATCCCAAAGTTACGTTGAACGTTGAATACATTAAAGGGTTCAATCCTTACTGATGAGACATCGGATGGGGGGCGCCCCCGGCCAGGGGGTGGTCCCCCCAGGGGGTGAAGGCAGGCATTATGGGAGATAGCCTTCATTTACATTGTCCAATAACTTCAAGTAGTGTCCAGGCGTGTATGGATTTATGGGGCTCGGCTTGTGGTTGACTTTTTGAGGTGTGGGCTAAAGAAAGCTGTTTGGACGTTGGAAGAAGTGTAGAAAAATAGCATGATTTAATTCAATGATTTGATAAAAAAATATGGTCAAGTGCGAGTTGGTCTAGCGGTATTATGTCCAATTACCATGTGGGAGGTAGTGAGTTTGTTCCACTAGGGGCCGACGTACATTTGTACAAATAGCAGAGGCTTTTTGAGACATCACAAATATCGAAATAGGCCTAAGTCCTTTATCTATGTTTTTGATGGCCTTGTCTGGTTGCCACAGCACATGTTATTGTAGTTTGAGATCAGGACAAGTGACAAGTGATTAAGTTGTGTAGAAGTTATTATCTATCTATAATATAAAATGAATCGTGGAATGTGTTGGTAAGCGCAAATCTCGGGAGCAGCTGAACCGATTTCGGTAATTCTTATTTTAGAATATTTCTTGAAGTACGAGGATGGTTCTTACGGAGAGAAAAATAAAAAAAATAAAGAAGCGACTGTTAGGCGGTACGAAGTTCGCTGGATCAACTAGTTAATTATAAATATAGATAGATAAGCAAAATAACACTTTATTGCACAACCAGAAAATAAAGATTTACGTATTTGGCAAAAATTTAGATCTTCTTTCTTTAAATTAGTTCGGACCTTAAGCAGTAGTAGTTAAATATACACAAGGTACCGAGACAAGTTTTTTATGGTATCTCGGCTTTTTTACCGCGATAATGAAGTAACCATCTCACCTATATAATTCACTCTCTATAAAATACAAAATCTAACCCCGATCAGGTAACCTAACCAGCAGACACCATCAGTTCTAATGACGTCCATAATTCAAGCAAGACACCCGCTAAACAGCACTAGAGTGGCAGGGTAAACGTACCAGTGGCCGCCCCACCCCACAGGCCAGTCTAGTGACCAGCCAAAACGTAATAAGACAGGGCAGCGCACGCACGACCCGGGAAATATACGACGCTGCTATCACAGAGCGGCATGCGGAGGACATGCCCCCATGATGCACACATAAATAGGAGCACTACGGTGTGTGAACGAAACGCACACACACGCATTGAAGGCAGGGCTGTTCCTAGTGGGTCAAATCCAAAATCTGTGTCCCAGGGGGAAGGCTGTTGACCTCTTCTTGCTGAGAGATCGTTCAAGATCACCGCAAGTGTCGCCGTAGTGACTGAAGTCGATTTTGGCGATATTTTGACTCTATATATTTTTTATTTTAAAGCACAGAATAGTTTTAGATTTCCCTGATATTATAAGTAGAAAAAAATCCAATTAAATGGTTTTTTCATCTACATAATGTTTATTACTGATATCAACCCTTGGTGCATCCCCACTGCTGGGGCACGGGTCTCTCTCTGCATCGCCGGAAAGTTAGGCCATACTCTACTACGGGGGGCCAAGTCCGGGTTGGTGGAAGATTGTAAGACAGTGGTCAGAACTATCGAGCCGCCCATAAGGCCTCTGACATGGCTTAACGTCTGCCAATTCCATTCATAGATGGCGCTTACAGGCGTGGCCGTAGAAGAACCGGAATACGGCTGTCAAAATTAATCTGTGCGGAGCAAAATTTGACAGACGTGTCCCTGTTCTTGTATGTGCACATCTATAAGCGCCATCTATGTAATGCTTTATCGTTGGAACGGTATAACAATCGCCATTATTATAGCCGAATTGTGCGTGAGGCGGTTGAAATTAAGAAACACGAAAATTTCAATCGGGGACGAGGTTTCAAACTGTCGCAAACGTGGTATCCGGTCATCAAGAAGTGTTCGAGTCGAAAAAAGTCGCATAGCCTATCGTCCGACATTGTCAGTGTAGTGTGTCGCAACCCTAATCGTGCTTTGTGATGACTGTAACGTCGTCGAAATGTGTTCAAGACGCGAAAGTTTAAAATATTTTATGAAATGATTTGTGAATGTGTGCTGAAAACTCCTCACTAGACCTTTATTTCTTCTGTTTCTGCATTAGCGAGGAAATCCCCGGGCACAGACGCAGCCCTGAGTCACTCAGTATCCGTCGGGGCCTTAATGCAAGGTTGTGTTCTCGTCCGATAAACTAAAAGACTATTATAATAATAATAACTAGCACACAACACGATCACTCGCTCTTGTCTGAAACTAGGATACCGTAAAGTGTAATAAAAAAAATATGTTGATACAAATTTTAAGTTCTTTTACTTGTAGTGTTATTAAAAACAAAATAGAAGTATTTATTTACTTCTAGTTAGTTTTTAATATTCTTTGTAAGATTTGTAATATTTTATTTAAGTTTAATATTTGCACACCTGGTAGAGCATGCATGTTCTATTTTAAACTGTTCCAGCTACTTCAATGTATTTACCAGGCGTTAGCAAATAAAATGTTTTTATCTTATCTTTACTCTGCGCTGTGGGAACCAGGCAAGAACATCACAAACATGAAAATACACCTAGACTTAGGCCATTTATACAAATGTACGGTGGCCCCTAGTGGAAATCGAACTCACGACCTCGGGCATAGTAATATGACGTGATATCGCTAGGCCAACAAGGGAGTCAAAATTTCAGTTGTGACATGAGATTTTTATTTATTACTAGCTGAATCCGCAAACGGGATGCAGGCGTGAGGTTATAACAACACCTCACTCACATTTGCAATACGTATTTGTATCGTCAACCTTTCCTCCTTCATCCTCTCCACATTTCCAAACTAACGCAACATTCCTTTATCAATTCTATGTCTTGTGCAGTTTTTAAATAAACACTTTTTGACTTTTTTTTTAGATTAGATTAATACTCTTTATAGCACATCAGACATTTACTAATTGAATTTGAAAAAAAAATCACTACATACACTAGTCACTACATACTCTTTCAGTCCACAACGTTCTCTAATCAGACTAGTGCGCATCCTGTCATTCAAAGTAACACTACACATACTTATCAAGGCCCTCATTTCTACTGCATTAATCCTACTTTCTTGCTTCTATTCTATGAACATTCTATTTCTGAAAAAGTCACAAACATAACAATAGCATTCAAAACCAAGCAGTCTCTATAGAATTCCCTAGGATTCTGCAGAATTAGAAGGGTACCAGGTAGCCAGGCTCCCCCCTTCGTAGATTATTGTTAATTTGTTGCTCCAACCGCCACTAGCCTCAGCAGACGTATGGAGGAACTAACAAGCAGTGCATTATACAGGGGGTTTTAATACTATCACTCAAATTTATTAAAGTACAACAAGATCCATTTAAAGGCTCTTTGAAAATAATAGCTCTAATATAAATTAGATAAGCTCCCGAATTGTATTATGAACTAGATGTAAAGTAGTAATATTTTTTTTAAATACTGCTGTGATATAGAAATCCATCTATCTTAATAATGCTACTTTATTTACACACCTTGTAGACATTCCTGTGAAAATATTGTGTTGCATGGAAATAAACCAATTGTAATTAATTCAAATAACACCCACATTTCGCTATGAAGAAATAGTGAGTGTCTGAAGTGTTCAACTACCTCAGCGCTTGAAATTGCTAATCCGCGGTGAGCACGCGAGGTAATTAAGCCCATACTCCTTTCTCTTTTTGAGAGAAGGCTTGTGTCCTACAGTGGGATAAGAAATCGTAAGCGTTATAAAATATGGTCCCAAACAAAGGATGTATTAACCTTTGCCAGAATAGTCAGCCTTAGACATAGGCTAGATCTGATCTATAATGTAAATGTATGTCAATTTGGTAAATATGTCTGTAACCTGTTTTGTGTTCTAAATAAATAAAATAAAAATAAGAAAGTTTTCTTTTATTTCTAGTATATACATTATGTATTATCTGTAAAAACCTATTTAGAGGCTAAAAATTTCACCCATGCCGGGATTCGAACCCGCAACCTCTGGCTATCCGTACCAGAGGTTGCGGGTTCGAATCCCGGCATGGGTGAAATTTTTAGCCTCTAAATAGGTTTTTAAATTTGTTCCTTAGCACGGGTTAGTGCATTAAAAAAATAAAAATAGTGTAATTATATGTAACTTAAAAAACTGTAGGTAGCCACCTACAGTTTTATAGTTACTAATATTCTTCCAAAAATAATGTTGTCGTAGATATACTGACTAGCGACTACCGTTATAATAATATGTTGTAGAGCGACGATATCTTTTCTATTATTCCTCTTTTTGAGTAAAAACTTAATTGACTGATTGATGATAAAGGATATTTGTCGGGCTCTGCAAGTATTGTCAACAACTCTCTTGTAGATTGATCTTATTAAGCTGAAATAATAATATAGGTCCTGGGCAAGCCTACACCTTCACCCTAATAAATGAAAAGTCTGCAGAGCGTATTAGCGGCCACTTCACATTTATTCTAGTATTAATCTATCTAAGACAAATGTGTAGTGCCTAGTGCTTAGTAGGATATTTGCACTGATTGATAAAAGGCTGTCCGAAGGCCGTAAGATTCTATAACACCCTGTATTTGTTTGTATTGGTAGTGCATACGAGTAGGTTTATCGAAGGATGAAGTCATCAGTACTGTGAATATGATTTGGCTTGACGAGAATGGGAATAGCTCAAGGAGCGTACGAAATAAGCTTTGATTTGCTAACAATGTTGTGATCTGTTGGTAGGCCACCAGTTCGCTCAGCATGCCACGCTCGAGAAATGCCCTTCTCTGTGCAAAAAGTCAATTTCCCTGTCGAGTCCGAAATGCCTCTTTAACATGGCGCCCACGACCGAGATGCAGTCAACCGAGATACGAGATACCATTGGGTAACATGATAGCATTGCGGAGATGATTTTGGCTGAGTTAGACAAAAAAATCACACATTAAGACACTAATTCGTGCTGTGTGGTGTCGGAAGAGAGAATAGCACCAACCCAAATTCTTCCCGCGGGTGTCGTAAAGGTGACTAAGGGGCACAAACCGGGAGGTGGGCAGTAGCGACTCCTGCAGTACAATTCCACCAAACTGCGATCCCCAACCCGCATGCCCAGCGTGGGGATTATAGGCGTTACCCCCCAATGACGGCACAACCTTGCGCTATGGCACTCATTAGGGGAGGGCTATGTCCAGCAGTGAACTAATACAGCCTGAAGAAGAAGAAGAAGACACTAATTTTGACATACAAGACCAAGACGTATCTGGTGCCCAAAGAGGTGAAGATAAGGCCTCGAGAGCATATTCTTGACAGGAAAGATACAAACTGTGTTAATCTTTTTTTTGTGTTGTGGCTGTATTATGATTTCTTTTTGAGTTTAGTTTCTTAATTTTACCATATTTAGTGCATAGCATTATTTATCAGTAACAGTTATTACAGTACGTAATACAGAGAATTTTGTATATTGTATAGAATCAGGCGTTACTTTGCGGAAATCCATAATAGCATTAAAAAGTTGAAATTACTTTGCTAAATTCCGCCAAAAATCCCACAAGCACCATGCGGTTAGCTAATGCACCGCCCTCCCTCCCACTTTTTCAAGCAGAAGCAAGACACTTTTTTTAGACAAGAGAATTTTGTAAAGAGGTTCGAAATTCCACTGATGCCGATGAGTCGCCCATTAGCATGAGTGAAATTTTTAACCTATAAATAGGTTTTTAAAATTATTACAGTGTTGTCGAGATGGTGGTATCATCCATAGCACCACCATCTCGACAACACTGTAATAATTATCATGGCAAGTACTCCTAAGTCTCTGACTCGACGTCGAGAGAGAAAGAGAGTCAAAACGTCCATGATAAGCATGCAGGTGTCAGATTTGGTTGAAAAAAACTGACAAAGAAACAAATTACGAAACATTGTAATGTCCGAAGACGCTAAGAGAGAAACCAGAAATGGTTAAGCGGAGTAGTAAACGAATGAAAAGTGTTTTTATCACCTTATAAATAACTAAAAAATAAAAATAAATAAATACGATGCTCAAACATACCTTTACAATTAAATGAAAAATTAAAATAAACTGCATTTATTACCGGTTCAGAATTACAAAAATACTTTTCTCAAACATTTTTTTCTAATTCAAACAATAAGTTGACAGTTGACAGACAGTCTGCATGTCGACGAAATACAGAATATCGAAGCGAAGAGCCAGATAAAAAGTACACGGGACCGGTGCCTATATGGCGCAGTAACTGGTGTGCAATACAAAAATTCAACGTAAAGAATAAACATTCAGTTTGTTGAATGTCAATGTACAATGTTAGCCACTGCCTTCGGATCGAATTAAAATAACATAACATAACAGAACCTCATCCCAGAGGGGTAGGCAGAGACCAGGGACTGCCACTTACCACTTGCCGAATTTATAGTAAAGAAAAAGGCATACAAAAACAAACTCCAATCTGACTTTCTATCTATCTACTATATGCATCGGCTAATCAATGTCGTTAAAGCCAAAGATATAATATAACATAACATTTACATCCAAGCACATACATTGCTTCTGGCCCCACACTAGGATACCCTTTGTCGTGGGAACCAGAAACAACGACATCACAAACATGTAAACATCAAAGACCTGGGCTTTTTCTGTAGGTACCCAGCCGGGATTTGAACCCGGGACCTCTTACCATGGTAGGCAGTCGCGTCAGGATCGAGTCAAGTGGCCAACGTTGGTCACTACCAACCCATTCGAGATAAATGCGGGAATTTAGTGCGGGAATGACGGCCACGGTGGCGCAGCGGTTTGGCACGCTGACTGCAAAACCGAAGGTCTCGGGGTCGATCTCCGGCCGGGTCAAACTAGGAAACGAACTTTTCTAGTTTGTCTCGGGTCTTGGATGTCATCTATGTATTTATTTTATTTAATGTATGGTCGAGTTAGCACCTGTAACACAAGTCATTTAGTTGTACTTAGTATGGGGCTAACGAGATCTGTGTAATATGTCCCTGAATATTTATTTATTTAATTAATTAATATTGTATGAGTGTGTTTCCTCGATCATATATGATATTTTTTCAGGGGTTGGTTACGACGCATTCAAGGAATTATAGAAGTTGTTCACTTAGATCGACGATCAGAAGGCGCGGTTGGATGAGAATGGCGTAAATATTCTTCATTAAAAATAGAAGTGGATGAATGTGACTGAATATCTATTAAATCAATAAAACAATTTTATTTAACGTACAGATTTACATTCTGTTTTCTGATTGTCCCAGCCTTTTTCATGCAGACAGGACATACCGTTCCTAGTCACCGTTAGTTCAGTGGAGGAATGAAATTACCGCACAAAAGGACTGGGGAAGATGCAGTCGATGTGTTAACAAGAATTTGGTGTTTGCCCACCGCTTGGGCAGAGCCTGTTTGCTGTATTAAGATTCCTGTTCATCGAGGGAGCGCGAACGGTCCAATAAATCTCCGTGCCTTAAAATGAACCGCTGCAAAGGACTACAAAGACGTGTACCAGTGAACGAGAAAGAAACATATTCATAAGCTAGCGATGTATTTTCTGTTTGCTGTGCTTTTATGTTATGTTATGAGATGAGACGAGACGAGACGAGACGAGACGAGACGAGACGAGACGAGACGAGACGAGACGAGACGAGACGAGACGAGACGAGACGAGACGAGACGAGACGAGACGAGACGAGACGAGACGAGACGAGACGAGACGAGACGAGACGAGACGAGACGAGACGAGACGAGACGAGACGAGACGAGATGAGATGAAATTAATGTTAGCAAACACGTATAGTAACTAAGACATTAGCAGTAAATACCACATAAGACCCACAAGGTGTGTGATTTATTAATTATCATAAATTTAATTAGAACAAGGATCAAGTTCATATAAGTGTGTATTATATTTCTTTTATATATGCCCCCTTTATAAGACATTGAGTACTTCGAAGAAGCTTTATCTATTGCTTTTTTGCACACCTACCTCAATTTTTACCACCTCCGGGTTGTCTGGTACAAAATACAATAAGCATTAAGTCCATTTTTGTGCAATAAACAATTGATAATAAAAAAGAAAAGGATATTTGTGGAAAGTTACTACTATTACCTAACCATTAACTTAACTTACGATTTTAAACTTTTTTTTGTAAATGGCAAGCGTCGTAAAGGACGCTGTCGTGACTAAGCATGAACTAATAGAAAACAGAGATGTTGCGACACGACAGGAACATTCCCGAAATGTTGATGAAGCTACAGAGGTTGCCAGGATCGTGGTAAGGGGTACCTAAACCCTGGTCTACGCCTCCAGGATTCAGGCGTTCGTATTAGGTAATGTAGATGAAAATAACTACTATGGTTTTTTTTCCTTACAGTCGAAGGCAAAGAGACAGCGAGAAAGTTAGAGAAACGGAAACGTTTCTCCGGTTCTTCATTGCATCTTAATGTTTTTTTTACAAGACCAATTAGTATAGTATAGCCAGATGTCGCTGCCTGTACGTAATACAGAGAATATTGTAAAGAGGTTCGAAATTTCACTGATGCCGGTGAGTCGCCCATTAGCTCAGTTGGACAGAGCGCTGGCACGGATAGTCAGAGCCAGAGGTCGCCGGTTCGACTCCCGGCATGGGTGGAATTTTCAGCCTCTAAATAGGTTTTTAAGACTAATAGTAGAACAAAAACATTAAGATGCATATAATCTACGCACTGCTGGCGTATGACGTCACAACACAGCGAACGAACTTACGAAGCACGATACTCAATTTCGTGCGACTTCGTGCGTCCAACGGCATTTATCACTTGCGACGGCCACGTATACATTATAGCCCCCGATACATGTGCCACCACCATTGTGCACTGTAAGCGCTGTATCTGCTTTAGTAATCTTCTATAATATAAAAATGAATCGGTGAATGTGTTGGTAAGCGCAAATCTCGAGAGCAGCTGAACCTATTTCACTAATTCTTTTTTTAGAATATTCTTTGAAGTACGGGGACGGTTCTTATGAAGAAAAAAAAAAAAATCGACTTTAAGGCGGTACGAAGTTCGCTGGGTCAGCTAGTGGTTAACAATAATGACTTTCACACAACATAATCAATTGTCCTGCGCCTTGATTATGTAACTTTTCATGTAGGTATTCATCTGTGTGCGAAAACCGGATGTTTACTTAGCTCTACAGTAGATATATGAGGTGTATTATGTCCCCAGAGAGAATCGAACGCAGAACCTCAGGCAAGGTAATCAGACGAGTTACCCCTAGAACAACGAAAAACTCAATGATTCATGGACCATGGGGTCGATGAAAGGAGCATCCCGATGACGCACTTACTGAGCCCGACATAGTACTTACTATTCGCACCCTGGGCATTAAACAGCGACTCCCTAACGCTGATTGGCAAATCCTTTCAAAACGAAGGAGATGGACTATGAGACTCATGGGCTCTTTCTTGGTGAGATCCCTTTAGTTACTTAAATATTACGGCAACAAAGTTTTTAGAACAACAGGAAGAATAATTTATTACATGCGGCTGGAGATGGCCGAGGCATTGTTTAAAAATGGTGCATTGACATTCTTCAAACAGAATGTAAATTCTTTGCGTTGAAATAAATGTTTGACGAAGAGCTTCTTTTACCAGCAGGCGTTATTGGGTTAACTTGTCGTCATCATCAAAAACCCTATCACTAAAGGTGATGTCAGGTAGAGATCACTTTTAGTGATAAAGCCGCCGTCTGTACTCTTATGTTAAGAATTATCTGTGTAATTTCGTTTTTTATCTATAATAAAGTGTTCTCTATCTGTGTATCTATCAGGAGCCCACTTCTGCGGTAAAGATAAGCCTTTTCCGCCATTCGCGGTCTCTCGCCATTCCCTGCCGACCTGACCACATCTTCCGACCATCGTGGAGCCGGTCCAGCCACCGCCGATCGGCTCTTGGTCACCACTCCGTCAAACTTGTCTTACAATAAACTGTTCTCTATCGCTATGTCTATCTCTATTGTCTAATTGTTATTATTATCTGCCTTTATATGTGACGCTTTGTATACGTGTGTGTGTGTGTTACGGAAATAAATTATTTATCTATATAATATATATGTATGATATATATGGGGTATTAAACTTACCTAAAAAAATATTTCTGATTTATTTTCGGGTATTTTTTTTTTCAGCATTTCTATTTGCTTTATTGTGTAAACGCAATGACAATCCAAGCAATTTGTGGCACGTTTTCCAGTTAGAAGCATCCAGCCTTTCAGCACTACAGTCATTGAGGCTCTCCTTCTCCACAACCGCCTATAGTCATCTATAATGAGAGTCCACCGGCCGCTGTATAACTCATCTCTGCGTCTCCAGTTAAATTATGCAGGGGAGAGTAATCTTATTACATTTACATATTAATCAACGGATTTTAATTATCCCCCCCTACCCTTCCCTCCCTTTTGAAGGGAACGGCTGATAATTTGCTGGCGAAATGCGACTTTGGTCGCCTGTGTTTGTGTCCCTGTTAGTAGTGTTTTCGGGTGTATGGGAGAGATCTAAGCGCCTTCTTTGATTAAAGTAGACAGATACAGCTCTTTATTGCACACTTCAATAATGAAAGTGGAGTTTTTTTTTCCGCCGCCTTTTTCTCCACTGCAATACGGCCCGAAGGCAGCGGCTTACATTTTACTGTTTACATTGTACATTGACATTCAGCGAACAGAATGTAAAATTTTTACGTTGAAATAATTTGATTTGATTTGATTTGAGTACATGAAATTTCTTAACTATCTTTACAACTGGCGGTCTTACTGCTCTATAAGCGATCTCTTTCAGACAACCTATAAATTTTTTTAGATTATAAAGTAGTCTTAGAAGGGGCTAATATATGTCCTCTAGTATTTGTTACTCATACATTCATTATCATTCAGTCACAAGAAGAATTATGCTGGATACAGGCCTCTTCCAGTGAAGGAAGCGGCTTGCATCCAGCGTCTTCCTGCCACTCACCGGAACTCATAAATTAAACGGGATTATTCGCGATTATTTATTAGATTAGGCGGACATACATCGGGGATGTATTAGCAAAGGGAAAGATAAAAAGTACCCGGAACCGGCGTGCGTGCATGCAACGACTTATGAACGTTGATGAAACGAAGGTGATCTGTCAGGATCGTGGCAAGTGGCAGTCTCTGGTCTCTGCCTACCCCTCTGCGATACAGGCGTGAGGTTATTTATGTATGTATTTATTAGATTATATAAACTTAATTGCCGTAATTCTCGATAGTTCAACAACGTTGCAGTTGCCACGGTGACTGGCAGATTGAGAGTTAAATGTATGAGTCTATTTCGTTTTTGTTATTGATAGAGCTGGGAGTTTTCAATGTGGGTTGAAAAAGTAATCTCTCTCCGAAAGAAGACATAATTATGTCTTGCATAGGAAAGCTAATAAATACTTTTAATAAAATTTGTCTTTCCATTGCCCAACTAAAAAGAAGATGAAGCCGGTTACCATAATGTTGAAAAAACGTTTCACTACGCACTAAACGCTGAAATAGACTAGCGTTTAGTTATAAAAAATATAGAACATAGAAAATATACCCACAACTGCCATCGCAGACCAAAAGAAATTAAGTCATAGTTCCATCCAGTGTCGAACCCGCGACCTCTCAGCCGCCCGCCAGCCGCTTCGGTATCGTATTAACATACTTTCGAATTAATTGGAGCCCCCGGGCTTTTGCTGGTAGCTCCTTATAATAATTCTCTGCTTGGTTTATGAAGGCGGGCCACGCCTTCCCGTAGCGAGCGGATGGTAGGAATTAATGCACCGTCTCTGGACAAATGGCTATGCTGATTAAACGGACCATGTATCGGGGTACGCAGCCACAGACAACTTCTAGAAGGTCTGACTCGCCTGGATATATACAGATACAGTTCGGCCAAAAAGTTCTGTGTGGTGTCGGCCTAGAGAATAGCACCAACCCAAATTCTTCCCGCGGGTATCGTAAAAGGCGACTTAGGGACTCAAACCGGGGGGTGGGCAGCAGCGCCCCCTGCAGTACAATTCTACCAAACTGCGATCCCCAACCCGCATGCCCAGCGTGGGGATTATGGGTACTACCCCCTAATGATGGCACAACCTTGCGCTCAATAGGGGAGGGCTATGTCCAGCAGTGGACTAATATAGCCTGAAGAAGAAGAAAAAGTTTTGACTCGGGAGCCGAATCTCGCCCATGTGAATTGAAAGCGTAGACGCAAAACGTTCGAAGGCTTAGACATTTGTAGCATAAAAATAAGATAACTCGACAGAGTCATTAGACAGTTATTTTCTCATTCGAATTCAATCTAGCATGGCGTTCAGAATGTAGATGTTGTCTGTCGCTCGACTTTTTATGTACAATTCAAGTTATAAGCCTTGAGAATCGTATACGAATTATTTGCTAAACAAGTGAGAATTGGCTCCCAAGGTTTTTATTATGTAAGTATCCATTGAGTTCAGTGACGTTCATTTCTACTTATTTTAAGCTACTTCAGCTGTCAATGTCATATTTTGACACTAAGTAGTAGTCGTCTAAATGCGTACCTCGATAGAGGGGAATGTTACGTGATGGAAGGGCTGGCTGGCTGACGACGCAGCGTGGACAGGCCCTCCATCAAAGGTCTGAAGACTTGATTACTGTGGCGGGAGTCGCTGGATGCGGACAGCACAAGACTGTGAAGCTTGAAAAATCATGAGAAAGGGCTATGGACTGCGCCCAAGTCGTGACAGTGACGTGACGCGAAAGAAGACGTAAAGTGGGCGTCTAGTGGCTTATGATAAAGGATTTCGCTGTGATATATTACTGAAGCTTAGTTGGAAAACACGATAGATTGTAATATTGGCTTGTCACTTTGCTGCTTGTGCTCAATGATACGCCATTTTTGCTATATAACATTTGATTTTGTGCTAAAATTTTCTTCTTCAGAGAGTTCCACTTCTGACCTCTTGAGCAATTTGGCCTCTTAAGCAATGAATCTTCTCCAGGTGATCATGTCTGGTCAAGCATCCCTTTCCATAGAACTTTCTGTTTTACATCTATGGCAAACGTATCGAAAGCTTTTTATTGATGTCTTAGCAAATAATTGTTGTTGTCATGCACGATAGGCTGTCTGGGGTTAGGTGGCGAAGAATAAAAGAGTAATGTGCTACTTTTAAATATTCAACTTGCTTCTTGTTCTTCGTCGTATCCTCAAGACTGAGGGACGTGACTATGGGGTAGCTACCGTCACCAGCGCTCTCCATTCGTTCCGATTGAACTTACAGGGTGAAAGAAAGTCTCAAAATATATCCGAATATCCGAAAATGGAAAGTTTTTCACGATAATACACGTACACGTACGTGGACAAATTTTACTACCAGTTGTGGTATCAGAACATCTCCATACACGGCAATGGCGCACGTTTGTGCGATTGTCATTTCCGATTTTTTTGTATCGACAGGTAAACCTTCGCTGATTTTTGTTTTCGGATGTTTGGGAATTGTTACAACTAGTACTATAGTGGAATTCAATAGGAATTTTCGCATTTAAAATAAGACTGACCCAAAGACCGATAAACCGACGATTGTGATTAATAAATGTGACAAAAATAATGAAATTTTATTGCAAATAACTTTTGTACAGTATTCATATTCATCTGATCTTAGCTTGGATCTTAGACATTAGGTTAGGTTGCATAAGGAAGGGGTTATATCGTCCTATGTATTTCTGGCTGTATTAATGCCAAGTTCAATTTAATGCTAAAAAACTTTTTCATCCCACCATCTCGGAAAGAGTAATTTTAATCTTTAATATCCGAGTGGAAAAGCCGTTTTTATTCTCTAGAGGATAAAGTTAATTGAATTTAGAACATCGTGTGCACTAAGTTTGTGAATTAAAAAAGTGTGCCTATCTTGTGATTGTAAACGTTTTTTTTTTGCATTTAGTCATTTCCTCGCTGAGGTGGAATGAAAAGTTACGTGTTGCACTCGAGTGCAAAGATTTTTCACCTCGTGCTCTTTTGATTCCCTCGCTAGCGCTCAGGATTCTAATTTTGAATCACTCGCTGCGCTCGTGATACAATTTTAGAATCCTTCGCTTGCTCGGTCATCAAAATTGAACACGCGGTTAAAAAGCAACTTTGCACTCTTGTATAACAAATAACTATTAACGTTTCAAAGTCACAAAAAACTCGCAGATTTCCGAATGAAATTGTTTTCATGAGAAATGTAAGTCTAGATTTCAACATAAATCCAATGTTGGGTTTGATAAACAAATATCAGATATTAACCTTACAGTTAGTTATTGCTTGAAATGTTATCTTTCTTGGCTTACTACAACATAGACTCTAGCATAGGAAGATGTTACATGGAATCCGATGTAACATCTTAACATCTTCATATGTTTCCAATCCGCTACTTGACTAGTATCAAATTTGACGCAATAAATGAATATTTCCTATAGTATTTAACGTAAGAAACTGAAATATATTGACTCTGCTAAGTAAATTTTGTAGGATGGCTGCGAAATTTGCAAATTAAAAAAATATTTTCCGCTTTTAATTCGGAACGGCGAAAACGCTATCCGCCAAGTTGAAAGCAAGTTTGGTTCGTAAACAAACATATGTCAGCCAGAGCCAGTGGACATTGATTTTTATAGGACACACATCAAAGTGATCTTTACGTAAGTACACCCGAGTTTCCGTCGATAAAGTATCGGGGTCTCTTTTGGCCAATTTTTTCGTATGTTTATTTCACTGGGTACACGAATCCACAACTTCCTGGGGGTCTTTATTGACAGGTTTTGACATCCTCGAACAATGCAATAATGATAATTGCTATATTTTGCATGTAAACTCGATGAAATCATGGTTGCGTTGTTGTTATTTCACTATGCTCACAAATCACTCACAGATGTTGAATGTCAAACTTTGTTTACAAGTCTTCAGGTCTTCAAACCATAGACTGGCTGACCGCGTTTTTGGCTGTTTAGCAAAGCAAAGTTTTATAATATATGTTTTTGTTACTTTTAGGTCCTCAAAAAATATACTAAAATATTTTTTGATCTAATAGAAGAGATATTTACCATTTAAGACTTACTTGAAAAGAGAGTCAAATAGCGGATTATGTAACCGTATAAGTTTGGACCTACTGAACAAATATTTTTTCTACATCTTGTGTTGTTTTTAAATAAATACTTTTTGACTTTTAGATTAGATTAATACTCTTTATAGCACATCGCTCGTGGCCTAGGCGAACCAAGTGATTGGAATCAATCACGTGGTTAAGCAACACAGGCGCGGTAAGGTACGGGATGGGTGAGCGTCCCGTGTCTACCGCTAGTGGCATTTTTCCGAGCGCTTCCGTGCTTCGCAAGGCACGTTAAGCCGTTGGTGCCGGCTGTCATATAATGGCAGTCGTTAAGCCATGTCAGAGGCCTTATGGGCGGCTTGATAACTTCTGACAGTAAGTGCCGGCAATGTCTTGCAATCCTCCACCAACCCTGACTTGGCCCCCGTGGTGGAGTATGGCCTAACCTTCCTGCGATGCAGGAAGAGACCCGTGCCCCAGCAGTGGGGACATATAAGGGTTGATAACGTGATAGCACATTATACATTTACTAATTGCAAAAGGTATTCTTTGTTGCACTAAAGAAAAAGATCACATAACTTCCGTTAAACTCTCCAAGTATAAGAACAAGCGTTGCATAATGCTTTCAATCTTATAAGGACATGTTTAATAAGCTCAGCAACTGCTTAATCTAAATTGATCGCGGAATAAATCAGGTTTTGCCAATGCTACTTATATTACAGCATACTGCACTCACTTAAGCCCCGTTTACATTGCCGCTCTCAATACTCTTGCTACCCCTCGCTAGAAGTACGAGTTATGTAAAGTGTAAGACATTTTTCGACAACAAGCCTATCGACAAATAGACGGCCTCGGTGGCGCAGCGGTTTGGCACGCTGACTGTAAAACCGAAGGTCTCGGGTTCGATCCCCGGCCGGGTCAAACTAGAAAACGAACCTTTATAGTTTGTGTGGGATGTTGGATGGTATCTATTTATTTAATGTATGACAAGTCGTTTAGTTGTACTTAGTATGGGCCTAACGAGATCTGTGTAATATGTACATGAATATTTATTATTATTTATTAATTCTGCGCTTAAGCTAATCGGACAATACAGTTTATTCTATAAGCATTATCTACCTATTAAACACAGAATGTTTATTCTAAGATCACCTCGCTCGTGGCTTATTCTAAGGCATAGTTGTGGTTGTTCAACCCCTATCAATCACTTGAGTTAAAAAACAACAGATGAGGTGTAGTACAAAAATGCGAGAGGGTTTGAAAATATGTACGAAGCAATTATGAGTTCTAATATTATTATCAACCGATTGTTAGTTAGATTTTCATTCACGGGAATAACGATACAAACACGGAAAAAACGGCCAAGTAGCATGTTCACACATAATACACGTTTTAGCTCGCTTTAGTTGCAGGGCAAGCAACGTAAACGCTGATCAAGATGGTGAGATGGCTGCTCGGCTTATTAAATCTTATGTTGTTGATTTAAATAAACATTAACTTTGTTAAGGAAATGGAATTGGAAATTCATCTTGTCAAGTTTTACACTCTTGCACGCAACTAAACGCACTTTCCAAATAGCCGATATGATCGCTATTTAGTTGAGATAAAATTATTGTAAGGCCCTGTTTTAAATTTTAAAAGAGTAGAATGAATTTCGATCATGAGAAAAAACCTTTTTTAATAATTATGTTGTATGGAAGTCATAGGTGGCAGGGGAGGCAAATTCAGTCATTCTAACGCTAGATGGCGCTAGTGGATTTTGTAAGTTTTTGCGTTATGCCTTTCGCTTACGAGATTTTATGTCGGTATCCCATTTAATTAAATGGAACAAAAAAAGCTACCATATATCAGTTACGTTCGATCAAGCCTAAGTTTTCAAATTTCCGTCAAAAAATAATTAGCACAGAACAAACACCGCGCCGAATACAATTTTACAGGCCGAAAAAATCGGCTCGGGCCGCAAAAAAAAAGCAAAACAAAATTTAAATCAATTTTTTTTAATGAGACATGAGAACCTCGCGCGAACCAATTACACAGTCACCCGATCGGGAACTTAATGAAACATTAATCGTGAAGTTAATTAAATAAAAGCGAAAAAATTCGCGAACGCAATCTCGTCTGTGCTCACGCGATCCCGTATCTCGCCGTTTTGCATATTGATTAAGTATCGGGAGGAGGCCGATTGAATCGGAATAGCGCGGCAATGCGGAGGTGTAAGGAGCGGGTGCCTGCCTAGATGCAGTCGACAGCACATCAACTTTTGCACGCGTGCAGTGTAGTCGGTTACGTCACGGGTGGCCTACCTAGGTATAGTCGAAATCAGATGAACCTTAACAAGGCTGCAAGGTAATATGATATATTTATTTGCTCTTTGGGTGAATGCACAGAAGAAATAAAAAAAATACCTTGTTGTTAATTTGTTAAATATTTACCATTAGGCTAGTTTTGTTAATTGTGTCGAATTTATAGTTTACTACAGTCTAAAAATGAATTTGTTCCACGAATTAGTTAACACTGTAATTGTGGGCTATAAAATAAATAAATAATTAAATAAAAAATGTTTATTGTAAAGTCATCAGTAACGGAATCGGTTAAAGTACACGCGTGTGAAGGTTGATGTGCTGACTACTGTACTAGAGAGACACCGTAGCAGATTTGAACGAATACAAAGACACGATGAAAATACACTAAATTCTATGATTAGTAAGATAAGATATAACTAGTTTTTTAAAAGAAAATTTTCATGTTATATTTACAAAAAGAAAATAATAAAACAAAATGTGTCAATGAAACACGTTTATTCAGTATTGATCGCGTATAATTATAATAAATTGATAGTAAGTGTGGCTAACACATAGTAAACAACAGTTTATTTTCATACAAAGATGGAGACAAGATTTAAGTTTATGATCTGTGTACCAGGTTCCGCTCCATAAATCAGGGCAAAACATAGTACAAACATACTATTCCAACAAAGTTCCAATAAGTTAATGCACGAACCGAAAAAAAATATTACCTTTTTATCCACATACAAGGTATAGATTTCTAAAACGATCAATTTATTCAAATGTAGTCTACGCTTTAGCTGTCCGCTGCGATTTGCTCCATTATAAAAGCTGATATTACAGGACCGGTTAAATAAAAAATGTCGTTCGAATTTGAACTTAATAATAATTATATGATTTAGTCACGAGAAACTAGACTTGCAGTCGAGCCGTGCTATGCATAATAGTCCAGGAGCCAAAAGCTGATTTAGTCTTATTTATTTTCTTTTCTTCCAAGGTCCCAAAAGGGTACTCCGGACAAAAAAAAGAGCTTTCAAGATTAGTATTTCGAACATGATTAATATATCGATATCAACCCTTTTATGTATAGATATGGAAAAGTGCCACGGAGAAGCTAAATTTATATTAATATCGATCGTTATCACCCCTTTGTATGTGCCCACTGGGTTGGAAAGGTTAGGCAATACTCCACCACGGGGGCCATGCCCGGGTTGATTTAAATATGTTTTTTTTATATTTCTTTCACGCCTATTTTTTCAATTGCCGCGACATCCTATCCAGCGCATTTCGCTTAATGTTTTTCGTAAAAGTTGTAAGATTAAATTTACTTCCAATAACAAGAACAAAGCTAATTTTCCGCGGCCCCCGGCCTATAGACGACTTACACCCCGCAACAATCTTACTTTAATAGCGCGAAACATAAATTACGCGCGACTTATTACAGCTCCCGTTCCAATACACTCAGCTTGAAACATATTCCCAACAGAAGGTTGCCTAACAATCCAACAGGATAGTAACAACGAAAACTTTTATTTGTCTATCTCTCTCTCTCTCATTTTCGAAAACCCTTTATTATCCGTCTCACTTTGTCTCTATATCTGTATTCAGAATGTCGCATTTTTACTAGTTAAACATGATCCTTTATGATTGTATTCTTTTTTTTTGCTCTAACCCGTGCTAAGGATAATTTTAAAAACCTATATAGAGGCTAAAAGTTCCAGCCATGCCGGGACTCGAACCCGCGACCTCTGGCTAACCGTGCCAGAGGGTGGGATGGGTGAATTTTTAGCCTCTAAACCAGTTTCTAAGATAGATCCTTTTTTCAAAAATACACGGTTCATACTGTATTTTTACCGCTATTTTTGTATAAGCCGCAAGTTTCCCAAAAATAAATAAATACTAGACAATGTAAGATTGCAGGTTTATATGAAAAATATTTGCAATTATTTCTGGTTGCACGTAAGACAATAATATTGATAGTAGCCTTGACTCTATAGCAAGAGAAGGGGTTGGTTATATTGACTCTGGCAAGTGAAGGGAATGAGGCGGTATTATCAAATAAAAGTTATTTCGAAGGAAATAAATGTACATTTATTAATGTAGTAATGTAACATTAACATTCACAGTAATGTAACATTTAGTAATGTCTAGCAAGTGAAGGGAATGAGGCGGTCAAACAAAAGTTATTTCGAACGACAATGTTTTGACATCTTTCACGTTACAAAGTGTGATAGTGTCAATATTATAATGAAATTGAACTTCTGTAGCGAATATTTCTCTATACAGGTTGTGGCTATTCTCAACATTGCGTCCGACCGGAACGCGATAATAAAATGAAATGCGATGCGACATTATTGTGTTGTGCATTTTTTACACTCACGATTAACTGAGGAACATCGTTGCCCTTATATCTTACAGCTTTGGTCACGTGTAAAGTAAGTGCTACTTTAAAAAAAAGCGTAACCCATTATCATCTTTCGATCGATTTTTACCCATCTTTGACTAAATTTGTCAATTATTTTGAAGTTTTGTAAATTTAAATACAAAATCAGTTATTTGTTGAATGTAAGTGGATATAAAGTCTATAAATATATTATTTTATATTCTCTACGTTCAGCTAAAAAACCTTTTATTATTTTCATTGTCGAACAACTGTTACATTTATGAATTTATGAATCCGAAAACTGTTATTTTTATGAATTTTTCTGTGCTTAGTAGAAGTATGAAAGTTATCAGACAGTTTTACTGCACACTTTACCGCTAAAACGCTGTAGAGAATAGCGATCCACAACGTCTTGAGGGGAAGATAATTAAAGAACTCATTAACATAAAATTAACCGATAATAAATCATAGAGAACGCAATTAAACTCTGTCGGCGTTATCGCCACTTTAGCTAAAAGGAAATTTCTAGGTTCCACTGAGTTTCTACACCGTCTAGCTGTGTTTATGTTTTAAACTTAAATACACTTTATAATATGTTTTCTTTATTCAAGAGAAGGCCTGTTGCCTTGCAGTGTGACGTTTATACACTACAGAAAAAAAGTATACTAAAAATATAATACAAAATTTATCATGTGTCAGAAAGATGCGTTTCAAGCATAAATTATATCGGACCTCAAAGCGTTACTTTGACATGCAAAACAATAAGCACTGGCCACTGTTAAAAAAAAACAAAGACCACGGAATAAAAACCTAAAAATAAAAAAGAAAAAAACGACCGATTGTCTAACGATAGTGGAGTCTACCAGCCAGCAACCGGATCTCGGTAATGATCTAATTACAGTTGATTAATGAGCATCATTAATATTGCAAGTAAGTGTACACTGGCGGGCGAGTCTAGGATGAGAAATGAGACTGGCTGATGTAAATAGTCTGACGCGAGTTTACGGAATCGGTACTGGCAGCTTTAAGAGTAATCGTTTTACGTCCGATAAGCATGCTTATGCTTCACGCAATACGAACCAACATCTGAAGAAATTTCGATTTCTAAGTTAAGTGCATTTGTGAGTTTGCAGTATCAATGCCACCTGCTAACTGTGACGAAAAAGATCGTGTGGAAACCTGAGAAACTGAGATGTTCACATCATCACGTTGTTACTAGATACACCAATGCATTAGAAGGAAAAAATACGTACAAATCTTTAACAGAAAAACTTTAGCAGTTCGCTGGGCTTGGCCATACAGTAGCCCGATCCAATCCATTCGAATATATACCTTATTTCACTTTTAATTAGACTTGTATTAACCTATAGTAAGCGATCTTACTTTACGCGTGCCAGTTTGTAGAGACAGCCGTATCTCGCAAAGATAGATATATAGAGAACACTTTATTGTACATAAAAACGGAAATTACACAAATTTTTTATATTTCAAGATACAATAATACCAACTGAAGACACTTAACAGATAACAGAAAGACGATTCCCAGACGATTCACAGAATTTTTCCGACTTGTTTTATTCTGTGATCATAAACTATGGTTACCGTGTATTAAAATATGGGGAAGTTATTTTGGCATACAATTTAACGTTTCTATCTACCAATATTTACTACATTGGTATATACTCGTACCTACTCAGTTAAATTTACCTTACTTACTATGCGTATTTTGAAAAATATGTTAATGTTTGACGAACTCTGTGGAGCAGCGGTAGCGTATGTGCGTACCACGCGAGAGGTCTCGGGACCGAACCCCGGCTGGGGACAAAAAACCCCAGGTTGAATGTTTACGTGTGATATCACTGTTTCTGGTTCCCACGACACATACCCTGTGTGGGGTCAGAAGCAATGTATGTGCCTGTATGTAAATGTTTTGTTTTTGTTATGTTGATAAAGCGAAATATCTTAGCCAGGATCGCAGCAAGCGGCCGACCCTAGTCTCTACCTCCCCCTCCGGGACATAGGCGTGAATTTATTCAAATTATCTTTGAATTAAAAGTGGCGTAAGACTAACGCAACCCCGCTAACCACACTTACAGTCTACCACTTCACTTGTTAACATATCAAAGATACAATCGAATCCCCGGTAGCTGGCAGGAAAAAAAAAAACAAAGAAGAAAGCCGTCACAGTATTTTGTTCCTATCTTGACCATCGTCACAAACTAAAACAGAAGTATCTACGAACGTAACCACTAAAGGTACGCAGGACCTAGGGGACTACGTAAAGGATAAAAATCCAAATAAAAACAAAAATTTCAATGTAAAGAATTTACATTCTGTTTGCTGAATAGTAGTGTACAATGCAATGTGTAAGCCGCTAACTTCGGACCATAGTATAGTGGAGCAAAAGGCAGCGAAAGAACAAACTCTGCTCTGACCATCTTTTATCAAATAATTTTAAACCTAACACATCAGTTACTACCTATATGAAAAGGTTCCATGGTGGATAATTCATTCAATAACTATAGGCGTCAAATAAAAAAAAATAAGCCGTCTCTGACTTCCGAACAACATACTTCAGCCCCCAGTTCTAAGCTCATTTTAAATATGACGACAGCTCCCGAGTGCCAAATATAATGCTTAATTACAATAGAAAATCGGCCTTTTTTCTGTTAGTGACACAGAAAAATATGCCATTGTTTTGGTCAACATTTTGCATGTTGGTGCCAAATTAATTTGTTTTCCCAAAGTAAATACTAGGTCCCATATTTACGTGCCAATGTAAACTTCGTAATATCTCCCAGTAATTAAGGGATTCATTTGAAACGTTTTTTCAAAGATTTAGTCGCATTTGAATGCAATTGAAACACAAAAAGCTGCCCATTTCTTCTCTACAATCAGTGTGATTCTTTTAGTGTTGGCTCACATTTGACTACAATATCTAAACCATCCGATCAGATGTATTTACTAGTATTGCATTTCTCGTATCAAGAGCATTGACGCGCATCATCTGTGCATATAAAAACACCTTAGTTTTCTTCCACAATTAGGAGAGGTCCAATATTGTTCTTCTATTTCTACTAGATCTAGACTCTATCGCAGCGTTTTGTTCACCAATCTTCGGTCCACGTGCAGAAGTGTATAATTAGTACATTATTATGTGTGCATTTTAATTACGGAGAAGGGCGTTAAGGCACCTGAGGCGTTTGCGGCCATGCGTGGAGACATCACTTAAAGTGGGAACTAGGGTTCATACTTTAAGTGACCCCATTTCTTTAATAAGAAATCAAGTACGTACGATGTACGAAAAAGTACGTATAATGTTATCCGCTATGTTGTATCAGTAGTTGAGAAAAAGACCACGAAAGAAAACTCCATTTTGACAATCTTAAATATCCTAATCAAAAAAATTAATCAATTTAAATGTAACAAATATTAAATATAATATAAAAAAGCCTACCTAACAAAATCCCATGAGTGTGGTCAACAACATGCACTTAAACATTATTCTACTCAAACAACAGTTGTAAAACAGTACCCGGGTCTCTCCCTTCTGAGTCAATTGTTCTACCGGGCTACCGCCGCCGCTCTATTACAATAATAACTTAAGTATTTATTTTCATTTTGATTATATTTAGGTGTTAGACTCATGTCAACCAACCAACTATCAATGTGCTCCTGTCAAATGCCAGTTTCTTCATCATCTGATAAGCCACGATATTTTCATTCCCTTTTATTACATCAGTATATTAATAATAGCGCTTGTGGTCTAGTGGAACCGAGTGAGTCGAATCAATCACTTTTGGTAAGCAACAACAGGCGCGGTCAGGTATCGTGGCATTTTTTCAGACCGCTTCCATGTTTCGCAAAGCACTATAAGCCGTTGGTGCCGGCTGTCATGTAATGGCAGTCGTGAAGCTATGTCAGAGGCCTTGTGGGTGGCTTGATAACTTCTGACAGTAAGGGCCTCCACCGTCTTATAATCCTCCTCCAACACAAACTTGGCCCCCATGGTGGAGTATGGCATAACTTTACTGCGATGCAGGAAGAGACCCGTGCCCCAACAGTGGGGACATACAAAGGGGTGATAACGATCGATTTCTCTCTATTTCCTTCTGTGATGATCTAAATACACTTGTGATATACTAACTCGTTTGGTTATCCCTAGCATGAATATTTTCTCCTTGACTTTGTTTAAATCTTGCTCACTTGTCTTCTTTTTTGTCCAGCTTATTTTCTTTATTCTCCTGCAGCACCGTGTTTAAAATGCTTCCAGTTTATCCAAATCCCTCTGTGCTTTATGGATATGGTTATTTTGGTCCAAAAGACTTCAATATGGCTCTAAACGTGAAGAGGTAAGAATTTTCAAAACATAAATTAATAAGAAAGAACTGTGCGGGGAAAGTTTTGCGAAATAGACAAAGTCTCGCGCCATCTCGCTCTCATCCGCTATGTGTGGGCGGGATGGGGTGATTCATTGTCTATTTTGTACATTATTGGGGATCGTGCTACCGACGCGGACCATAGTTTGTCTTTGTGCCAGATCTCTGAAATATGTAAATAATGCGAGAATATAAAATTGCGTGCAAAAATTACAGTCTAGTGAGTGATAGCCACTTGTGCTAGGCGTGTTATTTCCAAGTCTATAGTTAACGTTGTCTAACAACTAACTCCTTGTGATTAGAGCTAGCCGCTTCATAATCATCTCGGGAATATTTATTGCCTTTGCCTGCTAATTATAAAGGGAATTTTGATACTTTAGTTAGTTATCGCCGTTTGTCCGATGATCGATTGGGGAAAATCCACTCTATGTTTTGGTAAGTAGGATAGAGATTGTATTGCTTAAAACTGTTGTCGATTTAGAAAGATAACTTAAAATAGCTGGTTAGGTGGGCTTAAAAGTAAGCTTAGATAAATTCATACGTATATTAAACTCATTAATTTTTAATACTCAATTGTTCTTTTCAATGCACTTGAAATGAAAATAGCTTATAAAGTTAATCTATAGTGCTCCACTATGTGATTTTCTCAGTGTCAAGTTTCGACATTCTAAGGAATATAAACAAAAAGTAAAAACTGTGATGGTAAGCGGTGGTAGCGAAGCGGTGGAGCACCGGCTTCTCAATTGGGAGGTCGTAGGTTCGAAATTGGTCATGTATCAATGACTTTGTTTTCTAAGTTTCGTACATTTGTGAAGTAATAGCAGGGATACCATTAGCTAATGGTGAAACGTGATCGTGATGAAACCTCAGACGTTGATCTACTCAGCGCTTGAAATCGCCAATGCGCGGAGGGCACGCAAAGTAATTAAGCCCATACTCTCCCTTTCTGAGAGAAGGCCTGTGCCCTGCAGTGAGACGTATGTAAGCTGCATGACAAAAATATTGACTGAATTTTTTTACTTATCGACGAAACAGTTTCTTGCATTTGAAAATCTGAAATGTAAAATCTGCAAAATTGAATTTGAATGAAATGTTTACTTGAAACGAAATTTCAACGGACCAAGATTGACTGTAATAACTGCGAAACAAGGAGTGGGACTTCCGCCAGCGTATTGGAATAATGCTCTAACTGAAGCATTAGTCAATATCTAAGCTGGCCAGCGGCAATACCTAAATATATTACCGCTGGCTGGATGAGGATGGTGGCCTAGGAGGACAGAAAAAAGAACAGACGTGTCTTTTGGGAGGTCTATATCTGGTACAAATGGAGCATCAACGGGGTCGATTATACATTGTCGAAGCACAATAATGCAACACTTTATATTTCGTCATTACCATCACGCTTACATGAAATCTCTCTTTCATGGCCAATTAGCTAGAAAGCAGACTGTTTTCAAAATTGGAACTTGAGATCACGTGCGAAAATAAAAAAGAATCCACTCACCGGGCTCCGAACACGCGCGCCGCGAATTGGACCTTCGGACGCGGGACAAATAAAGGCAACCTTTTTTTTATTTTACACGGAATTTAATTTCCGCTTCTCACGTGTCGCGGGGCGCCTTAAAAACTATTGCCGGGCGCATCGCTCACCCGGTAATATACAAAGCAATCTAAATTGGAAAATAGGCACCGGGCACACAGTGTGTGCCCAAAACGAGCATTGTGAGAACGACGCGATTAAAAAAAGAAGCCCGTTGTCGATCGCGCCGAGAGGGGGAGCGGTGCCTCCCCCCACGTCCACTTTTTTTAATTTTTTCTTTTTTTTCGGGAGGCAGGCGAGGCTCGGGTGCATGCAGCCATCGCCCACCTTTGTTTCGCATAAACAAATTAATTTCGGCGGCTTCTCTCTGCGATGACTAGCCTAGATGGCTATCGGGTAATGCGGCGCTGATCATACGCGTATCAGCTTGTTAGCTACTCTTTCCTTTTAGGTTGCAGTGTCTTGCAAAGAACAGTGGAATTATTGAAATTTTGAAATACAGACTACAGTTTCAGCTCGTGATTCTAAGCAAACTGAAAGCTGTTTTAACTAAACAGGTACACCTTTTACAATCTAGCAAAAGGGTTCACATAAACTCGATTACGTGTTATCAAATTCTACACGAAATCTAAACTTGGCAATGAAAGCGAAAGATCAAATCTATCTTGAGTATTTAAATTTAATTCATAAAAATATTCTTTTTCTGGCACCACTATAACACTGTTAACTGAAGAAATTGACCGGACCACTGTAAGGTTCTGGCAGGTTCTGGCAGAATACCAGCGGCAGGTTCTGGTAGAATACCAGCGTTACGAGTTGTCCACTGACAGCCCGGGACATATGCTGAGTCTAGAACCTTTACTAGTACCATGACACACAGCGCCTCTACCAGCTAAGCTCACTTTGCCACGGCTGTATGAATTTAACTATTACTTTAATTATTGGTATTTCTTACCTTAAGTGTGTTCTTTAACTGGCCATGTTATTATTTTTAAGATTTTATGTGTGTTGTGGTATTTGAATAAATGTTTTTCTATTCTTTTCTATTCTATTCTAATGCCTAAGTTATGGGATTCAAAGTTCGAGACGAAACTTCGATATTCACGACAAGCCGCACAGAAAGCTAATTTACGCGGCCAATTGCTTCAATTCGCGTGCAGATGATAATCAGGTGTATAAGTTCCACGTATCACCGCAAGCGGGTAGGCCGCCCACCCATTCTCATTAAGGGTGGCGGGGGGACAGGGACAATGCATGTTTGTACTGCTTTTTGCCCATTTTTTTCATTATTTCATTTCATTTCACCCCCCTGCGTCCCCACCACACACGTCCGCGCTCGCGATTGTGTGCCTCCGATTTTTTATAATTCGTTACCTTTTTTATCGGCCGTTCCATTTTCAGAGGATGGCCGGGTGGGTGGCGGCACACGGGCGGCTGAGACGCGGCGGTTTTTTATTCGTTTCTGGACTTGTTCAAAAAAAAAAAACGGACCAACGTGGTTTTTAAAAATTCTTGGAAAAACGACGCGAGGCATTTGTAGATGTGCCACGAGAGAGGCAGCGGTCATATAAATCGGTGTGAAGATATGTGCAGACAAAATAAAGCAGTTTCTGAGCTACAATGTATAAATACAATGGCCTATCAGATTGTCATGGATCTGTACATTTGGCCTTAGTTTAGGAGTATTTCTATGTTTGTGACTTCCTTGTCTGGTTACCATAATACAGAATATTCGAATTTAGAACAATTAGATTGTCTTGTGAATTTATATTTTTGAGGTGTACGCCCTTATTAGAAAACTTTTTGAATTTAATTTAAAACTAAGTGTTATAAGTTTTTAAATAGATAAACCGACAAACATGGTTTTAAACCTTTAAAACATGGTTTTGTATGGTATAAAAACGATGTCACTCCAATATAACTTTAAGACCTGTTTCTCGTTAGCTTAGTTACAATGTTGTTCGCGAAATGAACTACAATAGAGCGTCGCCCCTAACTGCGTTCCAACCGCCCGTCTGCAGACTATCAGATGGCAACTCGATCTAAGTTCAGCATTACATATTGTTAATAGCTCCTTTGTCCTAACGGGGTGTTGAGATAGGTGCTCTGTGATGTTATATTGTGTCGCGTCGCATGAGTTGCCCGGGATGACTTCCTATTAAAGGTTGGTGGATGACATGAAAGGCTGATAGGGTGAAAATATACGATTGCGTTTATTCACTGTCTGAAGAAACACGCTATCTAACATTCTTGTTGCAAGTTTTGATCACAAAAAGTGACTTCTATTAATTTAGGACCATTCTGTTAAGTGATGTTAAGAACATAACACAACCTCACGCCTGTATCTCACAGGGGTAGGCAGATAACAGGGACTGCCACTTGCCACGTCCCTAACAGATCACCTACGTTTCATCTACGTTCATAAGTCGTTACATGCACTCACGCCGGTTCCGGGAGATGTAAGGATAAATCAATAAATAGTATAATTTATACTACAGGGGTTATTAAAAATTTCTTTAAAGCGTAGACCGTAAAACTCGTCGGTAAGAATTTGTTACAACCACTTTTGATTTTGTTTGCTTCAAGTTCAAATTCAAATTTCAAATTCAAAAAATTTTATTTCAACGTAAAGAATTTACATTCTATTTGCTGAATGTCAATGTACAATGTAAAGTGTAAGCCGCCGCCTTCGGGCCGTATTGTAGTGGAGAAAAAGGCAGCGGAAAAAAAAACTCCACTCTGACCATCTTTTCTCAAATCATCTTAAAACCAAATACATCAGTTGCCATATGTAAACCTAATAAGATTTCATGACTGCCATTAACAACCCCAAATGCCAAAGCATTAGTCAAATGTCTCACAATAATAGGGGAAAACATAAGTGCTGCGGCCAGACACACGAACAGCACTCGTTCACGAGCATAACGCAGTGCTCAGCCATCATCAGTCTCAACCATCTTGGAGGGAGATAGATGACCCGAACACCACGCTACCATTCGAATGACCTTTAGCAAACTTGCAGTTAAGTTTTTGTCAGTTATATAAGGTATCATATAGTTATTAATATGCAATCACGTCGTCTGTACACACTTGTATTATAAAATATATGTTATACTTAGTTATACTTAACAATAAAATCGCGGTGGAATTGGTTTACTACCACGGATTAGGATCGTTTATATAGTCGTCTATTCTATAATATGCCTTTTTACATAGCGAATTTTTAATGAAAGTTTTAAATTTATTTTCAGACAAGCATAGAACACGTTCTGGAATTTTGTTGTAAAAACGAACGCAGTAACCTACAAATGATGTGCCTACCTTGGCTAATCGGGATTTAGTACAAGCAACCTTGTTTCTATTCCTTGTGTTTACGTTATGAACGTCCCTATTTAATTTAAACATTGTTATATTTTTTCGGACATACATTATATTATCGAATATATATTGGCAAGCCAGTGTAAGAATGCCTATTTCTTTAAAACGCTCCCTTAGCGATTCTCTACTGTTTAAGTTGTAAATAGCTCTTATTGCTCTTTTTTGCAAGACAAATATGGTTTCTATATCTGCTGCCCGTCCCCATAATAACAAACCATACGACATGACACTGAAAATAACTAAAATAGACCAGCCTCGCCGTCGACACGTCTGTAAGTTGTCTAATTTTTCTGACTGCAAACGCTGCTGAACTCAACCGACCCGACAGTTTTCCAATATGCTGACCCCATTGCAGTTTTGAGTCTATCGTTATACCTAAAAAAAGCGTGGACTCTACCAGCTCTAGCCTCTCACCAGATATTTTTAAACTCGTGTCAACATTTTTAACATTGGGTAGTGAGAATTTGATGCATTTTGTCTTTTTTGCATTTAGCATCAGATTGTTTATAGTGAACCAGTTTAGAATAGTAGATAAAGCATTGTTTACATCGTCTACATTACTTATACCTCTCTTTACTTTAAAAATTAAGGAAGTATCATCTGCAAACAACACTATCTGCGAAAGCTTTTCTACTAGGTAGGGCAAATCATTTATATATACCAAAAAAAGGAACGGACCCAGTATAGAACCTTGAGGGACTCCTACTTTTACATCAGAACCCGAGGATTTAACTCTATTAATATCAACCTTTACAGTTCTGTCTGTTAAGTAAGATCGAAGAAGACTTAGTGATTTATTACTTAAACCATATCGGTGCAATTTTATGAGAAGTGTTTCGTGGTCAACGCAGTCAAACGCCTTAGAAAGGTCACAGAAAACCCCAATGGCATCCTGCGACTCTTCCCACGCCTCAAAGATATGCTTTACTAACGCTATGCCTGCTTCCGTCGTTGAGCGGCCTTTTGTAAACCCGAACTGTTTCTTATGGAAGAGCTTATTTATACTAAAATGAGTTTGCAATTGATGTAATATTACTTTCTCAAAAACTTTACTTAGCACCGGCAGTATTGCTATAGGTCTGAAATAATTTGGATCTTCACTATCACCAGTTTTAAACAAGGGTACGATTTTACTTAACTTTAATAGATTAGGAAAGGTTCCCTGGTCAACACATTTATTAAAAATCAAAGCAAGGTAAGGTGCTAGAATATTGATTATAGTTGATATTAATTTAACCGATAACCCCCACAAATCTTCAGTCTTTTTTAAGTTTAACTCTTTAAATGTTTTGACAATAGTTAAGGTAGTTATATGGGAGAATTGGAAGTCAACTTTACATGGATTTGTACTTTCCAAAAGTAAGGTATCGGCTAATTGGGAGGAAGAATTTAAGCTAGCCGTTATATGCAGTGGCATGTTTTTAAAAAAAGTTTGAAATATTTCTGCTATGTCCTTCTTCGAATTAACTAACTTACCTTCGATCTTCAACGCAAGTTCGTTAGTCCGTTAGTGTGTCAATGTATTACCTGATAACTATTCATTCTACATGCTTAATTCCAGGTCTATTTACTAAGCGGAACCAGAGACCGAAATGATAATACTCGTACTGCCCGTACTGTCCCCCGAAAGTAGGATTATATGCAGACTTACGTAGCAAATCCGCGGTGGCTCTTATAGCTTACAGTGTAAGAGTGAGTATCGAGCAAAAGAGATGTTGTAAAAGGGAAACGCTTACGCTTGTTCTTTAAAGGCTTTTGATGTAACGACCAGTTAGTAAACTTTGCACGTAACTCTAGTTGACATTTGAAATGTCAATTCAGAAAGTGGTCGCTGCAATCAATTGTGACTTTATGTTTATTTGCAGTATGAAAACAAAGCCTAAGCTTTCTTTTGTGTTAATAGGAAGTGTCACTGACATATTGTCATCAAGTCAGTGATATTTTCTTCTTAGAATTTGTTTTCTCCAAAAGAACACGAAATGTTCGCGTGATAGATAACAGTAAATATTGGATATTATTGAGCGTATTTGGCCACATCATTCCTATGGGTCCATGTAAGCGAGATACCCAGATTATTTTACCACGTTTTTTATTGGCAACATTGATTTACATTGTTATGTTGTCACTACTGTAAACTGAGTTCGTGCTTTGCCGCTCCTGCATGCGGTTTGTCTGATTTTATGACACGGTCTTTAAAATAGTAAATCTCGTTTTTAATTATTCACCAGCTACAAATACAGTCCACTTAACTACAAGTGTGTGCTACAATTCAGACAGAAGGACGAAAATGTCCACTGAATGGGTTCCAGGCGACGGATATCGCAGACGAGGGAGCCAATTCTGACTTCTTTAGCAAATAAGTCGTATAAGACTCTAAGGCTTATTACTTGGAATTCTACGTAAAAAGTCGAGCGACAGCCAAAACCTGTATTTTGAACGCCACGCTAGATTGAATTCGAATGGGGTAATAAATGTCTATTGACTCTGTCGAGTTATCTTATCTTATTTTTATGCGACAAATGTCTTTATGCCTTCGAATGTTTGTGTTGACGCTTTCAATTCGCATGGGCGAGAAGCCCCGTGGTCGGCCAAGGCGAAGATGGCGGGACGATCTCTCAACCTTCTTGCCCAGATGGGAGATAACTGCTCAAGACATCGAGAATGGGAAGATCATGGGTGAGGCCTTTGCCCAGCAGTGGGACACAAACACGGCTAATTAAAAAAAATACTATAGGAATAGCATTCTATAAAGGTATTGGCCTTTTTGCATCTACGTAATGAGATGATTTATACAGCGTCCAGTGGTATCCTCACTCACACTAGATGGGTGAAGGGACCACTCGGACGCTGTAGTGCCTGGAACTTGGTTTTATAGATCGTGTAGGTTTGCCCAGCACCTATACCATCCTGACAGCTTAGTCGGCCTAGCCCACAGGAAAGACTAGTCAATACGTGCGGAGTCAACGAATTCGCGGGTTTCCTCACGATTTTTTCCTTCACAGTTGGCGTGTGGTATTGCGAATAACACTAAAATGAACTATAGTAATAACTATCAATAAAGGACCTCACTTATAAAAAGTGCTAGAGTTCTTTTTTAGGACCTAAAATACAATAACTATACGTTACGTAAGAAATATCAACACCAAACTTTAACGTAAGCTGCAAGCTATTTTGTACGCAGATTGCTAAAGCAAAGAGGACCAAATTTAAAAACCTATTTAGAGGCTAAAAATTTCACCCATGCCGGGATTCGAACCCGCAACCTCTGGCTATCCGTACCAGCGCTCTACCAATTGAGCCAATGGGCGACTCACGGCATCAGTGAAATTTCGAACCTCTTTACAATATTCTCTGTATTACGTACAGGCAGCGACATCTGACTTAAGCAAATTGCATTACTTACAGCCCCGACTACCTACTTTGCAGTTAGGTTTAACATCGGAACGATATCACTGTACCCACATGATTACACTATTTTTATTTTTAATGCACTAACCCGTGCTAAGGAACAAATTTAAAAACCTATTTAGAGGCTAAAAATTTCACCCATGCCGGGATTCGAACCCGCAACCTCTGGCTATCCGTACCAGCGCTCTACCAATTGAGCCAATGGGCGACTCACGGCATCAGTGAAATTTCGAACCTCTTTACAATATTCTCTGTATTTCACTGATGCCGTGAGTCGCCCATTGGCTCAATTGGTAGAGCGCTGGTACGGATAGCCAGAGGTTGCGGGTTCGAATCCCGGCATGGGTGAAATTTTTAGCCTCTAAATAGGTTTTTAAATTTGTTCCTTAGCACGGGTTAGTGTATTAAAAATAAAAATAGTGTAATCATGTGGGTACAGTGATATCGTTCCGATGTTAAACCTAACTGCAAAGTAGGTAGTCGGGGCTGTAAGTAATGCAATTTGCTTAAGTCAGATGTCGCTGCCTGTACGTAATACAGAGAATATTGTAAAGAGGTTCGAAATTTCACTGATGCCGTGAGTCGCCCATTGGCTCAATTGGTAGAGCGCTGGTACGGATAGCCAGAGGTTGCGGGTTCGAATCCCGGCATGGGTGAAATTTTTAGCCTCTAAATAGGTTTTTAAATTTGTTCCTTAGCACGGGTTAGTGCATTAAAAATAAAAATAGTGTAACAAAGAGGACCAATCATGTAAAATTAAGATCAGGCTATATTTTACAATAATGTTAGCATAAAACCTATGCCGCCTGCACAAAAATAAATGTACCTATTTAATAATATTCTCGCACTCTAATTCTCGTACCGACTATATTCTTTATGCAATAAGACCGCCAATTGTATAACATCACATACTTAGATTTAAGAAATCATGGCTGTATACTTTTTCCTGGTTATGCAATTAAATGTTCTCTATCTAATAATAAGCTTGTCGTACACTTTTTTTTATTTTAGCGGAAAACGGTACGTACTTTAAACATAAAGATAATATTCTTTACACCAACTTCGAGAAAAAGACGCAGGAAAAAGGAAAAATTTACAAATTTTTCTTGGATTTCATGAACCAAAACAACATAGACAACTATCACTGAACATACCGCGCATCCGTAAAAAAAAAACGAAGTACCTAAGATTACATTTTTAAATTTCATAGAACATTTCAATTCATATAGGTATTACTAAAATGATCTCCTATTATAATAAATGTAAATGCGGCATTTGACTGAATTTCAACTGTCCTAGACACAATATGCATACCCGTGTTTAACATCCTTATTGGAGTAACATTGTTTTTTATACTTAAGTAAACTAAGTTTTCAAAAGCGAAGTCCGTCGTTGTTTTTCCGGATGAGTGTTCCCAAAAAAAGTAGGAATCTAGAACCGCCCCCTTTTTTCCATTGCAACCCTGTATGTCCCCACTGCAGCGGTTGTAACGGGACGGTCCCCCATCCAGCACCTGACTGCACCTGTTGTTGCTTAACTCGAGTGATTGATTCCAATCACTCGGTTCGACTAGGCCACGAGAGCCCCCTTTTTTGAAGTCGGTTAAAAAAGGCGTTACAGTACACTTTTCTAAAACAAACACCGCATTAACTCACTCCGCTCATTCCGGCATCCGCAGTCCGCATTAAGTGTATTGAAAATAAAATGAAAGAGAAAAAAAAACGCTCGAACAAGCTGTTATGTACGTGATTCTGCATTTTAATTTGTGAGCGACGCCGGGAGACGGCTAAATGTTTATTGCAAATCTTTTTTCCTCTTTGTCGTAATGTAATATAATAATAAAGGGCCGATCGTCTGTACGCATACACCAGAGCATTTAGCATTTAATTATATTATGAAATCTCATAAGCATCTGATAGGTAGATGACGTGATTAATTCGCAAGATATCATTTTGAATGTTGTGCTTGCGACTGTACTTATCTCGCCAGCTGCCACTCTAGCACTTATGTCAATAGAAATAAGGTATAAGTCGATACAAATGTTAGATTCCCACACGTGACTGAGTGTAGCCACGTCATTGTGCCGTGAAAGGGCTTTGAATATTCATTAGAATGTAATTGGATTTCTGTAATTTTCTTTCGATCGTAAAAAATCCGTGGTTTTGATTGTTGAAATATTAAACGTTGTTATTCTATCCTATCGATACTCCTTTGGAGAGTTACGAGTATTTCGTAATTTTAAACAGAGAAATAACTTGGGTAATTCAGGGAACTAAGTTTTATTTATGCACAGTTTACGGAGAATTTTCTGTATTCATGCCATTTGGAGAGTTCTTTAATCATCTCTAAGGTGTGAAACGCATTAGCGGTTGCGTGATCAATTGATTTTACGTATAAGTGCATTCAGTGCCTAAGGTACGCGTATCAGCCACCATCATTAGATCTGAAACATTTCAAAAATTGAAGCAAAATTGTTTACCGATATATTTGTATTTGTAACTGACACTGAGACGATTTAGCATCTATTGAGAGGTTCCAAGCGTTCATGTCGCCCCAGCTCTTCCAGGAACACCAGCTGCAGCTTAGCAATTTCATAGCAATAGCGTCCCCGGGCTTCCTGAGAGGGCCACCTGCCATAAGATATATTTTGATGACTACAATAAAATAAGCACGCGTCTATATCAAGGGGTACATTTACGTAATTTCCACTTCCACACAACACGATCCCTTGTCCTGGCCCTAGAGTCTTATACTTACATAATTTTTCAATAGAATTGTAATATTGGCCTTTTTGCATCTACTTAATGAGATGATTTATACAGCGTCCAGTGGTATCTTTACTCACACTAGATGGGTAAAGGGACCACTCCGACGCTGTAGTGCCTGGGACCTGGTTTTATAGATGGTGTAGGCTTGCCCAGCACCTATACCATCCTGACAGCTTAGTCGGCCAAGCCCACAGGAAACACTAGTCAATACGTGCGGAGCCAACCAAGCCGCGGGTTTCCTCACGATGTTTTCCTTCACCGTTAGCGTGTGGTATTGCGACTACAAATTTGCAAATGTACGTAACTTTGAATTGAAACAAAGTCATTGGTACATGCCCGCACTCGGGATCGAACCTGAGGCTCTCGCTTGCCAGTCCATGGTTCTACCCACTGAGCTACCACCGCTTAATATAGAATTATATAAGCACGATAATAGTTGCTATTTGCATCAATTTGGTAGTCTACAAAGCAATAGCAGTACAATGTCATTCCAGGGTTATAATCCACGCAAATTAAATATGCATCGAAGGCGCGAAGAAGATCGAATCACGCGAGGCACCGAGTTAAGTAGCACGAGTTATACCATTGCAATTCGAGTGGTTACTAGATGTACTATCCACTTTAGAGACTCACCCCCCTGGTCGCAAGCTAGGATAACCAATCAATCAAATCAATTTATTTCAACATAAAGAATTTACATTCTGTTTGCTGAATGTCAATGTACAATGTAAAATGTAAACCGCTGCCTTCGGGCCGTATTGTAGTGGAGAAAAAGGCAGCGAAAAAAAAACTCCACACTGACCATCTTTTCTAAAGTCATCTTAAACCAAATACATCAGTTGCCATACGTAAATGCCAAAGCATTAGTCAAATGTCTCACAATAGTAGGGGAAAACATAAGTGCTAACCTGTACAATGGTAACCAGACAAGAACATCACAATGGAGAGACTGTCGCCATTTGTGGAATTTTAAATACGGTGGTCTCCATTGTAAATTGAATCTAAATTATTATTATTGAATTATTTGTATGTTGTCTGTTGATAATTTTATTTATTGAAACTGTTATTTAGGCATGTTTTTATGTAGGTACCTCTGAAATTATCGTTTTCTATATTTTTTTGTACATCTACTTCATTCTCTAATGTATTAGTCCAGTTCATCGAAAGGTTGTCTGGAAGAGATCACTTTTAGTGATAAGGCCACCGTCTATACTCTTAGGTTAAGAAATTCTGTGTAATTTTCATTTTTATGTACAATTAAGTCTTCTCTATCTACCTATCTATCTATCTATCTATCTATCTATCTATCTATCTATCTATCTATCTATCTATCTATCTATCTATCTATCTATCTATCTATCTATCTATCTATCTATCTATCTATCTATCTATCTATCTATCTATCTATCTATCTATCTATCTATCTATCTATCTATCTATCTATCTATCTATCTATCTATCTATCTATCTATCTATCTATCTATCTATCTATCTATCTATCTATCTATCTATCTATCTATCTATCTATCTATCTATCTATCTATCTATCTATCTATCTATCTATCTATCTATCTATCTATCTATCTATCTATCTATCTATCTATCTATCTATCTATCTATCTATCTATCTATCTATCTATCTATCTATCTATCTATCTATCTATCTATCTATCTATCTATCTATCTATCTATCTATCTATCTATCTATCTATCTATCTATCTATCTATCTATCTATCTATCTATCTATCTATCTATCTATCTATCTATCTATCTATCTATCTATCTATCTATCTATCTATCTATCTATCTATCTATCTATCTATCTATCTATCTATCTATCTATCTATCTATCTATCTATCTATCTATCTATCTATCTATCTATCTATCTATCTATCTATCTATCTATCTATCTATCTATCTATCTATCTATCTATCTATCTATCTATCTATCTATCTATCTATCTATCTATCTATCTATCTATCTATCTATCTATCTATCTATCTATCTATCTATCTATCTATCTATCTATCTATCTATCTATCTATCTATCTATCTATCTATCTATCTATCTATCTATCTATCTATCTATCTATCTATCTATCTATCTATCTATCTATCTATCTATCTATCTATCTATCTATCTATCTATCTATCTATCTATCTATCTATCTATCTATCTATCTATCTATCTATCTATCTATCTATCTATCTATCTATCTATCTATCTATCTATCTATCTATCTATCTATCTATCTATCTATCTATCTATCTATCTATCTATCTATCTATCTATCTATCTATCTATCTATCTATCTATCTATCTATCTATCTATCTATCTATCTATCTATCTATCTATCTATCTATCTATCTATCTATCTATCTATCTATCTATCTATCTATCTATCTATCTATCTATCTATCTATCTATCTATCTATCTATCTATCTATCTATCTATCTATCTATCTATCTATCTATCTATCTATCTATCTATCTATCTATCTATCTATCTATCTATCTATCTATCTATCTATCTATCTATCTATCTATCTATCTATCTATCTATCTATCTATCTATCTATCTCTAAAGCCTCCTGTTTGGTAGACAAGCGTGTTAACCGCTAGACCGATGAGGCAGTCGAATAGCAGCAAAATTCATGCATTACACGGATCGGGCATCGCTCGGGCGCTAATAGTAGGGTTGCCACCGCTACGCGAGACTAACAAACGACTTTGATCAATCATCGCTGTCCTTGCGACAGCCCTGCCGCATTTGTTTTGCGAACCCCTGCGCCCCTGTTGGAGGCTTGACTTTGCGTTGATCACAACAAAGCCACTGGCGAACTCCAATCCTGATCTCGAAAGTGCGTAAGTTTTACATGGTTTTTGAACTAAGACTTTCGTAAGTACTACACATTATTGGATTCGGCAAGCTGGAGACAGGGCGCTATGGCGCTCATTAGGGGAGGGCTATGTCCAGCAGTGGACTACATAATATAGCCTGAAGAAGAAGAAGAAGACACATTATTGGATTGCTGCCAGATTTTTCGATAAAAATCTTAGTAAGTTTATCCTATAAAAATCCAATAGTTTTCATGGTCTTTGCAAATCTGGATTTCGAAGATGCGTAAATGTTGATAACACGAATTCTGCTTTGAGTAACCACCGCCTTCCTTGCGACAGTTCTCCCGCATTTGTTGTGCTAACTAACCCTGTTTGTTGTGTTGGTCACAACAAAGCCACTGCGTGAACGGAAATTCTAGTCTCAAAAGTGCGTAAGTTTTACAGGGCCATTAAAAATCTTGATCTCGAAGCTGCGTGAATATTATTAGGCAAACACGCAAACCTTGATTTGATTTATCGTTGCGGACCCTGCGACACCCCTGCCAAATTCGTTGTGCGAACCACCACTGTTAGAGGCTTAAGCTTTCGTTGATCACAACAAAGCCATTGGGCAATAGAAAATCCGGATCTCGAAAGTGCGTAAGTTTCACATGATCTTGATTTCGAAAATGCGTGAATGTTGAGAACGAATTTCTGATTCGATTAATCATCACCTTCTCTGCAACAGAATGTTGCATTTGTTGTGCGAACCCTTGCAACACTGTTAGAGGCTTGATTTTCCACTGGGCGATCGCAAATTCTTATCTTGAAATGCGCACGCGCATTCCACGCACTTTCTCTAAGGTGCATACATTTGTGCATAACTTCTCTAAGGCGCGTACATTTTATAATATGATTGTAAAGCCTGATTAAATCAATAGTCGCTATGTCTGCGAGAGATTGTATTGGAAGGACCGCGATAACCGGTGAGGAGGTAAAGAGGTTCTCAACTGGAGACCACGAACCACCATACGCCACATTGTTCTGCCATTCTTTGACTAGGCGGACCGGCTATCTCAATAAAATTTTCGATAGCTACTGGATGAGGATTAGCAAGTATAGAAAAAAGTGGCGTGGCTTCCGAGAGCTGGAAGTGAAATTCTTGGAAATAATTCCAGTCCATCAGTCCATCTACCGTAGATGAGGGTGAACTGATGAACCTAGTAAACTAAGTTGTATCCAGCATAAAAAGGTTCTTTAAACTCGCCTCCACGAAGGCTGTGCCCAAGCGCCCGCCCGCCACCTCTTTCATTATATTTTTTGCATTTTTTAATGACAATAAATTACCATCGCGCGCGTTAATTATGCATGTAGAGCGGCGTGTTATCACCACACTGAAAGGAATATTAAGAAGGATACTTTGCAATTAAGTAAAGTATGCAAATGTGCATTCCGTATAGTAACATGAAGTAAAAGAGTAGGTCACCGTATACAAATTCATAATCTCACCCCAGTATCTTGTAGGCATAGGCAGAGACCAGGGTTCGATACTTAATATACTAAGAAAAAATGCTTTCCGAGAACGAAGATCAGTCTCCGAGTTTTACAAAATACTCAACACAAGATTATGCTTAAAGTTTGGTACTTAGTTCTAAGCTGTAATCAGAGAAGTTACGTGCCATCTGCGTCATAGGTCATATCTAAAAAAAGGTATTTAAACATAAATATTTAAAAACCTATTTAGAGGCTAAAAATTTCACCCATGCCGGGATTCGAACCCGCAACCTCTGGCTATCCGTGCCAGCGCTCTACCAATTGAGCCAATGGGCGACTCACGGCATCAGTGAAATTTCGAACCTCTTTACACTATTCTCTGTATTACGTACAGGCAGCGACATCTGACTTAAGCAAATTGCATTACTTACAGCCCCGACTACCTACTTTGCAGTTAGGTTTTAACATCGGAACGATATCACTGTACCCACATGATTATACTATTTTTATTTTTAATGCACTAACCCGTGCTAAGGAACAAATTTAAAAACCTATTTAGAGGCTAAAAATTTCACCCATGCCGGGATTCGAACCCGCAACCTCTGGCTATCCGTGCCAGCGCTCTACCAATTGAGCCAATGGGCGACTCACGGCATCAGTGAAATTTCGAACCTCTTTACACTATTCTCTGTTTTACGTACAGGCAGCGACATCTGACTTAAGCAAATTGCATTATTTACCGGCATGGGTGAAATTTTTAGCCTCTAAATAGGTTTTTAAATTTGTTCCTTCGCACGGGTTAGTGCATTAAAAATAAAAATAGTATAATCATGTGGGTACAGTGATATCGTTCCGATGTTAAAACCTAACTGCAAAGTAGGTAGTCGGGGCTGTAAGTAATGCAATTTGCTTAAGTCAGATGTCGCTGCCTGTACGTAATACAGAGAATAGTGTAAAGAGGTTCGAAATTTCACTGATGCCGTGAGTCGCCCATTGGCTCAATTGGTAGAGCGCTGGCACGGATAGCCAGAGGTTGCGGGTTCGAATCCCGGCATGGGTGAAATTTTTAGCCTCTAAATAGGTTTTTAAATTTGTTCCTTAGCACGGGTTAGTGCATTAAAAATAAAAATAGTATAAACATAAATATTATAAAGATTTTAAAGGTTTTGTAATGTTATGTCAATATTATATAATTTGTGTTTACGTTTATAAATATAGTCCACATGTAGTTGACTATCTACAGTAAAAACGGAATAAATAATAAAAACGGGTTTGGATATTTTTCTGCTATAAAGTTCAGTTCAAGTATGATTGAAATGCAATGAACAGAGTTGCAGTGCACAATCCACTAGACTGACTACAGAAGAAAAAACATGCACTGCAATCTATTAATGAATTAAAAATTACCCTAGACCATTCAGTAACCATCAAGTGTCCGATGAGGCTGAAAAAGCTTCAATGAATGAAAAAAAAATTCAACACGTAGTTCAATATTTGATGAGAGCCAATTTAAATGTTCCTCCTCTTGTAGACATCGGTATAGTTGGCAGCAACTAGCAGATAGCTACATAGTGCTGGCTGTACGCGGCGCCACCCCACCGCCCGCCAATTTCACCGAAAAAAAAGAAAAAGAAAAAAACGAAGAAAAACAAAAATGGCGTACGGCCCCGCGCGTGGCGATGTGTGCGCCGAAAAAATGCGGATATAATGCGAAGTGATAATAATAATAATAGTTGATCGCCCGCCCGCCTCCACCCAATTTTCATTCAAATGCGTGCGTTTCGTTCCTTGTTTTTTTTAAACTATTTTTTATCGTCGTCGTCGTGATACTTTTTTCGGGGTTTCCATTAGCGCTGGGCTAGTTATGTTCCGTCGTCCGCCGTGCTTTGTCTGACTGCGTTTTGTTATCGTACTTGTCTAGCCGGAATAGTTGGATTAAACAAACACGATATTTCACTCTCAACTTGCTCTCTGACCATTCAAAGATAATGGGGTTGATCTGCGTTCGACGTTATCTGACGATAAGGAACACAAACAAACGGAGCTAAAACAAACGAAACGGCGAGAGAGAAAAAGGTGGCATTAACACGGATACGAACATGACATTCAATTTAAACTCGGTGGACGAAGCCGGCGCTCGACTCAATAATTAACATAATACGGACGTTTTTTCTTCATTTTAGACTACCCGTTTGACACTCCATCACTCATGGAAATTCCATTTGCAGTACTCCTCATGCCCTCCCCCCGGGGTGGTCTTTGCATCCGCGCAATGGACACGGCGGTTTTGGGGGGCACCCTCCCCCCCGAAAAAAAGACAGTTAAAAAGCTGCCCCCGTTTCGATGTGTGCGTGCGTGTGTGGAAACGGCGGGAAAAAAAGCGGACTAATCGATACTATAGATTTTTTTCAGCAGTAGATTGCGTGGGACCGGCGATTGGGTCGCTTTTCGCTGGACTAACGAAGCGCAATTTTTCGGGCCCCTCAAACGACAAAGTAGTTGGTGAAAATTCTTATTAAGCGCGCGAGCGATTCGCGCGAGCAAATGTCAAACTATTCTTATATTTCACTTTTTATTGGAGCCATTGCTGAACGAAGCTCATTGGTAAAAGGGACAGTTATTTTAGTAAACTTATCATCAACAGTAAAAATATGATAAACAAAAATATGGCTTAACCCTCTTTTCTACTCGTATTTCGGCTGACATCTATAGTTTTTATATCAAGACACTATTATTAAGTTTAAGTATCTTGTCTCCGAAGGTTAGGGAAAAAGGCATGTCTCGGAAACACTGTGTCGATGTAAACTTCTAACCTTCTGTTTGTTATCCAAACGCATTATTTTTCTATCATAAACATGACAATATTTAAATAGGGCTCATTATGCTTCGAGCTTGTAACTTAAGGTGATAAAAATACAGTTTCATGTTAGTTCTATAGTAAAATTTCTTAGAGAATAGATGGCCCTAACTATCTCTTAAAAGGATTATAGACACATTACAATGATTTATAAACCTTTCCAGCCAGCCTGTTATACTTGGCAGAAATTCAATACTTAGAAGGCGATGACCTGAGATGATTCCGCCTCTTTATTTAATAATCAGCAGTCCGGTGATTGATTTTCTTTCAATGAATCTTGTACAATGAAAATTCATTATCGTATAAATAATTGCACTGTACTCATCTGGTACTTCTACGGTATCTATTCTTTGTTTGAGCATTACTTAAGCCACTTATCTGGTACTTCCACAGTATTTGTTCTTTGTCCGTGCAGGCGGTGAGACGTCCGTGACCTACCTCAACGCGACCCTCGGGCCTTGAGACGCGCGAACAAACCAATCTGTGTAGAGATTACGCGTGGGAAGCAGGGAGGCTACTGCGAAATGTGAATGTTCTAACGATTCGTTTATAAAAGAAGAGTAAACTGGAGTTGGTAATTAAGGTAATTAAGTTTTATCCAAAAAATACTCGCGATTAGACCCGTTTAATGTGTCACTGTGCAAAATAAAAAAAAAACACCAGAAACCGTCTACGGAAAATGATCGTTTTACAAGAATAATACTCGTACTCAAAACTGGTTCATCAACGCTGGGAGTAAGTTTTTCTGTTGCTTAGTGTAATTTAATATTATAATTTACGATATCTTTGAGCTCAGAATTTTTTCTGTTTTAATTTGACATTTCACGCGAAATGATACAAAAACATATTCAGAGGTACCTCTTGTTTTATTTAACACCATACAAACTTACTTCGTTTAACAAGTAGTTTAACTTTTGTCACACGGACCATAACATCGGCACCTCATTTATCACAATCTGATTAGTCTAGGCGATATAGTTGAACATAAGCAAATACATACATAAACTTAAAAAAAATATTAACACTTCCTTTTTGCTGTGCCTAAACAAGTAAAAGAGACCGCACTGCAAATTACTTGGTATTATACTGAAAATAACTAGTAACTTAAGAATATCGACAAAAATGTCAGTAGCTTGAGAGTAGACTCCTATTCTCACTACAATAATTGACTGAAAACGCCACTTCAGTCTACTCAAGACTTCAATGACTGCAACATAGCTAAAACGTGAAGAATTAAGATAAATAAGTTTACTTAATAAACGGCCACGCTAAGATCCGTCAAATTTATGTATGAGCATTGCAAGTCATTAAAATGCATGAACTTCTAAATTGCTAGAACATGTGTAAAAAAGACAGAAATAGAAAATAAAGGTTACACTATTTTTATTTTTAATGCACTAACCCGTGCTAAGGAACAAATTTAATCCTAATATTTTTTTAAAAATTTAGCCTCTAAATAGGTTTTTTAGAAAATAAAGGCTGTTAAGCAATACAGTTTAAACCAAACAATTGTCATATAAATATACTACTACAGATTGTACAAAGTCAGTCGTAACAAAAACCTTACAAGACTTGCCTCCTAAGGAAAAGTCAATCGAAATATGCGTTAGAAAACAAGAACGTATAGCATAAAAAGTTAACTTAAAAACCACCCCACTCAATTGGAAGTAGCGAATGGCAGCGTGTGAACAAAATAAGGCTACGTAATCCAAAGTAAAGCAAAACGAACTCAAAGTGGAACTTTCTCCGAACACCAGTGCCCGCGAAAAGGAAAAGAAAAAGCTCGTAGCGCCGCGCTACGCCGGCGTAGCAAAGTGCTACGCCAAGCGTCTATAAGCGTAGCTGACCGAAATTCCTGAGGTTTGAACGTTCGAATACTTGTTTTGACTTGAAAAGTTTGGTGTTATCTTTTACTTTTGTCAAGACTGCAGCTGCCATCCGACTCACTCGCACATTGTGACATTTCAAATACACACACATTACATAAACACAAGTCTGCAGTAAAAAACTTGTTAGAAACGTTTAAATTCTAAAATGTGTATACGTGGGACACTCTGAGTTTGGCGAAAATAAAATAAAATGTCCTATGTGTAAATATTTTCTTACAAAATCTTTTCAGAATACTCTCCACCAACCTGTATACCAAATTTCATGTGTCTACACCGGTGTTTGAAATAGTTTTTCCAGTCTGCCTCAGACACGTCGTTTACAGCCTATTTGAATGCTGACAGCTGAGCACATCTTCCGGCGATGAAAATTATACAAAAGTCTGGTACTTTTCATAATAAATTTGGTCTGAGGCTTTGCTAGATTATACATGCGGACACATGCGATATCTTCGCGATAGTTTATGTGAAACTTGACTGGTTTATGTATGTCCTAATTTTCTGCGTAAAAATGTTATTGAACTGTTTGTTTCCTTAATAAATTAATATTATTTCTGTTATCCTACTATTAGTTTTTTAAATTTTATTAAAGTGAACTAAAATTATTCACTAACATTCCATCAAATCATTTCTATGGTTATATAAGATATCAAGTAGCATTAAAATGAGAAAATTACTTTGCTAAATTCCGCCAAAAATCTCACAAGCACCGTGCGGTTAGTTAATGCACCACCCTCCCTCCCACTTTTTCAAGCAGAAGCAAGAGACGAACACAACACCACCCAAAACAATTCTTCTGTGAGAAAATACGCGACGCGTATCGCATCTAACACGAGGCATCCTCAAGCTCACAAGTGAAGTGAGCCTGAGGTGCCTTGTGTTCTCCCAAAAGTATTGGTGTCGGTGGTGTTGTGTTCGTATCTTGCTTCTGCTTGAGTGGGAGGGAGGGCGATGCATTAACTAGCCGCATGGTGCTTGTGGGATTTTTGGTGGAATTCAGCGAAGTAATTTTGATGCTATTATGGATTTCCGCAAAGTAACACCTTCTATACAAGATATAATATCTTGTGCTAAATGTCACCCTAAATAGCTACCCCACTAACACAATATCTAATCTCCCAACCAACCGTAATACCCGGGCTGGATCAGAGCGTCACCAGCTCTTACAATCAATCCATGACCACTTCATTTATTGCTCATAATTTAAGTAGCGTTTTTTGAGGTACATTTACTTGTTACTAAAAAGGACTGGTCCGCGTACTCGGCACGTAAAGGCGGCAGGCCCCTGGTAGTCGGAATTTAAGGCCAGTGCATGCATGCCTATCCTCTTAAGCCCTGGAGGTAACAGTTACTTCAAGTCTTCTAAAACTAAGTAGATTTTGAAGAACTTTTTCTTCTTGTCCAAAAATAAGACAAGGAAAATATTGGATCTTGAGCAGTAAGTTTTCAGGACTTCCTACTGAATTATTGGGTGTGAATAATAATTAAGAAAGTTATTCGTGATGTCCTATTTCTAGGACGCCAGGGATTAGGAGGCGATTAGTACGTTTATCATCCAGATGGAAGAACCATGTTACATGAACCATGGCTTAGTCATATGTCGTACGTCCTCGAGTCGTAAGAAGCCTTCGCTCGTCACGATCTTTCCTCTGTCTGTGGATCTGACTGAGTGGCGTACTTATGCTTTAGTATGTTTAATCTTTTAAGAAAATATATTTAAATCTCATTAAAAAATGAAATTACTTTGCTAAATTCCTTCTTTGTTTATTTAAATCTGATAAACATTTCTGACACAAGCGAGGCTACTTAAAAACAAAGCTTTTTATTTTTGAGAAAGAGTTATATTATAGAAAATGACTTGATGGTGACTTTTCTTTGTTGATTTAAAACACAACTTGTAAGTTAATTTTAGAAAGCTCGTTTTACTTGACTACGATTGCCAGTAACGTAGCACTGAAGAAAATTTCAGTTCAAATTTTCGCATTAGTTATTACTGGCCCTTCCACACGCATTTATTAAAACATTTTAAGTTATCGAAAATCTGTCCGAAACTTACTCTAGACTTGACGATATAGGGTACTGATGAATCTGTCAAACGGCACAAAGATGACTGGATATACCTAATACCTGTAAGACTTTGTAACGGTGCAAACATTGTTTACACCATTTTTATTAATTTTCTATCAATTTCAAATATATAAATTACGTCACACATTATTCGATTTCCCTCATTTTTCATCATTACAACTTTACCCTTCGACTAATTTACCTACTTATTCGTTTTTATCCAGTTTTCTGTTTGATTATAAAATAATACTACTAATCTACAAATAAGGCCACAATTGAAGTCGTTCCAGTGCTTATTATTATTGTAAAAGATATACAACATTTCAACTTAATGCCACTTACCTCGTTCTTGAGGTTGATGGGTTCATGTTGACTGCGGGGCGGCGAGCGCCGGCCCACCTCCACGCCCTCCGACATATCAGCCTCGCATCCCGACTCGTCTGCCGGCAAAAAGAGGTTGTTTCAGCACAAGAGGTTAAGAACAAACTATACTGCAATATTACATTCTTTTTTTTCTGTAGATAGATAGACAGAGAACACTTTATTGTACATAAAAAAGGAAACTACACAGATATTTCTTAACCTAAGAGTACAGACGGCGGCCTTATCACTAAAAGTGATCTCTTCCAGACAACCTATGGATGGACTGGAGCAATTTATTGGAGAAGGAAGTAGATGTACAAATAAATCAAAATATTTCAGATACCTTTGAATAACACATGCTTATAATTAAGAAAATAATTATACTAACTCTAAATACATACAAATAATGATAAATATAAAGTGTATTAAAAATATATATACTGCAATATTACATATTTTTTTCTGTACGTAATCGATATCAACACTTGTATGTCCCCACTGCTGGGGCACGGGTCTCTTCCTGCATCGCAGTAAGGTTAGGCCATACTCCACCACGGGGGCCAAGTCCGGATTGGTGGAGGATTGCAAAACACTGGCGGGCCTTACTGTCAGAAGTTATCAAGCCGCCCATAAGGCCTACTGACATGGCTTAACGACTGCCGGCACCAACAGACAATACTTCTCTGTACGTAATACGGAGAAGTATTGTAAAGAGGTTCGAAATTTCACTAATGAGTGAGTCGCCCATTAGCTCATTTGGGAGAGCGCTGGCACGGTCAGCAAGAGGTCGCGGGTTCGAGTCCCAGCATGGGTGGAATTTTTAACCTCTAAATAGGTTTTTATGCTGCAATACGCAAACTTATCGCATCCCAGAGGGGAAGGCTGAGAGGGTATGCCACTTGCTACACCTTGACAGACGTTTTTCACATTATGAACATGTATGTGTACATTGCGTAGGTTTGAGAATAGATTGCAGCCTAATATATATACAAAAACAACATTTGTCGCGTCAGCTGAATATATAAAATATATTATAATGCAGCTTACATACTGCGCTCAGATATTTTATTATATTACATTACATTACATTACGTATATTATATTACAGAAAGATATTATAGGCTTAATCATCACGTGCGCACACCGCGGATTGGCAATATCAAGTGCTGAAGTGTAGGAACAACTGAAGGTTTCCTCACGATGTGCGATTGCGATTGCAACCCTGTATGTCGCCACTGATAGGGCACGGGTCTCTTCCTGCATCGCAGGAGGGTTAGGCCATACTCCACCACGGGGGCCAAGTCCGGATTGGTGGAGGATTGCAAAACACTGGCGGGCCTTACTGTCAGAAGTTATCAAGCCGCCCATAAGGCCTCTGACATGGCTTAACGACTGCCATTACATGAAAGCCGGCACCCACGGCTTAACGTGCCTTGCGAAGCACGGAGGCGCTCGGAAAAATGCCTCTAGCGGTAGACCCATCCAGCACCTGACCACGCCTGTTGTTGCTTAACTCAAGTGATTGATTCCAATCACTCGGTTTGACTAGGCCACGAGTGGCTCACGATGTATTGCCATATTAATCAACCTACGACGTATTCTCAGACCTGTATACACAAAAATCATAAAATCAGTAAAACTGGAGAAGTTCGAGAAGAAACACTCCGACGCGATCTTTTTTATATATGTAGTTGTTAGTTGTCCATGCTATAGATTAACGTTAATAAGTAGAATTCATATTTTTTTGAAATTACATTAGTAGGTAAAAATAGATAAATTACACTACTCTATAACAACCTTTAGTTTCAAAACATTTAGCCAAATACCTCTTAATTATGGAATAAACATGGCTAGGAGTGGACTGTGCAGGAAAAATAAAAAGAAACGAAGGAAAAGGCTAATAGCAGATTTTATCGTAAATGTAGGCGAGGAAATGGTATGAGACAATGACGTTGGGAAAATACTTGTCACTTGTCAGTAAAAACGATATAATAACATAACATGACATAACATATCAAAAAGTTTCACAACACATGGCTTGAAGACTAAACACCTCAGCCATGCCTACCTGCCTGCGCTATATACCTACTGACAACGTAGTACCTAGTTTTGTTGATAAGTGTCTGGTGTCGATAAATTTTAGCTCCGATCTGCGGCCGGTCTTTGTCCTATTAATTTGTAATGTCCCCCCACTAGGAGCTGACCGAACGGAAGCCATATGGTGACCTCCGGCTTACGAGTTTTAGTTATATCAGCGAGGTGACCAGTACTAAACATCATTAAGCTTTGCGTATTGAGCACACGGTGGAGAGACGCCCGGGTGAGTCTGAAGATTAAACTGTTACATGCCGTTTTCAGCGAATCGTAGCCCCGGCTGCCTGAGTGATTTTAAACGATCACGAAGGTTAAGCAACATAGGGCGCGTTCAGGGCATGGATGGGTGAAAGTCTATGACTAACGCTAGTGGCTTTTTCCGAGCGGTTCTTCTTTCGCAAGGCACGTTAAGCAGTTGGTGCCGGCTGCTGTCTATAGATGGCAGTTAAGCCAAGTCTTAGGGCGGATTGAAAATTTCTGACGGCAAGACCAGCAAGTAGTCTTGCAACCCTCCACCAACCCGGAATTGGCCTCGTAGAGTCGTAGAGTATGGCCTATACTTTCCTCAGAAAATAGACCCGAGCGCCTTGGAGGCGACATTATGGGTTGATGATGAAATCGCGATTATTTATTCGGTAAAAGTTTGATTACACTATTTTTATTTTTAATGCACTAACCCGTGCTAAGGAACAAATTTAAAAACCTATTTAGAGGCTAAAAATTTCACCCATGCCGGGATTCGAACCCGCAACCTCTGGCTATCCGTACCAGCGCTCTACCAATTGAGCCAATGGGCGACTCACGGCATCAGTGAAATTTCGAACCTCTTTACAATATTCTCTGTATTACGTACAGGCAGCGACATCTGACTTAAGCAAATTGCATTACTTAGGTAGTCGGGGCTGTAAGTAATGCAATTTGCTTAAGTCAGATGTCGCTGCCTGTACGTAATACAGAGAATATTGTAAAGAGGTTCGAAATTTCACTGATGCCGTGAGTCGCCCATTGGCTCAATTGGTAGAGCGCTGGTACGGATAGCCAGAGGTTGCGGGTTCGAATCCCGGCATGGGTGAAATTTTTAGCCTCTAAATAGGTTTTTAAAAAAGTTTGATTCCCGCGATTAGACCCATTTAATATATAACCGTGTACAAGTATCACGAATCATCAACAAATACTAATGTTGTTTTGTTTTTAAGAACTGACGCTAATACCTTTTAGCTCGACGTTTGTCCGTCTGCCCTTACTGCAAACAATGAACCAGTTATAATAAAAAAAAAACAGGGTAGAAGTTAAGAAAACCAAATAAGCGACGGCTAAATAACATGGCGTTGTGTGTCAACTTTGTGTGCCATAAGTAAAATTTTTGCGGAATCAGCTAAGATAAATTTCCCAGATTCTTGATTTTTCTAAGTAGAAAATTAAAAAAAATAAACTTTGGTTTGTATTTGAAACAAAACTCTTAAGAGCCGTGTGCTGAGCTTATTTTTGTTATTTGGATTACCAACTCAAGCGTTAATGTTCAATTTCCTACTATAAAAAAATAAAAAATCTGGAAAATTTATCTTAGCTAATTACGTCATTATTTTACTTATAGCACTCAAAGTTGACACACATCGCCATGGTATTTAGTCGTCGTTTATTTTGTTCTCTTTCAACTTCAACTAAAACAATTTCAACATAAACAACGTCATGTTGTTGACGCCTAAGTTTGTAATACAAATGACATTGGTAAAAAAATCCCAGCACACAGCCCAGGGTATCCTATTTTAGGACCAGGACAAATGAATAGAGCGAAAGATATTATTAATATTATCTGAAATCCTCAGATGCCTACCACTTGATCGGAGGCTAGTCGTATCCCGAGCCTAAATGGCCGTGCGCGTCAGAATCTTCAATGGGGGCTCCGCGTTTCCGCTAGGATTAAGGCAGACTTACTGCTCGGTCAGAACACGGCGCGACGCATACTGCAGTCATCCCCCACACCCCCGCACCCCCACTTAGGCACCACCCCCTACCCCCTAACGCATTAGGAGCAATCATATTCGACAGGCACTGCTAGATTTTGGCAGCGTCCAGCTTGGCTTAAGGGAACTATTTGCGTTGCTATCTGTCATCTATGCAAGGAGAGTAGGGGTGTAGGTAATGTGTCGTGCGTTTGAAACAATGCCGGCTTTTGAGGTCCGAAAATTGATTTATTTATTAGGAAGTATTGTAAATCAACGAAGGCATATTGCTTTGGTTTGGACATGTGATCAAGATGAAGAAAGAAAGATTGACGAAATGACGAGACAATCTTAACGGACGTACCTCGACCAAATAGGCGATGTTTCAGCAAAGGGCAAGATAAAAAGTACCGGAAACCTACGTGCATGCATGTAACGGCTAATGAAGGTTGATGAAGCGAAGTTGATGTGTCAGGATCGTGGCAAGTGGCAGTATCAGGTCTGTGCCTACCCCTCTGGGATGCAAGCGTGACTTTAGTTTATTGTAAATAAAAGTCTCTACGACGTCAACAGCAGATTAACCACACCCTAAGATTATTCAGTTTAATGGCGTTTTACTTTTTGTAGGTATTTTTTTTTTGTTTACCTGCTGTACACAAAATAGAACAAATAAGACTTTGTTATTTGTTCTGTTTTATGTGTTTGTGTGTGAACTTCAGTCTACCTATATTTACATCTTCGGAGTTAATACAGTTTAAATAGTCTTGAGATTAAATTATCAAAATATTGAGTTCGTATCGTCTTCCTAACGATCTTTGCAATGAAGTTCGCCAATGAGGAATTGGCTCATTGGCGAGTGTAGAACTAATGATTTTCGAACGGCATTAGGGTGGACTACTATTTATCATAGCGGTTTTTTTTTGGATCCAAATTCGAAACATTATTATCCTACTTGACGTGGGTCAAGTGTTACAGTTCGGTAAAAACCGTTTCAAAAGACAATCGTTCTTTGAAGGTAACTTTTAGCTTAAAACTTTAGTTTTTTAGCTTTTAGTTTCATAATTGCGAGTTTCGGATTTTTATAAGATTCCGATTCTGTAAATTTTTAGATATATCAGGTTGACATTGACGAGTCAAATAAAATGAGCAGATGATGCGGCCATATGATACAAAAACACATTAAAAGTAAAGTTATAATAGTAGACAATGTAGACGAATTTCCAACCTTATAAGGTTGGAAATACATTATACTATCGTCTTGCTTAATAAAGCGAGACTATGCAAGATATATACACAAAATGATGATATTTATACATGTGTGTTTCTTATGGAAATAAATATTTTATATATCTATCTAAAATTGCAATGAAATGTCCCACTCAGTGTATTTAGAACATTCTTAATTTTTAACCCCATAACTACAAGCAAAGATACTGAAAGTGAAATAGGTAAACAACATCTTGTCCTCACTACTAAAAAATGAGGTAGAAACAGAAACTTAAAATTCACGAAAAGGTATTATACGCACTTAAATTGCCAAGTTAAACTCAATGACAACACAAAAATTGCACCCAGAACATACACCGCTTTGTCGAAGAAACTAACCGGACAACAATGGACGTGTTAGTTACCCCTTGACTTTAGGCGGGGGCGGTAGGGTGAGCCAGTCCAGAGGGGGTGTTTATAATGCGTCTAAGGGGGCAGTATCCACACTGGTTTAGGACACCCACTCTTGATTCCAGCCTAGACGCTGCCTTTCGGCCTGGAAGATGTGAACGCACCTCCGGGTTTTGATGACGTTTGTACAGGGCTGTGCCTTGAAACAGGAATCGATTTCTCATCGGGAAATATTGGTTTGAATGTTGGTATTTCAATGTACATTAAAGAAGAAGAAATACAATTATTTATCACCACACAGACAAATACAAAAAGTAAACTAGAGATCTGGATACATTAAAATTTGGTACATGTATAATTTCAAGAATTTACATTCTGTTTGCTGAATTACAATGTACTATGTAAATAATTGTAAGCCGCTGCCTTTGGGCCGTGTAGTGCAGAAAAAGGCAGTGAAAAAAAGTCATCTTAAGCCTAATACATTAGTTGCTATTTAAATGTATGGCAAGATTCCATGATTGACATCAATAGCTTTAAATGCGAACACAAAATGTAAGAGTATACATTTTTTCTACTTTTCTGATATGGCCAAAAAGTACATTGATAGCTCACTCGTTCAGAAAACGATACATCTCTACAACTTTATAAAAAGGGTTGTACCCATCAAAAAAAGCAACTTTGATTCACAGCTTACAACCTACTTTATTACGTAACATAAACTGCTCCATACATTCGCTAGAGCAGTAGTCAAAACATAGTATGCTGATATTTTTTGGCGTTTCTAGAGTTTATCCTACAGTAAAAATTGGTAATTTGAAGATTCTTCTTCTTATAATATTTTTATTTTTTTAATGTACTAACCCGTTCTAAGGACAAATTTAAAAGACCTATTTAGAGCCTAAAAATTTCACCATGCCGGGAATCGAGCCCGCGACTTCTGGCTATCCGTGCCCTTTTAATTGAGCTAATGGGCGACTCACCGGCATCAGTGAAATTTCGAACCTCTTTACACTATTCTCTGTATTCTTCTTCTTCTTCAGGCTATATTAGTCTACTGCTGGACATAGCCCTCCCTAATGAGCGCAAGGCTGTGCCATCATTAGGGGGTAATGGCATGCGGGTTGGGGATCGCAGTTTGGTAGAATTATACTACAGGGGGCGCTGCTGCCCACCCCCCGGTTTGAGTCCCATAGTCGCCTTTTACGACACCTGCAGGAAGAATTTGGGTTGGTGCTATTCTCTAGGCCGACACCACACAGCAATTGAAGATTAGATAACTATAATTATGGATTACGGGACCTTTCTCCGATACATGACATATTGAAAAAAAACTACGTTAAACTGTGCTTATAAACAGGTCTTATGGACTCTAAGAAATACGTTTGAAATATTAAAGTTAATTAACTTACAGGGCAGGCTTACAGAGCTGTCAGATGTGTGTCCCGAAAATGCCGGCCAATATGTGTTTTTAACTTTAATTTGTAATTATAATTAGAATAAAGTAATTTTAAGCCGCTTTCAGACCATGCATATCGTGATCGAAATGGATTATTTAAATGGTTACTGGCCGAGCAGGCATTAAAATAATCTATTTCGACGCAAATCTAAGCCAAATAGATGTTATAAAAGGTGAAATTAAGAGTTTTTGTTAGCGATAGCCGAGAGAAAAAGGCAACGATCAAATAAAATTTGAGGACCTCTGTGGCGCAGCGGTAGCGCATCTGCCTACCATGCGAGAGGTCCCGGGATCGATCCCCGGCTGGGAAAAAATAGCCCGGGTCTTAGATGTTTACATGTTTGTGATGTCGTTGTTTCTGGTTCCCACGATACAGGGTATCCTATTGTGGGGCTAGAAGCAATGTATATGCCAGTATGTAAATGTAATGTTAAAAAAAATGAACTGAAAAGTAGAAAAATTATTAAAACTTCTTTCGTAATGCTAGTGGCTAAAGGCCGGTTTCTGAATTGAGAATTTCACTCAGTAAATATTAAAGTAACGTTCCGTCATGCTCTTTTCTGATAAATTCAATGAGATAGCACTACAGTTAACTATTTATTTAGAAAAATTCTCAATTCAGAAACTGGGCCTAAGTCAAAAAAGACAAAGAGTCCCGTGTCTAAAATGTTCGTGATGATTTATTACAAATAATGTAGACACATGACTTTTCCTTTGAACGAAAATATTTATTTTGGCAATAACTTCGAAAATCTGTTGTTCTGCAGTCCTAATTGTAATGACGCGGACTTTTACTAAACACCCAGTAAAAATTTAGGCTTGTATTGACAAGTACAATATATGAGATAGATTGCTACCTTATGACATAATCTTGTTCATAAATAGCTAATACTGCGGGTAGTCTGAACTTCTCTGCGCCGATCGAGCCACGGCCTACGGCCAGTCCAAACAAAGGCAAAGCGAACAAATTGCTTCTAAAAACAACAAAAGCCTTTTCCAAACTGGAAAAATTCACAATTGCACAGAATCATTAATCTCGGTAACAAATGGAAATAGGCCGACATCTGTGCTCCTATACTCGGATTCGACGAAAAAACGGTATAGCAGTCAGTTGTCACGTTATTCTCGGCGGGATTAATTAGAAATGCGATTAAAAGCAAACAAAACAGGGAATGGTGAACTTAAATTAATGAAAAATTACCACCCTCGGCGCGCAGTCGTCAACTCTTTTTTTTCGGGGTCGCTCCCGAACATTAAGCGGCTTTAATTTGAATTCGAAATTAGAATTACTCCCGCTTTATAATTATTGTTTTCGGCGGCCAGTGGCTATGTTGATTTTTTTTTTTTTCGCTGTATTATAATGGCCAGGCTCGTGTCATATTCGTAGTGACCTCGTCGGGTGGAGTGGTAAAATAAACTGCCTTCTACGAATTTATTGTTTAATACGTTAGGCGACGGGTCTACGGGTGAAAATGTTCAGCTTACCTGCCTTAATTTACAGTATCAATTTTATAAATACAGTTTATCACACACTACTGTACTAATTTGTAACGAGCTGTACGCTGTAATAACTAGAAAGGTAAGGTAAGCATTTATTTGAAAGTGGGACCCGGATTGTTTTTTTTTCATTGCCATTTTTTTAATAGTTGGTTTAAACGAGTTCCTTTTGTTTTTTCTAACAATCACACACGTGCCAGTAGCTAAAGCCAAAATTTATCGAAAGAACAAAAGTTTAGTACGAACTAATGATTAAGTTCACACGGGGTTGAATTAAAAAGAGTGCTTTCAAGACGCAAACTTTTTATTGAGAGGGTCGCTTTTGTAAATATTTATGACTGCATATTTTACCACTGGCTCATGCCTTTAATCACCCAAAGGATGAGTACTTGAATAGGGATAGCGTTGATTGTCTTTTTATTTGATTATGTTTTAGTTTTATTTCGATAGATAGGTAGAATATGCTATATGTACACAGAAACTACAGTAAGAAAAATTACACTTCAGGATATTCAGTAGTATAATTTGAACGTTTAATTTTAAAACGCACCGAATATTTATAATACTACTTTTTTTTATTACCTAATTTCGTGTCTCTACTTAGAATCTTTTAATGTTACTTACCATCTATTAGGTATATCTACGTTTTTACTTTAAATTTAAAATGCATTTGTATCCATCTTAAAACACACATTCAATTTCAGCTAGTCCGATTACAAGAGAGGTATTAAACCAAGTAAACCTAAAACCGAAATGTAAAATGATAATTCCTGGTCTCTACCTATTCTTCTTAAATACAGTCGTGATGTTAAACAAGATAAGCTTCATGTTATTTAAGTGGCAACCGCAAAAAATAAATGTGATGAAAAACATCGTCAGGAAACCTACAAGTTTGAGGTATTCTCACAAACCTAAGCGCTTGAAATCCCCAACACGCGGTAGATTCGCGTGGTTGCTAATGTCATATTCTCCTTATGAGAGAAGACGCCTATTAAGGCTGTTTGTGGACATCAACAAAAGAAGTTTTATTCTGCAATATAACTCAGATTATTTTTTGGGACACGTGGAAAGGATGAATGAGGATTGACGAAACAAAAATATATTGCGAATGTGGGTGGAACTGCCGGTAAGGGACGTCCCAGGCGGACATACTTCGACCAAATAGGGCGGCGTGCGTGCATGGAATGACTGCAAGGTGATCTGTAAGGATCGTGGCAGTCCTTGGTCTCTGCCTACCCCTCGGGGATACAGGCGTGAGGTTATTTTACCCACCCATATGGCCATATGGTTGGCCTCTGACAGCCGGTACTAACGGCTTAACGTGCCTTGCGCAGCACGGAAGCACTCGGAAAAATGCCACTATCGGTAGTCACCTGATGGTCACCCATCCTGCACCTGACCGCGCCTGTTGTTGCTCAACTCAAGCGATCACTGGGTTCGCCTAGGCCACGAGCGCTCCTGTTATTTAATATTATTTATTTATTATCTTTTCGTTTCAAGCTAAAGTTCTAACCGTAAATACGATACGTGATGACAACGAATTAAAATTTATCTTCCACAGTCATAATTATGACCCAATGCCTTTAGGACTTGGACACAAATAACTTCTCCCTTTGAAGTGCATTTATTAGCAGGAACAAAAGTTATAGCTTATAACATCACAGGGAGTCTATCGTAAACGGCATAGGAAATGCACGGTAATGTACACTTATATTATTTCTATTTGTGACGAATGAGCGTTATGTTAAATTGTTTTTATTGGGTAGAAAGTTTCCTTGTTAACGTCGGGTGTTATTCTAAAAAGGTGTCACGTCGAAGTTATTTCAGAGGCATTTAACGGTAACGGGCAGTAGGAAATTAGTGCACGTTTGCTACTGTACTTTACGGTACTTTGCGAATTTGTAGTCGCAATACCACCCGCTAACCATGAAGGAAAACACCGTGAAGAAACCCGCGGTTTATTTGGCTCCGCACGTATTGACTTGTCTGTGGGGAAGGTCGACTAAGCTGTTAGGGGTATAGGTGCTGGGCAAGCTTACTCCATCTAAAACAATGTCCCAGGCACTGCAGCGTCCGAGTGGTCCCTTCACACATTGATTTTGATTTTTCTGGTCAAAACAATTTAGAGAACAAGCTTTCAAAGTGGCAAAAAAACTCTCGGCCACCATATTAAGAACTACTGACAAAAACGCCGATGTTCTTTTGTTTTTAATTTTTGTTAAGGATTCCGATTTAATACTTAGTTGCCAGTAATAGTTATAAAAAACAAAATGTTTTACTACAAATGGAAATCTTATTTCCCCTAATAGCTTTGAACACGCTACTTTATTGTCAAACGCAGCGTAGCGCACACACCAGTTTGCTATACCGATGTCACCATATTTATTTACGTAAATAAACGTAATCGGTAAATATTATTAATGAAATATTAGGTGTTAAAGTATGAAATTGCCGTTTTATTGCAATAGGTTCTTTGAATTGACATAGAATCTTCATGGTTTGAGGTTTTCGAATGAAAGTTTTTCAAATGGTTTCTATGATGTTCTTTTTTTAAAAAATGTGAAACATTTGAATATCGACTTTCAATTGTTTTTTTTATTCAATTTAGACAAGTCTAACAAACTACCCAGGAATTAGCGGCATGGTTTAACGGCATTAGTAGACCCCTCTCCAAACGCAGCATTGATATTGCGGGCTGTTTCTGCCGCGTTCGGAACTCGTATTCAAAAATCACTCGAATTTTCGCAGTATCCATCTTTCTTGTCTAAATTGAATAACAAAAACAATTGAAAGTCGATATTCAAATGTTTCACATTTTTAAAAAAAGAACATCATAGAAACCATTTGAAAAAAGTTTAATTCGAAAACCTCAAACGATGAAGATTCTATGTCAATTCAAAGAACCTATTGCAATAAAACGGCAATTTCATACTTTAACCCCTATTATTAACTATCGTCAATATTCAGGAGAATGCCTTTTGGACATAACATTTACATACAGGCACATACATTGCTTCTCGCTCCACACTAGGATACCTTGTGTCGTAGGAACAAGTGGGAACCAGAAACAACGACATCACACACATGTAAACATCCAAGTCCTGTGGTGTTTTTGTCCCCAGCCGGGGTTTGAACCCGGGACCTCTTGCATGGTAGGTAGATGCGCTACCGCTGAGCCACAGAGGTCGACTGCTTTATACATTATACAATTAAAAGTCAGGTTTCAGAGGCCAGTAACCAAAAGGCCGGTGCAAGTTTCCACGTGATAAAACACACACATTAAGCGCGGTTACCGCGTTGTTTACAAAATATCGGTCAATTGGGCCGCTTGCAGCGAGATAACAATGCGTTTTCACTTTCGGGCGTCACGCTGCGTGTGTTCACTGGGAACGCTTTGCGCTAACGTTTCTGTGAGTCTACTCGTAGATGAAACGCTTTGGCTTAACGTTTATGTGAGTCTCCTCACAAACGGAACGCTTCGCGCTATCGTTTCTGTGAGTCTAATTGTAGACGGAACGGTTTGCGCTAAGGTTTCTGTGAGTCTTCTCGTCGACGGAACGGTTTGCGCTAAGGTTTCTGTGAGTCTACTCGTCGACGTAACGGTTTGCGCTAAGGTTTCTGTGAGTCTACTTGTCGACGGAACGGTTTCCACTAACGTTTCTGTGAGTCTACTCGTCGACGGAACGGTTTGCGTTAAGGTTTCTGTGAGTTTACTCGTAGACGGAATGGTTTCCGCTAACGTTTCTGTGAGTCTAATCGTAGACGGAACGGTTTGTGTTAACGTTTCTGTGAATCTACTCGTAGACGGAACGGGTTGCGCTAACGTTACTATGAGTCTACTCGTCGACGTAACGGTTTGCGCTAAGGTTTCTGTGAGTCTACTTGTCGACGGAACGGTTTCCACGTTTCTGTGAGTCTACTCGTCGACGGAACGGTTTGCGCTAAGGTTTCTGTGAGTCTACTCGTCGACGGAACGGTTTGCGCTAAGGTTTCTGTGAGTCTACTCGTCGACGGAACGGTATGCGCTAAGGTTTCTGTGAGTCTCCTCGTCGACAGAACGGTTGCCGCTATCGTTTCTGTGAGTCTACTCGTAGTCTCTGTGAGTCTACTTGTAAACGTAATGCTTTGCGCTACCGTTTCTGTAAGTCTACTCGTAGACGAAACACTTTGCGCCACCGTTTTTCTGAGTCTAGTCGTAGATGAAATGCTTTGCTCTATCATTTCTGTTAGTATAATCGTAGACGGAACGCTTTGCGCTACCATTTCTGTGAGTCTATTCGTAGACGGAACGCTTTGTGCTAACGTTTCTGTGGGTCTCCTCGCAGACGGAATGCTTTGCGCTGTCGTTCCTGTAAGTTAACTCGTGGACGGAACGCTTTGCGCTACCGTTTCAGTCAATTCATACACACAGTGTGTTTCTCCAGTCACAATAAGTATTATGAGTCTTCTGGTTATGCAGTCACTATTCTATTTATTACCACATTTATAGATTCGTAAAGGTTGAAACAAACGAACGTGAGGGCGATGGCGGTTGCGGTTGATACATACGTCACAATATCACGTGCAACCAAACCTGAATGATTCCAATTGTCTAACTGTAAAATTCCTTTATGTATCTCCACCGCCACCATAATGGTATGATTCATATTTTTTGCTGAATGTACCTTCATACGAGTTAGTCAAATCTGAGATTTCGACACTTTGCCTTAGAGTTGGGCCATTGTACGTGGCAAGCGCTGAGATATGTTAAAACAACATACACTTGGGTATTCTCACGTGGTTTTCTTTCGCAGTATGGCGTCGCTACTATAACTTTACAAATAATGTATATAACATAGAAAACAAAGTCATTGTACAAGGCGGGATTCGAACCTACAACCTCCCGATTGAAAAGTCGTAGGTTTTTTTATGAGCTAAACGTACAAAAAAACTAAAGGTGAACTGATAACACCCTCTTTTGTCTCTTATCTTATCTTCTCCATTCTTTTGATCCAGTTACAAAAAGCTAAATGCCATTTTAGAAAGCATAAAATAGTCATGCCTGGAATCAAACTGAATCCCAATTTAAGGCAACCGCCTGAAGACCATATTTTTGCCTCGTACCAATTCGGACGTTGAGCGCGATAAAACGCACACGCTAAATATAATAACAGATACCTAAATGGCACGTCAATGGATTCGTCCACTATTTCAATGAACAGAGGAACCATTTGGGTTTGTTCGACCTAAGTCCCATGATAGGTCGTATTATTACTACACATTTTTATTTCATTGAAGCGCTCGTGGCTAAGTCGAAACGAGTGATTGGAATTATTCACTTCAGTTAAGCAAAAACAGGCGCGGTCAGGTGCAGTATGGGTGACCGTCCCGTGACTACAGCTAGTGGCACTATTCCGTGCGCTTCCGTGCTTCGCAAGGCACGTTAGGCCATTGGTAATGGCGTTAAGCCACGTCAGAGGCCTTATGGGCGGTTTGATAACTTTTGACAGTAAGGCCCGCCACTGTCTTACAATCCTCCACCAATCTGGACTCGACCCCCGTGCCCCATGGTGGCCTATACCTTCCTTAGGGAAGAATCCCGTGCCGCTAGGAGGCGACATAATGGGTTGATGATGTCATGATGGGACGTACTATTATTATACATTTTTATTTCATCCATGGCATCCATCTAGTGTGTATGTACATTGGAGTAAACGCGTTCTTGATTGGAGACCGCGACTCGGCAAACGTAGTGTAGGACGCCCTCCGACTAGGTGGGGTAACGATCTGTAAAAAATTGCCGGCAGATGCTGGATGTGGCAAGCTGAAGACAGGGTGCTAAGGCTTTCATTAGGAGAGGGCTATGTCCAGCAGTGGACTACATAATATAGCCTGAAGAAGGCGAAGGTATGTACATTGTATAGTTTTTTATGTAACCTACACGACCCACTGCAGGTGCAGGCCAGTCACGGAGAGAGTACGGGCCGAATTACCACGCATGCCCTTCGCGGATTGGCGATTCCAAGCGCTGAGGTATTTGAACACCTCAGACACACAGGTTTCCTCGGGATGGTTTCCTTGACCGTCACCGACTCCCTCTCTCTTTCCATCTATAATCAAGCCCGTACTTCTGTCTCGCCGATGACGTCAATACCTAGATGAGCACATCAATGAGCGGGGCGGTGCAGACCGCGCGATGTTTCCACTTTCCATTTTCGACCGCTGCAGCCCGTGACATTGACTCGCAACGCCGGTTCATGTTGATTGTCATGTTGTAGGCTGATCAACCGTAATTTATTTATTTCGGATCGCGCGCACTTTTGCTTGTTTTCAGACCTTTCAGCGATCTTCTATACTGTCGCCGAAGTGCAACGAGCTAGGTTTTGTTGGAAATTGCAAAGTTGTGAAGTTTTTAAGCTGGATGCAAGTTTATTGTAGTTAGACAGATAAATACAGAGAACACTTTATTGTACATAAAAATCGATATCGCATAGTTATTTCTCAAGCTAACAGAACAAACTGTGTGGTCTTATCACGGTCTTATTATGGTCTTAGAAATATCTGTGTAATTTCCTTTTTTATGTACAATAATGTGTTCTCTATCAAGCTATCTATCTATCTAAAAGTGATTTCTTCCAGGCAACCTTTGCATGGACTGGATTAATACATTAAACTAATGCATCCAAAAGTAGCGAAAACTTTGATGAAGTAAAAATGGTTTATCAGGGTCGTGGCAAGTGGCAAACCCTGGTCCCTGCCTACCCCTCTGGGGTACAGGCGTAAGTTTTTGTACGTATGATGATAATTATATGAACCATTCGTATGTTCTACCCATTACAGGAAGGTTAGGCAATATGATACTCCACCATTTATTTATTTTAATCATTTAAGTGCTCCATGAGGTTAACCCTAGACACCTAACCTTCTCACATAGCTTTTTTTGAAGTGTTAAGTTTTAAATAAAAATTATTTAAAACTTAACACTTCAAAAAAAGCTTTCAAATCCGAAATTTTTAAATTTCGGTTGTAACTAAATTTTTCATAAAAATGTCGGGTTTTATCTGTAGAAACGCGTGCGATTTTATACAGAAAGGAAAATAAGTAAGAGTATGTGATAAATAACAACAAATTATTTTATTAAACAATATAAAGTGTGCTTGAAATCTCAGTGCAATAAACGTACCAAAAACTTTAAAAACCTATTTAGAGGCTAAAAATTTCACCCATGCCGGGATTCGAACCCGCAACCTCTGGCTATCCGTACCAGTACTGGTACGGATAGCCAGAGGTTGCGGGTTCGAATCCCGGCATGGGTGAAATTTTGAGCCTCTAAATAGGTTTTTAAATTTGTTCCTTAGCACGGGTTAGTGTATTAAAAAAAAAGTATATACCCTCAACCAGCCATCACCAAGCCCGAAAATATTCTATGTGTTCAAGTCGCGAAAGTTTAAAATATATTATGTAAATTGTAGTTTTATATCCCAGAACCTATGCCTAAAAACCTAGGACTAGATGGCATTTTTTAAATAAAAAATAACAATAAAACGTGCCATGTAATAGCAGTCGTTAAGTCATGACAGAGGCCTTATGGGCGGCTTGATAACTTCTGACAGTAAGGCTCGCCACTATCCTACAATCCTCCATCAACGTGGACTTGGTCCCCGTGGTGGATGGCCTAACCTTCCTACGGTGCAGGAAAAGACCCGTGCCCCAACAGTGGGGACATACAAGGGTTGATGTCGTACCGTTTTTTGGCCAATCGTTATCTAGTCTCACTTGATCATACCTTTAATTGACAAATATTTGACGCTTCCACTTCTTGCAAAAACTATCTGTAAAAGAAGAAGATACAATCCAACTAACTCACTTTAATATTTAAAGTATTAGGACGAATTGTTAACTCCGTAACATTTATCAGTTTAGACGGCCTCGGCAGCGGCACGCTGACTGTAAAACCGAAGGTCTCGGGTTCGATCCCCGGCCGGGTCAAACTAGGAAACAAACTTTTTTAGTTTGTCCTGGGTCTTGGATGTTATCTACGTATTTATTGTATTAAATCTATCGTCTAGTTAGCACCTATAACAATTCAATTAGTTGTACTTAGTATGAGGCTAACGAGATCTGTGTAATATGTCCATGAATATTTATTATTTATTTATAATTATTATTTTATAGCAAGTTTGTTTCTATTTACTCACTACCAAGTTGCTTGCTACATTACATTGAGAGCACTAATACCTGCAATACAGGATTATTTCTAAGTATCAGAAGCACGCATGAAATATGTATCTTACTCTTATTTAAACTTACTATCTTGTACCAAAATATACAATTTGCTTTTGTATGTATTTGTGACCATAAATGTCATTTTTATACACAATAATAAAGTTAGTTTATATGAGGGCATACTGAAATAAACACGCTTCTTATTCTTCTGGAGAGTGTATTAGTAGAAACGAAAGACCTTTAAGCTTTTACTACACATTTTTGTAACACTACTTCATAGGAAGGGTCAACTGTCACATATCAGCGTTAAAAATTAATTCTACAGACGCATTGCATTACCAGAAGCCGTATACCAGGTGTGTAGGCTTTTATAAAAGCATTTCCGCGTCATGTTTTCCATCAATAATAACACCCCACTATACCGTTCATTCATGTTCATTTAATCAGGCACATTACAACTTGTGCCACAGAATGAACGCGACAGAAAGCCAGACTTAAGGCGCTCTTAGATTCACTAACAAGCGCCACCAATGGAATAAAAATCATAACTTCCTTTATAATACGTTTTTTTTTTAAAATAAACATGAGAAATCTTAATATATGTGGTAACTATCTTTAAAATATACTGCCTAGAATGTAGTATAAATATCCTAGATTGTTGATCCTAGGTTCTGTATCACTTACAGCCCCGACTACCTACTTTGCAGTTAGGTTTTTACATCGGAATGATATCACTGTACCCACATGATTATACTATTTTAATTTTTAATGCACTAACCCGTGCTAAGGACAAATAAATAAATAGGTTTTTAAAAGCGCTGGCACGGATAGCCAGAGGTTGCGGGTTCGAATCCCGGCATGGGTGGAATTTTTAGCCTCTAAATAGGTTTTTAAAATTGTCGCCGTTGTTAAGGTTTCTCATTAGATTCTTTTTTTAATGCTCTAACCCGTTCTGACGTGCATGACAATTTTAAAAACCTATTTAGAGGCTAAAAATTCCACCCATGCCGGGATTCGAACCCGTGACATCTGGTTATCCATGCCAGCGCTCTTCCAACTGAGCTAATGGGCGACTCACCGGCATCAGTGACATTTCGAACCTCTTTACAATACTCTCTGTATTACGTACAGGCAGCGACATCTGGCTGAAGTAATTTGCATCACTTGCAGCCCCGAGTACCTACTTTGCAGTAAGGTTTTACATCGGAATGATATCGCTGTACCCATATGATTTTTTTTTTTAATGCACTAACCTAATGGGTGGAATTTATTAGAATTAGCCTCTAAATAGGTTTTTAAGGTTTCTCATGTTCACTTTTAGATCTGATTTTATTCTATTGGTGGCGCCGTATTAGTTGGTTATCGCCCCTAAGCGCCTTAAAATGCTGATTTTTTTCTCCAAAACGGTCTAAATTTTGAAATGGACATTTAGGACTATTAATCTACTATTTTTGATTTGATTGGTTTCAGTCCTCCTCGTAAGTTCGACAGCGGTCTTCTGGCCGTTTAAATTCTGTGCCACTACATTTGTTCGCTCTCGCTTTCGCCCGACATTTTAATCCTGGCCAATGACGCGAGGAGCGAAATATTTCGGCCCCAAACAGTTAATGAACAAACAGGCCCTGGTTTCGCTTATTGGCTTACGGCTTAATACAATCGTGGGCCTGTTCAGACCCAGTTGGCGAACTTTTGTGACAGTCTACTTCTTAAGAGTGTCATAAAAATTGCAAAATTTGATGAAATTTTATTTGTTAAAATATTATAAGTTAAAATGTATATATAGACTAATAATTGTCTGAAACGAAACTAAACCTAAAACTTATTTTCTTATTTAAATAAAATATTTGAGCCAGATTGCTGTCGAACAGCAGAGTACCAAGAAGGCTGGCGGCATTGCCTCGCTGTATGGCGAGGCTTAACCTTTGGCCAACGTAAGCACCAGCCCCCGCATGTTTAGATCAGTCTTTAAAATTATTTAGATCTTTTTTTTTAGAGAAATTCTTTGCCCTGCATTACGACAATAAATAGAGAACACTTTATTACAAAGTAAGAAAAGTAATCAAGACCATGATCTCTTAAATGTAAGCAATGTTATACAAATAGCGTTCCTATTGCTTAGAGCGATCTCTTCTATACAACCTTTTGATGGCGTGAATAGCGTAAAGAATATAGTTGGTAGCACGTATGCTACATAAAAAAAAATTAAAACACCAATCTAACTCAACTATTCATTGTTTAGATGTAATGCACTCGCTCAAAGTCAAAGGGCACTGTATAGCCTACTCCAGGTTTCTCAGATCGACTATTTACTGATGTCAGTAATTTTTTTCTATGTACTTTTACCAATTGACAGCTGATCAGCTCCAGGAACACTAGCATAACATTATATTGTTAGTGTGCCTTAGAAAAACCAGGGGATTAGAGGCTCTTTTTAAGCAAGTGGGTCTTTGAAGATCAAATCGGACTTTTTTTCGTAAATTTTGGTTATACATTCCACACATTATTATGTTATCTTTCTTTTATGTCACCTACATACTTGTACGTACGGGCACAGACTTTCTCTCAGAAAGACACACACGTGCCCACTGCGGATTAGCAATTTCAAGCGCTGAGATAGTTTTACTCTATAAAGCCACATACCTATACAAAACACAATCCGCTATATGACACGTATCAAATTTGACGCGATAAATGAATATTTCCTATAGTATTTAACGTAAGAAACCGAAATATATTGATTTTGCTAAGTAAGTATGCAGGATGGCTGCAAAATTTGCAAAGTAAAAAAAAAAATTCCTTGTTAAATTTGTAACGGCGAAAACGCTATCCGCCATCTTGAAACCATCTAAAGTATGTAAACAAACATCTTTCAGCCAGAGCCAGTGGACATTGATTATTATAGGACTTACATCCAAGTGATCTTCACATAAATACACCCGAGTTTCAATTGATAAAGAGTCGGGTTCTCTATTAGCAAGTTTGAGCCAAGGTTTTCGAATCCCACATGATTATACTATTTTTATTTTTAATGCACTAACCCGTGCTAAGGACAAATTTAAAAACCTATTTAGAGGCTAAAAATTTCACCCATGCCGGGATTCGAACCCGCAACCTCTGGCTATCCGTGCCAGCGCTCTAGCCAGAGGTTGCGGGTGCAGTGATATCGTTCCGATGTAAAACATAACTGCAAACTAGGTAGTCGGGGCTGTAAGTGATGCAATGTGCTTAAGCCAGATGTCGCTGCCTGTACGTAATACAGAGAATAGTGTAAAGAGGTTCGAAATTTCACTGATGCCGGTGAGTCGCCCATTGGCTCAATTGGTAGAGCGCTGGCACGGATAGCCAGAGGTTGCGGGTTCGAATCCCGGCATGGGTGAAATTTTTAGCCTCTAAATAGGTTTTTAAATAAATATCATTACTTGTTTTATAAAACGATTTTTTTTAAAAGTGGTTCTTAGTACTTATCACCCAAAAGCGCCTTAAACATCAAAAGTCGTGACTTTCCAGCACATCAAATTTAGGTTACAATTCAGACTACAGTATCCAGCTCGACAACGCGATAAAACGTCGCACCTTCACTTTCTTTCGATATCAACCCTTGTATGTCCCCACTGCTGGGGCACGGGTCTCTTCCTGCATCGCAAATAGATTAAGCCGTACTCCACTACCGCCAAGTCCGGGTTGGTCCGAGTTCGAAGATTTTGAGACAGTGGCGGATCTTACTGTCAGAAGTAAGCCGCCCATAAGGCCTCTGACATGGCTTAACGACTGCCATTGCATGACAGCATGCACCAACGGCTCAGCGTGCCTTGCGAAGCTCGGAAGGTAGTCGTCCCGTAACGGTAGTTACGGGACGTGGACCCATCCTGCACCTGACCGCGCTTATTGTTGCTTGTCTCAAGTGATTGATTCCAATCACTCGGTTCGGCTAGGCCACGAGCGCATTACTTATGCCGCTGTTACATCTCTGTAACGGCTGATCTGCATAAAAAAGACCTTTTAAGCAGCAATAAAGTATTTATGGTCCTACACTCGAATAGTAAAACATTAAAAACAACAATGCGTAACTTTGAAATGCTCCTGATCATTAGTTCAATCCCCTCGATTAGAGCATTATCGCCTTTATTGGGTAAGTAAATAAGTTCTAAGTTTGAACAACGCGAAGGCACGTCAAAGGGTTAGCAAATCCATGCGCCATTGTTGGAAGTCACGCGTTAAATAAAAAAGGACGCAAGTTATGATTATAATAAATGTACTTTTTCCATCCGCTCCTATAGAAATTGCAGGAGGTAATGGTTCTCAAACATCTTTGACATTAATTCGGTTTTTGTAATAAGCATTTGCATTAGAATAATGATTGTGAAAGGGACATGTGTTCATATCCATGGGTACTTAGTTTTAATCATTAACTGCAATATTAGACTTTTTTTATGTCGCTTAACCGGCGACCCACTGCAGGGCGCAGGCCTTCTCAGAGAGAGAGAGAGAGAGATTATGGGCTTAATTACCAAGCGTCCCCTCCGCGGATTGACAATTTTTGACCTATTTGAACACCTCAGACACTCAGGTTTCCTCAAGCGAGTGGAGTTGCTTTTATAGCTTAACAAATGTACATAACTTAGAAAATAAAGTCATTGGTGCATACCCACACTGGGAATCGAACCTAGAGCTCTCGTTTCCGAGTCCATTGTCTACTCATCGGGCGATCGCCGCTTTAGCTTTGAATTAGACATATTCTTGTCTGATTTTTGAAACAGGATTGAAATCACGAAGTGTAAAATATTCACAATAAAAAATTATGAAACATGTTGCTTGTTACACCCAATTAATCAATAAATGGGGTAAGCACTCTATCTTTGTTTAACAAAATAAAAGACGCATAAGAATGACTATACATAGAAATAAGCTCCCACATTTTGTCACATCTTTGAGAGGAGCGTTCGGACATTTATGCCAAAGGGAAAGCCGGCAGGGACAGACTGAAATTAAATAATATGAATATCAATCCATAACTCATGATTAGCCTGTAGACTAAAGCAAACACTACTTAGTTCATGATGAAGCGTAACATAAAACACACCGACACATTAAAATTGGCGCCGAATAAAAAACACCCAACGATGGCGTTGACATCTTGTAATTTCGATTCTAATTACGGTTAATGTTCGTCGAGTTGTTTTTTCGAGTTTAATGCTCGCTCGCTATAAAAAGATAATTACAAAAATAATTGAAACGAAATAATAAAGGCAGTAAGAAAGGGAGGTGGGCGCGATTAATGACGGGGTGGCGGCGAGGGGATAGTCAGCGCATTACGACCTAAATAATCAACATAATTACATTTCACCCCCTTCCTTTAGCCCCCCCTTTAAGTGGTAACGCTAAGATTCTCCGGGATCTTTTGTTTTTTTTTAATGGCCAATAAAAAGGGTAGTTTGGTCACACGAAAAAGCGAATAAAATGTCTTTTATTGAACTAATGGCACTGAATTACGACGTCTAGTCGCAAAAGTTATCAAATGTCGTAAAGTAACTTTCGAAATTATTTAAGTGACTTGCAACAATTTTTCAGTCGCATATTCTTTTTTAAAAGAAAACTGCGAGCAAAGACGTGAAACGTCAACTGCTTTAGTTTTTTTATTCCTTTTTTGAACGGTTTCTTTTATTTTCTTCGCCGTTGCAGCCAGTAACATAAAGTAATAAATCCAGAAGACAATGCGCGCAAATATTCTCAATATATGAAATTTTTTGTAAAAATTCCGGACTCGAAACAATTGTGTTATTTAATTTCACTACTCTATTTTAATGCTATGTAGGTACGTAGTTATCAATTGATTGCTGTAGTTATTTTCTGGTTTGCTAGCATAAAACTTGAGACTGGGCGATCTATTTGATTAAAATCTATTAACTTATCAGGCAGAAATTGTCATGCAAATTACATTTCGTAGCAACCTATAATAATTTATCTGTTCAAAGCGCTTATGCGAATGTGGTGAAATAAAACTTTAGACTTACAATATGTATTACACGATTTCACATTACACTCACCACACTGGACGAAATAATTTTCACAAAGCAGGCCATTGACGAAAATTGCTGGGTTATAAGAGGAGAGATGGGTTTTTTGTTAATTCAAATTATGAACCTAGAAACTTTTAGCGACCGCTCAACCCGCCATCTTGAAAATATGGCGCACAGTGCTGTTTTTGCCAAAAATATAATATAACTCTGTTCCTATAGATTTTACAAACACGTTTATTTGTACATGTTATAGAGGAGTTATCCTGGTTTTAGTAAAAACCATGTAATGTCTCAGTCTGGATGTATTTCCATGTTTGTGATGTCTTTGCCTGATTACCACAGGACAGGGATGTTGGGAAAAGAAGATAGTAAAGTAAAAGTTTATTTCTCACCATAAAGAGCAACATACAGGCGGGATATCACAAGCCTTGAGGGATTTACAAAATCACTTAGAGGCTAATGGTACAGTTATCAATTCAGCTAATTGCCAAACTAGGTGGTCTTATATTTTGGCAATTAGTTAGAGATAAGCTCGCTTTTGTACATGTTATTTCTTATGTAATGTCCTGTTAAATGTTTCGTGTGCAATAAAGTTTAATCAATTAATTAGTTTTTATGTACTGAATGTACAGATCAATTTCAGACATTATTAATTTCAGTATTGTGCGTCTCAAGTACATGGATATATTGGTGAATATGGTTAGTTACTACTTCTTATATTGAAAAAAATAAGGAAGTCGTGGCTGAGAAACATCAGGAATTGGACGGATGAAGCCAGCGTCGGAGATTTGTTTTGCTTGGTAAACCTATTTAGAGGCTAAAAGTTGCACCCATGCCGAGACTCGAACCGTGACATGGCTTAAGGACTGCCATTACATGACAGCCGGCACCAACGGCTTAACGTGTCTTGCGAAGCACGGAAGCGCTTGGAAATATGCCACTGGCGGTAGTCACGGGACGATCACCCAACCTGCACCTGACCGCGCCTGTTGTTGGTTAACTCAAGTGATTGATTCCGATCACCCGGTTCGACTAGGCCACGAGCGCTTCACGATGTAAAGGATACGTACAAGGAAAGGTAAGGCCCGTGCTTCTGTCTCTCCTTATATCGCCACATCGCGAGGCGGACGTAGAATCGCCATTTAATTAAGGATAATGAGACGCTATTCAGTTGTCTGTCGTATCCTTTCGGATTTAGGACTTTCGAATGACGCGGCGCGGTTTTGGAGTAAGCTTTTTGAGTGTCTGCATGTTTTGGTATCGCTTCTTTAGTGTAAAGTTATCGTCGGCAGGTATCTTGAACAAAAATGAGCGCTGTCGGGATGAGTTTGTGATAGACATGTAAAGGGCTTTTAAATGAGCCACATTTTCACTGCAATATGTGGCCGGCAACTATTGATGTTCCTCTCCTACTCACAAGTTAGAGAAAGATACCAATAGTTGTCGCCCACGTATTGCAGTAAAAATATTACCGTTTAGAAGTCCCTTTAGGACATTGTTTTTTTATTTAGACAAGTGACGAAAACTGTGTTTCGTCTTCTCGGGTGGTATTATTATTATTATTATATATATATAATTATTATTATATATATATAAAGCTACAATCCGGTATACTCACTGATCTAACATAATACGTTTTCTCGGAAATGGCACGAGTTGGACGAAAATGATGTATGACAAAGTTGTAGGGAATGTACGATATACGGCCATCCTATGGAGCCGATTTTTGAATTTCGAACGCGTTCCACTACGCGAGGGTGCTAACTCTGTCGTTTACCGGCCGATTTGGATGAAATTTTAATAGAATGGTGATGTAGTGATCCGAATGAAAAAAAAAAATTTTGGTTGTTCGAAATTCAAAATGGCGGCGCAGATATAGCCGACCGAAAAATCGACCTTTGCGCAAAAAAGTCGGCAGCCAACTGGGTATATGCTGGAGATATGCCGTAAGCGGCATCGCGTTGCCAAAGGACCCAGGTATATGAGAAAAATCCGACATCTTGGAATTTCAAGATGGCGGCCGAGGTATTGATGATTGAAAATGACAAATTTTTGTATGGAGATTTAGTACTAAAATTGACTTTTCAATAGAGAAATGAGACAAACTTGCGAGGCCGGAGGCCGAGCTTCGCGAAGCGGGCACAAAAAGTTCTGCCGCGGCGAGGCCGAAGGCCGAGCTCCGTTTAGGCCGAGGCCGAAGGCCGAGACCATTCAAATTGCGGCGCACAAGTACCAGCGCAAGAGCAAAAAGGGACAAACTTGCGAGGCCGCAGGCCGAGCTCCGCGGAGCGGGCACGAGAAATCCCGCCGCGGCGAGGCCGAAGGCCGAGCTCCGTCCAGGCCGAGGCCGAAGGCCGAGCTCCGCGGAGCGGGCACGAGGAACCCCGCTGCGGCGAGGCCTAAGGCCGAGCTTCGTCCAGGCCGAGGCCGAAGGCCGAGACCGTTCAGTTTACGGCGCACAAGTACCAGCGCAAGAGCAAAAAGAGACAAACTTGCGAGGCCGGAGGCCGAGCTCCGCGGAGCGGGCACGAGGAACCCCGCCGCGGCGAGGCCGAAGGCCGAGCTCCGTCCAGGCCGAGGCCGAAGGCCGAGACCATACATGTTCCCATGCAACAATTCCCTACAATAAGTGTCTAGCGAGGCCCTAGGCCGAGCGCCGCGGAGAGCGCAGCTCGGAGCGGCTTGGGGTTGGCGCGCGTAAGCGCGCAGGGGGCTCGCCCCCTAGTTATATATATATAAAGCTACAATCCGGTATACTCACTGATCTATTCATCCATACGTTTTCTCGGAAACGGTAAGATATGGACGAAAATGATGTATGAGAAAGTTGTAGGAAATGTATGAATTACAGCCATCCTATGAAGCCGATTTTTGAATTTCGAACGCGTTCCACTACGCGAGGGTGCTAACTCTGGCGTTTACCGACCGATTTGGATGAAAATTTGATAGAATGGTGATTTAGTAATCCGATTGAAAAAAAAAATTTTGGTTGTTCGAAATTCAAAATGGCGGCGCAGATATAGCCGACCCAAAAATCGACCTTTGCGCACAAAAGTCGGCAGCCAACTGGGCATATGCTGGAGATATGCCGTAAACGGCATCGCGTTGCCAAAGGACCCAGGTATATGAGAAAAATCCGACATCTTGGAATTTCAAGATGGCGGCCGAGATATTGATGATTGAAAATGACAAATTTTTGTATGGAGATTTAGTACTAAAATTGACTTTTCAATAGAGAAATGAGACAAACTTGCGAGGCCGGAGGCCGAGCTTCGCGAAGCGGGCACAAAAAGTTCTGCCGCGGCGAGGCCTAAGGCCGAGCTCCGTTTAGGCCGAGGCCGAAGGCCGAGACCATTCAAATTGCGGCGCACAAGTACCAGCGCAAGAGCAAAAAGGGACAATCTTGCGAGGCCGCAGGCCGAGCTCCGCGGAGCGGGCACGAGAAACCCCGCCGCGGCGAGGCCGAAGGCCGAGCTCCGTTTAGGCCGAAGCCGAAGGCCGAGACCATTTAGGTTACGGCGCACAAGTACCAGCGCAAAAGTAAAAAGGGACAAACTTGCGAGGCCGGAGGCCGAGCTCCGCGAAGCGGGCACGAGACACTCCGCCACGGCGAGGCCGAAGGCCGAGCTCCGTCCAGGCCGAGGCCGAAGGCCGAGAACGTTCAGGTTACGGCGGACAAGTACCAGCGCGAGAGCAAAAAGGGACAAACTTGCGAGGCCGCAGGCCGAGCTCCGCGGAGCGGGCACGAGAAACCCCACCGCGGCGAGGCCGAAGGCCGAGCTCCGTCCAGGCCGAGGCCGAAGGCCGAGACCATACATGTTCCCATGCAACAATTCACTACAATAAGTGTCTAGCGAGGCCCTAGGCCGAGCGCCGCGGAGAGCGCAGCTCGGAGCGGCTGGGGGTTGGCGCGCGTAAGCGCGCAGGGGGCTCGCCCCCTAGTTATATATATATATATAAAGCTACAATCCGGTATACTCACTGATCTAACATCCATACGTTTTCATGGAAATGATGCGAGTTGGACGAAAATGATGTATGACAAAGTTGTAGGGAATGTACGATACAGCCATCCTATGGAGCCGATTTTTGAATTTCGAACGCGGTCCACTACGCAAAGGTGCTAACTCTGTTGTTTACCGACCGATTTGGATGAAATTTTGATAGAAGAGTGTTTTAGTGATCCGATTGAAAAAAAAATTTTGGTTGTTCGAAATTCAAAATGGCGGCGCAGATATAGCCGACCGAAAAATCGACCTTTGCGCAAAAAAGTCGGCAGCCAATTGGGCATATGCTGGAGATATGCCGTAAGCGGCATCGCGTTGCCAAAGATCCAGGTATATGAGAAAAATCCGACATCTTGGAATTTCAAGATGGCGGCCGAGATATTGATGATTGAAAATGACAAATTTTTGTATGGAGATTTAGTACTAAAATTGACTTTTCAATAGAGAAATGAGACAAACTTGCGAGGCCGGAGGCCGAGCTTCGCGAAGCGGGCACAAAAAGTTCTGCCGCGGCGAGGCCGAAGGCCGAGCTCCGTTTAGTCCGAGGCCGAAGGCCGAGACCTTTCAAATTGCGGCGCACAAGTACCAGCGCAAGAGCAAAAAGGGACAAACTTGCGAGGCCGCAGGCCGAGCTCCGTGGAGCGAGCACGAGAAACCCCGCCGCGGCGAGGCCGAAGGCCGAGCTCCGTCCAGGCCGAGGCCGAAGGCCGAGACCGTTCAGGTTACGGCGTTATAAGTATATACGTGCTACAAATACATACTACACGGGCACAAGCCTTCTCTTAGAGAGTATGAGCTTAATTACCACGCGAGCCCACCGCGGATTGACAATTTCAAGCGCTCAGGTTTTAGAACACCTCAGGGACTCAGGTGTTCTCACAATGTTTTCCTTCGCCGTTAGCGATGTAGGTATTTATTTAATGTAGTGTATTTTTAGCTCAATGCCTGCCTTCTTTTCGCTATAGTCTCGCAACAGGAAGATATCCGTGCCCCAGCAGTGGGGGCATACAAGGGTTAATATCGAAGAGACGCATATGAAGCAGAAGTTCTTCTTATTACCTTTATATTTACCATCATAACGCCAATGCTCAATCAAAAATTCACAGTGATAAAAGCACAAACGTTTCCTCATAAGAACAGTAAATACAATAAATAGAGAAGAAAATGAATAATTAATTAGCACAGTTTCTTACATTAATGTTAATCTAGGCAGTGAGAAATAGTGTAACAAGCGGTCACAAAATACCCACGTGATAAAAAGGAATGGATTACGTCAGCGTGAATGGTATTATGTTCTGGTATCAAGGATCCGTAAGTGCCATTTAGGAGACCGCTCAGCCGCAACGGAACCGAAAACGAAAAAAAAGAAAATACAAAGCACAAACGCACGCCATCCAGAGCGGGCTTCTAATTAAAATGATTAACTTAATGGTCTAAGTCATTAGCGATTTTAATTCGGTGTGTATACAGCCTTCTACTATTTATTTATTTTTCGGCCGCCGCAAATTATAAGTCTCCGTGAGCTTTTTTACGATTTCCAGCCAGTGTTTTTAGCGTTTACGAGCGATTGTAATGCGTATGATTTCCATAATGCTATTGATGTTTTGTGGTCTGTTTTTAGTTTTAATAACATTAAAATTGTGGCCAGTATTTTTGACTGATGTCGGGCTGAATGATTACCATTTCACTGTGTGATTAAATAATAAAAATTTAATCGGAATAGATACATAATTAACACAATAATTTTTAGTGGGGTTCAGCTAAGTTTTTGTCTTCACGGATCTTTATAGATAGAAAGGAGAGTATCTGCAGTCTATTAAAAAAATTACGAATTGCACAACATGCTAACGAAAAGAAAAATACATGCCCAAGGAAACTTATCGAAATTTTCAAGGTGAAGTTTCAACAAGCAATGTACTTGAAATATAACACGGGCTTACAAACTCACGGTCCGTGCCATAGAGGCGCTGAAAGTTACCTTATCTAATAGCGCGATAACATTTAAATTTTTTACATACATTCCGTATTTTGACAAACGCCTGTATGTCACAGTGTCACAGTCTCAGAACACGTATTCTGAGGTCACAATAAAAATACTAATTATTACATTAGATTAGAACTCTTTATTGTATAGGTACGCGAGAAAACAAAATACCTACATCAAAGGCTTTCATCTAAGTTTTCCCGTATACAATTAAACTCTGCCGTATTAAGAAAGTTTTAATAAAGTATTTTTTTTGATAACTTAAATTTTTGTTTTTTTTTAATCATCTTTACTTTGACTCAAGAAATCATGATTGTATTTTTCTATCTATTTATCTATCTAATATCTACCATCGGAGCTAGTAAAGTATCGTTTTATAAAAGGATCGAAATTAAAGTCGGCTAATGAAAGCCTACCATTATGTCAGCGTATAGGGACATTAAAAAGGTTATTATTACTTTTGTTTCACAAATATTATAAGGGCTAGTAATGAATGTTAGCAGCACTCTAATTGACGCGATTAATGTCGATCGAATGATTTTGATAGTACATTAGAAATTAATCAATTAATACCGATTTTTGCTGGAAACTGGCACTTATGGGGAGGGCAATAAGATCTACGGTGCTTCACATAAAATTTTGGTCAGGGGAATTTCTGCCACAGGTTAGTTTAGAAGTTTAATGACGTACCGTTGAAAGTAATTTTGTAAGCTACGTATTACTTAGCTATGTACCTATAAATTTCAAAGTAAAACACATTTGTATGAACTAATAATGACATTTTTTATTGTCATAAAAAATTAACTTTTAATGAATTTCATAGATGTTTAAAAAATTACTTCGAGAAAGCTGTCTACTAAAATATTCATTATTCGAATAATTTATTATTCGAATGATTTTTTTTTACAAATATTAATATGCCCAACTTTAAAGACGTGTTTGAATTTTGCAGATCGCTCAAAAACTCATGGAATAATTCTCGAAGTAATTTTAGTGAGAAGATGTTTTATAAACCTATTTAGAGGCTAAAAATTTCACCCATTCGCCGGGATTCGAACCCGCGACCTCTGGCTGTCCGTGCCAGCGCTCTTTCCAACTGAGCTAATGGGCGACTCACCGGCATCAGTGAAATTTCGAACCTCTTTACAATATTCTCTGTATTACGTACGTAATTACTTCAGCCAGATGTCGCTGCCTGTACGTAATACAGAGAATATTGTAAAGAGGTTCGAATAGCCCTCCCCTAAAGAGCGCCACGTTGTGCTATCGTAGGGGGTAATGCCGGTAATCCCCACGCTGGGCATTGTACTGCAGGGGGCGCTGCTGCCCACCCTCCGGTTTGTGTCCCTTAGTCACCTTTTACGACACCCGCGGGAAGAATTGGGTTGGTACTATTCTCTAGGCCGACACCACACAGCAAGAATTCTGGAATGTATGTGTTACACAATCTGATTCTATTAAACCACAGTATTCGAAATTAGAAGGAAACCGCAACATGTTAAACACATTCGTGGCGCAAGATTGTGATTTTCCACGTAGCGAGTTAATTAAGAAAATATTATGCGTCACTATCGGCCAACACCTACTTATTTACAGATTAAGGAAGACTGAAAGGACCTCTCGATACAGCGCGAAAAAAAGACAGCCTGATTGAATGGGTCTCGTGTGGGAGGTTTTAAATGAAAGTGAAACTGATATTGCCAATCCGTGGTTGGCACGCGTGGTAATTAAGTCCATACTCTCTCTCTGAGAGAAGGCCAGCCTTACAGGGGGACGTATACAGGCTAAATTATTATTGTTAATAAAACTGATATTGTCTTTACCGCCAATATAGAATAATAAAGTATGAAATGTGAATACACTTGCTAAGGTAATACTTGGAGATGCCTGTTCGCAAATTCTACTCATATTTGTACCCATGTATGATTCACAATAAATACTCTTTCTTTTTCTTCCTTCTTCACGCTTTTATTTCTAATTTGATTTGAAATTAGATTGAAAATCGTTATTGTGTAATATACAGTGCATAAAAAAATATATATTGCATATAAATAATCATTAAAAATATCGTAGACTTTTAGTCCGGATTTACTTACGGGTGTTGTTATATCGGAAAAGTTGTTGTTGTTTTAACTTTTCCGATATAACAACACCCGTAAGTAAATCCGGACTAAAAGTCTACAATGTGTTGTGCTTACGAAAGTTTTAGTTCAAAAATTAAAAATATCAATAAATTACATCCATTTTTTATAAAATGACAACGAAAAGTATGGCCTCCTCCATCTCTTTTCATTTCTCTCCGTTGTTTGCTGCATTCTTCAATTTTTCTTCCGCTAGACAGGTAATGTCGGCGCGGCAACGAGTAAAGTAAAATAAAGTAACTGAAACATTAATATTAAAAAACTAAAAAAAAGGTATAGACTTAGGTCTATAAGCAACTGACGGTCTTATTTAAAAATATAAAATAAAAACACAAATCCCTAAAACATTCCAAAAACGCTGACCAAAGTAGCGTGTGGAGAATATTTGAACAGGAAAAAAACGTAACAACATATTAAATAAAACGTGTCTATAAGGATTTAGTACATTTTTTGTTATAAAAAAGTTTGCTAGTTTTGGCTTAGTTGTTCAACAAAAAATATTAAACTGCTTAAAGGCGGGCGTTCCGCGTCTACTCTACGTTTCACTATTCTTATTAGCAGTTTTTAAAGCTTAAGATCTTATTTATAAAAAAAATCCTCTAAAAACTCCTAAGTGCTTAGTAGATATTTTTTTAAACAAGATATTTTAAATATTCAACAGCTCAAAGTAGGCGTTCTGCGCCTGCTTTATGGCTCACTATTCTAATTAGCAGTTGTTTACAACGTGATAGCATAGGGGTTAATTATGGACGAATTAATAGCTCATTTGTGTTGCCTGCGATAGGTAATGCTGGCTCGATGTAAACGAAACGAAGCTTGGATACAATGGTGCTCTTGCGGTTTATCTAAACACGTGACAATACAAGGCACAGGCCTTCTACATTATATTTCTGCATGGGTACGCGTCACGCGTTTTGTAGTGCTAAAATAATAGACTGAATCATTTCTTCTTATACTTCAAGCTATATTAGTCCACTGCTGGACATAGGCCTCCCCTAATGAGCGCCATAGCGCAAGGTTGTGCCATCATTGGGGGGTAGTGCCCATAATCCCCACGCTGGGCATGCGGGTTGGGGATCGCAGTTTTGTAGACTTGTACTGCAGGGGGCGCTGCTGCCCACCCCCCGGTTTGTGTCCCTTAGTCGCCTTTTACGACACCCGCGGTAAGAATCTGGGTTGGTGCGATTCACTAGGCCGACACAACACAGCATGCATGAATGAATGAAAATTCTTTCGATATCAACCCTTGTATGTCCCTACTGCTGGGGCACGGGTCTCTGCACCGCAGGAAGGTAAGGCCTTACTCCACTACAGGGGCCAAGTTCGGGTTGGTGGAGGATTGTAAGACAGTGGCGGGGGTTTACTGTCAGAAGTTATCCAGCTGCCCATAAGGCCTCTGACATGGCTTAACGACTGACGACGCCATTACATGACAGCCGGCACCAACGGGTTAATATGCCTTGCGAAGCACGGAAGCGTTTGGAAAAATGCCACTAGCTGTAGTTGCAGGACGGTCACCCATCCTGCACCTGACCGCGCCTGTTGTTGCTTAACTCGAGTGATTGCTTCCAATCACTCGGTTCGGCAAGGACACGAGCGCTTCCGCTTTAGCGCGTTAAAAAGAAGATATGATTGTCTTTAATTGGTGGTGCTAGTAACAGTGCCTAGCGCTTTAAGGCATTTCCAATTTTACAACTGCAGTAGCTTTGTACTGTAACCACTAAATGGGGTAGTTAGTAGATAGATAGAGATAGAGAACACTTTATTGCACAACCAGAAAAATATTACAACCATGATTTCTTAAATCTAAGTAATGTTATACAATAGGCGGTCTTATCGCTAAGAGCGATCTCTTACCACTAACAACTCGACAAACTTTAGTATCACTAAACTGGACCTTACAAAAATGCCCAGCTGAGGAAAGGGTGGTACGGTGGAAATTAAAACATCCCGTACCCACAGGCTTTGTAAACCCCCAAGAGAGGCTCCCAACGGGTTCCGATCTGCAATGGTCTACGTGGCAATCACTCAACCGATTCCGGACCCAAGTAGGTCGCTGCAGACAAAATCTAAGCAGGTGGGGTTATATTGCACCAACGGAGGAGATATGTGATTGTGGAGCCTCATCGCAATCCATGGTGCACCTGCTCCAATGTCCATTGTGCCCTCACACCTGCACTCTGGAGGACCTAACAGAGGCCAACGCTGCTGCAATTGCAGTAGCCAACTATTGGGCAGGAAAAATATAACTTGGTCCAATCGCTGACACAAAAAGAAGAAGTATCTACTAAACGAAAATTTAATATTTGTTTAAATATAGCCACACACATCGTAGTCGTATTCACGACATACCTCAGCGCATGAAATTGCCAATCCGCGGTGGCCACCTGTGGTGATTAAGCCCATATTCTCTCTTTGAGAGAAGATCTGTGCCCTGAATGGGAACGTGTGTAAGCTGCATTATTATTTGAAGCCACACACAATAGTGGTCACTTTTCTTAGCCTCGAAAAAGAAACTAGTAAAAGATAGTTATCCATCAGCATCTTTAAAAATACGTCTAATCATCACTTTGTCGGCAATGAGTAACATATCCCTCAAGTGTCCATTTAAAAAGTATTTATGGCCATTTAATAGCTTAACACCAACATTTAGAAACCCGTAGAGCACATCTGCAAGTCATAGCAATATCTATTAACTTTGTGAAGGTGTTGGCAATCCCAATAAGACAGCCGTTTAACAGACAACTTAATGGCAGCTTATTAAGAACTAAGACAAAATATGTCCTGGAAGTTAAGACAGATTTATCAAGGAAAAACCGTCCAAGCGCGAGTAGGACTCGCTACTTTGTTGGTCGGTACTTAAATATTATAAATAGTTTAGGAATCAAGTTTCGCAGTTTTTTCCGAGCTTTTAACGAACTTCAAAGACATTTTCTTTATTACAAATGTATGAGTAATAGTCTTCAGATTTTGACCAATATATTTGTAGTATTTATAAGACAACATTATTTTACAATTTTGGCAAAATTTTGTCTTGCATTATTTTTGGCTTCGTAATTTCCATTGTTATGTACAATAAAGTGTCCTCTATCTATCTTTATATGTTAAGGGCCGTAACTTTAATGCGTTAACTTAGAAGTTTGATTTTTTTACAGTTTCTCGGAACTGTAGACCTGATATATGGCTTAAATTTCAACTTGATACCCTAAACGCGTATTCGAGATAAAGGGTCGTAATAGTTTGACAACAACCGGATTGACAACAAAGTGATCTTATAAGGGTTCTGTATTTCCGTTTGAGGCACGGAACTCTGAAATTTCATAAAATTTTCACATTTGCGAGAATTTTCACACATACAATAAAGCGACTGACAGTTTAGGTAGGTACTTCTCTCATGAGACCCTACGGGTGTTAAGAAATATACAAACAAACAGACATATACTTCAAAAATAATACGTACTCGGTAATTTAGCTTAGGCAGATAGTTTAATAAACTATTGGCAACGAATAAATATCTCCCCAACAAGATAATTAAGTAACACCCAAAACATTTTATTTCACATTTAGGTAAAATCCTTAAAGATTTTTTAGTATTTTTTTAATAGCAGACAGTAGTTTTATCGTAGTTCTTAGGAACTTTAAATTAAGCCCATAATCATCATCGAGGTTAGCATATTTCTAGACATTTCAAGACACTGAAATCTCGAGTTTCCTAAGGCGATTCAGACAAGATTCAAATCCCAACTAAACCGACGAAACTGAGAATTTTCTCGCTATATTTGCCCAAGCTTCTAGTGTGTTTATCCATTAATCTATCGACCAATAACACGATCGTTAGAGACATTAAGACTGATGTTTAAGAGCCGATAAAAACTATTATCTTTATGAGTAGAGGGGGTTTATAGTGAACGATTTAAGCTCCTCGAGTTCTTACTTCGTGGTATGTATTTCGAAGTTCTCGTTTGTCTATAATTTATTAATAAATCATTGGCATAGAGATGGCTGGTGTCCGGAAAACGGGCCGGATGGTTGAGGGTAGACAGTCAAATGAAGAGCTTCGCCGTATACTGGAATCTATATCTGCGAAGTCAGATGATTTATCATCTGATTATCAGTCATCTTCGTCGTTATCGTCAGGCTGTACTAGTCCACTGCTGGACATAGCCCTCCCCTAATGAGCGCTATATCGCCCTGTCTTCAGTTTGCCCCATCCAGCATCTGCCTGCAGGTTTTCGCAGATCGTCATCCCACCTAGTCGGAGGGCGTCCGACAGAGAACCAAAGTTATCTACATAGCTCAGAGAATCAGCAAGCTGAAGTGGCAGTGGGCTGGCCATAAATATCTCGCGAAGAACCGACAACCGTTGGAGTAAACGTATTCTTGAGTGGAGACCGCGACTCGGCAAACGTAGTGTAGGACGCCCTCCGACTAGGTGATTATCAGTATCACGAGTACATCCTCTGATTGCGTAGTGGCACATTAGCTCATATTGGATGGGTGAAGGGACCACTCGGACGCTACCGTGCCTGAGACATTGTTATTTAGACAGTGTGAGCTTGCCTAGTACCCATCAGTGTTTAGGTGTTCTCGTGTATCCATCTTGTTGAGCTAAATGTTAAAGTGATACGGTAGAATATTATATAATTAATTTTTAAATACTTCAGATAGGAGAAGTGTCCTTGCGATTATTCTTTAGTCGATCTTAGTTGGCTCATTCGAATGTTTGTGTGGTGGCCGGGGCGCGTATCTCCTTGTAATATGCTTGAGACTGGTTATATTTACCTCTGCGATCTTCTAATTTTCTCATACTGTAGTAATTATTTTGCCCGTGCCGCGAATGGGGTAATGGTGTACGTCAAATTTTTATTTGACAGATGCAATAGATTTAAAAACCTATTTAGAGGCTAAAAATTTCACCCATGCTGGGATTCGAACCCGCAACCTCTGGCTAATTGAGCTCAATTGGTAGAGCGCTGGCACGGATAGCCAGAGGTTGCTGGTTCGAATCCCAGCATGGGTGAAAAAATTTTTAGCCTCTAAATAGGTTTTTAAATTTGTTCCTTAGCACGGGTTAGTGCATTAAAAATAAAAATAGTGTAAGATGCAATAGAGTTGAGGATCGAACTCCCTTTACTTTAAACGTAACTTCATAGAAAAAAGGGTCAATATCCCACCTGCACAACTAATTTACTTCACTGCCGTAGCGCTGGCGTCGCTTAAATCACTGAATATGAACGTGAATAGCACCACTGAACGAGTGATTTTCATGTGTCTAGCCGCAATTTTTGCCCTACTTTAGCCTATTTTTGACAAATTTGTATTTCTAAGTTTCAGGTACCTACTTGCTGAAATATGTTCTGGGCTTATTAATTTGGTTCGTATCTACTGTGCGTAATTCTCTGTGAGGTTTATTAATTTAACTATGTAACCTACTGAGTGTAATCCTATGTAATGTTGTCAAATAAAAATTATTCTTATTCTTGTTAAAACAGTGACTAATACATGAATGTTGGTGATAACATATTTTAAACTTTCGCGACTTGAACACATACTAGTTAGAATATTTTTGGGGCTTAATTGCGTAGTAATTTATTGCTATTTTACCTCGACGTTTCGACGACGTTACAGTCATCGTGGTCACGAGAAGACTGATGGCTGGCACCCGTTCTCATCTTCGGCTGACAAGGTTTCAGACTACCCTCAATCAGCCATCAAAAAGCACTATTAGGGTTGCGACACACTACACTGACAATGCGACTTTTTTCCAGTCGAACAATTCTTGATGACCGGATCCCACGTTTGCGACAATTTAAAACCACATTTCCGATTAAAATTTTTGTGTTTCCTAATTTCAACCGCCTCACGCACAATTCGGCTATAATAATAGCGATCGTTGGAAAGTACCGATGGTTTGTGTAATTCTATCCAGTGGTTTGATCCTGATTCAAGCAGAAGTTCCGCTATCGCTGACTTTTCCACCTGGCGGTTTTGTAAGCTTGCCCAGCACCTATGTCAGGAATCAGGGATTAAGTAAATAATGTGTAGTGCCTACGAAAATGTTTGTTCAATAAAAGTAGTTAAAAAAAGCAAGAAAGTTGTGCAAACTTACGATAAGTTTGTTTAAGAGATACCCACTCTTAAAGTATCGTAAGATTGCAGAACTCGCTAAAGTTAAACCAGTCTTGGGCTGCAAAAAATATTACTGTTGAATACTATTTTGCGATAGTTGGAGATATTCAACTATCGAGTGGCTGACTGTAGAGTCATAAAAAAAAAGAATCAAACCAGGCTTATTATTTAAATAACGCAAGATCATTGCTTTTGCTATTTCTTCTGTATCGAAAACTAAAACAATTATCTATTTTGTCTTACCCCATACAAAAAAGATAAAAACTATATACAAAAACTGAGAATTTCAACTGTATTTTTCTTGGAAGTTGTTTACTTAACGATACTAAAAAACAGATTTAAGACTTTGCGTCACTTCAGGAACATTTGTTCATAAACTGGCAGAAGTACCAAATAAAATACTAAGCTATTAGGCATGTTCTTCTGAAGCGTGGCCCAGTGGAACCTAGTGATTGGAATCAATCACTAGAGTTAAGCAACAACACGCGCGGTCAGATACCTGATGGGTGACCGTCCCGTGACTATCGCTAGTGGCATTTTTTCCGAGCGTTTCCGTGCTTTGCAAGGCACGTTAAACTGTTGTTGCGGCTGTCATGTAGTGGCAGTCGTTAAGCCATGATGACAGAAGCCTTATGGGCGGCTTGATAAGTTCTGACAGTAAGGCCCGGCACTGTCTTACAATCATCCACCAACTCGGACTTGGCCCCCCTGGTGGAGAATGTCCAAACCTTTCTGCGATACAGGAAGAGACCGGTGCCTCAACAGTGGGGTTATACAAAAGGTTGATATCTGAACATGTTCTTAAGTCTCAAGTTAACTTCGGCACATGGTACCAGATATAAATGTAATAGAATAATCTTACTACCTCACCAGAATACAAGCGTCAGTTTACATTATTGATTTGTTGATTACATCTCTATTCTACATAGCCCAAAAGCTGCCGGGTATGGAAACCGTTCTAAAATCATTTTATTCAACTCAGAATACGATACGCTCGTAGGTGGGTTAGGTTAGGACAAACTAAACTGGGCATAGCGAAATTACATCTTTCGTTGGAATAGCTGCTTATTCACTGTAAAATGTGCCCGTACTTGAAAATATCTATCTAGCAGGACTCGCTTGTAGACTCAAGATTGACTACGGAAACTACCATAATATCCATGTTATTTTTATGGTCACTTTTATTGACACAATTATCTAATAGTTTTATAAATTTTCGTGCAAAAAAAAATTGTTTTTTCTGAGATCCCCGCCGCAAATCGGTTCACTTCCTCCCCTCATCATAGATGGCTCATTTAAATAAGTAAATATCTCCATAATATTTCATCTTGTAGCAAGATTAGCGTTATCTTGTCTCTCTTTTTAAATAAAGTTTTATTTATGTTATTTCGTGTATAACTTAAAAGTAACTTGTTTATCTTTTATATTGTGATATCTTGTCGTGATTCTTACTCGTCTAGTCTTAAAGAATCAAGTACACTTTTATTAAAAATTCTAACCAAAAATCTAAGGCATCATAAGTAGGTACAATCTAAGTAACTACGCCAAAAACCCAGTACTTGAAATGTTTAAAAAGCAATTTGACTAAAAAATAAAAAATCATATAAACCACAATATTACCAACAGCGTGACGCGCTACAAAATATTGCTTAGCGAATACGGCGCATTACGGAGTGGCTGGCCGAAAGGCCCCGTATTACATTGCAGAAGCAAACAAGCTATTGGATCGCTTCAGAGAATCACCCATAAATCCTACCCTAAAACAACCGGGCTGTTTAGTTTGGACGCTCCATCCCAGTAATTATACAATAATTCATACTTTAATAAATACTAATAAATCCTCAGGGAGTGTAGCATTATCGGAGCATTATTACACGATGTAATTACCAACTATAAATTACCAAATAATACATCAATCAGATGTGTTATAATTTTAGTAAAGTTTTTTCTCCTTTTTATTGTTTTTATTATCGGTTAGTCGGCCGGCAATTTTATTATAATTATAATACGCGGCGAGCGGCTTAAATTGGGGTAGCTCGAGGCTAAGTTTCGGTTTAATTATATATGTAATGTTTAATGATATATGCTTATAATAAGCTACCTGATGCGGGAGATGGGCATAAATCAAATATTTCATTAAAAACTGCCTCGACGCGATGCAACCCTTTTATTTCTCGACTGTTATTAGACCCGCTTTTGATTCCATACGATTGTTGGCGAATCCAGTTCGGAAATAAGTGCCCTTTTTCTAAGAAACAGCAGTTTTGCTTTGACGTTGATTAATGCAGTTTCGTATGAAAGCAGAGTTCGTAATTTTGGCGCTGAAAACTGTTGGACTGTTGGTTTAATGCTAATGAAGTAAAAACTGCTTACAAGCTTTAAATGTAAGGCCTTGAGGGACACAAGAGATTTGATTTATTCTTTCATGCCCCCATGACCTTACAAACAAATGAAACGATAAATACAACAATAATTTACTTGTACTCTAGGGCTTAATTAACATTTGCTTTATTTCCATGCTTTTTAAGCATGCTTTACATAGATCTAGAATGGAATAGAGGCGTCAAAAGCGTGCAACCGTAAGTGATAGCAAATCTTTTGGGGTTTCCGCGGTGGACGCGCGTAGTAATAACGCCCATGTCTCAGATTCGATCCCCGGCCGGGTCAAACTAGGAAATGAACTTATTCAGCCTTATTCCAAAACGCGGTCTAAATTTAGTACTGGGATTGTTACCAGGTTTAAACCATAGACCAAGTAAAATGTTATTACAAAACGAAGTTTATCGCTACGTCATGGACTATCTATGGTACTAAAGTTAAACTTCTGATACCCCTAGTTTATCTATGGACTAACCTCCAAATTGACGTTTGAATTTTTTGTTTGGTTTTGTGTGTGTGATAGATTGCAATAAATTTAATTATAATTATATTTAGTTAATTGATATTATGGACGCCATTGATATGATGGATTTCGATGATTTGGACGATTGGGACATGATTTGGACTTCGTCATCGTGTGAATCCCTTCAAATTAAGTGACGAAGATTTTCGATACAAATATAGGTTCACGTTTTTCTTCAAATGTTCCATTTTATTATTATAATAATCAACAACGAAACCGCCCAAAGTTAAAAAATTAATAATACCTATCCCCAGTATGAAACTATCAGAAAATTTTTGACGTCTCGGATTGGCGCGCGCGCTTTAATATTTCACTCCATTTCACACGAGAGTAGCCATTTGATTATAAAAACGCTTCAATAACAATATAATAATTAATAGTGCTCATTTTAGTTAGATTGGAACCTAATTAAATAACAATTTACGATGTATAAGTATTTTAAACGCAATAATGAATATTTTTGCGTTTAAAATGTGAAGATAATATCCATTTAGTGAAACGGAACGCAGTATTGAATGAAAGCTGAATGAACGAATCAGTGAATATTATTTGAACCATGGCTGATCTCTGGTTTAACTGATCCTCGAATAGTCTTCTATTTGTAATAACGACACACATTTGATCTGGGTCTAACTTTGATACCGTAACAATCCTAGATCTTTTAGTCTTGGTTTAAACCAGGACTTATTCAGGTTTTTATAATAAGGCGTTTCTAGTTTGTCTCGGGTCTTGGATGTTATCTATGTATTTATTGTATTAAATTTATTGTCGAGTTAGCACCTATAACATAAGTCATTTAGTTGTTCTTAGGGGCTAACGAGATCTGTGTAATATGTACGTGAATATTTGTTTGTTTATTTTTTTTTATATCTCTCTCTCTCTCACTGAGAAAAGGCCTGTGCCTTTATTTTATTTTTATAGTAGACATAAAAAAATTGCTGTGCCTGAAGGCTGTACTCTTGGCGTCTCTATTCTATTCCAGATCTATGTAAAGCATGCTTAAAAGGCATGAAAATAAAGCAAATGTAAATCAGGCTTAGATCAGAAGTTGTCTTAAAATAAAAAGAAAACGACAAAGAAGCAATTTAAAAATCGAACTAGAACTGGCCACTGGTGAAAAGACGCAAAATTAAAAGAATTGTTAAAAATATTTGAAATATTAGCGCTATATTTAAACTTGGAACACACATGCATTGGTATGCATTTGCATGCGTTGGAATTGAATAAAAGAGTTGAACGTGCTGCAACTTACCGGAGCCACTTGCAAACAGGAAGTCCCTGTGGAGGGAAGACGTCTTCAGGTAGGGGTAAAACAGCTTGCTGCCGGTTGCAATCTTGATGCGGTGACTGCACAGAGAGAAAAAAACTGCTTTTTGACACAACCCTCTAACATTTTTTAATCTTGGAACATTTAAGTAAGACTTGACGACCTCTGTGGAGCAGCGGTAGCGCATCTGCGTACCATGCGAGTGGTCCCGGGATCTAACCCCGGCTGGAGACAAAAATCCCAGGTTGAATTTTTACATGTGATGTCGCTGTTTCTGGTTCTCACGCCACAGGGTATCCTAGTGTGGGACCAGAAGCAATATATGTGCCTGTATGTAAATGTTTTTTTATGTTAGTTTAATCATTATGCAATTACTTAATAATCAAGAGTTGTAAGTGGATACTTAAGTAAGAAATTGTGATAACAATTTCAACAGGGAGAGGTTCTTGAAACTTTATTAGATATACATAGGTGGCAACTGGTGTATTTGGTTTAAGATGATTTGAGAAAAAATGGTCAGAGTGGAGTTTTTTTTTTTCCCGCTGCCTTTTTCTCCACTACAATACGGCTCGAAGGCACCGGCTCACATTTTACATTGTACATTGACATCCAGCAAATAGAATGTAAATTCTTTACGTTGAAATAAATTGATTTGTTCATGTTCTGAGAGGTTCGTTATGAATATATTTTATATCTTAGCTAAAGCAGATTTATTCTATGTGATTAGAAACAAAAGGAGGTTTTTTAAGCGAATCAAATGTGTTCAAATTAGAGCAATAAATTAGTATTGTTACAGGTAAATTGCTTGAATGCAAATCTCATCCCGCAAGTGGTACGAATCAACAAAGTCAATGTTATGATGAACCTATGTTTTAACCGTAAGCTCGCTAAACAATGGACAAAGATATTCTAAAAGCGAAGCTATTCTATTCCAATATTGAGAGGACGTATTGATTATGTAATGTAGTCATTTTGATAAGTCCGCTTAAAAAACTTCCAAGGAATGTTGGAAATATAGATTTAATCAGAATAGAATAGTTTTTAATGTGATTTTTTATGACTATAAATTAGACTCAATATCCATTTTGAGATAAATGTACAATCACCGGTAATGAATACTTAATCGTTGATATTATTAATCGTTCTAATGTTTTCTCCTTCGCTTCAGAATGGATGATAACACACTCATAAATATTAAGTCGGCAAGACGACAATAGAAAAAAAACATTCGAGACAATTCCTCCCATGCGAATATACCGTTCGATATTCAAAAAGAACCCTGTAATGGAACGCGTGAAAATGCAGGCCAGTCCTACCTCACGTTAGGAAGGACTCCACAGAAGGACTCTTCAAGAGTGGGTGGCCCCCCGCGGGGTGGAGCGGGGCGCAAGGAGCGCGCGGGGGACGATTTTTCACCCAAGACCACGTGTTTACCACGTGTGCGAGAATAGGGAAAACTTTTCGGCCGAAGTTTTTCTCGCGTGCGCGAAGTAGGATGAAAGGAAGTGGGCGGGGACTATTTTGTTGAGTTCTTTTTGTGATTTACATGTTTCCTCTTTCCTCGGCAACACGTTTCTTACCTGCCAGTCACGTGCTCAAGTAAAGAAATCGTTTGGATATCTCTACCTATTCGATTCCAAGGAACAATGTTCATTTCATTAATGATTCGATTCGAAATGCTTAATTGTATCAAGATTGATTATTACCGATAATTATCGTTTTTTCTCAAACGATAATAATAATATAAAATGTTTAATTCATTGTAATCGGCATGAGAACATCATCGTCGAATGATATCACGACTGTTCCAAAAAATGTGATCATTAATTTTAATCGATATTATCCGTGTCTAAAGCGTCGTAAAAATTAAGAAGAATAAAATTGAGGTTTCACTAAAGGTCCAGGAAATTATGTGGTAAAAGTAATAAAAGACTGCTTTCTCAATAAATTCTCAATTCACAATGCAAGCTCTTACCGTATCGCAATCAACATATTATCAAGCTAAGCCGTGTCTAGGAAATTCTTTAATTGAACTAATGAGAAGTAATTACAATTTTTATTACAGGCCATAATGATTACGATGCCTTAAAAATAATAAAAGCAATTAAACGTTGACGGCGGGGCTGACAGAACGTCTGGCATCTCTCTCTGACACGTATGGGATGAATGAGGCGAGGAGAGTGCAGTAAATTTGTGCTGATTAGATGTAATTGCTCAAATGGTTAATAAAAGCTGTTGTCAGAAGACTGTTTGTCATAAAATTGCGAGCTCTCCGCTGCTCCCATTGTATTTATGTATTGTGAGCGTTCGAATTAGAGCACTTTCTCATCATTACGATCACGATATTCCTTTCGAGCATTATATCAAAGAATCTAGGGCAGTTGAATTAAAAAAGTCTAAAAAAAGCAGTTCAACCTTAGCGTATTAAACAGTACCTATATTTTTTTTTTTTGCAAAATCACCCATAATGGAATTGACTATAGAATAAGTTTCTACTCAGTTCCATTTGATCAAAGAACAGGTGAGGGATGACGGAGCTAGATGTAACATTATAGGGAAAAATAACTTGACTTTTTCTAGCCGTGTTTTTAGATACAAAGTGGTTAAGTAGTAGTTTAATTAGAGCACAAAAGTCAGTTTTGTAAGATCAGATAAGTCACTGTTATTAGTTGCTCGTGCGCGGGGTAAGTTGTAACACTGTAACAAACCTACTAAGAAAATTATCCATTTAAATTCGGTTAAATAATTTCATTGTCTAATCTACATGGACATGAGACGTTATTTCCATATTTTTCGCGTATATTATTTAACAAAAGCGATCGGCTTTAACATTTTGCACCATTTTTTATTTTGACTTAAGTTATTCGACATTTATTAAATATGATTTTATGGTCACAAATATGAACAAAACACAAAGAATCTTATATAGCCTATATAATTTTATTTTCTATAAATAGTGATGTGACGTAATACTCCCTTGCGTTGCAACATTAACTGGTCTAATTCTAAAAAAATATTTTATGTATTTTATTTAGCTTCTCCAGATTATAAGCAACAGGGTGTAATACGTTATCGGCTATTACAAATACCAAGTTTTTAACTGAAAATCTTGTTATTTAAATAACTACAACATATGCATCAAACGTACTGATTAGGAGCAAACTTACCCGGAGACTTTGTGATAACTTGCCACAGGGTAAATTTTGCGATGTTTTATTTTGAATCAAGGTATAATTTTCTGTGATTTTATTTGGTATAAACCTTTGTTAAATAAACTTATTAATAAGTTTACATTTAATCAGCCTTATTAAGCCCCTAATAAGTCTTTCTTTTGTTTTTTAACAATTTTGGGGTACCAATTTTACTTTCTAACGAATTTAGGGTTCCTTTTTAAAATTTATGAATCCTACGACTCCTCTAACCCAGTATCTCGTTCACTGCTAACTATTAAGGTGGGGTGTTAATAGTAAGCAGTTTATATTTTATAACATAAGATAAGAGTTAGTAAATATTTAATCAAAATATTCGTTGGCGTCGAAAATGTCCTCTTATACATCTAACCCCATACTCCCCTTACTTGATTGAATTTTTCACTTCCGTCTTAGCTACTTGTCTTTACTATAAAATTTTGCGAAAACAATGTTTTATTTAATTTATTACATGTCACATAAAATTTGTTGAGATTAACATTTTTTGTCGAAAGGTTCGATGTGACTTAGCATCATACTGAAGTTGTCAGCCCAATTATACTTTTTAGATCTCATTCGACCATTGAATGGGAGACAAAAAGTATGACTGTGACTTTGTTATGCTTTACCCAGTTTGATGGCTGGGTACTTACTCCGCAGTTATTTGTATAATTACCTCGTAATTCCAGGATGATTTTTTATTTCGGTTAGGTTAGTGTAGGTTAGGTTAGATCACTTAATTTTGTTTAATTTGTAATTTTCATACAGACGCAGTTTCTGCGCTCAGTTGTGAAAAAAGGACATACATAAAAGAACTATTTCACCATTTATGCTATAATTTTGATTTCTATTTTCAAAATTCTTTAGTACTGGTACCTGCTGATTCTAATTTGATTTTCACGATCTATCTATTCAGCTTACTAATACAGTCTACTGCTGCGTATAGTATTCTTTCCTACAAAGCTAGCTTTATCGGTATGCTGCCACTCTTGTTTATCGTTATAACAATGGTAAATAACGATGTGATAAAACTATATAATATGTTAAATAATTTTCCTCTTTTAAGAAGCCCGTTGTCGACCAGTTTTTATTTCATCAGGTTATAAATGAGTGGAGTAGCTAACAACGTTTAATATTAATTATGTCAGCGATGAAGCTAATTAATTTTACCTGATAAAAAATCTCGATTAGAAACTAAGTAAAAAAAATATTATTAGTAATTTTCATTGTTGCAATTGGAGTCTAAAGATCTATGGGCCTTTTGGTTTGTTCAGTTCAACAGTACAGTCTGTTAGCTTTTAGAATATATTTCGGTTTTCCCCGAAAGCACAGGAGTGTAATACTACTTCCTGCTCTGTATAAAACTTTTGTTCACTATTTTTAAAAGTTATGTCTCATTAAGTGTCATTTTAGTTCCGATACTTCTATTACACAAATATATACGATTCTATCCGATAGTAGCCGAGGTATATTCTAAAAGCTAACGGACTATAATGATTACTGAATCAATAAGCTGAATTAAAATCGGCATAGCAACATTATGGTCGCATAGCAGTCGTGTAAATGACTCATTTGCTGCTCTAATCTCGGCGTCGTGACTGCTACGCCTGTTTAATTGTACACCTCCATCATTAACGTTTTGTGGCTTAGATTAATATACGAGCGTTTGTAATCTAAAACGTAATCAAGACCACGTTATTGATGTGGACAATGTTGCTTTGTTGGAAGCCAAATGCGGCCATTTTGTATGTAGTCCTACTATGTTTGCTGACGGTAAGCAAAGATGTCAAACTTCAAAGTGAATTCAATTCCGGTTGCGTGCTTCAAAGAGTTGTTCACATTTGTTTTTATATTTTATTTATTGGACACACAAAATTGGTATTAGCCAGTGCATCAACGGGATAACATTAATTAATATAATGTAATTTCTGTGTATCAATATTCTGTTTGCCTATAATTGATAAGTACCTATTTACTGCATTTTATTAGATCCTACATTTCTGAAATACTATTTCTAGTGTACGTGCAATAAATAATATTATATCTATCTGTGTATCAGATATTATAAGAAGATGAAGAATTTATCTGATAGTATAAATCAATATTCATCTCAAAATCACGTCTTTTGAGTGCAGTTTTAGTTTTGGAATATTGTGATGCAGGGTACTTACAAACGTGTATAGTTCGTAAGTGCCCTGCATTACAAAACCATAAAGAATACAAAATGTACCATCATAAATTTTGTATGGTACTTTTAACTTCCCTTATTCCCTTGAGTAATGGCATAAAGCCCTAAGCTGACTTAGTTTCTAAGAGCAGCGGTCAATGTCAGCAAAAATATATCTGTAGAACTATACCTACCCATGTTTTTAATCCTAGGCTTGAATTTTATAGTTCACACCTCAGAAAAATGCGCTCTAATGTCTGTGGTGAACGAGCTATTTTACGTTGGGGATAACAATTCAAAATGCACTCTATTTTCTTCAAGGTAGGATCTAGATTACTTTGAGTGAGATTCCAAACACTTTTTTCATCTGACTAAGCAACTAGAGTCATCATAACAAAATATGTAAGTTAGATGGAATATCGAAGTTTTGTATCTAAAAAAGGTTTATTCGTATGTCTGATAAAAATCTGCGGGGAAAAATATGGACGAGGTACAATAATTGTACTATTTAATTATTAAAGGTGCAAAATCGCCCTTTATGGAAATCTTTTTTGAGTACCCTATGTTCTAATGAAGGGTAATGCGAACTGATGATGGTGTGATGATAATGAATTCTGATCAACATGCTTAGTAAATATGTAGGATTGGTATACTATCTTAGCGTTTTAAACAGATTAGTGAAATAAGTACTTTTTTATTTGATTATTTAATAATGTAATTATACTTACTGATTTTTGTAAGTAGGTACTCACTTAACTGAAATCAATTACTTAATTTTGTTGGTTTAAGTCCATCCAAGTAAGTAAAAAAATGTGAAATAACTTAAGAATATTGATTTTTCATTACCATCCAGACCAGCGTTTTTATTTAGTGGATGTAATAATACTATAATATTTATTTATTTCAAGACTCTGAAATAAAAGAAAAATGAAACAATAGTTAATATTAAGTTGATACTTAAGACTAGACTTTAAAGTGAAGTATAACTGGTAGTAGTAGTAGGTCTCTATTTTATTTTATTTGCAAAAAATACGGTTCTTTATAAATATTTCAGTCGTGAAAAAAGATGTGCTATCAAAAGTAGAAAAAATAGACAATTAGATAAGATGTTTTAAAGTAGGTTTTTTCATGCATAATTTTTATACGTATTTTTTTACTCTGATTTTGTACAGTTTTAGTTCATTTTTAAATAACATATCAAAGCTCAGATAAAATTTCTTTATTATAATTGGTGAATGATAATATGTATGGCATTGTTTGTTATTAGTGAGTGAGTTTTTATTGCAATTAGTAAACCCCATCACGTAGGGATTTAATTAAAAGCAATAAAAACTTTAAATAATATGCAATTTTTTTTCTCAACGTGAAAAAATACTTATTTTGCAACGTTCACATGGAAAATATACTCGTGTATGGACCAATCAGATGTTCGACCTGATACGCTCCGCCCATTTGAAAACTTTTCCATTTCCAAGCGTGCGTGTTTTTCTTTTTAATTTTGTGCTTTTTTCTAAATCTGTGTCCTATTTTCGGCCATGAACTGAAGTAGGTTATGATATAAATAAAGACTACAATTGTTGTGAGCTTTTAAAATATAGTTTATTGTGAGGAAAATTTGTTTTTTTTTCTGACGGTGGTAAGTATTTTCATTTATATTTCAATTTTAGCTGCCAGTCGTGAGTAACTTGCATTTCACGCAAACATAAAAAAAATTATGAGAGACTTTTTTTTTCAAGAGATCAAATTTCCTACTCATCTAGATTACAAAACAAATTATACTGAAACACGATACTCACAAACGCTCCAAACAGTCGATGGCGCGTTCCGATTTGTTTTCGAACAGCGACGTCCGCTAATTAGCCGGCAGCCGCTGATTCATCACTTTATAGCGTCTTTGCCGTAATTACTATTGCCACACTGCAGTAACGTCTGTCAAAATCAACACTCGAATCTCAGTCACGCGGTCAAAGCACAGCGAAAACAATCCAAGGAGGAAAATCGTCGAAAAAGTTTGAACCGCGAAGTCCGCAAAAAGAGGCGCGTAAATTGTTTTTTTTTTTCCAACTGTCAGACGCGACGCGGGAAAACGCTCGCGCGGCCGTCCGCGTCAGTTCACTGACGTTTACTAGCCGCCGTAAGTCGCCGAGAAGAAGGCAGCGGTCTCCGCCATCCCGCCTTTCGTTCGTCTCGCTCCCGCGCGGCGCTGCCCGCAAGCACCATTTTTACGGTTTAGCCGATTCAATTCAATTCAACTCAACTCAATTGTCGTGGCGCGAGTGCCTTCGCACTGGACGCCAGAGTGAGACGCATAGATAGGCCTTTTTTCAGACGACTGAACTCTTTAGTAGCCGTATTAGTTCCTAGTCAATCTGTAGAGATATACAAGGGTTTGTGTTAAGAAGTAGGTCCCGAGGGCAAGCGTTACCGTGCTGTGCGCTACGGTCAAGAATCGGCGATCGGGAAACCGAAATAAAGCCTTAATGTTAGTTTAAGACGTGGTGTGTTTGTGGATAGGTTTGTCTCGCTCGCGCCACTATCGGCTGTGGCGCGGCTCGCGCGGGCCAGAGCGAGACGTGTGCCGGCGCTAGAGGCGTTACCATTTCTCTCGGCTTCCGCCGCTGGGTGTGTAAAGTTTTTAGGCCGAAACATGTAAAAATGCATCTTGAAAAAAAGTTATGTATTAAAAAAAGAAGCTTATTGCCCGGTGGGGGGTATTAGCGCGGGTGGCGGGCGCCGGTTTTTTCGCATGCTGTTATTTTCGGGGGTGTCTGCGTAACTGGACAATGCATTATCGGCGGACGTAGCATCGCCTTGCCTAGGGTAGGCTGGGGCTCGATCCATTCGAATGAAATGTTTTGGCAGCCTTCGGTAATGTTAGTTAGCTGTTTTATTGACCTGCAGTGAAATTTTAATGGATCGTGCGTCGTCGACGTGGGAGATGGAGTTTCCTGCAGGCTTCAGGGATTCATTAGTTTTTGGGTTTTTTTGACAGCGTTGAAATCTTTTGTAGGCACCCAAAACAGTTAGAAGTAAAAAAATGGCATCTAAAAAGTTACCTCAACAAATATATACAAATACCTACTTTGTTCATAAACTTTATCATCATCGATCGTCTTTGAGGAGTATTTTATTAAGTGGATAAACAGACAAACGAACTGAAATAATTATAGCTGCATGTTAATGCAGCTATAATTATTTTCCACAGAGTGCTTTATAGGTTTGGATTTTCTTTTCCTGAAATAACAATAGTTTCTAATATTATTATGGACAACCGATATAAAAGAAAAACCTACATGAGGACATTACGCGTATTATTGAATTACCAACCCCGGCCAGCGGAGACCATATAACGTTTTTTTTATGTAAATTCAAAATAAATACTACGTTTACCTAGAAACTAAAAGAAACTCGTAAGAAGCTTAAAATAAGTCTGGAAATAAACTTACACCTCTCTCATTAATAACAATAATTTGTCCTGCAAATTGCTAAATTCGTCAAACAATTTCAGGCATCAAAATTAATTCTCATCTCTCAAGACCTGATTTATTGTTCCCTTAATTATAGGAAACAACTTAAACAAAATGTTAGAACGTCATATAGGTATATGAAGTTCTATTTTGAAGGCATATAGTCAAATCGTATTCAAGTGTTCAGAATCGTCTATCTGCAAACGAGTTGTTGGAGTAAGGCAAAACTTGATTAACGATTCTTTAGTATCAATATTAATAACTTGCTGTAAAATAACGTGAAAAAATATCAAATTTATGTTTTAGCGTTAGATGTACATACGCAATCATAATGTAATTTGGTTCACATGACTAAACTAAATTGCCTGTGTGTTTGTCTATCTCTATGACACACTCAAGGTTTTTTTCTCTTTAATCTTAAGTGGTACCTAATTGAAATAATAAGAAACACAAAAAATAAAATAAGGGAGGTATAGAATAAAAGTACCTATTTTTAACATTTTTTGTCACTCTATCGCAAAACCTTAAATACCAACAAGTGTCAAACTCAGTTTGATTGAAAGGGGAATTCCCTGTTTTGTAAGATGTCACTTAGCTTTGACTTCAATATGAGACCTATCCACAAACAATGGTGTGCTCTGCCCGCGGTCTGTTTTCGGCCACTTCTCCATAGAAGTGCCGAATGCCATGGATAGCCATCTATCCAGTAATATTTTCTGCTCTAGTCTCTAAACTCTAATCAGCTTAATTTACACAGCCTGACCTTTCCACACGCGGCAAGGTGGCCTGCATACCGACCGTCGACACGTTTTTGACCACAATTGTATATTTCAAGTGAATTTTAATTATATTATATGTAATAAGTGCTCGTGGCCTAGGGAAACGCTCGTGGCCTACGCGAACCGAGTGATTGTAATCAATCACTTGAGTTTAGCAACAACAGGCGCGGTCATATACAGGACGGGTGACCGTCCCGTGGCTACCGCTAGTGGCATTTTTCCAAGCGCTTCCGTGCTTCGCAAGGCACGTTAATCCGTCGGTGCCGGCTGTCATGTAATGGCAGTCGTAAAGCCATGTTAGAGGCCTTATGGGCGGCTTGATAACTTCTGACAGTAAGACCCGCCACTGCTTGACAATCCTCCACCAACCCCGACTTGGCCCCCGTGGTGGAGTATGGGCCTAACCCTCTTGCGATGCAGGAAGAGACCGTGCCCCAGCAGTGTGGACATGATAACGAATATATAATAAGTAATTTTCTTCTCATTGTAACGAGACCGATTTTAGTCTAGAGAGGGGTCTCTAGACTAAAATAAGCTTTAATTTTTCGACTGACCTCTCCACATGAGACAAGATCCACATTCAGCCCATACTTGCCCCCGACACCAAATCCAATCTCTGCAGACACAGCAATCTATTACAGCGCCTGAGTTCGTCTCTATTAGCTAATTTTTAGCTCTGACCCGCCCGCCCCAGTTCCAGACGGGCTGATCAATTATTAACACTGAATCGTGAACTTTAGAACGCCAGCTTAGCCCCGGTCTAAACTTGTGACGTCTTCCCGGTCGGTTCCCGTTTCGGCGAACCCTTTTGTTCTGTGCGGTATAGAAATACCCTGAGGTTTCCCTGAAACAAATGCTGGACAACATCTGCAAAGTTCGTGGGATATATTTGTAAACATAACATAAGGCATACAGGCGTGGGGTTATCCCCACGCCTGTATCCCAGAGGGGTAGGCAGAGACCAGGGACTGCCACTTGCCACGACCCTGACAGATCACCGGTGGATGTATTTGTTCAATAAATAATATAGTTAAACAGGTGAGCATCTAATATGCAGTAATATGCGGCCCAGGCTAGAGAAGCAAGAATGCTTGTTCACATAATAATATGGCTGAGCTACCAGATTTCTTCTCTGTCACATAGCTACCTATTGCTGAGACTAGGTGTCTTAAAATATTAAAAACCTATTTAGAGGCTGAAAATTCCACCCATGCCGGGATTCGAACCCGCGACCTCTGGCTATCCATGCCAGCGCTCTTACCAACTGAGCTAATGAGCGACTCACCGGCAGTGAAATTTCGAACCTCTTTACAATATTCTCTGTATTACGTACAAAAAATTAAATGTCTTAAAATAGTTATTATGGGCGCCATTCGTTTACTTTTTGCATTCAGATTTTTGTTTTAAAAACCTATTTAGAGGCTTAAAATTTCACCCATGCCGGGATTCGAACCTGCAACCTCTGGCTATCCGTGCCAGCGCTCTACTAATTGAACCAATGGGCGACCCACCGGCATCAGTGAAATTTCGAACCTCTTTGCACTATTCTCTGTATTACGTACAGGCAGCGACATCTGGCTTAACAAATTGCATCACTTACAGATTTTTCTTGTTAATTTATCTAGTGAGACTCGTTTTTGTTGATTAGGTAAGAGTAGAAACGACACTTAGAGGAAGACATTGAAGTTTGGGCTGGCAACCTATCAAACGAGATGAACCGTTGACCAGAGCGGTGGGAACTGTATGTTGAAAGCTCAAGATGAAAGCAAATTACATACATTGGAAGGGATCTATACCTACTCAATATCGGTTGGCTAAACATATGTGGAAAGAGACACCTCTTTGCATATCTTTTACTCGCCTTTGTACCATGCATAGGTAACATTATAAAATTAGTATAACATTACTTAAATTTAAGAAATCGTGGTTGTATTCGTTTTCTGGTTGTGCAATAAAGTGTTCTCTATCTATCTCTCTAAACTCAAGTCTTACTACTGGGTACAGATATAGGTCTTCTCCCGGAAGTAAAAAGAGTGGATTTAATCGCAAGACTCACTACTACGTCGGTTAGGTGATTTCAGATGGAAGAAGAAGATAGAAGTGGTTGCAGTTCTAAAATATGTTCTTAAAGATTTAAACAGTTAAAATCTAATTTAATATATCTAGGAACATTGTGAGATCTGAAATCAGTGCAATAATTTTCTCTCCATATTAGTATGTCATATGTATTGTGAGATCGATCATGACTCGCCCAGTTGTTTCTACAGCGTGAAAAAAATTAGATCATTTATAATGCACCTTAAAATAAAAACTGTGAAGGCTATGTAGATTTAAAAAGTTAACCAGTAACAGGCAATTAACTTGTGATAAGAAAACTACGTACAGATTCCATTCAAAATTACTTTGATGAAGTTCGTGGTTCTGTAAAGCAGGGAAACCCCAGCTTCTACGGAATCCTACACTACACATGGCTTGATACGCACTGGGACGATTTTTTCCTCATGACTTACGGAACCCAAAGATCACGAAAGCCGAAATCAAATCACGTAGGGCAAATTCACTAAGTCTGTTAATCACTTAATTTCAAGTTCTACCTCATTGAAAGAAAGTAAGAACCACTAAAGTTAGTAAAAATCTTCACATAAAAAAAAGGAGCGTCCATTAATTAATTATGCTTTGTTACATACAAACTTCGCAAGACACGATGCTGCCTGCTGCCGTCAATAGATGGCGGTCGTTAAGTCGAGTCAGAGGCCTTAGGGTCTATTGAAAACTTCTTACAACCACTAGTCTTACAAGTCTCCACCAATCCGGACTTGGCCCCCGTGGTGGAGTATGGCCTATACCTTCCCTAGGGAAGAGACCAGTGCCCCTCGGTCGGACATAATGGGTTGGTACAAACATTTCACAGGACATTACATAAGATATAACAAGTACAAGCCTGTCTTAATGTATGTTAAAAATTGATTTTTTAAAGCAAATCTTAGAAAATAGGAAATCCACTTTGTGGTCATACACTGGTCATCGTAGAAAACTAACTACTGCGAGATCGAAGTCGATTCCCTAGTGCCCAAAAGAGGTTTCCTCAGAAAGGAGGCTTCACTGGGAAGAAACCTCCGCCGTGCTATTTACAACTTGTAATGGGCAGATCGGCGTCCGCTCCGCTGTCTTGTCTCGTTTACCCGAACAACGGTGTTGGTTTAATAAGGGAGGCGTTTTCATTACGTACTGCTTAAAACGATTGTTTAGGGTTTGCGGCCAGTATTTCTGTTATTTTTTTATATTAAAGAAATTTTTAAAATAAGAATTGAGTGTTAGTGAAAATGTTTGACGTTTTTTTTCTAGCAAAGCATTACTAACCTCTATGGTGAGTGATATTATGACAAGACCAACATAATTGGACGGCATTTTTTTTTGTTTCGTCCTTGCACAACCTGTCCTTGATATTATTAATATGGTTTATTTTATTACACACAAAACATTTAAGAAACAACTTGTACTAAAGCGGTCCTATCTCACATAATCATTGATTTTTTTAGTGGACTACATACATTTATAAAAAAGAAATTTTTAAACAAAAATATTCGAGTTAAGCAACAACAGGGGCGGTCAGGTACGGGATGGGTGAGCGTCCCGTGACTACCGCTAGTGGCATTTTTCCGAGCGCTTCCGTGCTTCGCAAGGCACGTTAAGCCGTTGGTGCCGGCTGTCATATAATGGCAGTCGTGAAGCCATATCAGAGGCCTTATGGGCGGCTTGATAATTTCTGACAGTAAGGCCCGCCACTGTCTTACAATAATCTACCAACCCGGTCTAAGAGCCCGTGGTGGAGTATGGTCTAACTTTCTTGCGATGCAGGAAGAGTGAAGATATACAAAGGGTTGATACCATACTTTAATATGAATGAATTCTTTGCTTCGATAGGAACACCAACCACGAACGCGAATAACCTTAAGTCAAATAAAAATGACCCATGTGGACGCCCAGTGCTCTACCCTTCTACAAACTCAATTTTTCTAAAACCAGTAGATCACCGAGAAGTCCATAAAATAATCAGAAGCCTTAAAAATAAGAAAAGTTTTGGAGTAGACGAACTTCCGTCATGCTTGCTTAGACAATGCGCAAACCAACTTACTGTACCGTTTTGCACACTAATCAACCAATCATTCAATGAAGGAAGTTTCCCAGATCTTCTCAAAAAAGCAATTATAAAACCAATCCACAAAAAAGACACAAAAACTGAACCAAATAACTACCGTCCAATTGCACTTTTGCCAGCAGCCTCAAAAATATTCGAAAAAGCTATGTGTGATCGTATTTACAACTTCTGTGAAAAATATAAAATATTCGACGACTACCAAAATGGATTTCGGAAAAAGAGATCAACAACGCTAGCTGTTTATAAATATATTCAAGAAACACTTAATATACTGGATAAAAAAAGATATGCAATTGGCATATTACTAGACATGACCAAAGCTTATGATAAAGTGCAATATAAAATACTACTAGAAAAATTAAATGGAATAGGAATTCGAGGAACAACGTATAATTGGCTAAAATCATACCTAAAGAACAGGGAATAAGCGGTAGAAATTGAACATTTTAATTATGCTACAAGCGAAATTAAAAATGTACGATCTAAAACTAAGGTTATAAATGCCTCAATCCCTCAAGGAAGTGTAATAGGCTGTCTCCTGTTCCTAATCTACATTAATGACTTGCCTAAGATCATGGATGGACCATGTGTTATGTTTGCAGACGACATATCCCTACTTACCTCATGCCAAAACAACAGTAATATAAATGAAACACTGACTAAGATACTAGATAAAACAACAGACTGGCTCAGTGAACACAATCTAGAAATAAACTACAAGAAAACTAAAATAATGCCCTTTTACCCACATCAAAAAACCCCCATAAATATAAACTTCCAATACAACAATGAAAATTTAGAAACTGTTACAAATTTCACACTTCTTGGTTTAGAAATAGACACAAATGTTAATTGGAAAAAACACATAAAAAAACTACGATCAAAGCTTGCAAGTTTTTCTTATGCACTAAGAGAAATAAAAAAAACCACAAATTTACAAACAGCCTTAACTACTTACTATGCATACGCTTATGCGTGGCTCAGTTACGGTGTCATACTATGGGGGAATAGTACTGATGTCTCTACCCTTTTCACAAGTCAAAAGAAACTTATACGAATAATAGTAAATATAAAACAAACAGACAGCTGTAAAATCCATTTTCAAAAACACAAAATTCTTACCCTACCTTGCATATATATTTATAAAATATGTGAATTTGTACGACAACACCCAGATTTTTATTTAAAACGAAAAGAAATACAGTCAAAGTATTCATTACGTCACAAAAACCAATTAAACGTTCCAACATCTCAATTACAATTGCACTCGAAAAGTCCACTCACAATGTCAGTTAAGATTTTTAACAAGTTACCCGAGACACTCAGAAACAATATCAATGACAAAGAATTCTGTAAAAACCTAAAACAGTTGCTCATCTCCAGAAGCTATTATACTGTGAATGAATACTTAGAAGATAAATTTAAATAAGATGTATAATAAAAATTATATTTTATGCAATTATAGGATACCTACCTAGTTTTTAAGATAAAATTGTGGAAATTAAATAGTTCGCAGGTACTGGATACCACATTAGCTATAAGATTTTGGTTGTAAGGCTTTTGCTGTGCCCGACAGGGTCCATAATGATACACATTATCTGTTATATTATATAAGAACTTACCAAACTTATGGCTGCAATAAAGTATTGAGTATTGAGTATTGAGTATTGAATATCAAACATGCAACAAAGTTTTACTCCATCTATAACAGTAGGTAATTTGTTAGAACATACCTGTAATGCGCATCTCAAATTACTATCTTTTAAACTTACTTGTAATCCAGTTAGGTACTCTGAAAATTTTCAATTACTTCTGTCGTCTACGCATAAGACCACATAATATATCTATGTATCAATTTGCGAATTTCTAGCTGAATTTGAAATAGGCAAATTATTAATGAACTGATGCATAGTGAAGTACATTATTATCTTACCTTAGACTTTAATTATCCTTATGTGAGTTCAAAAAATTGCGATTTTTTGATCCTCATTTCAGAAAACCAATACAAAGTTTGGTGTATTATTTTCTAATATTCGTTATCGACCCTTGTATGTCCCCACTACTGGGGCACGGGTATCTTACTGCATCGTAGAAAGGTTACGCCACACTCCACCACGGGGGCCAAGTCCGGGTTGGTGGAGGATTGTAAGACAGTGGCGGGCCTTACTGTCAGAAGTTATGAAGCCGTCCATAAGTCCTCTGACATGGCTTAACGACTACCTTCATATGACAGCCGGCACCAACGGCTTAGCGTGCCTTGCAAAGCACGGAAACGCTCGGAAAAATGCCACTAGCGGTAGTCACGGGACGGTCACCCATCCCGTACCTGACCGCCCCTGTTGTTGCTTAACTCGAATATTTTTGTATTTAATTTGTATATGAGGTTAAAAATTTTTAGCTCTAGTATATCACAACAGACAGAACCTATTAAAGGAAGTATAATGTCGTGTGCGAGCCGGCGGAGATCTTGGCCTGGCGATTGAAATAAAAGTAGTTATTAAGACACAATGATTTAAAATTTGCTCCATTTATTAGCCCTGTGTATAGCGCGATAAATGCCACTTTTAAACAAACTATGTATCTACGGAGTCGCTAACAAACCCACTTGCCTTGTTACATTGGACGACAATATTTGAACAAAACGTTCGCACAACGGCCTTTGGAAATGTATGTAACTATAAAAACTACATTCAAAACTCTAAATCGTGTGACATGTTAATTTGTCTGACGATTTAGAGCGTTATTCCTCTGCTCGTTATTTAATGTGTGGTTGATTTTTCCTTTACCACATAAAATTTAAAATCTTGAAGTAATACTTTCGTAAGCAGTTCACATTATTAATATAAGACTCGGCGTCCTCTGAGGAATATTTTGAAAAATCATGTTTTCATAAATAAGATGGTTAATCTCTTCAATTTCAGTGGCCCAGGGGGTGAGTCTGTAATATGCATATTTGTTCAATACAGTACGGTAATGGTTGTTCCATGGATAGTCTAATAAATCAATAATTGCATTCCTATTGTAAAACATAACTCGGAGCCTTGCGCGATTCGATCTTCTTCACGGGAGAGGGGTTATTTCCTGTGTTCGGGTTATATCATTGCAATGACATTGTATTGGTTTTGATAATAAGACTAACAGACTGCAGATGACCGCGCCAGTTGTTGCTTAACCCAAGTTATTGATTCTAATCATTCGGACTTTGTATAAATCGTATCACTACGTAGATGCAAAGACCAATGCTATATTAGGAGTTTAAGCTGATGATTCACGTAATGGATTAAACAAATACATTCTTTTAGCCTTTAGAATATACCTCAGGCTCTAGAGTAGGCTTTGTTTTCGCCGAAAGCACAAGAGCTACTTCCTGCTCTGTATAAAACTTTGAAAATTATGTAGTTAGAAGCGGTGGTAGCTCAGTGGGTAGAACCATGGACTGGCAAGCGAGAGCCCCAGGATCGATCCCGAGTGCGGGCCAATGACTTTGTTTAATTTCAAAGTTACGTACATTTGCGAATTTGCAGTCGCAATACCACACGCTAACGGGGAAGGAAAACATCGTAAGGAAACCCGCGGCTTGGTTGGTTCCGCACGTTTTGACTAGTCTTTCCTGTGGGCTAGGCCGACTAAGCTGTCACGATGGTATAGGTGCTGGGCAAGCCTCCACCATCTAGTGTGAGTGAAGATACCACTGGACGCTGTATAAATCATCTCATTAAGTAGATGCAAAAAGGCCAATATTATTATTATTATTATGTAGTTATAAATAATGATACAATATACGATTCTATCCGTTAGTGGCCGAGGTATATTCCAAAAGCTAACAGACTTTGTATTGAAAAACTACGTGTGCTGTTCCGAACTTTACCATTTTGTCCGTTTGTGAGCCAGCACAAAACAAGGATTTGCTTTTTTTTTTCATTTTCCATTGCTTCTTTTTTATAAATATCAAAATATGTGTGGGTTCACGAACCAAACGTTCGTTTGATGCAGACTCTAAACGCATCGGATAAAAAAAAAGAAACTTCTCTATGGACGACCGTGAAGCGCGCTAAACCGTTGATGTCCGAATATAAGTAATATTAAACACTAGTTCCAGTGAAATACCAGCCCGATGACGATGTCGTTACGATTTATCGCCCAGTGTGAAACCGATGGCTACCCGATGGCCGTCTAGTTGACCTAACATGGTTAGGCGCCCAGATTTCGAGAGCACATATTATATTGAATTAACCAACGACGTTGTGCTCTTCTGTACATCCTAACGCGTTTAGTGGTGACTTTAGACTTCAGCCTCCATTAGAGAGTTAGATCAATGTAGCGAATATTAAGTCCTTCGTAGGTAACAGATAAAAAACACATAGTTACACCAAGTCGTCGTCGTCGTCAGGCTATACCAGTCCACTGCTGGACACAGCCCTCCCCTAAAGAGCGCCGCGTTGTGCTATCATAGGGGGTAATGCCTATAATCCCCACGCTGGGCATGCGGGTTGGGGATTGCAGTTCGGTGGAATTATACTGCAGAGGGCGCTGCTGCCCATCCCCGGTTTGTGTCCCTTAGTCGCCTTTTACGACACCTGCGGGAAGAATTGGGTTGGTGGGTAATACACCACCAGAACAAATAATTACAAGTGATGTCTAAGAGGTTTTAAGAGGTTAATTATTGGGAAATAAATTAATAAATCAATCACTGAGAGATTATTAAACAGATTATTAAACACAGTCTAATCCTAAATCCAAACAAGAGCGTTGCCATTATTTGTGGGACTAAACACCAGGTTCACTCCCTAAAACTATTAGATCCTGTGATAAAAATTTGAGGTAATACAGTACCTATTCATGATTGTGTCCGTAATCTGGGTCTTATGATGGACGAGTCCCTTCGATTCGAAACCCATGTCCAGCAAAAAATTGGTAAATGCTTTGGTTCACTCAAAATGTTGTATAAAATCAGACCATTTCTAACTAATGAGATTAGATATCAGCTGTGTAGTAGTTTGGTTTTATCGCAGTTGGGCTACTGCGACATAGTGTATGGTCCCTGTATCTTTAAGAAAACGGCTTGTGCAATACAGCGTGTCCAGAACGCTTGCATGCGTTATTGCTACCAAATCCCCAAAAGAGACCACATCTCCCCTCATCTTCTAGCAAAGGGGGTCTTGAATATGGCGAACAACAGGACATTAAAACTGTCTTGCTTCTTGTTTGATGTATATAAGACTCGCATGCCGACATACTTGTATGCGAAGTTGGCCTGGTCCGTCAGAGCACGTAGTTCATTGCTACTTATACCCAAACACTCCCTCAGCAGTACCAAGGGTTGTTTCAAAATTGCAGCATCGAAATGTTGGAATGACCTGCCGCCGCCTTTGCACGCTGCACGAACCCTTCCAACATTCCGAATTAAATGTCGTAAATGGCTGCTGCACAAACAATCCTTGGCTTCTGGTGTCTTTCAAGGGCTGTAGTGGATGGAATTTGTATACCTATATGTTAAGTTTTTGCATCTGTCATCATCATGCGCGTGTGTTCTTTATAACATTAGTATAATTATACCCAGATAGGTATAATTTAGTTTAAGAAAAGGCCTTGCCTGAAAATCGGCAACTAGTTGCATATTGGTGTACATTAGTTACAAGCCGAGGCACAGACCTTTTTGTCTTCATTTGTTATTTATAAGCTGTTAAATAATAGTCTCTTTAAACTGTCATTAATGCCTCTAGTATAAGTGATTGTTGTGTCTTATTTCGCTTGAAGACAAATAAATATATTCTATTCTATTCTATTATTGAGATTGATAAAGTAAAACAATATAAATTTAAATAATAATATGATATCATAGTTATTATTAAACGGGTCAAATCACGATTATTTTTCTTATTTCCCGACGTTTCGGCAGCGTTACAGTTGCCGTGATCTCGGGAAATACTAATATGATACCAACCCTTTGTGGGGGCACATTGCGAGTCTCTTCCTGCAGGCAGGAAAGTTAGGCCATACTCCACCACGGGGGCCAAGACCGGGTTGGTGGAGGCTTGTAAGACTAGTGGCTCGTCCTACTGTCAGAAGTTTTCAAGCCGCCCTAAGGCCTCTAAGGTCGATATATGGCTGGCTGAACGACAGCCATATATCGACGGCAGTCCGCACCAACTGCTTAGCGAGCCTTGCAAAGCACGGAACCGCTCGGAGAAATTCCACTAACGTTAGTCATAGACGGTCACCCATGCACTGAACGCGCCCTATATTGCTTAACCTTTCTGACCGTTTAAGATCACTCAGTCAGCCGGGGCAGCAGCGATTCACGTGGTATAAAAAACAATATTATAATGGTAAATTTGACTAATCCACTGACCCTACAAATAGGGCCCAGTATCGGAAAAATGCCACTAGCGATGGTCACGGGTCAAATAATGATATATCACATTCTACAAAAATTTAGACAAAGATTTTATAATTTATCTTTGAATTAACAAATCTATGCCGACCCTATCTTAATAAAATTACGGTTAAGCTCATCATTATCTCTCAAAAACGAAATGCTGAGGCGAAAATCAAAACTCCACAGCTAGAAACGCTTCCCATGATAACTCGACAGAACAAAACGTTCCAATTTTCGCTGAAATATAAAACAGAGACAGCCTATCTGATAAAAGTCCCCGGGAGTTGTTGGTAGCTGAGATAAATGCCTGTATTGGATTCTATTTTTAAGTTCAACTGTCTTTCTCTATTTGAGATAATTTACAAAAACTGTATTAGGAAAACTCGTGGATAACTTCTTTGTTAATTTAGGATGACTTGTGACAAAATCTATGAAGTCAGCTTTGCAGTAATACAGTATGTTAGCTTTTAGAATATACCTCGGCTACTATCGGATAGAATCGGATATATTCGTGTAATAGAAATATCGGAACTAATATGACACTTACGGCTTGTTTCACAATCTGCAAATAAAGTTCCGGATAAGCTATCCGCAACCAGGGCAGCCGTTTGTTCTAAATTTGAAGCCATAAACAAACACACGCTATTTATGAATATTTATTTAAATTTAGAACAGCAGCTCTGGTTGCGGATAGCTTATCCGGAACTTTATTTGCAGATTGTGAAACAGGCCTTTAATTCCTAAAACAGGGCAAGAAGTAGTAATACTCGTGTACTTTCAGCGAAAACCGAAACTTAGTCCAAAGCTCGAGGTAAAGGTATTTTAAAAGCTACAGACTGTATAATTGTTTACTTACTATTTTAGTAATTGTCTTTGAAACTAGCACCATATATTTCTAAATCATGGTTTGAGCGTCTTCCTTAAAATTGTGAATGAATTCAATGCCACCAAGTAGTAAGTAACACTTACTATGGCCTCGGTTGATTGTAGGCTGTAGTTGGATGAGGATGGCCGAGGAAAGAGGGAAATGGCGTACTTTCCGGGAGGACTAGGTTCCGCAGTAGACGAGTACAGGCTGATTAATTGATGCATAAAAAATAAGATAACATAATAATTTCCGACGGCCTCGGTGGCGCAGTGATTTGGCACGCTGACTGTAAAACCGAAGGTGTCGGGTTCCATCCCCGGCCAGGTCAAACTTGGAAACGAACTTTTCTAGTTTGTCTCGGGTCTTGGATATTATTTATGTATTTATTGTATTAAATTTATCGTCAAGTTAGCACCTATAACACAAGTCATTAAGTTGTACTTAGTATAGGGCTGACGTGATCTGTGTAATATGTCTATTAATATTTATATTTATTATTTTCTGTACACCGGAAAAATAGTTACAGAAACAGTTGTGTTAGGCGGGCAGGCAGGCAGGCATTGGTGGCCTTATATATTGCTAATCGTTCGTTATCAACCCTTGTATGTCCCCACTGCTGGGGCACGGGTCTCTTCCTGCATCGCAGGAAGGTTAGGCCATACTCCACCACGGGGGCCAAGTCCGGGTTGGTGGAGGATTGTAAGACAGTGGCGGGCCTTACTGTCAGAAGTTATCAAGCCGCCCATAAGGCCTCTGACATGGCTTAACGACTGCCATTATATAACAGCCGGCACCAACGGCTTAGCGTGCCTTGCGAACCACGGAAGCGCTCGGAAAAATGCCACTAGCGGTAGTCACGGGACGCTCACCCATCCCGTACCTGACCGCGCCTGTTGTTGCTTAACCAAGTGATTGATTCCAATCACTCGGTTCGCCTAGGCCACGAGCGCTTCTAATATTGCTAATAGAAATTGCTAATAGCAATTTCTTCCAGTCAACATCATATTGGAGAATTTTCCTAAGGAAATAAGTACAGTGGCGGTTTGTCGACCGGAAACCGATACGAGCACCAAATCCTGAGCGATTTCAATCGTCTAACTGTCATCGTAAGCAAACCTGAGTGTCTGAGGTGTTCAAATACATCAGCGCTTGGAATTGCCAATCCGCGGTGGGCACGCGTGGTAATGAAGCCCATACTCATCCCTCTCTGAGAGAAAACCTGTGCCCTACAGCAGGAAGTTGATAGGCTACATAAAAAAACTGTCAAATTCGGTACTAATATTGATTGGAATCGTTCAGGATAATCGCTAAAGATAATGCGGTTCTACTGCCTTTCGATAGACTTCTTCTTCTTCAGGCAATATTAGTCCACTGCTGGACATAGCCCTCTCCTAATGAGCGCCATAGCGCAAGGTTGTGCCATCATAGAAGGGGTAATGCCCATAATCCCCACGCTGGCCATGCGGGTTGGGGATCGCAGTTTGTTAGAATTTGTACTGCAGGGGGCGCCGCCGCCCACCTCCTGGTTTGTGTCCCTTAGTCGCCTTTTACGACGCCCGCAGGAAGAATTTAGGTTGGTGCTATTCTCTAGGCCGACACCACACAGCACTTTCATAGACTGACCGATTGTTTTATCAAAATACGAAAGAAAATTCAAGCCTTTGTGCCCCTAATGTCGCCGCGAGGATCACCATCAGATAAGAGTCCTGAATTTAATCCCCAGTAAACTTCTTCTCCGGTCTTATTATAATAAACTAATTAATGATGGAGACGAACAATTCATTATCGGGACGGAATTGCCTTCCGAACAATAATGATAATAAGTGTAATTAATTATAGGAAGTTGGTTGAAGACGACCGGTGGGTGTGCGGTGGAGGAGGCGCGCGTGGGTGCTTAGGAGTCACACTACTCTGCTTTTGGAGAAGGCAGCTCTTTTTAACGTATCAAAACCTGTCATGTAATGGCAGTCGTTAAGCCATGTCAGAGGCCTTATGGGCGGCTTGATTACTTTCGTCCGCCGATCGGACCCGGGACCTCTTGCATGGTAGGCGGATGCGCTATCGCTGCCCCACAGAGGCCGCCATTTTTATCAAATTATTTTAAATATGTGGGAAAACACCTCGTAGTATCATGGCGTCGAACCTGACGTCACGCCCAGGTAAACAAACATTGTAATCACTAGGTAGTCACAACAAAGCACAGGTGAAGTTTTGCCAATGGTAACCTAAGCGTTACGTCACGCAGTGTGATGGGTGTTTCAGTCAAAATGACTGAAAGCAGTAAGTATTATAATCTTTTATTTTATTGAAAATTTTGGTAATCTCTTTTTTTATAAAAGTAAATCAGTGTTTAAATCATTTTATTCAGTACTTTTCCCTAAAATCGTTAAATCTTTGATTATTTGATACTGTCGACACGCCTATGATTATTAACCACTTACTAAGATATAGTCAGATAGCTTTTAGAGCATACGTCGGGCTCTAGAGTAGGCTTCGGTTTTCGCCGAAAGCACTTGAGTGTAATACTACTTCCTTCTCTGATAAGTGTCATCGTTATCAACCCTTGTAAGTGTCACATTAGTTCCAGTTTTGAAATTAAGTGTCATATTAGTTCCGATATTTCTATTACACGATTATATCCGATTCTATCCGATAGTAGTCTAGGTATATTCTAAAAGCTAACAGACTATAGCTAAGCTGACATCCAAGACACATCCAGCCAGTTTAGCACCTCTTCGGCACAGGGAAGGGGTGTGAGGGGGCGGGAGGTCAGCCGTTGTCGCGTCTGCGACGGTTTTAATCATTGTTACTGATAATTAAAATTTAGATGGAAATTTTCTTCCGCAAGGGCATTGGGTGCCCTTTGTTTAGGGTCATTGGTGTGGTCAAGTTGAATTCGTAGACTATTTGCCCACAATAAGCAATCTCTTTATCTACAAGTTGGCTAAAATGCGGGTTCTCCGAGCGTATCCCCAAATAAAAAAAATAAAAAATTAAAACCTGTTTCCCTGCCCATCATGTGATTGGTCAGTAGAGTTCGATAGGTTAAGTAGAAATAAAAAAAAAATTGCGAAAGTATTTTGTCTTAAACGTACGTTGGAAATTTCATGGATCAAATATATTTTTTTTAAATAGGTTGTCGGAGACACCGATAGTTGAGGTGCGCGGCTGCTGGGCGCTGATTGGCTAAAGCCCCACGCACCGCCGCACGCGCCGCCGACGTCACCGCACCAACGCCAACGGCTCCGGAGGTCTCTCTCGCTTGGACGACGCTACTGTTAGGTCGTTGCACTTATATGTTATTTATTATATTTTCGGACCATTATATTATATTTTACCAGTGAATATACAGTCCACTCATTTTAAATCCAGTTAGGTTAGAACCCTAACATAGGTATTGTCGTTTTGTTTGACATAATTTTGAGCAGTTAAGATAGGTTGGTCCAAAACGGAATTTTCTAATGGACTAAGTATTACTTTCTATAACATTCTGTACTTTCTGGACAACCGCGTGGAACATGCTGAATTAATACTCAAAGAATACTGTTTTATTGCCGCGGTTTGTTTAACGTTAAGGATTATTTGGGAGGCAAAGATGTCTAGTATTAAAATAATGTTTATGTCTTGTGTAACGTAACTTTAAGTTAAAAACTCTGTTAAATAAACTTAAACCTTTTTGAAAAAATAAATGTATAGTTTCTTATAATCTATCAAAATAATTGTGAAACTAACAGCTTTGACGTTCATTAAGTAAAAATGTAGTTTTTATATAGTGGATAAAATAAAAATGTTGTTTTTATAGTAACTAAAGTTTTTCTTTATTTTGACTTTGTTTGAAATTTATTTCAAATGAAATAAAATACTTGTACTTCCACCACTCTACTAATCTATGGCCATAATCTTTTTTGTATTGCTATACGCACTGGCAGCTTTCCTATACGAATTAACACGTTATATCGAACAAGAGATCAGCCTATATACAACACACACATTTAAAAAAGGTCCTCCGCAGGGCACATGCCTCGTCTCAGGGAGAGAGTGTGGGCTTAATTACCACGCGAGCCCACCGCAGATTGCCAATTTCAAGCGTCATGAAGAAAAACATCGTAAGGAAATCCGAGTGCGCAAGAAAAGACTGATAATTATGATAATATGCTGCGGAACTCACGATCACATTGCTTACATTCTTTAGATATGGCGTTTTATTCTGGGGCAATGGCGACCATGAACAAGTCCTGAATAAGGTCCTCATAGTGTAGGAATAGTAGATTGTTAACCGAGGGTAGAAAGAATCAATTCCCGAGGTATTAATAAATGAGGTATTTATAATATTTATTTGTAAACTCTTCACAGCTGACAGTAGTTCTATTTTTAAAGTTTATTCCGACCCTTAGGTAGGAAGTAATTTGTAAGAGTTTTTTCCTCTCTAGGGAGGGTAGCAGCATTTTCCACCCAATAATCAGATCAACACAACTTTCCGAGTATAAGAAATCAAAAAATGTTTGCAAGCAATGTTTGGCTTACAAACCAACGAATCATATCTTCAACCGAATTTTCGGGAAGAGAACATCCGAAGATCGGACTCAGTAGCGGGTCTTGGGAGAGCTGCAAACAGGGCGCTATGGCGCTCATTAGGGGAGGGCTAGCGTAGGGAGGGTAGCAGTCTAATGCTGGACGCTAGCGGTAGCGTGCAGCATTAGACTACATAATATAGACTGAAGAAGAAGAAGAAGAACCCTATTTTAGAAAATATTATATATCTACGTACATTTCCATCACACTATTTATTCAAAATACAAATGTTTGTCAGGAAAAAATCCTGCTCGGTTCTCTTCCCACGCATCTCGGAAGCGAATGGTATGCGGCTTCACAGGAATCCTAAACGCCTGAGTACAAGAAGCTGAAATACTGCTTTCACAAGCATAAGTATTTTAAAAACCTATTTAGAGGCTAAAAATTCCACCCATGCCGGGATTCGAACCCGCGACCTCTGGCTATCCGTGCCAGAGGTCGCGGGTTCGAATCCCGGCATGGGTGGAATTTTTAGCCTCTAAATAGGTTTTTAAAATTGTCCTTAGCACGGGTTAGTGCATTAAGAGTAAAAATAGTATAAGCATAAGTATTTTATGTATGGGACCAAAACAATGTTCAATCAATCAAAAATAATTTATCGAAAGTAGCGCAGAAACTGTGAATTAATGGACGTTACGATCAGAGTTGACGACCCCTGTGGCGTAGCGGTAGCGCATCTACCTCCCATGCAAGAGGTCCCGGGTTCGAATCCCGGCTGGGAAGAAAAAATAAAACCCCAGGTCTTGGATGTTTACATGTTTTTGATGTCGTTGTTTCTGGTTCTCACGACACAGGGTATCCTAGTGTGTAGCCAGAAGCAATGTATGTGCCTGTATGTAAATGTTATGTTATGTTAAATGTTATGTTAAGTAACAAGTTTGGAGAAGAAGTGGCTAAAAAAACTTCAAAGTTAGTCTTTTCAAAGTCCACAATTAACAGACTTTACATAATTATTATAAAACAGAACTCATGCATTGTACTGGTAGCCACATGTCACTGCTTCAATTCCAGATCTAAATATTGTTTAAAAACCTATTTAATAATTCTTTATGAAATGGTACCTAGCCCTTTTGACTCAAATTGCACTTTACACATTTTTTGAACCGCGTTTCAGGCAAGCTTTTTATATCTTTAGGGATCTTATTATAGAATCGATAGTGCTCTTGTAGATAACGATAATCCGTTTAAAAGGCAGTTGAAACCAATATTCATCAAGAAATGTTGCTATAATAAAAATTATTATTTACCCTGTCATCTTATCATAATTTGATTGTTATTATTCAACACTAATTCTCCACAGTATTCTTTACAAAATACTAATTTCAGAAGTGCACGAATTTTATTAGATATCATACACAATAACACATAAACAACTACCGACACATGTATCGTGTTAAAAATACATCTCTGACCGACCCCTTAACACGTTTACCGCAAGCCCTTACTCCAAGAAGTTCCACCATAAAGAGGTGTATGAGGCCTCATTAAGGGGCAGCTATCAGGCATAAATACATTATACTGGGGGGGCCGAGGTGGGGAAGCGCGCCCGCTTAGGTTATCGAATTAAAACTTCACAAGCAATAGGTAGGGGGCGACTTCAGCGTGTGTGGAGCGGAGCTGTCGTAATTTTTTGATAAATATACACGTTTTTTTTTTTTTTTTTTTTCAATTAGACAGTGGTGTGCTTTAGGAATGAGTATGTCCAGCAGTGGACCAGTACAAGCTGATTTATTGAGTTGAGATGTCGTACTTTCTTATACCACAATGGATTTTTTTTTATACCTTTTTCAGGGAAGAGACCAGTGCCCCTCCATGTGGACATAATGGGTTGATGATATTTTTTTTTAATGAAGGATGTGGCGTGCTTTGGTGATGAGAATGTCTAGCAGTGAACGAGTATGGGCTGATTTATTGATTGATATTTCTGGAAGGTGTATGTAAAGAAAACAATAAACGGAAAACTGTTGTTCGCTCAGTAAAATGAAACCACTTATTTTTAAAATATTCACATTTTTTAGATAAATAAGGCCGAGACATTAAAAAAATATTTGATTAATTTTATTCCGGAAAAATAGCTACTTTTGTATTTAATAGTTAAATACAAAAGTAGCTATTTTTCCGAAATAAAATTCATTTCATGGCTCTTCTTCGTAGACAAAGATATGACTAGGCATGATCAAAGTGGTATGTGACAATGAATAAAAAAACTACTTCATTCTATTATGTCATTCGGTGGTCGTTAACATAATTTAGTACAGGTCCACGAGTGTAGTTATCTGGGTCGTAGTAAGAGTAGTGAGTTGAACACTGTATTAATACACCATGTATAATTCGCTCGCTCGGACGACGGGCCTCGGTTTATTCCAGACAAGTTAAATGTTCCAGTTTGAGTTTTTTTGCTTTCCCGCATAGAATTTTTAGATGTGGTTTTTTTCTTCTTTGATAAAAGTATTAGCAGGGTGCATACATTCCACAGTAGATGTAGAGCTTCTCTCAAAATACAGGCATTTCAACCACCATTCGTCCCCACAAACAATTGGCGATTTTAAGTTCTGGACTGACTGCCCAAAACAGATGTTCTTAGCCGCCTGAGAAATACAGGCCCATTGACTATTTTCATTATTACTACACCGTCAAAATTATTTGGTTTGGTTTTGCGTCTCGATAAAAATTACTTTAGCACTTTTAGTGACCATCATTCTTAATACACTACAAAATTAAATTTTCACCATCGGTCTGAAGAAATTTCCTTCTTCTCAGTTAAACCGATTCTAGCATTTACAGCGATCTTTATAGTTAGTATTCGGACATGTAAAATGTTAACCGTCTATATGAAAATGTTTCGTTTAGTAAATCTGACTCTAGACTTTATAGTGATTGAAATTTGTCATATAACATTTAACCATCTGTCTGAAAATCCAACATCCTTAATACCTATGCACTGCTAAATAACATGTTAACTATGGTCACTAACAGCAGCCCACAGCAGCACGCTGCTGGGTCTTCCCTCTTGTCTTCCCCAAATGCCCATCTTTCACAGCCCAGCCAAAAACCAAAATGTTAACCAGCTATCTGATAATCGTTCGGGGTGATAAATCCGACCCTAGCATTCGTAGTGATGGTTATACTTAGTACACTGCCATATCAAAATTTTAAGTAGATGTTTGAAAATCCTTCATCCCAATAAATCCAACTCTAGCATTTGTAGTGATCTGGAACGCGCCGGGGGGCGGGGGGCTCCAAGGAGAGCCCGAGGTAAGGGAACCGGCTACGTAATTAGATTTCCAAAGTCCGAATACACTGCTAGTACTTGTCTTCGTAATAATGTGATCGGACTCCGTCGTCTTGAGACTTTCCTAGGCGATTTACGAGATGCGAGCAACACGACCCGATGTTATGAAGTATTCGAAGATTTGCAATACACAACAATCTGGCGGTGTTACTAATACAAACATAATTCCTTGGAAAAAGGACTCCTTACAGTAAATTTTTTAAATCTGTGGTGATATTTTTTCCTTCTAGAATCTCACTAACAACACCAAAGAATATTTTAGCTCGGCCACAGCATTTTTGGAGTGTTTTGAGGAATTGTGTTTCCTGTTTCTAAATGTAAAAATATAAATTTCATGTTGAACATAGGTGCTACAGTTATATAAAAAACACTTACATTAAACCTGTATCCATAAACATTTTTCACTAAATAACTGTGATAAGAATGGTAACTAGGTAATAAGAATGCAAATTGTGCAATCCAAAAGGTTGTAATAAAATCACACTAAACTTAGCAGTAATAAAAGCTAAACTTATCCAACTGCAACGAGGTGTGCGACAGGGAAATGTCATTTCTCCGGAACTGTTCAAGAATGTATTGAAAACGTCCTCAAACAGTGAACGGGACTGGTTGAGGCATTAATACTAACGGCGAATACATCTCACACCCGCATTTTTCCGATATAGTTATGCTCCAAGATCTCAGCTCTGCCTACCGACGTGTGAGCCTCGGCATGAAGCTGGACAAGACTAAGATCATGCTCAGTGATAAGATCATGCTAGAGCCGGTCTTCGTCAGTGAAATGGCCCTCGAAGCAGTCCAGGGATATGTATTCGTAGGGCAGACTACCCAAAGAGCACAGACAACTTTAAGAGAACTACAAAAGACAAAAGACGTAACAACTAGGAAGAGACCACGAGGAGGATCCAATTAAGTTGCGTTTGAAAAACTGCCTGAGGTTTTCCTCGATTATTCTTCAGAGTCTACAGACGGAAGGGTCTTCAACCAGTAAGTCTTGCCAGTCATGACCTTCGGAGCTGGAATGTGGACACTGATGGTAGGAATAGTCCAATGATTCAAAGTCACTAGCTTGCTATGGAACAGGCTTTACTTGGAGTCTCTTTGGTGGATTGCACGAGAAATGAGACAATCCGTCAAAGAACTGACCTTAGCCACCTGACTGACATAGCCTATAAGATTAGCCAGCTGAAGTGGCAGTGGTCACAGATACCGAAGAACCGATGATCGAAGGAGTAAAAAGGTTCTCGAGTGGGGGCCACGATCTGGCAAACGCAGCGTAGGACCTCGCACTCGGTCGCAGAATTATTTACAATCCAAACCTTGGCTAACTCGTTAATATTTTCGTTAATAGATCGTTAGTAGGTAGAAACAAGCGAAATATGGGAAGCGATATTTTCTATCGGGAAGCGATAATTTCTATCATCGTAATCAGTATTATCATTAGCCTACCACTTCACACGGCTGGGTATAGGCTTTTGCCCAAACTCTCACGATTACTTGCCAGCCGCATTCACCGACCCTTCACGGACTCAATTTCACTATCAACTTAGCTCAGAAGTCTCAATGTTTCATTTTAATAATTCGATAAATATATGGACATTTCGCTACTATCATAAACTTGGTTTTTCACAGTTCATCAGCTGTATCGTGCCTAGATGCATTTTATGATTCTGGCAACGATCAAAATTGATCGACCGCAATATAACATGGAGGTATCAGATATTTAGTTTGCTTTGGCCGCGCGGTGTGTTAAGGGGGGCGCTTAAGTCCAACTATAATTTAGGAAGGGTACAGTTTCATTAATCACCCATACGCCGTTATTATTAATTAACCCCCTATTCGAACTAGCGTATTAGGTATCGATCGAACCACCCCCTTAAATGAGGTCGTACAGACCGATGTCAAATTTTTAAATTGATTTGGGTAGCTTCGGGGTGATAGGGGTAATTTCGGACGAAAAGAGATATCAGAAGTGGGAGTTTGTTTGTTAACGTGGAAAAGATAATAGCGTTTTGTGTGGAAGGACTAAATGGAGTTTACGTGGATATAGTAAACAAAAAAAGCTACTTCGGGTCGATAACCTCTGTGGCGTAGCGGTAGCGCGTCTGCCTACCATGCAAGAGGTCCCGGGTTCGAATCCCGGCTGGGAACAAAAAAAAAAGCCCAGGTCTTGGATGTTTACATGTTTGTGATGTCGTTGTTTCTGATTCCCACGACACAGGGTATCCTAGTGTGGGGCCAGAAGCAATGTATGTGCTTGTATGTAAATGTTAAGTTATAACTTTCTCATCTTTTGCTTCGCGAGTCAATGGCAAAACAACTTTTATTAAGCATTTGCGACCCTCGGGCCGCGTCTTCACTTGTAACCTTAGGTCGTCCTGAGTGCAGGTGTAATGGCACGCTGGGCACAATGAAAGATGGTCCATCGTTTGATAAATGACGCAGTGACAGCTCCAATAGACATGATAAAAGATTTTTAAATACTCTTCCATAATGTCCTCCTCTTACATAAGAGACCCATTTATTATTTTCAAAAAAACCTATAAATCAGTAATAGACTAAAGTTTGTCGTTATCGACCCTTGTATGTCCCCACTGCTGGGGCACGGGTCTCTTCCTGCAACGCAGGAAGGTTAGGCCATACTCCACCACGGGGGTCAAGTCCGGGTTGGTGGGTGGAGGATTGTAAGACAGTGGCGGGCCTTACTGTCAGAAGTTATCAAGCCGCCCACAAGGCCTCTGACATGGCTTAACGACTGCCATTATATGACAGCCGGCACCAACGGCTTAGCGTGCCTTGCGAAGCACGGAAGTGCTCGGAAAAATGCCACTAGCGGTCGTCACGGGACGCTCACCCATCCCGTACCTGACCGCGCCTGTTGTTGCTTAATCACTCGGTTTGCCTAGGCCACGAGCGCTTCAACGAAGTGAAAGCCATTTTTAACGAAGGTGAAAGCCATTTTTCTGCAATTATTTTAAATCTGTGGGAAAACAGCTCGCAGTGCCATGGCGTCAAAACTGACGTAACTTTCTGGTAAAAAAACATCGTAATAACTAGTAGCCACTACAAAGCATGGGCGAAGTTTACTAAGCGTAACGTCACGCGGTGTGATGGGGTTTCAGTCAAACTGACTGAAAGCAGTATCATGATCTTTTATGTATTGAAAAAATATTGGTAACGTCTCTTTAAAATATCTTTAAGTAACGGCTTGGGTGAAATTTTTAGCCTCTAAATAGGTTTTTAAACGTCTCTTTTTCAAAGAACTAAATCTGTGATTTAAGTGAATCCTATTAATAAGTATTTTCCCCTAATATCGTTAAATTTTTGATTATTTGATACCGTCATCACGTCTATTATGCTGTTCGCGAACCGCCACTTGACTGGATCGTACGATGACGCTACTCGCGCGTTTTGAATGTCAAAAGAAGCGACACTTATTGTCAAAATCTGACATTTTAACGCCACGAAAAACGTGACTTGCGTCATTGTACTATCCAAGCTAGACATGGTAACTTTACTTCGACTGACATGACTCCGTAGCCGATTCAGAGATATCCAAATTGCCCAGGGATTTTCATGTCCAGGTTACGACAGGCAAAGAGACTGTTTTTTGGACTCCATCGACGGATCTTCTCAAAACATCCTGAATCCTGGAATGGATTCAGGGTGGCTTAATGAGATCGGATTCTAAGAAAAAAAATTTAATCATACAACGTGGTTAAGAATTATCGCCGAAAATAAAAAAAATATATACCTACGAGAAATTGAAAACCTCCTGTGTCATTTGTTGTCAGTAAAAATATTAATTATTCGTTTAATTACTAACATACAAAGACAAACCTTAGGTATGGTAAGTATGTATGTGTACCAGAATACTGTGACACAAATGTACTACGTAATAATGTACTGCGGGATTTTTTGTTACATTCATTTACATCTCTGGGACTTCTCCCCTCTAATGCTTGTAGCATTAAGTCCACCACATGGCCTTGTAAACTATGCTTATGTGCAATAAAAGTGTTAAGAAATAAATAATCCCTTGTTTATTACGCGGTTTGCAATCCGTTGACTAACAATGGTCATTTGATTTTTTGTGGGAATTTTGATTAATTTAAAAAAAAAAATTGTATACACTTGATAGCGTTCAAAATACCGGAGATTAATCAGAGACTCATGGACTCATAATGATGATGAATCAACGACTAATCAGACAAAATAAGACAAAGTTTCTCTTTGAAATCAGTCATCGTTTTGCAGAATCCTTTATTTGTAGGTGCGACAATGACTCACGCAGCAATCTAAGAGCTTCCTAATGACTTTAAATACTGAGTGGGCATCGAGTACATCTATACGAGGTTCCGTAATTGGCATAAAACTGAATCGACAGAAAGTCCCCCAGATTTACGATGTATTAGCAAAGGTTATAAAAAGTACTCGGAACTGGCGCGTAATATAACGTAATGTGATTTGATGTAATGAGATAATAATAATTAAAAAAAAATGAGATGTGATGTGATGTGGTGCGGTGCGGTGCGGTGCGGTGCGGTGCGGTGCGGTGCGGTGCGGTGCAGTGCGGTGTGGTGTGGTGTGGTGCGGTGCGGTGTGGTGTGGTGTGATGTGATGTTATGTGATGTGATGTGACGTTGTGTGATGAGATGTAGTTTAATGTTCCCCAGATATGGGTTCATAGTCAGCTCTCAAATAGCATAGACAGAGACAGACAGCCCGCTGTGAGCTAATACCACTCAAAGAGGTAGTAACGAATTTTGTCTTAGCAATGCCACTCGCTGATGATGAAAGAAGACTCCTCTTCGTGGGATCTTGTATGTTGATGAGGCTTCTTTCGCCTCATCAACATACATCATTCTCTACACGCGAGTTTCGACTACTACGTCAATATACGTTTGTTGTTTTTTTTTTCTATTAACTAACTTATTATAAGTTAGTTAATAGAAAAAAAAACAACAAACGTATATATGAAAAACAATTATATATCCTTAGCTGTTAGAATTAAGATTATAAGGATATAATTGGGAATCGTAGGCTCGATTGCGGTCATGCACTAGGTGAAGCCTGTACCGCGAGGAATGTGATACTTTTCAAGGGAGCTTTAGGTAGAATAGACCTGTTTCTTACGTTACAGAAATATAGGTAAATACATTTTCCAGAAATATTATTATTATTAAATTCTTTATTGTACCTGTAAAGATTGTACAATTGGCGGGCTTAATACTAAATAGTATTTTATTCTAGCCAACCAACAGGTGACGTGGAGAAGGTGGGGGTAGTCACAAACGGTGAGGTGATATTTTATTGTCAAATATCTTTTTTAAAATTAAACTATGTATTAATATGTACAATAATTATAAACATATACAAATATAATAATTAAGCACATATATAAAGATGAATAGATAGACTTCATAAACATATAAATAGACTTCATAATACTTAATTTTTACATAGAAATAACATCTGTAGTGAATATAAAATTTTGGGCTTATTATCAAAAACGGATCTAGGCAAACTATGGTCCCTGCCTATACCTCCGACAAACAGGCGTGAGTTTATGTATATACCGATCTGCTGTCGATTTTACCAACAGCCTCAGAGTGAGACGTCCGTTTTCTCCCTCTCTCTATTTCTGTTGTACAGAGATGTAGTCAGTGCCACATTTAGGTAGGCGCCATAAAAGTGCTAATTGCGTACCGGCAACATGGCCTATTGTCTCTTACAGTACACGCAAAGTTCTCAGACGTTACCTGTCTACTTAAAAAAACAGTTTTCATTGCAAATATCGCTCGAGCTAAATAGGCTCACCGTATGGTTATAAATTGTGGACATTACTAATTAAATCATTCTGGGTAATGAAATATAAATTGCTGTTTCTTCAAATTAATTCAAGAGGACTGGATAGAACAATAAATACAAGATGTTCACTAATAGCGATCAGACATGATCTTATCCATAGTTTGAACTATATATATATATATATATATGTATATAATGTGGACATAGTTTTATTCAAAAATCGTCGAAAGATTGAATGAAAGGAAAATCATAAAATATATCTATCATCTGAGTTATACATCACTAAAAATAACTTGTTATTTTATATAAAATGTATCTGATTAGAAAAAAAAGACAACCTGTAAAATAAGAGAGTAATCCTCAGTTTCTCTTTTGAGAATCTTGCTTATCAAATACTGGAACTGGCTATATGTAAGCGACACAAAAAAACTTTTATGCCACACTTGGCCAGAAAGCGGCTTTTTTCGCACGCTGCGCGTACGGAACAAGCCGCTTTCTGGCCAAGTGTAGACATAAAAAGATGTAAACAATACGGGAGGTAATAAAGAAAGCTCTCCTTGATCGCATATTTACGTCCCTCGCTTGCAGCTCGGGCCGCAAACTTCTGCGATCTCGGCCTTTCTTTGTATTACCTCCCTAGCTAGTTGTGTAATGTACTATATTGAAAATCCTTTTAAGGAAGTAATAGTGCTTAGAAGTTATAATTTATCTGCAAATTTTGCGTTTTCTACTAGATACAGCAATGTAAGCAAGTGACATATCAATTAATAGAAATAAGTATTAGACAGACTTGGCTTCTCCCCATCATCATAATTGCGTTGAATTATCATCCAGGCAGGGATGACTCATCGGCATTTCTACGACCCGCTGACTATACTAGCCCTCTGGTGACCCCCAAGTTGATAATATTTATTGAGAATGATAGAACACCATTTTATAATGAAGTACTTAGATTCTAGCTAGCATAGATAGAGCAAGCTTAATTTGGCATAAGAGGTTCATTCTTGAAAGTGGTCGATTAAGAAACTGTAACATACATACCGCACCCTCAGAACGAAAGAGGCCTCAGTCAAAAAATAGTTTAAATACTCAAAAAATTCTCAAAAAATTGAGTACCTAACAATCATAGAGAGACATAAAAAGGTATGCTCTATCCGATGAATAGTAAAACAAAGGCACTTATTGTAAAAAAAGAGCATAGCGAATCTTCCGTCCACGGCATACTGACTCTATGATTGTAACTCAATTTCACTATTTTTTGACTTAGGCCTCTTTCGTTCTGAGGGTGCGATACATACATACATACATACATACATACATACATACACACACACACACACACACACACACACACACACCCTCACACACACACACACACACACACACATACATACATACATACATACATACATACATACATACATACATACATACATACATACATACATACATACATACATACATACATACATACATACATACATACAAACAAACATAACCTCGCGCTTGTATCCCAGAGGGGTAGGCAGAGACCAGGCACTGCCACTTGCCACGATCCTGACAGATCACCTTCGCTTCATCAACGTTCATAAGTAGTTGCATGCACGCACGCCGATTCCGGGTACTTTTTATCTTCCCCTTTGCTAATACATCCCCTATTTCGTCGAAGTATGTCCGCCTTGGACTTTCCTTACCAGCCCTTCCACTTATATATAAATATATAGATAGATAGATAGAATATTCTTTATTGCATGTACACCAGGGATCACATAAGAGTCTTATAAAATAACAGTACAGTACAAGTATATACATATTTCATAACTTACTTGCCTAACGTGCCTTCTTCATTCGTATATTTCTGACTAGACATCTTGCTCACAAAGGCGCGCGACTTCCATAGCGCCAGGTGATTCCTCTAGATGATTTTTTAAGCCCACTGTGCAGCTTCTGATCACATGACTGTACAGATATGATATTCATTTTGAAGCAACATAATTCGAGACTGGCAGGATAATGCACCTTTTCCTTTCATCTCTAGATGTTTCGAGTGCTTTGTAAATAGCGTACCGTCGTTGCTGTTAAGAAATGAATGATGTCATATTGTGTAGATTATAATTAATTCATGTTTACGATCGCCATGGTTTATGTGATTTGTGATTGGTTTAATTTGTCAATGTACTTTGCAACTTAACAATACATCTTTAGGTGATTTAATAAGCACCTAAAGAACCAATTACAATTAGACGTACTCTGGAGATCAATAATAATAACTTTCACACAATACAAAAAATTGACCTGGCAACAAACTAAGATACCCTGTGCTATGGTAATCAGGCAGGGGCATTATTATGTAAGTATCCACTGAGTTGAGTGACGTTGATTTTTACTTTTTTTTAGCTACTCCGGCTGTAAAATGCATACATTTTTTACACTTAGGAGTCGTCTAAATGCTTCACTTGATAGAGTGGAATGCTTCGTAATAGGAGGGCAGGCAAGGACGTTACAACATTAACTTGGAAATACACCCAAACTAAGGCCACTTCTACATACGAGTATGCACCTTTGTCCCCAGCGAGAATCGAATCCACGGTGTCTGGCATGGCATGGCGACGCGTCATGATATCGCTAGACGAATGATGATGGATGAATCGTTGATGATACAATTAAGTCTAAGATTAGCATTGCCAATTTTTAAACTTCCAGCGCGTTCACACGGGAATCGAACAAGAATTGGTCCGTGGCAGCGGACCAACAAGAAACACCGCGCCGAACAGTAAAATTATCAACAGATAATAACAACAAATCCACGCCGCAGACAAAACAAGTTTCCAATTAAACGCGATCCAAAATCGGCCAAGAGAAATAATTACACCTACCTACGGCAATCGGCCGGCATTATAAGAGAGTTTTAATTATAATTAATTACAGAGCAACCCGGTCGTAAACAACCGAGTAGTCCAGCCTGATGCACCATAACTTGGCTGCATCAATATTCCAGTGAAGCGTTTATTATCATATCTCATTATACAAGTTAGTGCTTGTACAGCCTCGGCTAGGAAGGAGCCCACAATCGCCCCTTCTTAGGTTATGACCTTCCATCGGCGATCGCTAAATTTGATTCTTAACACTACACTTGAAGATGGACTTTAAGGTGGAGCTGGTAAGGTGCGATTCAGTCGGTCTTCGCCGCGTTGTAAAGTCGAGATTCGGTTTCGGAATGCAATTTGGAAATGAGATCCGGAGGGTTACCCTTTCTGTGAGGTGGGGGTTGGGGGGTTAGGACGGGTGAACGCCTTGCCACTATTATTTATAAGGGGTGGGTCAGCCCAGGGATAGTTGGCTCGATGTACAGAGGTTTCCTATGGTGCAGTACGCGTTAGGTGAGGCCGAGCTCGGCGGAGTGCCCGTAAATTGTTTTGTCCTAAATTAATTAACACGCTTTGCCTTAATGCTTGGCAATGGTCAGCGGGTGTGATTGCGTTTTGTTTTTGTTGGCTTCTGTCGAGTGGACACGATCGGTCGTGCGAGGAGTCTTGAGGGAGCCATTTTCATATCATTTGTCTTTGTATCCGCAATGCCTGAGGGTGTTAATGAGTTATTTTAAGATAGAGGTTTACTCAATATACTCAATCGGACTACGACATAGAAATTAACGTAAAATGGAAGAAACTAATGAAGGAGAGGAAAATAAAACTGGACGGGCAAGGTACCAGGAAGTTAATTTAAGCACTTGCGGTTTTATTAATAAAAATAAGATTAACATATTTAAACACTTGATAAACGAAGATTGAAACAGGCTGTAGTGTGCAAGGAAAAGACAACCTCAGATGTAATAAACTGCCTCTGCGAAGAGCCTTAGAGAAATCGTGCCTTGTTAAATAAGATAGTTAATGTATTGTTAAGAACGGCACACATTAATAAACAAAGAAATTGGCAACTTGCCTATTTAGGCCGTTACGTAAGTTTTTCTTAACTGCAACGTCTAGTTTGAACAATCAGTTCGTATATTAAATGAAGTCGAACATACGGTACACTCAACAGAGATAGATATCTACGGCCATAGCCTCAGTTGTTAAGTAACGTATCTTCCTACTGTGATCCTAGGATTGAAGTGATGTCTGATCGTAAAATCTGCATGACAAACTGTTGGCTATGGGAGGCCTGCTACAGTGTGCGAGGAATAAATTAGGTTAAGAAAATATTTTCGTGTACATATTGGTGGTATCACGAAAAATATATAGGTACCTACACCAAACCAACTACCCAACAGTGAGTTATTTAAACAGCAATTAACCTGTGTTCAGTACATATATTTAGTAAGTAATAGCAATACTATTAAGGAAACGCTCGTGGCTTAGTGGAACCGATTGATTGGAATCAATCATTCGAGTTAAGCAACAACAAGCACAGTCATGTGCAGGATGGGTTTTCCTTAATAACGTATGTCCCCACTGCTGGGGCACGGGTCTCTTCCTGCATCACAGGAAAGTTAGGCCAAGTCCGGGTTGGTGGAGGATTGTAAGATAGTGGCGGGCCTTACTGTCAGAAATTATTAAGCCGCCCATAAGGCCTCTGACATGGCTTAACGACTGCCATTGCATGACAGCCGGCACCAAACGCTTAACGTGCCTTGCGAAGCATGGAAGCGCTCTGAAAAATGCCACTAGCGGTAGTCACGGGACGGTCACCCATCCTGCTCCTGACCGCGCCTGTTGTTGCTTAACTCAAGTAATTGATTCCAATCACTCGGTTCGCCTAGGCCACGAGCGTTTTATGAAACGCTTACTATGGTAAGTACCACTTGTTACGATCCTGACAAACCTTTTGGGTACTTTTTATCGGATCCTTCGCTTCGCTTCACTTATACATTCCCTATTTCAACGACATAAGCCTGGGGTAACGATTCCCGAATCCACTTTCACTAGATGTATGAAAATATTTATTCTATAGATGTATTAACAGAATAAAGTGTTCACTGTGGAAGATTCGCCAGGCTGGTGGTCTCATTATTTCGGCACCAGATTATTATTTCAAGTCCACACAATGGGATGCAAGTTCACGCCCCGTCTTGTGCGTGGGGTGCCTTTGTCGTCGACATTTCTCCGACATGTCGACAATCCGATTTAGTCAAGCCTTCTTAGGCTGGATTACGCTGGATGGCCTAACCTTACCTTACCCGTCCGCCAGCAGTAGGGACTTACAAAGGGTTGATGTCATATTTAACTGCTTTACCTCTATCAAGTGGAAACCCCAAAACTTCTTGATCTATTAATGCATAGCTATCCGTAGATAAATTATATGACTGACAACCTTATTCCTTGATCCGTGGATATGTATTTACTTATATAGTGATACGACGCAAGTCGCCTGTACAATAGTTTGTTGGTTTACTTCCTTACTTGGTGTTTGTGGCTTAAATTAAACACCATCTTTCTTTCCAATCATAAGATAAAAATTGTCAATTAATGTGCGTAAATATATTGCAAAATCTGTAAAGAATAATTTCATGAAACTTTTTAGTGTAGCAAGCAAAGATTGTTTATTTTTTTTCAGGTTTTCCCTCTTTTTGACTTATGATTTAGAATTTTTTGTGTTTTCTGTCGTCAGATATGTCAATCCGACATAGCTGAAAAAAAATGCCATGTCGTTCGAAGGCGTTCATTTAAGAGTGGATAAACTTGCTGACTGAAGCGCTTGTGGCCTAGTGGACCCGAATGATAATCACTAAGGCTAACAACAATAGGCGCGGTCAAGTACTGGATGAGTGACTGCCCCGTGACTACCGCTAGTGGCATTTTGTCCGAGCGCTTTCGTGCTTCGCACGGCACATTGAGCCTTAACGGCAGTCACTAAGACATGTCAGAGACCTTATGGGGGGCTTGATAACTTCTGACAGTAAGGCCCGCCACTGTCTTACAATCTTCCACCAATCCGGACTTGGCCTCCGTGGTGGTGTAAGGCCTAACCTTTCTGCGATGCAGGAAGAGACCCGTACTCCAGCACTGGGTACATACCAAGGGTTGATATCAAACTTGCTGAATAAAGATATTATCAGGTACACCGACGGTTACTTCAACAGGATAATTTATATGATAACGCTGGAACTTCACCTCCTTCCCGCTTCGTTCTTACCTAGAAATAACCATGCAACTAATTCCAAAGCTAACGGTGCACAAAACATTCTAGCAAACATTACATGAAACTTTTAACAAACAACTTCCCTCGGCATGTCGGCAGCAGTGGCGCACTGACGCCACATTATTTGGCGACAGAACGAAATTCAAACATGCTGTACAGACGCCTGAAACAAAAACTAGCGATCTATGATCTAAGCTTGTTTCTGAGAGTTAAATCGTAAGCTGTATTAATAAAAAAAATTAATGTCATAAACTAAATTCTCCAACGTAATCCAGTAAAATATCTACATTTATTTAACTGGATTACCCATTACACTTTCTTTAGATAAGACAAAAAAATGAGATAAGAGATAAGGATATTGATTACTAGGCATTGAGGTATACAATACGGCGTGTATACATTGGTATGAGTGCCATAAAATTTCTTCTTCTTTTTCTTCTTCAGGCTATATTAGTCCACTGCTGGACATAGCCCTCCCCTAATGAGTTGTGCCATTATTGGGGGGTAATGCCCATAATCCCCACGCTGGGAATGCGGGTTGGGATCGCTTAGCCGCCTTTTACGACACCCGCGGGAAGAATTTGGGTTTGTGCTATTCTCTAGTTCGACACCACGCAGCCATAAAATTTAACTTAATAGTAATATTCTTAGTTAGAATATTTTCGGGGCTTAATCGCGTATTAATTTATAGTAATTTATACGTAATTCTTATATCGGACAAACTAAGCGGGCCATTGCTGAAAGAGTCAAGGAACATATCGCAGCTGTCAAAAACCGCCAGGTGGAAAAGTCAGCGATAGCGGAACATCTTCTTGAATCAGGATCAAACCACTGGATAGAATTGCACAAACCATCGGTGCTTTCCAACGATCGCCATTATTATAGCCAAATTGTGCGTGAAGCGGTTGAAATTAAGAAACACATATTTTTTTATAGGGAATGTGGTTTCAAACTGTCGCAAACGTGGGATCCGGTCATCAAGATGTGTTCGAGTGGAAAAAAGTCGCATGGCTTATCGTCCGACATTGTCAGTGTATTGTGTCGCAACCCTAATAGTGCTTTGTGATAGCTGATTGAGGGTAGTCTGAAACCTCATCAGCCGAAGATGCAAACGGGTGCCAGCCATCAGTCTTCTCGTGACCACGATGACTGTAACGTCGTCGAAACGTCGAGGTAAAATAGCAATAAATTACTACGCGATTAAGCCCCGAAAATATTCTATGTGTACAAGTCGCGAAAGTTTAAAATATGTAATAATATTCTTTATTGTAATACTATATACAAGGAAAAAAACTTAAAATATAGGTACGTAGAGCAGTATTCTTTTCTCAATTTACTTGCAGTGACATATGAACTTGTTCATTTTTCAAACTGTACGTACAGCCTTACACAGTGTCTGAGGCGTTTTATTGCGCATTTCGCCTTTAATGAGCTGTGATAGTTTAATTCATGTAGAGCTAAGATACTGTTGTGTTATTAAGTGGATTTACGAGCGTCTAGTAGAAACTTTAACCCACACTGTCGTGACGTAAGGGTAGGTCCATTATTACGCACTTCCTTTTTTTACATTTAGGCGCCTTTGGAGAGATCTTGAGGGACCGGTGAGATGGCTTGAATGAAATCTGAGAAACATAGGAAGAAAATAAAATGTTACAGTAGAACAAGGAATTAAACGAATCAGACGGATATTCTTCTACGAAATAGGAGATTTATTAGTGAAAGGGGAAGAAAAAAAATACAAAAACCGGCCGACGTGGTTCGACAACGTTGTCGGACATGTCGGACCACGAGCGGTTGTAGCGGAGCGATGTAGAACGCCGGCTTCTCAATCGGGAGGTCGTGGGTTCGAACCCCTGCATGTACCAATGACTTTGTTTTCTAAATATGTACATTTGTGAAATTATAGTAGCAATACTACTCGCTGACTGTGAAGGAAAACATCGTAAGGAAACCCTGAGGTGTTAGCGTACCTCAGCGCTTGCCACGTACAATGGCCCAAATATGAGGCTTAAGTGAGGAAATCTCTGGTCTAACTAACTAATGTCGGACCACTAGAAATTTTGACCATCGAACCAAGAGGACATTTAAAATTCCATTGTTTCGATCCGCAAATCACGAGGATTTTTTAAATTCCACTTCGTTTGACGCTCAAAAAATATAAAAATCTATCTTTAATCAATCAAATTGACTCTTTCTCTGAGCGAATGTTGCGGAAAGGGTTGGTGTTCAAATAAAATAAAAATAAACACGTAGAGATCTTCAAGTTTCACAAAAGAGGTCCCTCCTTCGAGATTTCAAATGTTAAACTGCAGCCCATATCACATGTCAGTAAAAATTTCCAATAAACTCCCCCTTGAAATAAAAAATTAACAAAAATGTAATACATTTATAACTAGGTTAAAAACATTCTTAATAAAAAAATGCTTTTATTCACTGGATGAATTCTTAAATGCTAACTTTTACCTAGATGTATATCTAAATGCTTCGATGTTAGATATAAGTCTCACCCATTTTGCAATATCCGGAAAAGGTGACTAAGTAATAAGTACCACACAATGTATACCACCTATCTACACTTACTCTGCAATAAAAGATTGATTGATTGAGGACATATTCGTTTTTTCTTATATTTTCTGTGTCTGTTAATTTGTATGATAGCAATCCTCGTAGTTTTAAGGTACTATTTAAAATTTAATGATCCTCGTAGTTCAAGGACCGAACCAAGTGGAATTTGAATAAGTCCTCGTGGTTCGCGGATCGAAACAAGTGGAGTATTAAATTTCCTCTTTGTCCGATGGTCGAACCAAGTGGAATAAAAAATCCTGATAAATGAAATAAATGAAAGATATTTATTGAGAAATACAATTAGCCAGTGAATTATGAAGCCCTTGTTCTCGAACTAGGATAACCTGTCCGTCAGGAGCAAGTGTCTTCCCTTAACTTATTAAGTTATTTTAAAAACCTATTTAGAGGCTAAAAATTCCTCCCATGCCGGGATTCGAACCCGCGACCTCTGGCTATCCGTGCCAGCGCTCTATCCAACTGAGCTAATGGGTGACTCACCGGCATCAGTGAAATCTCGAACCTCTTTACACTATTCTCTGTATTACGTACAGGCAGCGACATCTGGCTTCTCTACTCATCTACATCATCAACTACATCGACGACTCTAAATAGGTTTTTAAAATTGTCCTTAGCACGGGTTAGTGCATTAAAAATAAAAATAGTATAATTATTAAGTTATTGTTAAGTGCAAATTAAAAATAAGCAATGTACCATACACACTGTAAAATAGTAAAGTGCTAAAAAAAACAGAAAAGCTTGCTATTATTATGTTGTATGCAATTGTGTCTGTGTGTATGTGTGTGTGTGAGAGTGTGTGTTAGGGTGTGTTTGTGTGTGACAGGGTGTGTGTGTGTGTGTGAAGATCTTTGTATTTTAATTTCGTTTAATAGTGATATTTGGGAAGTAACCGTTGATATTAGGAATGGTATTATTATTTTTGTTATGTCTGATAATCTGATATCAGACATATAGAAAAAATAATTAAACTTTACGTATTTTGAATCTGAGCCGGGCAGCAATGAATCAATATACGTCGTCCGACATGTCTGACAAAGTTGTCGAACAACGGGGCCGCAGTAAAACCTACGACCATGCATGCCATGCAAGCGGCAATGTTAGTGAAGCTGAAGGGGTTTGACAGGATCGTGACACTTTCTACCCCTCCAGAATTTGTGTCTATGTTATGTAATGTAAGCAATGAAATTACGAACTTGACGTGTGATTTTCATTGATCCCCTTCTCCAAAATTAGATTAAGTGCGATTTTTCCACACCCCTCCCTCCTAGTGTTAGCATAGATAATTGCCTGATGGACAACTGGTCGGGGGACTTTCCAAACCCATAACAAAGTAGAACTGATGGCCGTTTGGGTGAAAGAGTTCTGACCTGGCGACCGCAGACCGGACGACGCAGCGTAGGCAGGCCCCCCAGATGGTCTGACAACCTGGGGCCCGAGTCACATTCGTTAATAAAAAGAAAATATAACATTAACTGCTGTGTTTCGACACTAAATCTAGTTGCTAACGCAACCCCTCCCAACGGCGCTTCAATGAAACTGTAGAAATAGAAAGTCGGCCTAGAGAATAGCACCAACCCAATTCTTCCCGCGGGTGTCGTAAAAGGCGACTAAGGGACACAAACCCGGGGGTGGGCAGCAGCGCCCCCTGCAGTACAATTCCACCGAACTGCGATCCCCAACCCGCATGCCCAGCGTGGGGATTATGAGCATTACCCCTTATGATAGCACAAAGTGGCGCTCTTTAGGGGAGGGCTATGTCCAGCAGTGGACTAGTATAGCCTGAGGACGATGCCTGGTACGGTGGCAGGGAGTCGCTGGATGCGGACGGCACAAGACCGGAAACCTTGGGAAACCATGAGGGAGGCCTATGTCCTGCAGTGGGCGTCAAATGGCTGATGATGCTGTTCATGATGATAGCATAATAAGCCCTAATAGAATAGTAAGATAACCTATCATGTTATACTTGTATTTTAACACTTATAAACGTAAATTCTTCTTTAAAAACCTATTTAGAGGCTAAAAATTTCACCCATGCCGGGATTCGAACCCGCAACCTATGGCTATCCGTGCCAGCGCTCTACCAATTGAGCCAATGGGCGACTCACGGCATCAGTGAAATTTCGAACCTCTTTACACTATTCTCTGTATTACGTAAATTCTTCTTATTATTGTACTTCTACACAGATGGAGGTTGGCAGTTCTCTACAATATGACGTAAACTCACGCTTGTGTCCCGGTGAGGTACGCAGAGACCAGAGATCACTTGCTACCACAGAACATAAAAAGAGTAGAAGTAGTGACATGACCCATAAGTATGAAAACCAGTGTGACCAAACGCACACTTAAAAATCAAACGCACACTATGAATGCCAAACTGCCATTGGTAAATAAAGACAACGCCAAAAAGGTCTATATCATAAAAGTTCCAGTTAACTATGAACCTTTTTAGCTATGTAAACAAGGATCAAAATCAATGGACAAGAATGAAATTAAAGACAATAACTCTTTCTTTTGTAGTACCGCTATTTTACACTACATGGAACTACCACTGCATCTGATCTTCAAGAAGTTTTATGTATTAGGTCATAAAGTCGAAAATTGAAAAACAAGTCCCCCATATGTTGCTACTCAGCCGGATTGGTTTCCTTGTTTATGTCATTACCAATTTAATTAATAATACAATGAAATACTACTCACCGATGAATTGTTTCGACACGATTGGCAAATTTTAGTCCCCAACTCTTATTTTTACATTCTAACACAGCATAAGAAGACATTTTAGTAGAATTTTTACGATTGTTTTCTTTACTAGAAACAAACGACGACTGAGGCAAGAAGAACTGTCAGAAACTACGCATAGGCAATACATTGCTAATGCGAGGCACGCGGGCACCCCCACTTACGACTTCTACTCTTTTTTATATTCTGTACTTGCTACAATAGTGAAAATCCTCTTACATTTCATCAACATTCATTCACCGTTGCATGCACAGCCAACAGTTTCAGGTTCACGTTAGTTCAGTTCATAGTATCTTACGTTACGTTATTTCACGTTACGTTACGGTAAGCTATGTTATCTTCTATGACTCTTTTTCCATTGGTAGCGATTGTATTACTACATAAAAAATGGGCCTTTGCATCTACGTAATGTTATGATGACTGCATAGAGCATCCAGTAGCACCTTCACTCACACTAGAAGGCTGAAGAGACCCCTCGCACACTGCAGTGCCTGGGGCATTGTTTTAGATGGTATAGACTTGCCCAGCACCTGTACCATCCTGATAGCTTAGTCTGCCTAGCGCGCAGGACAGACAAGTCAATTTGCGGGTAGTCCACCAAACTGTGGATTTCCTCACAAAGTTTTCCTTTACGGTTAGCGTCTGATATTGTAGCTACGTATTCGCATATCTACGTAACTTTGAAAATAAACAAAGTCATAAGTATTTACATGCCCGCATTGGGAACCGATCCTGCGTCTCTAGCTTTCAAGTCTGTACTACTTACTAGGCTACCACCGCTTCCACTGCTTTTTACTTTAGGTTCACGACTTGAGTCCCAAAAATTAAGGAGAGATTTTTCTGACACTTTTTCTAAAGGTAATATTTCTATTAAGTTACAATACTAATACAAATATATTAATTTTCTCCAGTACCTACACAATGCACTTAAAATTAGTAACTCATTATTATTACAATGTTACATTATGTAGTAGGAGACAGGAGTCCAAAATAGGTTTACCCCGTGCTATGATATGAGATATTCAATGTCTAGGTACCGATGTTCGTGAATATGTCAAGGTCAGAAAATAAGTCCTCAACACTCACTAAAGACCCGAGCGGAACACTTTTCAACACAGGTAGCGAACACAGAGTGATAAAACCATTACGAGCTGTCAAAACAAGCTATCAAGGTTCGTTTCGAGGGCCCGAAAGAGTCTACTGTCTGCCTTCAACTAAATCCTCCTCATGGTGACCCTTGTTTCAAGAACATTGTTATAAAAGTATTAGGCCACCACACGGGACGTTTTTACAAAAGATGGAAATGGAACTGGTGACCTATGAGAAGGTGTATTTTACAAGAAGTGGCTGGTCTCCAAATGGGTGGGCGAGGACTGGTAAAGACCCGTACAGAAGTCGTCCCGTGAAATATGAGACCACCGACCGCATACCGCCGACGATCCTTTGGTAGGTAACTGTTTGAAGTCGTGAGTGAAGTGTGCCAGGGTTGTTTTGGTGTGACAGGTTACAGATTTCTTAAAAGAAAGAGGTTTTCTGCTAAAATAACTGCGGTAGCATTTCTCGTCTGGCACTCTACTAGTTTTAAGATGAGCTCAACAAAAACGAAGAAGTTTTACGTCTGCGGATGAAAATAAAGCCAATATTTGACAAAATTTTATAATGTGCATAAGTACATACTTTTTGCAATAGCATAGGTATACTATACTTTGTATAGTATTTTAGGACACAAGCATTATCAATTAAGGTCAACAATTTTGGAGTAAACGCAAAAATAGTCTTTGTAAGAGGTACCCACTGTCCCACCCACAGTCTTTGTATTGTCTTTTTTTAGAAATTAATAAGTAAGTAAGTAAATAAATATTCATGGATACATTACAAAGATCTCGTTAGCCCTATACTAAGTACAACTAAATTACTTGTGTTATAGGTGCTAACTCGACGATAGATTTAATACAATAAATACATAGATAACATCCAAGACCCGAGACAAACTAGAAAAGTTCGTTTCCTAGTATGACCCGGCCGGGGATCGAACCCGAGACCATCGGTTTTACAGCAGCGTGCCAAACCGCTGCGCCACCGAGGCCGCCAAATAAATTTACTATCTGCACTTTATTCAGCTGTGTTACTGACGCCTTCGAAACAGAAACTTACAGATTGATGATCAGAAGTTCTGTGTAATAAAAAAACTAAAGGCGCCACCGAGGCCGCCAAATAAATTTACTATCTGCACTTTATTCAGCTGTGTTACTGACGCCTTCGAAACAGAAACTTACAGATTGATGATCAGAAGTTATGTCTAATAAAAAAACTAAAGACTATGGTTACTTTTTCAATAAATCAATCGAATGGTTCGCTTTCAGTTAATATTTTAACACACCCTATTCACTCCTTAGAAAATTTTATTTAATCGGTGACAACGTTTTTCTCGCTTAATATCTCCACCACAGACTATTTTAATCAACGTTCTTGGACTGCCTTAAGGAATCATACATCATAACCATAAATAAGACTGGAATTATTTGACTCTAAACGCCTGGACGGGGCAGCCAAAAGGGCACTTTAGCAGCTCCGTACAGATACAAGCTACTGGCGAGTCGTCGCTGCGCGTTTTATTTTATTTGCGTAAGTAACGGACGAAGCGGTGTGCTCGCCTTTTTTATTGCTCGCCAGTGGAGACCTGCGAGCGGACGCAAATTGTTGCACTCTGCCCTTTGACTAGCCGAGGTTTGTGCTGGCTCTACAAGTCTACAGTCGACAGCAGGTCAACATAACATAACCTCACGCCTGTGTCCCAGAGGGGTAGGCAGATACCAGGGACTGCCACAGAGATCACGATGCCAGCCATGCCTGCAGGTCAATCTTTACAATATCTGAATGCCTCGATGGTTTGGTGGTATCACCTTGCCGGAGGCCGTGGGTTAGATTTCCGCTGGAGGAAGCCGTACATTTGTATAAATGGCCGCAGTCTGGTTATTTACATAATCCTTTTCATAAAAGAGAAAGAGATATAGGGTATAAGAGATATATACCAACCAAAGTAAAAGTAAGTTAGTAATAAAGATTTTAAAACCACAAAGTATTTGTATTTGTATAATATGCATCTCGTCTAAAAACCATCTAACAAAACAATGTCCCAGCCATTGCAGCGTCTGAGTGGTACCTTCACCCATCTAGTTTTAGTTAAGGTAGCACTAGACGCTGTATAAATCATCTCATTACGTAGACGCAGAAGGCTAAGTTATGCCTCTCGTATATCCAAAGGTAGACAACAAAGTGCTGAAGAAGATTTAACCCACAAACGTACCTATATCACATTAAAGCCTTCACAACTAGACCTTAGCGGTTAATTACAAAAGTCGTCGTTTACAATGTCGCTCGTCGCTACGGAGGTAGAATTTATCATACAATAAAGTTTCGTATCGAAAAATTATTATTCAAATCAACCGGCATTAATCAACGGCGGTCGATAAAGAAAACGCATTGGATGTTGCTCCCGCGCATCCCTAGTGTTGGCGGATTGATTGTCGATGAACTTTATCGACTCTACCAACAGTTAAAATGCAACAAACGCGTGACATTGAAATAAGTATTGGTTCCGTAACCCTCGATTTGACTGAAGCAAATATAAAATTATAATTATAAATTGTAGTGGCAGACATTTCCAGTTCATGTTTAAGTCATTTTATTGTGGCTTGACGAATAAACGTGGCGTAAAGTATAACCGAATATCGTTACGTTTTTACCTTTACTACAGACTATTTAAATTGCCTTTGAGAAGTGTTTGAATTAATCGGGTTTTTAATAAAAAAAAGACTGAAAATTTATAACTGAGAATTTTGTTTTGAACCCCCTCAAAGATTTTATTTACCCGACTGCAACGAATTCCAAAAGAAGGGTCAGGTGTTTAGCTCATACAAATGTATGTAAGTATGTAGGTATGTCCGATTCATAACTCCTTAACCAATCGTTAGATTTAGATAAATAAGATCTGAATCGACTTGTCATAACTGCGCAGATAGGTATAACATGTACTCTGTGGGTAGAACTACATCAACGGCATAATTATAATCACAAATAGAACAAAACAAAAACTAAAATAAAAAATATGGAGAAACTGGACTTATGAAGATTAACTACTAACTAGGCATCAAGGAAAGTCAACATTGCGATTCATTTTGAGATAATTCGGGTGGAGATAGTCCCAGTTTTATACCTAGTAGTAACTAGTGATCATGACTTTTATCGTTCTTGCTGTTTTTTAAGACCTTATGCTTTACTTAGGTAACACAGTTACAACTTAACTATGTAAATTAATAAACTACTTGTTAAATCTTTATTTAAGTAAATTGCTTAATGTACCGGTACATAGTATTTGGAGCCACCTTTTAAGCATGTTTAATGCCTATACTAGGTGACACCGCACTTCCATAGCTTGAGAAAAACTTAGTCTAATTTGATTTTTTTTTCATTTTAATGATTACTTTAAATATATTTTCCTACAATAAAACGTAGGCTATGTGTTAATCCAGGGTGTCAGCTAACACCATACCAAATTTTATTAAAATCCCTCCAGCCGTTTAAACGTGAAGAAGTTACAAACATACACACTCACAAACTTTCGCCTTTATAATATTTGTGTGATTTGATTATCTTGCGGTATGACATCCTTCTTTAACAATAAATTATATTTTTTACTATTATACAATAAACATACTAACACAATATGGATGCCAAGTATCTTAAATAAAAATGTACTGATAATATACTGTATTTATAATAGATAATAGTTATTTTCTCAAAACCCAAAATGGCACATCTACATCGACACAAAACGCAACTTCATTAGCCATTAACCTAACTTCTCAGGGTTCGAATTGCATCTCAAATATGTTTGTGCGGACGCAAACGGCAGCGCAGCCGAGATAATGAAATATCTGCACTTATATATTATAAAGTTCATTATAAACAATTATTTATTGTTAGCGCATGTTTATTAATAAGGCGGACCGAGCAGGCTACCGTGCATATTACACTCGGCCGCTAGGGTTGCCAAATACGACGAAGGCTTTTTTTAAGTAAAACACGTTGACACTTGACTTCAGTCGCGCCTGATGGTAAGTAAAGACGGGGTCTAAGATGTTACGTGCTTAGTTGTTAAATGCTGGTTGAGTCTAGTTTTAACCCTAATCACCAAACCTTCGTCGTTTTGACTTCGATCTTTTTTATATGTGCGCTGATGGCCGTGGTGTCTCCTAGCATCCCAGTGCTTACCATGGTAAACCATGGTTTAGCGACATGTCTGTATGTAAATGTTCATTGTGTCGACGAATGGTACGGTAATAAAGGTTATGTAAGAAGTTTAGGCCTTCGGAAAGACAGACGAAGGCAACGCGTTCCACAACTTTGCCGTTCTTATAAAAGAATTTGCTTATCGCTGGTTTTGTATATGGCTCTTTTGCTCGCACACTGTAATATCGTACTTACTCTTTCTTTTTTCTCATTTTTCTTTTCTTCTTAGTATTGTTTGTTTATCTATCTACTCCGCTGGTTGAATTTATTTATTTTTCACTTCGACTAAAAACATTTTTTGAAAAGAATGCTTACGTAAAGCTCAATTACGCCAATCAACGCCTTAACCTTTGCAATCGAAGTTGGTTACGAAAGTGTCATGTTATGTTAATTAGCACTAAGTCAGTTGACAGCCCTACATGTCGATGCACGCTGCACAAGAGAACTCGCGGCCGGCTAGATTGTTCGAAGCGTTTCTAGATTGCCTCTGCGCAATGCGCGCACGCATTGATATACGAGGTGGGATAGTTTTGACTTCGAGATACAGCCCTGGGTGATTTGCTTATGATGACTCAGATTTTAGATTAGCTAAACACTTTGAGGTTGGTTGTCATTTTATTTAACGGTAGTAGGTGGTATTTCTTAATAATGGATACAGTCTGTTAGCTTTTAGAATTTACCTCGGCTACTAACAGATAGAATCGGATATATTCGTGTAATAGAAATTTCGGATCTAATATGATATGACACTTCATTTCGAAATCGGAGTGAAGAATAGTAAAGAAAAGTTTTATGCAGAGAGACATTATATATATATATATATATATATCCTCTGTTTGTCCGTAATATAGTGTGAACTTTGTGTATATATATATATATATATATATATATATATATATATATATACACAAAAAGTTTACACTACATTACAAACAAACAGAGGAAAAAAGAAGCAAGTAAGAAAATAAGAAACAAATAATGGGCCAATAGACATTTTAAAATTAAATAAAAGAAGGCAGAGCAGGAAGTAGTATTTCACTCGTGTGTTTTCGGCAAAAACCGAAGCCTACTCTAGAGCCCGAAGTATATTCTAAAAGCTAACAGACTGTCCAGACCAATCCGGACTTGGCCCCGTGGTGGGGTATGGCCTATACCTTCCTCAGGGAAGAGACCCGTGCCCTTCGGTGGGGACATAATAGGTTGATGATGAACAGACTGTAGATAGATATAGAACACTTTATTGTACATAAAAAAGGAAATGATTCGCAATACTCATACATAGTTATGTATTAAACGAGTCTAATCTCGATTGTTTATTAGGTAAAACGTCCATTACCTTATCTGCCGACGTTTCGTCAGCGTTACAGTTGCCGTGGTCACGGGTTGACTGAAGTGGCGAGTACAGTCAATTATTGTGGGTAGTGACTTTTAATTTTTCGCAACTGGCCGACACACAACAATCACTGTTGTGTGTCGGCCAGTTGCGAAAAATAAAAAGTGACTAAAAGTGACGTAGTAGGTCGTAGGCCGCCAATTCGGGAAGGAAACTTTTTATGATAGCTGTATTTTAATTTTTTTCCTGATATTAAACGTAATTTTTAGAAACTAATTTCGTTTTTTTTCCGATTAATTAAGTTTATCACTATGAAATAATTTTTTGAAATTTCTAAATTTGTGCCGTCATACGGCGGCCCAGCCGTGTAGAGTATCACACGATTGCGTTAGCATATGAGTGAGTCAAAGTCAGGAGTCTGTGAATACTTTAAAAAAAGCCACAGACTCAAATAGCCGGGTCAATATGAAATGATGGTATAAATCAGTGTCCAAAATCGTCGGTGTTAGCTATACAAATAAAAATTGCCAAGAAAAATTGAAAACCACAAAGCAAATCCACAACAACCAAACATCAGTCACACAGGCTACATAGAGATACTACGTGTCTGTCAGCAAATTTTGACAGCTCGATCTGGATATTGTGTTCACAGTATACCTATATATAGGTATTTTGGTCTGCTGCCTACAGAGTACTGTAACCGTCGTATGACGTCACGCAGCAGTTTGATAACAAATTTAAATTTCAGAAAAGAAAGCCCATCTTTTGATTTCATTAGCTCTAACATTGAAAATACTGCTATTTGGATAAAAACTTCGAAATGGTTTTCGATTTAGCATAAGTAACAAATTCTTTCTTTCGCGAATTGCACTGTATCTTAGTAATAAATTACTTAATATTTATTCTTTCTTGGTGTACGGTAAAGAATATTATTATCTTATCAATTATGTCTGTTGTATATTAGTCCAAGCCATCCTAAGGTTGTCTGAAAGAGATCACTAACAGTCGTCTCTACTTTTGTTTATGGGTCGTATATGAGCCCAGCGATGACCACAGGCTTCCTCTCAGAGAGAGAGTTTGGGCTTAATTACCGCGCGTGCCCACCGTGGATTGACGATTTCAGACGCTGAGGATTTTGAATACTTGAGGCGAAGCAAAGCTGAGAAATTCTTATACATACATAAACTCAAGCCTGTATCTGGTTGGTGTAGGCAGAACGGGAAAGCAGAGGGAGGACAGAGGGTAGGTTGAGGATAGGTAGGTGACAGTTGCTACGACCCTAACAATTCCTTTATCGCTGCATTAACATTAAGTACACGCCACCACGCATGCCAATTTTGGAAATTTTTATGTGTTACGTACTCAGCAAGAAACCTTTGTAATTTCTCTGGCTGTATCTAAATGGTGGTTATCACCCGTGAACTATCTGGGTCACATCTATCTATAATATAAAAATGAATCGCTGAATGTGTTGGTAAGCGCAAATCTCGAGAGCAGCTGAACCGATTTCACTAATACTTTTTTTTTAATATTCCTGGAAGTACGAGGATGGTTTTTACGGAGAGAAAAAAAAATTAATCAACAGTCTACAGTCTAATCTACAAAAAAGAATCTAGAGTTAGGCGGTGCGAAGTTTGCTGGGTCAGCTAGTCTAATATAAAACTAACTAAACTAGCTGTGACTTTTAACAGGCTTAGTGTGATCTAATTTTCAATGTATCTTGTACTAGCTGTCAGTCTTCCTAGATACAAAAAAAATTGCTATGTCCATCCGTCTGTCTCGTACGCTTAAATTATAGATATTTTTTCCCTTTAGCCGGAGTGTGGACTATCGTTCGACTACACAAACAATTTTTGGATTTACGGATCCATTTGCGAATTATTATACCTGAAAGCGCATATTGTTGTTAGTGTAGAGCGTATTTTTTTATATTAATGCAGCCCTTCTCTTAATGAGAGAGGCCATGGGCTTAATTACCACGCGTGTCCAAACGCTTAGGTGTGTGAACACCTCAGACACTCAGGTTTCAGCACAATGTTTTCCTTTAACGTTAGCGAGTAAAATTGCTACTACAATTTTCGCAAATGTTTATTTATTAAATGCTAACAAATTATCAATATTCCTAGCTGTATCGTAACTGTAAATGTTCAAATGTCGGTACTACATAATTATAATTATGATTTGGTCGTTTTGTAGAATTAAGCTTAAAATTTCCAAATCAAAACTAGAACAACTCAACATGATAAAATTACGTAGAGGCTTTGTAAAGGATAAATAAACTTGGGTTTTTTTCTACAACTTTTCATAAAGTGCCCTGTCGAAAAGTCTGTTTAGTCACGTGGTACAATAACGGGCTATACAAATCGGACTCAGAAATTGACGTTCAACCTGAACGTTACACCTAATAATTTATAGGCTACACCCTTATTATAAACGTTTAGAATTTAATGATAAAACTAAATCCTACTTGGAACACCAAAAAGTTAAAAAAAAACAAAAAAATCTTGACTTTTTCTGTCTCCTGCGGTATAAACGGAATGCCACTTCAAGCTAAGTTTGACGCAAGCATAGAGAGCTGTTCCCCAATTTCACACAACAGAGTAGCAAAGCAGTCACTCAATAAACAATGAGTTGGCAACCTCATTCGATCCTCCACTCCGCAGCAGACCCTCACACCTCCGGTCGAGGAGAGCTAAGAACGTCTAGAAGGAAGACAGATCTAACTAGGCCCGATTAGGACCGTCAATCCTGACCCATTAAACTATATAATGCACGGGATAAGTGGACCAAATAGGTCCTAGCGAAGCACCTAGACTAGCGATGTTGTATGCAACTCCCCGGATTGATTTTGAGCGCTGAGTTAGAACATAGGGTCTCCTGCTTCCTATCGTGTCGGCGATTAAACCGGATGTTGGGGCATGATTTTATTGCCCCAGAAGTAGTACAGGAGCGCTTCCGCGTCTCCTCCAGCAAGTCCTCTCGAGTGCATGTGCATGGCACAAGGGATGTGTTCCACAGACTAAGGGGAGACTTCACAATAGCAGTGATTTTGCTCCTAACCTACTACATAGGAAATGGACTGACGAAAAGAGGCTAGCTATGGCGTGACTCGGTTCGGCCTTTTGATTGTTTTGTGAAGGCCTAGAGGCGCTGCCACCGGAGCATGAGTTACCATGGGTGATGATGAACTTACTAAGCTTCGTACTCTTGACTTCCGGACTGATGACGGTTGGGGTAGATTGGTTCTGGTTCTAGAGTGGAGACTGCGAATCGGCAAACGTAGCGTGAGACGCCCAGTGACCGGTGGAGCGACGACATTCGCAAAGCGGTGATTGATTGATTTTCATATTTCTTAATTCATAAGTTTACAATTGTAGTACACGCTTGGTACAGTAAACAATTGTACATTAGTAACTTAAATATATAACATTTTTACCAGGCTGTCTTACCTATAAAAAACACAATATTTACTTAAAAGTTAGGGCTAAGATACTAGGATATTATAGAGAATTAATAACAAAAGTATTTATGTACTTCTTGTTCAAGGTACATTTATATCTTAGACATATTTAACCTAGGGACAGACAGAACATACTTAAAAGTATTTATTGTAATAGTCTGTTCTATAATAGACTTGTTCTCGCAAACAAAAACTCGCAAAGCGGTGGGCAGAAGAGCCGAAGATCGGGCTCAGTGGCGTGTCTTGGGAGAGGCCTCTGTTCAGCATTGTACTGACATCGCCTGATTATTTTGATAATGATGACCGTGTCGACAGATGTAAATATATATCATCCTTTAGGCATATCGATATTCTTTAAGGGTTCCGAACACAAAGAAAGTGAAAGTGAAAATATTTTATACTATTTTTATTTTTAATGCACTAACCCGTGCTAAGGAACAAATTTAAAAACCTATTTAGAGGCTAAAAATTTCACCCATGCCGGGATTCGAACCCGCAACCTCTGGCTATCCGTGCCAGCGCTCTACCAATTATTATGATGTTAAACCTAACTGCAAAGTAGGTAGTTGGGGCTGTAAGTAATGCTTTGTAATGATTTGCTTAAGTCAGATGTCGCTGCCTGTACGTAATACAGAGAATAGTGTAAAGAGGTTCGAAATTTCACTGATGCCGTGAGTCGCCCATTGGCTCAATTGGTAGAGCGCTGGCACGGATAGCCAGAGGTTGCGGGTTCGAATCCCGGCATGGGTGAAATTTTTAGCCTCTAAATAGGTTTTGAAAATATTTTATTTACCATAATAATAATATTTATTTCCAGAACAAGTCCAATACATTTCAAATACAAACACACACACAATAATAAAGTAACTTAACGTAAATTTCACAGTGGCATGGTAGCACCGCCAGGTCGCTGTGAATTGTTAACAATTAACAATTCACAGCGGCATGGTACAATATAAAATAAAATCAATGCTTAAAAACTACAAATCAATATATACGTATTTGTTTTATGGTAAAAAGGAAGGGGCTCAGCTTATTGCTATGACTGCATGCGTAAGAAGTCTGTATATCACCAGGCTGTATCTCATAAACCGTGATAATTAGACAGTTGTAGAAGATAATGCTACGGAACCGTTCGTGTGCCAGTCCGACTCGACTCGATTTTTTTAGGGACATTTTATTGGACATTTTTCATGACTGTATATCTTAATTTACAGTTGTGGTTGAAACTCTTCACTTTTGGAAATTGTTGTCAAATTTGCTAATAAAATATCTTGAGTAGATAATCCACTACTATCCACTTCTGGATGCTGGAAAAGCTTCTCATTAGAACAATGTGTCCATTATAATACGGCATCATAGTGGTCTCTTAATGTATAGTAGACTTGGGAGTCTACTATAGGTACATGAATTATCTGCTAGATAGATAGATAACACTTATCTTATACCTTCATTAGATCTACGTCATCATTATTAGTATAAAATTTTCAGTTTTATGCCTTGGAGCGATCTCTGCCTTTAGATGGAGGGCATTGCAGATAGATAGAATATTTTGTATTACATGTAGACCAGGAATTACATGTAATAAGAATATAGTCTGCAGATACGTTTATTATTTAATTTAAAAAAGAGAAATGTGCAAAATTTCAAGTACATTTCATGTCACACATAATTTTATAATATAAGTAAGTACGGTGGTGTAATAAAATAAAGGTTTGGTACAGGACATCTGTACACAATACTTATTAGGCTATAAACTTATATCCGTAGTTATAGTTTACTACAGTAAAAACTTACTACAAGACGACTTGCAGAGACAAGACAATGTTAATAAACATAGCATATTTAATTTCACTGATTTACATACATTACTTAACGAGAAAATGTTCCCTGAGGCTTTCAAAACATTTATTTTTTTCTACAGGTAACGGTCTTCTGTTAGAATCTTTTTGAAACCCAAACTTAACCCTTAACCCTCTGCGCTATAATTTCAGTCACCCCGATCTCAAGCGCTGAAAATGCCCCACTGAAATCGCCCCGAGAGTCAAAAGGCAGCATTAGCAAGCAGGATCTCTAAACATAGTCACAATAACCTAGTCATCATTCAATTGTGACGCTGGAGACGTCGCCGTACACCGACAATGCGACCGATCATTGTGTTATATCAATGCATTTCTTTAAGTTTCATACATTATGTATTGGGGCCCGCTTTTCGGGTCCGCCTCGTCTCTACTGCTTGTTTGACACTTCTTCTTCAGGCTATATTATGTAGTCCACTGCTGGACATAGCCCTTCCCTCCCCTGAGGAATAAAAATGGCCGTTTGACAGCTTATGTATGAAAAATTTTTATTCCTCAGATAAAAGTTATCTGACCATTGAAAAATCAGCCCTTAATACAATAAATACATAGATCAGATAACATCCAAGACCCGAGACAAACTAGAAAAGTTTGTTGCCTAGTTTGACCCGGCCGGGGATCGAACCCGAGACCTTCGGTTTTAAAGCAGCGATTTTATTTTAGTCTTTCATTTAATTCCGAGATACAACAGAACACGCTACTTATTCTAAACTTAGATGATTAAATTATGTACTAGGCATGCATCCGAAAACATACCTCACTAAATAGTGGTTACTAAAAGACAAAAAAAAAGCTTATTAATTTCAATTAAGGCTCCTTTTCCTGAGTACGAGTACTCAGTATATGGTAAAGGTAGGTAATCGTGTATACGTAATACAGAGAATATTGTAAAGAGGTTCGAAATTTCACTAATGCCGGTGAGTCCCCATTAGCTCAGTTGGAAAGAGCGCTGGCACTGATAGCCAGAGGTCACGGGTTCGAATCCCGGCATGGGTGGAATTTTTACCCTCTAAATAGGTTTTTAAATCGAGTCATGTTCGACACCACTTACGCTTTTGTGATATTAATGTAAGAGTGTGTTTGTGGTTTGTGTCGACTTGAGAGGCGACCAAAAGGTGATTGTGATCATTGCATCGCCGCGAGATTACGAATGAAGGTTATGTAGATTAATCTAGGTGCCTGTGTGACTAGATTATACACCCTGTATATTTTATAGAGATTCTATGATGGTATTGCTCGGTGGTGAAGGGTTTTTGAAGCGCGCGTGGCCTAGGCGAATCGAGTGATTGGAATCAATCACTTCTTTAAGCAACAATAGGCGCGGTCAGGTACGGGATGGGTGAGCGTCCCGTGACTACCGCTAGTGGCCATGTCAGAGGCCTTATGGGCGGCTTGATAACTTCTGACAGAAAGGCCCGCCACTGTCTTACAATCCTTCACCAACCCGGACTTGGCCCCCGTGGTGGAGTGTGGCCTAACCTTCCTACTATGCAGGAAGAGACCCGTGCCCCAGCAGTGGGGACAATAAGGGTTGATAGCGATAACGATTAACGAAGGGTTTTTAAAGGATTGCAGTAATTGCAGTACTTTGTCTATGAAAATATGACACCAGTCCCCCTGTTCCCCAATGTTATCTGGTCACCTCTTAATTGGCTTGAATAAAATACTAACTAAAACAAGTAATACTATGTCCGCCTAGTGCACAACACATATATTTGGTGCAATATTTGTCTTGAATAATTACAATATTCGTAATAATACTCGTATAGCGGAACGGTGGTAGCGCAGGGGTAGAACGTCTGCTTCTTAATCGGGTAGTTGTGGGTTTGAATCCTGGCACGCACCACAGTTTTCTGTTTTCTAAGTTATGTAGGTACACTTGGAAAGTTATAGTAACAATTTCACTCGGTGAATGTGAAGGAAAACATCGTGAGGAAACCTGAGTGCTGAGATGTTTAAAAATCTCAGCGCTTCAAATTGCAAATCTGAGCGTTTTAATGAAACTCTTATACTCTCTCTTTCTGAGAGAAGGCCAGAGCCCTGCACTGAGACATATAAAAAAAAAGATAATAATAATAAAATATAAACCAATCATATTAACATGACAGGCGTAGACGCGACTGTAGTCTACATCTGAGTAAGACGGTAGAGTGCCAGTTTTAGGTCTTAAAAATATAATTTAAGAAAGAATTTACATTCCATTCATTTGACTGATAAAAATAGGACTATAATAGGCTAAAAAGAGTCACAAGACTGTAAGCGTAGATAAAAACAGAGTCTACACTAGTCATTTTATGACTCTTGTGACAAAACTACAAATAAGTAAATCCTGTCTTGACCAAGGTTAGGGTTGAAAATAACACGTACATTTGTATTACATTTTTTTACTGACGAGGTTGGCCTCTGCATCTACGTAATGAGATCGGCGTCCGGTGGTATCTTTACTCACTCTAGATGCGTGAAATGACCACTCGGATGCTGCAGGGCACTGACGAGGTTATACAAATAAGAAATATACTTACTTATGTAAAGGCATCGGAAAACATGTACACAAAACCTATCTATCTATCACCTCCAGCGCCGTAGGTACTGATGGCATGAGCCGTAAAATGATTATGACTATAATTTATGTCATCACCCCCGTTGTCACAAACATCCTAAGCCAGATTGTTTTTTTCCTACAGCCTGGAAGGAAGCACAGATTACTCCTCTACCCAAAAAGCCTTATCCTACCACATTCTCTGATTTTCGCCCTATTTCGATTCTCCCTTTTCTCTCAAAAGGCCTTGAGCGCCTAATCCATCATCAACTAAGTATCTTCCTAAACAAAAACAGTCTCCTTAATCCCTCTGGCTTCCGACCAGGGCACAGCACGGTTACGGCGCTAGTAAAAATTACAGATGACATCATTAGGTTAGGGATGGAGAATGGCCAAGTCAAGAAAGGCCAATGCATTCAACACAGTGGACTTTGATATCTTGCTGGCCATGCTGTGCTCGCTTAACATATCTCCTAAGGTGATTGACTGGTTTCGTAGTTACTTGTGTGGGCGCCGGCAACGAATACGTATCGATGAATCCTTCTCTGCTTGGTCTGATACCACTGCCGGTGTTCCACAAGGTGGCGTGTTGTCTCCTCTTCTCTTTGCCATCTTCATTAATAGTATTTCTAAAAGCCTTTCTTCTTCCTACCACCTTTATGCAGATGATCTCCAGATTTACGCGCATACTCCCGTATATAGTCTGCCCTTGGCGATTGCGTCTATCAATGCTGATCTACATCATATTTTAGACTGGAGGACGTCTCATGGCTTGAAGGTCAATCCCTCCAAGACACAGGCAATTGTTATCGGCAGTCCTAGGATGATATCGAGGGTCAAGTGGGATCAGCTTCCACGTGTGCAGTTTGGCGGTATAATAATTCCTTTCAGTGAGAAGGTTAAGAACCTGGGGATTATTTATCGATAGGTGTTTGTCTTGATCACCACAGCTGGCGGAAGTGAGTCGGAAAATATTAGCTTCGGCAGACTCTCTGAGAAGGTTACGGAATTTCCTGCCCACTGTGACCAAAGTTGCACTTGCGCAATCTCTCTTGCTTCCTATCCTCGAGTACGCTGATACGAGCTATCTTGATTTGACCGAAGAGCAACTGAATAAACTTGAGCGCCTCCAAAACTTTGCTATTAGGTTTATATTTAGCTTACGCAAATATGACCAATTTAAATTCAAATTCAAATCATTTTATTTCAACGTAAAGAATTTACATTCTGTTTGCTGAATGTCAATGTACAATGTAAAATGTAAGCCGCCGCCTTCTGGCCATATTGTAGTGGAGAAAAAGGCAGCGGAAAAAAAACTCCACTCTGACCATTTTTTCTCATCTTGGTTTTCATTTGGCATATGTAAACCTAATAAGATAACATGATTGCCATTAACAACCCTAAATGCCAAAGCATTTGTCAAATGTCTCACAATAATAGGGGCAAACATAAGTGCTGCGGCCAGACACACGAACAGCACTCGTTCACGAGCATAATGCAGTGCTCAGCCATCATCAGTCTCAACCATTTTGGAGGGAGATAGATGACCCGCACACCACGCTATGACCATGTCTCCGAGTATCGCACTAAGCTCAAGTGGCTCCCTATCCGTCTTCGTAGGAATGCCCACATCATTTCTCTTCTTTACTCAGTACTGTTCAATCCCGCCACCCCTTTATATCTTAAAGAGCGCTTTATCTACCTCAGTGATTCATCCATGACACAGCCGGGCCCTTCGGACTGACCAGAACCTGATGCTGAAGATTCCGAGTCATTCAACGAGGTTCTTCAGCAACTCATTTGCTGTTAGGGCCGCCCGGCTGTAGAATGATCTGTCGGTTTCAATAAGGCGCTCTGCTTCCCCAGCTATCTTTAAAAATAATTAAGGTTTATGATTTGTATCTAATTTTTTTTTTATCTGATTTTGTTATTGTTTTTCTTAATGTAGGTATGTCTTTCTTTTTATCCTCTTGCGGAACTTTATTGTAAATAATGTAAGTTTATAATAAATTGTTTTATGTATTATATTTTATGATTTATGTAAGTATATTATTTTTAAGTATAAGTATGTATATCAATGTTCATATTTGCACCAACTACTGTCACGTTGTGTGTTTTCTCCAATGCCTTGAACGGCTTAGGTTTCGATTTACTCTGGTAGCCCCATAGAATTTTGTAGGCTGACATCTCTTCTTTAGGTAAGTTTTGATGAGAGGCCGCCTGAGATTGGTTGTTGCATTGTTTGGGTTGCCATAGGAAATCTAGTTACCCCACTTCAGGAAAATATAGTAACTTCAGGTATTGATGAATATCATTTATTTAATTAAATGATAGAAAAATAATAACATAATAAACAAAGACTAAATACAGCTAGTAATGAAAAAAAATATAAGTAAATGTTATTCACACAATATGGAAATTTTGGAATATTGTTTTCGGAGATAATGATTTTCAGATTATGGCCACCCAAGCATAACATTGAGAGTTGTGACATGAATGGCTGCTTGTATAAATTGGGCTAAATTTGTAGCTTGAAGCATCTGGTGATTGACGGAGGTCTGGTCCTCCATTGTGAGCAGACTTGGCTCAGATGGCGTCGAAGCAGCCCATTTAAATCATATTTGGTAGGAGCAGGGACCCTGTAAGTAAATACTTATATGGAAAGCTGTGTGTAGCATCTTGTACAATTCAGGTTAGGTCATCTCTCATATTCGTGGCTATTTTCAGGAAATATCAGACCCATGCTAAGGGGTAAAGGAGGGATTACCAGCGTTGAGACAATCCTTAGTTGCTGAATGTCTTCGGTAAGATTTATCCTGATTTAATAATTGCCTGCCACATGCTTAAGCCATTTGAAATCTTCTAATAGAAGCAATTTTCTTCCTTTCAGCTGGATAGGGTTTATTTGTTTATTTATTTATTCGTTTTTTATAGCTTTTAGTGTTTTAACTTTTGGAGATTTCGTTTGGGGCAGTGTTCCTGTCGAAAAACAGCTGCTATTTTTGGCTGCCGGATTGACTTCACCTCAAGTGAATAAACGTTAGGTAATAAAGATTGTGCTTAATACTAACCGTTTTCTTTCATCCCCTTATATTAAGGCCCTGATAGCTCAAAGCTTCCAGACAATCTTTAGATTTTTGGTGGCTCCGGCCACATTTTCAGTCTTAACATTTCTGTTCTGTCGACTGCTGTTTCCTCACTACCGGGCAGGAAGTAGTTTTGTCGCACTACCTGTCTCACTTTTCCTTCAGCAACTCTCCATCGTGGGTTGCCTGGAAGAAATTGCTCTAAGCAATAAGGCCGACAATTGTATCTTTGTAATTATGTTTTGTTTGTTTTTTCCTGGTGTACAATAAAGAATATTCTTATCTTATCTTAAAACCTTATCAAGTATCTTGGTCAAGCATCAAGGTATCTTAAAGCGTAACCGTTCATTTGTAACAATAAATCCCAAATAAAAGGCGCTGGCCCATATCTAAACATTGCCGTAACGTCGCCCCCCATCATTTCAGGCGCGTTTTCCGAAATAAGCTCATTTATTACCGCGCCGCGCAGAACAAAAACAAAAAATTTGAATAAGGAGGGCATTATTTATCACTCGCCCCAATGAACGCTGTTAATGTGATTTTTTAATAAAAAAAAACGCAAGCGGCCAAACGAGCTCCATGTATCATCGGTTTTTTCGCCCGTGATTGTCCTCCCGCGAAAAAATCTTTTTTTTTTCATTATTTATTTATCTCCTACCTACTCCGCGAAAATTAATTACACCGTAAATTATGTTTTTTGAGCACACTCTCCGCTTGAATTTAAAATAGTTCGCGGGCGCCGTAATCTTTATTTATTCGGACGTAATTAACGGCTTTTTTTTCACACGATTGTCATGAAATAGTGGCCAGTATTTCATTTTACTGCCAACATCATCGTAGCTACGTATAAGCAACGTTTTTATTGTTTCCTTACCACAAACAAAATAAAAATAAAATACCTCGCCATCCAGCCAGTCAAATCACACGGCAACCCTACCCTAGCCTAATTAAAAAATTAAAACAAAAAAGCGCGCCCTTGCAACTCGCATTGTCACGTTCCATATTCGCGCGATAATTACACGTCATTCTTTTTTCAAAAAGTTTAGCCGATGATGCTCCGTCGTAGATGGTAACAGAATCGGATTATCGAAGAGATTAGTGCGATTATTCTCTCTGAGATAAAAAAGTTAGAATCCTATAACAGTGTTGGTATCATATTGGGTTATACAGCTGTAATGTAAGCTCTTTCCCTAGGTTATGTTCATACTCTAATTCATCCATACTCTAATCGAACCAAATCGACGCACTGAATTTATCACCAAAGTGGAACGCATCGAATTATCACCTCAAAAAATCTTCGATACTTCGATGATACTTCGTTTGATACTTCCGCCAAGTAGAAAAAGTGTCATAATGATGTACAATATATGATCGGATCAACCACACCGTTATATCGAAAAGTGATGTCTCGCTATCAAAGCTAGATGAAACTACCTAAAAAAACGGACTGGAGAAGTATTTCCTTCTCACTTTTACGATAATAATAATAATAATAATAATAATTAATAGTTTATTAAACAAATAATCGAAATTAGACCTGATAAATGTAGGACTAAATACTTATAAGGGACTGTCCCTCTCTTATACTAACAGTGCAACCAAATTACAATAAAGCTCTGTAACTAGCTCATAATCACTTACTGCACTTACTAACACAGCTATAGGAACCATTATTTCGTACATTGTTAGAAAATTATGAACAACATATGCTTTTTTATGTAGCATATAAACGCCCCACTGCAGGGCACAGGCCTTCTCTCAGAACGAGACAGTATGGGCTTATTGACCAAGCGTGTCCACCGCGGATTGGAAATTTCAAACGCTGAGGTATTTGAGCACCCCCGTACATAACTTAGAAAACAAAGTCATAGGTCATGCCCACACTGGGGAATCGAACCTGGGTGGCTCGCTTCCGAGTCCATCGACCTACCCTTTAGGCTACCGCCACTCGAACAGATGCATTAAATAAATCTTTTATTATAATGTTCATTATTTACCAGCTTGAACTTCTGTCGCACGGACCTGCGACGCGGATGACGCGCACAATTAAAGCTGTGCACAGGCAAGAGAAGAAGCGACGTAAAGCCGCGCACACAATGTGTCCTTGCCGGCCGCCCCGGGCAGCTGGATTAAGGCTCGGCCTATAAGCGTCCGGAATCAAAAGCTGACCTTTCACACATGGATTTTCAAAGTGTGTTTAACTCTGAGTTTATAAACTTAGATGAATGAGACAAAAATATGTGTACTGCTGTAATGCAACAGTCAAATGGGCAAAAACATAAACTCAGATAAGAAGCTAAAAACACCAACCATGCCGGGACTCGCACCCGCAGCCTCTGGCTAACCGTGCCAGCGCTCTCCCAACTGAGCCAATGGGTGACTCACCGGCATCAGTGAAATTTCGAACCGGTGAGTCGCCCATTGGCTCAGTTGAGAGAGCGCTGGCACGGTTATTCAGAGCTCGCGGGTTCGAGTCCCGGAATGGGTGGATTTTTTTAGCCTCTTAATAGGTTTTTAGAATTGTCCTTAGGACGGGTTAGTGCATTAAAAAGAATTATAACTTTTTTCAATATCGATCGAAATCAACCTTTGTATACCCCCACGCCTGGAGCACGGGTCTCTTCCTGCATCGCGGGATGGTTAAGCCATACTCCCCCACGGAGGCCAAGCCCGGGTTGGAGGAGGATTGTAAGGCAGTGGCGGGCTTTACTATCAGAAGTTATCAAGTAGCTCATAAGGCCTTTAACATTACGTAGCGACTGCCATTACATGACAGCCGGCACCTACGGCTTAACGTACCTTACGAAGCACCGAAATACTTAGAAATAATGCCACTAGCGGTAGTCATGGGACGGTCACGCATTCTGTACCTGACCGTGCCTATTGTTGCTTAACTCAGGTGATTGATTCCAACCACTCGGTTCGGCTAGGCCACGAGCGCTTCTATCTTCTATTCCACAAAATACGATTTATAACAATACTATTTTTTTCAGAGCCCGGAACGATGAAATTTCACCTCTTCCGGAAACTTATAGCCCAACCCTAAACAGGCGATTTACACTTGACACTACACTAGCGTTCGCCTGCTAGGGGGCGCATATTCGCTTTTGTTTACTAGATTGTTGAGACGATGATGATCTTTCCGTAGTGCGGTATCTCAGGTTATGGGTTTATTTGCTGTTAAGTAATGATATAAGCCCTTTGTTTGTCCCCACTGCACGGACACGTGTCTCTTCTTGCATTGTAGAAAGGCTAGGCCATACTCCAACACTTGGACCACTCCCGGGCTGGTGGAGGATTGTAAGACAGTGGCGGGCCTTACTGCCAGAAGTTAGTAAGCCTGTTAAGTATATATTGTTTAATTCCCGGATATAGACTTCCGTCTTAAGCAAAAGTGTGCGGAAAGGTAATGTGGTGTATATAAAGAAAATTAAAACTAAAAAGGTGTCGTTGGTAGCCGTTAAGTTAGGCAAGTAATTGTAATAATAATTGTATGTAAATATTTGCATGTATATACCTATGTTTTTCTCTGAAACAGTTGTTTTATTGCTTGTTTATGTTTATATCACAATTGTATCGTGTATTGCGCCTCTTATTTATGATATTGTGATTATCTATCTGTGGGAAATGCTGAGGATTTGGCAAAGTGTACTTGTTAATTCTAATATTTTTTATGTTATAAGTTGGTCAATTCTGTTTTTTCTCCTGGACTCTCTCTTGAATAAATAAAATAAAGTAAATAAACAAAGTAAACAAATAAGGAAGAGACCCGGGCCCCAGCAGTGGGGACATACAAGGGTTGATAACAAAAAAAAACAAATAAACAAACAATAATTAAACAAAACAAAGCAGATCAGACACGCAGACGTCATACGCATACTTATGGTCCCGTTTGCACCCTACGAATGGGGAACCCTAAAATGCATTCCGTTGTTAGGAACTAAACCTACTGGTCCACTTAAACACTGAAAACGGGAACTAGTTTACACTAATTGCATCGCCTCGGGCCATTTCTTTTGCCCGGTTTCTTTGCGAAATTAGAACAAAGACGAACGAGTGGCACGCTCTTTTTAAATTCAGAAGTAACAGTGTGCATCATGCTTAAGGTTGCAACAATGACTTTTCCTCTTGAAAAAATGCTTTGCTTCTTACAAGCTGACTAAGACAACTAGGCACCTACCACCTTACTTGGATGAAGTTTGCCTCTCTATGTTTTCTTTGCTGTGTGGTGTCGGCCTAGAGAATAGCACCAACCCAAATTCTTCCCGCGGGTGTCGTAAAAGGCGACTAAGGGACTCAAACCGGAGGTGAGCAGCGCCCCTGCAGTACAATTCCACCAAACTGCGATCCCAACCCGCATGCCCAGCGTGGGGATTATGGGCATTATCCCCTAATGATGGCACAACCTTGCGCTCATTAGGGGAGGGCTATGTCCAGCAGTGGACTAATATAGCCTGAAGAAGAAGAAGATGTTTTCTTTTCCTAGTTTTTAGCAGCTTCAAACGGTGTGCAAAGAATTTTTGTATAAACGTCCCACTGCTGTGCATAGGCTTTCTATAATAGAGAGAGTAAGAGTATGTGCTCAATTGCCACGCGTGCCCACCGCGGATTGGCTATTACAAGCACAGATACTTGAACACCTCAGATAATGAAGTTTTCTCACGGAGTTTTCCTTCACAGTTTGCGAGTGGTATTGCTACTAAAATTTCACTAAAGTGCATAACTTAGGAAACAAAGTCATTGGTACATCCGGGAATCGAACCTGGGTCTCTCAATTCAGATTCGAGTTCGTTGTCCTACCCACTGGGCTAGCCCCGCTCTTATATTATAGACGACCTTTGTGGCGTAGCGGTAGCGCGTCTGCCTATCATGCAAGAGTTTCAAGAGGACAAAAAAAAGAAGCCAAGGTCTTGGATGTTTACATGTTTGTGATGTCGTTATTTCTGGTTCCCACGACACAGGGTATCCTAGTGTGGGGCCAGAAGCAATGTACGTGAAAAAAAAGTTATCTTTCTCCAAGTTTTCAAAATAAGTAAGTATTTGCGTAATTGCCACATTGCGCCCATTAAAAACAAAACCCTACCGAAATCTCGTTGTCACAACCTAAAACCGTAATTTAACTTCACACAATTATGTTGATTTCACATTTCCCCCTTAATCGCCAACTTATTTGAGGAGTTTTTGCTAATTTCCACTTTCTGGTCGCGGAACGATTTGTTCGAATTGAAGCACCGTTTACGTAGGTGTTTACATTCTGCTCGCGCTGCTTTGTAGCATCTCCACCTAATTCACTTTTCCAAACCTTAGTAGCTTTATATTTATCCAATCCTCAATAAACGCAAACTGCTATCTCTTTTTACTTGTTACTAACTATTTTCTACACAGAACGTCATCGACATTTGTTTGTCCTTGTACATATTTTTTTGGCTAAAATAAGTTAAAATAGAATAATATTAATGTGAATCTTTAAAATTGGTAATTGAAAAAAAATACAGGGCGTCCGAAAGTCATGGACTACGGCAGTTTCATGTATGTTTTTAATTTGATTAAAATGATTAATTTCACGCTGTTCCTTTCTTTTAAAATACTATGTTACTTAAAAAGAGTTATTATTTTTTGGCCATTATTTCGATTGGCATCATAAAAGTAGGGGTGGTTTTTTTTTTAAATTTAAGTCGGCTCGATTCCCAGACAAGGCAAGTAATTTTTAGAAAATCTTTGAATGCAGAATTACTAAATTTCAAAAATAACATAAAGTCTTCTTTTAGCAAAATACCCTATCTACGATATTTAAGGTACTTTTCCTTCATGGTCCATAACTTTGGGACGCCCTGTATACATAAAAAATGATGAGTTGATGACTGTTGACCAAAACACCGCCTTTTTCATAACGAGTCAGCTCAGCTAATAAAAATAAGATTGACAAATAACACTACACTTTTATATAAGGTAAAAAGATCTATAAATTACTTTCTTGGAACAATTCCCCATCAGCTACAAAGATGCCTGATTTTTAGCTTTATCTTCAACTTTATCTTTTTTACCTCCACTAATCTAAAAAGTAATAATATATTTCAATTATTATTTTTAGGTAAACCACGATACTGTAATTGCCATTTTGTTGTTAACTGTTGTTGTTACCTATTTACTTAATTTTGCGCAATGTCCTCTAAGCTTGTGCCTGCCCACTTCATTTGTATTGTAAATAATGTAAACGCGACATTAGTGTCAAGTAGAGTCAAACAGGACAAAAGGGGTCGAACCCTCTCTTGTTATAGAAGAATTTTCGGCTGGATATTGCATATAAATGCAATTATCTTAGAATCATCGACGAAGTTTCGAAAAGGAGAGAATGTAACACAATAAATGTCTATTTAGAGTAAAGTTTTTTTTTCTCTTTTTGTTCTTTATTTGTTGAAATCACCAAACTAAGGGCGCGTATACTCCTTCTATCTTGAATTATGTATTAAGCTATTGACGTTTATGATTCCTTCCTCAACCCTTGTGCGGTACAGTGGATGATGTGACTCATTTGTTGGTGGAATGTGGCCGGAACGCTCAGAAAAGACAGGTTTTAGTTCAAGAATTTAATGTAAATATCTTAGATGTGGGAGCTTATCAGAGCATATTAGCAGAACCGCAGTCAAGTGGAGCCAGATTTATTTATTTTTTTAGTTTTAAGGTCGATTAGTTGATTAGACAATAAGTATAGGGTACGATGGGGCTGACATGGTCCCACCAGGACAAAAGTCCCGAAATAAATAAAGATAAAAAAAAACCCTCTTGGAGTTTGACTTTTATTTTCCACACTTGACTTTCAACTATTTCCTTTTCCCAGCACCGCTAAAAAAACAGCTGATTCCGGCTCTCTTCTGACAACAAAACTTTCCGTTAACAGCGAAAAAATGTGCTGATGACGGAATCATACAATGTGTTGAGTCAGGAATACAATGTTATGTGGGTTGTGTGCAACGCCACAGTTGATTAAGCACTCTCCGAACCCCACAGAACTATCCAGAGCGTCTCCCCGAGGCCAAACGCTCCCCCGCTAGATCATTTATAATGCCAAAATGTTTTAATTAAGATGCTGTAAAATGTAATTTACATGCAAATTCAGTTTATGTTAATGCGCACGGTGTATATCTGTTTGGGTGCGTGCTCGCTATCTAATTTCGCGACAGTGTAGCGTCATTATCTGTGCTCTAATGAGAAATCTGGCGACGGTCGGGTTTGCATAAATTTTGAGTTGCTCTGCTTTTGGCACCATCGGCGCTGTTTACGAGTGCGGTATGTTTAACCAACTTACTTAACCAACCAACAAACGTAGGGGGTTATCAATTCGACAAGTATATTACTTTATTTTACTATGTTCTAGCATAACTTTGTCAAATCTTAACTAATTTGGATATTGCTTTTTATTCAAATAGACACAGTGAGCTATTATTCCTAATTTAAGTTGGTGAAGATCTGATGAAGACTCTTAGAGAGAGAGAGAGAGAACACTTTATTGTACATAAAAATGGAAATTACACAGATATTTCTTAACCTAAGAGTACAGACGGCGGCCTTATCACTAAAAGTGATCTCTTCCTTATCACTAAAAGTGATTTCTTCTTAGATATGGAGAACGGAATTCTTCAATGCAACAGCAACAAATAAAGCCTAATGAGGCCCGTCCATTTTTAGTATGCATTATGTCTCATAAAATATGGCGTAAAATTTGTTCCAAGGTAATTTGGTGAGTTTCTAATGATGGAAATTGAGAATTACAAATGTTAAGGGATTTTTTTTTTTTATTATTGATGTTAAAAAGATTCTGTTCATCAAATAATACTTATGCACCGCCTCCAAAAACATTTTGTTCATCAAATACCTAATACTTTTGCACCGACTATAAAATATTCTTCTACAATAGCTAAATATAAACAAATTTCGAATTTCAAGGTCATATTTGTTTTAATTACTTCTGCGTTTAAAAACCTATTTAGAGGCTAAAAATTTCACCCATGCCGGGATTCGAACCCGCAACCTCTGGCTATCCGTACCAGCGCTCTACCAATTGAGCTTCTGCGTTTTCAGTGTCTCAGTGTACAGAAGTCGGTTTTTATTTTTTATTTTATAAAACCTATTCCGCCCATTCGTCCTGTATTATTATTAAGTTGGCCCGGTGTACTTCGTATCACCTATCCTATAGATATTAAAACTATCTCTTCGCGTTCTATCCTTTTTTCTTCCCTCCCCCCTTACTCTCTATCTGAGAGAAGGCCTGTGCCCTGCATTGGGACGTTTAAAGGCTATATGAAAATACTGTAATACAACACCAAATGTGCAAATGTCACCCACAAATCGCTTTACTACGAACCACTTACGATATCGACTCTTCCTGCAGCGCAGGAAGGTTAGGCCATACTCCACCACGCGGACCAAGTCTGGTTTGGTGGTGGATTGTAATACAGTGGCGTGCCTTACTGTCAGAAGTTATCAAGCCGCCCATAAAGCCTCTGCCATGGCCTAACTACTGTCAGAGCCAGCATCAACGGCTTAACGTGCCTTGGGATGCACCGAAGCAGTCGAAAAAATGCGACTAGCGGTAGTCACGGGACGGTCAACCATCCAGCACCTAACCACGCCTGTTGTCACTTAACTCAAGTGATTGATTATATTATTTTTTTAATGCACTAACCCGTGCTAAAGACAATTTCAAAAACCTATTTAGAGGCTAATAATTCCACCCATGCCGGGATACGAACCCGCGACCTCTGGCACGGATAGCCAGAGGGCACGGGCTCGAATCCCGGCATGGGTGGAATTTTCAGCCTCTAAATAGGTTTTCAAGCGATTGATTCCAATGACTCGGTTTGACTAGGCTACGAGGGCGCTTCGTACGAAACACTTATAATGAGACAACTGTTTTAATTTCAAACAAAGTGACTAACGAAAAAACCAAAGGGTTACTTAATTGCTGGAACACTCAAAGTTTAATTACGAATTTCTGACGTCAACGCCTTTTTTCCCCAATAGAATAATTATCCGTAATTTTGCCCCAGTTACTACAGTATGAAATGATAGAGTACCTAGTCGTCCTTCTTTAATAAATTAATTAATCAGACACCATTCAAACCGAAACACAAAAGAAAAATCTACCAGAAGATGCCACTATCTTAATCTATTCACGCAAAAATATCCACTTCACTCTTTAGTCTATAAGTCGATTTCTAGTATATTTACGACTCTATATTATTTAGCCAAACATAATCCTTATGGTGATGCCTTTCAATCGTTCAGATAATGCTACAGGCTTTTTGTCTCTTTTGTAGCCGGTTCGATTCCCGGTTCAAGCGTATAATTATTTAAACATCTATCTAAGTACTATTTTTATTTTTTATGCACTAACCCGTGCTAAATAGGTTTTTAAAATCTATGTAAGTAGTTTTTTGAAGTAAAGTAAATTAAAAGTTATTTACTTCGAAAAAGGTGATTGGCAACATAAAATGTCTTTATAGCCCCACGTATATCCTGTATTTAAATTAAATAATGTGTTTTTAAGTAAAATGTTCCATCTATATTGTTCAAGGTTTGGCTTAGTCGTGGGACGCCCTGTATAGAAACTGGCATACATATTTTGATATACAGATGAACCGGGTCTACTGACACTGGCATTCAGATGAGCCGCGCCTATGGATACTGCCGTACAGATGAACGAAACTTGCCGGCACATATAAAAAGCATACATAAAAATATTTTTTTATTATTTATTTGGTACATTAGCAATATATAAATTATACATTACAACTAGGTATGGCACAACACGGAAAGTTCTGATGTATATTTCATTATAAACTAGGAACAATCACTTAAAAACCATATACATGCAAGACAAAGCATTCAGGAAGACCTACTCCAGGGCATATGAAAAAGAACACTTAAGACCGAAAAGCTATTTTATTACATTCTGCCTGAATTCTATAGTACACTCTGCGTTACTTTAAGATTAATCACTCGAGTAATCCTTCTGATCGACATATTTTGTGACGGTGGTGTCAAGTTGTAATTAAAGAATTTAATTAAATAATTATAGAGAGACCCCTAGCTCTACATTTAGCGACATCAGTGAAAATTATCGCTTATCTAGATTAGAATTGATTATTTTATTTTACGTAGTGCTTATTGAGCTTTATTTTACGTCTTATTTATGTAGCCAATAAACGTCCCACTGTAGGGCACGGGCCTTCTCCCAGGAAGAGAGAGAGTAAGGGCTTAATTACCATGTGTGCCCACCGCGGATTAACAATTTCAAGCACTGAGATATTTGAATACCTCAGACACTCTGTTTTTCTCGCGATTCTTCCTTCACAGTTAACGTGTGATACTACTATTATGAAGCGCTCGTGGCCTAGTCAAACCGAGTGATTGCAGTCAACCACTTGAGTTAAGACAAACAGGCGCGGTTAGGTGCACGATGGGTGACTGTCGCGTAACTACTGCTAGGGGTACTTTTCCGAGCGCTTCCGAGCTTGGCAAGGCACGATAAGCCGTTGATGCCGGCTGTCATGTTATTGCAGTCGTTAAGTCATGTTAGAGGCCTTACGGGCGGCTTGATAACTTCTGACAGTAAGGTTCGCTACTGTCTTACAATCCTCCGCCAACCTGGACTTGGCCTCCGTGGTGGAGTATGGCCTAACCTTCCTGTGATGCAGGAAGAGACCCGTGCCCCAGCAGTGAGGACAGGGGTTAATAACGTAACGTAAACTACCTGTAACTTCACAAATGTACATGAATATAAAGCCATTGTTACATGCCCACACTGGGAATCAAACTTGGGTCTCTCGCTTCCTAGTCCATTGTTCTACCTAGTGGGCTGCTGCAACTCGTTACGCTCGCTACCTTGTACATTTCGTATTAGTTAGATTGGAATTCACTAACACTTTTTTTCCGGAAGAGTCCGACCAGGGTTCGCTCTGATCCGGAACCAAGTTAATATGTTCAGTACTTTCGAAAGTTTTACTTCATACATACATAAACTCATTCCTGTGTCCCGGAGGGGTATGCAGAGAACAAAGTCTGCCACTTGCTACAAACCTGATAGATCTCCGCTTCATAAACATTCCCAGGGCTCACATACTTCAACCAAATAGGGGATGTATTAGCAAAGAGCAACTTAAAAATTTGCCGAAAGCAGCGTGCGTGCGTGCAACGACCCTGTATGTCGCCACTGGTGGGGCACGGGTCTCTTCCTGCATTGCAGGAAGGTTAGGCCATACTCCACCACGGTAAGGTCCGGGTTGGTGGAGGTTTGTAAGACAGTGGCGGGCCTTACTGTCAGAAATTATCAAGCCGCCCATAAGGCCTCAACGACTAATGAATGTTGGAAATAGCAGTAAACAGCACAATCATTTGTCCTGATTCCAAACTAGGATACCTTATATTGTGCTTACAAGGCAAGCCATCACAAGGATGGAAATACACCCAGACCAAGCAACTTATACAAATCAGTTAATACGGCCTCCAGTGGGAATCTAACCCACCTCTGTTTTTGTAATCAAGTATTTTAAGCGCTTGACCGCGCGAATTCTGAGATAATTCGAGCTAAATCTTAGTCAGTATGTAATTCATACCATTATGAGAGATTTTCAGTAATAGGCTTTTCTTATCTTTTAAATATAACCACCATTTTACTGACCACCAATACTGACAGTTTGAGGACAAGTAATTTTGTTATTTGAAGACTTGCTTTAACCCGCGGCTCAGCCCGTGTTAGATATTTACTCACGGGAACGCATTACCCGGATAGCAATTATCCTATGTCTCAATTCAGTCCTTTGTCTATCTGTGAATTCGTTTAGCCGTTACTGCGTGATTTAATAAGAAATATCCGAACAAAATATTGTTCGAGAAATATTGATTTTCGTAAGCACTAGAGCTGTAATATTGTTGATGTTTTATATGTTTTCCGTCTGTTAAATAAACTTTTTCCTATTCTAAAGCATCATCACAAACAAAAACATACTTTTAATGTATAATGTTTAATTTTGATACAAATTATGTATAATTTTAATAATAATTATCATAATATGTAAGCTGCTTTTGGGTTGCAGTCTAGTCCAAGACCGACTGATTATATTTTTATACACCTCTGGGGTTGTCACTCGTAAGTTTACCTTTTAAAAAATAAATACAAACAAACTTTCACATTTATAATATTAGTAGGATAACAGCGTGAAACAAATGTGCTCCGGCTTGCACATTCTACCGCGCTAGTCCTTCGTGGCTCCCACTCAATCGGAAGCGAGCGGGCTTCGACCAAAGACATTCATTAGTAAGACTCGGAACACAATTCGGCTAATTTATTCCAATAAAAAGGAATAACACCCCTTCCCTTCCCTTCCCTTCCCGCGGCTCGTAGCTGTTGATATGAGGAAGTGGTATGGTGGTATTCTGGCGACCACGATTCGGTAATAAAATAAAGTCACATCAATTAATATACCATAAGTGTAAGTAATCGCTTGTAGCTCCGCTTGCATGAGTGATTTTAATAGATCACGAAGGTTAAGCAACATAGGGCGCGCTCAGTTGACGGATGGGTGACCGTCTATGAGTAACGCTAGTGGCATTTTTCGGATTGGTTCCGTGATTTGCAAGGCACGTTAAGCTATTGGTGCCGGCTGCCGTCAATAGATGGCATTCGTTAGGGCAAGTCAGAGACTTTAGGGCTGCTTGAAAACTACTGACAGCATTGAATTTGAAATTCAATGCTGACAGTAAGACCAGCCTTAGTCTTGCAAGCCTCCACCAATCCGGACTTGGCCCCCGTGGTGGAGTACGGCCTACCTTCCTAAAGGAAGAGACCCGTGCCCCTCGGTGGGTACATAATGGGTACGTAGATGATGATGAAGTGTATACATAGTTAGAATATTTTCGGGGCTTAATCGCGTAGTAATTTATTGCTATTTTTAACGTCGTCAACGTTTCGACGACGTTATAGGCATCGTGGTCACAAGAAGACTGATGGCTGGCACCCGTTCGCATCTTCGGCTGATGAGGTTTCAGACTACCCAAATTACCCAAAATTATAAATACTACAAAATAAAATATTTTAAAATATGATGAAGTGTATGTAAAGACGACTAGAAAACAACTGACTACGCAATCTACAATAATGTTCTAATACGTCTAATGCTAGTCATGTAAAGCGGTTATAGCCCAGTGAGTAGAACATTGACTCGAAAGCAAGAGACCGTAGTTCGATTCCCAAAGCGGGCGGTTAATGATATGTTTCATAAGTTATGTACGTTTGTGAAGTAGGTACAACTTATACTATTTTTATTTTAATGCACTAACCCGTGCTAAGGAACAAATTTAAAAACCTATTTAGAGGCTAAAAATTTCACCCATGCCGGGATTCGAACCCGCAACCTCTGGCTATCCGTGCCAGCGCTCTACCAATTGAGCAATTGAGTAGGTACAACTTCACAAATGTTTAAACTGTACCGTAGCAATATGTCCCTGCTAACTGCTGGGGCACGGGTCTCTTCCTGCATTGCAGGAAGATTAGGCCATACGCGACCACGGGGTCCAAGTCTGGGTTGGTGGAGGTTTGTAAGACAGTGGCGGGCCTTACTGTCAAAAGTTGTTAAGCCGCCCATAAGGCCTCTCACATGGCTTAACGAATACCATTACATTACATGACCGGCTTAACGTGCCTTGCGAAGCACGAAAGCGTTCGGAAAAATGCCACTAGCGGTAGTAACGGGAATCGGTTCTAATCACTCGGTTCGACTAGGCCTCGAGCGCTCTACTGTAGCAAAATCACTAGCTAACATATATTTTTTTGTGCAAAGGCGAGCTTAAACAGATAGTATTTATTTCCAGCTAACCTACAATATTAGTCCCTCGCTAGAAGGCACTCCCTTGTTTAATTCACAGTGTAACAATGAAGTTCCAAAAGTTTTCTGGAGTGATTGATAGCAATTGATTGCAGTACAATTAATGAAACAAACTATGTTATCCGTAACATAAATTAACCTCACGCCTGTAGTATTGTGTCGGTCATGTACGAAGTACGATTAAGATACGTTACCATGCAATGAACGAACGGAAACGTTTCCCAGTGATAATCGGACATTCGGTCTATTCGCTCATTGCTCTCGCGGTCGCGGATTGGCTGAATGAATAAATGAACCGGACCGGGTGACCGAATATGGCCGAGAGCGAACGAACGCTGCATGAGAGTGTGGTGATTGAACTGAACGGAGCGAAATTGTTTCGATCGGTCTCCCTTCAGCCGGTCGGTCTTTTCCGAACTTTAGAAGTAGGTCGTATGTCGTTGCAATAAAGATTGTTTTTACTTGTTTCGTTTTTTGTTTCATTCATTGTGTCAATTCTGCTCGTTCGCGCGCTTATCCAAGTAGGTACTTTTGTAAAAGTAATACTGTGTTGTTTTCTTGATGTTAGTTTCTCTAACGAATATAACATAATATTTTCACTGTGTTATTATAGTGAATAATTGGTGAAGGAGATTTTTCTGTTTCGTGCGCTTTGGGACGCTTATTTCTGTGGTAGAGTAATCTTGTTCTGCGAGCTACTTTTTTTCTTTGCAAATAACAAAAGTAGCTTACGAAAATCTAGATGGTAATAATTATTTCATTGTAGGTACGTAGGAAAAAAACTACTCGAACTAAAAATATTTTTTGATTGATTTTTATCATAGTACTTATAATGGTGGCACGGCAACATTAAAAAATATTAATCATAAATTAATGGTCCTGTAAAAATGAAGATATAAAAAAAGCATATTTGATGGCTGAAAGGTCAAAACGTGAACGTTGAGATGGTTCTACTATGAGGTCCTAATAGTACTAATATACCGTACTAGTACATTGTCTCAAATGTAACAGTACGGAGCGATCTTTAAGATGTCCGAGCAGGCCCAATACTACACGCCTGTATGCCAGAGAGGTAGGCAGAGACCAGGGACCTGCCACAATCCAGACAGATCACCTTCGCTTCATCAAATTTCAATAGTCGTTGCACGCCGGTTTCGCGATCTTTTTAACCTGCCCTTTGCTATCCTATCGTACGCATATGCGGTCGTACGTTTACTGCATAGCTTGCCTACGTCAGCCACACTAGAGCACATCAACGAAGCCTGATGGTCCCACAACAGTCGCCGTAGCCGGATCGGCTTGGACGACCTCACATGTTTTCCGTAGAGAGAAAATTTACTTCTATACAAACTGGTCAGCTTACAAAACATGTCATCATACACATTGTATTTTTTCTATAACAATCAACCTTTGCTGTGTGGTTTCGGCCTAGAGAACAGCACCAACCCAATTTCTTCCCACGGGTGTCGTAAAAGGCGACTAAGGGACACAAACCACGGGTGGGCGGCAGAGTCCCCTGCAGTACAATTCCACCAAACTGCGATCCCTAACCCGCATGCCCAGCGTGGGCATTATGGGCATTATCTCCCAATGATGGCACAACCTTGCGCTATGGCGCTCATTAGGGGAGGGATATGTCCAGCAGTGGACTAATATAGCCTGAAGAAGAATGAACCTTTCAAAGAAAGTTACTTGTAGTCTAAGTGCACGGTAGTTAGACCTGAAGTTTCCGCACTCAGCCTCATGCCATTGTAGGTGTGTTAATACTTCAGACACTAGGGTTCCCTCACGATGTTTTCGTTCACTGTTAGCGAGTTATATCGCTACTATAACTTCACATTAATGTACATAACTTTACATTAATATACTTAGTTTAATCAAAATCATTGGTAGGTACATGCCGGGATTCAAACCCACGACCTTCCGATTGAGAAAATAGCGCTCTACCGCTCCGCTACCACCGCTCTTGTGCACGCGTAATTTATAAATATGTTACCCAATCAATTTGCATACCAACATGACGCAGAATAAATGCAACTGAATAAATAAACCTTCTCAAACTTTTACTTTTTCCGGTCCAAGGCCTTTCGATTGGGTCCCAGGCTAAAACAAACTGAATTACTTGCTACTTAGGTGAGTGTCAAGTGTCCCGACCCCCGCTCGTCTCACCCCCGCCGACGCCTGAGGACCACTCACTCTTTCACCTAGAGAGAAGCTCCCGAGATTGCGGGCGAGAGGCATAGAGCTGTAAGCTGGTTTGTTCTGTTTTTGAAATGGAATGTTTTTTATAGCTTCAAATTACTGTCTTTACCAATGCAGTGGTTTGATTTGTAGAAGATTTGTGAGGAGATTTATTTTCTTTTAAATTTAATGGCTTTTAACGTTGTATCTGGTAAGTTATCACGCCAGTCAGTCGTCAGATCATAAATAGTTTATATTCGTCCGACTTTTGGTTGGCCTATCAAGCAATTTAAAATTCTGTTCTCATAACAGAGTTATTATTATTATTATTATTAAATTCTTTATTGTACCTGTAAAGATCGATTGTATCTACTTTGCAAATACCGAGTACCTCATCGGGGCTGCAAGTGATGCAAATTATTTCAGCCAGATGTTACTGCCTGTACGTAATACAGAGAGTATTGTAAAGAGGTTCGAAATTTCACAGATGCCGATAGTCGCCCAGTAGCTCAGTTGGAAGAGCACTGGCACGGTTAGCCAGAGGTCGTTGGTTCGAGTCCCGGTATGGGTGGATTTTTTTTGCCTTGAAGTGGTTTTTTAAAATTGTCCTTAGCACGGGTTATGTAGTGCATTAAAAGGAATATAATCAGGAAAGACAAATCAATTACGCGGAGCTAACCAAACCGTGAGAGTTTCCTCGGGAAGTTTTCCTTCACAGTTAGCATATTGTGGCATTGCTGCACTGCAGATGTACGTCACTTTGAAAATAAAAAAAGCCGTAGGTATAAGCCCTCACTCGAAATCGAAGCTGGGTCTAGCGATGGTAGCTCAGTAAAAAACATTGTCCTCTGCATCTACGTAATGGATGATTTATACGACGTCCAGTAGCATCTTCACTCACACTAGATGGATAAAACATTACCAGTAATTAATGTACTCATATTAAATGTTTAATCTTCTTCTTCTTCAGGCTATATTATGTAGTCCACTGCTGGACATAGCCCTCCCCTAATAAGCGCCATAGCGCCCTGTCTTCAGCTTACCGCATCCAGCATCTGCCGGCAGTTTCTCGCAGATCGTCATCCCACCTGGTCGGAGGGCGACCAACACTACGTTTGCCGAGTCGCGGTCGGCAAATGTTTCATAATTAATCATATTTACGAAAGTTTAAATAAATAATAAATAAATATTCTTGGACATAATATGTCATAATACGAGATCTGTGTAATATTATTACACAGATCTCGTTAGCCCTATACTAAGTGCAACTAAATGACTTATGTTATTGGTGCTACCTCGACGATAGATTTTATACAGTACCAATACCTACAACACCAATACCTACAATAACACCCAAGACCCGAGACAAACTAGAAAAGTTCGTTTCCTAGTTTGACCCGGCCAGGGATTGAACCCGTGACCTTCGGTTTTACAGTCAGCGTGCCAAACGGCTGCACCACCCAGGCCGTCATTGAATGGGCATTGTCACATCCTATTTTTTATTCTATAAATCTAAAATATAGACTAATATAAGAAACTTATTTGAATATTTTCTTAATTTTTGATGTAATAATTTTTTTACTAATTATTTAAAGTTTTGTAACTATAACGTCACCACTGGAATTATGAACTACGATTGAATTTATTAATGATAAAAAAAAAGTTGACATTTGACAAATGTGTGTTGTTGTAGACGATTTTTTTTTTAATATTTGAAGGCAATGGAACTACCGCTTTAGAGCCAATGATGACGTCATTGAAAGAAAAATGAAGTGAACATTATTTTGCGATAAATATTAATAATCTGTTTTTATTTTACCTATTTAAACCCCTAATAGTAATCAGTATCCCTATTCCTCGAAATGGTTTTCACTTTAAGACAGTCGATGCCTCCCTGATCAATGCCCATTCCTTATTCGAAAGTCACCAAGAGCCAACATTGTGAAAGTCAAAATTCTCAGTTAACGCGTTATACCGGGGATTGTTTTAGAGACAAAAGTAGGTGGGCGCGCGCCCGTGGAACGAATAGGCCGGAGCAGCAAAGCTTTTCTCACTCTCTTAAACGCCTCTCGGGAACTGTGTAGTGGAACCGAGCTGATTTGATACTTGATTCCATCGAAAAAGAATCGAATCGTATTTATATACTATTATTTTAATATATATGTTTAGTGTGTGTAATTTATATACTATTATTTTAATACATATATGTGTAAGTATATCATTTATGTGTAAGGTTTTCTTTTTCCTTTTTTTATTTTTTTTGCACGCCTGCCAAGTTTTCGTTATACATCTTGCGGTTGACTGGTAGAAAATGCTTATGGCATTAAGTTCGCCGCATTGTAAAATTTTATGGTGCAATAAAGTATTAATAATAATAATAAAAAGTACGTAGCATAATTCACGCTTTACGACGTAAAGTCGAACTTTTCATGCGTTTAATTTACTCACTAAATTTCATGTAAAATAAATCTATGAATAAATTTAAAATATATAAATTTCATGTTTGTTTAAGCCTGGGTTCAAGCAAAGTTACCGGGTGCTACGAATAAAGGTTAATCAGCTACTGAATGTGAGTCTATAAGGGAGTTAAACTAATTTTAGAGAGAGATATTATATACATGGCCATGTTTAATTTCAAGTTGTATTTCTTAATGATTCGCCATACACATGCATAGTTATATATTAAACGGTTTAATCGCGATTATTTATTAGGTAAAACGTAATTATATTAGTTCCCGACATTGCAGTAGCTGTGATCACGGGTAGACTGAAGTGGCGAGTAAATTATTGTGGGTAGTCACTTTAAGTTTTTTGCAGCGGGCCGACACACAACACACAAAACAAATTGTGTTTTTTTAAGTTCGAGTTACTGCAAAAAACATGGAAAAATCATTGCCTAGCAGGTAGGTTGGCGGAGATGATGTTAGTGTCAGAAAATATGTATAACATGGCGTTTAAAACCAATTTACAAAGTCAGACAGAAGTTCTTATCACAGTAGCATTAGCCAATATTGTTTTCACTATAACTATTCAAAAGCGCACAAAATACTCATCATAATATTTGGAAATGGGAAGACTAGCTTAAATTTATTCGAATATAACTCTAAAATCTAATTAGTAACAGAGATAAACAAAAATGTTTCTTTTACATCTGGCTTTCGCATTTCTATCAGCTTTCTAACTTTTGGCAAACTTTTTTTATCATATTTTCGAGTAAAGTTGGGTGGACGAGTAAATTTCATTGAAGGTGGTTTACATTTTTATATAACCATTTCTTCCATTGCACTTAAAGTTTTACAAAATGTACCTGAAAAGGTGAAAATAAAGTATCAAACCTATTGTCCATTGTACACGACCCGAGATTCGCTCGAGTGTGGCTCGGCCGCATTGTTGCAACGACACACGCCGCTCTAATAATGTTATACATTATTATACGTCATTATACAACGCCTTGAGGGCCTGCTTCTATTCTCGTACCCTTACTTTGCAGTGCAGTGTCGAGAGCTGGGTGCTTTACCTTACACGTTTGACGTTTGGTGTTTTCTTTTTAATTAGCTTCGTTTTTACAACTGCCAGTGTTTTAGACTTGTGAAAACAAAAATAATGACGCTGGCTGGATAACGCAGAGTAGTTCTGTGAATACTGTTTTAACATTTTGATGCTGTAATATAGGCGAATAAAACTATTGACTAAGACGCTGTTATATTTATTTATTAAGAAAAATGTCTCATGCTCAATCATAAACTTAACTTAAACTAAACAAATCCACAATCTTATCGAAATAACTATATAATAAGTAATATTATTATTACATAAAGAATTAAATTAAAAAAAAATGACAATATAATAAACCATCCTGAGACATCACAGACTGACCCAAAGGTAAGCACCCCATAACACTGGCAGCATTACCACGCTGCACAGCAAGGGAGATCCTCTACGTCAGAAATGCCTCTGAGCGGTTATTAAATAAAAATACTTTCGAAATTTCTTCTTCGTAACCCTTACCCTAGTACTGGCATAATAGTTGCCACCTTAAAGTGCTTCTCTATCACTAGAGGTTGACAATCATCTGTTTAGAGCGGTCTCTGTTCAGTGCAATTCTGAATCTAAACAGCCACTCCGCGGTTTTAACACCGGTCCACTCTTTCATGTTGCACAACCATCACATCTTTCTTCTGTCCTGCCTTCTTTTTCCAACCAACGCGTTATTATAAAACCGAGACCAATCAGTAAGCTGCATGAGGAAAAATTATAACCGGAGAAAATAAATTAAGAGCCCCCAGAACTTGGTTAAGAAACAAAAATAAATTCAATTACAACTCGATAGACACTTTCGATTTGAAGGCCTAACTCAATTAGACGGCCCCCGCCCGATGGAAAAATAAAATAAATACGACGGACGGCGAAAAAATTAAAACACAAAAAAACGAGTCCAGATATAATTTGAAATATCTCCGTAAATGTAAAGTGCGAGTGCTGTTATTTTATTCAAATGAGGGGGAATTTTTTTCAACCCTTTTCTCTCGACGCCATCAAAGTGGCCTGATATTCAATTAAAAAAAAAAGAAGAGAGCGGCCCCGGACTGAAAATTAATCAGAAAAAATGCTTTTAACTAGATCTACATTTTAATGAAATTATTATTGACGAGTGTTATATAAAAAAATGGTTGAAAGAAAGAGCTTTTTGCTGGGATTGTGTCGGGAACAATTGTGTAGCAGATTTTTAAATGGAATACAGTTGAGAGGTGCCATTAGAACGCCCAGCAGTGACTTCTATTAACAAAAACAATACTTTTTGTTACTTTCTTTTCCTAAAACACTCCACGTGGATAGGGCTCGATTCTTGTACTTAATTGTAGTTTGAGAGATATGTGTAATTTCATTTGTTACAAGTTGAACCGACGAAATTCGTATCGCCATAGTATTTAAAATGTTGTATTAACTTTTTATTTACGTAGGCTGTGTGTATACGTTGCATTGTAGGGCTATATATATATATATATATATATATATATAGGCCCCCTCCCGGAGAGAGAGAGTATGGGCTTAATTACCACCCGTGCCTGCCGCAGATCGGCGACTTCAAGCGCTGAGTTATTTGAAGTACTCAGACAGTCAGGTTTCCTCACTATGTTTTCCTTCACCGTTAGCTAGTGGTAATGATACTATGATTTCACAAATGTACATAACTAAGAAAACAAACTCATGTATAGTCTGTACATGCCGGTATTGGGAATCAAACCCGGGGCTCTCGCTTCTGAGTCCATTGCTCTACTACCCACCGCCGCTGTATTGATGTACTTACATGTAATTTAGAAAACAAGCTCATTGGTTATGCCAGGATTGGAACCCACGATCTGCATATCTCTCCCAGTTGAGATATGCAGAAACCAGGTATTGCCAGTTGCCGCGGTCCTGACAAATCTCTTTAATATCGCCAACATTTATGAGTCGTTGCAAGGACGCAAGCTGGTTTCTGGTACTTTTTATCCTGCCCTTCTTTAATACATCGAAGAGAGCACGTACGCTTGGGATGAACTTACCAAGTCAACTTTGATGAATAGATACAGAACACTTTATTGCACAGCCAGGAAAAAAATATTTTTTGATTTTTTGACTTTTTTTCATGCATCCAGACCCACTAAAAGTAAAATAAATAAGAAACTAGTTTGAACAAATCAACAAACAAAAAATTGTGAAAAGCAAATTTAAATTACAGTAGGTACCTAATTGACAATGAAATGGACAATTTTAAAACAAAGGAGGAATAGGTGCATATTTAATTTCGAGCCAAGCTTTAAGAAGTTAAATTTAACCGATTTAACCAACCACACATTATAATAAAACAAATAAAAAACTAGACTAAACAAATCAAAAAACAAAAAAAATTAAAAACCAATTTAAATTTCAGTGCTTAATTGACAACGAAATCCCCAATTTTAAAACAAAGGAATAAGGACATACTCGTAGTATCGAACCGAGCTTTAAGAAGTTAACCTGTCACATTAACTGCGTCGAGTTAAATTTAACCGATCTAACCAACCACACATTATAATAAAGAGCTGCCGAGTGTGTTATGAAAAGTGCTTTTCCGGATACTGAGCCGATGAAGGAATTATTATTGTTGATCTGCATAATTCGATTCAGGGCTGGTCTCACGAAGGTCTGAGTTAACCGAAGGTTAAAGTTTGTTATTAGGTAAAGCGCGGCTTAAACGGGATCATAATCATCAACCCATTATGTCCCCACCGAGGGGCACGGGTCTCCGTCCCTGAGGAAGATATAGGTCATACTCTACCACGGGGGCTCGTGGTGTATGTCCGGATTGCTGGAGGCTTACAAGACTAGTGGTTGGTCTTACGGTCGAAGTTTTCAACCCGCCCTAAGGCCTCTGACTTGGCTCAACGACTGCCATCTATCCACGGCAGACGGCACCAACTGCTGAACGTGCTTTGCGAAGCACAGAACTGCTTGGAAAAATGCCACTAGTGTTAGTCGTAGACGGTCACCCATCCATGCACTGAGCGCGCCCTATGTTGCTTAACCTTCGTGATCGATTAAAAATCACTCAGGCCTACAGTGGCCACCCATATTATGGAAGCTACGTGGAGTATGATGTCTCGCTCGCACAATTCAAAATTTGTTACGATTGTATTGAATTGGTTAAACTTATGATAAATGTGATCTGGGTGTTTTATATAATGAAATTACGGACATTTTAATTACATTTTTGTCTTCATATAAGTTTAACAAAGACAAACGGTTGTAGTCATGGGATGGTCACCCATGCTGCACCTCACCGAACCTGTTGTTCCTTAACTCAAGTGAATGACTCCAATCACTCGGTTTGACTAGGCCACGAGCGCTTTACGAAGTATCGTGGAGCACTCAATGCAATTTGCATTCGTGCCGGTCGGTTGTACCTTTTTCATTTTTATTATAAAATAGTCCACACTCTTAAAACATACCGTAATTTTATTTCCTACAACCTTCTTCCTCTTCTTCAGGCTATATTATGTAGTCCACTGCTGGACATAGCCCTCCCCTATTGAGCGCCATAGCGCCCTGTCTTCAGCTTGCCGTATCCAGCATCTCCCGGCAGATTTTCGCAGATCGTCATCCCACCTGGTCGGGGCGTCCTACACTACGTTTGCCGAGTCGCAGTCTCCACTCAAAAACACGTGTACTCCAACGGTTGTCGGTTCTTCGCGAGATATGGCCAGCCTACAACCTTAGTTAAAGTTATTTAACGGTCTGTTAGAACATAGTGCAACCGGCCTCCGAGATTTAATTATTCACCCGTCGGGCATCCAAATGAAGCTGTTTTTATTCAAACCTCAGAATGAGATAATTAAAATTTGAATACAAGATTAGACCCGGTCCAGCGGATAACCGATGCATCGAATACAGCTTTGCGAACTTTTTCGCTGGGTAGATAATGCTTCAACACAACAAAGTGGGTGGTGGGGTGCGTAGACAACACACGGTGGGGACCCGTGGTAGCTCATTTTCTCTCTCTGAGAGAAGGCCTGTGCCCTGCAGTGGGTCGTAAGGCTACACAGTCTACACAAAACGAAATACTGTAACGGCTATCAGTGGCTCTTTAGCCAACTGCCAGCTGTTAACAGGTTGTTCAAATGTATTTGACGCCCACTGCAGAACATAGGCCTTCCTCATGGTTTTCTTAGTTGCACGGTCTTGTACCGCCCGCATCCAGCGACTCGCCGCCACCATAACCAGATCGTCAACCCATCTGGTGAAGGGCCTTCCCACGCTTCGTCGCCCGGTCCGTGGTCGCTAAGTCAGAACTTTTTCACCCCAACGGCATCAGTTCTTCGAGCTATGTGCCCCGCCCACTGCCACCTCAACTGAGCAATACTTCCGGACAAATAACTTGAAAAAAATACTTTGATTTCGCCTGGACGAAACAACATTTTGTCCATTTCTATTCTCAACGTCTACTAAGGAAACTTTACCATTTCTCCCGACTGAAGGTCTATTCAAAACCTTCGAATTCTCTTATAGACCTGCCTCTCCACGCAACAGTGACGATGACGTCATCGTGAAACGTCTCTCTCAGTTGATTACGTATCCTGAAATAGCCGCAGCAATGACGAATGCTCTGGTGACCTCCAATATCATGCCAATAACTTCAAGAAGCAGGCGATCAATAGAACCATCGTTTGATGATACTGCTAAAAGCACTATAGGTTCCTGTACAAATTTGCGTTTAATGTAACCCTTGCATAATAGCGCAGTGGCTTTTGGACGAGTTGATCTAAATCTTTTGTTAATATTTAACTAGACGTTTAACGAACAAAATCTATATTGTTGCGCTGTAATAAATGACTGATTAAGAGCTTTGTGAGTTATGTAATTTGCAGAATGAATTCAGGCTACAAATTACTGTTAAATAATGCAAAGGTTTAGTTTTTCCAAGTTTTTTGTACAGTGTGAATAACCAAAGACTTGCCGTAGTTAAAATTTTATCTAGAAAGGTCTTATCAAAATAAAATAATTATGTTATTAACATGCAAAAAAAAATCTTTAACTTCCTCTAATGTTTTCTTTTTCAATTCTATTAAGTTGAATTAAGTGCCAAGCTTCCTAGTGTAAAAGGTCTAATTTCAATACTTTTTTTAGCGAATCTCTAAGAGAATTATTTGAAATTAGATTATAGGAGTTTCTATGTTACGAGTTTGTACATATATGAAATTAGAGTAGCGATACTACGCGCAGACTGTGAGGCAAAAAATCGTGAGGAAACCTGAGTTTCTGAGGTGTTCAAATACCTCAGCGCTTAAAAATTCCAATCCGCGATGAGCACTCGTGGTATTTAAGCCAATACTTTCTCTCTATCTCTGAGAAAAGGCCTGTGCCCTGTAGTGGAAAGTTTATTGGCACCATAAAAAAATATTATAGAATTTCGTCAACTTCTTTAGCGTTCAATATTCTCTGCATAGTAAGAAAGACAACAAGACTCTATCGTTTTCTTTAGCGCTCAAACGCACCGAAAATCATCGGCAAATCCGCCTGACGCCATTGTCACTGAAGCGCCTTGCACGCCCGACCATAGAGACCGGAGCTAACAGCCTTGCGTCATCAAACGGACAGGCCACATAAATCGAGGAGGCCTGCCCATAATAGCGCACCGGCTCAAATCTATCTGAGCCAGCCAAAAGCCCAACTTCTACCCCCACTAATACACTTAAAACGGGCCGGGCTTAAATCATCGTCATCGTTTGTTGAACAAGACTCTCCGGTCACATATCAGAGTACTGACGGTGAGGGGGTGCCACCCCCTTCCTCTGGCTCTAGTTGGGGGGTCCCCCTCCCAATAATTTTCAGCCGAGGCATGCTGCGTTGCTTCTCCGAGGATTAATGGAGTCTGTCTTGTTTGAGAATCGCCTGTTTCGGTTTTGAGTTCTGAGAACGGTTGGCTGAAGACGGAAGTGTTAAGGACGCTATTGTTGTGATGATTTGAAGGTGGAAAGTTGATTTGGTCGTGACAATTCAGACGAAGCTCTATCAAGTGACGACCTCTGTGGCGCTGCGGTAGCGCATCTGCATACTGTACAAGTGGTCACGGGTTCGAACCCCGGCTGGGGACAAAAAAAGCCCCCGGGTCTTGGATGTTTACATGTTTGTGATGTCATTGTTTCTGGTTCCCACGATACAGGGCAACCTAGTGTGGGGTCTGAAGCAATATATATGCTTGTATGTAAATGTTATATTATGTTAAGTATCTATAAATTTTCCTCGGTAAATAAAAGCTAGAGCGGCGGTAGCCCAGTGGGTAGAGCGAGAGACCAGGTTCGATTCCTAGTGCGGGCGTAATCTACCAATTACGTTGTTTTTACTAACTTGTGTACATTTGTGAAGTTATATAAGTAGTAGTAATACGCCTCGCCAAGTGTAAAGGAAAATATTGTGACGAAAATTGAGTGTCTGACGTGTTTAAATACCTCAGCGCTTGAAATTGCTATTGGTAATTAAGTCCGCACTCTCTCTCTGAGAGAAGACCTGTGTCCTGCAGTGGTATATAAAAAAGCTGATACTTGAGCAAACTTAAATCAACGCAAATATTACGAAAAAAGGGTGAACAGAAGCATCGATTAAATAAAACAGAAGTGCCAGTCATTTTGTCACGTAGACTTGGTAGCGAAACAGGTATTTTTTTAAGAAATGTCAATCATTAATGAAAAAATAACTTTCGCGGATTCTCAATGCCGCATGTAAACTTTTGATGTTGCAAAGCGTTTTATAAATAATAAAACGGGAACGACTCCTACTTTGTACTTTATTTAAAAATTATTTGTTTATTTTATTGATAATATAAACCGAAAAACTGGATAAAAACAGAATAAGCAGGTAAAAATAGTCAGGTATAGTCGAAATGAAATAGTAATGCTAAAACTGAGGGAAATCTAAAAACGGATGACGTAATTTTAAATTTTGAAAATTATAGACAGAATTAAAAAAAATTTAAAAAATGGTGTAAAGAGGTTTACACCGTTACAAACTTACGTAGCAAAATATCCGAAGGGACATAGGACGAAGGCGAGGCAAAGACGCGTTTTTAATCACACTTTCACACAAAACCTACCAAAGGGACGGGACGAAGTCCACAGAAGAGACCTGGCGCATTAATTTACTAGCGCAAAAAAAACTGTCCCAACTGAAAATCAGTTGGGCTGGTGATATGTCGTTCACAACACACACCAGCAATGCATGCTGAGGTGGTGACCTTTTTTTCTTGCCACGGAGGTACAAGCATTTGTGAGAAGATGTTACTGTCTTTGTCGGTTAACCTAAGAGCATACAAAAAATACAACTGACAGCTGATAGCAGTATTATTAACAATTTGTTAGTGTAGCAGAAACTAGGTTAAATTATCCTACGTGAGAATAATGTTACGTAATAGGGAAAGAAGCAGTAGTTTCTTGGTCAACTTCAATTGAATTTGCAACAAACTAAATATCATTATACTCGACCGAAAACGTCAATACAAAGTAACATTAATTACCAACACGTCTCGCGATCCAGTTGCTGTTGTTAATAAAGCAATATGAGGTATAGAGTGGCATAACTACATAGTGAGGTACAGAATAACCAGCAGAAGCAGCAGTAGACGTTCAAACCATCTCAAAGTACTCATTTTTAATACATAGTATTTATTTATACGTAACAAAATTCGAAAAAGGATATTTTTTTGTATTCGTCTGTATATAATTGTTATGTATATTGAGCCCTACTTTTTTAAGGCACCATTAATTAATTATTATACGCACGTGTCATGGTGGAACAGAGTGATTGGAATCAATCGCTTGGGAAAAGCAAAGAATCTAAGGAAAAAAAATTACGCGGGTCGATTGCCATGGAAATGTTTACCTATATGCATTTAAGAACACTTTGGCACTCTAGCGGCTGCCGGTTCTTTTCTAATTATAATTTAAGCTTAGCACATTTTTGTGAGCCCTTCATAAGATATTGTCCCCCCCAACCCTAAATTACCTTACATAACAAAAGAATGACCCTAAACACGTTATCTGATTGATTCTTTTTTTCTCAAAAAGGGGGGTATATACTCGCAGGTTGGTCAGGATCTGGTCAAAAGAACCATTAAGATACAATTATATTTAGTGCCTGTTTTTGTGAACTCGTTTTTTGTTGTTATATGAGTGTTTTTTATGCTTTTGTACCTAAAAAATCGGAATTTATAAGATCACTTGTCCATCCATCTGTCAAGAACAGTTTTCTAGAGAACCCATGAATAAATTCATGAATTTATCAAGAATAAATTAATATCAAATACTAAGCCTTCGCCCTCATGAAAAATAAAAAAGTGCAAGCTTCTAAGTAATCAAATATATGAATGTGAGAAAATATATTAATACTAAAGTAAATGTTTTCAAACTACAAAACTCACTTATAAAATCTTAACATTAAATCTATGAACTTTAGAACAAGATCAAAGAAATGTGAACGTCAAATAAGCTGAGCACATGTCAGCTCATTTGACGTTCACATGCGCGGGCACTACAAACAGTATTATCTCTTCATTCCTCCGCATGCAAAGTCTCATTCGACATACCATAAATAATATCTTCCTTAAAAACCCATTTAGATGCTAAAAATTCCACCCATGCCGGGATTCGAACCCGCGACCTCTGGCTATCCGTGCCAGCGCTCTTTCCAACTGAGCTAATGGATGACTTACCGGCATCAGTGAAATTTCGAACCTCTTTACACTATTCTCTGTATTACGTACAGGCATTGTAAAATTGTCCTTAGCACTGGTTAGTGCATTAAAAATAAAAATAGTATAATATCTTCCTTTTACGAGAAAATTTTCTTTTTCGTGAAAGAGTACAAGCACTCGTTCTTCAGGGAAGAAGACCCGCATAGTCAGGGAAGAACGGCTGATCGGCTACTATCATATAAGGATATGATAGCTGAGAGGACTATCTGTCTGTTTATAGTCAGTGACCATGGGGCCCTGCGTGCACGTCTACGTCACACGGCAGGCCAGATACTTGCGTGACGCGGACGGAGAACGTGAGGGCTGCCGACAAGTAGTGGGGGTTTCCTCACAATGGCAGAGCGACAATTATGACATATGCGTTGGAGCTTCATTTGTCAGATAAGCTTTTTGAGATTTTATATGAATCGCTCGCAGTCCCGGTTGCCTGAGTGATCTTAATCGATCACGAAGGTTATATAGGCAACACAGGGCGCGTTCAGTGCTAGGTGGCTAAACCCTATGACTAAAGCTAGTGGCATTTTTTCGAGCGACTCCGTGCTTCGCAAGGCACGTTAATCAGTTGGTGCCGGCTGTCGTCAATAGATGGCAGTCGTTAGGCCAAGTCAAAGGCCTTAGGGCGGCTTGAAAACTTCTGACAGTAAGACCAGCCACTGGTCTTGCAAGCCTCCACTAATCCGGACTTGGCCCCCGTGGTGGAGTATGTCCTGTACCTTCCTCATGGAATAGACCCGTGCCCCTTAGTGGGGACATAATGGGTTGATGATGATGATGAAAGGTTGAAATTTCTAATTACAGAAAAAGTCTTAAATTCACGCAATTGTATGCAAGTAAAAAAGTTTGCCGAGAACCCATCTTTCAAACTAAACCTCCCCTATGCTGCTTCCACAGTTGTATAGCACTAGTTAATTCGTAGTATATTGTCAATATCTTACATACTTACATACATAAACTCAGAGGCCTTAATTATTTTATAACCTCCTCTTGTAGAGTTCTATAATTATTTTTCCTTCTCTTGTTTTCTTTGCACTTACCTGAAATTGACGCATCCTTAAAGAGTAAATGGGTCAAGAGGAGTAAATCGTCCAAGATATTAGCAAAGAGCAAGATAAAAAAAAAAGAAAAAAAAAAGAAAAAGTACCCGAAACCGGTGAGAATGTGTGCAGCGAAAGGCAACAGTCAGGCTGGCAAGTGGCAAACCCCTGTGGTATCTGCCCACCTCGCCGGTATACAGGTGTGATTTTATGTAAGTACTAGCTGTGCCCCGCGGTGTTACCCGCGGCTAATCGATTTTCCCATAGGAACACGATATTTTCCCGTTCCAGTAAAACGTAACCTTTGTGTTAATCCAGTGTCAGCTAACTCGGATGCCAAATTTTATTAAAATCGATTTAGCCGTTTAGACATGAAAAAGTAACAAACACACTCATAAACGTTCGCCTTTATAATATTAAAGTGTGATTAATTAATTCATAAATTAATAATAGTGTGAAGTGTCATGTGATGTACTGAACTTAACAAGTTTAGTATTTTTGCTATCTTTTGGTTTATTTTCTTTATTGTCCTTTGCTGGCTACTGTAGCACAGAGTATCCTAGTTTGGGACCACGACAAGTGATGGTGTTCTGTGAAAGTTATTATTAACTATTTATTTTTTCCTTTTTTATCTAGCATTTCAAATTTGAGGTTGCCAACCCTAGAACCCCGGTAGGTCCGATCGGCAAGATTTATCCGCAGCGGCGGATGATTTGCGAGACATTATGATAAGTGGGCGAGTGCGCCGGCGCAATTAGAACAACGCGTACACGGTCGATCGCGAATTATAAGGCGAATTAGTAAAACGACGCCGAGACAAAGTTACGTCGTGATACTTGTACTGTTGGCGATATGACGAGGTTAACACTTTTGGATTCATGATACATTGTACACTTACCAAAAAAATTAATAAGTCACCAATTTTACCACAACATACAATTTTTATCTCGCTCGCTCGCTCGAAGCGCTTGTGGCCTAGGGGAATAAAGTGATTGGAATCAATCACTTGAGTTAAGCAATAACAGGCGCAGTCAGGTGCAGGATGGGTGACCGTCCCGTGACTACCGCTAGTGGCATTTTTCCGAGCGCTTGCGTGCTCCGTAAGGCACGTTAAGCCGTTGGTGTTGGCTTTCATGTAATAGCAGTGGTTAAGCCATGTCAGAGGCCTTATGGGCGGCTTGAAAACTTCTGACAGTAAGGCCCGCCACTGTCTTAAAATCCTCCACCAACCCGGACTTGGCCCCAGTGGTGGAGTATGGCCTACCCTTCCTGCGATGCAGGAAGAGACCCGTGCCCCAGCAGTGGGGACATACAAGGGTTAATAACGATAACGAACGAACGATACAATTTTCATCTCACAAAAAGCTGTGAAATGTCTAGGATTTTTGTAAACCTCGCCTTAATGGAATGAAAGGAGACCGGTATTTCTGGGCCTGATTGTAAATAGTTGAGATATGGTTTAAAAAAAGCGTTATATTTTTCTATTTAAAAAATGAGCTCAATTCACAATCTGGAAATTGAGAAATCTTAATAATAAGTGTATGTCCCTAATAAAATAGGGTATCGATTACTTTAATCGATTAGTGTGAATGTATTAAATAAAAACACTTACACCAGATGATTTATTTAATCATAGTAAATAAATACATTATAATGAGCGCTTTTCAGAGGGACTTAAAAAAATAAAGTTGTACCACTTTTAATCAATAGATGGCGCTAGCGCTTGCCCTATCTGAATGATGGAGGCTAACTGACCAGAAACTGAAGAAACCTGTCTGCATAGCTGATAGTATGCAGCAAGGTATCATTGGTTACTGGTCTTTATTTCTACTCTATGATTCTGTCACTCCCATAATACTCTGTGTCAATAACCTGCGTTCTCAGACAGACTTAGGCACGGCGCCATCTAGTAGCTTTTGGGGAACCCAACTGACAGTTGTCAAAAACGCCGAGCTGAAAAACCCTCAAAAATCAAACTATTTATTACTTTGATGAAAATAAATCTTTAAATTGATCGTTGTTTACAGATCGATTTATTACGCGTGTTTGTCAACTGTATTTTTAATCTGTGTCTGTGCTAACCAGTGACAGGCGTGACAGCTCCCTGACAGTGGCCATGTTGCCAAAAATTTAATTGATCTAGTGCGCTATGAGTGTATTTTCCTGTTGTTTTTGATTCTATAACTCTCCGAGCAGTGCTTTCTTTCTACGGACTTCTGATCTTGCCTAACTTGTACGACCCTTGCTATAACGGATACGGAAAAGTTTAGAATAATTTATTGCCAACTTGTTGTTGTCAACGTGGGGACATACAAGGGTTGATAACTTGAGTTAAGCAACAAAAGGCGTGGTCAGTCCCGTCCGTCCCGTGACTACCGCTAGTGCTTCCGAGCGCTTCCGTGCTTCGCAAGGCACGTTAAGGCCCTTGGTGCCGGCTGTCATGTACCTAATGGCAGTCGTTAAGTCATGTCAGAGGCCTTATGGGCTTCTTAATAACTTCTGACAGTCCGGCCTGCCACTGTCCTACAATTCCACCAACCCGGACTTTCCGCGGTGGTGGAGTATGGCCTAACCTCCCTGCGATGAAGGAAGAGATCCGTGCCCAGCAGTGGGGACATACAGGGGTTGATATCGATAAAGGACAATAATGTAATGGTAAATTTGACTAATCCACTGACCCTACAAATAGGGTCCATTATCATACGATATACGTCGATAATAATTTCCTACAACAAAGATCAATTTCGTATCGCTACATTATACCTAGATGCAGTGGTCAGTACTGCCAGTCTACAGTAGCGTGGACCGACTTTGCATTTTAGCCCATGATGAATGCTTTGACCAGGTAGATTAATGGAATAAATTATAAGAGAGCATTTCCCATTCTGTATCATAACATGGCTAACTTCATTAGGTTCTTTCGAGATTAGGTGGTCCCTATATTTTTACAGCCGTTTACTTTTTGATAGATATCTTAAATATAAAGTTAGTTAGACCTGAGATTTTCCGCACTTGCGGCCGATTTCTGAATTGAGACTTTTACTAAGTAAATAAATAAACTAAATGAATAAATTCTCTCAAAATATCTCGAAGGTTTTCAGAGTTTCAAATTTTGTGCAAATCTTTGCACTCAACTTTGTACTGCTTTTTGATACACTTTTTCTAGTTCTTTATGAGAAGGGAAATTTTACCACGATTACAAAACTCTTTACGAAACTGAAATCGGACGTATATTAGAAAAGTTATCATAGTTTTATTGAATCACGGGAAATGCCGCCGTGTTCCCGCGATTTTCCCAGTAATTAGTGGGTGTGCTAATTGCAATCTAATAATAATTTACAGGTTAAGTAACGTTCTGTCACGTTCTGTCTCGTCACGCTTGAGTAACATTGGTAAACATTACCCGCGCCTTGTTTGACGTTTGATATTTCCTTACCAGGAGCGTGACGTCAGATTCGACGCCATGACACTGCGAGCTGTTTTCCCACAGGAAAAATTACTTTACATTATTACTAAAATATAGGTACGCAATACAGAGAATAGTGTAAAGAGGTTCGAAATTTCACTGGTGCCGGTGAGTCGCCCATTGGCTCAGTTGGAAAGAGCGCTGGCACGGATAGCCAGAGGTCGCGGGTTCAAGTCCCGGCATGGGTGGAATTTTTAGCCACTAAATAAGTTTTTAAAATATAGGTTTTTTTGTAAATAATAAATGTGTCCCCGCATTATGGAAAAGGATTTAAAAATCTTTCGTCATGCCTATTCTTGGAGACAGACACAGATTATAATCAGATAGTGCCATACGCTGATTGCGCAATCCTTTCACCATGTTGGCTTGCTCTCGACATGCTAAGAAGAAGTAAGACTACAGTCCCAGTAGTCGGTGCGTTGACTGTAGTGGAACTGATGAAGTGAGAGGGAAGATAGCTGGCCTTGCTTTGAGACTGTATGTGGGGTGCTGCGAGAGCGAAGGAAGGTTGACAATATCACGTCGGGGTCAACACTATAGGGAAGAGCGGGTGATCATGCTCTTCCACTATAAAGGGAAATTTCCCGCCAGGCAGATCGTATGCCTGGGAACGGCCGGTCCTACTTTTTGTTAGTCGGACGTTATATTTATGGTATGTCATTGAAAAACTTTGATTGCGCGATGCAGGAATGTTTGGAGTTTGTAGTGCGCGCGCAGAGTTGACATGTGCTCGCCACAAGACAATCAACTAATGCTTTGACATTTAAAGTTATTGATGACAATCACGTAATCTTATCATACGTATAGATGACAACTGATGTATTAAGTTTAAGATGACTCGAGAAAAGATGGTCTGTGTGGATTCTTTTTTCTTGCCGTTATTATCTCCACTACACTGCGGCCGGAAGGCAGCGGCTTACATTTCTCTATTTCTCCTCGGCAAATTCTCCAATTTGAGGTTGCCTGGAAGAAATTGCTTTTAGCAATAAGGCCGCCAATTGTATTTGATCTTTTGTATCTGCCGTTTTTGTAACTATTTTTCCGGTATACAATAAAGAATATTCTTATCTTATCTTATCTTACATTTTACATAGACATTCAGCAAACAGAATGTGAATTCATGAGGGTGAAATAAAATCGATTTCATTTGATAAGAAGCTGACATGTTAAAAAGCCAGCATTATGCAAGAGACGTGCAGACATTATGGAAAAGCAGACATTTACAGTCTATTTATTCTTACTTGTCCAATTTAGTAAACAAGATTCTACCCGTAAACTGTAACTTTTTAGTCCAAAACTGCCATATTTCCATAAATGAAGTAACTTGGAACACTCTTTTAGATAACAGGCTGCAAATTTTATAAACAAAGTTCATGATAGTTCATGAATTTTCGAGAAAATATCTAGTTTAGGCATCTAATTTTAATTTTAAGGTTAGAATCTTGTTTACTAAATTGGACAATTAAGAATAAATAGACTGTAGAGGAAGATATATTTTAGATCGATATCTACCTTAGTATGTCCCCACTGCTGGGGCACGGGTCTTTTCTTGCATTGCAGGAAGGTTAGCCCATACTCCACTGCGGGGACCAAGTCCGGGTTGGTGGAGGATTGTAAGACATTGGCGGGTCTTACTGTCAGAACCAACGGCTTAACGTGCCTTGCGAAGAACGGAAACGCTCGGAAAAATGCCACTAGCAGTTGTCACGGGACGGTTACCCATCCTGGACCTGACCGCGCCTGTTGTCTCACTCGAGCCTAGTGATTGATTCCAATCACTCGGTCGACTAGGCCACGAGCGATAGATTTTATAAAATCATGATATTCGTAGCCGAACCGACCCTTATGAAATACTCATTTAAAGGACATACTCAACATAATCAACACTAGAGCGGAAACAATAATCATTTTGACCTGTACTTTTCATTTGATTTCGATTTATTCCGCTACTGCCGCGGCGCCAATTGCAATTGACATTTTTTGGTTTTAAACTTAATTATGTATAAAATATCGTAAAACTTCACTTATCACGATGGCTGCACTGTTATCAAGCTTTGTAATGAACGGGGTTCGATTCTATCACAATACAAATTAAAATTGTGATAATTTTTTTGGTTGTGCAATAAAGTGTTCTCTATCTATCCACCTACAATAAGTAATAAAATTTTACGTACGGTCAAATGTAATGTGTAAAATGGATAACATAAACAATTTATTGCAATTAAATATAGGGCCCACTGCATGGTTCAGGCCTTCTCTTAGAGAGAGAAGGCTTAATGAAACTAACCACATCGCCGATTGGCAATTTCAAGCGCTGTGAACAGCTCAGGGTGATATTACACTTATCAAATATCTTTGTCCAATTTTGCTGTCAAATATTTTATAAAATTTCTTTGAGGTAAGCCCATTCCACTTGTCCAATAACTTTGTCCAATATTTTTTGCATAGTCTTAAGAAAATGGAGGAACGTGGAGCGTCTTCATGTGCTGCTATTGCGTCTTTAAGTGGTGCTATTATTATCATTATGTTATTAATGAAAAACCAAAAGACAAAACAAAAAAAGTATTTATTAAAAATTTTGTCATTGGACTCGTCCACGATATCTTGTTTGCAGCCATTTTGATTTAAGTGTCATTAATATTTGAACAAATATCGGTGTTTCCAAGACATTTGATAAAGTCGTCCAATTTCATCCAATTTCTTTGATCAAATCGTACATTGGACAAAGATATTTGATAAGTGTAATACCACCCTCAGGCAGTCACGTTTTTTTGTGATATTTTCTTTAATACCACTGGCTGTAGCCAGTTGTATTGATACTATATCCCCATTAATGCATTTAACTTAGAAAAAAAACTACATGCCGGGATTCGAACCCACTAGCTTCTCAATCGGGAGATAGACACGCCGCCGTTTGCCGCTCTGCGACCACCGCTAGCCGTGGTATGTATTTAAATATAGTATTTAGGGCGGCTTGAAAACCTCTGACAGTAGACCAGCCAATAAGCAAGCCACCACCAATCCGGATATATCCAGCTTATATAGCCTGACGACATTCCGTGCTTCGCAAAGCACGTTAAGCAGTTGGTTCTGAATGCCGTCGATAAATGGCAAGCATTAAGCCACATCACAGGCCTTAGGGCGGCTTCAAAACTTCTGACAGTAAGACCGGCCACTAGTCTTGCAAGCCTCCACCAATCCGGACTTGGCGCCCGTGGTGGAGTATGGTTTATACCTTTCTCAGGGAAGAGACCCGTGTCCCTCGGTGAGGACAAAATGGTTTTATAATGATGATGATGATTTAGGGACATCATTGAAAATCTTGAAGAAGCGCCCGTGGCCTAGGCGAACCGAGTGGTTGGAATCAATCGCTTGAGTTAAGCAATAACAGGCGCGGTCAGGTGCAGGATGGGTGACCGTGCCGTGACTACCGCTAGTGGCATTTTTCCGAGCGCTTCCGTGATTTGCAAGGCACGTTAAGCCGTTAGTGCCGGCTGTCATGTAATAGCAGTCGTTAAGCCATATCAGAGGCCTTACGGTCGGCTTGATAACTTCTGACAGTAAGGCCCGCCTCTGTCTTACAATCCTCCACCAACCCAGATCTGTTCCCCGTGGTGGAGTATGGCCTAACCTTCCTGCAAAGCAGGAAGAGACCCGTGCCCCAGCAGTGGGGACATACAAGGGTTGATAATGATTAAAAATCTTGGTTTATTTGGCAACCACTTGCGCTGTTCTACTTCGTAGATAATGTTTTCAATAAGATTTCAAAACATGAAAATCGGTTTTGAAGCTAAAAGCAGAATTCCGAGGTCTAACTAACCTCGCCCAGCGCATCGGCCTGGCCATACAGAAGGGTAATACTGCGAGTGTCTTTGGAACAATCCCCAACAGCAGCGCTCCAGCGCGCCTTTTTTTATATCTAAGACTTCTTTAAAAATCTAGAATTTATAGTAAGTTAACCAAGGGCTGTATGACATCAAGTATGCATTAGAGGTTTTTGGCGCCCGATTGCAGCGAGGGCTCTAATTAGCCCGAGTATGCAATTGATGCTTACACCCGAGGTAAACACTCTGCTTTACATATCGATTGTGAGGTAAGTAAAAAAACAAGAAAGCAGGTTTCTATGAACATTTATTAAAGAGAAACATGTGTATTTAATTAAAACTAATGGTAAAATTAGAACAATTTGTAAAAGATATGGTCAAGTTCTTTTTATGAATATTTACAGAGTATTTGAGTATGAGTTTGTGATGATAAGACTTGAGTTTGAGTGATTTGAGGTTCTAAGTGACTACTATTAACTCCAAAACACGAAAAAAAATACTTTCGCGCCTAGCTAGTCGACTGACTTTTTTACTCTTCACGATTTTATGGTACGCAAGCGCGTCAAATCGTGCTGGCCAGTTTGATTTTTAAATCGATTTCAATTAACATACGATGTGACTACGAAACAAATAGTTCGATATTTAAAATAAAATCTTCATAAATTCTAATATAAATTGTCTCGATTTCGATTCGAGTAAATAATCGATACCGACAGAAAATATATTAACTTTTAAAAAATATTCTTCTTGCAGTATGAGTATGACAGTTCTTTTTTCTAATTTCAAAACCTATGCTGTAATGTTAACATTACATGGTATGTTTTGAAACCTATGCTCTAATGATATCCATACACCCCGGCATTCGGGGAAGTAAGTGACTACTTACAGAGCAAGAGATATGTAAAGTTCATTTGCTGTACAAAAATAGGTTGTTTAATAGTACAAAAAATACATGGGAAAATATTATTGGTCCAATTTGCCCTTGGCGAGTGAAGCTACCTCGCGCGCCACCGAAATGACGTTCCACGTAAATGAATGATAGTTATTTTATTTTTCGATTGTCGCTCGCGGTCTTCGCGAGTCCGCCGACCAAGGATTAATAAACGGCCAGTATGGGGCCCAAACCGCGGCAATCTGCGAGCCTTTTTGAGCGACCCCGCGCACTGATGTGTACGCTTTTTTAATTCCACCTTTTTTTATTTTGTTGCATAAAGCGAACGCCGCAAAAAATGCTGGCATTCACAGAGGGTCGGGTCGATGGCTGCGCGGGTGCTAAGGACTTTTTCGGGCGATGCATTAGAGTTATGAAAATACCCAGGTATTTACCCCTTAATCTAGCCGTTTTGGGACAAAACTGCTCGTCTAACACTGCATCTCCACACGCGCGAGTCCACAGCCCGACGCATATTGGAAAGAGGCTCGTTTGTGAAACTAATTTTTATTATTAAAAGTTTTAATTATAATATTAAAACACGGTTTTGCACATAGGCGAGCTTAATACCATAATGCTACACTTAATTTGTGCTGAAATTAATAATCAGTGGAGTAAAGAGAGAATCCGACTAGCCGTGAATTCGATTCAATCTGTTTAACTTTTACTAACTTTTAACATACTCGTAATTATTACATATCAAATATTCCTAATTATTTCTAAAACCGAGAACTTCCTGCAAAAGTTAGCAGCTCAGCGAAATATGACAATTAAAATAAAAAAATAAATTATTCAAAGAATGTTATATTATAATTCCTTTTTAGAGCCTTAATTTCAGTACTTCTTAATCAAATTGTCATCAACCCTACATGCTCAACGGCTTTTGGCGCCAGAAGAGTTTTAAGGCTAGATCGCAAATCACCGAATATCCCCATACAAGTGCTCGACTGCCTCGTTGATACCAACCAAGATCGATGTCGTGGGTTCGATTCGCACTGGGAGCCGCCGTTCATTTGTACAAGTGGCCTCAGTCATTTTTGTGACGTCCTTACCTGCTTATCATAGCGCAGGGTATCCTAGTTTGGGACGACTGTACGACCCTAATACATGATCCTTCTGTTGCATTTATTTCCCGACGAAGCCAATGCATCGATAGTTTTCCGCGGCGACCGACCGCCGCCGCCCGCCATTTTTGAAAACTTTTCCGGGAAACCTGGGATGCGATTGTCATTTTTTTTGCTTGGAGGAGATAGATAGAGATTTCCTTTGTCCAATGATTTTATAGTCATTTCTAGCAGGTAAGTAGGAACCTAACCAAACCTAACCTTCCTGCGATGCAGGAAGAGACCCGTGCCCCGGCAGTGGATACATACAAGGGTTGATACGAAGTAGGAAGGTGAACGGACGGTCAGAGCCAGATTTCTGGGAGCGGCTGAAATGAGGATGGCTGAGGACAGAAGGTAGTGGGGTGCCATGAGAATACCGACTGACTGATTGATTGAATGACTGAGTTGATATAACAAGTGCCTCAGAAGAAAAAGGTACTTTTTTCCAATGATGTCTACAAAAAATCCAATGATCTCTGTGGCCAGCCAGGGCCACAGATAATAAAATAAGCGGTAATCAAGATGTCACATTCCGATTGTTTTTTCGAGTTTTGTTTATACTCTCCAAATATTCGTAATAAAAGACAAGTACATAGTTTACCTCGAGTTAAAAAGTTTTTTAGTCCCTCGACCAAACCCTCTCTCTTAAAGTCTTAATTGAACAATTTTACCCGTAGGTTCCATTTTATCTTCCTCAAAACACTAACGTTACTAACATGAACCGTTTGGTTACTTGATATGAACCGTTTGTATGTCCCTACTGCTGGGGCACGGGTCTCTTTCTGTATCGCAGAAAGGTTAGGCCATACTCCACCACGGGGGCCAAGTCCGGGTTGGTGGAGGATTGTAAGACAGTGGAGGGTCTTACTATCCGAAAATGCCACTAGCGGTAGTCACGGGATGGCCACCCATCCTGCGCCTGACCACGCCTTTTGGTGTTTAACTCGGCGGGCCTTGCCGTCAGAAGGCTCGCCGAGTTAAGCATCAAGCCGCCCATAATGCCTCTGACATGGCTTAATATTACATAATATCCGAGACCAACGGTTTAACGTGCCATGCGAAGCACGAATAATTCGAACTTGAGAAAAAAATGGTATCTTCAGTATGTCTCACTTGAAACTTCGCGACTGCGAGTAGATATTTCGTATATGGGCATTTAGTTACACTCTGTACAGTTAGAAAATGAAAACATAACTTATTGTACGGCTCAAATAGAAACATTAATTAAAAAGCAAAGAATGTTTCTACCATTACCGAAATCACAGTTTAAATCCACTAGAAAGCAAACCAAAATGAATCGGGAAACGAGCCGCATAGTTGACATCATATCAAATTCGACCTACTGTAGCGCCTTTTGCCGTGCAGCCAGCTTTTAGGAATTGTGTAAAGAACCTATTTAGAGGCTAAAAATTTCACCCATGCCGGGATTCGAACCCGCAACCTCTGGCTATCCGTACCAGCGCTCTACCAATTGAGCCAATGGGCGACTTACGGGCATCAGTGAAATTTCGAACCTCTTTACACTATTCTCTGTATTACGTACAGGCAGCGACATCTGGCTTAAGCAAATTGCATCACTTACAGCCCCGACTACCTACTTTGCAGTTAGGTTTTACATAGGAATGATATCACTGTACCCACATGATTATACTATTTTTATTTTTAATGCACTAACCCGTGCTAAGGACAAATTTAAAAAACTATTTAGAGGCTAAAAATTTCACCCATGCCGGGATTCGAACCCGCAACCTCTGGCTATCCGTGCCAGCGCTCTACCAATTGAGCCAATGGGCGACTTACCGGCATCAGTGAAATTTCGAACCTCTTTACACTATTCTCTGTATTACGTAAAGGCAGGGACATCTGGCTTAAGAAAATTGCATCTCTTACAGCCCCGACTACCTACTTTGCAGTTAAGTTTTACATCGGAATGATATCACTATACCCACATGAAATTTCTAGCCTCTAAATAGGTTTTTAAATTTGTCCTTAGCACGGGTTAGTGCATTAAAAATAAAAATAGTATAATTGTGTAAAGAGTTTAGAGAACAAGAGAAATACTATGATTTTTTTTCAACACAATTGTCAGTATACGAGTACGTACAACTCTACTGTATTATTGTTACACAAATTGATTAAACTAAAATAAACTAAGCCCTATGCGTATTTACTAATAATTAAAGCGATTTTGTTACACGCTGACTTTGCATACAAGGTCATGAAACATCATAGTTCTTCCTGTTTTCGTAACAATAAAACCATTTATGTTAGATAAATATTTTTTTATGTACTTTTAATCGCCCCGCGAGCCGCAATACCTACTCATACTTATATGGTAGGGATCATCCGCCTCGCTCGCTGCAATATTTATACGTTTAATAAATATAGGAGTTGACTAGTTTATATAATCACGGCAGTTAAGATATACAATTTCTTACATACTTTTTTATGTTTAATAAAGTTATTGATAACGAAAAATGAGCGAGAGGCAAAAAGCGCCCCTGTCACTTTCTTTCTGCAATGTTTATCAGCATTCATAGAGCAGAAACTACGGCCGCAACGGCTCCCCACTCGGCAAACAGCCTACACCTACATGGGCCACGTTAATTGAGTGCTGATCAATTCTTTGAGCATACGTCGAAGCCGGAATGCGTTTCCAGTGTTTGCCATTTGCGGTCGATACGTAGGGGCTAATAATTGTTAATGAATTTATATCATGCAGTCAGCGTTGCCGGCTGCCTGGTGACGGGTTAAAATTTGGTACGTGACGGAGGGTAACTATAAAATGGTGCTATGGTGAAATACAAATACCGCTTACGTGATACTGCGCGATGCAATAGAGGTTTTTTGTAACATTTTTCTCCTGTCACTAAAGCCAGATGCTGGATGCGGCAAGCTGAAGACAGGGCGCTATGGCGCTCATGAGGGGAGGGCTATGTCCAGTAGTGGACTAGTATGGCCTGACGATCTCCGGCCACATGTTTTCCGTACCGTAACAATCTGTTACGTGATTACGGTGGGGAGGCGCAAGACCGTGAAGCCTGAAAACCTATGCGGCAGGCCTATGTCCTGCAGTGGGCGTCAAATGGCTGATGAACATCTGTTAACAGCTGGCAGTTGGTTAAAGAGTAACTGATAGCCGTTTCAGTATTTTGTTTTATGTATCCTATGTAGCCTTACGACCCACTGCAGGGCACAGGCGTTCTTTCAGAGAGAGAAAATGGGATTTATTCCACTGTTCCCCACCGTGGTTTGGACCACGGTGGGGAACAGTGGAATAAATCCCATTTCCAATTTCAAGTGCTGAGGTAGGTAAGGTAGGAAGTTTTACTCACGATGTTTTCTTCACGCACAAGCGAGTATATATTTGTAAACTCAATTTAACAGGCAATTTTTTTGAAATGGTCACACTATGATTTGGTTCGGATTTTAATTTTTTGTGTACATCGTACCTATTACTGACAATGTGGTCATGGCGAGCAGTGTTTGTATAGGTTATATCTATTGGTGATGATTATATGAACCGTTTGTATGTCCCCACTTCTGGGGCACGGGTCTCTTCCTGCATCGCAGGAAACTTAGGCCATACTCCACCACGGGGCCAGGGTTGGTGGAGGATTGTAAGGCAGTGGCGGGTGTACTGGTTTACTGTCAAACGTCATTAAGCCGCTCATAAGGCCTCTGATATGGCTTAACTACCGCCTTGCCTTGCGAAGCACGGAGCGCTCGGAAAAAAACGCCACTAGCGGTAGTTACGGGATGGTAAGTAATCCAACACCTAAGTATTTTGAGTTGATAATTCTTGAGTAACCAGGAAAAAATGCCAAGATTATGTATTAATATAAGTATGTGTAATATACCCATAAGAAGCCGACCTGCTATAGCACTTCGATTGCAGGCACCAGGAGGCCAGGAGCGCAAAGCGGTCGAGTACCGCTATTTAATAAGGGCGGAACCGCAGATTCATTAGGGCGCAATTAAGGCACGATAAGGCGCCCGTCATTACGTATGCTAATCGCGAGTTAATTCGCGATACTTGCGCCGCCCAAAGAGCTGGCTAGAAGGACCGCGGGTGCGGTATCGGATCCTAGAAGGATCCTAGAGACAGACAAAATAAATTCCTGTATTGTTAGTCAAGCGTTCGTGGCCTAGTGGAATCAAGTAATGGGAATCAATCACTTGGGTTAAGGAACAACAGGCGCGGTCTGGTGCAGGATGGATGACCGTCCCGTAACTACCGCTAGCAGTATTTTTCCGAGTGCTTACGTGCACGGTACGTAGCGCCAGCTGTCATGTAATGGCAGTCTCTATTCTTGCATCGCAGAAAGGTTAGGGCATACTCCACCGCGGAACAAAACCTGGAGGAGGATTGTAAGACAGTGGCGGGCGTTACTGTCAGAAGTTATTAAGACACCCATACGGCCCCTGACATGGCTTAACGACTTCCTTTGCATGACAGCCGGCACCGACGGCGTAATGTGTCTTGCGAAGCACGGAAGCACGCGGAAAAAATGCCTCTGCAGTAGTCACGGGATGGTCACCCACCCAGCACCTGACCGCGCCTGTTGTTACTTAACCTTAGTGATTGATTCCAATCACTCGGTTCCACAAGGATACGAATGCTTCTTAGCGAGTGTATTGAGTTTAACTTCTGTTTAATCAGCTTTATGCTCGCAATACGATACTGGGCGCCCGAGTACGTCGCCTGATGTATATTCATTATTGTGTAGGAAGATAGTCTAAATTAGTGACATTAAATTGGAGGAGATAATTTTTAGCTAACTCATTGAAATTATCAAGAGAACAAGATCTGGGTAATCATATCCATACTTGAAATCCCTCTCGTATCCTATCCCACAGGATTCTTTATATTTTTTATGTAGGTAGTCTAATAAATAGACTACATTAATATTTTTAATGAATATAAAGACGTATTAACATCCCACTACAGGGCACAGGCCTTCTCTCAGAGAGAGAGCCCATACATAAAATGGGCTTAATTACTACGTGTGCCCACCGAAAGTTTACTTGATTTGAAGCATTATTTTGGTGGAACATTTCAAGCTAAAAATACAAACAGCTTTAATTTGTCGATTTATTTTTAATGTTTCAACCATCCAACTGGATGTAGTTGTAATTAGACCATATTTATAATATTAGCTTCATAGTTGGGCCATCGTACGTATTAATATCAAGCACCGAGGTATTTTAACACTTCAGACACTAGGGTTTCCTTACGATGTTTTGCTTCACCTTTAGCGAGCGTTGTTGCTACTTATAAGTTCACAAATGTACATTAGTTCGAAAACAAAGTCCTGGTCATCGCCAGGATTCAAACCCACGACCTCCTGATTGAGAAGCATCCCACCCAACTAGCTAAGCATACATGCACTGACTGTTAACTTCATTTAAAAGCTAAATGAACATTCTCTCTGTTGTACCTATAAAATACGTTACGATAGCCAAACTAGCGGTTGGTTATCGACATAATCCCTATTGTATGTCCCCTCTACCCCTCTGCTGGGGCACGGGTCTCTACTTGCATAGGCCACACTCCACAACGGGGCCAAGTCCGGGTTGGTGGAGAATTGTAAGACAGTGGCGGGCCTTGCTGTCAGAAGTTCTCAAGCCGCCCATAGGGCCTTTGACGTGGCTTAAAGACTGCCAGAAATAATTTAAACGAATATAAGCTTTCTTAGGTATTGTACCCCGCCCCCGTCTCACGTCCCTTCTGTGTGGCCGCTGCATTATGGTAAGTACACACGTACGTGCATGATCGATAAACTTGCTCGATGTCGAGCGTGTGTACTATTATGCATGTCTCAAGACAAATGCTCAACCGAAATGTTAGAACAAGATTCAAACGTCCATAATTTTTGCTCGATGTTCGAAGCAGACATGTTTGTTAGTGTGATTGATATTTTTGTGAAGAGCGCAGCTAAAATGTAGGACTTTCGTTCATTTTCTCTGAATTTTGTGGAACAATTAATAAATATATTTCAAGAGGAAGAAGTTCCCCGACAGTAAACGTAGCAGGCGATGCCTACCAACATAACAACAATCCAACAAATCGTCCATTGCTCGAAGAGTTTCAAGATGCACACTAAACATGATCGATAAGCAAGCTTTTACGTATAGACGCAAGGTGAAACATGTATGGAGAACAGCTTTGTTCGATGAGACTTCCTCGATGAGCATGTACGTACGTGTGTACTCCCCTTAGGTTTCGCTCTGGCACGCTGTAGGCAGCGACATCTGGGATGTGTTTCAAAGAACTTACAGTTTATCCTCCTTCGATCCGGATTTGGCCCCCGTGGTGGAGTATGGCCAATACCTACCTTACGGAAGAGACCCGTGCCCTTATGTGGGGACATAATGGGTTGATGATAATGACAGTTTATGGTTTACTATGACAATTCGATGAACATTGCAAAGTTGATAAACCCCCAGATTAACAGGTAGACTCGACTAAGCAATGTGCCTTGAATTATCGTAATAAAGTAGGTACCAATTGTAGTTTTATGAATCTTGGCCTTGGTATCTTATTGTGAAATCGTATATACCCTAATATGAAGGATGTATTAACAGTTTCTAGTAGCAAATTTATCCAGTAAAAAGTTAGTCTTCCGCTTATGGCAGTCATTACCGGACTGCCGCAAAAACTATCCTTGCTGACTGTGACATTCCGCCCGCTGCGGAACCGTACCAAACAAACGGCCGTAGAATCGCTACTGTCATTAAAGTATGTATTAACACTTACAAGTAGCAATTTTATCAAATAAAAAGCTAGTATTCCGATGTTAGCCCGCTGCGGAATCGTATAAAACAAACTTTACAGAATAGTATATACTGCTATGAAAAGTAACATTAACAATATAGGTATAGTAGCAATTGCATCCAGTAAAAAGCTAGTCATCCGATCTTGGCAGTCACTACCAGACTGCCGGGAAAACTATCCCTGCTGTCTGTGACATTCCACCCACTGTGGAACCGGACCAAAACAAACATTGTAAAATCGTAAACAATGCTTTATAAAGGATGTATTATCATTATCAGATATTAAAAAATAATTTCTAATATCTAAAAATTCTTATCTTCCGTGGTAATAACATCTATATTATCACCGTATTGTAATATTACATTTCTAGTTGTCTGCGTATATGTTAGTTTAAAAATGCTATGTATACCTTTAATTGGCATAATCGCTAGCCCTAAGTCACTTTTAGTATAAGCTTTATCATGTTTGCGTGCTTGCTGTTGGTGTACCTAATGAATAAAATAAAAAAAATAAAAATCACTTTACCGTTGCAATTAAATCCAATAAAAAGCTATTCTTCCAATCTTGGCAGTCACTACCCGACTACCGCGAATACTGTCGCTACTAACAGCGACATCCTGCCTGTTGCGGAATCGTACCAAACAAACGTGGTCAAATATAGTATGTATTGTAGCATTTTTATCTAGTAAAAACCGAGTCTTTCCATTTTGGCAGCTAAAAAACGTCACTGCTGCCTGTGACATTCCGCCTGCTGCAGAATCGTACCGTGGAATCCTAAACAATGCCATTTAAAAGATTTAACACATTATAGCAGCAATTTCTTCCCGAAAAAAGCTAGTCTTCGGATCTTGGCCGTTACTACCCGACTGCCGCGAAAACTGACGCTGCCGACTGTGACACGCCCGCTGCAGAATAGTACCGAGCAAACGTTGTAGAGTATGAAGGATGTATTTTAACCTTCTAGTCGCAATTTTATCCAGTAAAAACTAGTCTTTCGATCTTAGCAGTCACTACCCCCCCTGCCGCGAAGATTAGCTCTGCTGACTCCAACACGCCCGTTGCGGAATCGAATCAAACATAGGTACGTTGTAGAATCACATACCACGCCATATAAAGGATGTATTAACACTTTCTGGTGGCAATTCAATCCACTAAAAAGGTAGTTTTCCGATCTTCGCAGTTACAGACTGCCGTGAAAACAATCCCTGCTGACTGTCACATACCGCCCGCTGCGGAATTGTACTATAGAGACGCAATACCGATATTTCAGTACAGTTGTTACCGATTTGTCCCTTGCTGTTTCTAGTAGCAATTTCATTCAGCAAAAATTTAGTCTTTCGATCTTAGCGGTCACTCACCGACTGCCGCGAAATCAATCGCTGCCGACTGCGACACGCCCGCTGCAGAATTGTACCAAACAAACGTAATACCGATACTTCAGTACATTTGTTACCGATTTGTCCCTTGCACTTTCTAGTAGCAATTTCGCCAGTAAAAAGCTCGCTTGCTCGGATCTAGGTTACTTAGGCTCCCGTGGAGTCTATTCCACATGCATAGGGAGATAGGCCCGCGGTGCTCATTAAAATATGTAAATGGACTGCGCCGAGACATTACGCAGATAGGTGCTTCTGACTTATTGACTGAACCACGTGCAGCTGTAGTGGACTATTTAGTTTATAATAATAATAATAATAAAATATGTATTTAAATGTGTACGCTCGTGGCCTAGCGGAACCGAGTGCTTGGAATCAATCACTTGGTTAAGCAACAACAGGCGCGGTCAGGTACAGGATGGGTGAGCATCCCGTGACTACCGCTAGTGGCATTTTTCCGAGCGCTTCCGTGCTTCGCATGGCACTTGATAACTTGTGACAGTAAGGCCCGCCACTGTCTTACAATCCTCCACCAACCCGGACTTGGCCCCCGTGGTGGAGTATGGCCTAACCTTCCTGCGATGCAGGAAGAGACCCGTGCCCCAAAAGTGGACATACAGAGGTAGATAACGAACGATGTATTTAAAGCATCTGTGACTCAAAATGTTAGTAGGTGTATGTATGTGTGAAATAAAATTTAAATATAGGTAATGTAGGTACTTTCCTATATTTACATTCGGGGCTTCGAATTAATTTTATATTATTTTTGTAAATTTATTCGCATTAATTTGTTAGATTTTAGTTCATAATTAATAAATATTTACTTGCTTCCTCGTGTTTATTTATTTCATTTTATTGAAATGGTTCTCATTTGCGAAGCACGGAAGCGCTCGGAAAAATGCCACAAGCTTTAATCATGGGACGGTCACCCATCCTGCACCTGATCGCGCCTGATGTTGCTTAACACAAGTGATTGATTCCAATGACTCGGTTCCGCTAGGCCACGAGCGCTTCGCAATTGGACTATATCTGTGATTTAACTTGCAATAAGACTATATCTGTGATTGGACCCATGCGGCATAAGCTCGTCCATACTCCGGCGAGCATATTATTCAAGATCGCGGGGCACCTACCGCGCTGCGGCAACTATTTAGTATCATTACAAATGTCGTGAGACAGTGTGTCTGTACGTCTGCGGAAGCGTGTGTGTGTAGGCTGTACGGCTTGGACGGGGCATGCTGCTACCGTTTCTTATTAATAAGATATTGGCCCGTTTGCTAAATGTGGAGACGGCTTTATAAATGTAATAAACGAAGGGCAGACAAAGACCAGGTTTAGTCACACGTCACAGTTATAATGGTCTCTTCACTTAGTTATATAATAAATTCACCAACCCCGTGGTGTAGTCGAGGCATGCCGTTGTTAAGGCGTTATTGCCGGCTGTCATGCATGTAATGGCAGTCGTTGAGTCATGATAGAGAGGCCTTATAGGCGCCTTGATAAGTTCTGACAGTCCGGCCACTGTCTTACAATCCTCCATCATCCGGACTTGGCCTTCGTGATGGATTCTGGCCTAACATTCCTGCGATGCAGGAAGAGACCCGTGCCCCAGCAGTGTGGACAAAAATGGGTTGATAACGACGATATAATAAATGGGTCTAGTCGCGATGGTTTCAAGCTACCAAGTGTTTCAGGTACGTGGAATCCAGTGCTAAATAAATACAAATCACGCGCCTTTTAAACATATCTATCCGCGGACTTTGTGAGTGTTGTATGTCGAAAAACTAAAAGTGACTTGAGGGTAGACTACCTGCCCTTACTATAATAATAGGCGTGACGGCAGTATCAAGTAATCAAAGTTTAATAAACGATAGTTTTGGAAAGTAGGTAATAGAAGGATATAAAACACTGATTTGGTTTTATGAAAAAAATGAGATTACCAATATTTTCAATATTATAAAAGATTATAATACTGCTTTTAGCCATTTTGACTGAAACACCAACAACACCGCGTAACCTCACGGTTGGGTAAACATTGGTAAAATTCACCCATGCTTTGTATAACATTTGATGTCTGTTAAGCTAGACGTGACATCAGATTCGACGCCATGACACTGCCAGCTGTTTTCCCATAGATTTAAAAGAATTTTGGAAAAGTGGCTTTAACCTTCGTTAAAATTTAGTTTAAAACTGAAATATAGGTTTTTTTCCTAAATATTAAATGTGTCCCCACATTATGGAAGAGGATTTAAGAATCTTTCGTCATACCTATTGACTGTACACGCCACTTCAGTGTCCCCTTGACCACGGCAACTGCAAGGTTGCTGAAACGTCGGGAACTAAGGTATCACCTAATAAATAATATACTGATTAGACGTTTAATATATGTAACAAAGCATCAAGAGTCATTGTTGAGAAATACTTGTTCGCTTCGTCAACATCCCCCAGTTGGACATACGTGGACCAAAAAATTACTTGAAACTAGCTCGAGTATATGCAGCAATTACCCAATGACTTTATTCTTGTGCACAGTCGACATTACATTTTAGTTATGTTGCACTGAAGAAATAAGTCCACCATTCTTTACAGATGTAAGTAGTTCTGTAAAGAAATAGATAAATTAATTGTAGCAAGGAAACCTCTTCCACACTTGGCAAGCTATTGCGTTCGTTACTCCTTCCCGTTGAGGTAAGCAGTTGTTTTGTTCAGGGCTCGTCATTACGTACCGATTCACCTCATTACTGCTTTCGGGCTCTATTCTTGTGAGACGCACCGGTTCGGAACGGTTCAGTGGGTAATGGGTGCGGAAAATCGCGGGTTTTTTTTAAAAACGTTCTTTGAACGTCGTACTGAGCTGTTAACGATTCCGGACGCTGTTGGAAATACATATAAATGGAATATGTTTCTGTGTCTACATCTAAGAACATTTTTTTACCGTTAGGCATAATAATCACATAGAGACACTACAAATCGAAAGCAGAGTTTCTTGATAATCTTTTTTGTAGATTGCAAGTCAATGAAAACGGTCTAGTGATTGAAATCGTGCGATCGTGAAATCAGATGGATTTCGTAAATATCGTATACTGATTATACTATTTTTATTTTTAATGCACTAACCCGTGCTAAGAATAGCCAGAGGTTGCGGGTTCGAATCCCAGCATGGGTGAAATTTTTAGCCTCTAAATAGGTTTTTAAATATCGTATACTGCCTCATTGGTCTAGCGGTATGAAGCCCGATTAACATGTCGGAAGTCCTGGGATTGATTCCGACTGGGGACCGCCGTACATTGGTACACAATGGCTTCAGTCTGGGTATATTTCCACGTTTGTGACGCCCTTACCTGGTTATCATAGTTTGGGACCAGGGAAAGTGATTGTGTTATGTTGAAGTTTTTATAATTATTCTAGCAATACTTAGAGCATTTTTGGAAAATACTAAAATATGCTTACAACGTCATTGAGGTTTATGATACTATTTTTACAAGAAGATAATTTCCAGTGGTGACATTGGTAAACTCTGGTTAACCCCTTAATTTATGCGGGAACACTTTAACGCAACCAAAACCGCTGCAAATTGCCGGAATCAAGCGCCAGATCATTCTCTCTTAATTTGTGCATTTTCGACTCGAGTACGCGGATCGATGTCGCGCTAGATATTCAAATATCGACCCTAATGACGTTGAGGGAAATGTTAATAAAATGTTAATGCAGCGAGAGCGACTGTCCCGTCGCAACAAATGACAGATTTGCTTGACAGACAGCCGACTCATTTGCGTCAGGCTGCATGAAAAAGGTAGCTGGGCTCTAAGGCAACTTATGGTTGGTAAGCTTGACTTAGTTTGAATATTGACTTTTTGTGATAGCGTTTGCTTCCCATGGGAAGCACACTTATTAGTTATTATGTTAGATATCTAGGTAGGTACCTTGATGGTGAGTTTTAGGTAAGACCTTACCAGTATTTTATACACCCTGTAGGTATAAAATACTGGTAAGGATTTACTACTTCCTCTCCTGCTGGCAGATATTCGTCAGTTTCCGACCATTCCAAACTTCCGACCATTTCACAACCAGCTAAAACCAAATTGGATCTCTAATGAGTTGTCGCAGCTATAATTAGCCACATTTAAATCACCTGAAACTTAGTTAAAGTAAGATAGGCACTACGCAAAGTGGTAGCAGGTTTAAAGCTGATGTCAGACAAGAATAAAATACAACAGAAGTTCTACTTAATACTCAATATCTACTCAACAATTTAGTGCATTTCACAAGTATATACAAATGACTTCGCGATCTTGGCAAGGCACGTTAAGCCGTTGGTGCCGGCTGTAATGTAATGGCAGTCGTTAAGTCATGTTAGAGGCCTTATGGGCGGCTTGATAACTTCTGACAGTAAACCTGCCACTGTCTTACAATCCTCCACCAACCCGGACTTGGCCCCCGTGGTGCAGTATGGCCAAACCTTTATGCGATGCAGGACGAGACCCATTCCTTAGCAGTGGGTACATACAAGGGTTGATATCGTAGTGTTGCTATATTTAATGTCGAATGATTTATACATTCCATTGGGTGCACAGCAGACTTGTTACCTAAGTTAAACTTTAATTACGTATTCTATTTGTGTAGCCCTGCCTATGTATCTAAATAAATAAATAAACCGAGAATATCATCGCGGTTTCCACAACATGCTGTACTTCTGTGTTACTTATTCTGAGCTATAAGGCTAACGTGTAGAAGATATTCGCGAGCTGAATAATTCATTATTCATTATAATAAGTGCATTAGTGGAGGCGCCTGGTCCACGCGAGGATTTAAAATTAATTACCGGCAGGTAGGTATATAGGTATGTTAATAAAGCCCATACACTCTCTTTCTGAGAGAAGGCCTGTGTTCTGCGGTGGGACGTACATAAAGAAACTTTTACATAAGTGCACTCTAATTAGTTGCGTTAAAGATGACTTTGCAACAAAAATGTCACGAAGACGACTGGAACGGCAGGTGTAGAGATGATTCTATTTACACTAGGTATCTCGTAAATTAACAATCTGGCACTGTACCTACTGTGAACAACTGACGAGAAACTGGAGATGATATATGCATGTTAACATGTTTGTGATGTCGCTGTTTCTGCGGTTCTCACGACACGGGGTAGCCTAGTGTAGGGCCAGAAGCTATGTATGTGCCTATATGTAAATCTTATGTTATGTTATACTTGCAGTATGGAGCCGACACAATTTTTTACAGCAACATTATTTTTTTAGCCGTAAGTCCTGCTCGCACTTAACCGCTTTATTTCTTCTTATTTTTTCCTCAGTTGTGGTAGACATACCACTCACTAGCGGTGAAGAAAAACATCGTGAAGAAATTTGAGCGGACGAGGTGTTCGTTTACTCAGGGCACGCCCGGTAATTAAGCCTGTACTCACTTGTTTTTATATTTATTGTAACTATGAGCGTTATGCCTCTTTTTTCTAGTGATGTGTTAATTCATTAAAAAAATATATTTTATTTCTTTCTTTGGACGCGCTGCTGTCTACAGGGTAGGTAGGTAGGTAGGTAGGTAGGTAGGTAGGTAGGTAGGTAGGTAGGTAGGTAGGTAGGTAGGTAGGTAGGTAGGTAGGTAGGTAGGTAGGTAGGTAGGTAGGTAGGTAGGTAGGTAGGTAGGTAGGTAGGTAGGTAGGTAGGTAGGTAGGTAGGTAGGTAGGTAGGTAGGTAGGTAGGTAGGTAGGTAGGTAGGTAGGTAGGTAGGTAGGTAGGTAGGTAGGTAGGTAGGTAGGTAGGTAGGTAGGTAGGTAGGTAGGTAGGTAGGTAGGTAGGTAGGTAGGTAGGTAGGTAGGTAGGTAGGTAGGTAGGTAGGTAGGTAGGTAGGTAGGTAGGTAGGTAGGTAGGTAGGTAGGTAGGTAGGTAGGTAGGTAGGTAGGTAGGTAGGTAGGTAGGTAGGTAGGTAGGTAGGTAGGTAGGTAGGTAGGTAGGTAGGTAGGTAGGTAGGTAGGTAGGTAGGTAGGTAGGTAGGTAGGTAGGTAGGTAGGTAGGTAGGTAGGTAGGTAGGTAGGTAGGTAGGTAGGTAGGTAGGTAGGTAGGTAGGTAGGTAGGTAGGTAGGTAGGTAGGTAGGTAGGTAGGTAGGTAGGTAGGTAGGTAGGTAGGTAGGTAGGTAGGTAGGTAGGTAGGTAGGTAGGTAGGTAGGTAGGTAGGTAGGTAGGTAGGTAGGTAGGTAGGTAGGTAGGTAGGTAGGTAGGTAGGTAGGTAGGTAGGTAGGTAGGTAGGTAGGTAGGTAGGTAGGTAGGTAGGTAGGTAGGTAGGTAGGTAGGTAGGTAGGTAGGTAGGTAGGTAGGTAGGTAGGTAGGTAGGTAGGTAGGTAGGTAGGTAGGTAGGTAGGTAGGTAGGTAGGTAGGTAGGTAGGTAGGTAGGTAGGTAGGTAGGTAGGTAGGTAGGTAGGTAGGTAGGTAGGTAGGTAGGTAGGTAGGTAGGTAGGTAGGTAGGTAGGTAGGTAGGTAGGTAGGTAGGTAGGTAGGTAGGTAGGTAGGTAGGTAGGTAGGTAGGTAGGTAGGTAGGTAGGTAGGTAGGTAGGTAGGTAGGTAGGTAGGTAGGTAGGTAGGTAGGTAGGTAGGTAGGTAGGTAGGTAGGTAGGTAGGTAGGTAGGTAGGTAGGTAGGTAGGTAGGTAGGTAGGTAGGTAGGTAGGTAGGTAGGTAGGTAGGTAGGTAGGTAGGTAGGTAGGTAGGTAGGTAGGTAGGTAGGTAGGTAGGTAGGTAGGTAGGTAGGTAGGTAGGTAGGTAGGTAGGTAGGTAGGTAGGTAGGTAGGTAGGTAGGTAGGTAGGTAGGTAGGTAGGTAGGTAGGTAGGTAGGTAGGTAGGTAGGTAGGTAGGTAGGTAGGTAGGTAGGTAGGTAGGTAGGTAGGTAGGTAGGTAGGTAGGTAGGTAGGTAGGTAGGTAGGTAGGTAGGTAGGTAGGTAGGTAGGTAGGTAGGTAGGTAGGTAGGTAGGTAGGTAGGTAGGTAGGTAGGTAGGTAGGTAGGTAGGTAGGTAGGTAGGTAGGTAGGTAGGTAGGTAGGTAGGTAGGTAGGTAGGTAGGTAGGTAGGTAGGTAGGTAGGTAGGTAGGTAGGTAGGTAGGTAGGTAGGTAGGTAGGTAGGTAGGTAGGTAGGTAGGTAGGTAGGTAGGTAGGTAGGTAGGTAGGTAGGTAGGTAGGTAGGTAGGTAGGTAGGTAGGTAGGTAGGTAGGTAGGTAGGTAGGTAGGTAGGTAGGTAGGTAGGTAGGTAGGTAGGTAGGTAGGTAGGTAGGTAGGTAGGTAGGTAGGTAGGTAGGTAGGTAGGTAGGTAGGTAGGTAGGTAGGTAGGTAGGTAGGTAGGTAGGTAGGTAGGTAGGTAGGTAGGTAGGTAGGTAGGTAGGTAGGTATAGATAGATAGATAGATAGATAGATAGATAGATAGATAGATAGATAGATAGATAGATAGATAGATAGATAGATAGATAGATAGATAGATAGATAGATAGATAGATAGATAGATAGATAGATAGATAGATAGATAGATAGATAGATAGATAGATAGATAGATAGATAGATAGATAGATAGATAGATAGATAGATAGATAGATAGATAGATAGATAGATAGATAGATAGATAGATAGATAGATAGATAGATAGATAGATAGATAGATAGATAGATAGATAGATAGATAGATAGATAGATAGATAGATAGATAGATAGATAGATAGATAGATAGATAGATAGATAGATAGATAGATAGATAGATAGATAGATAGATAGATAGATAGATAGATAGATAGATAGATAGATAGATAGATAGATAGATAGATAGATAGATAGATAGATAGATAGATAGATAGATAGATAGATAGATAGATAGAGAACACTTTATTGTACATAAAAATGGAAATTTCACAGATATTTCTTAACCTGGTCTAAAAGACTGAAACGTGGACTAAAAGAGGATGTAGTGACCAGAGTTGAGAAAACAATGTTGCGTTGGTTTGGACATGTGGAGAGAATGAAGGAAGAAAGATTGACAAAACAAATATATATTGCGAATGTGAGTGAAAGGGCTGGTAAAGGACGTCCCAGGCGGACATACATCGACCAAAAAGGGGATGAATTAGCAAAGGGAAAGGTAAAAAGTACCCGGAACCGCCGTGCGTGCATGCAACGACTTATGAACGTTGATGAAGCGAAGGTGATCTGTCAGGATCGTGGCAAGTGGCAGTCCCTGGTCTCTGCCTACCCCTCTGGGATAAAGAAGTGAGGTTATGTATGTATGTATGTATGTATGTATGTATGTATGTATGTATGTATGTATGTATGTATGTATGTATGTATGTATGTATGTATGTATGTATGTATGTATGTATGTATGTATGTATGTATGTATGTATGTATGTATGTATGTATGTATGTATGTATGTATGTATGTATGTATGTATGTATGTATGTATGTATGTATGTATGTATGTATGTATGTATGTATGTATGTATGTATGCATTTCTTGACCTAAGAGTACAGACGGCGGCCTTATCACTAAAAGTGATCTCTTCACAATGGTAAGTAGAGAGAGCTGATTTGGACGTACAGACAAGCCAGTACCAAACTCTGTTGAGGCAAAACCAAAATTGAGACGTCCGACGTCCTCTTACGTCAATTAGTAAGCTCTCATTAGTCCAAGCGTCCACACAGACAGTGCACTGAATATTCAGAGGCAGGGCTACCAATTTGTACTCGACTTACATGCTTCGCTTAAGTTTCTCAGCTAGGTGTGAGTGTGGCTTTATTCGGTTGTGTGTAGTTAGGTCAGTCTTGAATCCTGAGTCATGGATAATCGTACACCTAATTACTTACATTTAAGAAATCATGGTTGTATTATTTTTTCTGGTTGTGCAATAAAGTGTTCTCTATCAAACTATCTATCTACACTTCATAGCCTAAATACCTGTAAAAAACATAGTAATAATCGACAGTACATAGTCATACATTAATTCAATGATGACTTGTACGTACGTTTACTAGGTACTCATGTAACTTTTGTTTAAGTATGTTTAAATGTGTATGTCTAGAAGTACGTATGTATATATATTTTGTGTACTATTTAAGCAGTTATTCGTACAATGTGTGTATATTAGTAAGTATCTGTTGATAACTATGGCAACAATGATTATTAAACTTGAAATAGGGGATTTTAGAGTTTATTTTTCTTGTTTAGCTATATTTGCCATCTCCCGCTCTCTGTTTTATTGTTCAGAATCTTTCTTAGGTTGGCTGGAAGATTTTTTTTTCAAAAAGTCATCCTATGTACACCAACACGTAACTGTTATTTAAGTTTTTTCTGTAGTTTGATAAGCGTAACAAACAAACCGGCCCAAAGAGGTTGTTCGGTACCTGCATGGGTTATTTTCGTAAAGAAGCATTTGCTCCGAAATACTTTATTCCAATTTTAACTGACCTAACATTGCAGTCTCCTAGTAACATCTTTAGTCAGACAATTTTACTGAAATATTTTTAGTCGGGGATCTATTTGTGGTAAAGACTTTACCTACTACAAATAGATGGAGACCGCGACTCAGCAAACGCAGTGTGGGACGCCCCCGACCAGGTGGGATGACGATCTTGCAAAAACTGCCGGCAGATGCTGGATGCGGCAAGCTGAAGACAGGGCGCCATTAGAGGACTTTAAACAAACAGTAATGGGTCCCGACTGCAACATTTTATATAAAATAATAAATGCAACAGTTTGAGCAAATAATGCTTATAAAGTTATATTATTTGGTCCCTCAAGTAAAGCAGCATGAACTCTTCTGATTCGACATTAGCATTTGAAAATAAAATTATCTTATTTTTTCCCTTTCAGTTGATTTATCACTGCAGTCGGGTTCTTTTATTTTTTTAAATATTTTTTTTATTTTTGACCTTTTAGTGACTCAGTAAAACGATAAAATTTAAAGGTCCATCTGTTCTGTTTACATGCTTTAAATCGTTATATTATTTTATTTCCTAAATTAATTTTAGTTTATTGCTTTATTTTCTTTTGTTCGACAATGGACATGTCTCGGCAAATCATAAATATTTTTACTGATATAGGTACTTGTTTGATATAGTCATAGGTACCACCTGCCTGCATTAAAAAATTATGTCGTACGATATTTTTAGCTAGTATAATGAATATGGTGTAATGGTGTTAAACTATCTAGAATATTTGCAAAGGACACGACAGATTTTTTTATTTATTATCCTTACATAAATTGTCTGTTTTTTATGTAGCCTAAAAACGCTCCACTGCACCTAGTTATTTAATGTTAACGATTGTAGGTGGGGTCTGGAATAGTCACAAATTATCTCTTCGACCTGAACGGGGCTCAGCTTTCGATATCTCCAGAGTAGAATTCTTCGTGCTTGCATTGCTGGGCCCAGTCTTCGGTCTCGCTAATTACTTTACTCGCTACTTCGACCTGAACGGGGCTCAGCTTTCGATATCTCCAGAGTAGAATTCTTCGTGCTTGCATTGCTGGGCCCAGTCTTCGGTCTCGCTAATTACTTTACTCGCTATTACTCGCTAATTTAGAATAAGGACTTGTAAATGGGAACATAAATGGTCTGAGCCTTCAGCCGCGGCCTGTACAAAGGCGCGACAGGTTTCCTCCTAACAGCAACTTTAAGTAACTGTTGCGGCCTTCGGCCGCGCTAATAGTCTCTCCATTTGGCATCAGCGTAAATAGAGCTCAGCATTTGGAATCGCCGTGGGAGTATTCCTCTAGCCCGCTTCACAGCCTTCGGCTGTGCCGCGACCTGTATTGAGCTCGGCCTTCAACCTCGTCGCGGCAAGTTTCCTCGCACCCGCATGATGGGGCTCGGCCTTCGGCCTGGCGTAGTTACTTAGAGTTGTGGCATGGGCGTGGAGACATACAAAATCTTGGTTTTCTGAATGCCAAAATATTACCGGTATTAAAATGAAACTATAACAAATTCATCTTGAGGTGGCCCCCTAAAGCATTGAAAAATTTTACTGAATATTTAGGTGTAGATAAGCAATCTTTGGTCTCACAAGTGAACACGAAACCTAACACAAAATCATAATCTTATTTTCGGAAGAAACAAGATAAAATTCGTTAAGATGAATAGAGCTAGATTTTTTTTAAATTTCATGGGTCCTACGATACGAGGTCACGGAGGATCCGTCTTCGGTTACCAGTGAGAGCGTTCAAATATTTTTTTATCATTTATTGTTTCTTCTTTGAACTCAGCTTGTCTGACTATGACCGCACAGGGGAAAAGGAGTTACATGCTACACTTTATATATTTTGTTCAGTTAGTTTTGGTCTAAGTGTCAGTAGGAAATTAATATCAGTGTTAAGAAATTAATTATTTTTTCTCAAACATGCTCGGAAATGTTTGTGTTATTTATTACCATGAAATAAAGCCACAAAGTTTCTCTTTTATGGCTCCCGCCTCACTTTACTGGCCTAAGCCAGTAAAGTATGAAAATCCATTACCGTCCGCTGCTCTAACTTTTTAAATTTACTTACTAAAATTAAACTGACTAAGGAAAAATTACATACAGCCAACCACCTACTAAGTTATGTAAGCATACTTGCAAGATTAAAAAAAACAATCTATGGTATTGGTTTTTGTGCGGTTAAACATGGTGCTCAAATATGTTAGTGTATTTAAAAAATAAAAAAGGCGGCAAACTAAACTGTTATTTCTTAATTACCTAGTAATTATTTTAATATTAATATTTCCTCGCATTGTTTGAGAAAAGCATTATACAATCCTCGGCCGGAACAGGGATTGCAGGACTCGTTCTAGACGGGACTCGGTCTATCCCAAACTCGTCCAGCAATCCCTTACTTCTCGGCCTCTGCAGTAATGTGTTATTACCCCCTATGAGGTTGATATTTCTTAAATTAATGAGATAAACGAATGGCGTAGAAAGAAATAAACACTTTATAGGCATTATTTCTTTCAGTACTTATACCGTTTCTATAGACGGTTTGTTTACATGTAGAGCAAAGCTGATATTATGTAAATTTATACATGTACTAGAATAAATATATGGCAGCGCCATCTAGTGGCTAAAAGTGGTACTGTAGGACAGGGTTTCAGCAGACAAGAAGAGAAACGTTGTTTCAGCACGACAGCACGTACTTAGGAATCTATTTATTGAAGCAATATGAAACTTACTAAGGATTACGGATTAGTAACTGTACTACTCGCACCACAGCGCAAAGCGAGGTACTATATTACCTACGTCACTAGTCGTGCCAATTATTAGTGGACAGTCAGTATTGGTCGAAGTGATTGGTCGAGTGCTCAAATACTATTTTTTTTTCAACCCTATAAAGGGCACCCTCCGGAGGACACGGGGGAGGGAGGTGGTGAATGCTCATGCATAACAGCACGGACCCGGCCGTGCTACCAATGTGGGACTCACAAGAAGTGCGCCTACCCACTAAACACCACCTTGGGACTGGTTTTGGTCCTAAAGACCCCTAAACCCACATCGGGAGCGACCCCCCACGAGGCCGAGGAGGGCGCACTCGAGGCCGAGGAGGGCGCACCAATTTTGTTTAATATTATGTAGGGCCTTCGGACAAAACCATACCGCAATTTAGAACACAAACAGCGCCATCTGTGGTTCGGTAGAGGAACTAATGCTACAGTACTTTGATTAATTAGAAGTGAATATTATTTGTGTTGCGTTTGTTCTCTATTAATGCTGATTTTATGTAATCAACGATACCCGCAAAATTCTCTTTTAAATCTTACTTTGCACGTGTTAGGCGTAGTTAAACAAACCGGCATGGGTGAAATTTTTAGCCTCTAAATACAAAATTATATTTTTTAATTAAATGAATGATCTAGAAGGATCAAACCACTTTATAGGAATTATTTCTTTCGCATTTGTACCGATTCTATAAATGGTTTGTTTACATGTAGACCAAAACCGAAATTATGTATACACATGTATTAGAATAAATAAAATATAGCAGCGCCATCAAGTGGCTAAAAGTGGTACTTTAATTGCTTAGAAGTAAATGTTATTTTTTGTTCCGTTGGTTCTCTAATAATGCTGATTTTATGTAACCTACGTCATCCGCAAAATCCTGTTTTAAATATTTCACACCTGTTGGGGGTAGTTCAATAAAATTAGTATTCGAATTCAATAAACTAAATATAACAGCGCCATCTAGTGGCTCCTAGCTGTACTTTAACGAAGCTTCTTAACGAATTTTATTTTTCGTCACGGTTCTGATCGCATAATTATGATTTTATATAGCCGATGACACCCGCGCAAGGATGCCGAATCGAATGACACCTTGTTTAACAAAATCTGACCATTGGTTAAGGAGTTATGAGGGAACATAGAATCGGACATACTTACATACATACATACATACATACGCATTAAACACATTACCCTCCTTTTGGGCTTCGCTGCAGTCGGGTAAAAATCAAATCAAATCACTGTCAATTTAACATAGGTCCCACGCTTACGAGTCCATTGTTCTACATTGTCCACTGGGCTGCCACCGCTAAGTGAACCCTCCTAGATTGATTGAGGTGTTTGAGCCTTGCTTTTTTCAATAATATCTGGGGGCGAGTAAAGGCCGGCGCGGACGAGGGACTCTTGTCCCCAATGGACAAAAGTCCCTGAATCGTAAAAAATGTCCTCCGTGTACTTGTGCAGTCATTTGTTCCCCGGAAATTGAGTGAAGCGTACGCTATGGAAGCAAATATTCTGAGATTACATTGTGTTTGTAATTTACATGAATTTAAAAACCTATTTAGAGGCTAAAAATTTCACCCATGCCGGGATTCGAACCCGCAACCTCTGGCTATCCGTACCAGCGCTCTACCAATTGAGCTTTGAATTGAATTGACCAATTGAGCGCTGGTACGGATAGCCAGAGGTTGCGGGTTCGAATCCCGGCATGGGTGAAATTTTTAGCCTCTAAATAGGTTTTTAAATTTGTTCCTTAGCACGGGTTAGTGCATTAAAAATAAAAATAGTGTAATTTACATGAAGTTGAAAAAGAAGAGGCGTTTCTAAAAGACACCACCGACCTTTTGCTAGATACCTTCCGGTAGATACCGGACTGGACATCAAGATTGAGGTCCTTGGTAACTTGAGGGACTTTTTGTACGGGGTTCTTTTATTCCTTCGTGTGCGTTATACGATACAATTTATAAGAGATCTATATCGACGGACAAAAAAGTACCCGGGGGATAGGCCTTCGTCTGCACAGGCCTTTTAACTCTACTCCTTATGTTGACGGGCGCGTTTACAACAAAAATGTAAAGATTGAACAGCTGTCGAATGCGCTACCTCTAGGTATAGCTCTAACGGTAAACTTCACCAGCGTAGCATGAAATTAATTACCGGTCTAATGACACTGACTGACCTGACTGACCCCCGCAAACCCCTGAGGGGGCTTAAAGGGGGAATTTTGACAGCCATAGCCCTGTAATGCGGTGCCTACTGGTGAATTGCAAAAATCTCATTACCTTCTAACTGTCGTTATAGGAGTAATTAACTACGGAGAACATTGACATTTCGGGAGTCGACGTTACGTTAAGAACTAAAACTTTCACTTCATTGCCAAACGGCACTAGACTTTGTTACCCAACTTCTTTCCGGAATAGTTTATTAAATGTTTTTCATCCGAAGAATTCGACCGGTTTCCCTCAGTAGGTAGTTTGTTAATAATGTTATTTCAGAAACCCTTTTTTAACAGAAACCAACTAAACAGGAATTTCTGAAAATTTCAATTTGAAAACAAATTTTCTGTATAGAAGAGAGTAGGTATAGTCACCACATGAGTGGGTCACGCCACGTGACTATTAACATCATGATACTTATTTAATTATTTCATTAGGGATTATGGGCATTACCCCCTATGATAGCACAACGTGGAGCTTTTTAGGGGAGGGCTATGTCCAGCAGTGGACTAGTATAGCCACTGCTGGACATAGCCCTCCGCGACGACGACTTATTTAATTTATTTTGAAAAATACTTCCAGTAGTAGCAGAATTCAACGGTTTTGCGTAATTGAAATAACGTAAAACATGAAAGCCGTTTCTCAGTATTACGTATTACTGTATTAAAAGTATTTAAACGTTTTACAATGTCCTAACGAGGGGAACAGTTTATTTACCTCCGCGGGAAGCGAGTCTGTGAAAACTAAGCTTCTGTAATAGAAGAAAGTGCAGTCAACAAAAGGGGAGGGCACGCCACGTGAATATTGTTATATTATTTTATTTAAAAAAAAACTAACAGCACAATATAAGATGTTTTGCGCATTTGAATTGACGTAAAAGCTACAACCGTTTCTTCAGTACTATGTATTATTCTATCAAATATATTTAAAATCATACATAATTTACGATATTTATTAACGAGATGAACAGTTGGTTACCACCACGAGAAGCGTCTTTGGAATGGAATACAGTAAAACCTGATTACAACCGAATATTTAAAAAAAAACTAGTATGTTTTTATGCCTATGAGAGAGTCTTCACTGCCTAATAATGATAGTAAAGTAACAAAATATCATTTTTAAGTATGATCTAGGTTTCGTTTCATTCATGGTTTGTTTTTGTGTGAACAAAATATATTTGGCAAATACTTTCAAATTCAAAAACTGTGTACACCAGAAGTCAAATTTAATTGAATAAATGAATTATCCACTTAGGACGAGCAAACAACTTGATTTAATTGATTGCTTCCTATATTTTAACTTGTATTACGGATACAATGTATGTAGGGGATGTATTAGCAAGGGAAAAAATAAAAGGAAACACGAAACCGGCGTGCGTGCATGCAACTACTTATGAATGTTGATGAAGCGAAGGTGGTCTGCCAGGATCGTGGCCAGTGGCAGTCCCTGGTCTCTGCCTAACCCCTCTGTGCTGTGATGCAGGCGTGAGGTTATGTTGTCAAGGATTTGTTTGCATGTAAACAAAAGTTTAATTAAGTTTGGTATCTATTATGCTATCATTTCTGGTGCCATGCCACGTGCTTCTAAGTCATTTTTCTTTAAACAGAAGTCCTCTCCAGCCCTCTCCTTGTTCTTATTTGATGTGTTGTTTTAACGAGTTTTTTTGGAGACGAGCCGTGTAGCATCCTAACGCGAAACCACCTGAACCTGAGCGCGCTGGTCGTTCTAAAATGTCCAAAAATTTATGTATTAAATAAGCAGTCTAAAATAATATAGAAGAGAAGAGGTTTTATTCACAATCAATAAACAGTCACTCAGTCAATCAATCGGTCTGTACTCGCCCACTCCTGATTCACTCAAGCCCTATCAAACCTTAATTTGTGTCCTATAAACGTATTGGCAAAGTTTTATTTCGATCCGATATGTCGATTGTAAAGAAAAATAACTGTACGGGATTGCTCCTTGAGTATCTCCTCTCAAGTAGGCACCTACTTATCTCATCTTGAGGCCTCTATAATGAATTCCTGACAAATAAGTTTTTCAAATTACACTGATCTGATGTCGCATGGATTTCGAAATATATGTAATTTGGTCAATCTATTCTAGGTATTTCGGGTTTCATTGGTGTGGCACTAAAGGTACTAAAAATTCAGAAAAAAATAGAAATATAGAATATTCTTTATTGTAACAGGAATTAGAAAAATTAGAAACTAAAAACAAATTCAATTAGCACATGATATACTTGCACTCTAATCAGTTACGTTACGGACGACTTTGCAATAAACATGAAAAAGCTTATTTTCTTTTTTGTTTTATTGACTGGCCAGTATCAGTCAAAAGTTAGATCGATCATATCGTCAATATCCACAACCATGTCGTTATTTTCAAGCATGTCACTTTCCGAACGTTTCTCAGTGGCCGGCTGAATGGTGGTTTCCTTCGCTTTTGTCGCCTCCGGTTGCCTAGCAACGGGCGGCGCGGTCGTTTTCCGACGCTTTTCTTTCGCGCCCGAATTTCCCGCCAAGTCTGTTAGATGTGACAGCTAGAAGGTGGAGATGAAAGAGTTTTTAATAAAATAAATTATGGTAAAATTAAAGTGACACAATAGTGGTTTGGCAGGAAAAAACTTTTTATTTTGTTGCTGAACAGAATTTTGTTGCTGATCTTAGTTTAACTTCAGCTTCAGCTATTCCCGAAAAAAACAGTATTTTCTTCGTTATTCTTCAGCAATGAGCAAGAAAAATTCGGCCAATTTGGTGCCTAAAAACTAATGATTTGGACTAATAAACAGTTTCCGGGTCAGAAGCAAATCAGCTGAATATTAAGGAAAATTAAGACAATAGGTACTGCTTTAATGTCGGGAATCTTTTAAAGTTGTAAAACAATAGACCAGTTTGCCTATAAAATTGAAATAATTGTTAACATTTTTAATTTACCGCCAAACTGCTGAGCTAACGTCTAACGTCCTAACGTCTTATTTATACAACCCAATTACTTAAGACCAAAATAGTCTGTAGTGAAAGTTTTACCAGGAAAAGACACACCTAAGATTAAATAAACGGCTTCTACGGAGTTCTTTAGTGAGATCGTGTTTTTTATGAATAAGACCATAATTTAAGGTTATAATTATTATAAAGCCGGTTTAGGTGAGGAGTTCCTGTTAAAAACAGTCTTCAACTCCGTCTCAAGGGTGTTTTTGGTGGAATCCACTTTTTGTAAATAAGACTGTTAAAATTGAAATAAATTCATTTCTATTATTCTTATTAAAATGTATTATGTCACGTTCTCGGCTTTAATAACGCATGGCAGCGTAGATTCACATTTAATAATCATAGTTTCATTTGGTATCGTTTTCCACTTGCAAATTGTAAATGCATAAGTTAACTGCGCGTTAGGTTTTCTCCATCAGTGTCCAAATTGGATTCACATAAAAAAACATTTGTTTGCCAGGTGTTTTATGTGGCGTTATTCAGATTCCAATTGACATTTTTATTTCCGTCATACTTTCCAGGACATGCTTTCCACAAAGGGCATGTACTAAAAAAAACTTTTATGTATTTTTTGAGACAGTAAATTTATAGTGTCTCATAAAATATATAAAAGATTTTTCGAACAAGTCGAAATATTCAGCCCAGGCTCTAAATATACGTAATATTATTATATTGGGAGCCTGGGCTGAATATATCGACTTGCTCTGCATTAAAAAAAACAGAGTTTAGAAACCGGAAGTACGTCGAAACAAGAACTCTTTAATTCAACAAAACTGACAGGACTCCTAATCTGTGCAAACGTAAAGAGATATATTATTATTATTGAAATTAGTTTCACGCGTGAATGAAAACTCATTCACGTGTGAACCTAAAGTCGAATTAGTGACACAATTATTACAAAAATTCAAAAAACCATTGAATATTAATGCTCTGGGTTAAATTACAAAAAAAATGGCGTCTAATTTATATAGTGCCCACTTATTGCGAACTGTCAACCAATTAGAAGTCAATAATGAGTAGCTACTTAGTAAGAATTAGCCCATTTGATTAAAGACACATCTGTCATGCATGCAAGCCAATAAATAGATCTAGACGAACTGTAGAGTCGACAACACATCTCATCACATATACCACTAATCAGTTATGTTAAGGGCGACTTTGCAACATCAATGTAAAGGTTACCCTGCTGACAATTATACTTTAGCAGGTAATTGAAACGGTGTAAATGGTTTAACGGTATAGGTAATTGTTTATTATTATTTTTCTGTCCACAAATTACATTTGTATACAAAATAACAATACAATAATTATGATACTACAAAGAATACAACAGAATACACTATTTGGGGAAAGAATGTAGCCTAAACTAGATTAAAAGATCTGTATCTTAGGTTTCCAGGCCTCCCGATCTACAAAAAACGGTATCGTATTCGACGCTTCATCAGCATAAGGTGTACAGTATTAAGCATTAGTATAAGAAATTACGGAAGTTTACAAAACTTATATAAAAGAAAGTACAATATATTTATGTAAGTGTGTGTGTATGCGTCTGCTCAGCCCTACGACCGGAGTCTTGGGTGTGGGTTTCAGCTACTGAGCAGAGGGTGTGTGATAAGGAGTGATGAGTGTATGTTTGTGAATAATGGCAGTGATGTGGGGTAATAAATACAGTCGCCCATTGGCTCAATTGGTAGAGCGCTGGCACGGATAGCCAGAGGTTGCGGGTTCGAATCCCGGCATGGGTGAAATTTTTAGCCTCTAAATAGGTTTTTTAAATTTGTTCCTTAGCACGGGTTAGTGCATTAAAAATAAAAATAGTATAATAAATACATACCAGAGATGGATTTCTTCTCACTAAAAGTTTTACATCGTCTGCATTGATCGTTTGACGCTTCGAGTGTCTGTAAAGACAAAAGATAAATAAAGGTCGTGGCCGAATACGCGAATAAAAGGACCGTGTTACGCGGAAACATTCCAACCCACAATAAATACGTTAATTACGAGAAAAAAAAATATGTAAGTATTAGATTTTTTATTGTTTTTGGTGCCGTGTTTTATATTTGTAGGCAGGTTACAGGATAAGGAGTCGTTAAGCCATGTCAGATGCCATAAGGGCGTCTTGATAACTTTTGACTGTAAGGCCCGCCATTGTCTTACTATCTTCCACCAACCCGGACTTGGCCCCTGCGGAGTATGGCATAACCTTCCGGCGATGCAGGAAGAGACCCGTGTCCTAGCAGTGGGGACATACAAAGGGTTGATATTATTATCATAAGGATAAGGATCTTAGTCTTACTTAGCAAAAGCTTCTAAGTCTGCGGCGTAGACTCCTAACTTCTTGTATACGAGCTCAGCAATAATTTCCATAGATTGCTTTGTTATTTCCAATCCTAGAAGATGACATGTCTCCGTGCCAATTGATTTTGTATCACTATGGATGGCGGCGCGCAGTTTCTGAAATAAACCAAACTTAGAATATTTTCGGGGCTTAATCGCGTAGTAATTTATTGCTATTTTATCCGGTCATCAAGAAGTGTTCGAGTGGAAAAAAGTCGCATGGCTTATCGTCCGACATTGTCAGTGTAGTGTGTCGCAACCCTAATAGTGCTTTGTGATAGCTGATTGAGGGTAGTCCGAAACCTCATCAGCCGAAGATGCGAACGGGTGCCAGCCATCAGTCATCTCGTGACCACGATGACTGTAACGTCGTCGAAACGTCGAGGTAAAATAGCAATAAATTACTACGCGATTAAGCCCCGAAAATATTCTAACTATGTGTACAAGTCGCGAAAGTTTAAAATATGTTAAACCAAACTTAATTTGGGACCTTGGGATTTGTATTTTTGGAATGGAATCGGAAGTGAGACCCTGGGAGCCGATTCTAGCCCATGCGAATTGCAAGCGTAGACGCAAAATATTCGAAGGATTAGACATTTGTCGCATAAAAATCAGTTTGAGGTATTCTCAAAGTTCGATGCTAATAAATTTCGCTCGTTTTGAGGTGTCATAATGTCGTAACCATAATTGGTTGTCGTTCGACTTTTTATGTAGAATTCAAGGGTTGCTGGGTAAAGTTGGGGGCGGGACTTAGATTTGGCGGATCTTGGATTTGGGCTCAGGTCGGTTTTGGGACAAGGCCGGTCCCATATTCGAAGGTCTGATGATGATCAGCTCTAGTCAGTTTTCGGGACCAAGTTACGGGACTTTTTTGCTCTCGAAGATCTCCCTGACCCATTCCCAACTTTACCCACCACACCAACCCATTCTCGGCCAAAAAGAAAGGAAAAAAAATCAACCCCCAAGGCTACAAGGCTATGTACTGGTTTCCAGACATAAAATTTTGGATAAGTGCTTTTTCGCTTTTCGTTCGCAACTCGAAAACGGTGCGTTTTACGGCACCGAGTCACGGAACCTGTATTTATGATTTAATTGAATTTGAGTGAATTTTAATTTAATCTGTTCACTCCTTTACTGTTTAGGGTCGAAATTATTTTTACTGTACACTGCCATCTGTGACTATTTTCAATAACTAGTTTTATCTAATTAACTGCTACTGCTATGAGAGTGTTGATGAGGTCAGTGGCAGAAAGGTTTCTATAGAATGAATACAGATGGTGTGAATTTTAAGATTATGATAACTAGTTTCCTTTCAGTACTGTAATGTTGAAGTTGTACCTGTTGGAAAATAAATTAGAACTTACTTGGTTTAGCGATAAAGACTCGAATTTCGACATGTTCAATATAAGCTCTTCGCTTTTGCCACAGGAAATTCACATAAACGACAGTAGTATAGTATTGGGAACTCTAGGACACTTTTCCGTCGTGAGAGGCTCACTGCGTTCGCCGTCACTCCTTCAAAGTGTCCTAGAGTTCCCAATACTATTGTGGGAAATATGCAATCTAGACATTTCATTACTTGATTAACTTACTAAAACGGAAACTCTTTTTTACTTCAGTTCATTCATAGGAATTATTTATATAAGCGTCAAATACAACAATCACTTCATTGCACGCCTGCAGTTCTAGGTGTTAGTATCGTTTTTATTTTATTTACTCAAGAATGAAATTTATACAACAAGCGCAAACATTACGTTTGGAAAACATTTGTAGCGAATCTAACAACAAAATAAAACTACATGGAAATCTTTTACCAAATACAATTCGATGCATAATTTGTGGTCCTTCGAACTGCGGTAAAACAAACGTAATGATAGGTCTTCTATTGCACAAAAATGGATTGCGCTACCGAAACGTTTACCTTTATTCTAAAACGCTCTTCCAGCCAAAATACGTTTTTTTAGATAAAGTGTTAAGCATGGTTCCTGAGATAAATTTCAGTAAATTTCGTGACAACGAAGAAGTGATAAGTCATCAAAATGCCAAACCTTACTCCGTAATGATATTTGATGACGTTGCTTGTGAAAAACAAAATAACATACGTGATTATTTTGCGATGGGTAGACATAAAAAGATTGATTCTTTCTATTTGAATCAAACATACAGTAAGATACCAAAGCAATTGATCAGGGATAATGCTAATTTGATTATAATTTTTAAACAGGATGACATCAATCTACGACATATTTATAACGAACATGTTAACGCAGATATGAGCTGGACACAGTTTCGAGAGATGTGCAAAAAAATATGGAGTGTGCCTTATAATTATTTGGTAATTAATAAAGATTGTGAAAAAGGTAAAGGATGTTACAGAATGAACTTTGACAAATTCGTTGTCTTTGACTAAGCATATTTGTGCTATTTATAATGAGTTACGGATCGAAGTGTCGTTACTAATCGGTTTGCGTTGCGAGAGAAAGTACATATTTTATCTCGCTATGGAAAAGATACTAAAAACACAGATTGTAGAATCTGCTGAAGCTGTAAAAAGAAAGTTTAAACAATTGAAAGATATTGACCACGATAATGATCTAGTATTGGAAAAGGTTTTCAAACCATTAACAGGTCCACTAAAAAGCATCGCCGCAAAAAATGAAAAGATTAATAAAGAGTATTGGGATGATAGACACTGGGACACTAAAACAAACATTGATACTAACAAAGACCTTAATGAAATCGATGATGGTGCATCTACCAGCTACAACTTTATGCAAAATAGTGATCGTGACTCCCAAAAACCTGAACAGAAAGCATTTAGTGAAACTGATGAAGGCGATTTAAACATGGGTGATTCAAGTGACACATCGTTTAAAACTCTTGAATCTGTTCAGAGTCCTCGCCAAGATTCTTCTTCTTGGTCATTGTCATCGGAAATATTTAGTAATGTACCTTATGGAGTAAGGCTGGAGCGAGGAAAAACTATGTTGGGATCACTGCGAGTGTCAGTTACAGAAAATAAGATTTCAGTTGGCGGGAAAAGTTATTTAAATACACCTGGATTAGCTGAATTATTGTTGAAACCAAAACCAAATTTAAGTTTAGTTAAGCCTGATGATTTAAAAAACTATAAACAATTACTGTTAGAAACAAATGCTCACCGTCGTGATTTCAGTCCTAAACAGCCAATAAAAAGTAATAGAGGTATGAAGTATTTGCAAATAATAAAACCTCTCTTTAAACTAACCAAAAATACTTCTAGCAGTATTGAAAGTCTGCCGCAAGGAGAAGGGTTACCAGTTTTGAAAAAAATGAATAAAAATGTGGATTATGTGTACTGGGATGATCCAAATGAATTGGTGGAACGTTTAAAATTACTTATTGCGTCTCGCGAAGCTGGTAATACAGGGCTTAATAACGAAATTATTTCTATCATTGAAGAACTGCGTGAATGTGGTCTAATAAAGTAATATAATTACAAACTCAAATGTATTTTCCATCAGTTCTTGTTCAACCTTCTTAAAAAAATGATGAATATTGATAAATTTGGCCACCATGTGCATAAAAGACTTCGTCCATCAGAAATATTTTATAGCACCAATAATAAAAATCTTACTCAAAACCTTAACGGAGAATATGACTTGAAATCAAAAAAACTGGTAGGATTGAGACTTCCTGTACTACCAGATGAGGCTGTCAACAAAGAGTATGTTGATCAAAACTTAAAGTTATTTTGCAAAGAGCATGATATTCTTGTCGAGCTAAAAAGTATAAAGAGTCAGATACAACTGATTCAGAAACAGTTAGATGAAAAGTGTACAAGGGTAGAAGTTAGTTCTATTATCAAAGATCAGTTGGTAGCAATCAGAGACATTGCCAGTAGAAATTATGAGTAAAGAAAAAGTGGTGAACGAGATTCATAGAGCTGCTAGAAGAAATTTTAATCGACGGCAAGTTATTCTTAAAGGAATCGATGATTTATGGCAAGCGGATTTAATTGATATCCAACATATTCGAAAACACAATAGAGGATTTAATTTTATTTTAGTCATTATAGATTGTTTTTCAAAATATGTTTGGACTGTTCCATTAAAAACTAAATCAATGAATGAAGTGTGTAATGCATTTGAAAAAATTTTAAAAAGTAATCGTGTTCCAACTAACGTACAGACCGATTTAGGAACAGAATTTTATAACAAATCTTTTCAAAGGCTTATGCAATCATACCACATTAACCATTATTCAACTTTTTCTACAAGGAAAGCATCTATTGTTGAAAGAGTTATAAGGACATTGAAGAATAAGCTATATAAATATTTTAGTTTAGTTGGCAATTACAAATGGATTGGAAAACCATTAGTTGATATTGTGATTTCATATAATAGTACGAAACACCGTACAACAAAGTATCGACCAGTGGAGGTAAACAAAGTCAATGAACCCAAAGTTTTAGAAAATATTGTATCTCACGCAGAGTCATCCTCAGTGAAACCAAAGTGTAAAGCAGGGGATTGCGTTCGTATTAGCAAGTACAAAGGGTGTTTTTACAAAGGGTATACTCCCAATTGGTCGACCGAGTTATTTACCATTAGCAAAGTTAACAAAACTACTCCCATTACATATCGTATTAAAGACCAGCATAATCAATTAATAAAAGGTAGTTTCTACGAGCAGGAATTAAATAAAACACGTAATCCCGGTGTTTATTTAATTGAAAAGGTATTGAAAAAGAGAGGAAATATGTTATTTGTCAAATGGCTTGGATTAAAAGACGCTGAAAACAGTTGGATCGGTAAAAATGATGTCGTGAAATAATGTTATTATATTACACTCATGAATGCAAAATTTTATTCATTCGTTCGTAAGTGATGACTGGAAGAGGACTTATTAATAAATTAATAAATAATTTACCACTCGAGTTACATTTACCAGGATATAATTATTGCGGCCCTGGCACAAAACTAGAAAAACGCTTACTAAGAGGTGATCGAGGTATTAATCAGTTAGACGATGCTTGTATGCGTCACGACATTGCCTATACTAAATACACCGATACGCGCAATCGACACCAAGCTGATAAAGAATTGATGGAAATGGCAAAACTTAGATCAAAAGCAAAAGACGTGAGTAGAGGGGAAAGACTTGCTTCGTGGTTAGTAAACAAAATCATGAAAGTTAAGGTTAAGACAGGTGCTGGTTTTAAATCAGGTATTAGAAAAATAAGTACACAATTAAAGAAAGCTAAACTAAAAAACAAACAATCTGCAATTAAATATGCACATTTAGCTGCAAAAAAATTGTTTCCTAAAAATATGAAAGTTCAGCTACCTCGAATAATACCAATCCCAAAAATTGGGGGGATAATACCACTTCTTCCTATATTTGCTTGCCTTTCGGCAGTAGGTGCATTAGCTGGAGGTGCAGCTGGAATAGCAAAAGCAGTGAACGACTCCAAATCTGCTCAAGAAAATCTAAAAGAATCAATACGTCATAATAAGATGATGGAGACAATTGCTATTGGAAAAGGGCTGTACATCAAACCGTACAAAAAAGGTGGTGGGCTCTGTTTACATACAAAAAACTGCTAAATAGGCTACCCCGACGCGCACTCACAAATGAAGATATAATGAAATATGTTAATAACAGTAATATACCATATTTCAGAGGTGTATACATGAGGGATAATTTGCCTCAAAAACCTAAACAAATTGAGTGTGCGATTATTAATTTAGATAGTTCTGACAACCCTGGAACGCATTGGGTAGCCTTCGTAAAAATTTATAATTATTGTGAATATTTTAACAGTTTCGGAGATTTAAAACCTCCTACAGAATTGGTTAAATACCTAAGTGGCGCAGATTTGTATTACAATTATACTAAATATCAAGCATACAACACGTTTAACTGTGGACATTTATGTCTTAAATTTTTGAAAGGTTTCTGGAAACGAGTCAGTTAACTATGTCTTTCACAATGTCTATAACGGGCACAGACTCTGCTCTTGTAACAAATTATTCACCGGCTTTGGAAACTGATGGTGATTATGAGTGTGGCCTGTTGTACTTCACTACTTTTAATTCAATTCCTAATGTTGATCACAGAAATAATAAATTCTATTACGGTAAAGATGGGGTTGTGATAATACCAGAGGGTTCATATGAACTTGAAGATATTATTGACTTCCTAACGAAACATGTTCATGATTGTGTTTTGGAATTAACTTGCAATAATAATACTTTAAGCACCAGTATTTTTAGTAGCAAAGACATTCATTTTGATAAGGAGAACTCAATAGGAGTTACATTAGGATTTGGAAAAGTATTATTAAAAGCTAATATATTACACACATCTTCCTATCCGATCAACATTTTACCATCAGCCATAGTCCGAATCGAATGTGATATTGTAAGTGGATCATTTGTTAATGGAAAACCTAGCCATATAATTTATGAGTTTTCTCCGAATGTGCCGCCGGGTTATCGAATAATTGAAATTCCTAAAAACGTTATCTATTTCCCAGTTATCCAAAACAGTGTGAGTGCAATTAATATTAGAATTTTGGATTTAAATAATAACCCACTAAATTTAAGAAGGGAAGAAGTACAGCTTTGCTTACATCTGAAGAAAAAATGATTGATTTCAATAAAAACCTGTGTACTACTAGCAGAAAGCGCAGTTTGCTTTCAAATATTACGAAGGTACCACCAAAAAGAAATAAGTTAACCAAAGCCAATAAACAATTTCTCAAATTAATAAATTTGTCGAAGTAACTAAAATGCTTAATGTAGCAGAACCTTTTGTACAAGACAACAGCATTGAAAGTATTCAGATTCATTCCTACAAGCCTTATGTAAGCAGCTACAATAGGAACGATGAGATACGGATTCCAATTAACCAGCAAGACCTTTACATTCTACCGTCGGAGAGTACTTTATACGTAGAAGGAAGGATCAGCGTAATCAACAGTGAAACTAAAGCCAAAGTGACCGAGTTTCAATTAATAAATAACCCAATACTATTTTTATTTCAAGATATTCGGTACGAATTAAATGGGGTTGAAATCGATAAGATTAAGAATGCAGGCATAACAACCACAATGAAATGTTTATTATCAATGAATGAAAGCGAATCAAAAATGTCTTATGCATGGGGTTGGAGCATTGACGGTATTAAAAACACAATGGGAGGAAGTTTTTCAGGCTGTCTCCCACTCAATAGAATCCTTGGGTTTGCGGAGGATTACAAAAAAATTATAATAAATTGCAAGCACGAACTTATACTTTTGCGAAGCAATACCAACATGAATGCAATTAAATTAAATAATAATGAGGTTGTAGAAGATATCGTAATCGATAAAATTATGTGGCGGGTGCCCCACGTTAAGGTGTCTGACCGAGAGAGAATCAACTTGCTTAGGTATTTAGAAAGAGACAGAGCTATTAACGTAGCGTTTAGAAACTGGGATCTTTATGAATATCCACTTTTACCTCAAACAACGAAGCATACATGGGCAATCAAAACTTCATCACAGATAGAAAAGCCAAGGTACGTTATCATTGGATTACAGAAAGACCGCAAAAATAATGGATTTCAGGATATGTCCCGATTCGATCATTGTAACTTGCGTGACATAAAAGTGTTTTTAAACTCAACCTACTTCCCGTATGAAAACCTAAACGTTAAATTTAGCAATGACAATTATGCTTTATTATACGAGTTGTATGCTAAATTTCAACAGTCTTACTACAGCCGTCTTCCGGAACCCCTGTTAAATTACATCGACTTCAAAGAAAAAACTCCATTATTTGTAATTGATTGCTGTCGTCAGAACGATACGCTGAAGACTGGACCTGTCGACGTTCGTGTTGAAATTGAGAGCGAGATAGCAATACCAGACAAAACAACTGCGTACTGTTTAATATTGAACGATTGTGTTATAGAATATAAACCTCTTACCAGTGTAGTGAAGAAAATATCATGAATCCGGAATACATTTTTGTAGATTTACAAGGCTTTAAAGACTACAAAAATAATTTTATTGTCAAAGAATTTGCTACGGCAGCAAGTGAAAGTACAGAAGTTTTTTTAATAAAACCTCCATTTCCTTTCAAACATTTGACTGACGAAGAAAAGAAACAAGTTGTTTGGCTCGGGAAAAATCGAGGAATCTACTGGAGTGAAGGATTAATAAGCTATAAAGAATTTAAGAGTATGATTAAGTCATCCCTATCTGGTAAAACTTTAGTTGCAAAGGGGGTTGAAAAATGTAAATGGGTTCAGGATCTATGTCCGAATAGCATTGTAAAGGATGTTGGCGAAATGGATATACCTAATCTTAAGACCTTAATTTCTTATTATTGTACGAATAAATGTAGTAAATATAACTGTCTGATTCATAACGATTACTGTGCATTAAAAAATGTTATATGTATAAGAAGATGGTGTGTTGACAATACAGTGTCAATATAATTTTTAATTAACTTCTTACCATTGAATTTGTACTTAATTATTATTTTATGAAAAATAAATGTGTTACTACGTAATTTTATATTTTCTTGTTTTATTGACTGAGAAAAAGAAAACAAAAGTCAGTTTAGTTTAAGATATTATATTTAAATGATTCGCATTTTAACATCGGTAACACTTATTCTACTTATAACTAAGATTAATAATATTTGACACAGTTAAATTTATTTATAGTATTACATAATTATTGCATAATGCTAGTTACCTAGCGAAATACAAAGAAAAAATAATTCTTCACATTTTTAGTAATCATTACTATTATTAGTTAACTTCCTACTCATTCTGTCAAGTAAATTTTCGGTCATGTCCATTATCTCGTCGGTATGTTCCATCACCATATACTGCGCATTCGACGTTTCCACTTCACTGTCACTGGATAAGTCAATCACTTTGATTTTTATCATTCGCAAACCTTTACGCCGCGATTTCTTCACAATGTAGGAAGTTGTATTTTGCGTCTTTTTCTTGGAAGGCCGCACTCGCTTGTTCGGATTTCGCGGGGGAGGTTCTGGAGCCCCAACTTCTTCCACATCCTCGCTCTCGAATCCGGTCAGTAAATGCTGGCCGTAGAAGAAAGGGTCCGTTATCGTCGGGCTGTAGGTCATCTTGGTGATCTGAAAATAAATAATAGATTTTAGTATCGACAAAATTAAAAAGAAGTTAGATATTTATTCAAAGTAGACAGGTTTCAACTTACCAAAATAAAAATATTTTATCAGCACAGTAACTCGTCTCGATGCTATCGATGTTAACTTGCGAATGAATTACGGACTCAGTCAAGCTGCGTCATCAATAGTCATCATTATTCGAAAGAGTTGTCCGACCAATATAACCAGAGCTACCTCTCCCCGCTGTATGCAATGTTATACGACGATGCATAACATCGTCGCGGGTGGCCCCCCTCCCCGCGCGCTTCATGCGCGCGAGCTCGCAAAGTTAGTTTAAACAAAGGACGTCTTGATGACACAATTGCGACAGGTTCGGTCTTGCTTGAGGTGGAAGTGAAATGAAGAATTTGATGACACAGCCAGAGCAGGTCAGGTCTTGATCAAACCTATCAAGGATATGGAATAAGTATGAACACAGGTATTTGTTTCAGATAAAAACGTTTATTTTAGTGTAGGTATGTATTTAAATGTCTATCTACAATATTATCTTAAAATGTACACAAATTCAAAATTCAGAAAAACTAGATTTAATGTTTTTTTTCTTAATGTGCTTATACTAAAATTACTTACATAGGTATAACTTAATACAAGAGTCATCTTTAAACCATTTCAATAAGTGTTATATTTAAAATAATGAGTTATGCCCCCAGGCTACAGTGGACACTTTGTCCGGCATTATACATCTTTTATCGTCTGTATTAGACAAAGCAATTTTATTTACAGACTGGGTAAATATTTCGTGTTTTATAGACTTGAAAAGATTTTGCTTTCGTCTGACTAGTTTATTGTTCAGCAACACTTCACGATAATCGCTTGCAGCTAAATCTCGGACTACGCACTTTTTCACCCCTTTGGCTTTCTTTATTACCAGCTCAGTGGTTTTTATGCAATATAATTTTGAGCGCAAACCAATGAATTCGGTCAAAATTTTCCCCCCCAATTCATCTTTAAATAAACCAGGCACTTTTTTGTTTACCAATGGTAGGCCGAACTGGTTTCGAGGTTTGTAATTGCTTGTATCAAAAAAATCCATCAAGGATTCTTTCATATCTCTATAAAAATCTTCGGTTTGAATTTCATAAACAAAGCTGTCAGTGTCGGTGTAACAAAGCTGTACTTGATTTCCATACTTAGGCTTAATTACCGAATAGTGAAAGTCATACATGTGACTCTTAGACAGCTCCAGCACTGCAAAACCCACATAAATTGGTTTGTTCAAAATTACTCTTTCCGGTTTCATTTGAATAGCGACTAAGTTTTCGGAAAATACGCTTGCGCTATGGAAGTTTAACCGAGCAATCAATTTGTCAGCGGTATCATGTTTTTTTGTTTTGTTTATTTTATCATGCCATTGTGTAACAAGTTTAACATTAACGCGTTTTTCACTATCCTCTAGCGTTTTTCCGAAAATAGAGTTATTATTTAACTTGAACAGGTCTTGCTGGAACTGAGTGACCGCTTTTTTTCTTAGTTCCGTGTTTAAATCGATGTATTCTTTCAAAAAAGCTCTCTGGCGAAATGTTATAACTCTATGAACTTTAGCGAGGATCAATCCGTTTGCCAGACATGTTTTGAGGTGAACGTAATGTATCACGTAGTAAAATTTATCGTACAAGTTCGGAGTCAATTTAGGTGTCTTACCTCCAGGAGGAATGAATTTCTCAGCACAAAATGGGTAATCGCTATGCGCATCGTGTAACTCATCAGGGTACAATAAGTCTACTTCTAATATGTAACCTTGTGGAGCATCATTGGGAATGTCTTCAACATTCAAGTTTTCGATTTCAGATTCACTTAAAAATCTAAAATCCGAAATTGGCAAGGACTGGCACATGCTGTATCCGTATAAATTGTTACAGTCAATGTATACCAAAAATGAGTCTCGTTTAGTTGGATCGTACGTCTCCATATATGAATTGTTTGCTTGCGAGTGTCTTTTGGAACACATGCAAATGCCACCTCTGATACCCTTTTGAATCATGCGAATAATTTCCAAGTTATCTATAAGTTCTAATTGGATCCCCGTTTTTAGAAGCATTGCATCAAATGACAAACTTGGAGAAGTTAGGTAGAAGGCTGGATCTAAGTTGTAATGCGTCTTACATGTCTTCCTGAAGTTTTCGAAGACGTCTGTTAATAACAGCACATCAGTCTTCACATAAAGGTCTGTATATTTGCCCATGTTTTCAATTTCGAAAGTTTGCCACACATTTTGAGCGTGCGCATACTCTTCGTCCGATATGTGTTCGTCAGCCATAGAATTGTAGAACAACGACTTATCAGGTAGTTGTTTATCTGTAAACATTTTCCAACAAGTCATATAATCGTAGGGGTACACCCCTTTGCGTGTAAGTAACTCAAACTGATTTTCATCTGGGAAATAACGCGAAAGATAAGTAAAGTCATTTTTGTGCAAGCCTTTTGCCAACTTTTGTAAACTCGTGCCCAAAAATTTATACGAGTCAACGAATCGTATTTGAGCAAATTCGTCTTCAGAAATTTGAAAAAACTTCGTGAACGAAATGTAGTTCTCTTTGTTTTTTGGAATAATTTTTATCGGTCCGCAAATGTCACTCAGTTCTTTAATGAACAAATGACAGTCATATCCTGCGAGGTTATGAAAAAATATCGGAACTAGTTTGGGAACTCGAAATTTCAAGTTACAATATGCATGTGCCGCACCGCGATAACGACCTGTCAGATGACAGTGATCTCTAACTTTGTCTGTAAATATTAGACGATCACAGATGTGACAACAATCTGCTTCCGCATAATCTTTTACATTTTCGCTTGTAAATGTCATAGGGATGTTTTTATTAACAATACTGTATATTCTTTTCACTTCTCGAACGAGTAGTTTAACAAATTTTTGAGCACAGTCAGAGCCACGGTACTGAACAAATCGATTTAAATTAGTATCAAATGAGCAAACAACATGGTATGCGAATGCAATTGGTACGTGTTTCTTTGCGTTATATGTGTAACTCAAATCAGGATTTTGCTGACATCCTTGATAAGGAACGAGAAGCGTTTCAAAGTCTGCATAAATAGCAAAAGGCATATCTTGCTTATGAGCAAAGTGTTTGAATTCAAGAAAAGTTCCTTTCCCAGGAAGCACTGTAGCAACACCACTACATAAATGGTTTTGTAGGGTTTGCTCGGATGATAGAAATTGGAGACAGTCTTCACAGAAATACAATTTACCATGATGTTTAGTCATCTGACTGCGAACAAGCCGAGGTAGATTTTTAATTAAAACGTAATGAGTGCGGTTTCCTTTCTCTAATAACAGCAAATTAACGCGTGTCGTCCTATACTTGTGTTCCGATCTGTAAATGGGTCCAACAATACCCTTGGTATTTTTCAACGCATATATGTTAACGCTTATGTTTGGATTGTTGGTCTCGAACGATTTAACGTCCGCTAGAGTAACTGGAAGGCTCAAATCAGCAGTATTCAGCACTTTGGTAAAATGGGGGTACGAAGACGTACGATCGGCCCTACCTTTAGGAGTATGAAGTGCAGCGACAATACTCCACAAGAAACAAGCGTCATCTTTATTTTGCATGTTGAGACACGCTTTCTTGTTTTTAATAACCGGTGGCAAGTCGATACGAGCAGCTCCATAAATAGGTTCGTACTTGTTGATGTTTATTTCCAAGAAAAGATTATTGAGAAATGTCCACCCACTGTCACGCTCTTCAAACTCTTCTATTTTCTTTTTTAAACAGGCTACCGTTTTACCTATTAGCTTTGCAAAGTCAAAGTTACGATGCAATGCAACATTCTTTGTCGAGAAGGATTTTACCTCTTGACCTTCGTTTTTAAAGAGAACGAAGTTACTGAAAAACTCGAAGTTTACCTTTACGTTTACATGTTTTGCAAGCGAATCCCGTAAAAGTTTCTCAATTTTGGGGGAGATTTCCGTGATAAACGTCTCTGGCAAACAGTTCTCTAAATCAGTCGCAAGAATCTTATAAGTAGCTATACGACCTCGAAAAGCAGACGCAATCAGAACTACACCATCGCTTAGAGGTACGCTGCTTTTCTCTTTGTGAGCAGTACTGCGTACATGACCCACCCAGTTTTTTTTCTCTACTTGGACTACACATGCAGTACAGTACGGCATTATCACGCAAATTTGAAACGTACACTCAAACGCAGCACTCAAACGTAAAACACCTAACAGGCGTTTTACAGCGACGATTTACTTATATTTAACTACGTCACCGTAAAGTGTGGGTTCGGAGTCTTTAAACAGCGGTTTCACGCGTCCGATGAAGCCCTAGAGCTGGTCCCACGCAGGTGTCCCACTGTCGAGCTGCGCTTTCAGCAGGAACTGCGCCTTCTTCCAGTGGTCCTGCTGCTTGGCGTCCCGCGTGAGATACACCTTTACTTCCACAAAGTACTCCCCCTCCAGAGGTGCAGTCCGTCGCAGAGAGCCGTCAGCGATCTTTGTGGTGAGCGAGGATGTGACGGAGTGATGAGATGCAGTTGCCAACACGTCGTCGTCGTCGTCCGAGAGCACCCCGAATAGGTCGAACTCGCTGGTCTTACGCTCCTTCACAAGACGGACACCACCCGCCTTTAATTAAAACCTAATCTAACCTATGACCCATAATAATACAATAGTAAAACACCTAACAGGCATTTTACAGCGACGATTTACTTATATTTAACTGCGTCACCATAAAATGTGGGTTCGGAGTCTTTAAACAGCGGTTTCACGCGTCGGATGAAGCCCTGGAGCTGGTCCCACGCAGGTGTCCCACGGTCGAGCTGCGCTTTCAGCAGGAACTGGGCCTTCTTCCAGTGGTCCTGCTGCTTAGCGTCCCGCGTGAGATACACCTTTACTTCCACAAAGTACTCCCCCTCTAGAGGTGCAGTCCGTCGCAGAGAGCCGTCAGCGACCTTTGTGGTGAGCGAGGATGTGACGGAGTGATGAGATGCAGTTGCCAACACGTCATCGTCGTCATCCGAGAGCACCCCGAATAGGTCGAACTCGCTGGTCTTACGCCCCTTCACCACCTTCTTTTTAGACCTGCATGCAAGAAAAAAACAAAAAATGACTTCAATGCTACATGAACTGTAGTTAGATGTAACATATTATAGCCCTTAGTTTTAATGTCAACATTAAATAAGACAGTGTGTTGGTTATCGTGTCACGCTCTCGCTGAATAATATACCACTACTTACAATACTAAATACCATACCTTAAACCATACCTTTATAATTGGTACAATTGGAGAAAATATGAACTCATTCAATTGTAACGCAATTATTCAATATTGACAATGAAAGTAGGGCTAGAAGAAGCAGTCTGACTAATAGGTCGACTGGATGAATAATTGAATCATTATTCAGTTGCTGCCATGTCTACCTTGATCCCGATTCACACTTAAATAAGTACAGTAGTGAGTTAACTTGCATCGTCGGCGAGTTAAGTCGCGTTTGCAGTTTGAACGGCGTTTGAACGACAAAAGCAACTTAACTCGACGACGATGCAAGTTAACTCACCACTGTACTTATTGAAGTGTAAATCGGGTTTTAGATTGGTAGGAAAACACGTTGAAAAAATAAACTACCATAAAAACAACACGGAAGTGAGCACGCTTGCCAAGAAAGCCACGCAGTCTCTCTCAGAGAGAAGGCTTTTGCCCTGCAGTGAGACCTATATAAAAATGACCCATAAAAAAAAACGACTCACGTACTTTGAATTTTCCGCTGCAGCGGTTGTTCGGCGCTTAGGCACAGGTGCAGGTGCAGTACGTTGCTTCTTTTCACGCGGCTGCTCAGTGTATATCGATTCAACCTCCGAGTCCGACCTGAGGAAAAACCGCAATAAGAAAACAAAGCTTGAATACGCATAGTCGGTGAAGTGTAATGAAATGGGAGAGGAAACTTTAATTACTGGATTAACTCTGAGAAATGACAAGTACATAATTAACAGTGTATAATAGCTACAATACAAGGGGCAAAATTGTAAGATTGACACGAGATACACCAAGTCACCACCGGACCACCCCACAGTGGAACATCACGTCGGACGAGGACTTGGTGTTCCAAGTCATTAGAAGCCAAGATAATGAAGTCCTCATTGTCACCAGCCGGCGGGCCAAAGGCCAGGTCCGTAGCGAGGTCCCAATTTGGAAACAAAATATAAAAAAAAGAAGGTTACTTACTCACATTTTTGTATGTAGATCTGGATTACTTCTGGAGTGTTGATCTCTTGATGTTACTGAAGCTGAATATAATTGATCAAACAAATGCACCACGTTTTATAGGCGAGAAAATGCTTTCGTTTCAATATTTTACCTACACATATTCAACTTTACACATGGAAACAAGTCGGAACATGATATCAGTCAGGGCTGTCAAACTCACATGGTAAAAAATATTTTTTAATAAAACCAAGCGCACAAATGTGTTCAATAGACTTTTACAGTTGCCTTAAAAAATACAATGCTTACTCAAGCATCATAAATATTTGTAGGTGATAGTTACAATTTTAAATATTATCCTTACGTTGCTGTTCTTTAAATTGGGAAATCGGAACAAAGTATGAATCGTAATCTATACTTAACATAAAGCAATCTCAGTACTAAGTTGCTGTTAAGCTAAGTTTTAGAAAAAACAACGTTTCACTAAATCATGTCTAACCCTGTTTAAAAGAAGAAGCATTTGAAGCATTGATATGACTGAGTGAAAAGAGACTTTGTACACAACGGGAATTGGAAAATAAATATGTACACAAATGTGACAGCCCTAGACAACTGTCACAGATTCTACCCACACACAAGAACTCCGCAAAAATTCTGATTCAGCAGGCCCTTATCAGAATCTGAAGACCACCAGAGAACACTTATAAACAGACCGGTGGACATCTGCCTAACATATATGTGGAAGTTAAGCACACTTATTAGTCTTTTAGTAGTATGACTATAGTATTTTAGTAGTATAACTAAACGACTAACGCCTGTTTTATAGAACTATAATAATCATGGTTTACTATGAAAATTCGATTCGAAAATACATTGCATAGCGATTATCTCACAGATTAACCAGTATGAAGATTCGACTACGCAATGTACCTACATCGAATTGTAGGTACATAAACTATAAATTCTAGTATTATGTATGAAACGCGGCCCTGTAAGATAGCCATGAAGTACTAAAAACATGAAATCGGAATCAGGTTATGACAAGTTCGTTCTTGACCCTTTGTCACGTCTGGTTGTGGAAATCGATTTTAATATTTTCATTCCAACCCATTTCTATCCTATAATTACATATTTGAGTAAACGTATAATATTAGCCTGTAGTAGAATAGATAGACAATATACGTAGTCATACTAATAAATAGCTTATTAAAACTGGTAGGTATCTTTAATAATAAATAACGTGATGATAGAAAATAAACTTTGCTTATACTGAAAGTTATTATGTAACTGTGACAGCCCTAGGTATACTTTAATTCTGGACCACCTGGCCCTCCGGACTAGACATTTTCATCAGCAATTAATCAGCGCTTCGCACATCTACAGGTCCTAACATGATATACGAGACGATTTATACCGTATTTATCGAGAACTGCCCATATGTGCGAGTCAGCGAAAAGTCACATCACCACACCACAGTACCATAGAGCACTACAATCACTAACAAGTAATAATGAACTATTGCGTCATAAACCCTAATGCTTCAAATGTTAAGGAATAATAATAATAACTTTCACACATCACAATCACTTGATCTGGTCCCAAACTAGGATACCCTGTGCTATGGTAACCAGACAAGGATAAACATGGAAAAACACCCAGACTGAGATCATTTGTACAAATGAAAGTATGACGGCCTCCGATAGGAATCTAACCTACGACCTCTGGTTTGGTAGTCTAACTTGATACCGCTAGACCATCCAGGCAGTCAACGGTATTTGTGTTGTTCTCAGTCGCACAAGAAGATTAATGTGTTTTGATTAGTTTGCATTTTATCGCGAAACCGTGCAATGCGATAGCCGGCTAACAAACAATCCTCACCTGTGCTCGTGCTGCGCTTGCAAATTCTCATCACTACTACACATTACCAATGTTTGAATGTTGACGTATGTAAGGTCTGTGTGGTGAGTGACGTTTGCTTTGGTAGTTGTCGTAATCGTTGTATGAACTCTCTTTGTGCGGAAATGCAGACTTTCAACTTAGATTCACTCTTCATTTGAGCCCAGTATAAGCGGTCGATTCTGTGAGGAGCTCGGATTAATTTTGGTGGAAACCTTAGCGGTGATAACTAAATCAAAATTACTCCAGATATTATGTCTTAAACTAAGTTTTTGAGGAAATTTTAGTGGATACCTACGGTGACAACGAAACTATAAATTTCCATTCGTAAATTAAGTACCTTCTAAACACAATATATTGAACGCTTATAATGTATACTCGAGAGTTAATAATTTACCATAATGCTTTGTGTAAAGTGCCAACCGAGTATGTTATTAGTGTTGCGAGAAAACCCAGTATCCAGTTTCAGTAAGTTGTTTTTTAGTCTAAAATTCCTTAAAGTTTAATCAGGTCTTAGATAAAAAGTAATGAAATGGTTAGATTGCATATTTCCCACAATAGTATTGGGAACTCTAGGACACTTTGAAGGAGTGACGGCGAACGCAGTGAGCCCCTCACGACGGAAAAGTGTCCTAGAGTTCCCAATACTATACTACTAACGACTTTCAACGTTTCACCTGGCCAATGTTAATAACCTTATAATATCACGATTTATATAAAGGAACATTTGGGCGCATATTATCACAGCAATGTCAAAAGATTAGCACAACACAAAAGAAACTGCAACATAACCTATTTACCAAAACAAAACAAAGTATTGCTAGTGCTGTGCTGTGGCTGCGCTAATAACAATAATAACCTTATTTAATCTGTGGTTGCAGTAGTGAAGCACAAAACCGGTTACAGTTAGTTTTTAATCAATTATAACATCATAACCAGTAAAAAAACTACATACAGAATAGTATAGTACCTATACGGCCCAAGAGAAAACCGAGAAAACTGACAAATTGTAATTTTTTTTCCATGCATTTCTGTCAACTCACGGCTGATAACATACGTAAGCTTAGGAGAAATCGGGCATAACCCTACAGTAGAATTTAGTAGATTAAATAAATCGTAGACTAAAGAATCTTCGTAGACAAAAGAATCGTAGACCATAAGCTTTTTATGTACTTATTTTTCTTATAGAGTTTAGAGTTTTTTTGTCCATTCGAATCGTGTGTCAAATTCAATACTATAGGTCTGTAAAACATAGCTTAGCACCACGACAGCCGTCACACTGACAGGACTAGGATTGGGACGAAGTCGACATCAAATGTCACTTAAAGCGTGTTGATAACGTGGATGGAAAGAAGAATTTCGAGAAGTTGGGAATATGAAATCAGATAATTACAAACAACCATTTCGTCGTCAGGGTAAACAAGAACGTAACGCAATAAAAATCAAAACTAGACCATAGAGCGCGCGGCTGATCAGAACCCAGAAGCATGGAGGTTCGGGGCAAAGATGGAGAGATGTGCACACACGCTGTAGGTATGTTATTGCCACAGTAACAACAGTATTTAGTTAGATAGGTTTATTGTGATTATTTAATTCTAATGAAGTTCGATAATGCTTTTCAATGTGATAAACTTCAATTCAAATAGTAAACCTGCAGTTTAGATCATCCATCACCAAATCATCGAAAGTATGAATTGCAGTCACTATACTGGTAAGACAAGACATCACTATCTGTGCAGTAAGTACGGAGTTTTCGCAGTACAAATGTTCTGTGAAAAAATTCAAACTTCATGGACTCAATATCGGTGACAGTGACAGGTGACAGCTGTCGCCTGTCGCGGAGCGGAGCTCAAGCTAATCAAGCATACTCGAGCTATATTTTAGACTCACGGACAGTGCTGCAAACTCTACTGATTTATCAGGAGATCGCCTGATTTTAGGCACTGTCTCCTGATCTACCGTTTTATTTCGAGAATTGAGTAAAATCTCCTGATTTTTGACAAGTAGCCACTACATTTCTGCATATTCCACCTTTGTTAACTAACTAGCTTACACTAACACAATCTCAATGGCTAGTTCTACGAAAAAAAAAAGTATTCGCAACATGTTTTTGGTGTACTTGTTGGAAGTGTGCATAACCATTGGAGATTTTCTTTTGATAGGTACTCTGGCCAAAATAGAACCATTTTTTTTAGTTAATGGCAACTCAAATTACTAACTTCAATCTACCTAACTTTCAACTGTCAAAAGTCTTGAGTAGTTTCATTATAATCTAATGAATATAAAAGTTTTTCAATCTAATTGGAGTTCTAAAAAGTCACATACAATCAAATTAAATTAAACTAAGAAAATTAAGAAATAATAATTATAACAATAAAAAAAAATCACAAATTTCAACATATTAAAATAAGATTAATTCACAATGTCAAAAAGGTTTTTTTTTTTGTTTTTTTATGGTGTGGCAACACAATCTTTAAGTCATATCTTTATTGACTAAAAAAAAGCATTGTGTTTATTATGTTGTATTATTCTGCTTCACTAACTTAATTTAATTAAAACTGTTTTTATACGGATTTATGCTCGTTTATTAATTTTTTTACAATTTTCCAACGTTTCGTGTTAACCTTAGAAAATACTATAACTTAATTTAAACTCGTAATTGATCAAAAAGGTATTTTTTTGTTTCCTCCCGATTTTTTTTGGCGTCTCCTGATTTTGTCTTCAAAATCTCCTTTTTTTCTTGCTGGTGGGGTTTGCAGCACTGCTCACGGATGTAAGCATCCGTGTACAGACTAGGTATACTAATCGTTCTGGATTTCGTGCGCGTAATATTATTATCTGGGCAGATTATAATAAAAGTCGAATAATAAACCTACCTACGAAAAACAATAAACGAACGTCTAGTATTTGTTTGCTCGTCCTTCCTTCCAGACTCGATTGACGGTATAGGTAGACTCGGGTAGAGTGCAAGCGACAATGCTTGCTTGTGCAAGCCCTGTGCATAAAAACTAATAGAAACAGCACCAATTTTGTAAATACATAATTTTATTAATTACTTTTTACATCGCTTTCTGTACAGTTAACAAACCAAGCCATTTTTAATACAAACAAAATATTTCTTATTTCTAGTTATTAGCCGCACTGCCGTGTCGTGATAAGACACTGTAATTTAAAAACAGGCATTTTCCAGAAAACGCCAAAAACATTTCGTTAAGAAAATTCCGCATAGATACGTCAAAACAAAACAGATTACTTTAAAAAATTTACATGTGTTAAATAATAGTGCACATAATTATGCCGTAACTAGTTAATTTATATTTTTTGTATATAGACTCTAATTGAAAATCTAGAATTTTCGCACTGAATACCCGCTTTTTTTCTTGACAAATAGGAAAAGGTTTTAAAGTTGTTATTACAAAACACTGCATCTACAGTTATTTGCGTAGACGGAGAAAAGAATAGACGGAGTCACGTTATGCATCTTCCTCGCACACAACAGAGACAGACTTATAGAACATTCATAAGTGTGGAAGAGAAGTATCCTGTTTTTTTTTGTCCTTATCGCTGTAACCGCTTGACTCCAGCCCACGGGTGACGTTCTGGTGTCAAACAATCGAAGTTTCCCTTGTGTTTTACGTTTTTTGGCTTTTATCGTTAAAATATTTGCTCGTCGCACATTTTAAACTGTTGCAAATAGTAAAGGAAAAGATAAAATGGTGCAGTGTTGTGTTTTGGGATGCAGAAATAGAACAGAACAAGGATTATGTGATGTTTCTTTTCACAGGTTAGTTTGGATGAATTTTTCAGGACTTATAGTTATTACATGCATTCAGCATTCATGTGTGTACTGTTTTGAGGGATTTTAACGTGTAATGTGAACCAAAAATCGTTTAACCCTTCTCGCGTTTAGTGTACATACGTCTGTACACTAATCAGCCCGGCCGCGCGCAATCCCCCAAGCGCTTAGTGTACAGACGTATGTACACTATGCAACGCTCAGATTGGACTCTTTTTATCTATGCTCTGTGCATTCTCTATGGACAATATCTGTTGTTTTATTGGCCAATGGTTAGTAAGGATTACTTTCGCCAACCAATCAAATGACGTGACGTGGAAAAAAATTGAATTATCATCGAAACCACATGAGCTTGCTAGGTCAGACGCCATTTTGCGTTTTCGTCGTGAGTTGCTCCGCTCGCTAAAGTTTTATAAGTTATTTAGAGAAGGCAACGCTGCGTATTTGTTCATGTGTTATATATCAAATTACTGGGAAAAGTGTGTAGATTATGTTTCAAATAATAGTTTTGTTGTATTTGATGGAAAAGTAAGTGAAAAAAGCCTCGAACTTTTAGCCCGGATTGTGCCGCTTGTATGGGCGGTCAGTGTCATTTTACCTCTTCCTGGTAATTATTCATTTATAGCTTTATTTTGGTGAATTAGAGTATAAAAATTGTGTAAACAGTAATAGATAATATGCAGATCATATTATAAGTGTTAGTTCAGTGCTAGTGAATGAGTAATTAGTGAAAATAGTGAGACAAAGTTCAAAGTAGTGTCAAAATGGCGTGGATAGTGAAATTCATCTCGTCATTTGAATATCATGTAAGTTTATTGATAATTTTATTAGCATTACAAGTATAATAACCGGATAGGGCATTTTATGCAGATTGTAGTGATATATAACACTTATTGAATAATTACGTAGTACTTTCTCTAATTTGAGAAATGCGGAACTGTGTTCACAAAAAAGATGCAAAAAAATGGCGGTGCGAAATGACCCTGCACTATGCGGTACCTTTGAACTTTCTTTTTTCCGAGCGCGCGGGGCGCTAGAAGGGTTAAAAACTAGATCTATATTGAATAACCTAAAAGGATTAGGGTTGCCATATCAGTAATCTTGTTTTTGCCGCAGTCCGGGTTCCCATGTTAGTAATGGGGCTGCCACTTAATTAGCATTTATTTTTTTAGATTTCCATCGAATGAAGAGTACGCCAAGCTCTGGATAAGAGCATGTGGTAGATGTGGTTGGAAGCCATCTAAAAATTCCAGAGTCTGTTCAACGCATTTTGACAGTAAAACTATAGTGACTCGTAGCGGCAAGAAATATCTGAAACCGGACACTCCACCTTGTAAAAATGTTCACGTGAGTATCTTTATTATACAAAGTCATTGGTACATGCCCGCACTCGGTATCGAACTTGGGGCTCTCGCTTGCCAGTCCATGGTTCTACCCACTGAGCTACAACCGCTTCTCCCGCCATACTAACTTAGATATCAAGGCAGGGAGCGCCCGTGCATCGATTTACCTTTGGTACGTGCGGTAAAACGAACGATGAAACGATTTTGTCGTTCTCACCAAATAGATATACATAGTATGGCGGGCGAAGCGGTGGTAGCTCAGTGGGTAGAACCATGGACTGGCAAGCGAGAGCCCCAAGTTCGATCCCGAGTGCGGGCATGTACCAATGACTTTGTTTAATTTCAAAGTCATTGGTACATGCCCTTTACGTACATTTGCGAATTTGTAGTCGCAATACCACACGCTAACTGTGAAGAAAACATCTTGAGGAAACCCGTGGCTTGGTTGGCTCCGCACGTATTGACTAGTCTTTCCTGTGGGCTAGGCCGACTAAGCTGTCAGGATGGTATAGGTGCTGGGCAAGCCTACACCATCTATTAAACCATGTCCCAGGTACTACAGCGTCGGAGTGGTCCCTTTACTCATCTAGTGTGAGTGAAGATACCACTGGACGCTGTATAAATCATCTCATTAAGTAGATGCAAAAAGGCCAATATTATTATTATTATTATGGCGGTGCGACATGATTACACTCCACACAAGTTTTGTGAAGAACTGAATGCGCGGTGTGTCCCGCGGTGTCCCATAAATGCCTGTCAGTGATTATAAGCCAGTTACAGCCACAGTTACGAATTTTCCGTCCACGTCCACTAATCTATAAAGATTTCTTATACCAATCGTTTTAATAATTTATAGTCTTAAAAATACGATTCCTGTGTGTATTTTTAACCGACTTTAAAAAAGGAGGAGGTTATCAGTTCGTCGGGATCTTTTTATTTTTTATGTATGATCAATAATTGATCACCGATTACTCGAAGACCGATTTGGAAAATTCCTATTTTGTTTGTAAGTGATAGTCACCGAGCCAGGATCTGATAGAAATCGAAAATCTGGAGAAATCGAGAGAACTCTTAAAATTTTAAGAGAACGCCTGCAAGACTGCTTGAGTAAACTCTCTCGAATGCTTCGAAAAACACAATTTGGCAGGGTGGTAGTGAGTGATATTCACAAAAAATCATGAAATATTTTTTTTTAATAAAAAATGCGCTCGTGGCCTAGGCGAACCGAGTGATTGGAATCAATCACTTGGTTAAGCAACAACAGGCGCGGTCAGGTACAGGATGGGTGAGCGTCCCGTGACTACCGCTAGTGGCATTTTTCCGAGCGCTTCCGTGCTTCGCAAGGCACGTTAAGCCGTTGGTGCCGGCTGTCATATAATGGCAGTCGTTAAGCCATGTCAGAGGCCTTATGGGCGGCTTGATAACTTCTGACAGTAAGGCCCGCCACTGTCTTACAATCCTCCACCAACCCGGACTTGGCCCCCGTGGTGGAGTATGGCCTAACCTTCCTGCGATGCAGGAAGAGACCCGTGCCCCAGCAGTGGGGACATACAAGGGTTGATAACAAATAAAAAATGAAAATCGACTTCAAATCCCTATAGCACTAAAACTGAGCAATAATTTAAAATAATTTTAAATATATATATATATATATATATATATATATATATATATATATATATATATATATATATATATATATATATATATAATATAAATAATTTTAAATATATATATATATATAGAAATAATTTAAACGAATTATATTCAGAAGTCAGCATTTGTTTTTATTAAAAAAACATATAGCTAGGTTAAATAATGTCTAATTCTGTCCATTTTGTTTTACAGGTTTCTGATGCTACTCCTGGTCCCAGCGGGGCAAACTTAGTAACAGTCTCTTCAGAAAAGCAACGGGAGTCAGAGAAAGCTTCGAATACAGTGACCGAGGGATCTAGGAAGCGCAAGCAGGCTGAAGACGAGACACCGCGGAAGAAAAAAATTCGTAAAATATCAGAGAGTCGGTTAAAGAAGTTAAGAGCAGCTCGTTAAGTAAATAGGCGTTTGCTGAAAAGAAATGCGGAGCTCTGTAACATATTGACTGAACTGAGAGTGAAATCCTTAGTTTCGTGTGAAGAATCTGAACTTCTTGACTCAATTGAAATGATACAGCGAGACTTCTTGCGACGGTTTGCAGGCGTTGAAAATAAAACTACTAAATATTTACCATCCTTGCGAAAGTTTGCTCTATGCTTTCATTTTTTAAGTCCCCGGGCTTATTCATATGTACGCGAACAGTTTAATACGTGTTTGCCTCACCCAAAAACTTTAACCAACTGGTACCGCTCGGTAGATGGAAATCCAGGTTTTACAAAAGAATCATTACAGGCCATCAAATTAAGAGCTGAAAAGAGTGAAAGAAAAATTTTTGTTTCAGTCAGTTTTGATGAAATGGTTATCAGAAAGGGATTCAAATTAACCAATTATGAGGTTTTCGGTATGGTTAATGTTGGATCAAATGTAGATGGTGATAATGTGCGGCCGGCTAAACAAGCCTTAGTATTTATGGCGACTGCAATTAATGATTCTTGGAAAATTCCAATAGGTTACTTTTTCATAAATACCATCACGGGTGAACAAAAAGCAGAAATGGTCATAAAATGCATAAATTTGTTAAAAGACTCCAATGTTGAAGTAGTCTCGGTTACCTGTGATGGTTGCCCCTCAAATTTTGCTATGGCTAGAGTGTTAGGTTGCAAGATTAATAGTGAAAATCCGAGCGATGTAAATCCTGAATTTGAGGTTGTTGTCGATGGAAGCCCAAAACGAATTTGCTTTTATCCTGACCCTCCACACATGCTCAAATTGATGAGAAATATCCTTGGTGATAAAGGTGTCATTCTTGGTATGAGTGGTGAAATTAAATGGGCATTTATTGAATTATTGCATCAGTTACAAGTAGACGAAGGTCTGTATTTGGCAAATAAATTGAAGAAGTCACATGTAGAATTCACAAAACAAATTATGAAAGTTAAACTTGCAGCTCAAACTTTCAGCAATAGCGTAGCTGACGCGATAGATTTTTGCAGAGATGATTTAAGTTTGCCTGAATTCCAAAACTCTGCTAGCACTACAGAGTTTATAAGAACAATGAACAATTTATTCGATGTTTTAAATAGTAGAAACATCTGTGCCTATGGTTTCAAAAAACCATTAAATAAAAAAAAAATTCAAGAACTTCAAAGCTTCTTGGGTGATGTGTTAGAAGTTTTAAATGGTTCGCGTTTTGCTGATGGGCAAAAAATTTTAAACAGCAACAGAAAAGCTTCTTTGATAGGTTTCAGGTGTAATATCCGAAGCCTTTTAATTATATAATATAAACGTTTGATCGAAAACTCTGAACTAAAATTTTTGCCGGCATACAAATTGTGCCAGGACCACCTTGAGTCGTTTTTCAGTTCTATTAGATCGAAGGGAGGTTTCAATAATAACCCATCACCGTCACAATTTATGGCTGCTTACAAAAGATTGGTTGTTCATGGTGAACTGAAACACGTGCATACTGGTAACTGTACTGTATTAGAAAACATAGAAATATTGACTTACTCGTATAGCAGGTACGAAAAAAAAAATTAACTCCAGTCTTGCTGTGCTGAGGGATCCTATTATTATGGAAGATCCTAGTACAGCCATGGAACAAATACCAAACCCTGAACATATTTCTCAGATTCATGACTATCTCCCCGATCCCACTGCCCACACAGAATATGCTAGAGAAATCATCAGCTACATAGCGGGCTTCATCGTCAGAAAAATATCGAAAACTCTAAAATGCAGTAATTGCTTACTATGTTTAATTGACAGAGACAAAGCTACAGGGAGCTTAATTTCAAAAAAAGACAAAGGCGGTCTATGTTTTCCAAGCGAGGACGTTATACACATATGTTTGTTTACCGAAAAAGTCTTCAAAAATTGCTTATATATTTGCTACACGATACCTTTAAAGGTTTGAAAACAAGCAGCTATTTCCAAAGCCACGGCGAAATTTTTGATGTCTTACCACTAGATAGCCATGAACTATTGTTAATTAAATCTGTTATCATGACTTACTTACAATTGAGAATCAACAGTATAACGAAATTAATGTCGGAACCTGAAGACAGAATAAGAAATATATATAATAAGTTAGTAATATTTAAAAACCAATAAATGCAAATAAAATAAGAAGCCTCTATTTTCTTTTAACCTCCCCCCTTTTTCAGTGCGACATAATTATTTTATTTCAGACATACGTGTAAAATTGACACGAGAGGCGTCCGTTTTGCTGTAAGTCGCTGTTTTAGCTACCAAGGGGTTACGTCTACCGTGCTTAGGAATACTATGTCAAAATTAATAGTTATGTGCTCGCCGCCACTTTGGTAACATGTTCCTTGCAAGTTGCGCAATGTCCTCATATTGCACAAGAGATATTACTACCATAATATTATATTTTAGTGTGTAATGTAAATATTATGTGTGTGAAAACTTAAACTACGACTCGTATCATATTAACATTATCTGACGGTTATGAACTTAATTCCGGATTCACTTACTTGCCTTTTTGACGGAAAAGTCCGACCACGGCCTTATTACGTAGGTAGCTGCTCCACTGTATCGGCTCGTCTGATTTAGCCTACTCCAAACTGTCAAATACCTACATATTTTGACACTTTGGAGCTGTCTAAATGCCGATAGAGTGGAAAGTTACGTAATCAAGGGCCGGTTTCGCTCTGATTGAAGAGCTTAATCATGGCGAATAGAGACGGAGCTCGCACCGTCGGTGTTACGGTGTTACACTTAAAAATACAATTCCTTCAAAACATTTCCTAAAGCAGTATAGTCTTACGAAAAGGGAAAGACGTATACCAAAACGTATTTGAGGAGTGTTTTAAAAAATTGTGTATAAATAAGAATCTACATATTCTTTCATGAAGAACGTATTTACCATTTTTCGGGAAATTTATTTTGTATGGTAACACCATGAATAAATATCGCTATCTCATACCCAGTTACACGGTGCCTCCGTCTATTCTTTTCTCCGTCTACGGTTATTTGGCATAACAATCACGAGCATGTTTTGGCAAAACACGGTACCTATCTATAGAAACAGTATTTTGTCAAAACAGGTCTCTATAATATTGGCTATACAGTCTTATTTGCTATGACTGATTTGCGTATTATTAAAACTTTTTCCAAATTTTTTGATGCCATGCCATGTACTTAAGGGCGAAGAATCGAATTATTCATGTTACTTCAAAACACTGTATCTATAGATACAGTGTTTTGTCATACCACGGCAGCGCAGCTAAGAAAACAGATACTTGAAAAAAAAACTGGAGAAAAAACATGCAACACAATCGGTCCCTACCTCTAATGATTTGTCAATTGATTTTTTTTTACGAACAAATTTAGTTAAACGCTACTTAAGGGACATGTGGTGACATGTCCCTTAAGTAGCGTTTCTGACACCCATCTCGTTCGCAAATTTTAACAATGTTAATGATTGTAAAATAACGTTTGCACTTTTGAGGCCGCGTTAGAACTTAAAATGAGACATTATGTTTTTGTTACCCAATACTTCGCTTTCAATAAAGAAAATCGGCCAAATTGTTCACAAAAAGTCTGTCTCACTACTCTCACTAGAACACCCTCTCACACCTAAGACGGAGCTACAAACCGGTTTACGAGAGGAATTCCTGTTAGAAAACGGATTTAACTGTGTCTTTACTGTTTAGTGGAAAACACTTTTATAAGACTGTAAGTACATGTGTAAAATTTTCCAATCATTAATTAACATATTGTGTGAGCAAAAGGGATTATAGTGCCGCGTGTCATAAAACAATAATTCAATGTTTATTATCACAATTTGATGTACTTTGCTTAGGCGAATAGCGATGCAAGATACATGGAATCGTCATAGTAAACCATTAATTCTATGATATGGGGCTCTGAAGAAAGAGCAGTCATAAGTTTTCAAAGAGAAGGTTGTGGTGTAGGACTGTACAATTTGACTTTAAAAAATATAATTAATTTCTTACACTTACACTAGACGCGCTATCCCGCGCGAGTCTTGATTCTCAGCTCCTCACTTCACTCACAGCCGTGTAATATCAACAATTTTGAAAAAACCGATAGATCTGAATGTACCACATCAGATTGCGCTAAGGGAAATCGCGATGCGACGCATCCCGCTATTTTGATCAGACGCACATCTATTAGCCTGTCAAGTTAAATCGCGTGTGACGAAAGACGCAAGTCCTCAGCGGTGAAGTAGGCGCGCTGTTTCATACATCAATTACTAACAATACAATAATTATCATTTCCTGCTACGCACAGTACAGCCCGAAGAGAAAGGAACAACGTTAAACACGCGGGACAGCGCGTCAGTGTAAGCGTAGCCATAAAAATATAGTTTCGATTTCATTCTTGTGCTTTGATTCCTATACTTTCTTGACGATCTGGACAACGTCTTCGTCGGCCAGCGTGTGTTCGATCCCCACCTTCTGCGGTAGATGCTTCACGGATGATCCCCACACTAACGCGCTGGAAATAATGAGAAAACAAAGGTCTATGATAAATGGAATATTAGTGGCATTTTTCCGAGCGCTTCCGCGCTTCGCATGGCGCGTTAAGCCTTTGGTGCCGGCTGTCATGTAAAGGCAGTCGTTAAGCCATTTCAGAGGCCGCCCATGAGGCCTCTGAAATGGCTTGATAACTTCTGAAAGTAAGGTCCGTCACTGTCGTACAAAATTCCACCAACCCGGACTTGGCGCCGGTGGTGGAGTAAGGCTTAACCTACCTGCGATGCAGGAAGACACCCGTACCCAGCAGTGGGGACATATAATATTATATCGACATTAGATATTAACCTTTGTAACTATAGAGAACAAGCCTTCTCTCAGTGATATAGAGTAAGGCTCAGTCAGCACGCGTGTCTACCGCAGATTGGCGATTCCAACTCCGCTATTTCCTCACTATTTTTCGCTGGCTGACATTTTTTTAGATTAGAACTCTTTATTACACACAAATAAATTAAAAGGCTTACATCTCAACATGAACCCATTATATCCCCAACGAGGGGCACGAGTCTCTTCCTTAAGGCCACCATGGGGCCCAAGTCTGGATTGGTGGAGGTTTACATATCTAGCTTTTAATCACTGGGGTGCCTCAATGAAGTACGAATAGGTTGATTAGCACAGTATGGTTTTCAGCATTTGCATTACTTTGATATGTTGTGGTGAGCGACAGTAGGTAGAACACGGGCTTCTCAATTAGGAGGTTGTGGGTTCAAATCCTGGCATGTATCAACGACTTTGTTTTGCAATTTATGTACAATTTTTTAGTTATACTGGCTTGGCGTTACTATTGCTAATCTGTAGTGGCGTTACTATTGCTAATGATGAAGGGAAAAATCATGACGAAACGAAATGTTAACATAAGTGCTCGCTACGTACAATGGCCCAACTACGAGGCTAAGTTCGGAGAGCTCAGGTCTAACTAATAATATGTTGTGGCTGTTCACTTTAATTAAATAAATAAATATTTACGGACATATTACACAGATCTCGTTAGCCCTATACTAAGTACAACTAAATGACTTGTGTTATAGGTGCTAACTAGACGATAGATTTAATACAATAAATACATAGATAACATCCAAGACCCGAGACACACTAGAAATAAATGTATAGTAACATAATCATACTTACTATTTAAACTCCTTAACAATAGTCCTATGCAGCTTATTACAAAAGTCCTCCACGGTCGTTTTATCTTTGTGCAAGACCACAGGCGAGTTGTAGTCTGGCAGTTGCCCCTTCGGCTTGGTGTATATTCTGACGAGCTTGAGGTATTCCCACATCTTCTCGAGAAGGTCATCAAAGTTCCACTTGTGATGTGCCGAGATAGGAACACAGTGAGGGATTTTGTATATTACGTCGAGCTCTTCAATGCTTATTTGGTCTGTAAAGATAAATGGTAGTCGTTACAATTGTTGTAGACTCCAATAAGTTCGGTCTGCATTGTTATAAATATTGTAAGCCTTGTATTGTACGCTGTCAATATGGTACAGGTGTTGGGCAAGCCTAAAGAAATATCCCAGGCAGCATCCGAATGTCCGTCAGCATCCACCCCTTCACCCATCTCGAGCGAGTAAAGGTGCCACTGGACGCTGTATATCAAGTTGTTGCATAGATGCAAAGGTCAAAGTCGAGCCTTGTATGGCAGTGCATTTTTCTCTCAGAAAGGGTTTTTGAAGTTTGATTGTTTTCTAATTATTATTCTTATTCATTTAGTTAACTGGCATGTTAATTTGGCATGCTATTTACAAACTATTATTCTACAGGGATGATTTTCTTTAAATTGTAAACTGAAGTGTTTGTTACTCTTTATTGCACAATAAAAACGTTATTAAAAATAAAACTTAAATAAGAGGTTTGTGATAAAAATTACGCGCAAAGGCGGACTTAATTCAAAAGAAATTTCTTCCAGGCAGCCTAGAAATTTTGAGTGTTACAAAGAGAGAGAGCGGGGACTGTAAATTGAAAGCTTACCAATCTTGTTCAGCAAATAGATGCAGGGCACGTATATTCGGTTCCCCTCGATGACATCGATAAGGTCATCACTGGTAGCGTCGTACCGTAGCGTGATGTCGGCATTGTGTATCTTGTACTCGGAGAGAATCGTCTTCACCGTCTCTAGGTCCAGCTCTGATTGGGGGCACTGGAATGAAGACCACAATAGGAATTTCAGGGCAAGCCACATTGCTTAAAAGAATCAGGCGTAGACTAACGTCTATAACTCAGTGAGACCGTAATGCCAAACTCCGTAGGCTAGAAAAAGACAAGATTGTAAGCATGAACTATTCCTGATATACCTGCCATTATAATCTGGTTAGTACACATACAGTATAGTATACATACATAACCTCACGCCTGTATCCCAAAGCGGTAGGCAGAGACCAGGGACTGCCACTTGCCACAATCCTGACAGATCACCTTCGCTTCATCAACGTTCATAAGTCGTTGCATGCACGCACGCCGGATCTGGTTAGTATCATGCAAGAACTTCCGTTATACTTTGTGACTAAAATGTAAAGAGGGGTGCTAGAGGCGTTATTTAATCTGTGGTTACGTTTTTTGTTAGAAAATCTCCACCACAATCTACTTTATGTAATTGTGCAATATTTCAAGAAATTCTATAAAGAAGGCCATAAGAGTATAAGAAACCTAGGGTTAAAATTAATGATTTTGATATTGCCAAAGCATCTACTCACGGTAATGTTCAAGTTGACACCGCCTTTGTCTTTCTTGCGGAAGTAGATGTTTGGAGGTTGCTTGTTCAGCCGCAGGCCGAACCCTTCCAGTTCATGCTCTAGTAGTTTCTTATGCTGCAGCGGCTTCAACACATCCAGCACTATGAAGATGAGACTGCAGGTTCGCGCCACGGCTATCACCTGCCTACCTCGACCCTTGCCATCTTTTGCACCCTCGATGATTCCAGGCAGGTCGAGCAACTGGAAATAAACGGTTTTTCTTTGTTAATTTGTGAAGTTTAAACATTTTTTGGAAATATTAAATGTAGATTTTTTTATTAGATACTTTTCCCCATAATATATTAATTCTGAAATTTACTTCATGCATGGCCATTAAGTAAACATCTTCAGTGTCACTTGTAAAAACATAATTCCTCTAAGACAGTTAAAATACTGTGTGTTTCCATTTAGCACGGACTAGTTAGACCTGAGATTTCCGCACTTAGCCTCATAATTGGGCCATCGTACGTAGCAAGCGCTGAGATACGTTAACACTTCAGACACTTAACAGGGTTTCCTTACGATGTTTTCCTTCACCGTCAGCAAGTGGTATTGCTACTATAATTTCACAAATGTACATAACTTAGAAAACAAAGTCATTGGTACTTAGCGGACTATTTAAAATGCCTATGAGGATTGTTTTAAGGAATTATGCTTCATAAATAACAGTTCAAGTCTGCTGAAACTGCTTCTGAGGATTGTCTTAAGTTTGTTTTTATAAATAACACCGAAAATTCAATCAAAGGGATTTTATTCAAAGTAGCATAGAAACAGCGACTTGAGGAACAATAAGAGTTAAACTAAGTGTCAATTTCAGAATTAATATTTTACTTAAAGAAGTAACTATCAAACACCTCTGAGGATTGTTTTAAGAAATTGTGTCTTTAAAATAAGACGTATCTATGTATCTAGATGACATAATCAATGACCAAAATTACCTGAATTTTAGCACCCTTATACTTGATACACCCTGGCACAGTGGTGAGGGTGGTGAACTCATACGCAGCCACCTCAGAGTACACACCAGCCAGGGTCGACAGTAGAGTAGACTTGCCCACAGATGGGAACCCCACAAATCCGATGCGAGCATCTCCAGTCTTGGCAACGTCAAAGCCTGGAATTTAAAATTTGACAATGAAGGCTAATTTGTCTGCACGGACTTAGCGCTCTAATGTTAAAATTATGAATGGGCCTGTTATGTGAGATTAAAAAAATATATATTCATGGACATATTACACAGATCTCGTTAGCCCTATACTAAGTACAACTAAATGACTTGTGTTATAGGTGCTAACTCGACGATAGATTTAATACAATAAATACATAGATAACGTCTAAGACCCGAGACAAACTAGAAAAAGTTTGTTTCCTAGTTTGACCCGGCCGGGGATCGAACCCGAGACCTTCGGTTTTACAGTCAGCGTGCCAAACCGCTGCGCCACCGAGGTTGTCAATTGAAAATAATATTAACTTTTTCGCCGATAACATTGTTGTTTGTACAAGTCATTGTGTCTTTTTATATTAATGTTTTGGTTTCCTCACTATGTTTTCCTTCACCATTCACCGAATAATACTATTGCTACTATAACTTCAATAAATGTACATAACTCAGAAAACCAATTCATTGGTAAATGCCGGCACTGGGAATCGAACCTGGGTCAATTGCTGCAGTGTTGAAGTGTTGAAATACCTCAGCGTTTAAAATTGCCTATCCGTGGTGGGCACACAAGGTAATTAGGCCCATAATTTATCTCAGAGAGAAGGCCTGTGCCCGGCTGTGGGACATTTCTAGGCTACATAAAAAAATGTTTGGGTCGGATTGACAGTGATGTTAACTTCTTTACCAATAACATTGACTGATACAAATGCTGTCATTGTGACTTCAAGCCTACATTTCTATCTTCAAGCCTACGATTCTATTTTCACGAAAATGATCATGACCAAATTCTTATAATGTCTCTCACATTAAAAAAGGAGCATAATATAAGGCTAATAATATTCTAGGTCTACATCTAGTATGAAGGTATAAAGAAAATTAACATGCTTGATCTTTCAATAATAGTTCGTCTATCCCACCTAAGGTATGTGCATTGGGATTTAATATGATAAATAATAAATATTCATGGACATATTACACAGATCTCGTTAGCCCTAAACAAAGTGCAACTAAATGACTTGTGTTACAGACAGTGCTAACTCAAAGATAGATTAATTAATACAATAAATACAAAGATAACATCCAAGACCTGAGACAAACTAGAAAAGTTCGTTTACTAGTTTGATCCAGCTGGAGATCGAACCCGAGACCTTCGGTGTTACAGTTAGCATTCTAAACCACTGCGCCATTGAGGCCGCCGCATTTAATATGATAAAGAATTACTTTTGAGGGACACTCAGCAAAATAGCCAATGCTGATCCAATCTTTGTCAGGGGACCACTGAAGAGGCACCTGTTGTTTTTCAGTGGGTGTTTTCCATGAGAGATATAACCTAGGACTGTATTATGATGAATGTATGAGGTTGGAGTGACGTTAATGAGGCCTATGCTCAACAATGGGCAAAGTTCGTGGGGTGCCTAAACGACTTCAAGGTATGTGAGATCAGATATCAGTGCTGATGATATATTCATAAATAGAGGTTTCAAAGCTTACCTTCGCCTGTGGCTGCGGCGCCACCTTTAGGTGTAATTAATTCCCGTCTCAGCTTAGCCAATCTGGCTTTTAGAATACCTAAATGCAGTGCAGTGGCCTTATTTTTTTGAGTTCGAGCCATCTGTAAATGGGAGAAGAAACCTTCTATTATGACTGAAATATGCATGTTTTGTTAAAGTTTCAACTAAATGTTAATGTACAAGATAGTTTTCTTCACTTTGTAAAGGTATGTTTTGTGAAAATCCAGTAATACGTAGCATAACCTCCATTATTTACCTCGGACTCTATACTCGCGATTTTCTCCAATATGGTACTCATTTTTACTAATTTTTCTTCTGCAGTTCCAACAAATGTACAGAAACTATAAATAAAAAGTAAATAATCGCGTATGAAGCGATTTTTTTGGAGAAAAGCGTGTCACTGGAAGAATCAGCCGTGACTTGTGTTGCCATACTAAAACTTTCGAATTGCCGATTAGTATTTTTCCTCTGTCATCTATCGATGTTTTACATCATTATTTACGATAAATAAAATAAAAGGTGGAACAGTGAATTCAGAGCCATTTTTTTTTTATTCATGTTCATAAGTTTATCGTTCAGCGTACTTTACTAAATTAATTGTGAACTTCGTGCAAAACTAGCAATCCCTTAATAACATAAATCTATTTCCCCATGAACCGGGTTTTTTTTGTACTTTCTTTTAGCGCCATCTAGTGCTGCTAAAATGTACCAAGTACATACTTTTACTTACATTTTTGCGCAGTAGATGTCACAACCAAATCTCAGAAACTCAGAACTCACCACCCAACAGAGGGCGCGCCAAGTCAGTGAAATAAATATCAAAGCACGTGGAAATCGCTTTTCCCGCAGGTTTGCGCAGGGCGCGAGTTCAGAATCGCGGCAACTCACTAGTACCACCTTGATCGCCGCCGAGTACACGGCCCGACCCGCACTGGCTGTTGCGAAATCGCGCGAAGTTTCCGAGTGCTAAAAAAATATACCAGATCTCTTTGGTGAACGTTTTCTTTTTTTGTGTGATTTGAAAGTCATGTGCGTAACTCCTCGATTTCCAATAATTAAAAAAATGTGTGAAAACTGTTTATAATTAGTTCTGTAGCCTCTAGACTTACGTACTCCATATAAAGTTGTTTTAGGTAAAAAAAAAGATTTTCAGGAGCTTGAATATAAGTACTTACGTACATTACAAAACCACTTAGAGCTACAATACCTACCAGCCCAATTGAATAATTAATCAGACTCGCCTGTTTAGTGTACAAGTAGGTTTAATCGTACACCAATATATCCACTAACTGTATGCAGAGGTGGAAACGTTAACGTGTAGGCAAAAGAGGCACCCTACATACCCTAAGCTACGGTCACCTACATTCCAGTCACGGCAAGGGACCAGATTTAATGAGGTAGGGTCTGTGTTAATTGGAAAGGTGGACTAGGCATTCCTAGAGGTATTTTCAACACTTTGACCCTACTATCAACATCGTATCGTTTTCACTGCTTTGTGGACCTTACCCTTTGATTTAATAGCAACTAAATTAATTATAACGGTGTAGTTTTGTTTTAGTGAAAATGTTCTGATCCCAATCAGTTTTCTAAACAGTGGGTGAGAAAAGCATATCGTAGATTTAGGAACTGATCTCTAAACTTTCTGGAATAAAAAAAAACTTTTAATAAAAAAAAAATACTGGCCACCGAAAAAGTAAATGTGAACGCAAAGAAGGGCCAAATAACTTTTCAAAAAAGTAAACTTAAAATGAGTGTTCCGTTTTCAAATTCATACCAAAAAACGACATAAAAACCAGCGTCATGTCCTCCGAAATATCATTGGATGAGCGTGAAAAACCGACGTTCGCTCGGAGGTTCACAGCGGGCTGTCTGAGAGCAGCTTGCTCCCAAATCGGGCTGATACTCTTCGTTGTGGTCTACGTGTTGCTTGGGGCACTTCTCTTCGAGTATCTGGAGTCGGGGCCCGAAATTCAGAAGCGGTCAGCCATCCAGCGTTCGAGGGAGGAGTGCCTGAAGGAGTTATGGGCAATCACAGGTGAGTTTATGTGCTATAAAAAGTAGAGTAAGATTAGGATTTATTTGTTCAAAAGCCATAACGCCTGCAATGTTACATGAAAACAATTAAACTTGACACTTTACCTTTATCTGTTTCAAAAATTTTTTACATAAGTAAGTACTTACGAACAATTGTATGCAAACAAGTCAAAAAATTATCAAGTTTTACCTTCTAAATCTAAATCCGTTCATAATCGTTTATTTAACCAAAAGACAGTTTGCACATACCTACGGTACTTGTTTTATAATAACTAAGGTGGTGACAGTAAGAAAGGAATTGTCTGCTCCGGCCTAGTTTAGACGCTAGATAGATCGATATACTCGTACCTATATTAGATATTCTATATTGTAAAGAGCAAATGAGTTAGGCGGGGTCCATATCAAGTTCCTATGGTTCTAGCATAAGATGCTAGAACCATTGTGGTTTTTCGCCCTGATATTTCTCGATAGAAATACATTTTTTGAGTCGCTATTTATTTGATAATTAAAATCATAATTGTATGTTTCTCGACGACTTCTGTGGCGATGGCGCAGCGGTAGCGCATTTTGCCTACCATACAAGAGGTTCCGGGTTCGATCCCCGGCTGGGGACAAAAAGAAACCCCCAGGATTTGGATGTTTGCATGTTTGTGATGTCGCTGTTTCTGGTACCCACGACACAGGGTATCCTAGTGTGGGGCCAGAAGCAATGTATGTAACTACCTGTATGTAAATGTTATGTTAAATGTTATAAATCACGGTTAAAATTTTCCCTTAAAAATGGTGAACGATTTCAAAATCACCTGTAGTTAGCAGCTGATTTTTACGATTTTAACCAGCATATGTAGCACAACAACGCATTTCAGGTCGCTCTTTTTGTCGTCAAAAGTCGAGCTGTTTCAGTAAGTATATCTATTGTCAAACCTTAGCCGTTTAGCGCCATAAAACGTTCGCCTCACGCGGTCATGCTATACCTAGTGAACCTTTGCAACACTTCGAGTAAAAAATAGAATGTTGATTAACACATACCTAACATCTAAATATGCATCCAGAAGTCATTTGTACAAATCAAGAAAGGCTCCTATGGAAATGGAACCTATGACATTTTAATGGCATGATCCAATGAGGCCGTCAAGTAAATGGCGTAGGTAAGGTTAATTTATTTATTTCAATTGATTTACAGACAACGTGGTCCAGTGTTATATTAGTAACAATAAATATAGAACTTAGCCTAGGGTTAGTATTCAATATATAACAGTGACTTGGTGCGATTTATTAAAATCCAAATAAGTGGATTATCCAGCCGTGATGCAATCCAATCGATTTATTAAAATCCAAATAAGTGGATTATCCAGCCGTGATGCAATAATACAAAGACAATTATTTATTAACTATTATGGCATAAATCATCTCAAAGTAGATGTAAAAAAGGCCAATATTATTATTATTATGGTTACAAGTGTTATACTAATGTAAAGAGGGTCAAAATGAATATTGCATACAAAATACAAACAAAGAGAACAAGTTAGTTTACAGCTGTTCAGCATTATAGGCTATTCTAAAGTATGAAAAAGTAATAAAATAAATTTTATACATTTATATCGATTATGAGATTTGAAACTGATTTAAACATTTTAGGCAAAGCATTTTACGGAAAAAAATTTGGATCATTTATGCTAAAAACAAGATAAAACTCGATAATTTTGTATCGGTAGCAATTTTATCCAAAACAACCAGGATTGGTCGAATCTGTAATGACGTCACAGGTCAGTAAACAAAGGTTTTCTACGTCATTACGAAACACTATTTATATAAAGTTATTTACCCAATGATATCAAGCCGACCGTTCACCTAATCGAATATAATATTTTGTTTTAACAGCACCCATTTTCCCTAAAACGAATCTTCGAAGATTCGTTTCAGAGAAAATTTGTTAATTGGCATGTTATTTTATGTCCTTTTCTGTATCGAGAATGCGTAAGACAGAAACATGTTTTCTTGACGAATCCTGGTCACATTGCGAGACGAAGTATATATCGATCAAGATACCGTATAATTTAAAAAAATATATATTACTTGCTTTTTTTAAAAAATATTACAGGAAATTTTCAAAATTGTCGCTTTCTGAGCACTTAATAACAACAAGGAAAAATCTGAGTTGGTTTTCAGAAATCTATCTCATACGCCTATTCGGAGATTTCTCGAAATTATTTGTCTACCTAGATTTTATTGCTAGACGGCAGGTACGGGCTATAAACCAGCCTCTTAGCGTACACCCATAAAGAACTTTCTCATAACTTATGCCCACAATAAAATACCTTGCGGAAAGAAAAAAAGGGTAAAAGGATATTTTATGGGACCGCGGCTGGTTATTCAATTTCGCTGGTCCGTTGTCGCTTAGCAGAAGTTATGGCTACTGACTCGCAGATCAAAGAGTCATAAAAACGTTGAGGTCTACTCAGATCGAATCAAAAGGACGATTGGGCGAAATGATTGACAACTTAAATTGTCATACAGATTTTTTTCATTAAATGCCTTAAGGACACTGTCCTAACTAGCCAACAGCTACAAATAATACTTAATTTTAAAAGTATTCAGGGCGTCGCACGGCTATGCCACATGCATGGAAAGTACATTGAATATTTTAGATGGAACATTTTGCTGAAAAAAGACTCTAAAAAAAAAACTGCATCAATACATTTTAAATAATTAGGTACATGGTTGAACCGAAACCAACCTTTTTGCCCACGGTTTATCGATTTTTCCCATGGAAATAACACATTTCTTCTTCTTCTCCAGGCTTTATTAGTCCACTGCTGGACATAGCCCTCCCCTAATGAGCGCAAGGTTGTGCCTTTGCTCAAAATAACACATTTGATCGCAGTAAATCGTAGCCTATGTGTTAATCCAAGGTGTCAGCTAATTCCATACCTTATTTTTTTTAAATCCCTCCAGCCGCTTAGGCGTGAAGAAGGAACAAACATACACACATATAATATTATTGTGATGTGATATATTATTTATACAACATCTAGTAGCATCTTCACTAACACTAGATGGGTGAAAAACAACTCAGACGCTGCATTGCCTGGGACACAATGTTTCTTAGATGGTGTAGTTTTGCCCAGCACCTATAGCATCCTAACAGCTTAGTCGGCCTAGCTCACAGGAAAGACTAGTCAATACGTGTGGAGCCAACCAAGCCGCGGCATTCCTCACGATTGCCGAGTGTATTATAAAGAATATTCGTCTGTTAAGCCAACACACAAAAGTATCTCGTTGAGTCATAATCAATGTCATCAACTCATTATGTCTCCACCGAGGGGCACGGGTCTCTTCCCTGAGGAAGGTATAGGCCATACTCCATACTCCACCACGGGGGCCAAGTCCGGATTGGTGAAGGCTTGCAAGTCTTGTGGCCGGTCTTATTGTCAGAGGTCTTCAAGCATCCCTAAGGCCTCTGACTTGACTTAACGACTGCCATTTATCGACGGCAGTCAGTATCAACTGCTTAACGTGCCTTGCGAAGCACGGAACTGCCCGGAAAAATGCCACTAGTAATAGTCATAGACGGTCACCCATCCATGGACTGAACGCTTATCCTTCGTGATCGTGTAAGATCACTCAGGCAGCCGGGGCTACGAATGATTCTCGTTGATTTCCAAGCTCTATATTTTGATTTCTCCTAGTCTTGAGATGTCATCTTCATCCTTATGTCTCGCTCGAGAGTAGCCCTAGATCAAAGAGAGCTCCGGAAAATAACAAAATAGTGTAGCTGCGACTTCTTCAGTAAAATAATAAGGCCTTTTCGCCGGAGATTTGTGAAGGAATTCAGTTGCCGAACGGAAAAGAACTTCTGAGGGAAGTATTTTGCATTATGAATAAATCATAACTGAAAGAAAACTGGTAGGTAGGTGCTTGGTGTCTTTCGTGTGCTGTGAAAGTTGTGGCTTCCATTGTTGGCATTCGCGTAGTGACATTATTTCGGATAGCAAGTTCCGTCGCTGAGAAAAATAATTTTTATAGACGACAAAGTGATTGTTCTACTCGTATAAGCCTTCCGTGTTTTTCCTTTTCACAAACTGTACAAGGTAATTTTTAAAATGCATTATTATGAATTTGTAAAGTCAAAGTAGCAATAGCACTTGCTAACGGTAACGGAAACTTCATGAGGAAACCTGAGTGTGCACCTCAGTTATTCAAATACTTAGGCGCTTGAAATTGCCAATCCGTGGTGTTTACGCGAAGTAAGTCTTCACCTTCTCTCTCTATCTCTCGCTGTGAGAAAGCCCTTGCCCTGCAGTGGGACGTTTATTAGGCAACATAACAAAATAGAACCAATTTGACCGGTGTGCTGCAATCCGCCGGTCCTAGAAGATACTACGCGTGCCCACACGTCAGACACTCAGATTTATTCGCGATGTTTTCCTTCAAGATTGTGTATAGTACAGTGCTACACAAGAAATAAGTCTCGCGGATGTACCTGCGCAGATGACCAAATTTTGAATGTGCGGCAAATTGATCGACCAATCAGATAGTTTCATTTTATGGCAGGCCGTGCGCCTTTGTTGCTATTGGTTGATTCAACGTCGATGCAGGTGACTATTAGTTTGGCAATATTAGCGTGAGCAAAATAGGTAGCGCTACTGCGGAAATCAATTCTGCACCTTAACTATATCGGTTAAAAATCATGTTGAATGTACTTATAGCTTCGGGTACTTTTGTTACACTTTTTCCTAGTCTGCGCGAACGTAGATTCCCGAAGGGACTTTTATGATGTGTAGTACTGTAACACAATGTCACTGGTGTATAGTATACCGGGATTCAAACCCTCAACCTCCCGAATGTGAGGCCGACGTTCTACCGCCGCTCTAGAGTATTAGGTTGTCTAAACTCCCATTCCAAAAAAGAGGAAAATATAAATGAAAGGCGTGGTCGGCATCTGCGTGGTCATTAATAACTTTTTGGGCTTCGATTGTTTTCGTTCTGAATACGGAATTCATTAAGCCTATTCGAATTTCCGAGTGTTTGTTTTAAATAACATCGAGGATGCTTTGTTTGTCCGTATTTTATGGACATTCCCACACGATTTGTCCTTTCAGCATTGGCATGTTTAGAACAGAGTATTTTTTAGCAGTTTTACTATTGTCTATACTGTATACGGGTATTGTTACACTTCCGTGCTTCGCAAGGCACGTTAAGCCGTTGACAACGTCTGTCATGTTATGGCAATCGTTAAGCATGTCAGCGGTCTTATGGGCGGCTTGGTAACTTCTGGCAGTAAGGCCCGCCACCAACCCGGACTGGGCCATGGTGGAGTATGGCGTAACCTTTCTGCGATGCAGGAAGAGACCCGTGCCCCAGCAGTGAGGACATACAAAGGGTTGATATCACTATTGTTACACGATCCCTTTAACACCACGAATATAACGCGGTGGCTTGGCAACTTCTGACAGTAAGGCCCGCCACTGTCTTACAATCCTCTACCAACCCGGACGGGGCCACCGTGGTGGAGTATGGCGTAACCTTTCTGCGATGCACGAAGAGACCCGTGCCTCAGCAGTGGGGATATACAAAGTATTGATATCACTATTGTTACACGATCCTTTTAACACCACGATTTTATGAAGCGGTGGTAGCCCAGTGGACTCGGAAGCGAGTGACCCATGTTCGATTCCAAGTGCTCGCACGTACCTATGATGTTCTTTCAAAGTTGCGTACATCTGCTAATTCGTGGAGCTAATCGACAAACTGACTGTGTAAGAAAATATCGTGAGATAACCAGCAGCTTGGTTGGCTCCGCGTGTACTGACTTTGCGTTCCTGCGGGTTAGGCAGACTAAGCTGTCAGGATGGTATAGGTGCTGGGCAAGCCTACTCAACCCATAAAAAGTCTCAGGCACTGCAGCGTCCGAGTGGTCCATTCACCAATCATGTGTGACTGAAGATGCCGCTGGACGCTGTGAAAACAGTCTTAACAAAGATGCAAAGACCTTTAAAACAATTCGTAAAATGCGGCAAACAGCGCGCCTCGGAACGAAGACCAGCCTTATTTACGACTCGAGCAAAACAGTCCTAAACTCGGATTTTTTTATTCCGTAGAATTCGGATATTTTATTAGTGTTGCTACGAAGTGGTAGTGTTGTGTGAACTTGTGTGGAAGTTATTATTTTTATTAAAAAAGCTCTCCACCGAATAAGGGAAATTTGACCCTTTCGAGGGCAGTAAGAAATAAAATGCTTTATATTATTTTATGTTTAACCTACAAAATTCAAGAAATTATAGCTATCAGAATTCTACGAAATAAAAAATCTAAGAATAGAGGCGTTTTAATTTGTCTGTGGTTGGATAGTTTTCGTGTAGTCATTACGTGAAAGGGAAGATAAAAAGTACCAGGAACCGGCGTGGGTGCATGCAACGACTTATGAACGTTGATGAAGCGAAGGTGATATGTCAGGATCGTGGCAAGTGGCAGTCCCTGGTCTCCGCCTACCGCTCTGGGATACAGGCGTGAGGTTATGTATGTATGTCATTCCGTAATTGTGTATCAGACATTTAATCAGCTTCGTAAACTTTCACATATATAATATTTAAAAACCTATTTAGAGGCTAAAAATTTCACCCATGCCGGGATTCGAACCCGCAACCTCTGGCTATCCGTGCCAGCGCTCTACTAATTGAGCCAATGTGCGACTCACCGGCATCAGTGAAATTTCGAACCTCTTTACACTATTCTCTGTATTACGTACAGGCAGCGACATCTGGCTTAAGCAAATTGCATCACTTACAGCCCCGACTACCTACTATGCAGTTAGGTTTTACATCGAAACGATATCACTGTACCCACATGATTATACTATTTTTATTTTTAATGCACTAACCCGTGCTAAGGACAAATTTAAAAACCTATTTAGAGGCTAAAAATTTCACCCATGCCGGGATTCGAACCCGCAACCTCTGGCTATCCGTGCCAGCGCTCTACCAATTGAGCCAATGGGCGACTCACCGGCATCAGTGAAAATTCGAGCCTCTATATATAATATTATAATTAAATACAGTAGGATCATATTTTTTTAAGTTTTACTAGCCTATTCATCAATAAAAAGTCAATTAGTCGAGTAAGCACTTGAAATAGGCCAGAGAAATAACCCAGACGAGTCGATAGATGAATGAATTATTTACCGGGATTGAGAACAGCTAACAATAAGTTTAGATATACTTACCTGATTCGCGATACTCATACATATATTATATAAGGTTGTCTGGAAGAGATCACTTTTTGTGATAAGGCTGCCGTTTGTACTCTTAGGTTAAGAAATATCTGTGTAATTTCCGTTTTTATGTACAATAAAGTGTTCTCTATCTATCTATATATTAAACTTAATAAATAATCGCAATAAGACCCGTTTAATATATTAACTATATACTTACCCGAGTTCATATTTTAGATTAATTAACTCAAGCTTTCATGAGGATTTTAGTTCATTGGGTATAAAGGTAATGATGAATTATCAAATTCACAATTTCATAAACTATCTAATAATATCAAGAAGAAAACAGGATATGCTTCAAAATGTTGTAGGAGGGGCTATAAAGGGTATTTTATATTCAACTGATATCGATATCAACCCTTGGATGTCCCCACTGCCGGGGCGCTTCCTGCAAGGCAGGAAGGTTAGGAAGGTTATAACGGGGACCAAGTCTGGGTTGGTGGAGGGTTGTAAGATTGTGGTGGGCCTTACTGTCAGAAGTTATCAAGCCGCCTATAAGGCCTCTGACATGGCTCAACGGCTGCAAATACATGACAACCGCCACCAACAGCTTAACATGCCTTGCGAAGCACCGAAGCGCTCAGAAAAATGCCACTGGCGGTAGTCACGGGACGGTCACCCATCTTTCACCTGACCGCGCCTGTTGTTGCTTAACTCAAGTGATTGATTACAATAACCACTAGATTACACTAGGCCACGAGCGCTGATAAATTTGCTACCAAGTGACGTGTAGGCTGAAAAAAGAAATCCTGGTTGAGAAACCTACGGGAGTGGACAGAAACTGCATTTGCGAGAAACGGAGATAAACATGCAGAGCTGACTGCCAACCATCGCTGTCGAAGAGGCTCCTTAAGAAGAAAACGAAGATATTCTTTAGTTGTATTTTCAAAATTACGACATATTTTAATTTGAAAGACCTGAGAAAGATAAGCCGTTGTATACATTCGCTAGAGCAAGTATGCGGCTTTTTTGTACAAAAAAACACGATCCTATAAAACACTCCTCAGAGGCAGTTTTTTTAAATTGTGGTTAAGTCTTCTCCTTGTTAAATGTCAACCACAGACTACTTCATTTAATCGGCGTCTGTTGAGTGTCTTATTAATAGTGTTTTCATAAAAAAAACATCGTTAGTTTGGAACAGCTGACAGTTTTTCGCTGTATCAGAGACATGGTCTTGTAATCGTTATCAACCCTTGTATGTCCCCACTGCTGAGGCACGGGTCTCTTCCTGCACCGCAGGAAGGTTAGGCTATACTCCACCACGGGGGCCAAGTCCGGGTTGGGGGAGGATTGTATGACAGTGGCGGGCCTTACTGTCAGAAGTTATCAAGCCGCCCATAAGGCCTCTGAAATGGCTTAACGACTGCCTTTATATGACAGCCGGCACCAACGCTTAAAGTGCCTTGCGAAGCACGTAAGCGCTCGGAAAAATGCCACTAGCGGTAGTCACGGGACGCTCACCCATCCCGTACCTGACCGCGCCTGTTGATGCTTAACCAAGTGATTGATTCCAATCACTCGGTTCGCCTAGGCCACGAGCGCTAATGTTCTTGTAATGACATTTTGTTAATATTAAGCAGTTAAATAAACTAATTTTTCTATCAAACTTCTTCAAGAACATCGTCAGACACCACGTAAACATACATAAACTCACGCCTGTATCCCGGAGAGGTACGCAGAGACGGTTAGACAGAGAGTTTGCCACTTATCACCTGTAAAAATGAAAAATCACTTTCGCTACCACGTAATACAATCATGTATTTAACTAAAATAGAGCACTCAATTTGTAGTTTATATAGTTTTTTGACTGTGTCAGCTTGTTATTTCTTATCGTAAAGGCCTGAAGATTATTTTAGATTACTTCTATAACATCTTTCAAGAAGATATTAAAAGAGCACTAGCGTTCAAACCTGTCATAGTTAGTACAATAATTATATATAAGTATATTATCTTATTATTACTTATTTAGAAGCGCTCGTGGCCAAGGCGAACCGAGTGATTGGAATCAATCACTTGGTTAAGCAACAACAGGTGCGGTCAGGTACAGGATGGGTGAGCGTCCGGGTCTACCGCCAGGGGCATTTTTTCCGAGCGCTTCCGTGCTTCGCAAGGCACGTTAAGGCGTTGGTGCCGACTATCCTTGTCCTTTCGGCTGTCCAACTTTCCTGCGATACAGGAAGAGACCCATGCCCCGGCAGAGGGAACATACATGAGTTAATATCGAGTGTAAAGGCACGAAAAACCCCTATGTTGCCTTTTCAGCGACGCTTTAAGAAAATATTTGTAAAGTAATTTAATAGGTATTTCTGCGCAAATATTTTCGAAAAGAAAATTGCTTTTAAAACGCCACCTGCCTTCCGAGAGCATTATTGTTGTCACAGCGTACAGGGACATGAAACAGGAAAATAACAATAACGAGGAGAAAATTGCAAGTCAGACACGTGCAGAAATCGGGTCCTGTAAATTTCAAAACTTTGTGATTCGAATTTTTTGTATGAGGATCTACACATTATTTCTTAATGATTCGCGATACTCATACATAGTTATATATTAAACGTAATTACGTTTTACCTAATAAATAATCACGATTTGACCCGTTTAATATATAACATTGCATGAAGATATAACTTAGACTAAATTAAATAATACTGTGTGCTGAGGCAAAGAACAAAGAAACAAGTTTGTAGGTAACTAAAATTTTTGTTATGAGTTAAACACAGATTTACGGTATTTACGTGACAAAAATGCCTTAGTTATCTTAAACGATTACGAAGGTTAAGTAACATAGGGCGCGTTCAGTGCATGGATTTATGACCGTTGATGACTAACGCTAGTGGCATTTTTCTGAGCGGTTCCGTGCTTCGCAATGCACGTTAAGCAGTTGGTGCCGGCTGCCGTCGATATATGGCACTCGTTAAGCCAAGTCAGAAGCCTTAGGGCGGCTTGAAAACTTCTGACAGTAAGACCAGCCACTAGTCTTGCAAACCTCCACCAATCCGGAATTGGCCCCTGTGGTGGAGTATGGCCTATACCTTCGTCAGGGAAGTGACCCGTGCCCCTCGGTGGGGACATAATGAGTTGATGATGAAACATACATACCTACTTACGAATAGTACTATAGTTCTGCTACAAAAAAGTATTGTAGTTAATACATTTGCATCGATGATACCTCACTTGACACAATGCAGACAAGTGAGAGAGAGAGAGAGAGAGAGAGAGAGAGAAATAATTTATTTAACGGCACAATACTAAAAACATAACAAAACAGTAACAAATTTACAAAACACAACAAGATATATATATAGGTACACAGTTTACACTACATTATAAACAAATAGTTGAAAAAAAAAAGTGGGCGAAAAGACAGTTTAAAATTAAATAAAAGAAGGCATACAAGTATAAACATGGATTAAATAAATACGGATTTGCAACAGAATAATAATAATAACCTATGTTTTGTTTAAAGTATTGAGCCCCTAAAATGGTTCCCGACTCAGCATGTGTTGTAGTAGCAAGTCAACCTTTACTTTATTGCAAATTTGTCCGTAAAGTAGCTGTGTGGAGTGATACAGATAATCACATCACATCACACCATAATATTATAAAAACGAAAGTTTGTGGGTGTGTATGTTTGTTACTTCTTCGCGTCTAAACGGCTGGCGCGATTTTAATGAAATTTGTTATGGAGCTAGCTGACAACATGGATTAACACAAATGTTACGTTGTACTCGGGAGAATATCATATTCCTTAGGAAAATCGGTAAACCGCGAGGCACAGCTAGTACGGATTTAAAGGTGTATGTGATCTCGAGTAATGTCGCTTTGAATTACACATTTCTTTTATAGATTTAAATTTATATTTAACGCAGTTTTTCTACCGAACCCTAAACACGAGATCGCGATGTAAATGGGACTTTCAAAGTGTTGCCAGATTAATTGCTTGGATTTAACGCAATATTTCATAACATAATTCTCAGGTGCGCTCACATTCCGGGACGGGTGAGTAAAGTAGTATTTACCAGACTGTGGCGGAGCCAAAAAGGAGAGTATTGTGTTTGGCTCGTATTTATTTACGTATGTATGTAGGTATATATGTATGTATGTATGTATGTATGTATGTATGTATGTATGTATGTATGTATGTATGTATGTATGTATGTATGTATGTATGTATGTATGTATGTATGTATGTATGTATGTATGTATGTATGTATGTATGTATGTATGTATGTATGTATGTATGTATGTATGTATGTATGTATGTATGTATGTATGTATGTATGTATGTATGTATGTATGTATGTATGTATGTATGTATGTATGTATGTATGTATGTATGTATGTATGTATGTATGTATGTATGTATGTATGTATGTATGTATGTATGTATGTATGTATGTATGTATGTATGTATGTATGTATGTATGTATGTATGTATGTATGTATATATGCCCGACTGTATGTTTCTTCATAACCAATGGTCAAATTTTGCCAAATGAGATCTCAATCGATCCGTCGAATTTGCGCAAATGTCATAGGCCATATGAAATCTGCTTAAATCCAACAAAAAATATGTAAATCACGAAAGAGACAAAAATGTATAATAATTAATAATCCGACTGCTGAGCATTGAGGCGCTAGTTAGCTTATCGTGTTGTATAACTTTTGTAAATAAAAAACTAGAACGACTTCAACTGTTGCTTTATTTACACATACTGTTATTTTATAATAAAACAGAAAACTTGATAAAAACTGATAAGCAGGTAAAAAAGTCAGATCTAGTCAATGTGTGAGGTGGTAATGATAAAAAATGAGGGAAATCGAAAAATGTGTGACCTAGTTTTAAATATTTGAAAGTGATAGATAGAAAAAGAAATATAAAAATAGTGTAGTGTATAAAAAAGAGGTTTATACCGTTACATGTTAAGCAGGAGGAACCAACCTAGGCAATGTTTGTAATCGTGTTTGTAACTGAACCGGATTTGAGTAAATGTACTAAATATAATAAATATATGTTTCTTCTTCATGCAGTATAAAATGAGCTTTTTTGCTCGGCGCGCCATAAATCTATGACGCAAACAAAAAACGTTTTCACCTAAAAATAACTCACTCAGTGTTTGGTGGCTGTCAACATGCTACTTACTTTCCACGCTTCTCATCAAATATAGGCTTCTTGCCGCGAGGTGAACCTCTTCACCGGGCTACGATTTCTAATGTAAATAACTTCCAGCTCTCCGGCAAAACTGACTAACTGACTCTTCCGACAAATAGCCTAAGAAGTTTAACCGGTCACAATTCAATAATGTGCAGTACTTTCGAAAGTGTTAGTTCAAAAACTTCCAGCAAACACAATTACTTGTGGTCCCAAATAAGGATACCCTGTGTCAATGGTGACCAAGGAACTACGTCACAAATATAAAACTACATACACTCAGGAATACACCCAAACTGTCGCCATTGGTACTAATCAAGTATGGCGGCCTTTACTGGGAATCAAACCCACGGCCTCTATTTTGGTAGACCAACAAGCTTTAGTGTAGCAAAGAACTAAAATGGATCGAGTGATGCATTTTTTTTGTTTTGTTTTTACCTTTGTTTTATTTATACCGGAGTGCATAATATAGTCTGAGTCTGAGGTGTTTAAATACATTATTAGCGCTTAAAATTGCCAATGCAAATGTTGTGGAAGCGGATAGTGGGTACGCGTTGTTATTAAGTCTATACTCTCTACCTACATACATACATAACCTCACGCCTGTATCCCAGAGGGGTAGGCAAATACCAGGGACTGCCACTTGCCACGATCCTGACAGATCACCTTCGCTTCATCAACGTTCATAAGTCGTTGCGTGCACGCACGCCGGTTTCGGGTACTTTTTATCTTTCCCTTTGCTAATACGTCCCCTGTTTGGTCGATGTATGTCCGCCTGGGACGTCCCTTACCAGCCCTTCAACTCACATTCGCAATATATATTTGTTTCGTCAATCTTTCTTCCTTCATCCTCTCCACATGTCCAAACATTCCTGTCTCAATTCTAGTCAATACAACATCGTTCAGTCCACAACGTTCTCTAATCAGACTATTGCGTATCCTGTCATTCAAAGTAACACTACACATACTTCTCAAGGACCTCATTTCTACTGCATTAATACTGTATTAATCTATACTCTCTCTCTGAGAGAAATCCCGGGCCCTGCAGTAGGCTATAGTTTATAGGCGTTTATAGGCATAAAAAAAGTGTTCGCAGCACCGACCCTATAGCTAAGTAACTCTCTATAGCGCAGATATATATCCTAATAATGTCGCAAGCAATTTCCTGAAAAATGAGTCAACGCGCAAGAAGGGTTCACTCATAAATCTCGCCTTTACATGGAAATTGTTACCTTTTTCCAATATTTCCTACCGTTTATAATCCCCGAATGTACTTTGGGCCCTAAACAGGTATTGTATTAGGGCGGATTTCGTTGATTTGTATCGAACCTTTTCGAGATTAATTTGAGACTAGCTGGGCTCGCGGCTATGCTCACGTGGGATTTAAATGTTCCAGTACCACTTGTTAAGGTTAATCTTTTAGGAGTTGCCCATGACCTTAGTCTTGGTATTTGGTTGCCAAAGAAACGAAACATTCATTAGTTGGTATTTTAATATCTTTTAACAAAGTTATTTAATTATACAGGGTAAATTTTTGAGACGGGACAGTAAGGTCAGGTACCTCAACCGTTATAGTTGCAGGAATATGTTTTCAAAAGACTAAGCAAAAAGTTTTATGATATTCTTTACTGCATTCATATATTTTGGAAAAATTTAGCTAGAAAATGGTCGTTATAGATAAAAACTTTTAATGAGTTGGTCCCATTTTCTTATAAGAATCAAAGGTTTTTACTGGATCAACCGAGGTTTGAGTACTAGAAATGTCAGAAATTGCGAATACCTTTTTCTGTACATTTCGGTAAGAGAGTCAAACTTCAAAATTTGTCAAACTTTTTGCTATGGGTTGATCCGCTATAAAGAAGACTGGCTAAAAAAGTAGGTAAGTAAAAAACAGTTTTAGATTTGAAACTTCGAATTCGATTCGAATTCTTGGGGTTTTCACGACATTTTTATGTTTGTGCTGACAAACTTCTAGATTATTATAATTTATATGTACATAGATATATAGAGAACACTTTATTATACATAAAAAAGGAAATGTACACATGTACCTAATTGTTAAAAATTTCTTTAAATCATTTCAATGACGTGTGTTCGTAATTTTAATTTCTAGGTTCGGACGCAAATATACATACATACCTATAATGAAAATTTGTCGTAACCTAAGTCGCAGCTATGTTAAATGTAAGTATCTATTACATTTTTTAATTTTCAGTTCATTTACTAGAAATTGTTTTGTGTCTCATATCTAGATATTATAGTAAATGCTAATCTCTTTCTGACGATAGATTTATGACGAGAATATTTGAATGAATGCAATCATCTCTGATGTATAACTAAATTTAACAACGTTCAAGCAAAATTACTATATTTTCAGAGATCTTATTGTAGAAACGTATATTATGGCCCATGAAGGATGATTAACGAAAGTGTACGTTTATTTCTAGTATTTTACATATCGTCCTACAGTTGCAATGTTACTAGTTATCTAGTATCCAATGTTAAATTCAGATAGTTGTGTATTTGTACGCTAAGTTTCATGTCAATTAAAGCCGTTATTGCGTGATTGAGTAATAAACATCGAAACAAACTTTGACTTTTATAATATGAGTAGAATACATTATATTATATAAATACTTGTCAAGCAATTCTTATAGCGCTATAACACTTTCCAGGTTTCGGCCTCCTCCATAATCTTCCTCCACGTGTCTCAGGACTTTGACTCTCTTTTCCAGTTTGTGTATTGGCGCAACTTTCTAAAAACCTATTTAGAGGCTAAAAATTCCACCCATGCCGGGACTTGAACCCACGACTACTGGCTGACCTGTGCCGGAGGTCGCGGGTTTGAGTCCCGCCATGGGTGGAATTTCTAGCCTCTAAATAGGTTTTTAAAGTTGTCCTTAGCTTGGGTTAGTGCATTAAAGATAATTTAAGCATCTTTCTAAGATCTTCTTCATGACAGTCAGAACAACTTTTTCTGGGTCTGCCGTTTAGTCTCTTTTGGTGTGGCGTCCACTTGAAACATAATTTTGGTCGCTCTGTTATCCGGCATTATATACACATGACTCGTTCATCAAAGCCGCTGTTACTTGCAAATCCTTATAATTGTCTCCTGCTTGATAAGAGTGCATTCAGTTCAGTTCAGTGGTTTCGGGAGCCATGTGTCGTTCGCTTCTCTCACCAATGCTTTTCTCTGTGCTCGAAGACATCAAGTCTTTGCTCATCTCTTGTGCCAGCGCCCAGATTTTACAAGTTTATACTTGTACCACAGGTCTTGTCACGTTGCGCTAGATAGTGAGCATGGATCTTCTACTGAGCATTGTATATATGTCACAGTCAAAACTCTTAAACGGTCAAAACTAGTTTTGACTGCTAAAATCAGTCAAAAGTACTTTTGTCCAAAGCTTATTAAAATACCAAATGGTAAAAACACCTAAAATGATGCATCGCTCAATCTGCGACAACAAAAATATAGGTGCGACGAAGCGCGTAGCGTAGCGGTGCGCGAAGGAGCGTGTTAGGTTCAACATGTAAGACCGAAAACCAACTTGACATTGTTGGATACTTACCTATTAGAATTTTATTTTATTTTTGTGCAGTCAAAATTAGTTTTGACCGTTTAAGACTTCTGACTGTAGGTAACGTATAAATACTGTTTTTTTAATTCGACGCAAATGATAAGATTAAGTCTATGGTACAGTTGCAAATTAAATTATATCATCTGTTTAAATAAACACATTAAACAATCAAATAAATCGCAGCTCAAACTGGATCAACCAGATATTACAGCATTATTTCCAATATTTACACAACTTGTATACAGACGAACCACTTAACCAATAATAATAATACGACTAACAGAAGCGCAATTGAATTTTAAAATAAAATAGAATTTAAGTGAATTCAGTATAATATTACTTACAACTTGACCCATTTTTTAGATACACGGTTGTGTAAAGGCAGGCCACTTGAGGAGTTTAATATTTTTTACAGATAATTTGTGGCAATCGGTTTCATACCTACTTACCTGTCACACAATAAATATTTTCATGCTGCCAATAACTTGATGGAACTGGTCGTCGTGAGCCTCCGGCGGGTTTTCAGTCGAGAGCTACCTTCGGGATGTGGTGGTCGTGTCTTCCAAGGGTATTTCCCAGCCAACGCCGTTTGCGTTGCCAAGCACAAAGTCTAATTGGTGTGTCTCAGGATATGCTCGTTTCAGGAATAATAGAAGCTAAACCGTACTTCTGTACGACTAATGTCACGACTCGACCAACGAAATGTAGTTTTAATTAAATTTTCTCGAACTCATTTATCATTGTGGACCAACTGTACCGCGAAGTAATAATTGGCAATACTGTGAACTTTAACCTCATTCATATTATTGTTTGCGAAGCATTTTATTATTTACCATGGAATTACACTTTGAACATTGTGGAGCTACGAATTTGAGTAGCGTGGATCTGATAGCAAATTACTATGAAATTTTGTTAAAAAATAGGTCTTGCCCCGTTTTTTACTCAAAGGATACCACACGCTGTAGTGTAATATATAAACGTTAAAATAACATCCATAATTACGGTGTAGGTTCGGCACTCCAAAAAAAAAGACATTTAAATTTTTCCCACCGTTTTGTCGTGATTAATAATATTAATCACATGTCATATTATGACATATATATCTATCCCTATTCAGACAGACAGACTACAGACATAGCGAAACTAAAGATCCTTGTGGACTAAGGAACCGCAAAAGGGAAATTATAGGTGAGTTGATCCTAACAAAGATAAAATTTGCGAACATCAATAAAGTGTATCAAAGTACCTAACTTTTTATAAAGGAGAGGTTCTACTTCTAAATACGGAGAGATAAAGGGATTGTACACTCAATTACGTTGTGGGAGTTTTTGCTTCAACAATATTAAAGGTCGATCTAATGTCGAATGATAAAACTTTACGTGCTCAAGTACAACTCACTTTTCTCAGAAAGAGAGAGAGAGAGAAAAGGCTTAGTTATCACGAAGGTCCTATAGTCAAATCCATCAACTTAGTAAATTGACATTTGCGATATGACCAGTTTATAACAGAAAAATAATAGGGATGAACACAATCGACATAAAATATTGACTTAGCTTAATTTAGCACAATTAATAGCATAATTGTGGGCACAGCGATATCATTCCGATGTAAAACCTACCTGCAAAGTAAGTACTCGGGGCTGCAAGTGATGCAAATTACTTCAGCCAGATGTCGCTGCCTGTACGTAATACAGAGAATATTGTAGAGGTTCGAAATTTCACTGATGCCGGTGAGTCGCCCATTAGCTCAGTTGGAAAGAGCACTGGCACGGATAGCCAGAGGTCGCGGGTTCGAATCCCGGCATGGGTAGAATTTTTAGCCTCGAAATAGGTTTTTAAAATTAGCTTAATTTTTTTTCTTTTATAGCATTATCCCACAACTCACGAAAGCTATGTTAGACGTGATGAATACAAACTTTTTTTTTGAACACTTTTATTTCATTTTCTTTAATAGAAAATGTGGTGATTGCCAACTTTGATATTATGTCAAAATTATCTTATAAATAATACTTCCGTGATTTGTCACCAACAACAGTACTAAGAAAATAATTGATTATGTCGTTAAATCAATCGACTAAAGAACATCACTATGTTAGCTGGCAACTCTTTTTCACTGACATGATAGTTCTATCTGTCAATTTATTGACTAAGTTGGTGGATTAGAGATTACGTGGAATGGCAATTTCAAGGCACGCGCGCGCGCACTTTTTACACTGCGCAGGCGTTTTTCCACCACTCGTAGCCATAAATATTGCATAGGATCGCACTCACCGCACTGATTCAATCAGTGACTTCAGCTGGGCAGGTCTTCAGCATGATTACAAGGAGACATACAAATAAATACTCGTACATATAACATAACATATAACATTTACATACAGGCACATACATACATTGCTTCTGGCTCCACACTAGGATAGCCTGTGTCGTGGGAACCAGAAACAACGACTTCACAAACATGTAAACATCCAAGACCTCTTTTTTTTGTTCCCAGCAGGGATTCGAACCCGGGACCTCTTGCACGGTAGGTAGATGCGCTACCGCTACGCCACAGAGGTCGTCGAAGAGAGAGGAGACTAAGGCGTATATTAAGGCGTTTTAGGTTGCTAACTAGGGTCACCAATGGAATAAAAATCATAACATAACCTCACGCCTGTATCCCAGAGGGGTAGGCAGAGATCAGGTACTGCCACAATCGTGCCAGATCACCTTCACTTCATCAACGTTCAGAAGTCGTTGCATGCACCCACGCCGGGTAATTTGAAGACGTTCGATACTCAGGTTTCTCAAGACGTTTTTTACCGTTAGGGACTACCTTTGTATTTTTAGTATATATTTAGCCGGATATATAAGGAAGGAAGAAGACCCTAGATTTTTCTCAAAAATTCTTTCTGTTAATTATACCTACATAAAGTAAACAGTAGGTAGATCAAAAGATTAATCAGACGTAGACTAACAAAGCAGGCAGTTTTTTTAAGTAGGACAGTTTACACTTGACCCCTGACACACCTGATGGTAAGACAAGACGGGGTCTACGATGTCACGTGTTTACCTGTAAAATGCCGGTTAACTCTACTTTTAAGGTCACCCAGGTTATATATGTCTCCAGAAAGACAGACGATGGCAGTGGGTACAAAATAAAATCTTTACCTAATATAATATAACATGTACACAACAATCAATTCCATAGAGTATTTGCAAACTTGCGTTTTATCGTAATGATTTCTTGTCGAAAAGCACTTTAAACTCAGTAAGAGAAAAAGTACCGGGTCTCGTTTTGGGAATTCCTTTTCTGCAAATCACTTAGGCATTATTATATTCCCGGGATTATTCAGTATTATGCCCTCCAGGAAACGTTACCGGTGGAGGTAAAAGCAGCCTTAAAAAACTCCGGCCTAGAGATTTCAGAAAATAAGTTTTTATATTGAGCCACTTTCGAGTGCCAACTAGCGCCAGCAATGGAATAAAAATCATAACTTGTTTTATAATACTTTTTTTTCCATAAGCCAACATCATAAATCTTAACCACTATGACAACTATTTTTAGAACCTACAGAACTTAGGATCAACAACCTAGGACTTTAATCGATTTACGCCAAAACGGCCGTTTTTAGCGAAAACCGATTAAAGTCCTAGGATATGATACTACATTATCATAGTATTTTCTAAGGTTAACACAAGCACTAGACATAATTAAAACTGTTTTTATACGGATTTATGCTCGTTTATTACATTTTTAAAATTTTCCAACGTTTCGGCACTTTTACAGGTGCCGTGGTCTCGGATGACTGAGGTGGTAGGCGTCTTTTTAAAAGCATTAACGGTTAGTTTACTACCCTCGGCAAAAATTATAAAAGTCAATTATGAAGTTACGTTCCAAAATAGGTATTTCAATTATTTTATATAAAGTCAACAATATTGATTATTAGTAATTGAATTTAAAAAATTAAATTAATAAATTCATTTATTTTACATGAACAAAAAATATTGATTATTAATTGAAATTAAAATTAACTCTACAGTCACACTTGTAGCAAGGGGGTCTCATGCACTTAAGCACTGGTTCCCATGCTGCCGGTATATTCCAACCACGATCTCTATTGAAATTTGGAAACGTTGGAAAATTGTAAAAATTTAATAAACGAGCATAAATCCATATAAAAACAGTTTTAATTACTACATAATCAGCTCTGCTGTACTATCGCGGTCTGAAAATGTTTACCACCTTAAGGATGGTAATTGCATGCACAAATCTATGCCACATTGTCGATGATATTATGTGATTTGATTAGGCATAGAGCAGAGATCAGGCATAGAGCATAGAAGAAGCAATAGAGATTCACCTAAGCGAGGTTGCCATGGTTTTACAATCAATTTCTATTATTTCAATCTTAGTATTTTTGATAAATGTCATTGTAAAAAATTCAATTGTGTCAACTTTTAAATAAAGAAAAGAGTTTCATGATCACAACGTCATGAATACTCTTTTTGTTAAAATCGATGCTACAACTATTAAAAAGTAATACGTACCTAAGAAAAGAGTTTCATCATCAAAACGTCATGAATACTCTTTTTTTGTTAGAATCGATGCTACAACTATTAAAAAGTAATACGTACCTATATATAGCATTTTAGACTTTACTGCACACAGTGTGCTTAAGAATCTAATTTGAAAACTGATAAACATTTTTAGACCGCGACCGTACGTTCTAAAAATAGTTTTCACTGACATTAAGATTTTTAGTTATATATTAAAAGAGTCTAATCACGATTATTTATTAGAACCGTTTAATATATAACTATGTATGAGTATCGCGAATAAGAAATACTATTAGGCTTTTTTATGTTTACTTTTTGAAAAAAAGAAACGTATTATAAAACAAGTTATGATTTAACTATTTTTATTTTTAATGCACTAACCCGTGCTAAGGACAAATTTAAAAAAACCTATTTAGAGGCTAAAAAATTCACCCATGCCGGGATTCGAAACCGCAACCTCTGGCTATCCGTGCCAGCGCTCTACCAATTGAGCCAATGGGCGACCCACCGGCATCAGTGAAATTTCGAACCTCTTTACACTATTCTCTGTATAACATACAGGCAGCGACATCTGGCTTAAGCAAATTGCATCACTTACAGCCCCGACTACCTACTTTGCAGTTAGGTTTTACATCGAAACGATATCACTGTACCCACATGATTATACTATTTGTATTTTTAATGCACTAACCCGTGCTAAGGACAAATTTAAAAACCTAGTTAGAGGCTAAAAATTTCAGCCATGCCGGGATTCGAACCCGCAACCTCTGGCTATCCGTGCCAGCACTCTACCAATTGAGCCAAGGGGCGACCCACTTGCATCAGTGAAATTTCGAACCTCTTTACACTATAATAATAATACAGAGAATACTATTTGTATTTTTAATGCACTAACCCGTGCTAAGGACAAATTTAAAAACCTATTTAGAGGCTAAAAATTGCACCCATGCCAGGATTCAAACCCGCAACCTCTGGCTATCCGTGCCAGCACTCTATCAATTGAGCCAAGGGGCGACCCACCAGCATCAGTGAAATTTCGAACCTCTTTACACTATTCTCTGTATTACGTACAGGCAGCGACATCTGGCTTAAGCAAATTGCATCACTTACAGCCCCGATTACCTACTTTGCAGTTAGGTTTTACATCGGAACGATATCACTGTACCCACATGATTATACTATTTTAATTTTTAATGCACTAACCCGTGCTAAGGACAAATTTAAAAACCTATTTAGAGGCTTAAAATTTCACCCATGCCGGAATTCGAACCCGCAACCTCTGGCTATCCGTGCCAGCGCTCTACCTAAGCTCGGCTATATAACAATGTTATGTAACAATATCTCGAATAAATGGTTTGCAATAAAAAATATGTAAATATATGTCTACAGTACTTTCGTCGAATTTAAAGGCCATTATTGTTTAAAACAATTTATTACTTAATACCAAGCGTAACTCCACGTTTCATGCGTTATTGAGAGATAACATTTTTGCATCCCAGTATGGTCTGGCTCATTTAATTTTGCTTAAATCGTGCGTCGCGCTATAAACGCAATAATCGAATGAAATATGGACTTTCAGTGTCGGAATTGTTTTAACGGAAAATCGGGTATGTACGTACATAAATTGCATATTCCGATTTGGCCCGATTTAGTTGGCATTTATCGGGGGTGCGGCGGATAAATACTTTTTCGGCCTTAGATATTTTAAAAGACACGATTACTCTAAAGTCCTCCTTAGAGTATATTTATTTAATTTGTGATTACCTAAGTCTTTTCCTTGTAAAATCGCCACCACAGACACTATTGTATTTAGGGCGCGCTTTTGATGTGTATTTTTTTAAGAGAGGTAGCGAAGTGTTAGAAACCACGGTCTCTTAATCGGGAGCCCGTGAGTTCGAATTCCGGAATGTACCAATGCCATTGTTTCCTAAGTTAAGATAAGATAAGAATATTCTTTATTGTACACCAGAACACAATTATAAAACATGTAAAATACAAAGTGTAATTGGTGGCCTTATTGCTAAAAGCAATTTCTTCCAGACAATCTTACGACGGAAAGTTGTTGGAGAAAATAAGAGATGGGTACTCGGTGCAAATATGAATGAAGTCCATTTGTGAATTATAGTAGCAATAAAACTCGATAAATGTGAAGGAAAACATCGTGAGGAAACACTAGTGTCTGAATTGTTAACTTATACCTCAGTGCTTGCTAGGTACGTGCAATTACTCAACTATGAAGATAAATGCGGAAATTTCAGGTCTAACTAACTTTGGAGTGTTTATGGAATTTCGTGTTTATAAATCTTAGAGTTAAAGTATATACTCTAAGTTATAAATGAGGCTGTTATATTTACATTACACGTTTATCAAAACCATTGTAAGTCTAAATGACTCCGTTAAATTTTTGACCTCAAAAAAACATCTTTCTGGAGGTTTACTTATTTACAACAGTTACAAGATATTGACTTATTTAACTTTTAATCCGACTACGGAGAAAGATATGTTATGCTTATCAAGTGTGCGGCACGCCCTGTAGCCGGTAGCTTGAGAGGTGTCAAAGTTCATAACAATCATTTATAATATTTCTTAATGACTCGCGATGCTCATCATCATCAACCTATTATGTCCCCACCGAGGGGCACGGAACTCTTCCCTGAGGAAGGTGCAGCCCTCTACCACGAGGGCCAAGTCCGGATTGGTGGAAGCTTGCAAGACTGGTGGCTCGTCTTACTGTCAAAGTTTTCAAGCCGCCCTAAGGCCTCTGACATGGCTTAACGACTACCATCTATCGACGGCAGCTGGCACCAACTGCTATCTTGCCTTTCGAAGCACGGAACAACTTGGAAAAATGCCGTCATAGACGGTCACCCATCCATGCATTGAACGCGCTCTAGGATGCTTAACTTTTGTGATCGTTTAAGATCACTCAGTCAGCTGGGGCTACGAGCGATGCTCATATATAGTTATGAATAAGATGGGTCTAATCGCAATTATTTACGTAGTCTATAATATAAAAATGAATCGCTGAATGTGTTGGTAAGCACAAATCTCGAGAGCAGCTCAACCGATTTCGCTAATTCTTTTAGTACGAGGTTGTACGAGGATGTTTCTTACGGAGAGAAAATTAAAGAATCTAATCGTTAGGCGGTACAAAGTTCGCTGGGTCAGCTAGTTACTAATAAATGTCGATCGTTATCAACCCTTGTATGTCTCCACTGCTGGGACACGGGTCTCTTCCTGCTTCTGCTTCGCAGGAAGGTTTTAGGCCCTACTCCAACACGTAATAAACGTAATATTTATAATTACAATAGCCGATTTGGAGCGCCATATTATGTACATAAGTACCGTTACGTCCTTTTCACAAAAAAAAACGACTAGCCAAGATGAGTTTGGCCTTAGCGAGAAAATAAAGAAAAATACATAGGTACTTACACATAGCACAACGTGGCGCTCTTTAGGGGAGGGCTATGTCCAGCAGTGGACTAGTATAGCCTGACGATGACGACGACACATATACAAACATACTAGCGAAAACTATAATCCTTCTATGCTTGGACCGTTTCATAAAAATAAGTAAAACTAGACCAAAAAAGGTGATTTTACTATGTTATCGACGCCCATTAGACAGTAAATATTTTATAACATACAACTTGGTAACGAGATTTCTCTAAGTAATCCTAAAAGTGAAATGGCGCAGGCAGTGCGCGGATTAAATCTTCGACTACGTTTTTCGCGACATTAGATTTATTACCCGTAGATTTGGAGGGCTTTGTTGTGTCCATGACTTTGAAAGTTTGCTACGGGCTTACTAAGAAAGTATTCGCTAGAAAAAGTGAGTTCATTCCGAGTTTGTTCTCTAGACTAGATATGATAAAATACTCATACAAAATTGGACTGCCTTATTAGTCATTATTTATACTATTTTTATTTTTAATGCACTAACCCGTGCTAAGGACAAATTTAAAAACCTATTTAGAGGCTAAAAATTTCACCCATGCCGGGATTCGAACCCGCAACCTCTGCCTATCCGTGCCAGATTTTTAGCCTATTTTTATATTTATATTTTTAGCCTCTAAATAGGTTTTTAAATTAGTCAATATTTGTTAATACACAAGCAACTTTAAGCTGATGCGTGCACTTGTTAAATGTTTCACATTATCATCCCATTATGGGGGCACGGGTCTCTTCCCTGAGAAAGGTATAGGCCATACTCCACCACGGGGGCCAAATCCGGATTGGTGGAGGCTTGCAAGACTAGTCTTACTCTCAGAAGTTTTCAAGCCGCCCTAAGGCCTCTGATTTGGCTTAACGACTGCCATCTATCGACAACAGCCGGCGCCAACTGCTTAACATACCTTGTGAAGCACGGAACCGCTCGGAAAAATGCCACTAGCGTTAGTCATAGACGGTTTACCCATGCATGCACTGAAGGCGCCCTGTGTTGCTTAACCGTGATCGTTTAAGATCACTCAGGTAGCCGGGGCTAGGAGCGATTCACTCCATTATGGATAGCCAATCTTGCTCTTTTGGAGTGGTTTCGGCTACTCACAAATGAATGCAAGGCACCGTTTATTCAATTTACATTACCACCAATATCACCTTCACATTACCATCCCTTGGTTTTATTAGTACCTAAGAATGCTGATAATCATTAATTTTAAGTCTGCCTCTGACTAACTCCTCCTTACAAAAGCGTGACTTTCTGTATTATAATGTTGCAATACAATTAGCTTCTCAATCTATTAAAAAAAGACCATGTCCAAGCTCAAAAAAAAAATTTACACGCGTGATAGAAGCCATGTTTAAAAGGTTAATTCAATTCAATTGGTATCAACCCTTTTATGTCCCCACTGCTGGGGCACGGGTCTCCTTCTGCATCACAGGAAGGTTAGGCCATACTTCACCACGGGGGCCAAAGCCAAAATTCATATACAGTTGTTAGTAGTCTTATTCTAGAATAAGACACTTATAATCTAGTGTTATTACATGTTTTCTCGTGCATAATACATAGGTAATCGTGACAAAGATTCTTATATTAATTCATAATAAAGAACAATCTAGTATTGATTTAATAGCTTTGAAGCTGTAAGATATCCCTTTCTCAATTTTAAGAAGAAAAAAATTAACGAAAACAGACAACTAGGTTGAATATACCTCCTCCTTTTTTTTTAAAGTCGGTGGATGAAGCGTCGATAGTTTGACGTAGGTATATTGAATTATCATCTACCAAAGCTATGTAGGCCATTTGGGGTTAGTGGGAGATATAGCAAGCCCCCTTAGGAAGGCCGGCAAACCTCGTTATCCCACTTGAAATGGCTGTACACGGCCGCTTTTTTAGATTTAGGATTCCGTACCTTCGAACCCGAAGATATGTAAGTGGACCACTAGCTAAAGTTGAAGCAAATCAAATCAATTTATGTCAACGTAAAGAATTTGCATTCTGTTTGCTAAATGTCATTGTAAAATGTAAGCCGCTGCCTTCGGGCTGTACTGTAGTGGAGAAAAAGGAGACGAGAAAAAAAACTCCGCTCTAACCATCCGGCATCCTTTCAAATCGTGAGGAAAGCAGACTGTCTGAGGTGTGACATACCTCAGACTGAAATTGCTTATCTGCGGTAAGCATTTGCGGTATTTAAGCTATTCTCGCTATGAGAGAAGGCCTGTGCCCGATAGGAGAATATATAGTATAGGCTAAATTAAACGTGAACAATTTCAACGGGACCATCAGTGTGTCTTACAGTTAAAAGTTGTGTCTTACCATTGAACTGTAACCACAAACATCCCAGAATATTGTATTTTATTTATGACGCATTGCCACAAAAAAAGTAAAGAAATAAAAAGCAAGGGCCCTATAAAAATGTTCTGTTTTATTTTCACTATATAACAGTACCTAACCCCCGGTTTCTCGTGCACAAACCGGCTGTTAAACTACTATTAACAGCTGTCAGTGGTTTATCGTCCGCTTTAGCAGACAGTTGATTAAATACTTTACTGTGTTGGTAATTGTCAGGAAAAGGTTTGTGTGAAACGAAATTTTACATAATGTTAAAGTGGGTACACATACATACATAACCTCACGCCTGTATCCCAGAGGGGTAGTAAGAGACCAGGGACTGCCACTTGCCACGATCCTGACAGATCACCTTCGCTTCATCAACGTTCATAAGTCGTTGCATGCACGCACGCCGGTTCCGTGTACTTTTTATGTATCCCTTTGCTAATACATCCCCTATCTGGTCGATGGGTAAAGTGGGTAGGCAATATTAATTGTAGTACGGAACCCTTACAGCGCGGGTCCAACTCAGCAAAGTGTTTACACTTGTGGCTACCGAAATTGTCGGCTGAATTTGATATTGATTTGAACAGAGCAGAGGCTCTCAACCTACAAGTTGTAAGACTACGTTTGAATAGAGGTATATATACTCATGCAAACTAATAAATTGTTCTATTAGGACAACTCGACATAGGTTACAAATCATGCGCAAGTTAGTTATTCGTATTGAGAGAGAGTCTCAAGTAACAATGCTCATAGAAACCTGGACTGGTTTTACACTGGATCACAAGGAAGTCCTCTAAACATATTGGTAAATATCTTTAGAGGACAATTCGAGGTTTGATCGTGCATAAGGCAGAAGATAGAACCATAGTGACAGAGACCTTAGTATTAATAAGGAGGAGAAAATGTGTATTGTCAGGCGGTAAACAAAGGCGTATCTTTGGTGAGCAAATGTCAACTCTGTGTGCGCGCACTAATAATCCAACTTTCCCGTATCGCGCAAGCAAAGTGCTTCACATGACATAAGTACCAAAAATATAACGTCCTTAGGTGAGATGATACAATACATTGACTCGCAAATTAAATGTATGGTCCATTTTTTTAGGTACCTGAGATTGAGATTATATTACTTGAGATACCTACCAAAAAAGTAAGCAATCTTTATAAGTCTTTAAAAACCTATTTAGAGGCTAAAAATTCCGCCCATGCCGGAGCTCGAACGCGGCAATCGATAAGTCTTTTCATCGAAATACACACTTTTTAAATCAAAATCTTGACACATTACCAATTTAATATGAAATTTAATGTTATTTGATGAAATTCAACTAAAATGTGTTTATTTATAAAGTGTACATTTCAATAAAAAAAAACCGGCCAAGTGCGAGTCAGACTCGCGCACCGAGGGTTCCGTACAAACCTGTATTATAGACCTGAGTATTTGGTATGAATTTCAATTTAATACCTCTACGCGTTTATGAGGAAATGGGTAGTAAGTTTAAAATTATTAAAAAAAAATATATTATGAGATGTAACTAAAAATTTATGGTTTTCGTAATTTTTCCTTTATCTATGCTATAACACGTTGCTTCGTACCAAATTTCAAGATTCTGAGTTCACGGGAAGCACCCTGTAGGTTTTGATTCCCTTGCAAGTGTCGAAAATTTGCGGCATAAACGGCTGTATCTTTTGATTGCGTTGGCTTAGAAGTTTGATTTTTTCACAGCTTCAAGAGACAGTAGACCTGAGTAATTGATATAAATTTCAGCTTCATACCTCTACGCGTTCCTGAGAAAAAGGGTCTTGACAGACGGACGGACGGACGGACAGACGGACAACAAAGTGATCCTATAAGGGTTCCGTTTTTTCCTTTTGAGGTACGGAACCCTAAAAACTAAATAACATTATTTATATTTATTTAATTATATAAATAAATAGACTTCTGTTTCATTACGCATTTTAAATTAATAAATAAATTGTAAATTAGGTAATATCACTTTCTTTAAAAGTTAATCTAATTTTACATCTTGGTAATTATATTAATAACATGCATCCAGATTGCTTGCCAAAAAAATGGATGTAAAAGTAAATTTTATGTAAAATTTTATTAACAATGAATGAAATTTTAACCCAAAAAGAAATGCTTTTTCAAATAAATGTGTATTTATTTGAATTAAAAAGGTCTTTATACGTATTAATCTGATTTGTCTAGATAACTCTGATTAAGATCTAATGTCTGTGGTTATTAATGAGGGGAATCCTGCAGTGGAATTTGTGTAAACGGCTTAATTGCATAAGCTGGTAGAACTCCTACGTATGTAGGCGATCTAACAAGCAATCTCTGCTCAACCACTAACCTGTAGAGTAAACGAATAGCAAAGCAAGTATACACACTTGTTATCTAATTAGAAACATCCGATACGTACAGGTGACTAATTAAAACAGCTCGCTAACAGGCGAAACCCTCGGGACTCAGAGGCTATTCTCTAAGAAGCTCTGTAGAAGCTTCTCAATTTTGAAGGACAATGGAGAAAATCGTGTAGTTTTGAGCGGGACTCGTGGTCACACCAGATTGTCACACGAGTGTGAGAATAAGTAGATAAATAGATAGAATATTCTTTATTTCATGTACACCAGGAATTACGTAAGAGAAACCATTTTTAACCACGGTTTATCGATTTTCCCATGGGAATAAGATATTTACCGGCAGTAAAACGTACCCTATGTGTTAATCCTGGGTGTCAGCTAACTACTTATACATTTTTACTCAAATCGCTTCTGCCGTTTAGACGTGAAGAAGTAACAAACATACACACTCACAAACTTTCGCCTTTATAATATTAGTGTGTTGTGATGTGATAAAAGAACAGTAGTAGATAATGAAAAGTGACGATAAAAGGTGTATTATTGGCGGTATAACAAACAAGAAAGAAATTCCTGATCTTCACACTGGTGTGACTACGAGTCCGGCACGTGTAGTTTGAGTCTTTAGAGCATCGTTTGGCTCGGAAGTTATTAAGACCCTTGAAGTGATAGTGTTGTGGCAATGATAGTCATTGCTGGGTTTGTATCCAGTATCTTTTCTCTAAATCTTCAGCAGTTTTTGCTAGGCAGTCTCCCAATGAATGAATAGACAAACGTAGCGCCTTTTATTCATCACAATAGGAAAAATACATATCAGAGTTTCTTCGCGAACGAAGTCAAGAGCAGCACCTAGTACTAATAATGATACACCTGAATGCGAATTATTATTGTTAGTTTGGACAATATTATACACTGTCATTATAGGCGAGCCGACATACACCGCTTACCGAAATACCCCTTACTTAAGTATGACTTACAAGGGCTCATTAAATTATGGCCATCGAGTCTACTTATGTGTACAGCGAACTGTAAAGTATAACAGAGATAGAGAGATTTTTCTCACTCTTTTAGTATAGTGCCCATAACTTGTTAATAGGTGACGCAGACGGAATTCGAACAGTTTCAAGAATAGCGCTTCTATCTCAAGTAGAAGTTGCTGAACCGTGGTGTTGCTCCGGAACTTTGTGCTAGTAACTGTTGGTGTTTTGTCTGTGTAGTGTGTTGGTGTTTTTTTGTTGGTTTTGTTTGGTTAGGCTTTGGTAATGTGTACAAAAGTGACGCCTTTTGCCGACCACAACTTTTCGGGTAAATTTAAATATATTTCAGCTTCTGATTAAATGTAATAAGGAGTGTTATCAACCCTTGGATGTCCCCACTGCTGGGGCACGGGTCTCTTCCTGCATCGCAGGAAGGTTAGGCCATACTCCACCATGGGGGCCAAGTCCGGGTTGGTGGAGAATTGTAAGACACTGGCGGGTCTTACTGTCAGAAGTTATCAACCCGCCCATAAGGCCTCGGATCTGACACGGCTTAACGACTGCCATTATATGTCAGCCGGCACCAACGGCTTAACGTGCCTTGCGAAGCACGGAAGCGCTCGGAAAAATGCAACTAGCGGTAGTCATGGGACGCTCAACCATCTTGTACCTGATTGCGCCTGTTGTTGCTTAACCAAGTGATTGATTCCAATCACTCGGTTCGCCTAGGCCACGAGCGCTTCAATGCGCGTATTAAGGAGTGAAATATTTAAATCTTGAAATAAAACATGTTTACACTATTTTTATTTTTAATGCACTAACCCGTGCTAAGGAACAAATTGAAAACCTATTTACGGTTCTGGTACGGATAGCCAGAGGTTGCGGGTTCGAATCCCGGCATGGGTGAAATTTTTAGCCTCTAAATAGGTTTTTAAATAAAACATGTTATTTCTTATGCAATGTCCTGTTTAAGGTTTCCTGTGCAATAAAGTATAATAATTGTACAAAAAAATACGTTCTAATTGAGAACCTTATCGCTTTTCGAAGTCGGTTTTTTAAACACATTGAAATATACGTTCCTGCGCCTTATTTATGTACCGTTTACGTATAGATCTGTGTGCAAAAACAAAATATCTACTGGACTAACTGCCAGAGTTAGGTAATCTCCGTTAAGCATGCTGTTGTCCTTTTCTGTTTCATTGATAATAAGTGAAAGATAATGATATATAAATAAACATTAAATTTAAAGGACGTCTTTGAGTGAGGCTGTTAGTCGTACAATTATGTGTCTTAGTATCACTGTCATGTCTCAGATATCCGCTGAAATGCGGTTTCCACTATGTGTGATACATATTCCGCCTCGTATCTATGCGGCAGAGCTACGTAAACATTCCGCTTTCGCACGCAGATGTTTACGTTAAAAGTTAAATAATCAAAGCGCTGAAATGGTTATATAAATGCGCGACTTTGTCTTAGATCTCGATTCCTTAAATTATTGACATTCATAAATTGTTATAAATGATTCATTTTACGATTTGTATTGTTTTTATTAATTCTATTTCACTGACGTTAAGTAAGGGCGGAGAGGCCTCATGGGCGGCTTGATAACTTTTGACAGTAAGGCCCGCCACTGTTTTACAATCCTCCACCAACCCGGACTTGGCCCATGTGGTGAAGTATGGCGTAACCTTCCTGCCATGCAGAAAGACAGCAGTGTAGACTCACAAAGGGTTGATATCCTAATTTTATATTATTTTTTAATGCACTAACCCGTGCTAAGAACAATTTAAAAACCTATTTAGAAGCAAAATATAAATAGTGGGTGGCATGGGTGGAATTTTTAGCCTCTGAATAGGTTTTTAAATCTAATATTTTATTTTATTTCCACGCAGGAAAAACTAAATTAAATGAAATAGCCAGGTATCTATTGCGACCTGCAGAATGAACTTTAATCAAAGAATACTTCTTCTTCTTCAGGCTATATTAGTCCACTGCCCGACATAGCCCCCTGAACTGAGGAACGACCTCTAATCAAAGACTAAACCTCTCATAATACATGGATTTGTAGTTTACCAGCTAAACGTTTGGCTCATTCTCCCGGAACACGAAAGAAGTTCTTCGCAGCCATCTAATGAGACACGCGTTACTTGTCTAAACGTCTGTCTTAGACTACGTCTTTCTCTTCAGTAAACACGACCTTACGACCATATATATATAAGGCAGTCTTTACCCTGACGTTCTGGACCCCAAATAATCCTTCTACGCCTGTTACAAAGGGCCTTTTTGCATAAGAGACAGTCGTACTAATGCGAGTTGTTTGTTTGAAGTTATTTTTTTCTGTGTTCACTCCACGTTTCTGTCAGCGTTGTTAGATTTACTCCGGTCATGTTACGATGTGCCTTGAGGGATATAACTATTTTTGTCTACAATATTGGGATCATATCGTCGACACGAGAAACGGTATCCTTCGCACCTACTAGAATTCCTAGTAATATTACCTAGACCCTAGATATCATACAATGGAATTGACTAAAATGAAATGAAAAGGTTTTATTCAAAGTAGCACACAAACTGCGGCTTAGTGAACGTTACAATTCAAACTAGGTGTCCATTTCAAAATCTAGATCATTTTGGAGAAAAAATGGACAAAAATCTCCAAACCTAATCTTTTTTAAAGTCCTTAATTAACATAGTTTACATAATTATTACAAAACATAGAACTCATACATTGCACTAGCTTCAATTCCAGACCTCATTGTCATCCAAATAATCCTTTATGTAATAGTAGCCCTTTTGGCACAAAGTGTGCTTAACATATTTTTTGAACCGCGATTCAGGCAAGCTTAATATATCTTTAGGGATTTTATTATAGAAGCGTATACAATGCCCCATGAAGGATGTATTATCTTTTGCCAGCCTAAATAGTGGGAACAAAAGTTTATGTTTATTTCTAGTATTTACATTGTGTTGGCTACCTGAAGTTTTAAAGTTACTGATATTTTTCCTAACGTATATAATGTTTTCATATATGTACTGACTGGCTACTGTAAGGATGTTAGTTTCTTTAAAGAAATCTCTTAACGAATTTCTACCTATATGAATCTGATCGCTCTTTTCTGCAAGACGAAGATGCCATAGGACATAAGACTATGGAAGTAACTAAAATAAACAAGCCAAGTTGGTTTGACAAGTTGACTGATGCAGTCAACTCGCGCTAAACCAACAACATAACAGATCTTTTAACGATGCAACCTGAATAAAAATTGTGGAAACCGTGCTTTATTTGCCTTTAGCTGAAAATGAGCGTCGCCAGTGGAGTATATTCCCTGACGATTTTGGCTGAGCAAGGCTTTTTGCCAAATTTTGTTTTTAAGATTTATTTCGCTTATTGTACATCGTTTACTATTTATTGGAAACAAAGACAATACAGATACTGTCCTGTACGTAATACAGAGAATATTGTAAAGAGGTTCGAAATTTCACTGATACCGATGAGTCGCCTATTAGCTCAGTTGGAAAGAGCGCTGGCACGAATAGATATATTATACACATATATGAAAAACTGGTACCCACGATACGGGGTCTCCTAGTGTGGGTGCCGCTGGAAATGTACCTAAATATAAGTTATGAGCAATAAACATATTTTTACTTTTTACTTTTTTACTTTTTAGCTAGAGGTCGCGGGTTCGAATCCTGGCATGGGTGGAATTTTTAGCCTCTAAATAGGTTTTTAAAAATTGTCCTTAGCACGGGTTATTGCATTAAAAATAATATAACAAAGACAATTTTACTTTGACTTTAATACATTTTGTATAGAATAAAATTATCTATGGTAACAAAATTTAAAATAGGTTTTCCTCGTAGTTGTTTAAATAAAGGTGTTTTCGATACTTAGACATTAGTCGCATAAAAATAAGATAAGATTACTTGACATTTATTTTCTCATTCAAATTCAATCAAGCATGGCGTTCAAAATACAGATTTTGGCGGTCACTCGAGTTTTATGTAGAATTCCAAGTCACAAGACTTAGAGTCGTATGCGACTTATTTGCTAATGAAGTGAGAATGATCTCCCTGTTTTCGAACTTTACTAACTGGCCCAAGTAAATGTACTCGTCGACATACAAATACAAATAGTTTTATTATCTCTACATAGAAAATACATTTCATCTTTATTATCTAGACAATACAATATCTAGATAATCAGTTATATGTTGTACTACTTGACCGTCCACATCGATTAATCGCTTTAGACTTATTGGTCACGTGTGGTTTGGGCCTATTCATTGAGTCCTCAAGGCTTGCTCTTGTTTTCGAGTTCTGTTTTGGTGATAACTGTTTTATTTTATTCGCTAATCCAACCGGCACAAAATCAGGCATTATGTATTTTAAAATAAATCATGTTTAAATTTACTTATATAGCCCAATCATATTATGTCGATAATAATATAGATAACTTTCACATAAGACTGCAGAAACTTGTTTAAAAATGTTACGTATTAATTCTGATTTGTTGCTGATTCCATCATAGATGTAAAAAATATCTAAAGGATGGATGAATGTAAGTACACCTGTTAAGTAAAGATTTGGTGAATTTATTTAAAATAACACCTGTTACTGCTAAATGTGTAACCCATGTCTATGCTCACAATAAATATTCTTATTCAAAGACTTGGATGCGGCAAGCTGAAGACAGGGCGCTATGGAGCTCATTAAGGGAGATTTATGTCCAGCAGCGGTCTAATATATCCTGCTGATAGTGATGAACTTGTTTAAGAGTTACGTATTGACACAGCGGTTTCTTAACCTAGATTTATTCACGCAAAAATTGGTTTAAAAACCACCTGGTATCAATTCTGATGCAAAATGTATTTCTCTTTAGCCCTTGCGGTGTCCCCATACCTCGTTATAATTGCAAACCAGCGGCTTTAAGTGAAACTTTTCGAAAATATCAACACATCCACTCAAAGTTACCCACTTCAAAAAGCGACAAAGACCTCCATATTAAAAATTACATTTTAATCCTTGTTTTTTCCGACGCGACCGTATTTAGCTAAACGCTTTGTTTGCCTGTGAGCACGAATTAAATACAGAAGAATTACGATTGCTGCTCAGTCGCACGTAAAGGGCGTTTGCTGTGAAGGAAAATATCGTTTGAAAACCTGAGTTTCTGATGTGTTCACCTATCGTTATCACCGATACGCAGTGGGTGTACATCTCTCTCTTTCACTCTCTTACGGACACAACAAAGAATACACCTTTTGAAGGTTTCGTGGATGTGTGGTGCAGTACAGTACTTACAGCCACGAAAGTTAGAAAAATGATTTTTTCGTAAAATTGCACGTAATTCAGAGAATAGTGTAAAGAGGTTCAAAATTTCACTGATGCCGGTGAGTCGCACATTAGCTCAGTTGGAAAGAGCGCTGGCACGGATAGCCAGAGGTCGCGGATTCGAATCCCAGCATAGGTGGAATTTTTAGCCTCTAAATAGATTTTTAAAATGAAATTTGTTTATCAATCTTCTATAACATAAAAATGAATTGTTCAATGTGTTGGTAAGCGCAAATCGAGAGCAGCTGAAACGATTTCGCTAATTCTTTTTTTAGAATATTCCTTGAAGTACGAGGATGGTTTGTACGGAGAGAAAATTCAAAAAATATTAAAGAATCGACTGTTAGGCGGTATGAAGTTCGCTGGGTCAGCTAGTCTATAATATAAAAATGAATCGCTGAATGTATGCAATGTTGGTATGTGCAAATCCCGAAATCAGCTGAACCGATTTCGCTGATTCTTTTTTTAGAATATTCCTTGAAGTGCGAGGATGGTTCTTACGGAAAGGAAAATAAAAAAAAAATCAAGAAATAACTGTTAAGAGAAATAACAAAAATAAAAAAAAATTAAAAATCGACTGTTAGGCGGTACGAAGTTCGCTGAATCAGCTAGTCTATAGTATAAAAATGAATCGCTGAATGTGTTTGTAAGCGCAAATCTCGAGAGCAGCTGAACCGATTTCGCTAATTCTTTTTTTAGAATATTCCTTGAAGTACGAGGAAGGTTCTTACGGAGAGAAAAAATAATAAAGAAATAAAGAATCAACTGCTAGGCGGTACGAAGTTCGCTGGGTCAGCTAGTTGTAGATAAAAATGGAAATTACACATAATATTTCTTAACCTAGGAATACAGACGGCAGCATTATCACTAAAATTGATTTCTTCGGTTGTCTAACCTTTGAATGAATGAATTCGTGACGGAAAAATTGTTTTATGTTTTGACGGCATCGGCGTGTGCCGATGGCCGTGGCGTCTCTTGTCAACTCGGTGATCGTAACGCCCTCGCAAGTGTCGGTGAACATAAAACTTATTTTTGTACTGGATTGATGTGAATAAGTATTTTTTTCTTTTAATGTATATCGTTTGAGTTCGCCCTTAAAATGCTACACTACATTACTTCCGATTTAATTATTTTTTTTTATAAAAATGTTAGTTTTGAAAATCAATAGGAAACAATAATATGTATTTAAAATCTAGATATTATTTTAGGAAAAAAATCACACGATGTATTTGTGTAAAAAGTAGGTATATTAAACTTAAAACACATAATTTTGCTAAGTACCACGTTAAAAATACGAAAATAAAATGCTACAAAAATGCATATAATTGAGTTACGAAGTTAAGGGTTGTGTTACGTCGCTTACGACGGAAAGTTGCGATTATTCTTAAAAAAAGAGCTTGGATATTTAGTGAGAGATTAAGAAAGTAAAGTAATACCAGCCCAAAAATACGCCGCGTTTATCTGTGACACTAAACTACTGTCCTTTTGTGCCATTCACCGTTTTCCGTGACACAGGACACGCACCCCGCCATCCATAAAATGTAAACATAAAAGGTCCCCTTCATTTGCATTTCGGGTACGTAGGTTTTACATTTTTCAGCGTGGAAAAAGTTTATTGAGGAAATTGCAAGTTTCGGCTAGGAGGGTTCCCAGGTGCGGTAGTTTTCTGGTGTAGTGGCATAGCTGGTGCTATTTAATGTTTATTTTGAGTAAACGATAATGCGATAGGTGTAGTATTGTTATTCCCGTGTACTTTTTTGTCCGTCCATATAGATCTCTAATAAATTGTATCGAATAACGCACACGAAGGACTAAAAGTGCCCCGTACAAAAAGTCCCTCAAGTTACTGAGGACATCAAGAGACCGGACTGGAAAAAAGTTCGGTGTTGTCTTCTAAAACGCCTTTTCTTTTTCAACTTCATTTAAATTGCAGCACAATGTAATCTCAGATTGTTTGCTTCCAAAGCGTATGCTTCACTTGTAACGGTGCAAACCTTTTTACACCATTATTATTTCTTTTTCTATCTATCATTTTCAAATATTTAAATTGCATTTTTCGATTTCCCTCATTTTTCATCATTACTACTTTACCCTTCGACCAGATCTGACTATTTTACCTGCTTGTCCGTTTTTATCCAGTTTTTCTGTTTTATTATACTACTAATCTACAAATAAAACAACACCTGAAGTCGTAAAAAAAAAACAATGAAATGTAGTAGATCTTTGATAAATAATAGAAACTGGAACGACGAGTACTCGGAGGACATTTTTTGCGATTCGGCCCCTCGTCTGCGCAGGCCTTAATCAATCCGACTGTACTCTCCCAGGGTAAACCACTTCTCTCTGTCCTCATCCAGACACTGTTAACTGGGTAAGTACAGACGTACAGTCTGTTAGCTTTTAGAATATACCTCGGCTACTATCGGATAGAATCGGATATATTCGTCTAATGGAACTACCGAAACTAATATGACACTTAATTTCACATAACTTTTCAAAATAGTGAAGAAAAGTTTTATACAAAGAAGTAGTATTATACTCGTTTGCTTTTGGCGAAAACCGAAGCCTACTCTAGAGCCCGAAGTATATTCTAAAAACTAACAGACTGTGTGGTGTCGGCCTAGAGAATAGCACCAAACCAAATTCTTCCCGCGGGTGTCGTAAAAGGCGACTAAGGGATACAATCCGAGGGGTGGGCAGCAGCGCACCCTGCAGTAAAATTCCACCAAACTGCGATCCCCAACCCGCATGCCCAGCGTGGGGATTATGGGCATTACCTCCCAATGATGGCACAACCTTGCGCTATGACGCTCATTAGGGGAGGGCTATGTCCAGCAGTGGACTAATATAGCCTGAAGAAGAAGAAAAAGAACAGACTGTAAGTGGCGTGCCTTGGGGGAGGCCAATATCCAGCATTGGACGAGTACCGCTGAAAATCAGCGTCATGGTCTGCAACGATCATGGCATATGCTGAGCGGCGGCCATTTTGGTGCCATGTCTTATTTATGGTAGAAAGTACTCCACGTAGACCCTAAGTTCACGCTAAACCATTATTGTTTTTGTTTTAATTCTGGTAGATACCAAATAAACGTTTTCTATTCTATTCTACAGGCAATCTACCTCAGATTGTCGGTCCAGCGAACCGGTAGGCATCCTACGCTGCGTTTGCAAGATACGTCACTCTAGATCCTTTGAATACCTTTGACCAATCGGTTCTTCGGCATACGTGACCAGCCCAGTCATACGTACAAAGCCACTACAAAATAAGAAAGACGCGCAACAACTCAAAAAAATAACACAGAAGAGAGTACTTATTCGTATTTGTACCGGCTACCCGTAGCTATTTCTCCTCAGCAAATTCTCCAACTTGCTTGCCTGGAAGAAAAGCGATAACGCCGTCAATTGTATTATACGTGTATATTTTGTATCTGCCGTTTCTGTAACTATTTATTTGGTATAAAATAAAGGATATTCTTTTCTTATCTAAAAGGTAAGGTCAGGTGTTCAGAGTACTTATTTTTAATTAAAGCTAATTTTAGAGGTTATTTCTGCTAATTACAAAATTATCGGTTTAACGGATACTGAAATCAGAAAACTAATATTCGGCCATAGAGTTTGTATTATTTTATACTAAAAAAAACATTCTTCTCTGTCGACACTGAAAGTGTAGGCCAACTAATACCACAATGTAAGAGTACACTGATAAATCAAATTGTTTCGTACTTTGCTGTGGTTCGTGCTTTGCAAGACACGTTAATCCGTTGGTGGTGGCTGTCATGTAATGGCAGACGTTAAGCCATGTCGGAGGCCTTATGGGCGGCGTGATAACTTCTGACACTAAGGCCCGCCACTGTCTTACAATCCTCCACCAACCCAGACTCGGCCCCCTTGGAGGAGTATGGCCTAACTTTCCTGCAGGAAGAGATCTGTGCCCCAGCTATGGGGACATACCAAAGGTTGATACCAAAATCAAATTGAACTACGGATACTTGATACAAAGTTGTAAAAGTAAATTCTCATTCAGGAGATGTGTCATAGAACAGCAATTCGTGGCTTACTATGACAATGCCATGTCATTGCAAAGTCGTTTGGCCTTAGCATCTCCGTATTGAGGTGATTTATACAGCGTTCAGTGGCGCCTTTACTCACACTAGATGGATAAAAGGGACCACACGGACGCTGTATTGCCTATTTAGATGGAGTAGGCTTGCCCAGCACCTGAACCATCCTGAAAGTTGAGTCTGCCTAGCCCACAGGAAAGTCTATCTATCTAGACCTAGACGCGCGTATCCTCATGATGTGTTTCTTCACAGATTTCGAAACCGAAAGTTATTAACCCACAGAATAACAGGTAGACTCTGCCAAGCAATGTTTTTATAATAAACTGGCTGACCCAGCGAACTTCGTACCGCCTAACAGTCAATACTCGTACTTCAAGGAATATTCTAAGAAAAGAATTAGCGAAATCGGTTCAGCTGCTTCCGAGATTTGCGCTTACCAACACATTCAGCGATTCATTTTTATATTATAGATAGCTGACCCAGCGAACTTCGTACCGCCTAACAGTCGATTCTTGAATTTATTTTTATTTTTCTCTGCGTAAGAACCATCCTCGTACTTCAGGGAATATTCTAAAAAATAAAATTAGCGAAATCAGTTCAGCTACTCTCGAGATCTGCGCTTACCAACAAATTCAGCGATATATTTTTATATTATAGATTATTGCAGCCTGTTAAAACTACAATTTCATGGATTACAATAACAATTCGATGTAGGTACATTGCAAAGTTGATGAACCAACAAATTGACAAGTAGGAAGTCTTATCTACATCGAATTTCCATAATAAACTACGAATTGTAGCTGTATGAAACTCGGCCCAGCCCATTTGAACGCCCTCATCTCGTTCTGCATATTTACTAAAGAACTCTAAAAAAGGCGGCAGTTTTTGCGCCCGCCATTCGCCACCGCACTTATGTACGTTCCCCCTTATGGCTTTATACGGAAATCATGCTAGTTTTTAACGCTGATTAATGTACTTTGCTCGTGACACTAGCGGTTTGGCGGTCCTTAAACAAAATGAGCATTATTCAGCGAAACGAAAAAAACGGCGTTCTTTTGTAAGTGTTTATTAAGCGGTACAGTTTTTTAAAAATTTTAAAAACTTACTTAGAGGGATATTTTTGTGTATTTAACATTAAAATTACATTAGAATAGATTAAAATAATCTTTATTGCACAATATGTATATTTGTACAAAGACGAGCTTAATACTAATGAGTACTTTCTGCCAGCTAACCTAGGATAATCAAGATAGTGGTGTGGATAGTGCTCGGAAAGAGTTAGGTATTCGTCCTCATCAACAGACTTTTTGACGCCCGCTGCAGGACTTAGGCCTTCCTCATGGTTTTCCGAGCTTTACGGAAAGAGTTATTATGGAACACTAGCTGTGACCCGCAGTGTTACCCGCGATTTATCGATTTTCCCATGAGAATATAGTATATTTCATTACAAGTGCGGAAAGGCTGTCATTGCAAAGAGTTCCGACAAATGTCTACCCAAGTACCCGAGCCGAGGCGCAGCCGAAGGCGAGGGTTGACAGTCGGAACAAGTTGCAATGACGGTTCCGCACGTGTACTGAACAACTATTTTTAATACAGTTGCGAAAAAATTAAGCAATTTATTAAAATGAAATTATTTGGAAAATGGCGCCAACCGTAAAAAAATATAAGCAGAGATTTTTTTTCACCCACTCTAGTAGGCATAGGGAACTATGCCCATACAGCTTCAGTAGATTTTTTTATTGATATGAAATGAAAATGAAATTTAATGATATGAAATGATATGAAACCTAACTTAACTCATTCAATCAAATCATTAAATCTGATATTGAACAAATTAGTAGCTCATAAAAACTTCTATGAATTTTTTTTAGTAAAAACTTCATGGTTGGTTTTTTTCTTTAATAGACATTATTTTGACAGTTGGCAAAGAAAACGCACGAGTGCGGGAAAGTATTAAAAATATATTTTTTAATACAGTTACTCAAAAAGTGGCGTATTACAGGGACGTTTAGCGTGCGGGATGTAGACTATTACACACTCGTGCTTTTTTTTACCTTTCCCGCACTCGTGCGTTTTCTTTCCAAACTGTCAAAATAATGTCTATTAAGAAGAAAAACCAACCATGAAGTTTTTACTAAAAAAAATCATGGAAGTTTTTATGAGCTACTAATTTAAAAACCTATTTAGAGGCTAAAAATTTCACCCATGCCGGGATTCGAACCCGCAACCTCTGGCTATCCGTACCAGCGCTCTACCAATTGAGCCAATGGGCGACTCACGGCATCAGTGAAATTTCGAACCTCTTTACAATATTCTCTGTATTACGTACAGGCAGCGACATCTGACTTAAGCAAATTGCATTACTTACAGCCCCGACTACCTACTTTGCAGTTAGGTTTAACATCGGAACGATATCACTGTACCCACATGATTACACTATTTTTATTTTTAATGCACTAACCCGTGCTAAGGAACAAATTTAAAAACCTATTTAGAGGCTAAAAATTTCACCCATGCCGGGATTCGAACCCGCAATTTTTAGCCTCTAAATAGGTTTTTAAATTTGTTCCTTAGCACGGGTTAGTGCATTAAAAATAAAAATAGTGTAATCATGTGGGTACAATGATATCGTTCCGATGTTAAACCTAACTGCAACGTAGGTAGTCGGGGCTGTAATTAATGCAATTTGCTTAAGTCAGATGTCGCTGCCTGTACGTAATACAGAGAATATTGTAAAGAGGTTCGAAATTTCACTGATGCCGTGAGTCGCCCATTGGCTCAATTGGTAGAGCGCTGGTACGGATAGCCAGAGGTTGCGGGTTCGAATCCCGGCATGGGTGAAATTTTTAGCCTCTAAATAGGTTTTTAAATTTGTTCCTTAGCACGGGTTAGTGCATTAAAAATAAAAATAGTGTAGCTACTAATTTGTTTCAATATCTATTATTGAAACAAATTAGTAGTGGAGTACTGGAGTTAAAACTGTAATTATTTTTTGCTCCCACCTACTGTTGCAGCACATCGTTTCACGCGGCTCGTCACCAGCATCGCGAATCTGCAAGAAACAAAAAATTAGCTTTCATAGTTTTCCTAAAAAATTGAAAAAACATCCATTTTCATACAATAAACACCAATTTTCTTGAGAAAACTCTTAAATCCGCCCTCAAACCCGTTTTAGCGGGCACGGTTCGCTCCGGGCAATCGTCCCCTATTTTTAGAGACCATCCCCAGCCCGCTACGTGGTATAGTTTGCCTTTTATTACGGTTTTATCGATTTTTCCATAGTCCAAAAAGTCTACCTTAGGGGAACTATTTTCTCATACATCAAGTTAAAACTGTAATTATTTTTTGCTCCCACCTACTGTTGCAGCACATCGTTTCACGCGGCTCGTTACCAGCATCGCGAATCTGCAAGAAGCAAAAAATTAGCTTTCATAGTTTTCCTAAAAAATTGAAAAAACATCCATTTTCATACAATAAACACCAATTTTCTTGAGAAAACTCTTAAATCCGCCCTCAAACCCGTTTTAGCGGGCACGGTTCGCTCCGGGCAATCGTCCCGGCAATCGTGCTATTAAGTACCTATAAATCTTACCATTTATAATCTTCTTAGAAGTCACGTACAGAGCCCGCACACGTTGGCCTAGTCGTGATTGACCGCTTTTTTATAGCGTGAATGTTTGCCGTTTCATGTGAGGGCAGCATATAAATAATAAACTAACCTTCTGGTGTGAAACTCATCACTTAATTACTTTTCTGTTTGTTTTATAAGTTTTTATAACGTACGCATTCTTATCGTACTATGTAAGGATATTTGTAAGTTTGTTACTCAATCACGGAATAATGGCTGAACGGACTTAGGTACATAAAACTTAGCATGCAGATAAACAAAGATCTGAATTGAGACATACGATACTTGATATTTCGGTAATGCGTTCCATGGAATAGTATTTTAATGTTCTTTTTTCTTGCGTAATCTTTTTTCAAGCCACACTCTAAGGCCGATATTCAGAAATGATTATGAGCGTGAGCTCAATGTGAGTCCGGGTCTTCCAACTGCCAAAATGAAAGTCTCAGGGATATTTTGTATTCACAGTTGAGTTTGAGATACCAAAAATTGAGCGCAAGCTAAGCTGAGACTGAGTAGTGGATTTCGGGACTTAGCTCGGACTCGAGGTGGCAATGACGAAGAATGTGGCGACACCTGTAAGCAATTCGATTCACCTGTAGGAAATCTAACTAACCTGTTGTGAGTAACCTTTTTTTTTGAAAAAAGGGCCTTCGTGCAATTTCGCTCATTTTCCTTTTGTGTTTTTAGACAAATGAGAATTCAAAATAAATATAACCATTGTTATGACATGACATTTGTTGCCATCTCATTCGCTCCTGTGGATAATAATCCAATATTATGCCTTTCGTACATACAATAGTATGCCTTTCATGTAGCGTTAACAGATAATATAAACCGGTAACGTCAAAAACTGTACCACAGATTACACGCTCGAGTACGTTTAGCTTGGGCTGTGGTTTAGCCGAGTTCGAGTCGAGATATTGACTGTGAATATAAAATTCTTGAGTCTTCGTTGAGATTGCTCAGTGCCCAACCGATGCTCAGCTTAGTTTACGTTAAGTGTAGCTCAACGCTGTGTTTCTGAATATCAGCCTAAGGCCCTCTAAGCTATTTATTTATTGCGTTGCCATGGCAATTACCTACAATCGTATGATAATTAAAGGGAATTTGTAGCGGTACGAATTTCACCGGGACAGCTAGGTATTTTATATTTAGATACGTAGTACGATTAGCAGGCAGACGCGTGACACGCTAAATATGTACTTATAAATAAATAATAATATTCACACGAAGTAATTACTCTGTGACAAGGGTTGCCTGGCTTAAAACAATGATTTAAATCCACAAATATGCTAACCTTGCTATGTGCTGCTTTATTTAAGTAGCGTGTAAACGTCCCACTGCGGGGCACAGGTTTTCTGTCAGAGAGAGAGAGTGGGCATGGGCTTAATTACCACGCGTGCCCACCGTGGATTGACAATTACAAGCGTTGAGGTATTTGAACACTTCGGACACTCAGGTTTCATCGCGATGGTTTCCTTGACAGTTAGCGAGTGGCTATGTGCGATGGTAACAAATATTTGAACACTAGCTTTTCCCGCGAATCCGTCCACGTGGAAAAGATTCAAGGAACAAAATTTTGCAACCTCGTTCACTCCCTTAAGGGTTAAATTTATAAAAATGGCGAAACACGTGTTGAATCAATTGTGTTGAAGAGATTTGTTTTAAGTTTCAAGAAATTTAGACAACATTCTTTGTGCCTCCCATACAAATTTTGACCGCCCTTTTCGCCCCTTTAGGTGTTGAATTTAGAAAAAATCCGTCTTATTCCTTGTCTTATTCCTTGTCTACATTATAAATAGACTCCCTGTGCAAAATTTCAGCTTTCTAGGTCCAACAGATTGGGCTGGGCGTTGATGAGTGAGTCAATCAGTCAGAACTTTGAATTTTATTTATATAGATTAACAATTACGTACGGTTTTGCTCAGAGGTTCAAAATTCAATAACTTGCTAGGATTGTTTTTTGGTACAAAAGGAAATAAATACTATCTCACACCGTCCGTCCTGATATCAGACAGCTTTTTCTAAATGTAAATCCAACAATGTTTTTAGAGTTGTATTTTTTCTGCAGTTGAGACACCAAAATTTCCGCCAGCTCTTTAGCAAGCGAAGCGTAAAATAAACTTAATAACAACAAAACTGTTCGAAGTTTTCTTCAAATTCTGGGGGCGTAATAACAGGGTTAAAATCACGTAAATTGGTATTGTTTCTCGGACGAAACAGCTGCTGGACGAAGTTTCGTTACAACTTTTGCCGATCGAATTATGCGGATCACTACCTTTGTGTTCGGGGTTATCTTTCGCCCTAGGGGTAAGAAACAATTTATAAAAGCTCCGACGGTCAAGTCAGTGGTTTTACACTAAATTCCTTTTCTTGAAGTCAATATTCACTTGTTAATACACGTAAATATTGACGTCAAGAGAAGGAATTTTTATTTTTTATTTATTGAAATCAAACTAAAAGATATATTCAAAATGGCGCAGAAACTGCGGCTTAGTGAACTTTACACGTAAAAATATGTGTCTATTTAGAAATCTAGATCATTACGGAGATAAAATGGACAAAAAACTTTTCGGGGTTATCATTCCCCCTAGAGGAAAGAAACGATTTAAGTATAAAGGCTCAGTCGGCCAAGTCGGTGGTTTTACACTAAATTCTTACCTTTGACGTCAATATCTCTGGGTATTATTATCACGAAATGAAATGAATTAAAAAGGTTTTATTCAAAGTAGCGCAAAAACTGCGGCTTTATGAACGTTACAAGCCAAACTAGGTATCCATTTAAAATCAAAATGGACAAAAAAACTTGGAACTTAGTCTTTCCAAAGTCCTTAATTAACAGAGCTTACATAATTATTATAAAATAGAACTCGTCATCTAAATAATCCTTTATGTTATAATAGCCCCTTTGGCACATACTCCTAGTTTTTGAATCGTGTTTCCACGTGTTTAGGAAGTTAGATATAATATTCATGATTGAACACAGAAATTACAGTAACAGGGGAGTTATAACTTTACGAGTACAGCAAGAATAAATAAGTTGTCGCTATTTTGCCTGGTACCCAATGATCGATAAGGCAAAACCTGAAAGCCGATTTGTTCGGTATCAATAAAACAACATTAGGAATTACAACATAATTACTTTTCTATGACGTCAATATGGAGGGTACTTAAAACGTGAACTATGCTGGCAATAATCGATACAAAAAATATTGAGTAGGTAATTGTACTTGGTCCAAGCTTCATTAATTACGAAAATACTTCAAGGTTTAATGTTCGTTTAGCCGTCAAATGGTCAATTAGGTATTTAACGAAAAGAGTTTAACATAAAAAATATAACACTGCCTAGTGTTACATTTTTTATTATTAAATCAGGTTTAGTAAAAAAATATGACACTAGTTAGTGTTATATTTTTTTAATATAAATAGATAACATTTATAACAAAAATTTCAAAAAACATGCGGTTTCAAAGTAATTGTATACAATTAAATCAATTACGTAAATAAATCTAAACGTATACCTATAGTAATCTATTATAATATTCATTTTAATACAATATTAATTTGAAATATACAGCTAACCCTGGATGAAAATACTATCTAGTATTAAGATCGCCTTTGTACAAATTAGTTTTTTAATGCAATAAAGAATTTTTATTCATTCATTCATATTCATATATCATTAAATTAATAATAATTTTAATAACGCACGCTTTATTGAAATATTAAAGATATAAAGTAAGTTATTAAAAGATCACATAGACATCGTTATTAGAAGTAAGTTATTAAAAGATCACATAACATAAACACTATTTAAGGTGCCACTGTTCCATATTAGTACGTAGATTAATTTTTGTTTCAATTCTTGTATCCTGTATAATAATAACCACAACTATCACATCTTAAACAATCCTCACAGTTGGTTTATTTAAACTGATTTAATGATTTAAACTGCCTCGGACGTGTCAGTCAGTTTATGAAAATGTTATGTTTTGGATTAAGTGGCTTGGCACTTTAAACAACTATTAATAGAAGAACACATCATAATAGGCGTAACGAAAGATTTATAAATCCTCTTCCGTGGGGACACATTGATTATTTACAAAAAAACTATATTTCAGTAATAAACTAAAGTTTAACGAAGGTTAAAGCAATTTTTCTAAAATTATTCTAAAACTGGGAAAACACCTCGCAGTGTAATGGCGTCGAATCTGACGCCATGCCCAGTTAAACAAATATCGTAATCGCTAGTAGTCACAACAAAGCACGGGTAAAGTTTACCAATGTTAACCTAAGCGTGACGTCACGCGGTGTGATTGGTGTTCTTTTTTTATAAAACTAAATCAGTGTTTTAAATTAATTTAATAATTATGTACTTTACATAAAAAAAATGTACTTTGCCCCACTATCGTTAACTCTTTGATTTTTTTATAGTCTCGCCTGTTACTTACATTTTCGACTTCCCTTTATTTAATACTATACTCTAAAAGGCTAGCACTCGGCGTAATATCTAGTTAAGTCTCAAAAACGGAGGAAACGCACGCCAAAGGTCTTTCCCGAAATAAAATTCGTATTATCATTGTTGACTCTGAAGGTCCGTAAAGCTCGAGGGGCAATTTACTAAATATCCCGCCATTGTTTTGAGCCCCCGGTCGACTTTACTACGCGGTAGGGATTACCATAAAAACAAAAACGCGAGCCCGGACAAAAACACGTGCGCGAATGATTTGCCGCCGTCTGCGAAAACAAAATCCAAAATTGAGTGAAGGTTTATTGTATAGAAGACAACATGTCTACTTTAATATGTTTTGAATGAATCAATGAATGTACAATTCCTCAGTTCCAAACTGCGATCCTCAACCCGCATGCACAGCGTGGGGATTATGGGCATTACCCTCTAATGATGACACAGCCTTACGCTCATTTGGGGAGGGCTATGTCTAGCAGTGGACTAATATAGCCCGAAGAAGAAGAAGACGAAGAATGAATGAGCTGAATTAAATTAATTAATTTCGCGAAGCGCTCGTGGCCTAGTCCAACCGAGTGATTGGAATCAATCACTTGAGTCAAGCAACAACAGGCGCAATCAGATGCTGAATGGCGCTTGACTACGCTAGTGGCATTTTTCCGAGCGCCTCCATGCTTCGCAAGGCACTTTTAGCCAATGGCGTCGGCTGTCATGTAATGGCAGTCGTTAAGCCATGTCAGAGGCCTTATGGGTGGTTTAATAATTTCAGACAGTAAGACCCGCCACTGTCTTACAATCCTCCGTCATCCCGTACTAGGCCCTCGTGCCTCCGCTACTCCATAGTACGGCCTAACCTTCCTGCGATGCATGAAGAGTCCCGTGTCCCGGCAGTGAGGACATACAAGGGTTGACATCGAATTACTCGTAAATCAATCGTAATGTACCCTGTTGCATTACGGGCAACTTTGCAACATCAATTTTAATGTCTATCAGCTGATGCAGACCGTACGAAGCATTATCTAATCTGGAAATCACACGAAGTACCGTATAATCTAAGTAAAAAATCGATCTACTTAATCTGTCCATACAAGATATTTTGCAATAACAACGAGAATAATATGGGTCGTATTTTTTTAATTTACACATCGCTTTCGCAAATTGTAACCGTCTCTTTGTCAAGTTAATAGTGTTTTAAGACTCACGTTTGCTTGAAAAAATGAATGTTTTTCCATCGCTAGTGTTATTGGATAAGGCCCCTTAAGCATTTAAAACGAGGAAAAAATCAGAAGTTACCCGAATTATTATTCGGGACATTTCAATGCAAAAAATTCACATTCTTTGAAAGTTTTGGGAAGTTTTCTGATTTTCATATTAACCTAATTTACTTCGAAACTTTTAACGAGGTTTTTCATCGTCCTTAATTTGCATCAAGATTTATTCTTGTTTTTTCTAAATTTAGCAATTGATATTACTATTTAAAACAACGCTTTAGCTATTTAAGATAAGACTTGCTGGTGGGCTGCTAGTGCATTGGTTTAGATACATAGATAGAGAACACTTTATTGCACAACCAGAAAAAAGAATACGACCATGATTTCTTAAAATTTTTATTTATAGAGAGTTATTTTTATTTATTTGGTTTTTTAGGCATGTAAAACATGTAACAATCTAAGTACAATATAACTGTAGTTTATCATAGTTTTAAGCTAGATTGACAACCAAAGGGTTAGGTTGGGTTTGAGTATTGAATTCCAAAGTTCTAAATATCGTTTTCATTTCTTATACCTACTCGGTAAGTAATGTTGTTTTGATCTGATTATTGAGTGGAAAATGCTGCTTCCCTCCATAGGGAGGGAAAAACTTATACAAATTACTTCCTACCTAAGGGCCGGAATAAACTGAACTACTGTCAGCTGTGAAGAGTTTTATGTAATAAATAGGCTTTTTAAAAAAAGCTTCTTTAAAAGTTTCTAAACAGCCAGTGTGAATTTAGCGCAAACTTCTTTGAGCGGAATAAGCCGCAATAATTACACGGTGAGTTCCATATTTAAAATTTAAAAAGTTGACATAATTTGGCGGGTATGTACTTATCTGCTATAGTATCTGTGACGGAACTCAAAAAAATACGTAATAATCTTTTATGCTAAGAGTTGAATATTAAAAATGAGTTTTTATTTTCCTCATATTCGAAATGAAAAGTATAGTGTTTAACACGGGTAAAAGAATAAATTCCTACTCGGACTATAGCCGAGTCTAAATACCTCGGGAATTGATTCTTTCAACCCTCGCTCAACAATCTACTATTTAAGTTCAACAGGGAATTTGCATCTTAGAGTGGAGTGGCATTGCCTTTATTCCATGGAAATCATACAAAAAGTTAGAAAAAAATACAAAAACAACGAGGTTTTTTTCGGGGATTTCGGAATCACGGAATCATAAAAATAGTGTAATGTTGCTCTAAAAAGAAAAACTTATTAGAATCGTTAGTACCTACGTCTCATCTTTGCAAAAACTTCATCACAGATTACTTAACACAGCGTTTTTGGAGTATTTTAAGGATTTTTTATAAATAGGGTCGCTTTAGTAACAAAAAATAATTTACGTTTACGTTTTCCGTAGCGTTCGCCGTAAGTTTGATTATAATTTCCTTTGTTTAAATAAGCTGTGAATGGAGAATAAAATTAAGTTCCTTAAGTTTTATTATTACGAAATATGACGCTAAATATCCTTAGTCATGCCACAAAATGGAAATAAAACTTTAGAAGACTTTTGCACCACTAGTTGAAATATTATTAGGTAAACCTAAAATCTACAGAAGATCAATTTCAGAATTTGTGAGTAACCGTGTTATTATATTCTTTTTTTAATGCATTAACCCGTGCTAAGCACAATTTAAAAAAAACCTTTTTAGAGGCTAAAAATTCCACCCAAGCCGGGATTGGAACCCGCAAGCTCTGGCTATCCGTGCCAGCGCTCTTCCAACTGAGATAATGGGCGACTCACCGGCATCAGTGAAATTTTGAACCTCTAATAATTATGCTTAGGTTGACAATTTCAAGCGCGGATGTAGTTGAATACCTCAGACACTCAGGTTTCCTCTGTTTTCCTTTTCCACAGTTAATGGGTGGTATTGTTACTATGACGTCACAAATGTGAATGGGGATTTGATGGCTTAAGATAAAAGCTGTTACATGTAAGTGATGCTACCTGCTTATAAATACAATTTGTTGTCGAATTAATATTAATAGCCCAGGGAATCCTAATATTGTTGCCAGTATTTTAAAATAAAGTTATTTATATCATCTATTTTACTCATAAACTTTCACATTTATAATATTAGTAGGATATTATGATTGAATGGGTGCGCACGTCGCCATCATTTCAATCCTAATATCCTAGCAAGTTTGCTGGATGATTAAATATTTGGATATTTAATCATCAAGCAAACTTGCTACGATTCTAATTTAAAAGTCCTTCTGTAGTCCGTGATCGCGTCATAAGATTGCATTATTTAAATTATAATGATTATCATAATTTCTGCACAACATGAATGTAGTTACGTTAGTTACGTGTCTGAGGTTTTTGTTCCCTGTAATGTTCCCGCCGTCTAATGGGTTAAGTAATCTGCATACCATTTATAGTATTTTTTGTTTTTGAGAACCTTAAAATAAAGCTATCAAGAACGTTGCCCAATCAAAAATATTGTTTTTTTTCGTGTTATATAAATAATTTGACGGCCTCTGTGGCGCAGCAGTAGCGCATCTACCTACCATGCAAGAGGTCCCGGGTTCAATACCCGGCAGACAGATTCTCAAAAATTCACCGTCACTTGAAGAACTAATTTTTCAAAACAAAACTATGAATTTCTAACAAACTGTGAATGTTGACGAAAACACGTGCTGTAGTTTGCGTTTGCGCGTTTTTGATTTGATTTCTTTTTTTATTCAGCTGCCGACGTGACTATTGGCCGTCGTACCAGCCAGTTTTTATTAAATATAGGTAATTAAAAATATTTGTGTTCGATTTCATTGGCGCTGAACACTAAGATGTTCCAAATTCAAAAAGTGCGCGGCTAATTTAATTGCGGCGTACTTATAAAGAGGATTAAAAACTAATTACATCCCGCTAAAAGAAGGTTGTTATAGAAACCACCACCTTTAGGTGCACTTAAGGGCGAACCAAGTTGTCCTTTTTGAATAGATGGGATGAAAATATATCTTTCTTTCGTTTTCTTCTTTTTTTATATATATATATGAGCGCATTTGCGGTGGCAGTGTAGCGGTAGAACGCCGGCTTCGCATTTAGGAGGTTGTAGGATCGAATCCCGACATTTACCTAATAATGACTTGGTTTTCGAGATATTTGTGAAGTTTTTTAGTTTTAATGCCACTCGCGAAGTGTGAAGGAAAAAAAACGTAAGGTCTAATCTGTCTCTAAAAGAAAGTCTATGGCCTGCAGTAAGACGTACCGAGGCACTCAAAAAGTGTTGCGAAAAAAAGTTTTTGTGCATTAGAGACTGGCCGGTTATATATCTATTTTGAATAATTCTGTGCGTAAAAATATGTACGTTCCAATTTCAAAATTTCTTTTCTTATTTATTACGAGGTAACTTAAATAAAATGATCGTGTCTGATAGAAAAATGGATCATTACTATGTAATATTACTATTAATTACGATTCCCCGCTGGGGTCCGCAGTACATTTGTACAAATGGCTTCAGTCTGAGTGTATTTGTGTCATTGCCTGGTTAACACAGCACAGGGTATCCTAGTTTGGGATCAGGACAAGCGATTACGTTGTGTCGAAGTTATTATAATTATTATTGTTCCGCTGTTCTGAAGACTGTAATTAAAAAAATATACACCTTAACGATGTTTAGCGAAGGTAAATCGAATAGAATGTCTTGGGGATTTTAGGAAAATCTGCTTTAGTCCAGTATTCACTGGACTGTAAAAGCCAAGCAAACATGCTATCTGTACAGCTAAAGATACGTGGAACTGTATTAGTAAATTGCTACAATCCTAGATGGAGTAGGTACGTATCTTCCAATTTAAATGGGTTAGAGGACCTTTATTGGGTTGGTCGGGTGAGTGTGGCTTTGATGGAGTTAGGAAATGTCTGGTACAGAAAAGACCAGGGAAGATGGCTACCTAAAACGCATTGAACAGTCTCTCATTGAAGAAGTCTTATTAAAAGATCAATTATTGAGGTGATTTTATCATATGAATACAATAAGGTGCTCGTAATGCCTTATAACGTATGAAGCTTTATTAATTTTTGAGTTATTCACTTTTCAGGGTTTAGTACTAAAAAAGAAAAACGAAACCCTTACAGGATGTACTTATATATATGGCCTTATATGTTTGCACTTGTAAGCCTGAGGATGCCTCGTATTAGAGGCGAAACGCGTCTCGTGTTTTCTCACACAAGTATTGGTTTAAAAACCTATTTAGAGGCTAAAAATTTCACCCATGCCGGGATTCGAACCCGCAACCTCTGGCTATCCGTACCAGAGGTTGCGGGTTCGAATCCCGGCATGGGTGAAATTTTTAGCCTCTAAATAGGTTTTTAAATTTGTTCCTTAGCACGGGTTAGTGCATTAAAAATAAAAATAGTGTAAACAAGTATTGGTGTCGGTGGTGGTGTGTTCGTGCTTCTGCTTGAAGAAGTGGGATGGAGGGCGGTGCATTAACTAACCGCATGGTGCTTGTGGGATTTTTGGCGGAATTTAGCAGAGTAATTGTCACTTTTTAATGCCTTATAGGATCTCTTTGTCGTCCGTGTCTGTCTGCCTGTTAAGACCTTTTATCTCTGAAACACGTGGAGGTATCGAGTAAAATTAAAACCGTGTACTGAAATCTTTCATAGCCCCGGCTACCTGAGTTTTCTCTTCTAATCTTAAACGATCACGAAGGTTTGCAACATAGGGCGCGTTCATTGTATGGATGGGTGATCCTCTATGACTAACTCTAGTGGCATTTTTTCGAGCGGTTTCCTGCTTCGCAAGGCACGTTAAACAGTTGGTGCTGGCTGCCGTCGATAGTTGGCAGTCGTAAAGCCAATTCAAAGGCCTTAGGGCGGCTTGAAAACTTCTGACAGTAAGACCAGCCACTAGTCTTGCAAATCTCCACCAATCCGGACTTGGCCCACGTGGTGGAGTATGGCCTATACCTTCCTCAGCGAAGAAACCCATGCCCATTATGTCGTCGGTGGGGACATAATGGTTTGATGATGACGTTTGATGGTCACTTATGCTGCAAAAAAAAATTAAGGTAATCAAAATAAAGGGTTTCTCCCGTTGCCCTAGAACTATGAAATGTGTCAAGTAATATCGCCTTTTACTATTAATACAGGAAACAATCTGAAAAATTTCTAACATTATTATCTACAAAACTTACATGATTAACAAACTTAATAACAACTATAACTAATTAACTTATTTAGTATTTAAATATTGATATATTATTTTTTTTTTATGCACTAACCCATGCTAAGGACAATTTTAATAGCCTATTTAGAGGCTGGAAATTCCACCTACGCCGGGACTTTAGGCACGGTTAGCCAGAAGTCGCAGGTTCGAGTCCCGGCATGGGTGGAATTTTTAGCCTCTAAATAGGTTTTTAAAATATTAATATATTGACGAAATCCCCTCTGATTGGCCAGGCTGATGCGCTGGCCGAGGTAGCTACCAGCTCTTGGATCGCCTGATGAGTCGATGAGGCGCGTCGATATTTATTTGTGAAGTTACGTGCCTCAGGTATCCACGGACCCATCGTCTCAACCGCAAACTGCGAAAATATGTAGCTTCCTTAGAAGGGCAGAGTATTTGCGCCGCTTGAGGCCTTCTGCCATAGTCGTCGCTGAGCCCGCGCCCCTGTTGGAGTGCGTGACATAGGAAGATCCCAGTGTGTCAACGCCAGTTTGTAGCCAACACTAGCGGGCTCTCGTTCTGCCACGCCACCAGTAACACACCGTCGCGTCTCCTTCATCATCCCATACTATACCGTTAGGCTCAACGTTGGCCGGCACGGTGACACTGGAAAGAGCCCTTCGGATAATGCCATTTAGGGACGCATGACGCGACTTAATCATAAAAAAATTGTATTTGAAATTTGGGAACCCTCGGTGCGTGAGTCCGACTAGTACTTAACCCGTTTTCGTATGTTTATTAGCATACAAAAACGGGTTCTGTTTTGTATCTATCTAGATCTATTAGAAAAGTTTAGAATTTAATGAAAAATAGAATCTAATGCTTTTACTTTTACCCATCATATTAGATAAGTGATGCAAATTACTTCAGCCAGATGTCGCTGCCTGTAAGTAATGCAGTGAGTATTGTAAATAGGTTCGAAATTTCACTGATGCCGGTACTTGCCCATTAGCTCAGTTGGGAGAGCACTGGCACAGTTAGCCAGAGATTGCGGGTTCGAGTCCCGGCATGGGTGGAATTTTTAGGCTCTAAATAGGTTTTTTTAAATTGTCCTTAGCAAGGGTTAGTGCAACAAAAATACTATAAATATTACATAGACTCGCCCCTGTATCCCGCAGAGGTAGGTAGAGACCAGGGCTATGATCCACGGGACGTCTTTCTTTTGATCAACACTACTATTAAGTTATTGTTAAGGTGCTTAGGGGCGCATTAGAAATCTTAATATATGCTGACTGTAAAACCGAAGGTCTCGGGTTCGATCCCCGGCCGGGTAGGAAACGAACTTTTCTAGTTTGTCTCGGGTCTTGGGTGTTATCTATGTATTTATTGTATTAAATCTATGGTCGAGTTAGCACGTATAACACAAGTCATTTAGTTGTTCTTAGTATAGGGCTAACGAGATCTGTGTAATATGTCCATGAATATTTATTATTATTATTATTATTATTATTATAATCTATATTTTATTAATAATAAGATATTTTATACTGCATTCTAGGCTCTATGTTCTTAAATAGTTACATAATAATAATAATAATAATAATAATAATAATCATAATAATAATAATAATTATTATAATAATAATAATTATTATTATTATAATAATTTTTATTATAATTTAGCGGAATTCGATAAAGTCCAAGGATATTTTATACTGCATTCTAGGCTCTATGTTCTTAAATAGTTACATAATAATAATAATAATCATCATAATAATAATTATAATTATAATAATAATAATTATTATTATTATTATGATTATTATTATTATTATTATTATTATGTAACTATTTAAGAACATAGAGCCTATAATAATCATAATAATAATAATAATAATTATTATTATTATTATTATGATTATTATTATTATGTAACTATTTAAGAACATAGAGCCTAGAATGTAGTATAAAATATCCTTGGACTTTATCAAATTCCGCTAAAAGCGGCCCTTTTTCGCTGAAATCGATTAAAGTCCTAGATCATTGATCCTAGCTTCTGGGCTGTAGGTTCTAAAATAGTTATCACAATTGTTAAGATTTGTCATGTTCACTTTTAGATAAAAACGTATTATAAAACAAGTTATGATTTTTATTCCATTGATGGCGCTAGTTGGCGCCCCTAAGCGCCTTAAAGTATGTTACTTCTTCTTGTTCAGGCTATATTAGTCCACTGCTGGACATAGCCCTCCCCTAATGAGCGCCATAGCGCAAGGTTGTGCCATCATTGGGGGGCAGTGCCCATAATCCCCACGCTGGGCATGCAGGTTAACATTGCAGTTTGGTGGAATTATACTGCAGGGGGCGCTGCTGCCCACCCCCCAGTTTATGTCCCTTAGTCGCCTTTTACGACACCCGCGGGAAGAATTTGGGTTGGTGCTATTCTCTAAGCCGACACCACACAGCATGTCACTTAGTTAGGTACATGTATGTAAGTATGTTACTTGATAATACGCATTCTTGAAAACTGTAAAAGTCTTTAGTTCTTTTTCTGGGTTTTCCCATAGCAACAATGTCTATCCAATCTAAGTTTGAGGGAGATTCCCGAATAAAGCAGGATAGAAAAGCATTTCGCTGCTTTCCGTGAGCCTTTTTCACATAATCACCACTGCACTGTAGTATCTGCAACTGGGTTAAAACCGAGAAATTAAACAACAATAACACTCCATTGCAACAATGAGGCTGTGGTGAAAAGCGCAGTGAAGACGAAAATTCATTGTACGTGAGTGAACGCGCTCGAAATTGTGGAAGTCATTAAAGGTGCTCGAAATGCGAGCAATTAAGGACCACGGCCTGAAAATATTTCAGTATCAGAAAGGAAGCGATAAGTGTTTATGGTATTGTTACGGTCTAGGGTTCTAAATTTGGAAGTAAAACGCCAATGACAACTTCTTAGGATTTATTCACGTAGGGTCTGGTTTGCAGGTCTTCACGACACGAAGTCCACACTTAGATTCCAATCGCAGGTCTAATCGAAGTCCGATAGTATCGCTGAGGTCATAGGTTATCACTTATATCGCAGGTGTGTTCGCTCGAAGTTCACTTTCCGCTAGTCCAAACTGAACTGACTGCGTGCCGCGGCGGCCGCTGTTTATATCCGCCGGCAAGGGTTCTCGAACATGCCTGTACGTACCTACTCTCGGTGCACGTGGCAACACTTTAGAACAGTTTCATGTCATAGAGTTTGAGCCTTACTCTAGTAGACATACGAGTCACAATCACTTGCAGCTTTACTAAAGCGCAGCATGCGGCAACTATTCGATGGGCTTCCAGAAGGCTCTATTCTCGCGGTCCTATCGCGTACCATCTACGCGATAGGACCGCGACAGTATCAACCCTTTGTATGTCCCCACTGTACTCTGATTAGGTCTCTTCCTGCATCGCTGGAAGGTCAGGACATACTCCACCACGAGGCCAAGTCCGGGTTGGTGGAGGATTGTAAGTCAGTCGCGGGCCTTACTGTCAGAAGTTATGGAGCCGCCCATAGGGCCTCAGACGTGGCTTAACGACTGCCATTACGTGACAGCAAGCACCAACGGCTTAACGTGCCTTGCGAAGTACGGAAGCGTTCGGTAAAATGCCACTAGCGGTAGTCACGGGACGGTCACCCATCCTACATCTGACCGCGCCTGTTGTTGCTTAACTCAAGTGATTGATTACAATCACTCGGTTCCACTTCTAAAGCGTTAAACTAAAGTATTAAAGTGTATACATACTTTTCATCCAACCCACCAGGGACAGTTTTCTCCTTGACAATTCCTCAGAGCTGAGAGACAAAGGTCTTTAGTCAGTGCATCCTGCCAGTTTATTAGTGCGTCCTGCCAGCTAGGATTACCGAGATGAAATGTGGACACTTACGGCAGGGTAGGTATGTTTCGTCAACGTCGTAAAAAACCAGAAACTCCTTCACTACTAGAATGGTAGTCCAGTGGGTAGAACATTGGACTCCGAAACGAGAAACTCAAGTTTCATTCCCTGCAGCAATGGAGCTATGAGTTATTTTCAAAGTTACATGAATCTGTAGTAGTAATGCAATAAACAAATTTAAATGAATATGTTGTCATCGCGAGGGCATAGAGTCTGATACAGTTTATCTGTGTCCAGCATGCCATGTTATGACCACAGTGACCATTCATAAGTCATACGACTCTTTCACATGAGTGAATATTCTGTAGTTAATATTTTCTGCTGGGCTCTCTGCATTAAATTATATTTGCATGAAAATAAGCTGTAAATTTTTTGAATAACTGAAATCAAAAAAACGGATATGGAATTTTTTGTAAGAGACGTTTTAATACTTTTCGTCTAATAGCAATTTAAAATTGCTGGTGAGATTGATAATGATGATGATATAAACCCGTTGTATGTTTATATTCTTAATAATGCACTAAAACCTATTTAGAGGCTAAAAAATCCACCCACGCCGGGACTCGAACCCGCGACCTCTGGCTGACCGTGCCAGCTCTCTCTCTACTGAGGTAAGTCGGTAAGTCGCCCATTAGCTCAGTTAGGAGAACGCTGGCACGGTTAGCCAGAGGTCGCGGGTTCGAGTCCTGGCATGGGTGGAATTTTTAGCCTCTAAATAGGTTTTTAGAATTGTCCCTTTGTGTGTCCTCACTGCTTGGGCACTGGTCTCTTTCTGCATCGCAGGAAGGTTAGACCATACTCCACTACAGGGGCCATGCCCGGGTTAGTTTAGTGAGGTGGCGGTGACTGGTGAGATTATGAAAGATATTACTTAAAAATAAGCTATTCTTGGATATACAATACATTGTATAATGCCTGGCGGATAACTTGAACAGAAAATAGCATAGTCGGGATGAGTTTACGATGGCTACATTAGTACAATTGTTTTTTTTTTTTATTTGACTTAACTAAAGTCATAAAAATTTTAAGTCACATCCCGTGGTCCCCCACCTTTGAAACTCGAGGTACGAACATGCGGAGTTAAAGCAATTTGTTCAAATTATTTATCGGACGTTTTACTTGTTATAGTTAGCATGAGATTTATTAAAAACCAGTTTATTTTTAGGTGGTATTTGTTAGTGGCACCAAACGAATGAATATATGTTTATATTTTGTGGCTCGATTAAAAAACATTCTTTTGTTCACGGGTATAAATTTAAAAAAGTCAAGCATACATTTTGCCACTTTGCACCACCTAGAAAAATAAAAATCTCCGAAGTTCTCCGCTATATCATCTTTTAGTTACAGAATTTTATTAAATCAGGTACGTATATTCCTAATTTGAGAAAGTAAGGATTACCGGCCTTAATTACAGACTACAACATTTAGTGTAAGTAACTATATACGAGTACCTATTGGATACCTAAATCAACGTAATCGTTTTGTTCCAATAGATAGCGTTGATCTGGTTTATCTTGAATTTCACCTAAACAAATATTTGTCTTCGAATTCGCAGAAAATGTCTCGCGGAGGTTTTGTTTTGTAGAGGATCTGCTGAAGTTTGATGATTTAGGTTAGTTTCAACAGGTTCAGCCAATAGAAACAGCGAAAGTGTAATGTTTGATCGGCTGTTGATCGTATACAGCGTACGAGACACACTTATAAACGGGCCTGCTTCTATTTGATAGAATTGAAACATTAAACATTTGGCGCTGACTGAAAATCAGCGCTGAAGGTTTGTCCATCGACTACTACTGACTCAGCTGCCATTTATAATAGCAGTGACACGCTGTCACCTTTGTTTTTCTTCTGTTTGTTTTTGTATGATGTTCATGTTTTTATTTTTGGCATGGTTTTGTTTTTGTTATTGTGGTGTGTGTACTGTTTTTATAATAAATGTTTCTTCTTCTTCTTTTAATCGTCGTTGATATTGCGAATTGTCATATGTAAAAAAACATGATTTTCGTTATTTCATCAAAATTGAAGGAAAAGTCGATTCTCAGTGTAAGTTTTAAGACATTTTAACCTCAGCCGATTGGGTAAGGATTATGTATCTTTATAATTTTTCGTACATAATTTATAAAAGAATGAAGATATATATTTTTTTAATACGTGACATTTTCAATATTAACGACAATTTTTTTGACTCGTTAACTTACACAAAATAATTTACTAAAGTGTCTGTGATTGTGATACGTGGAATCCGCTTAAAAAGCACGTTTTGTTTCTCATAACAATTTTTCAGTCATGTATGCGATTATAAGAAAAAAAATCAAAAGTTCATATTAATTTTATAAGAGACGTGAGATAGCGCATTCGATATGTTATATCACAAATAAAATGTCATTGTGTTGCCTTTTTGCTGTTACACAAAATGGTAAAAAAATATCAGTCAATATTTCAGGCCACAAGAAACTTTAAGCCGTTGGCGCCGGCTGTCATGTAATGGCAGTCGTTAAACCAGAAGCCTTATGGGCGGCTTGATAATTTCTGACAGTAAAGCCCGCCACTACCTTACAATCCTCCACCAACCTGGACTGGACTTGTCCCCCGTCGTGAAGTAGGCCTAACCTTCCTGCGATGCAAGAAGATAACTGTGCCCCAGCAGTGGGGACACACAAGGGTTGATATCGAAAAGAAAACTCCGCCAAATATTGACCAATATTTACAGTAGTAACCACATCCAAAAGATATGCATAACTTACATGTTGCTCGTTCACGTACACTAGGAACGTCGGAGAGTACACTCTGGTGCCATAATATTGATTAAGCAAAAAGACCGAAGTTATGTTGTTAATTTAGTTATGTACACACAACCGGGACATACAACGGTTGATACCGAATGGCTCGCGATGCAAATACAAACTTATATTATTAAACAGGTCTATTAAATTAAATATATAAAAAAAAAGAAAATACATATTAAAATGGCGATTAGACCCATTTAATATGTAAATATGTTCTGATACGACTATATTCTTGCAGAGGTCTGCCCACATTGGATTAAACTTAGTCGGTCCATAACATTGGTGCTCTACGGCGAGTTCTGAAATAACGGGAAGTAATTAATATCAAACAAATGGACGGACGGACGGACGGACGGACAAATGGGTGTAAAGGTAAACTTAATTTAACTTGAAGTTGGCAAGTTATTATATAGGGCGTTGACGATATCGGAAACTATGATAAAGTGTGCATTGAGGCATGATTTGACTAATTGGACTTGGACAAACTTGTACTGGTTCGTCGCAAGTTAAATAAGACAAATTTCACACCTGGTAAACCATGTGTAAACTTAAGCTCTGTGTGGGTGCGGGTTTGTATTTCGATTCGGTTTGTTTTTTTTTTCAAGAATTTGGTTTATCAAACCTTATAATTTATGTGCCAGTATGTAAATGTCACGTTATGTTGATGTGACTCATAATAAAGAATTAAGTAAAAAACTTAAAAATAAATCCACCGTTGTACACTATTGCAAAAAGAATACAATGTCCTAACCCAAAATTTTAACCATGTCGGTGCTTGTTTCAAAATCAACTCAAATGTTTTAAATTTGAGTCACAAACTGAAAATTAATCCGCGAATAGAACCGACAACATAAATCAGTACCTTTCAGAAGAGCCTTTCATAATTCCAGCCCATTATTATTATTTCTAAGCCCACATCAATTAAGGCTTTCGGGCTTGGCTTTCGTAATGTTGAATTGAAATGTTGAGTTAAGTACAAAGAAACCATCCATCCATAAAGTAACATTTTCGCAACAAATACTGAAAACAAACTTACATTGGGTGGGGCTTACGAACGAATAAACAGACGAATGAACTTACGTCGATTTCCACTGGACCTCCGTGCATTTGTACAAATGACCTCGATTTCAACCCTTCTATGTCCCCACTGCTGGGGCACGGGTCTTTTTCTGCATCGGAGGAAGGTTAGCCCAGACTCCACCACGGGGGCCAAGTCCGGATTGGTGGATGATAGTAAGACAGTAGCGGGCCTTATTGTCAGAAGTTATCAGACCACCCATAAGACCACTGACGTGGCGTAACGGCTGACATCACATGACAGCCGGCACTAACGGCTAAACGTGCCTTGCGAAGCATAAAAGCGCTTGGAAAAATGCCACCAGTGGCAATCACGGGACGGTCAACCATCGTGCACCTGACCGCGTCTGTTGTAGCTTAACCCGTGTGATTGATTCCAATCACTCGGTTCGGCCTTTTCCTTAACATTTATTTAAGACAGTAAGAAAAATTCATACAACATAGTCCACCCATCCGCCGAAATCGACATGGTTTATCTGTGGGTTACCTATGTTGTATTGGGTTATGTTTTATTAATCGCTAGCTAAACAAACTGCTGGCAATTGTATTTATAATGTTTTGATACAGATGTATTCGTGAAAAGTCACATAATCAAGGACAAGTGATTGTGTTATATGGAAAAAAGAAGTTATACTGGAGTTTGAAAAACCGATATTTGATTAATGGAATAAGGTGTATTATTTATGCATATGAATTTATATCTCCGACGTCGTAGAGAGACAATCGTGGCAAATATGCGCCTTGACCGAGAGTGTGGAAATAGCCTAAGTGGCTAGTGTTGAGCGCATGAGTGCTAAGAATGGGCAATTGACTAAAATATGTCGATACGATATAGGTATATCGATATTTCGTTAAGTTATATAGCGATTATTTATGAGGTAAACTTATTTATTAAGCGTAATCATCGCGAGTGCTTAAAAAATACTAAGTCGATTTTTTTTTTCACTTGCTCGTATCATTTGAGATATTTTCGATATATTTGCTTATATCTATACCGAAACGTAAAAAACATTAAAAGTTATAGAACAATTTCTTTCTATACATTCAATATAATAGATACATGTAGCTCCAGAAACTGATATTTGATCTACGCTTAATCAAAATATTTCGAAATATAAAAAAAAATCATTTTATCGAAATTATAAACATTAACATTTATCTACTTAATTTACGGATACTCTTTTTCCCGCATTTAAATTGCGCAGGAACAAGCTACGTCACTCAAAGTTGTAAAAGTAAATTCTCAATCAGATGTTTCATAGAACAATGAATCTACTTAATTTACGGATACTCTTTTCCCCGCATTTAAATTGCGCAGGATCAAGCTACGTCACTCAAAGTTGTAAAAGTAAATTCTCAATCAGATGTTTCGTAGAACAACAATTCATAGCTTAATATTATGTTTCATGTCCATTCCAAAGTCGTTAGCATCTCCGTAATGAGATTACTTATACAGCGTCCATTGGCACCTTCACTCACACTAGATGGGTGAAGGAATCACTCGGGCGCTGCCATGCTTGTGATATTGTGTTTTAGATGAAGCAGACTTTTATTTGTTTTTACTTTAATTTGAAACGGCACACCAACGGCTATCCTAGATAACATTACAAAATATTATATTAGATTAAAATATAGCCAGGTTGTGCCACGTATAGGCAAGCACAACAGTGCATAAGAATACGTCGTTTGAAACAATAATTACAAAAAATATATATAAAATTAAATTTAAGCCATCAAATTTAAAATTCAACAGTAAACTAAATGACCTTTACCTGTAATAACAGAAATTAAAACAAATAATCTTAATAAATAATCTCAGTACGTCATACAGAGAATATTGTAAAGAGGTTCGAAATTTCGCTGATGCCAGTGAGTCGCCCATTAGCTCAGTTAGAAAGAGCGCTGGCACCGATAGCCAGAGGTCGCGGGTTCAAATCCCGGCATGGGTGGATTTTTTAGCCTCTAAATAGGGTTTTAAAATAATCTTAAATTTCAGATAATAACCAAATAAAATTTGAGCAGATTATAAAGATTATTAATGTTGACGATAAATATTGTGCGGAAAAATGACGATATTTCGATATATCGACATATTTTACCCAAGCCTAGCAAGTGGCTCTTCGCGAATGTAGCTGGAATCTAGGCTATTCAGAGCGGTTTAGAGATCGCGCTTTCGCATAAAATGTTGTTCCATTGCTAAAATTTTCTCTGACTTCGGTAGATTGTGTAGGTGTGTGAGGTATACAAATTTAATCACATGTTCTATTGCATAAATAGCAGTCGATATATCCAAAGAGTTGCAGGTTGAATATTATAAATATCTGTGATTTCAGCGGAGTCTATCTTCGTCTTTCTTCATCAACCCATTATGTTCCCACCGAGGGGTACGGATCTATAAACCCATATAAATGTCCGCAGTATAATTATTCTATTCCTTTAGGGTTCGACAATTCTCTTTTGTCCTCTTCGGATATCTTCTATTAACAATAATTCAATTTAGTTATTGCTTTGCAAAATAAAAATACACGGTAACAGCATTATCTTCCAGTTAACTTTCAAGCAGCAGAAATTATAAAAGTAGGGTAGTGTATAAATATAGTAGGCGTAAACAGGTTACATTTAATGCAATCAATTTAATACCCCTAAGTTTAGGATTCGAGGCAATAACATACCAATATGTGTATGGTTGGTATGTTATGTGTCCCATGTGATCTGTCAGGATCGCAGCAAGTGGCAGTCCCTGGTCTCTGCCTACCCCTCTGGGATACAGGCGTGAGGTTATGTATGTAAACGTCTCACTGCAGGGCACAGGCTTTCTCTCGAGAGAGAGAGAATGGGCTTAATTAGCACGCGTGCCCACCGCGGATTGGCAATTACAAGCGTTGAGGTATTTGATAATTTAATTTATTTATTTATGTTAATTTATGATTGTTGTTACATTTATGTATGCTATCACATACGTAAATTGATAATAAATATCCAGGATATATCTGCACACGCCAGCAGCGGAGTTTCAATTAGTTCATTCATTCATTCAAAAAGTTTTTAGTTCCAAAATGTCACATGACTTTGATATATAATCCATTACGCGGTGCCCGCGACTTCGTCCGCACAGGATTAGTATTTCGAGTAGTTTATATTAGCGTGGTCTACAAAAGGTTTTGGCAGCGCACGCCAGAACAGCTCGCAGATGTTACATTTTTTCCTACTCACGTACTTGACGCTTATAGGAAAATTCACACAATATCCTCATAAATTGTAGCCTATGTGTTATTCTGATGTATAAGCTATATTATTGTAAAGTTTCATTAAAATCCAGTCTTTATATAATATTAGTAAGAATTATTGTAATACCTACTAAGATACAATGAATTTAATTCAAGCCTATTTGGATAACCAGGACATTTTTGACTCCAACTTGCAGCATATTTTTAAACATCATGACAAATTATAAACGCAACTTGGGAGGTTTTCAGGATGCTCAATGTATAGAGTATATTGTTCAGGATCTCTAAGTAAAACTTATTTAGACATTTTTTGTTCTTCAAACGTTTTTCAACGTTTTGAGAGTTTCCTTTTAGTTTGCGCAACTGTTGAGCAGCGCGACTTATACAACTTCATTTTCTTCAGGAAACATGGCGGAGTCCGCATTCTTTAAAGCTTTTCTTGAACATTCATTTTGTTGAAAAGAACCGGTCAAGTGCGAGTAAAGTTCGCACGTGGAGGGTTCCGTATTGGAATTGGAAACTAATTTTTTCTGTCAACTTATATGGTTTTTCATAGAATCATCACCATATCCATCCCATGCAAGGTAACATGATGTTACATTTGCAATTAGATTTTATTGGATTTGAATGGGTATTTTATGTGGAATAATTACAATTTAACAATTTTCACAATTTTCCTTTAATTGTGATTCTAGAAATCACACGTTCTTTTCAAAAAGTCTTTTCTGCGATCACATTTGATAATTCTAACTAGATCAACGGAAAACCGTTGGTGCCGGTTTTCATGTAATGCCAGTCGTTAAGCCAAGTCAGAGGCCTCAGGGCGGCTTGATAACTTCTGACAGATATCTACCTACATACCAAAATGCCCATTTAATAAGTATTAAAAGTGGCTTTCATTAAATGAAAGATATGATTGTAACATCGATATCAACCCTTGTATGTCCCCACTGCTGGGGCACGGGTCTCTTAATGTGTTAGGAAGTTTAGGCCATACTCCACGACGGGGGCCAAGTCCTAGTTGGTGCAAGGTTGTAAGACAGTGGCGGGCATTACTGTCTGAAGTTATCAAGCCGCCCATACGTCCTCTGACATGGCTTAACGACTTCCATTACCTGACAGCCGGCACCAACGGCTTAACCTGCCTTGCGAAGCACGGATTATAACATGAACAGTCAAATCTTTGATTGCGTTGATTCGAAAGCTTGAATTTTTATACTATTTTAAGAGACTGTTTAGTGTGTGACTTTAATTTTTACTCATTGGCTTTGTCCGTCCTTGAGATAAAAAGTCTGGCCAAGAATGTAGTTTTTCAGGAGCTCAATATTTTTACTTTTGAGGTACCGAACCCTAAGAAACGACAAAAATTTCTACCAATTTGTCAACTATGTCGTCAAGGTAACATGACATCCAAAAATACTTTAGCAAAAATACCAACTTTGTAAGCCAGTATAAATAGGAATTTACAGCCGGATATTTTCGGGGTAACAAACGTCGATGTGTGAGAGAAATAACAGACGTAGGTGATATCAAAGTGTTCCGGGCAGAGCGCTCAATAAGTACCGTTAGTCTCTAAGATTAATTATAAGATGATGGTTGTTATTATCACACAAGTTTTAAGTCTTTGTCAGAATTTTTAGTTAATTTGTTAAGAAACGTTTATTTGTTACTATATAGAGAAGTACTAATGGTTGAAAAATATGACACTGATTATTTAGTCCTAAGCCTTATTTATAAGTTAAAATTGTAACACCTTTTGTGGCCACGCCCCCTTCCTACATGCGGGTGCAACCAACTACTATCTGCGATCACAATTTAGGGTATTAGTATAAGTCATTTATTTAATAAAAAAAACTTCTTTTGTAATTTCTTCAAGAACTGGCTGTTAATCTTTCTACCTCACAAACCCCCTTATGTGCCTAGGTAGATTTCATTTGGCACATAATTTTGGTCCTTCGAGCCGGATAACGGCTGGTTCATCTAAGATGGTTGGAACGCGCAGTACAGCGACAATCAAGCACCAGGACAGCCCAGCGAGTCCATCGGACACTGCGGCAGCAAGTGCGTCAGGAATCGAGACTACAGTCTCCACCAGCATCGTGGCACCGACGCTCACGTCTCAAACCGCCGCCACGCTGACTACCGACCTCGACGCCACTCTGCGGCCACAAGTTGGAGCTATACCGCGGCAGCCCGCTACGTTAAGCCGAGCGCCCTCATCGAAGACATCCTCTACGAAAAGCCGACGACGCGAGTTACTCCGTATGAAAGAATAACTCCTTAAAAAGGAAGCAGATCTCCTTAGAAAAGAAGCGGAAATCCTCAGAAAGGATACAGAACTCGCAGCTTTACGTGTCGCCTTGAATCAAGACAGCGAAGAAGAAGAGGAAGATGAGCGGAGTACCGTCCGCAACCACGAGCGCACAGAATCGTGGGTCAACGGTCAGCGCGCCGTGCCGGTCGTCGTACCTGAGCTACACAACACTACTTCAAAGGCGCCTGTCCCCGACCCGCAAAGCGGTCAAGCACGAAACATCGCTCCGGCCCACATGCCAGAAGTACAGTCAGCGCCCGCGCCGTCACGGGCCGACTTCACAGTTCCTGTCGACGCTTCACGGCACCCACAGACGTGGTGCGTACCCGAGCCACACGTCATGTACCGAGAGCCCAGAACCGCTACAAATCAAGAAGCCACACACGATCCTGAGAGGGGAGGACCCCGACGCCCCGCCGCTGCACCATCGGTCTTCGACTACCGCGAGCTGGCAAACGCCATGACCTTGGCCGCTCGTTCGATGCAACCTGTCAACGCTCCGCGCCTCGGTCCAGAGCTGCCTATCTTCAACGGAGCGTCGAGTGAGTGGCTCCCTTTCAAGGTGGCATACTTCGAGTCATCTCACTACCTCAGCGAGCAAGAAAATCTAGCGCGGCTCCGGCGCTGCCTGAGGGGGCCCGCCAAGGGAGTCTCTTCGTGGGAGCGACGACGTCGGAGGAAGTTCTTCGGCTACTCGCAGCGAGGTTCGGACGCCCGGACGCCATATGCAGAGCCGAACTGGACAAGCTTCGGCACCTTCCGCGCCTCAACGAAAATCCACGGGATGTCTGCACGTTCGCCTCCAAGGTCACGAATATCGTGGCTACAGTCAAGGCCTTGGGTAAGTTCTTTTACTTACATAACGCCGACCATGTGGATCAGGTGCTGGAGAAGCTGCCGCCAGCTATGCGTAGCGACTTTTATAACTATGTAGCAGAGCAGCCCGACGACATGCCGGACCTGCTACTTCTCACAGCCTTCTTAGAGCGTAGGGCTGACCGATGCAGCCGCTTTGCAACCGCTGAGGTCATTGCGCCTAGTGACCGGCGGGAGCCAGCAAATACACAACTTGCTAAGAAGGCAGCGCGGACTTATCATGTGGAAGCACCCGCCATGGTGCAACCATCCTCGTCTGGTAAGTGCCCGATTTGCAACAGGGAAGATCATCGAGCTAAAGACTGCCCCACGATGAAAAAAGCGGAGCCACCGGCACGCTGGGAACTTACGAAGAAGCATAAACTTTGCTTCCGCTGCCTCAAGATACGTAAGTCCCACCACACTTGTAAAACCAATAAGTGCCCGGTGGACGGGTGCAAGTACACCCATCACCCCCTGCTACACGACCCGTCTTACGTGCCGCCAGTAGCGACAACTGCACACGCCCAGGAAGTAGATACGGTTCAGTCCGAGCCAGAGGAAGTCATCGTAGCGTCAGCCAGACGCAATGGCGGTAACGCCGCCTTACTAAAGATCCTGCCTGTCCGTGTCTCTGGACCGCTCGGCACGCGTGACACATACGCACTGCTTGATGATGGGCCAACGTGCACACTCATAGAGACCACTATGGCAGAGGCCATCGGCGCCAAGGGCACGCCATCTCCCTTTGTCATGGAAGGTGTAGCCGGTACAAAAATCGACGTGTCTTCCTCGAGGCGAGTCGTCTTCAACATCTGCGGGCGCAATGGTGGTGAGCCAATAGAGATCTCTGCTCGTACTATGGACAGCTTACGTCTGTCCCCGCAGACAGTCCCCACAGATATCATCGAAGCCTGCACGCATCTGCGCGACTTGAAAAATGATCTCTTCGTACTAAACGGAACGCCAACCGTGCTAGTGGGTCAGGATAACTGGCATCTTCTACTTGCTCATCAAATGCGCAGAGGCGAACGAAGCCAACCGGTGGCGTCTCTGACGGACTTGGGCTGGGTATTGCACGGAATCTACGCATCAGCACGTAAGTCTGCTCATCGCATAAATCACGTTCAGGAGCAGCCGAACGACGATGCCATGGAGACTTTGATGCGGGAGCACTTTGCCATGGACTGTTTAGGCGTACAAAAGAAACTCCCTCACACCGAAGAGGAACAGAGAGCTCTCGAGATGCTCAACGAGCACACCCGCCAGCTACCGGCGGGAGGCTACGAGACGGCACTCCTCTGGCGCAGCGACTACCCTCTGCTGCCGGAAAATCGTCACGCAGCGCTGAAAAGGCTCGAGCTCGTGGAGAAAAGGTTAGATCACCAGCCCGAAGTTAAGCGACAGTATAAGGCTCAGATGCAGAACTTGGTGGACCAGGGATACGCAGAAAAAGCGCCAGTCGAGATACACCCAACTAAGCACTGGTATCTCCCACACTTTGGTGTGACTCACCCAGAGAAGCCAGGGAAGCTCCGCATCGTCCACGATGCTGCGGCAAAAACCAACGGGGTAAGTTTGAATAGTCTGCTGCTGTCTGGCCCCGACCTGCTTCAATCTCTTCCCGGCGTCCTCATGCGATTCCGACAGCATCCGGTTGCCGTGATGGGTGACATCAAGGATATGTTCCTGAGAGTAGCCATCCGCGAAGAGGACAGAGATGCCCAGCGTTTCTTGTGGAGAGGTGATCGGCGAACTGGTCCACCAAGTGAGTACCGCATGAGAAGCGTGATTTTTGGAGCCACATCTTCACCATGCACGGCCATCTTCGTCAAAGACCAGAACGCCGAAAAGTTCAAACATGAATACCCAGAGGCCGCCAAGGCAGTGATAGCCAACCACTACATGGACGACTATCTCGCCAGCTTCGCTACAATAGCACAGGCCATCAAGGTATCTCGAGAGGTCGACCTCATCCACAGGAACGCCAACTTCCATTTAGACAAATGGATGTCGAGCAGCCATACAGTGCTAAGTGAGCTCGCCCCTGAACGACAGAAGGAGGGACAGAGACTTGAGCTGGACCCCTCGAAGGTTCTAGGATTAGTATGGGGCCCGGAAAAGGACACTCTGACGTTCAACGTGAACGAGCGTCGCATCAACGGCACAGTCCTTCGAGGTGAGCGCACACCGACCAAGCGAGAGGCGTTGCGGGCGGTCATGTCTATCTTCGACCCGCTCGGTCTCTCTACGCCGGTGACAGTCCAAGCTAAGCGCATCTTACAAGACGCCTGGCGCTCCGGAGTCGGGTGGGACGAACCACTAAAGGATGCTGAAGCTGCGCTATGGAAGATCTGGGGTCAGAACGTGTTCTACCTACAACGACTTGCGATTCCCCGCCCATACGCGAGCTACTCGACAGCACAGGACCGAGAATTTCATACCTTCGTAGATGCCAGCTCGACCGCGTACGCTGCCGCTGTATACTGGCGGGTCACAGATGAGCTTGGCCAGGCCCACGTCGCAGGGAAGGCCCGAGTGGCCCCAGTTGGTAAAGTGGTCTCCATTCCGCGGCTCGAATTGCAAGCAGCAGTTTTGGGCGTTCGTCTCGCTGAAATGGCTAAGCGCGAGCACGATCTCAAACCCACTCGGCGAGTCTTCTGGACAGACTTTGCCACGGTACTCGCGTGGCTGCGCAGAGGCGCCCATGCTTACAAGCCATTTGTGGCCCACCACATAGCCGAGGTGCACGAGAGCACAAAGATTAACGAGTGGCGGTGGGTGCCGACGAAAGAAAATGTTGCCGACGATGCGACAAGGGACTAGCCAGGTGGGTTTAATACAAATCATCGATGGTTCCGCGGTCCGGCCTTTTTAAGCTCTACGCCTGAGGAGTGGCCTCGAGAAAACGCTCATGAGCCACCAAGCGTTGAGGCGGCCGAGGAGGAACGTGTGAGCATTGCCCGGTCAACCCCTGATACGAGCCTGTACGAAGCTTTGCCTCAAATCGGCAAATTCTCAAATTGGCAAAAGGTAATTAGGACAACTGCACGAGTACTTCTCTTCCTCGACCGCCTTCGCGCTGGACGAGCGCAAGCAACTACTTGCTCAATCACGCGCAAGCGTACCTCTAAAGGAGCGGACTTAGACCCGACATGGGTGGCGACCAAGAAGAAAACGCCATTACGAGTTGACCGTACTATAGTTGCAGGCCATTCTAGCGCTGACCAAATTAGAAATGGACGGGTGGCGCCATCTATTGTTCCCGTTCAGTACTTGTTCGAGGCCGAGTTGTTGTGGGTAAAGGCGCAACAACAAGAGTTGTTTACCGCGGAAATTGCCCATCTCCGCCGTGGAGAGCCCGTACCGGCTGCCAGCAGGCTCCACAAACTAGCAACGTATTTAGACGGAAAAGGGGTTCTGCGACTGCGCTCGCGAATAGCCGCGACTGAGGGCTTGTCACGCGATCAGAAGGAGCCAGCCATTCTCGCCGGCGAGCACCCATGGGTACGGCTCTACATCGCGTGGACACATGGCCAGCTGCACCACGGGGGTTTCGAAATAACGGCCAATGAGGTACGTCAACATTATTGGGTGCTCCGGCTACGGCAGGCGGTACGGGGGGAGTTGAAAGAATGTATTTTATGTAAAATTCGTAGGTCTAAACCCACTTGCCCGTCGACAGGCAATCATCCCCCGAGTCGCCTGGCACACGGTAAGAGGCCTTTCAGCTTCACAGGGCTCGATTATTTCGGTCCCATGACAGTGACGGTCGGCCGCTCGCGGCAGAAGAGATACGGCGTACTATTCACCTGTCTCACTACGCGGGCGGTCCATCTAGAGGTAGCCGGGAGTTTGAGCACGGACTCTGCGATTATGGCGCTGCGGCGTTTTATAGGCCGTCGCGGGTGTCCAACAGAAATTGTGTCGGATAACGGGACCAATTTCAAAGGGGCGGATGCCGAACTCCGTGCGGCAGCCCAAGGCTCAATGGAAGCCGCAGCTGAAGCTCGCGCCATACGCTGGCGCTACATCCCTCCTAGCGCACCGTTCATGGGCGGAGCCTGGGAGCGGCTCGTGCGAAGCGTCAAGGTCGCTTTGTACACCACCCTGCACGAGCGCGCCCCGAAGGAGGAGGTTTTAGCCACCCTGCTCGTCGAGGCGGAGCATACCTTGAACTGTCGACCACTTACGCATGTGTCGATGGAACCCGACGAGCCGGAGGCTCTCACCCCTAACCATTTTCTATTGGGTGGCCCATCCCGTGTGCCAATGCCTGGGGCTTTTACTGAAGGGGACGCCGCCGGCCGAAAAGAATGGCGAGCGAGCCAATTGCTTGCTGATCGTTTCTGGGCCCGCTGGGTGCGGGAATACTTGCCCGAGTTGCAGCACCGGCGGGAGCCTCATGTCACCGGCCCACCGATTAAAATCGGCGACCAAGTTCTCATTGTTGACGGCACGCTGCCACGTAATTGCTGGCCGCGCGGCGTCGTGGTTGCCACGTATCCCGGTAGGGACAAGGAAATTCGGGTCGTCGATTTAAAGACCCAGGGTCGCACAATGCGTCGACCTACAAAAAGGTTGATCGTGCTGCCCGGTTGACAGCTAACCAGCTCCTAGAGCTGCGGCGGGAGTATGTTCCGGGCAGAGCGCTCAATAAGTACCGTTAGTCTCTAAGATTAATTATAAGATGATGGTTGTTATTATCACAAAAGTTTTAAGTCTTTGTCAGAATTTTTAGTTAATTTGTTAAGAAACGTTTATTTGTTACTATATAGAGAAGTACTAATGGTTGAAAAATATGACACTGATTATTTAGTCCTAAGCCTTATTTATAAGTTAAAATTGTAACACCTTTTGTGGCCACGCCCCCTTCCTACATGCGGGTGCAACCAACTACTATCTGCGATCACAATTTAGGGTATTAGTATAAGTCATTTATTTAATAAAAAAAACTTCTTTTGTAATTTCTTCAAGAACTGGCTGTTATTATTTCTACCTCACAAACCCCCTTATGTGCCTAGGTAGATTTCATTTGGCACACAAAGGATGTCTTGTTATCAAAGAGTCTGACGTCATTCTTCGCCTGCTTTCTGGTAAAGGCTTTGTTGTTACTTGGTTTTTGAAGTTTTATGTGTAAGAGGTCTGGGGATTCATTTCGGGGTAGCACTTACAATATTAGCGTTAATGGGCTGATAAAGAACAATTTTGAACAGGTAGCGACAATGTTGCTTATTACTGCTAACGTATTAAAGAACGGAGGTTGTTTGGCTCGTATGTATATGTGTGTGTATGCATGTATGTATGTATGTATGTATGTATGTATGTATGTATGTATGTATGTATGTATGTATGTATGTATGTATGTATGTATGTATGTATGTATGTATGTATGTATGTATGTATGTATGTATGTATGTATGTATGTATGTATGTATGTATGTATGTATGTATGTATGGGTGTGTGTGTGTGTGTGTGTGTGTGTGTATGTATGTATGTATGTATGTATGTATGTATGTATGTATGTACGTATCTAAGTACATGAGTACATCCAATTCTATGTTCTCTCGATACATCGATTGAGATCTTAGTTGTTGATGCTTAGCCGTGGGGTTATAGGTTTAAATTTTTCTTTTTTACTAAAATTAAATTTTTCGATTGATTTCTGAAAATGTTGTTCTGTACGAGGGAGACACGTGCCATACCTAACAACAGCCTTGACATTTTGCTCGTAGTGATTTCATAGCTTTTGCCATTTCAAAGTTTGCCTTTGATAAAGTTAGACATTGCTCTAAGTACTCTATATTCTGGCTATACAAGCTGTAATACTAGTTACATAAACCATTGTTGCCGTCTTCAAGTAGCAAGCAATGACAGTGCCCTATAGTTATGGTAAATATAACAATATGTACTAACACTAGAATAAGATTACTAACAAATTTATATGATTATATTATTTTTATTTTAATGCACTAACCCGTGCTAAGGAACGAATTTAAAAACCTATTTAGAGGCTAAAAATTTCACCCATGCCGGGATTCGAACCCGCAACCTCTGGTTATCCGTGCCAGCGCTCTACCAATTGAGCCAATGGGCGACTCACGGCATCAGTGAAATTTCGAACCTTTTTACACTATTCTCTGTATTACGTACAGGCAGCGACATCTGACTTAAGCAAATTGCATTACTTACAGCCCCGACTACCTACTTTGCAGTTAGGTTTAACATAGGAACGATATCACTGTACCCACATGATTATACTATTTTTATTTTAATGCACTAACCCGTGCTAAGGAACAAATTTAAAAACCTATTTAGAGGCTAAAAATTTCACCCATGCCGTGAGTCGCCCATTGGCTCAATTGGTAGAGCGCTGGCACGGATAGCCAGAGGTTGCGGGTTCGAATTCCGGCATGGGTGAAATTTTTTGCCTCTAAATAGGTTTTTAAATTTATATGAATTTTGATATTTGAAATAAATGTTATTGAATTGAATTAGTGGTTCGAAAGTTGCGGTTTTGTAATTAGTAATCAAAAATGCCATCTACTGAGTCTAATACTTTCAAGTATAGATGAAAATAAAAAAAAAACATTGCTAGGAAGTCATTTTTCGAGTTAATAAACTTGTTAAAAAAATTCACAAAAAGTTAGTCCCCGTCAGATCACTTTGGCTGACTTATATGGTATTTTCTACTAGACTCGAGTGTGTGTCGATATATTTATGGAAGGTGGTTTTTCAACACAATAAAACTAACGTATTATATACCTATGGTTAAGGCACGTTTACTTTCGTATAGCTTTTGAACCACCAGAAATTCAAGATGGATATGAACTCACCTTTGATTAGTCGCTTCGTGCTTGCACGCTGATTTAGAGTACATTTAGGGTTCCGTAGTCAACAAAGAACCCTTATACATTTGCGAAAATAAGGTCGTCTTTGTGTTTATCGGTCCACGGCTTAGCATAGAGACGATAAGTACTAGAAAGCTGATTTTTTAGGCCTACCTATTCGCAAAGGCACTAATTGTGGAGTTGTCGATCAGTGCTGAGGCTTTTAAGGCTTTTATTTTGTAGTTTTGTTGTACTTTTGAGGGTACCATAAATACCAACTTTGTCTGTTTTTCAAAATATAAATACCAACTTTGTCTGTTTTTCAAAATTTCCTCGATTGAAACAACTTGTCCAACCCTAAATCGCTAAATTATACACTTTAAAAACTATATCTTCTTCAGTATTTCTTAATGATTCGCAATACTCATACATAGTTATATATTAAACGGGTCAAATCGCGAACGTCGGGAAATAAGGTAATTACGTTTTACCTAATAAATAATTGATCTATTATTTATAAGGTAAAACGGTTGGACCCGTTTAATATATAACTATATATCTTCTTCTTCTTCAGGCTGTATTATGCAGTTCACTGCTGGACATACCCTCTCCTAATGAACGCCATAGCGCCCTGTCTTCAGCTTGCCGCATCCAGCATCTGCCTGTAGTTTTTCGGAGATCGTCATGGCACCTGGTCCGAGGGCGTCCTACACTACGTTTGCCGAGTCTAAAACTATATGCGGAGTCTTATTTACAAAGGATCTCTAGTATCTGAAGAAAAGGCTACAACGTGTAACTACAAGACACTGATATTTGGAATAAATATACGTTTTAATCAAGCTGATAAAACAAATGAATAAATGTAAAAAAAAACAGGCACGCCTACACCTCCCCTACACCTAAATTAGGGAAGTATTTTTTATTCTTCTGTATCCTTAGATTTATATCAACTCTTTTGCATGTCCCCGCTGCTGGGGCACGGGTCTATTCCTGCATCGCAGGAACGTTAGGCCGTACTCTACCATGGGGGCCAAGTCCGGGTTGGTGGAGGATTGTAAGACAGTGTCGGGTATTAATGTCAGAAGTTATCAAGCCGCCCATAAGGCCTCTGAAATGGCTTAAAGACTGCCATTACTTGATAGCCGGCAGCAACGGCTTAACGTGCCTTGCGAAGTATAGCCTAATCTTCCTGCGATGCAGGAAGAGACCCGTGCCCCTGAAGTGAGGACAGACAAAGGTAGATAACGATATCAATTAGAGCCATTGCTACTACTATACCTTCAAATTAAAATTAAATATTTAATGACTAGACTTCGAACAATGTCAAAACTGAAGATATCGATTTGTTTTCGATTAATAAGGATCTTCGAAGGTATGTTTACCTTACAAAACTAATTTATGGGAAAGTCGAGGCTTTGTTCTAAGACTATTTATTTTACCCAGCTAATGAATATTGTAAGTGTTTTCATTGAAGATTAATTAGGTTCTGAGATGAGTTTGTTAAAGTGAAGTGACGATGTTTCATCTTAATTTCCTGCCTATAGAAAAGGTGCCTAACTGAGTTTATACAAATGAGTTTGAAATTAATATCGAAACTGGTTTTTGATGTATTCATGTTCATGTTGTAAACACACGCTGCTTTAAGATATTCTGAGTAAATAAAAAAACAAGAAATACGACTTGATCTCGGCTAGCTTCGTACTTGGATTGGACAATTGGACTTAAATATTCGGACGCGGAAATATTCCGTTCTTTAAATACACCGCAGATTTTGTCGTTGTATCCTAGAAACAGAACCAAAAAGAAGTACTACGTAACATAAAACAAACATTACATAACCTCACGCCTGTATCCCAGGGGATAGGCAGAGACCAGGGACTGCCAATTGCCACGACCCTCACAAATCAACGTTCATAAGTCTGCATGCACGCATGCCGGTTCCGGGTACTTTTTACCTTCCCGTTTGCTAATACATCCCCTATTTGGTCGACTTTCATCGGCCTGGGACGTCTTTTATTGACCCTTCCAGTCGCAATTCGCACATTCGCAATATACTACAGAAGTACTATTCTGTGCCATTAAATCGACCTGTATAGTTTTATTTTATTTTAAACAGAAAGATAGAATGTTCTTTATTGTACGTACACCAGGAATAAATACAATGCATACAGTGCATATGCATACCCTGCATACCCTGCAGTTCAATTCCACCAAACTGCAATCCCCAACCCGCATGCCCAGCGTGAGGATTACTCCCAATGAGTGCACAACCTTGCGCTATGGCGCTCATTAAGGGAGGGCTATGTCCAGCAATGGACTAATGTAGCATGATGAAGAAGAAGAAGTTTTTAAAGAAGAAGAAGTGTATTTCATAGGGGTATTCGGAGAGATAAGAGGTAGTTTTACCAATTGGTATGGTCTTGACAATGTAACAAACCTCTTTCACTTTATCAACATTTATTAATCGCTGTATTAACGCTTGGCCGTTTCGAGTACTACAGTAAGGTGGCTTTTTTTCTTTTTCTAGTTGAGGCTGTCTAGGATTTGCTACTGAAAATTAATCGGTTTAGTACCAATTTTCATTTATCAAAAACTAAATATTGAAAGTTAAAGTGTCTTCCGCTTCTTCGTCAGGCTATATTATGTAGTCCACTGCTGGACATTAAGCGGCGTGGTAATTAAACAGTTACTCTCTCTCTGCGAGAAATCCTGTGTCCTGCAGAAGTACGTTTATAGGCTACATAAAGAAAAGTATGGTGGATATCAACCCTTTGTATGTCCCCACTGCTGGAGCACGGGTTTTTTTCCTGCGTCGCAGGACGGTTAGACCATACTCTATCACGGCGGCCTGGTCCGGGTTGGTGGAGGATTATAACTTAGTGGTGGGCGTTACTGACAGAAGTTAACAGGCTAAAGTTATTAAAATAAGTTTTATAAATCATTCCAGTAAAACTTAAATACCTAGGGGAAGATCGGGTAATGGGAGTCAGCGGGTAATGGTAGTCACCACCATATCTCCAAAAGTACTACTAATAGAAACGCGGCAACGGTCGTCCCCGCCTCACTTTGGCCCCTCGTAGTCGCCGCGGGCGCGTGGCGCCAGTGCGGCGTCGGCCAAGCTAATGAGAGGTGTGTTTTGTTTTTGCGGCTCGCTGATGTAAATTTGACCGACGCAGAATAAACAGTAACTATTGTAGTTATTGATCTAATTGTCTGTTATTTTTTAACCCTTTGCTTGTACATTCAGTGTAATGATTTCGTACTTAAATCTCCAGTGTTCCTTATATATATTTTGTGTTTATTTTTTTTTCTTCATAAAATACTTGCGGGTAATGAAAATTGGGTGACCCCCATTGCCCGCTTGTAAGGTAACTAAGGGCAAGGGCAAAGGAAAGAAGACGATAGTGCCAAGGAAGGGGACTGAAAGAGTAAAGAGGAAGGTTCTTCAGGAATCAAATGATTCTACCTCTGTATCGGACGTGGGAACCGATAATTTGTGTCAAGATGATGAACTAGATGATGTTGATAATGCAGGAAATTTGTGTCTACTGTGCAACGAATTTGGCAGAAATAATGAGGTTTGCTACAGGTGGACCTCATGTAGTTTATGGGCTCACGCAGATTGCACTGGGTGGGAATCTGCCAAAGGTTATGTTTGTGATTTGTGCTAGATTTTCGTATGACCCTCATTGCCCACAAGGTGATCTCAATTGCAATGGGAGTCAAAACAGTTTTTTTTGTCCTTCTCTATTTTCCAAAGACGATTATTTATGGTGATGATTACTGATCTCAAAATTATGAGGCGGTTGTAATAAAGATTTTGTTGATTATAACTTTTTTATTTTAATTCTTGCTTAAGTGACTCCCATTACCCATTTCTACTCTTTGTAAAACAAAATTTTATCTCTTATTTGTCAAAAGTATACAATAGTATACAATAGTTAAACAATACAAATGTATCATGTAACTGCAGCTATAAATATAACAGTAAGATAAGATAAGAATAATCTTTATTGTACAACAGAGCACAATTATAATAAAACATGTAAAGATACAAAGTACAATTGGCGGCCTTATAGCCAAAAGCAATTTCTTCCAGACAACCTTACGACGGAAAGTTGTTGAAGGAAATAAGAGACGGGTAGTCGGTGCAAATATGGATATATTAGTACACTACTAATGTATATAAAGAGTAGTAACAGTGAAAATTTACCGTCCTTTCTAAGAATGTCAAAAAATGATTTCTTTTCTTCTATTCTTTTAGACACAATAGAATGTTCCGTACGTTTTTCCTCTACGCCAAAACTCTGCGGCGGGGTAGGTTCGGCGGCTGTCAGGAATAATTGATGCGGTCCCAGCGACACATGAATAATTCTTCAAGCTCCACTAGTCACGGGAGATGGAATTAGACGTATGGGAAATACGGCCCGGCTCGTGCAGCTTGATGAATTCCTCCGTCAAATTAGGTAACTTTCTTTGCTTTAGAACGGGGAGTACATTTATTTCGTTACCTCGACTGCATTGTTGATAGGCTAGTAACGTAACAAAACAGACTGCACAGGTGTAGGGGTTGATGTGCTGTTGGGTGTAGTCCACTAATCTCGTCCTTGATTGGTGTTAACAGAATAAGATTATTTTTTTTCATGTTATTGCCTTTGTTATAGGCACGTTAAGCCGTTGGTGCCGGCTGTCATGTAATGGCAGATGTTAAGCCATGTCAGAGGCCTTATGGGCGGCTTGATAACTTCTGACAGTAAGGCCCGCCACTGTCTTACAACCCTCCACCAACCCGGACTTGACCCCCGTGGTGGAGCATGGCCTAACAGTGCAGGAAGAGACCCGTGCCCCAGCAGTGGGGACATACAAGGGTTGATAACGATTGCCTTTGTATAAATCAAAAAAACACAGAAAATACAGAAAACGCCACTGGTTGTACTATTACATACATAAGATTTTCTGACCTGAAACTACATTGTACAATTCCTTGTTTTCTTTCAATAAATAAAAACAAAATAGCCGTTAAGGCGCTTAGTTACCCGACAGAGGTCGTGGGTTCGATTCCTACCGCCGTGCATTTGTACAAGTGGCCTCAGTCTTGGTGTATTTTCATGTTTGTGACGTCATTGCCTGTTTACCATAGTACAAGGTATCCTAGTTTGGGACCAAGTAAAGTGATTGTGTTATGTGGATTTTATTACTTTAAACACCTTCGTGTTTCTGGACTCAAGCCCCAGAGTGTGATGAGTTTGTGGATGGATATGGAAGTGTTGTGAAGGTATATAAGAGAGTGCTCGAGGATGTTCGATAGGTAGTGCTCAGTTGTAATATGCTAACACTTTGGTTAAAATTTAATGTTATATTGCAATATTTATGTAGATATATATATTCTTTAGCCAAAGGTCGTCATACAGCGAGCAAATGCTCCTTTTTAGTACTTTACCGCCCGACAGCGATCTGGCTCAAATATTTTATTTCAATTAAAAAATAGTGTTTAGTTTTACAAAATTCAAAATCAGAATCATCTTCTGACGAGCCGGTTAATAAATCCAAAATCAATTAATGCGTTTTTTTCGTAAAACACGTAACACCCTGTTTAAACAATCTTTACCAAAACACAAGTCTACTGAGTGTGAAGGATTCCATGTAAATGTATCATTTCGTATATTTATAACCCTTGTATATCGCCACTCCTGGGGCACGGGTATCTTCCTGCATCACAGAAAGATACATGGGTTAACGACGGTAACTACATTACAACCGGTACTAACGGCTTAACGTGCCTTGCGAAGCACGAAAGGGCTCAGAAAAATGCCACTAGCTGTAGTCACAGGACGCTCACCCATTCTGCACCAGACCGCGCTTTCAGAAAGTTAAGTTTTTATACGCAGATAAAATATCACCGTGTCTGTGTAGTGTGTGATTCGCCTAACAAAAAATGTATTATCTATTGCTACGCAAGCCTCGGTGCGGGAGTCCGTTTAATCACACCTCTACGACCCAACAAATCATAATTTCATTCGCGAAGCAAGCATTAAGGTGAGACGTAATGTCAGAATGCAATTAGCGAACTCAGCGGATCTGCGAGTTTGATGGATCACCCCGTTTATTTGCGCAGACATTGTTGGCCAATCCATCATACGTGAAGGGTCTTTTAAGAATGACTACTATCCGCGCCCGAACAGAATGGGATAGAGCCCAGTGAAGGTGAATTGAACATGACAGGGGCAAAGTTGGGTTGGCAAAGGATAATAACTTCCACACAATAGAATCACTTGCCCAGGTCCAAAGCTACCCTGGATACCCTGTGCTATGGTAACCAGGCAAAGACATGTCAAACATGAAAATAGACGCAGGCTGAGGACATTTCATTTAAATACATAGGGCTTTACCAATACACATACAGTTACATATATTCACACAGAGGCACACAGTCACACACACACACAATTACATACAACATATTAATAGCAAGCTTAGGTATATTGTTTTTAATGCACTAACCCGTGCTAAGGACAATTTCAAAAACCTATTTAGAGGCTAAAAATTCCAACCCAGACCGGGATTCGAACCCGCGACCTCTGGCTATCCTTTCCTGCTGAGCTCGAGTCACCCATCAGCTCAGTTGGAAAGAGCGCTGGCATGAATAGCCAGAGATCGCGGGTTCGAATCCCGGTCTGGGTGGAATTTTTAGCCTCTAAATAGGTTTTTAATAGCAAGCTTTTCTGTTTTTCTTTAGCATTCTTTAGACTTACTCTTTAGAACTAATTTGCACTTAACAATAACACTTAGTTAAGGGAAGACATTGTCCCTGTCGCGCAGGTTATTCTAGTTCAAGAGAAAGAGCTTCATAATTAAATAAATAAATATTCATGGACACATTATTTCGTATATGTACTAACTAAATGACTTGTGTTCTAGGTGCTAACTCGATGATAGATTTAATACAAAGATAACATCCAAGACCCGAGACAAACTAGTAAAGTTCGTTTCCTAGTTTGGCCCGGCCGGGGATCGAACCCGAGACCTTCGGTTTTACAGTCAGCGTGCCAAACCGCTGCGCCACCGAGGCCGTTAAATTCGAATTGGCAAACTGTATTTCGCTTTCCATCAGGCATGACTGGGGCCAAGTGTAACCTGTCCTACTTAAAAAAAATCTCTTTCCAGAAAGCTAGCAGCGCACAAATGTTACTGCACTGCACCCAGCTTTCTCATGGTCAAAGTTCGTTGCGCTTCCACGCTCTCATCGTGAATGGTCACGTGGGCGGGTGTTTCGTCTTCCTTGAAGCATTCTCGGCACAATGTGCTGGATAGAACTAGGTGTAGCCACTTACTTTTAGTTAAATCTGGTATAAGCCGATTGTTTGCGGATAAAACTAGTTCTAGACTGTTCATTCCGGCTAAAAATAGGTCCATCCACACCCTAGTAGCAAATACTACGTCTAGCCGAAATCATGCCGCTTACAAAATAGATTCAACCACTAAAATGGGTTATTCCACTAATCTCCATTGAAAACCCTCATTGATGGGGATTTGTGAACAGAAAGTTTATAAATTCTCATTGGTTTAAAAACAAATATAAAGAACAACACGTTAAGTATGAATAACAAAGTATTTATTTTCTAGTACTAATACCTACAAACCTCCTCACTGCTGAGACAATTTTTTTGGGATGGGGATTTTCAATGGTGATTAGTGGAACAACCTATATTGTGGCAAAATATCTGCTTGTCTAAAACAATGCCATTTCAAAAACCCGTAAACGTTACGCATTGTTAGTTAAGTAAACACCCCTGAAGCCTCTGCACAAAACTAACTCGTGTGGAGTCGTAATCCGCAGACAGTTATGATAAATGACTCAAGCTTAGCCCGACGAGTCAATTGTGGACAAAACCTACTGACTCACTAGTCAAGAGCATGGTGCGAGTCAAAAGATTTCTTCTTCTTCGGTTCGTGAACTCCTAGGGGAGCATAGGGCCTCAACCATAGAGTTCCACTTCTGGCGGTAGGTCGTAGCAGCTTTCAATTCACTCCAGCTGTTGCCTGTTGCTGTGTGGTATCGGCCTAGAGAATAGCACCAACCCAAATTCTTCCCGCGGGTGTCGTAAAAGGCGACTAAGGGACACAAACCTGGGGGTGGGCAGCAGCGCCCTCTGCAGTACAATTCCACCAAACTGCGATCCCCAACCCGCATGCCCAGCGTGGGGATTATGATGGCACAACCTTGCGCTTTGGAACTGATTAGGGGAGGGCTATGTCCAGCAGTGGACTAATATAGCCTGAAAGAGAATTGCCTATTAACTTGGCCTGTTGCTCTATAGAACTTTTCCAGGTGGTCCTTAGCCACGCCCTCTTTTGGAGCAATTGGATCAAAAGTTTTGGAGAGATAAATAAAAATAAAGTAATGAAAATCATACAATTTCCAACACAAAACGTATTATGAGTTTCTGTAGAAATAGCCGGCTACGATAACTGCTACGTTCTACTACGTGCTACGCCGTAGTACGTGTAGCATTGCTACGAATATTTTTGCAACGATGTACTTTACTGTAGACTTTTAGTCCGGATCTACTTACGGGTGTAGTTCGTACGTAAGTAGATCCGGACTAAAAGTCTATAATGTGTTGTGCTTACGAAAGATTTAGTTCAAAAAAAAAAAGATGTACTTTACTTTAGCAATTTGTATACGAGTAGGGAACATGATTCTGTTTGATCAACTCTACTGGATTAAATATAATGCTAAAAAGTCTGGTTCACTGCAACCTTTTAGCTTTGCCCAATTCTACTCATTGTTGATAGGTTACCACCACTGATGGACCAACCATTAATGGTCTAGGAAAATATCGAGAGTGAACCTTAGTGCCTGAAGTTTTCTCCAATCCACTCCTATCTAATAGAAGGCCTGCGGTCTACAGTACTCAGCCTACAGTTGCTCCATCACTCATAATGGATGTTTGAAGGGACTACTCGGACGGTGCAGTGCCTGGAACGTTATTTTAATATGGAAGCTTTACAGTGATGTTCCACTGTAGTGACTATGTGTTTTGCTTGTTTCCAGTGTGTTAAGTCTCTTTAATGAATCATATCGGAAATATCATAGGTAGGGGTTTGTCAAAAAACTAAGATGAATAATAGACGACTATATTCTTTTTTTTAATGCACTTACCCGTGCTAAGGACAATTTTTAAAAACCTATTTAGAGGCTAAATCTATCTGATACAGATAGCCAGAGGTCGCGGGTTCGGGTCCTGGCACGGGAGGAGTTTTAAGCCTCTGAATAGGTTTATAATAAACGACTATTAGATAACCGATAATAGACGAGGTTTCTTTGGTTTCTGGACATGAGTATAAAATCTATATTCTACACTATTATTCTGTTTCTCTGTGACGAAGACTCTTCTTGCCGTTTCCAGATGGGGCTGCTTACAGCGCCATCTAATTAATTTTGGAGAAACCAACTCACAGCTGTCAAAAAAGCTAACCTAAACATTTTCATTGAATGCTAAATGACACTTGCTCGTAAATATTATTACATTGAAAAAAAAATCTTCATCATATTCAACCGGAGTTAGTTCACTGCTGGATATAATTCTCCATAAAAATACAATTGACCTCTTCAATTGACACTCAAAGTGTCAATATCGGTCAAGCCAACTTTATCGTATAGAAATGCGTAGTCGTAAAGAAACATAGTATGTCCTTCGTGAGAGAATCGGTCCTTCCAAGAACCTTCCTCACAAAATTGCCCATAGTAGACTGGCAGTTACGAGTGATGAGGCATCTGATCACATCAGGTACTCAGGTTTCCTTACGATGTTCTCCTTCATAGTTAGCGCATGTTATTGCTAGTAAAAAATCGGAGCTGTCAGAATGATATAGGAGTAGTTAGTTGCTGTGAGCCTACTTGGTCTAACGCTGTGTCAAAAACCTGTTTAGAGGCTAAAAATTCCACCCATGCCGGGATTCGAACCCGCGACCTCTGGTTATCCGTGCCAGCTCTCTTTCCAACTGAGCTAATGGACGAATCAGTGAAATTTCGAACCTCTTTACAATAATCTCTGTATTACGTACAGGCAGCGATATCTGGCTGAAGTAATTTGCATCACTTTCAGCCCCGAGCACCAACTTTGCAGTTAGGTTTTAACGCTGTCTCCTCCGAATTGCACCAGACCCGAGGAAGGACGTTCGCCGGGAAAATTGTTTGCTAAGACCGGTTTAACACCTGTCTTAGTTAAGACGTAGGTGTAGTTATTAATGGCTCCACTGGTACGGTTTCTTGCTCGCCTCAGGTTACTTTTGTGACGATAATGGAGGGATTTTGTTGCTGCATCCCATCACCCAGAAGGCTTCTGGTAGCTATGGGATTGTTGTTGTTTTTATATTTGAGTTTATTCTTAGAAGACCGTGCTGGTTTGGGTTGGACCACCAATGGGAAAAGATATGTTTTTTCTAAAGCGTCTTTGGCAGATTGAACGTTATAAATTTCAAAAACTATAGTCGGTCTTTTTAGAAACTACTGATAGGAACATAGGCCCAAGAGTCTGGGGCTTAAAAGGATTTGACTCGGGCGCAAAATGTATTTGACTCGGGCGGCGTCCTTTGAATCCAGAGCGCAGCGCTAGCATAAGGATTGTACTCTAGCGATTCTATTAGATTCTACTCTACTTTAACGTGGCGAGGGATTCTAGTAGAATCCTGAACGTAGCGAAGGAAGCGCCCTCGCCGTAAAAATATTATTTTGCTCACTTATGATACAATCTACTATTTCGGGTTTGGCATTATGTCATGCTTTTTAGTGCAGAAATAAAATAAACTTTCACGTCACACGTTATACTCGTATGACTTAAGGCGTATCATCATTACAGTGCTACACAAGAAATAAGTTTCGCGGATGTACCTGCGCAGATGACCAAATGTTGGATGTGCGGCAAGTTGATCGACCAATCAGATAGTTTCATTTTATGGCAGACCGCGCGCCTTCGTTGCTATTGGTTGATTCAACGTCATCGATGCAGGTGACTATTAGTTTGGCAATATTAGCGTGAGCGAAATAGGTAGCGGCGGCAATCAATTCTGCACTTTAACCGTATCGGTTAAAGATCATGTTGAATGTACTTATAGCTTCGGGTATTTTCGTTACACTTCTTCCTAGTCTGCGCGAACGTGGATTCCGGGAGGGACTTTTATGATGTGTAGTATTGAACATCATAATCAGCCGGTGTCATCCCACTGCTGCACACGGGTCTCTCCAAGAAACGCCACTGGGGCGCAGTCTTCGGCTCTTCTCTTCAATGCAATTGGGTAACCCACCAATAACATTCTGTAAAAACTAGCCAAGTCTCGACGGAGCTGCTCGTTTGTCTCTAAAAAGTAATGAAATCTAGACAAAGTCGTGCTAAGTCTAAGGTTCCTTACTGCGATTTCTTTATTATTATAGATATATAGATAGAGAACACTTTATTGTACATAAAAATGGAAATTACATAGATAAATAAAACTGTTTTTATACGGATTTATGCTCGTTTATTACATTTTTACAATTTTCCAACGTTTCGGCATTTTTTCAGGTGCCGTGGTCCCGGATGACTGAGGTGACAGGTGTCTTTTAGAAATCATTAACGGTTAGTTTACTACCCTCGGCAAAAATTACAAAAGTTAATTATGAAGTTACGTTCCAAAAAAGACAAACCAATTATTTTTATATAAAGTCAACAATATTGATTATTAGTAATTGAAGTTAAAATTAAATTTATAAACTAATTACTTTATATGAACTTAAAGATACCGATTATAAATTGAAATTAAATTGATTTTTTATTATTTATTCTACAGTCACACTTCTAGCAAGGGGGTCTCATGCACTTAAGCACTGGTTCCCATGCTACCGGTATGTTCCAACCACGATCTCTATTAAAATTTGGATGCCGGCGGATCTCTATTGCCTCGCGTATCATTCTAGGGAAGAAACGGTCTTCTCGGGCTAGAACTTTAATATACCATAATTTTATATACCAGCCGCCTAGAAAGATACACCAATTCATGCGAAGTGTCAAGCACAGGATTCCCTTACAAGAGGCAGGAGTATACAAGCTTGACTGTGAATGTGGTTCCTCGTACATTGGTCAAACGAAGCGTACCATAGCTGAGCGGGTGAAGGAACATATCGCTGATGTGAAACATAAGCGCTCTGGTAGATCTGCAGTCAGCGAGCATACACTTAGCGGTACCAACCACTTTATACATTTCGATAAAGTTAAAGTTCTAGCCCGAGAAGACCGTTTCTTCCCTAGAATGATACGCGAGGCAATAGAGATCCGCCGGCATCCAAATTTTAATAGAGATCGTGGTTGGAACATACCGGTAGCATGGGAACCAGTGCTTAAGTGCATGAGACCCCCTTGCTAGAAGTGTGACTGTAGAATAAATAATAAAAAAACAATTTAATTTCAATTAATAATCGGTATCTTTAAGTTCATATAAAGTAATTAGTTTATAAATTTAATTTTAACTTCAATTACTAATAATCAATATTGTTGACTTTATATAAAAATAATTGGTTTGTCTTTTTTGGAACGTAACTTCATAATTAACTTTTGTAATTTTTGCCGAGGGTAGTAAACTAACCGTTAATGATTTCTAAAAGACACCTGTCACCTCAGTCATCCGGGACCACGGCACCTGAAAAAGTGCCGAAACGTTGGAAAATTGTAAAAATGTAATAAACGAGCATAAATCCGTATAAAAACAGTTTTAATTATGTCTACTGCTCGTGTTAACCTTAGAAAATACAATTACATAGATATTATAGTTAATGTTGTGTGCGGAACGACTAGAATAAATAATAATCTTCTAATAGTTTCGTTGGGCTCTTGTGTTTTGTGTTCTGTCAGGGTCACCAGGTAATCAAGATCTTCGATTTCCCTAGTTTTTATAATTTTTCTTTTATGTGGCCATTAAACCCTAACTCTGTACAAAATTTCAGCTTTCTGAGTTTATGGGAAGTACTAGTTCTATTTTGATGATCATCAGTTAGTGAGTGTCATAAATGCGAAACTTGGCTGTCGCTTAACTTTGCAACTAAATGACGTACAGACTTGAAATTTTTGATTTTAAGTATTTGACTATTGCTTACTAGATGACGAAAATTTCTGCGTTCTGGTCTTATTCAAAGGTTCTCAAACAGGGACCTGAAAATGCGGCGAACTGATTCCAGTACGGCAGTATTTGCTTTGCGCTGGACTTGGCGGGGGTACTGCCATGTCCCCTGATATCACAAACGATATTTTCTATTAGTCTTTCTGGTATGGCAATGTATTTACTGTAACCACTCGTACTTCCAGGCCACTCTTGTTCAGTTTCCTCTTCTTTCTTTTATTTTGCAGGTACAATTTGTAGCACGTTACATTTCAGCGGGAATGGTCTCATTTACAAATTGCTAACGTTTCTCGTCCGTTATTTTTCGCTGTAGTTCGCAATTCACCCGGCGGGGAGAACGTGTAAAGTAAAACGGTGATGGACGCATTTCACCCAGCTTAAGATACCTTCTGTAGGTATTTTTTATTTCGAAAGGTGGAATTATAAAAACCTATTTAGAGGCTAAAAATTTCACCCATGCCGGGATTCGAACCCGCAACCTCTGGCTATCCGTGCCAGCGCTCTACCAATTGAGCCAATGGGCGACTCACCGGCATCAGTGAAATTTCGAACCTCTTTACACTATTCTCTGTATTAAATCTGTATTAATTGTATTATTATTGAATCCCGGCATGGGTGAAATTTTTAGCCTCTAAATAGGTTTTTAAATTTGTCCTTAGCACGGGTTAGTGCATTAAAAATAAAAATAGTATAATCATGTGGGTACAGTGATATCGTTCCGATGTAAAACCTAACTGCAAAGTAGGTAGTCGGGGCTGTAAGTGATGCAATTTGCTTAAGCCAGATGTCGCTGCCTGTACGTAATACAGAGAATAGTGTAAAGAGGTTCGAAATTTCACTGATGCCGGTGAGTCGCCCATTGGCTCAATTGGTAGAGCGCTGGCACGGATAGCCGGTTGCGGGTTCGAATCCCGGCATGGGTGAAATTTTTAGCCTCTAAATAGGTTTTTAAATTTGTCCTTAGCACGGGTTAGTGCATTAAAAATAAAAATAGTATAATCAGGTGGAATTATGTTATTCAGATATTATAGTACTAAAGAACTAAAACAGGTTTTTGCCTTGGGACATATTCCGATATTTTGAGTTCATGGTGGTGTTAGTTTGAAATTGATGGTGTTTTTTTAGGTACCCTATCAATGTTCCATTGTCCGGCTTAAAAACCACGTGGGCCCCTTCAAGCGCTGAGGTATTTGAATACCTCAATTTCCTCAATTAATCAATTAACGGTTACAGTTTTTTTAGAGGTTTTTGTTGTGTGAGTCTTCCAGAATGCAATAAAAAGAATAATATTTGAAACAAAAAAAATCTGTAATTTATAACAACATATCGTACTTAAATTAAAATAAAGTGAAGTGAAATAATTACTTTAACACTAAAGTTTATTATAATTAACGTTTATGATTAGAAACAGTTATCTACGACTGGAATACTATTAGTTTATAAATAATTGCTGTTAGACCCGCTAAATAAATACATGAGCATTGCAAGTCATTAACAATACTAAAACTATTATCTTTTCGCCCATAATTGACGCCATGTTTCTTTTGTCCATTGGTTAAAATCAGGGCCAACCCTAGGGGACATAGAGTTACAGTACCGGACAGCTGAAGAATATCTTTCATTTCACTTTAACCTGTAAGAAAGAGATTTGAATTGCCTGGTGTGTGCTCTTTCACCCCAAGAGCACTCTTGAATAATTTGCTTCGGTGTAATACTAACTAAAAGGAATCTCTTTTAATCGACATTACTGAACAGACCAAAACAGGGGTACTATGTTTGGCTCTAATGTATGTATATATATGTACTGCTAAAACAGTATCGATATCGGCTCCTGTATGTCCCCACTGCTAGAGCACGGGTCTATTCATGCATCGCAGGAAGGTTAAGCCGTACTACACCACGGGGGCCAAGTTCAGGTTGGTGGAGGATTGTAAGACAATGGCCGGTGTCACTATCAGAAATTATCAAGCCACCCATAAGGCCTCTGACATGGCTTCACGACTGCCATTACATGACAGCCGACACCAACGGCTTAACATGCCTTGCAAAGTACGGACGAATAATATTAGATCTTGACAAATAAAATTTCGATCCATTCGTCGTATTTGCGCGAGTCTCATAAGCTATATGGAATCAGCATAAATCCAACAAAATACAAAATCTTTATATAATTCTCTATATTTGTCACTAGACTGCACTACTTTATGTAACTCATGTTGCTGTTCAATATATCACATTATAACGGTGCAAACCTCTTTACACCATTTTTTAATATTTCTTTAATTCTGTCTATCATTTTCAAAATTCTAAATTACGTCACTAATTTTTATAAATTTCCCTCTTTTTTAGCATTACTTCTTCACATCCTGACTAGACCTGACTATTTGTACCTGTTAATCCGTTTTTATCCAGTTTTCTGTTTTTATTATAAATAAAATAAATAAAGCACAAAGTTGAAGTCGTTCCAGTTTAATTATTTACTAAAAGTTAAACACCATCACAACTTGATGATATTTATTTCATAAACATTAAAAAAATCAACCAATAACGCAACTGCTGAGCATGCGGGATCCACAATCATCACGTATAACCTATTGCGCAGTTCTGTTCAAGTTATCCGCCAGGCATTATACAATGTGTTGTATATCTACGAATGTCTTATTTATACGTAATAGCTTTCCTAATCTCACCAAATCACCACCGTCTTACTCCACCAACCCGGACTTGGCCCCCGTGGTGGAGTATAGCCTAACCTACCTGCGATACAGGAAGAGGCCCGTTCCGCAACAGTGGGGACATATAAAGGGTTGATTTCGAAAAGTTATACACCATCACAACTTGATAATACTTCTTTCATAAACATAAAAAAAAATCAACCAATAACGCAATTGCGGAGCATGCGGGATCCACAATCATCACGTAACTATTACGACGTACCTAGGTTGATTCCGCTTAATTTGTAGTTAATGCTTAGCAGTTGGGGTTTTTGTTTTTTTCTACCTTCCTTAAATACACATTTAAATTCAGGGATAAATTATGTGGACAGTCGGTTTCAATTCCAAACTACAGGGTCTTTAAATAAGAAGTAGATATTGCGTCGCGAATTCCTTTGCAAGTAACTTGTTGTCTTTCGAAGGATCATGGCTGTGGTCAATTAGCTGGTTTAGTAGTGAAGGTGCTCGTTTGAATTCCAGTTTAAAGTTTTTGTGTATTTGGATTGTAGGAGCAGATTATGAGGAGTTAGTAGTTTATAAAATTACGTTTCAAGTTGTGTGATTTAAAACCTAATCGTATTTATTGATACTTGAACACTAATATTTGCAATGCAATAAAATACAATTTTTAATCAAACCAAAGTTATAATTAATAAGGCAAAATATTCCGATATCAACCCTTGTATGTCCCCATTGCTGGGATATAGGTATCTTTCTACATCGCAAGAAGGTTAGGCCATACTCCACCATAGGGGCCAAGTCTGGGTTGGCGGAGGATTGTAAGACAGTGGCGGGGCTTACGGTCAGAAGTTATCAAGCCGCCCATAAGACCTCTGATAAGGCTTAACGTTACACGACAGCCGGTACAAACGGCTTAACGTGCTTTGCCAAGCACGGACGCGCCCGTGGCCTAGTCGAACTGAGAGATTGGACCTTGAGAGAAAGAGAACAACAGGGGCGATCAGGTGCAGGATGGATGACTGTCCCGTGACTAACGCTAGTGCAATTTTTCCAATCCATTTGGATTGGAAAAATTATAAATTATAAATGCTTTATTGTACAAAGAATAAAATAGTTTAAGTATTAAACTTAAAAGCTCCTTTGCCTAACCCTACCTAACACCTTTGTTGAATCCCTACCTCAAAAACGAGTTCCTTTCCAGTTCTTTCGACAAAAAATACGCACTTCACGTTCAAATAGCGCTTAAGGCACCCTTAACAGATTTAGAGTCGAACGATTGATTTAGCACCGGTCCCGAACTGCACTTGAGAAATACGGAACCGCTGAGCTGACTACTCGAGTTAAAGACAAAAAGTATACTACACCGTATATACATATACATATATACCGTATAGTATACCGTAAAGTATAATGCACCGATCGATACATATAAAGGGAGTTTTTTTTAGAGGTATACAAATTCAAAATTAAATAAAACAGGTAAAAAGTAATTTCAATATATAGTATTGATTATGTTTAAAATAAACTTTTATGCTACTTGTGCTTAAAAATTATAAATGAATGAAATGCATAAAATGTTTTTTTTTCACACCGAGATCCATATACATATAAATAAGTAATTAATATACAAAACATGTCACAGATTGATTCACGAAATTCTAATATCCTTAATAGTTCATCAAATCATACATTAAAAAATCAATTATAAAAATAGCCTAAAAATTCCGCCCATGCCGGGATTCGAACCCGCGACCTCTGGCTATCCGTGCCGTGGCACGGATAGCCAGAGCATTAAAAATAAAAAAAGTATAATTATAAGATTGTTATCAATTACAATTTCAATTAATAAGAAATAATTATATTTAAATTCCCCTGAAAAATAAAAATATATGAATATATACTTTTTAATGCATTAACCCGTGCTAAGGACAATTTTTAAAAACCTACTTAGGGGCTAAAAATAGGTTTTTTAAAATTTATCTTAAAACACAGTTGAAAACGTTCCAGTTTTGTTATATTTATAAAACGCTTTACAACACCACAAGTAAATACTTAAATAACGATCTGTCACGCTCGTTTCTGCGAAATTCAACGAGAGAGCACTACAGTTCAATTCAATTTATTTCAACGTAAAGAATTTACATTCTGTTTGCTGAATGTGCCGCTCTCTTCTGGCCTTAGTGTAGTGGAGAAAAAGGTGGCGGGAAAAAAACTCTACTCTAACCATGTTTTCTAAAGTCCTCTTTAATCACGTTACCACCTATACGTATGATAAGATTCCACGATAGCCAAAAATAACTTTAAGCAGTTAAGTACACTTCTGGACACATCTATTGGCCCACCTTGCATTTTCAGTTTCGTCGAGTCCTAGCTGAAAAATTATATTAGGTCGAGCAAAAAGTGTTCATGCATTTTTGAATCAGTCACATTCATAATTATATTCAATAGACTTCAAATATATCATGTTTAAAGCATTAATAGTTTTTGTTCAATCTAGTAATCATATTTAGGTAGGGGCAATCGAAACCTTAACTCTAAGGTGGGCCAATAGATGTGTCCAGGAGTGTATTTACACAGAGAAATTCTCAATGCAGAAATGGGCCCAGGCCGGTACGATGTATTGTATAATGACCATCACAGCGGCTATACCTACCTCTATCTCGGCCAGCTTATCCTCCCTCAGTTGTCATCGTCATCAGGCTGAGAGCCCCTTGTGCTATTTCCCGGGCACTGATGACCTCGTTTCGCTGAGGCGCGCTTTAAAAGCTTTGGTGGCTTTGAGGTTAATTCTGTTAATCACGGTGGTATGAGATTGCAATGACTCTTAGCGTTAACGGGAGGCTTTAAAAAAAAACAAGAAAATAACTCGTTTCCTAATTACGATGTCGCCTTATAGACAATTTGGTGAATGTCGTTTTAGTTAGTATTTTCATAAAATTATGTTTTTGAAACGCTTGTGGCCTAGTTGACGATTGGAATTAATCACTTGAGTTAAGCAACAACAGGCGTGGTCAGGTGCTGGATGGGTGACCGTCCCGTGACTACCACTAGTGGCATTTTTTCCGAGCGCTTCCGTGCTTCGCAAGACACGCTAAGCCGTCAGTACCGGCTGTTATGTAATGGCAGTCGTTAATAACTTGATAACTTCTGACAGTAAAGAACGCCTCTGTCTTACAATCCTCCACCTACCCGGACTTAACCCCAGTGGTGGAGTATAGCCTAACCGTCCTACGATGCAGGTACAGACTCGTGCCGCAGTAGCCGGGACGTACAAGGGTTAATATAAAAAAAATGTATTAGTTGTGAAGCTGTAGTTGCAATACATCTCGCTAACTGTCAAGGAAAATAATCAAGGATCGTGAGGAAACTTAAGACGTTCACGTTATTATATCAACGCTTGAAATTACCTATCCACGTTGGGCACGCATGGAAATTAGACTAGCCCTTCTGTGAGAAAAGGCAGGGCCTTTTAATTACCATGTGGGACGTGGCTACATAAAAAAGGGTTGTAGGTGACCGCTTTAAAACTGCTGTACTTTTTGCAGGTAAATTACGTAACCATGTTTAGTAAATTTTATATGGTACAGTACCGACAGCACATAAACTTTCACATGTATGCGCTTTGCTTAGTTGCGTTAGGTGTGACTTTGCAACGAATTGAGGCTCTGTCTACCGTATAAGTATGCGGTTTTTTAACTTAAAATTTAATCTTTAATAATAACTACACATTCTTGTATATACTTTATTTTTTTGCTGGTGCATTTTGTTCTATTGTACAAGTAGTAAAAAAGGAAGATTAAAAAAAATACTGAAAAGGCACTACGAGTAAACTTTAGTGGCAACAAAAAGTCTCAATACCTCCAGATGCATTACTGCTTACATCAGCAAAGCATTCGCCGTTGTGTACAGCACACATTGTATGTACACAAGACAGCACTACACAACACAAAACAAATTTAACTCTCGTCTGTGCATACCTTCTTTATTTTACTTCTGACGTTTTTGTGTACCGTCATCATACAAACTGCCCTTTGACCTAATCGCCCTACACAAGGTCCGTCTTCATTGCCTCTTCCTAACTCAAGTTCGGCCGCCGGAATGCCAAAAAACTTGCCAATTGCAAGCATGAGTCTAAAGCGAAGAATTCCGTACAGTTTTACATACAAAATTCACGCCTGTCTCCTGGAAACTTAAGCAGACATTATGGTCGACCATAGCTGACTTTGATACTAATACTTTTGCCAGTAGGTCGATAAATCTTTAATTTTACTTATTTTGTATTATTTCTTCAGAAATAGGCAGGTTAGACAAAAAATGTTCACCATGGTTTTCAATTGAATGATAAATATCTACAAAAATATTATAATATTTTTTTAAATGTGTTTATTCCATTTTAGTAGGTAATAAGACATGCCTAATTCAAGATGCATTCACTTTCGGGATCTTTGGTATTGAAAAGCTAATAAAATAATAAACTTAGATCAATAGAGGGGAATATACTGTAGGGGGGAGTTGAAAACTAGGAATTACACTACGAGGAATTGAAAAATAATTACGTCGCTCAGCAAACAACACCGCTCAAGTCGAGATGGTTTTGACATTTGAATGCCATGTCGTCTTGACATTTGGATACGAATTTTTAACGCAAATCTATCGACCTAGAAAATTCAGGTATTAATATAAATCAACCGTCGTAATTAAAAAAACTCGTTCTACGGCACGGCGTATCTACGGCACACTAATAAACTGTTTACGATATTGAGAAGTTTTCGTCTTTCCTACAAATTAGGCAAAAAATACTCGTGTGGAGCTGGTTGCATCGAGAAGGTAACTCCTCGCAGTTCTAGTCCTCATCATGTCTTTGATTGGCCTCAACTTATATAATGTCCATATTGTGCCTACCAAGGTGAAGTAATAAAAATCTAGTTATTATGTTCCATAAGCTAAACCGATCAGCCAAACGTAAGTAAAACGGAAGGTTTTGCCTCTTGAATTCGGGAACCCTAAAAAGATCTACAGCGGCGCAAGTCGCCTAATTCGTTACATGTCACGCGCAGGGTTGTGGAGCACCCTCAGCGCGCTCCGAGCCAACCTTGGCACGTTTTGTTTTAATCTGGCCAATGGTGCGGATAAATGGACAGGTTTCTACCTAAAGTGACAGTTTTAGTAAGCATCTATCCAGTTCTAAATGGACACATTTAATCAAATACTTCTTCTTCTTTATGTGCCTTTTCTATCGGCAACCAATTTGGCTATCTTGCTTTTCAGAACCACTATTGTAGGTAGCGTAGCCGTGATATAACATTTACATTCCGGCACATACTTTGCTTTTGCCCCCATACTAAGATACCTTGTGTCATGGGAACCAGAAACAACGATATCCCACACATGTAAACATCCAAGACCTGGGGCCTTGGATATATTTGGTCACCTTCTCTCCGTTTTGCCTTGTAGGAAAGTTTGCAGGAGACTGTACTTAGTGGTGCACATTATTAATTACATTATTAACCAAATAGAGTCTGTTAGCTTTTAGAACATACCTCGGCTACTATCGCATAGAACATAACACATTAAATATTGCAATAAGACAAAGTTTATTTTGTTTACATAACTTTTCAATATAGTGAAAAAAGTTAGCAAGCAGGAAAAAAAGCAGGAAGTAGTATACACTCGTTTTCTTTCGAAAACCGAAGCCTACTCTAGAGCCTGAGGTATATTCTAAAAGCTAACAGACTGTACCACATGTTTTCTTTTCCTACATATTAGTTTATTATTAATTAGAATGATTGAAATTACTTTGGGAGTAGGACAAGCGAATGGGTTGTGTGGAATACAAGGATATCCTGTGGATAGTAACCATAGTAACCTGACCACGATATTCGGAACATGAAACATAGCCTAAGTGACACTCGTCACTTAGGCTACAGATATGATTTTTGGACGAAGATACCTTGTATTATTAAGCCGCGACACTTGCGAGAACAAGACAGTGACCTTGCTTTCTCTCTAGCTGCAGGGGTGAGATGAAGTGGACACTGTGAGCTGGATTTAGCTATTCTTTGACTTGACTAGGTCACTTCATAAATACATTGTCGGGTACGCAGTTGAGAATGGAACGAGTTTCATATTTGAATTCGAGGAACCGTGGCTTTAAATATTTTTATTTATTTATCCAATGCTTTCACAGGTGTAAAAGTTACTTAACTAGACCAACATGAACCCAGTAAGGGTATACACTTGTTACAAATGGATATGTGTGGCGTGTAAAGTTAAAAATATGTTAATTATTTACTAATTGCAAAACGCAAATTTGAAACCATGCATATACTTAAATAACTATGAACATGAACCCTGTGAGGTTGTAGCAGATTGGTAGTTGTGGCGTGTAAAGATGAAAAGAAAATATAGAGATATGTTTAATGATTTGCTAATTTTAAAGCACAAAATTTTAAAATTTAAGCATATGTACTATATTGCAAGTTTCCCATTTTTGTCTGGCGCAACATTTTATAAATTCAAATAATTATTGTCAATAATTTTAAATATAATTTCAATAATTTCATTAATTATATCTTTTCGTTTCTAGTTCTCTATATTTCTAAATTGAATGCTATTTTCATTATATTGAAAATAGTATTTGTTTAATGGCCACAATTTTCATCTAACTAACAAACAACATGATTCTACTGTACATTTTAGGCACCACATACCACATTATTTACACCAGTTTGTCACGACCAAATAATTATTAAATTTTGTTTGTTTCAGGTACGCTATGCTACTTTACGCTAAGACAATGAGGCCACAGGTAAATTTAAATAAACTAAAACAAACATTCAATCATACTAATAATTGTATTCAAACTCTTCCACAGCTGGAAATAGACCTTCGCGAGGCATGCCGTTGTTAAGGCGTTGGTGCCGGCTGTCATGCATGTAATGGTAGTCGTTAAGTCGTGATAGAGGCCTTATGAGCGGCTTGATAAGTTGTGACGGTACGGCCCGCCACTGTCTTACAACCTCCATCAACCCGGACTTGGCCCCCGTGATGGATTCTGGCCTAACCTTCCTGCGATGCAGGAAGAGACCCGTGCCCTAGTAGTGGGGACATACACGAGTTGATATCCAGGCACTCCACTTCTTTTTGTACTCAGCCTTCCTCAACCAGCCGCTAGCATCTCCCTCTGATCGTCGGCTCAGCGAGTTGAAACAATAAAACATCCTAATCTACGCCGTTAGTACCCGTTCACGTCAATCATGAAATCGGCTTAAAATATTCAAAATACAATTTGAATAATTGCCCAAATAAATTCATCAGAACGGGTGAGAGCTGATTGTCAGGACGTTTGAAATAATGGGGGGAGTTTGTGAAACGACTTCGCGGGCGGAGAAACTTGTTTTGGACATTTTATAAGGGCACTTACTCATGTCGCAACATCGTTGGCGTGGAAATTTCCATTTATTCCCTTTAGATCTCGTGGCTAGATCCATTCAATGGATCCAACAAGATGCTACTGTATCTTAAAGTTCCTTTTTATAAAATCTGGTTGTAAAGGGAGAGTAAAATCTTGTTGAGTGAAGGCAAAACGACAAGGCTATACGACCCTTAAGGAAACTTGTAATAGAGTTTACGGCCTATTTTACAGCGAGGGGATTCGTCCGCCTGAATCGTGTCTTATTTATGAATGTCGACAGCTTAAATGAGATGTTATTTGGTTCGTTTTATGGAATTGTTTCAGGACATTTCACAGATTATTTGAAGCAAATTTGAAACGTATCCATTCTTTACTTTTTTATCGCGAAATGTTATATTATTATTTATTTATTAACTTAGAACAAATTTTAATGTAAAGATCACATTTGCAATAAACAATATTAAAGGCAATTAAATTGCATTAATTATAACATTAAAAGATTTTTTTGTAGCCTATTATACGTCCCACTGCAGGGCACAGGCCCTCTCAGAAAAAGAGAGTATGGGCTTAATTATTACGCGTGCCCTGAGGTAATGAAAACCTCAGACACTCAGGTTTACTTACTATGTTTCCCTTGGCATTGCTATTATAACCTTACAAGTATACATAACTTAGAAAACAAACTTAATTACAAATGAAACAGAATCATCATTCTTCAAACATTCCTTTGCATTCTATAATCATTTTCACAATACCTGTGGTAAACATATCACATTGCGGCACAGCCCTGAAGAGAATGCTGTAAAAGTTTTAAAGTCAATAACCAGCAAAGCAGAAACTTCCCAACTAGCCCTGCTAGGACGGCGGCAAGAAAATAATGAAAAAGTATAAAAAACTATGCAATTATTTTGAACTTTGTCAACTAATAAGAAAGTTTAACTACTTCCGGAGTATTTTCTTTCTGTATGAACAACAGACAGAAGCTTGTCTCAGCAACAATGTCTCATGCCATCGTAGTATCTATGAATCTTGCATAAATACTAGGATGGCATGAGTCTCGCGTTTTGCGGCGCTTCTGTGCCAGAATTTTACAGTTAATGTAGAGGAAAGTCGCGATTTTTGACATTTAAGATGCCTACGAGTATCTTCCTAGTATACGACGCAAGTAGCGTCGTATACTAGGAAGATACTCGTAGGCATCCAAAAAAACTTCATACAAAGTAACTTTAAATCAAGAAATAATTACACTTTAGTGGGTCGATATCAACCCTTGTATGTTCCCACAGCTGGGGCACTGGTCTCATCCTGCATCGCAGGAAGGTTAGGCCATAGTCCACCACGGGGGCCAAGTCCGAGTTGGTGAGGGATTATAAAACAGAGGCGGGCCTTACAGAAGTTATAAAGCCGCCTATAAGGCCTCATGGCATGGCTTAACGACTGCCATTACCTAACAGCCGGCACCAACGGTTTACAGTGACTTTCGAAGCACGGAAGCGTTCGGCCACTAACGATAATGGTCACGGAACGATCACCCATCCTGCGCCTGACCGCGCCTGTTGTTGTTTAACTCAAGATTCCAATCATTTGATTCCAATCACCTGTTTTGGCTAGGGCACGAGCGCTTCATATAAAACCTTATCTCACATAGCTTATGTGTGAATTCAACTAATATAATGAGAACCCCTCTTTTTATATTCGACCTTTTGTTATTACTTATTCAGTTCTCAGTTAATGCACAGGGCACAAAAAGGCGGGTTTCCTTTGTGTTTTTTGCTTTAATTGAAATAGAGCCTTCAAGTTTGAGCCACAATCTCAAGTTCATTAATTTCACACCCCATTTCTCTCTGGGGCCGGCTGAGTGATGGCAAATACGAGTTTGTTGGGCTGGTTTGTGGAGCTATTTAATTTAATTATATTATTTTAATGCTTAGTGCAGTGCGCAGTGCCCGTGCCAAGGAAAATTTATAAAAACCTATCGCGGCATGGGTGGAATTTTTAGCTTCTAAATAGATTTTTATAAATGGTCCTTAGCACGGGTTAGTGCATTAAAAACAATATAATCATGTGGGTACAGCAATATCATTCCGGTGTAAGACCTAACTGCAAAATAGGTACTCGGGGCTGCAAGTGATGCAAATTACTTCAGCTTGATGTCGCTGCCTGTACGTAATACAGAGAGTATTAATTAAAACTGTTTTTATACGGATTTAAGCTCGTTTATTACATTTTTTACAATTTTCCAACGTTTCGGCACTTTTTCAGGTGCCGTGGTCCCGGATGACTGAGGTGACAGGTGTCTTTTAGAAATTATTAACGGTTAGTTTACTACCCTCGGCAAAAATTACAAAAGTTAATTATGAAGTTACGTTCCAAAATAGACAAACCAATTATTTTTTATATAAAGTCAACAATATTGATTATTAGTAATTGAAATTAAATTAATAAACTAATTACTTTATATGAACTTAAAGATACTGATTATTAATTGAAATTAAATTTATTTTTATTATTTATTCTACAGTCACACTTCTCGCAAGGGGGTCTCATGCACTTAAGCACTGGTTCCCATGCTACCGGTATGTTCCAACCACGATCTCTATTAAAATTTGGATGCCGGCGGATCTCTATTGCCTCACGTATCATTATAATAATCAATATTGTCGACTTTATATAAAAAATAATTGGTTTGTCTATTTTGGAACGTAACTTTATAATTAACTTTTGTAATTTTTGCCGAGGGTAGTAAACTAACCGTTAATGATTTCTAAAAGACACCTGTCACCTCAGTCATCCGGGACCACGGCACCTGAAAAAGTGCCGAAACGTTGGAAAATTGTAAAAAATGTAATAAACGAGCATAAATCCGTATAAAAACAGTTTTAATTATGTCTACTGCTCGTGTTAACCTTAGAAAATACTATACAGAGAGTATTGTAAAGAGGCTCAAAAATTTCACTGATGCCGGTGAGTCGCCCATTAGCTAAGCTGGAAGAGCGTTGGCACGAATAGCCAGAGGTCGCGGCATCGAATCCTGGCATGGGTGGAATTTTTAGCCTCTAAATAGTGAAAAGTGGAGATGGGCGGGACACTTGGCTAGAAGGGAAGACGGCCGGTGGACCAGGGTTGTATCGGAGTGGTGGCCAAGGGAGGGAAGGAGGTTGGTAGGCAGACCACCGACACGATGGTCAGACGACATCATGAGGGTTGCGGGTCAGAGGTGGATCAGGTTAGCATAGGACCGTGAGGAATGGCGCAATAAAAAGGAGGCCTATGCTCAGCAGTGGGTTGATGTGGGCTGATTATAGATTATTGATAGAAAGATATAGTTTTTATGAACTGTTAATTTAGTGTATTTGTATCACATTGTATAAGTGTATTTAAAGAAATCAAGCATTCGGGAATAGTAAAATAACTTATTACCTAAGTTTTTTTATACATTTTAACAGACAAAGTAACTTTTTTTTTAAAATGTGATAAACCTAACCAAGAGTATATAAAAGTAATCTATAAAATTATTATTATTCATTCATGTAAACTGAACCGCTCGGAGCCCCGGCTGCCTGAGCGATCTTAAACCATCACGAAGGTTAAGCAACATAGGGCGCGTTCAGTGCAGGGATTGTTGACCGTTTGTCACTAAAGCTTGTGGCATTTTTACGAGCGGTTCCGTGCTTCGCAAGACACGTTCAGGAGTTGGTGCTGGCTGCTGTCGATAGATGGCCGTCGTTTAGCCATGTCAGAGGCCTTATGGGTGGCTACATAACTTCTGACGCTAAGGTCCGGCGCTGCCTTACAATCCTTCACGAACACGGACTTGGCCCCGTCGTCGTGGAGTATGGACTAGTCTTTCTGCGATGCAGGAAGAAACCCGTGCCCCAGCTGTAGGGGCCTACAAGGGTTGATATCGATCGAACCGTTCATTAAACCAAGAGAAAATTCACACATATGGTTAAGCTTATAATAACTAAGGTTTTCTTTTTTAAGTTTGAGCGAGGTCCTGCCACCATTTATCTCGTGGCAACCTTTAAGTCATTCTGTTTTATTTAAAATTAAAAATGTAAAATGATAAAATTTAATAATATTTTGGAATGATAAAAATGTGATATTAGTCAGTCAGTAGTCATATTCATATATTATAATAACTAAGGTTGTGATAATGTTTTTAACACTTTCTCTGTTACTAATAAATTAACAGATTAAATCTGTGTATAAATTCAAATGTTTTAATGGCTGAGAAGGTTTTAATTTTTTTACAGCGTATCCTAAAATAGTTACCAATATTTTGAGGGGATGTTCTTTTCATTATGATAATTAGAACTGTTAATAAATTTAACACTAACGTTCCCATCAGTGGGGACATGCAACGGTTGATATCGATGTCATAGATCGACTTAAAAGTGAAGACTGACTAAAAAATACCTTACTAATTAACTATTAGGTACTTCCCGTTACGGAATGAGAATTGATTCCTGGGAAGAGGTGTGCCAAGCAGTAGGGTAAACAACACAGGATATCCAGTAATACAAAGTATCTCAGAAAGGACACAAATTAAAAGAGGGTAATACAATCGATACCAGAAACAAAACTAGTTCTAGTCTCTGCCTAACCCTCCATGATAAATAAAGTCTTGAGTTTATTGTGTACATAAAAATAATGTACGTATATAAAGATTTCTAGGTACTTGCTCAAGTAGGTTACCATGTTTGTGAGCCATACAATTTTATTCCGAACTTCCAAGTACCTTAAAGGAGCGATATAGTGTGTCACCAAATGGATCGTTCCCGCAGCTTTCCACACAGATAAAATATGATTATGACCCAAATGTGAATGTCAGATAGGAGCCCATGGCATAAAATTTAAAGACAGAAGTTTCTTCGCAAAGAAATTCACTTAGGTTCATACTATTTTTATTTTTAATGCACTAACCCGTGCTAAGGACAATTTTGAAAAACCTATTTAGAGGCTAAAAATTCCACCCATGCCGGGATTCAAACCCACGACCTCTGGCTATCCGTGCCAGCGCTCTATCCAACTGAGCTAATGGGCGACTCACCGGCATCAGTGAAATTTCGAACCTCTTTACACTATTCTCTGTATTACGTACAGGCAGCGACATCTGGCTGAAGTAGATTGCATCACTTACAGCCCCGACTACCTGCTTTGCAGTTAGGTTTCAACATCGGAATGATATTGCTGTACCCACATGATTATACTATTTTTATTTTTAATGCACTAACCCGTGCTAAGAACAATTTTAAAAACCTATTTAGAGGCTAAAAATTCCACCCATGCTGGGATTTGAACAAGAAAGTGTTCTCTATCTATCTATCTCATTATCAGCCATTTGACGCCCACTGTTACTAAGACCCCTTTCATAGTTTTGCAAACTTCCCGGTCTTGTGCTGCCCGCATCCGGTGACTCCCCGCCACCAAAACCATGTCGTCAGACCATCTGGTGGAGGTGGAGGGACTACCCACGCCGCGCACCTATCTATCTAACTTAACCTATTATCTATATTACATCAGGCCAATTCGTCAGCCGGCTCGCATTGTGTATATATTTACTCTAACCCATTCGAGCATTTTTCAGCCAAACTCTATCTTCATAGTCAATTATGTCACAAGAGTGATAATTTGCAAAACAATTAAGGCTACAAAATTTAAACATAAATCAAAATTTCCTGCATCTAGCTGGTATATTCAACAAGAAGTAGGAGTTCAAAAATTATAATTTTAGGCACTCACTGATAGTCTAGGGTACTTGTAATGGAACTAGAGATTTGGAATATAAACAGAGTTTAATGAATAGCTAACGGAAAAAAATCGATAATCGTTAAAAATATACAGAGTCGTAACCTATCAGTAGATAGAGAAAAACTTTGCAGCGTAGTTGACGCCTTAGGCATTTTTTCAGTAAGTCGTAGAATGCAAAAGAAGCGTGGTAATCATGCAGATTTCAATTGTTTTTTTCTATTGCTACGTAAGTCACATGTCAACAACTCCAAGCCGCTTATTATATAAGGCATGATTCCAGGAAGAACCTCGGAGATCAAAGATTCACAACTTACAACAGGCGCTTAAACAAACTACCAGCTGCTTGTTTATATTGGCAGCCTCGAAAAACACGATAAGCAAATTGGTTCTCAACCTCTGATGGGACATAGCACATAAAGAAGAAGAAGTAAATAAAACAAAAGTTCTGTGACAAAATTCAGGATCTTCAAAATATCACCTTCTGTCACCTAGTAAAGTGCAGATTCCTAACATTATGTCAGAACCGAGACTTCAAACTCGAGGCTTGGCCGGCCGCCAACAGTGTGGCTTTCAAATATCGAACGAGTGTGTTCTGATTTTGAAACGACCAATCGTAATGCTCGATGCGGTTTCGCTAATCGATGTGGGAATTCTCGGGCAAGAAAAATAGGCTTAGAAGAGAGCCTTTGTCGGTTCGAATAGAGCTAATAATGTCTTGTACAAAGGAATACGAATGTAGGGATATAAAGCCGTATCGTAAGTAGCCTTTTCACTAGTGAAATTTTTATTATAGCTTTTTCGGAATTATTTACTGATAATTTTGTCGGAAGAGTCTGCATGAATTTTCGTTTATTGACCAACTTATAAATTACTTTCCGACAAAAATTTAAATAAAAAAAAATTATGAACATTTAGAAATAAGTACGGAATAAATTATATATAGTAAAATTAAAGCTAATATAGCTTCTAGGTTGACAGATTGAACACTTTGTTAGACTTTCGGTTTTAATTATCATAGAAATATAAAATAACATTAACATACAGGCACATATATTGCTTCTAGTCCCACAATAGAATACCCTGTGTCGTGGGAACCAGAAACAACAACATCACAAACATCCAAGACCTAGGGTTTGTTTATTTTCCCCAGCTCGGGTGCGAACCCGGGAACACTTACATTGTAGACAGATGCGCAACCGCTGCGCCACATAGGCCGCATTCAGGTTGTAAACATAAAACACTTTAGGTTAACACTTAGGGATACTTCACTCTTGTATTTACTTAAGAAAGTGGATGTCTATAAAGCTTTACAGACGAGAAAAGTGCTAAGTTTTTTTGTGAGCAACCTAGCCTGGCACCTACTGAGTGAAGGGTCAAGATAAAACGGTATATTCTGCTTGATCCATTAATCTCTTGACCAACGAAGGTCTGAACCCCGAATGGCATTAAACTCCTCGAGATTCCCGAAAACAAAATAGGTGCCCAGGATTACGTACGAGATACCTCTATCGGTAGAAGCTCCAGTCTAAATGCAAAGTCGGGTGTGTGTTTCGGAAATGTCTTGTACTAGGTGTCTTCTTCCGCGTGTGACACTTGTTAGTGTGAGCAAGTGACATTTTTTGTATATTCGATGGGTCGATGATATAACAAAAGATGGATTAGATTAGCCAGGGACTGACAGGGAAGAGATCTAGATAGCGTGACTAGTGTATGACGTAGGCTTGTCCGTGATGACCGGATAAAAGAACTGCCACTATACAATATCATAAATTTTGGATAATGTGAAAGGCATAGCAAAATAAATAGGTTTTTAAAAATTGTCCTTAACACGGGTTAGTGCATTATAAAAAGAATACAATCATGTATAACACAGCGATATCATTCCGATGTAAGAAACCTAACTGCAAAGTAGGTATTCAAGGCTGCAAGTGATGTAAATTGCTTCAGCCAGATGTCGCTGCCTGTACGTAATACAGAGAATATTGTAAAAAGGTTCGATATTTCACTGATGCCGGTGAGTCGCCCATTAGCTCAGTTGGAAAGAGCGCTGGCACTGATAGCCAGAGGTCGCGGGTTCGAATCCCGGCATGGGTGGAATTTTTAGCCTCTAAATAGGTTTTTAAAAGTTTTCCTTAGCACGGGTTAGTGCATTAAAAAAAGAATATAAAATTAACTTGCCTTAACAGTAGCTATTGAATGTGACATTGTATTTTTTGAAAAGAAGAACTGTCTAAAAATATCTTGACACAAACCCGAATCTATCAATACCATTAGTAGCAAGCCGGACCCGTGCGTGCACGCCGCGGGTGTACGAGTTATTGTTTGAATTGTTCACGCATTTTTTAAACGAGATCCCAACCCGAAACCAGATTTTTCAACTCGATTTTTTTATTTACTTTTTGTTTATAATTAGGCGCTCTTCTTCCCCTTTTTAAAAACATAATAATATTAATATAATAATAAAGTTTATTTTGCTCACTTTAAAAGATACAACTGTATCTAAACATACAGCTTATGAGGTACTTACAATATTTTGTTGATACATTGTGAACACTAGCGTCTAAACTAGGCCGGGCCTGTGTCTTAGACACCAGTTCCTTCCATTGACACCAGTTTACATTATTAAGTAAGTAAAAAGTACAAAATATACAAAATAAACACGGTTTATAATTTGTATCTATCACTCTAATTATTTTTTTATTTGATTTTGTTTTTGTTTTTCTTAATGTAGGTATGTCTTTCTTTTTATGCTCTTGTGGAACTGTATTGTAAATAATGTAAGTTTGTGTACGTTTATAATAAATTGTTTTAAATATTATATGTTATGGTTTATGTAAGTATATTATTTTTAAGTATAAGTATGTATATCAATATTCATATTTGCACCAACTACCTATCTCACTTTTCCTTCAGCAACTCTCCATCGTGGGTTGTCTGGAAGAAATTGCTCTAAGCAATAAGGCCGCCAATTGTACTGTATCTTTGTAATTATGTTTTGTCCTGGTGTACAATAAAGAATATTCTTATCTTATCTTAATATTTTAAATTAATGGTCTTGTAATTGTTTTCAAAACCTATTTAGAGGCTAAAAATTCCACCCATGCCGGGCCTCGAACCCGCGACCTCTGGGTAACCGTGCCGCCAGCGCTCTCCCAACTGAGCTAATGGCCGACTTCCTAGAATCAGTGAAATTTCGAACCCCTTTACAATACTCTCTGTGTTACGTAATTGTTATTTTTAATTACATAACTGCGGTTTTTAAACTAGGTACCAAGACTTCAACGTATATTATGCAATCCAAATCTTGACAAATCCGTTCAACGAAGACGTTAACTATCCTAATCGTCAAGACATTGATAGTTAAATCGTTAAGAATCTTTGCCCATAGTTCGCAGTTAATTTAGATTATCGCTGCAATTAGACGTGGTTTATAGACAAAAGCTTTGTTTTTAATAGCTCATGTCTTTAATTTCGGGTCGGGATAAGTTAATTGTAATGGGTACACACAATTGCTTTTTTGGTGAATGCACAGAATAAATTAAAAAAGTACTTTGGTGTTAATATATGTTAAATGTTTACTATAGGTTAGTTTTATTGATTGTGTTACTTAAATATTGTCTACTTAGAATATAGTTATACTACTATATTACTATATAAAAAAATAATTAAGACAAATTGTAATGTTTGGCAAATTAAGTACAGTCTATTTATTCTTACTTGTCCAATTTAGTAAACAAGATTCTAACCTTAAAATTAAGATTAGATGCCTAAACTAGACTTTTTCTCGCAAATTCATGAACTATCATGAACTATGTTTATAAAATTGGCAGCGTGCTATCTAAAATAGTGTTCCAAGTTACTTCATTTATGGAAATATGGCAGTTTCGGACTAAAAAGTCACAGTTGAAGGGTAGAAACTTGTTTACTAAATTGGACAAGTAAGAATAAATAGACTGTATGTTTTGCACCTCATATTTATCTGTAGGTAATCACTTACCGCTGGAAAACTAAAATTTGGCACCAATGTATAATTATACTATTTTTATTTTTAATGCACTAACCCGTGCTAAGGACAAATTTAAAAAAAACTACCTACTTTGCAGTTAGGTTTTACATCGGAACGATATCACTGTACCCACATGATTATACTATTTTTATTTTTAATGCACTAACCCGTGCTGAGGACAAATTTAAAAACCTATTTAGAGGCTAAAAATTCCACCCATGCCGGGATTCGATCCCGCGACCTCTGGCTATCCGTGCCAGCGCTCTTTCTAACTGAGCTAATGGGCGCCTCATCGGCATCAGTGAAATTTCGAACCTCTTTACACTATTCCGTGGCACGGATAGCCAGAGGTTGCGGGTTCGAATCCCGGCATGGGTGAAATTTTTAGCCTCTAAATAGGTTACCAATGTATACTGTTGTTAATTACGCAACATTGTCATCATCATCATCAGCATCATAATCGGCTGATCATGATGCTGATCTGATGTTGTTTTATAGTATGAGAGTAAATAAAATAGCGTATAATTCTGTACATAACTTGGTCTTATAACACTCGTGTGATACTATAAAATACGAGCCGTAGGCGACTAACTACTTTATAAAACACACTCGTGTTATAAGAACCCTTATTATGCAATAGTATCATAAACTACTATAATATTTAAACTGTTACTGTACGGATTTATGCTCGTTTATTACATTTTTACAATATTCCTACGTTTCGGCACTTTTACAGGTGCCGTGGTCTCGGATGACTGTAAAAGTGTCGAAACTAAGGAATATTGTAAAAATGTAATAAACGAGCATAAACCCGTATAGTAACAGTTTTAATCATGTCTAGTGCTCGTGTTAACCTTAGAAAATACTATACTATAATATTTCCAAATATGTAATAAATTAATAATTAAAAATACAATAATTCCAGAAACTTGGCTATCACAAGTAACCTCAGTGTCCTCAGTAGAGTGCTAGAGATTCGTCTAGTTTTGTCACCGGGTCGAATTCCCTATTCAAATCCGAAAAGGTAACGGTCACCTTAATCTTTTCATTAGAAATTCAAACATACGCGCATGGCTGAAAAGGCAAGGCTGGAACAATCTATCGACGTGTGTTCTGGGTGAGATTAAAGCAAACACTGGCTAGGTAGGTGCAGAAGGACTTTGTCAAATATCTTGCTGCTGCTGACGTGTCATCGGTCCAATCCGAATAAGCATATCGAGCAATTCAAGTCATTATTATGTAGGTCCAATAAGGAAAAAGTGAGTAATGATGATCTTTTTTTCGAAGTTGGATTTTGTACTGCTATGAAGTTCTTACCCATATGTAAGCTAGAAGAAAAGATAAGGGTAAACTGACTCATAGACGAAAAACAAGCAGGTATATGCAAAACAGAAAGTGAAGTAAAACATTAATAAAGATAAGAAAATGCAACATTGAAAAAGCTTTTGTATTTATTATCAGGAGTACTGTAATTTTTTTAATAACAGATTCTATCTAATCTTGTTTCTCCAAACAATTTTAGACCCATGTTTTATCTCTTAAAGGAGAGAATTTTGTGAAATCTTAATTAATAAAGGGACGGATTTTGGAAATAATAACTATCTGCGTGCCAGATTACAAATATTATTATATTACTGGATACGTTTTTCAAAATCATAGTAGATTTATTTACTATGGCGTAGAAATTGTGACTTAACAAACGTAACAAATAAAACGACTATACGACTAAGGCCCAGTTTCTGAATTGAGAATTTCACTAAGTAAATACTTAACTGTGGTGCTGTCTCTTCGAATTTCTCAAAAAAGAACATGACAGAAGGTTAGTGAAATTCTCAATTCAGAAACTGGGCATAAATGGTAGAAACAACTCCATTCTTTATTTTCCAAATGTGTTTAAATTCATAGTTATATAAATTCTAAAATTCTTATAGTGTTTAACTTCTTATAGTGTTTGAATTCTTTGTCTTAAACTTAGTACAGAGCTACACAAGAAATAAGTCTCGCGGATGTACCTCCGCAGATGACCAAATTTTGGATGTGCGGCAAGTTCATCGACCAATCAGATAGTTTCATTTTATGGCGGGCCGCGCGCCTTTGTTTCTATTGGTTGATTCAACGTCATCGATGCAAGTGACTATTAGTTTGGCAATATTAGCGTGAGCGAAATAGGTAGCGCTACTGCGGCAATCAATTCTGCACCTTAACTGTATCAGTTAAAAATGATGTACTTATAGCTTCGGGTACGTTCGTTACACTTCTTCCTAGTCTGCGCGAACGTAGATTCCCGAAGGGACTTTTATGATGTGTAGTACTGTACTCGTATATTTATTTAATTTTAAAGCAAGTAATAATTTGCTTTTTGGCAAAAATATTATTTTCACATCTCTTAAATCCCTGTACTCAACCGAGAGTTTACCATGTGTACTCTATTAATCTATGCGATTCCAAATAAAACCACGTGGTGGCTTATGGAAACATGATTTCGTGGGTTCAGTTAGTTTGATAAGATTTGAAAGGGATATAAAGTTCTAATAGCACCTACTCCAAAGAGGAAAAACATACTTCATATTTCATACTTAGATGAGGCTACACCGTTTGTGAAACAAAGCTTGATACGCTGGCAGATGACAAAGCGACATTATATTATGTACTTTATTGTTACCACCAATAATATCCGATAGTATCTTGCGAGTAATTTTCTGTAATGGTAGTGGTAGTCGTTAAGCCATGTCGGAGGCCTTATGGGCGGCTTGATAACTTCTGACAGTAAGGCCCGCCACTGTCTTATAATCCTCCACCAACCCGGACTTGGCCCCCGTGGTGGAGTATGGCCTAACCTTCCTGCGGGGTAGGAAGAGACCCGTGCCCCAGCAGTGGGGACATACAAGGGTTGATAACGAATTTTCTGTAATAAAATAACTTTTATTTAGATTGCGGTTAAAGCACGCACAAAAAATAATATGACTTACAAGGAGAGCAAAAATGAGAAAAAATATCGAAAATATTTCTACGGTTTTGTACAAGTGCGAAGCGCTCGTGGCCTAGCAAAACCAAGTAATTAGAATCAATCACTTAAGTTAAGCAACAACAGGCGCGTTCAGGTACAGGATGGGTTATCATTCCGTGACTAACGCTAGTGGCATTTTTCCGAGCGCTTCCATGCTTTGCAAGGCACGTTAAGCCGTTGGTACCAGCTGTCATGAAATGGCAGTCGCTAAGCCATGTGAGAGACCTTATGGGCGGCTTGATAACTTCTGACAGTAAGCCCCGCCACTGTCTTACAATCCTCTACCAATCCGGACTGGGCACCCTTGGTGGAGTAAGGCCTAACCTTCCTACGATGCAGGAAGAGACCGGTGCCCCAGCAGTGTGGCCATACAAAGGGTTGATATCACTCACAAGTGAGGACACAGTGTCTCATCCTCGTTTTGCCTTATATATCGGGTATGATGTGCATATACAATTATGTTAAATTTTTATAATAGTGTAGCAAGTAAAACTGCCAACCTGCAGACACAGTTTTAGCTCGGAATGACACACTAATGCCCTGCTCGCGTGTCCAACAATGAGCGCGGGTTGTGCGGCAAATATGGAAGCTATATTAGATTTATATTGACGATCCAGCCGCTATTGTTAACCCACTGTGGGGGTATTCAGAGACTAAATATCAAATATAATAAGAGTGCTAATTCTCAAATATACGAGTGTAATATAATAAGGCGCTTTTAATATACGAGAACTGTTTACAGTTGTTGAATTGACTAGACTTCCGGCGTAGGAAGGGATTTTGAAAAGTTGTAAACTTTTGGCAGGCATTTTGTGCTATATACCATTCAGCGTTGATGCTGCTTTGGTCTCGAAGTAGAATTGAAATTAGGTACCCCGTCAAAGTGAAGAAACTAGCGATCAAAATTTTCCTGCGCTCCTCGATCGCTTCACTTTCGTAGGCGTTGGTTCATTTTGAAACAGCCAAACTGTCGACTGACGCTTTGTTTCTGATAAATCCAGGATTCGTCACCTGTCGCAATGTCGTAAACGCGCCGTGACGAGCCAGCATCAAATTTTTGTAACATATCACGGCACCAATCCACACGGGCCTGCTTCTAAGCTTCGGTAAGGTTTTGCGGCACCCAGCGGGAAACTATTTTTTCTTTCCTTACGCGAAGGTGCTCGTGCAAAACCTTGTGAACACTTCCTGAACCAATCTGCAGTGTATGCTGAATCTCTTCGTACGTAATTCGTCTGTTCTCTTGAATTAATTTTTTTACTGCCAGCACACTTTCTTCGGTGACAGCCGTCGTAGGACGACCACTCCTTTGTTCATCACCCAAAGAAAGACGACCGCGTTTGAACTCGCTATACCAGCGGTAGATGGTTGCTTTTGAAGATCCTTCATCCATAAAAAGAATTCGAAGTCGATCAAATGACTCATCAGGTTTTATGCCACATTTGAAATCGTAAAAAATCATAGCACGATAATGTTCTCGATGCAGATCCATTTTTTAATGGGACGAGAAAATTTAAATTGGCTCTCAAAAAAATGCGGAGGGAAATTTGAAAATCGAACAGTAGTATTTTTACTTTTAAACAATCGACGTTTTCAAAACTAGTTGCCAGTGTCTTATACATAAAACCTTTTTTCGAAAAACTTGCTGAGTGGCCTGGTATCTGTACGGAATTCAAAAAATAGATGATTATATTTAATGGTAAGATTTGAATATTAAAAATCAGTTTTTATTTTCCTCATATTCGAAATGAAACGTAGAGTGTTTAACACGGGTAAAAGAATCAATTCCTACTCGGACTATAGCCGGTCTAAATACCTCGGGAATTGATTATTTCCGCCCTCGGTTAGTAATCTACTATTTCTTCTTGAATTTTCCCATCGACAAATCGTTACAGCAGAGTTAAGATATTTTTTCCGCTTAATTGCGTAAAAACGAAGTATGACAAAAGGCGTCTTCGAAAAATCGCGGATATGAAAAATGGTAGGTAGGTATATCGCTAATTTTGACAGACTCATAAAAAGTTTTACAAAATTGCTCGTTGTTAAGCTACGTGCAATGCAGTTTTTTAAGGATAATTATTAGGCTTTTCGATGAAAACAAACGTACGAGACTGCGATGAAATAGGTCAGTATTTTTAAATGACTCGCGATGCTAGCACGTTGCTGGTTAAGGATTTACTTTACCTAACAAACAATCGCGCCAAAAACTTGTATACTTTTGCCGACCACTTGTTACGGAAACATGACTATGAATAGGGTCGCAGATCCCCTTGCAATTTATTACGTTAGCGTGAAAATATAAATTGCTTTATTTTTAGCTCTTTGTATTTCTTGGGGGTCTCGCGTCACGAAACGAGCTCAGTTGGAATTTTAAGGCAAGTAAACCTGTTGACATTGTGACTGATCATGTTTACCGTCGATAGATGACAGTCGTTAAGCCAAGTCAGAGGCCTTAGGGCGGCTTGAAAACTTCTGAGAGTGAGACCAGCCACTATTCTTGCAAGCCTCCACTAATCCCGACTTGGCCCCGTGGTGGAGTATGGACTATTCCTTTCCCAGGGAAGAGACCCGTGGGGACATAATGGGTTGATGATGATGATGTTTACAGCGGAAACGATAAAATCACAAACCTGACTCTCGAACAAGAAGGAACGACGAAGAAGACAGTAATTTATTTATTATAATTAAAAAGAATGTTGCGTTGGCTTGGATGTTTGTCACATCAACCCTTTTATATATCTCAGGAAGGTTAGGTCAGACTGTGGAGTATGCCATATACATATTATACACCACATACTCGTACTACGATATCAACCCTTTTGTATATTCCCACTGCTGGGCACGGGTCTCTTCCTGTTTCGCAAGAAGCTTAGGCCATACTCAACCACGGGGGCCAAGTCCAGGTAAGTGGAGGGTTGTAAGATAGTGGGGGGTCTTAGTTTCAGACGTTATCAAGCCGCCCATAAGGCCTCTAACATGGCTTAACAACTGCAAGTACATAACAGCCGGCACAAACGTCTGGATATAGACAAGATGAAGGCAGCAATTTTTTTTTGCGTGCGGCCTCTGTAAAGAAGTCTGCATACTGCAAGGCAAAGGTTTTTCCCCTTTTAGACCACGATTTTCGGTTTTCAGACTTCGATAACATGCGCTACCTATGTTACGAGATTATTATTTATTACTAACTCTGCCACGCGGTGTTGCCGCGGTTTATCAGTTTTCCCATGGGAATAAGATATTTTCCCGCAATAAAACGTAGCCTACATATGTGTTAATCCAGGGTGTCAGCTAACTCTATGCCATTTTTTTTATTAAAATCTCTTCAGCCGTTAAGACGGAAAGAAGTAACAAACTAACGCACACAACTTTTGCCTTTATAATTTTAGTGTGATGTGATGATTACAGTGTGATAGTGTCAAGTGTGATGATTATGATGTGATTAATGGTGATTGTGGCGGCCTCGGTGGCGCAGCGGTTTGGCACGCTACTGTAAAACTGAAGGTCTCGGGTTCGATCCCCGGCCGGGTCAAACTAGGAAACGAACTTTTCTAGTTTGTCTCGGGTCTTGGATGTTATCTATGTATTTATTGTATTAAATCTATTGTCGAGTTAGCACCTATAACACAAGTCGTACTTAGTATAGGGCTAACGAGATATGTGTAATATGTCCATGAATATTTATTTATTTACTATTTATTTATTAATTAACGGTGAAGGAAGGTATCGTTGGGAACCAGATGTCTGATGAGTTCATATATCTTACCCTCAGCCTTCAAAGTGCCAATGCGCGGTGGGCACGCTTTGTGATTACATTACATTTACATTTTACATACTGGCACCTACATTGCTTCTGGCCCCACACTAGGATACCCTGTGTCGTGGGAACCAGAACCAATGACATCACAAACATGTAAACATCCAAGACTTGGACTTTTTTTTTGTTTCCAGCCGGGATTTGAACCCGGGACCTCTTGCATGGTAGGCAGACGCGCTACCGCTACGCCGCAGAGGTCGTCCCAGATTAAGCCCATATTTTCTTTCTGAGAAAATACCAGTGCTCAAAACAGGAACATTTGTAGGCTGCTTATTCTAAGAGACCTTAATTATCCTCTCTAGTATTAGTAGAATCAACGGCTAGTCAACCTTTATTTTAGTTGCTCAGTCGGCTATCGTTCTGTTCGTTAATAGTTAAGTAGGTTAATTAACCCTTTATTTACTGGTGTACTTACAAAAAATTATAGTTTAATTACCCATTTTGTGGAAATTGCTCTAAGCCACGCGAGATTTTCTCAAATCGTTTGCTAATTTAATCTAAAATAAAATGCTTTTGAACAGTTTTGATGTAGAAACGATTTGAACGATTACTCGCTTTCCAAAGCCAAAGCGATTCTCCAAACAATTTTAATTGCAAGGTCAAAGGAACCAAAATAATTCTCGACAACCTTTCTGTACAAGTTTAGGTAGTAAATACCTAGTGGTATTCACAAACACAGTATTTTGTGACTCTTGCAATAATTTACAATCTATTACTATAGATTTTCGGTCTAAAACTGTAATTCTGCATCCAGTCAATGGGATCCGATGCATATTTACTCAAAGTTCATTCTTGGCTAGGAAGTGGCTTTTTAAAACATATTGTGAGATTCCAGAAATTTTGGGAATGCGAAACTAGTCTATAATATGGTGAGGAAACGACGTCCTTAGCGTGTTGTATTTATTTAAAAAAACTGGACTCCAGGATTACATAATTAATACTGCGTTGTTTACTTGAAGTTGACTTTAAGCTCCCCATGAATTTATGAGTTGAGTTTAAGAGTAATTAAATAATGAATTTAATTATTGATGAATGAATAATATATTTTTTTTGTCGATTCAAAAGTGCATTCCATAATAGCCAACACCTTGACTTTAGGTCAATATTCATCCGATTATTCAATCACTATGACATAACATCACTCAAACTGTCATTCATAATCGCCTAACGCGTTGTGGCATTGTATAGCGAGCCTTTATTTGTGTCGTCGTCGTCGTCCTCGTCAGGCTATACTAGTCTACTGCTGGACATGGCCCTCCCCTAAAGAGCGCCACGTTGTGCTGTCATAGGGGGTAATGCCCATAATCCCCACGCTGGGCATGCGGGTTTGGGATTGCAGTTCAGTGGAATTGTACTGCAGGGGGCGCTGCTGCCCACCCCTTGGCTTGTTTCTTTGTGTACAAGATCATATTGTTTACGATATCTTGGCCCACCAGTGACAGCTTAAGTGGTGTTGGGTCAGTGGTGTAGACGCAGCATTAAACCTCACTACTTCCCACTTCTCTGCCTTTGAGTGGTGACTAAGAACGAATCGACGGTCGGCGGGCAGAGCACCAGCTCTTTGTGAAAGCGGCTGCGAAACTTTGGACGAGAATATTAAAGGACCGGATGGGTTGGCGTAAAAGAGAAGAGGCCTATCGGCTGGTTTCTGATTTAAGATTTTGACTTCATAATTACTTAAGTAACAGTGTTTCACACTCTTTACTAATAAATTCTCAGACGCAACCCTACTGTTAACTTTTTACTAAACGAAATTCTCAATTCAGAAATTGGCCCTATATCCAACATTAGGCTCCGTTTATGGGCTGATAAGATAGATAGACGTCTTAATAGAGGGATTAGTATGTGATGTTGTGAAGCGTTTTATAAATAATAAAACTGGAACGACTTCAACTTTGTGCATTATTTAAAATGACATGTGTTTGTTTATTTTATTTATAATATAAACAGAAAAGTGGATAAAAACAGAATAAGTAGGTAAAGGAAGATTTAATAGTCAGGTCTAGTCGAAATGTGAAATCTTCTTCTTCGTCGATACGCTCCTGACAGAGCGGTCGTGGCCCTCACGAAGTATCTTTATCTGTGGCGGATGTTGCTCGCCTCACGATGCCTTGCCATCCCTTTCGGCTCCATGTTGCTTTAGTGCATTCGTGCAACGGTTTCCCAACCGCAGATTTTATTTGGTCGGTCCATCGCATTGGTGCTCTTCCCCGAGCTCTAGTGCCTTCTACCCTTCCCTGCATCACATTTCGTTCAATGGAGCTACCATCTCGCCGAGATACATGGCCGAAGAAACGCAGGATTCGACTTTGGACCAAAGTCGATAGACGCTGTTTGATGCCGAGCTCTTGAAGAATGGAGGCGTTGGTACGAAATTCAGTCCACGATATTCCCAGCATTTTCCTCCAGCACCACATTTCCAGAGCATCTATCTTCTTTTTCTCAACTTCCCGCAACGTCCACGTTTCCGCAGCGTACAGAAATATGGGGAACACAAGCGCACGAACAAGCCGGGTCTTAGTGGCTTTTGTGATGTTGCGGTTCTTCCATATTTTTTTGAGCTTGTCCATTGCCGATCTAGTGATAGCCATGCGACGCTTTATCTCCTCTATGCATCCACCGTTGTTTGAGATCAGTGCACCCAGATAGATATATGATTGGACCACTTCGCAATTCGCGATTTCAGGATGTTCGGGTGAGTTATCGTTAGCTCGGTCTACAATCATCATCTTGGTTTTGCTGCGGTTGATCTTCAGTCCGAAATTCAGGCTAACGTGTTCCATTTTGAGAAGGAGTTCTTCCATACGGATTGCACTAGTTGCAAACAGTGTGGTGTCGTCTGCGTAGCGCAAGTTTGCGATCGTTTGGCCACCAACCGAAACGCCATCAGTCCATTCGTCGAGAGTAATCCGCATTATTAGCTCGGTATAAGTATTGAAAAGTAGCGGCGAGATAATGCACCCCTGGCGTACACCTGCACTAGGATGGAAGTTGCTGGACATCACTTCGTCTGTCCGGACTGATGCAGTACCCTCTTCGTACAGCTTTCTGAGCAGGTGCACTAGATGTTTTGGTGTTCCCATTCGCAGCAAAGTGTCCCAAAGAACTGGCCACTTGACAGAGTCAAACGCCTTTGAGAAGTCAACGAAGCATATGTAAGTAGGCTTGTTGAATTCTCTAGCCTTCTCTATAATCTGGCGCACTGTTAGGATCTGCTCTCTGGTACCTCTTCCTTTTACAAAACCGGCTTGTTCTGGCGCGATTTCTTTTGACAAGAAGGCTTTCAGTCGTTCGTTTAGGATGTGCAATAGAATTTTACTTGCATGAGATATTAATGCAATAAGGCGATAGTTGTTGCACTTTTTTGTCGACCCTTTTTTATGTAGAGGTATAAAGACTGTATGAGCCCATTCTGATGGCCATGTCCCTGTTTGCCATATTTTGTTGCAGATGGTATGAAATATATGGATGCCATGTTCTCCTGAGGCTTTTATGGTTTCTATAGGGAGGTCATCTCTTCCAGTAGCTTTTCCATTTTTGAGATGTTTTATGGCGGCCTTTATCTCTGATCGCAAAATGTCAGGCTCTTGTTCTCCAATTATGGGCTCTGTAGAGTCAAAGTCTCGTGACCGCGGGTCATCAAACAACGATTGACAGTAGCTTCTCCAGGATTCTGAGATTTGATCCAGCTCGGTAACTACTTCTCCACGACTGTTTTCAATTGCCCATGTTTTGGAGCACAGTGACTTTGTGAGGACACGGATCTTGTGGTACAAGTCTTTGGTCTGGTGCTTATCTGCATGTAATTCGACCTCTTCGCACATCTTGCGAAGGTATGCATTCTGATCTCTTCTGCAGCCAGCTTGTATCTCAGCAGACTTGCGGTTTAGATCTTTGACTTGGACTCCTTGTGCCTTCATTTGTCGTCTCTCTTCAACTAAGTTGAGGGTTTCGTCGGTCATCCAGTGTTGCTTTTTTCGCGAGCTTATTTGTGAGTTGGACTCCGCGGCTGCAGCAACAATAATAGTTTTGGCTCGATCCCATAATCCATCAGCTGACTCATTTTTATGATCCACACCTGACCATTCGGACCAGTTCTGTTCTAGAGCTAATAGGAACTTTGAGCTATCCTTCACTTCGATCCGTCTGTGTTTGTCGAGTTTCCTGGCTGCTCGCAGTTTCAATTTGAGCTTCGCTACCAGTAATTGATGATCTGATCCGCAATCGGCGCCAGGTAACGTGTGTACGTTTCTGATGGATGTTCTCCAGCGTGATCCTATCAATATGTAGTCAATCTGGTTGCGGTAGTTTCCATATGGTGATGTCCATGTGTAAAGTCTTCGCGGATGATGTTGAAAATGAGTGTTTGCTATCATAAGGTTGTTTTCAGTGGCAAATTGGATTAAGCGCTCACCTCTTTCGTTTCTATTGCCAAGTCCAAACTTCCCTACACTGTTGCTAAGATGGTGAGAGTTAGCTCCTATCTTCGAGTTCAGGTCTCCTAAGATCACAAGGATTTCACGGTTAGGGATCTTGGCCATTGTCGCTTCTAGTTCAGTGTAGAAAGCTTCTATAACCTCATCTCTGGCAGTGCTGGTGGGGGCGTATACCTGTATGAGGTTCAGGTTTACCGGCGAAGCCTTGAGTTTAATACTCAGTATTCTATCGCTGACTGGTTCATAGCCCATCACGCAGTTTCTTTGCAGTAGGGGAATCATGAAGGCTACTCCATTTTGGCTGTTGGTGTCGTTGCCCGAAAAATAGATGGCGTGAGTATCGGTGAGAAAATGTCCGTTATTCTTCCAATGGGTCTCGCTCAATCCACAGATGTCGAGTTCGCATCTGGTAATCTCCCTTTCTAAGATGGTAAGTTTTCCTGGGTGTAGTAAGCCACGCACATTCCAAGTGCCTATCTTCTGGATTTGTCGCAGCTTGACACCGGTTCCAGTAGCCAAGTTTCCGCAGAGAGCCTGGTCTCCCACATCTCTGTGGCCGGTAGCCCATTTCTCACCGTCTGCCCCGGACGCAGCGCGGCGCCGGTTGCTAAGCGGGTCGCATGGCAATCGCGATATCTTCTGTTGTACTTTCATGAGGTCTTTCTTGGGAAAGTAGATGCAGTGGTTTCCCCTTGCCTGCTGCACCAAGCCGTTTAAGGGTGATTTGGACCCTAGGGCTGTTGAAACCCCTTCCTACCGGTTGCCCGGCAGGGTCTATGGTTATACCGCCATTGCTCGGTCGCCAGGGCCTCGTCTGTTGTCTAGCAGGGAGCACCGCGGCGGCTGGTGGGCCACCGACACGAGCAGGTGAGGTTGACACTTGGGGCCAGCGAGATGGTAAAGCTGTTCTCCCCCTTACTCCCCTCTCTCATTTTTAGCATTAAATGTGAAATAGTAATGCTAAAAATGAGGAAAATCTCAAAAATGGGTGACGTCATTTTAAATTTTGAAAATGATAGTATTAAAGAAATATAAAAAAAATGGTGTAAAGAGGTTTGCACCATTACAAGTCGTCCGTCTACCAGAACAGTAACCCGTGGATTCCGCTGCGTGCAGGCACCGCTCTGGCGGGCTACTAATGATTCTCACAGATCGAATCTGTGCTGAGGTAGTTTTGAAAATTGGCGTATTCCACAGCCGTTGTTAAGACATGTTCATTTTGCCTTTCAAACCACCCAAAAATCATCACGTTGTGTGATTTTTTTTTTCTATTATGAGGTGTATTTTTTTTACTTTATTTAATTGTGAAAACTGCCCGAAACCCGATTGCAATCCGAGCATCAACTACTAAGCAGGCTGAAATAACCAGGCTGAACTAACCTAGGTACCTTGCTATTAGTTACATTGATGAATGTCCCACCTGCTTTACCAGCGAGTTTTTTGTTTTTTCACATTTTTGTTATTGTTTTTTGATTTATGCTAATTTCATATGTTTTTTTTAGTTAAATAAATAATAATTTCATATAATTTCACAATACGATTAAGTAAATAAATAAAAAAAATAATATCATCTATGACACTCGCGCTAATCCTGTTAGCGACTCGATTGTTTAAGGAGTTATAAGAGAACATAGACTGGAATAGATAACTAACACACATACATACAAGCTAAGTATCTTACTTTAAAAGAGAAATCAAAAAGGATTTCTTTACTTAAAACTAGTACAGTGCTACACAAGAAATAAGTCTCGCGGATGTACCTGAGCAGATGACCAAATTTCGGATGTGCGGCAAGTTGATCGACCATTGAGATAGTTTAATTTTGTGGCAGGCCGCGCGCTTTTGTTGCTATTGGTTGATTCAACGTCATCGATGCAGGTAACTATTAGTTTCAGTCAACTGCTAGAGTTGGTTGATGTCAACAGGAGTCAATCAATTCTGCATCTTAACCGTATCGGTTAAAGATCATGTTGAATTTACTTATCGCTTCGGGTACTTTCGTTACACTTCTTCCTAGTCTGCGCGAACGTAGATTCCCGAAGGGACTTTTACGATGTGTAGTACTGTACCTATGTGTATGTGTGTGAAAGAGAAAGAGCTATTGAATATTCTTTATTGTACAATTGGCGGCCTTATTATAGTCATGTGTGTGTGAGGCTATCTGTATAAGTACCTCTGATCGAGGACTAGACTGAAACGATAGTTTGCCACATTGGCTAGTGTCAGATGTAGCACTGATAGAGAGTATACCCTCTTTCAGAGCACCGTGGGTCGTCGGGCGACCCCATTACCGGGCTCGGCCTTCGATTACACGCCGATGTAAAAACATTTTTCAGCGTAATCACCTCGCGCCTTTCTTGCCTACTAATTTGATATTTTTATTTCCATTCGGGGCGGGCGGGTGGTGATGACGATGTTTAACAAACAGATGGAAATGTCAGAGCTGTCAAAGTGAAGGGAATTAGACCGTTACCCTTTTCCTGCTTCAACTGCAGTGGTTCTTAACCTTTGGTGATGTGGGGCCCAGTTGGATATTTTTCATCATACTGAGGAATTGTTTGTTAACTGAAATTACGAGTTCAAATTCTATGGTCAATAAAATAAGTGAATGAAATACTTAAGATAAGATAAGAATACTTACCAAATAATTCCAAACCAAAAGCAATAGTTTCCGATTTTTTTAATTTATTGTGTTATTTCAATGTTGCTTACCTTAGCGCTGGAAATTGCCAATACGCGGTGGGCATGCGTGGTGATTAAGCCCAAAGTATCTCTGAGAAAAGGCCTGTACCCTGCTGTGGGATGCTTTTAGGCCACACACACAATAATATAGTATTATTAATACTTTTATTGCACTTAACCAAGTGTACAATCCGCAGCACTTAATGCCTTAAGAATTTTCAGCACTGTATTTCAGTGCGTAATTTATTTTTGATTTCTATGGAGATAATATTCAACAGTGGCGTTTTCGTTTCTGTTGGTCTTGTAAAATACCTCAATGAATTAATATTAATGCGTAATCATATGTAACTCTTCTGCCCTAAGGGAGCGTTAATAGCGAACTTCTTGCAATTGCTTAGCGGATTACGGTTCACTTCGGCTGCCACTCTGCAACTTTTATAAAACCGCTATACTACTCTTCTGCGGCTCTCTACCCCTACGCATCAAATTTAGAACCTAGTTGGGTTATTGGGTTGTATCAAAGGAATGATAAATGTTTATTAAATTAACTATAATGTAAACTATAATTAATACATTAAGTCCTCAAGCAACTTCATACTAACGGTGCATGTTGTGACTGCCTGTAAGTGAGGTAACACTTAGTTTATTTCTGGTTATGATCTATTGTAACTGTATTGGTGTACTCGTATATCTTGTTGGTAGTCCCAATAAAAAAAACTTTGTATCTGCTATAGGTACCTACTGTCCCTTTTTATTTATATTAGACACTGACATAATATACATAATAAGAACTAGAACGAATTAAATTTAAATTGTTACGGTGGCGGGGAGTCACTGGATGCGGGCAGCACAAGACCCTGAAGATTGGGAAACCATGACGGAGGCCTATGTCCTGCAGTGGGCTTCAAATGGCTGATGATGATGATAAAATTTAAAACTGACAATAAGTGTATATCTATAGAAAGAAAACTAAAAAATAAAAAGGAGTGTCGCACACAACAAATGCCAAGAACTGTTTGAAAATCCTCCGGTGGTATGGGGCCCTAAGTCTCTCTCATGATGAGCAATTATCAGACAAACGTTTATTGGTTTTACAAATGACTCGCGGGATTGCAACGAAACTTTGCTAATACGTTTAGAGGACACAAATCGACTTTTGATTATGCTGAAATCTGAAAATGACAAAATAAAATGGAAACTATAGCCTCATAACGTGACGTGCCTTCAATGTACCTACCTTACATTGTAATATCCAAAGACCCTAGTTTCAAGACAATACAGCAATTGTTTAACAGAGCAGTAAACGAACGAGATGTGTATTTTTTATAACATTATAAACAAATAAATAAAAATAAGACTTTACATAAAAAGTATTGTTAAGTGTCTAACTTCTTTTTGATAACTTTATTTCCGATTCTTAGCACGATAAAACGTCTATTTGTATTCTCTAAGCGTATTAGAAGAGTTTCTTTTCGATTCGGAGTAGTTTGTAAATAAAAACTAAACTACATTTGCATGGGATTGCTCCTTGACAAGCTGCCTTAATCAACCCTAATGAAGCAGCCACCAGTCTGTTTGCCGACTCACTCACAATTGAAAAGGCAGTAATAATATTATTGTTGGTTTGAGCTAACGCTGTCTTGCCGCTCGTTAATTTGATGCGTTTTTGAAATACCTTCCTGCTTCTGAAAGTGATTGGGTAAATTCAATTATGTTGATTTGTGGGGAAATCAACTCGTCATATTTGTAAGGCTCTTTTTGTGCGTACAGTTTATTGAGCGCTTTTTTCAGAAGTCGAAGAAAAACAAAATAAAGTAAAAGACACAGAAAGAGAGCTATGGAAGCAAAAAAGCGTGATTCTATAAGCATAATCATATTATGCAAGCCTAAAATACGGCGGTAGCTCATCGGCCTCACATTCGCGAGGTGGGTTTGAATCCCGGCGTGTCCAATGACTTTGTTGTCTAAGTTACGTACATTTGTGAACTTGTAGTAGCGATCAATACCACTACCTACCACTCGCTAACTGTGAAGGAAAACATCGAGAGGAAACTTTAATGAAGTTTAAAAAAGTCGAAATTATTTTTACTTTTTTAAACTTGAAAATAATTTTGTTTAAGTTGTTTGTCAGGTATTATATCTCTAGGTGTATCCGGCTGTACAAATTTTTCCCAGTTCTCTACCGACCGACATGTTGTCGATGTCGTCCCGAAAAGTTTCTTCAACGGCCGTTAACTTTGATAAACGATGCAGGGCCCAAGATTGATTAGTCCCAATATTGAAATTTGCGTGGTTGTAGCTCTTTTGCCGGGAGTGGAGCTGTGAGGATTAGCTAAAAAAATATGTGTTTTGTCTGCCTGTGTTAAAATTATAGTTTTAAGATTATTTATTTCAATTACTAACTCTACTGTAGTGTCAATATTTGTTTTATCCGTGTTGCTCGAAAATTAAATGATTGAATAAATAATAATAATAATACGTAATTAATGTTTTCTCGGCGTCTAAATTTTATTACAAACATGATTTTCATAAGTTAACATAAACCATTCACCAGCAGCAACTGTGAATTTATTGACAAATGGATTTTTCCTTTCGCCACAAATAACAATAACTTCACAAATCACAAATATAACAATAAGAAAGGATAAAAATGTAAACTATCATTCATTTAACAATAATGTGAGCTCACTTTCAATGCAAAAAACGTTTGTATTTTTATTATAGCAATAAACATTCTTTAACACTTTTAGACAATTTCAAACCTTTTTATTAATGAGATCACTAATAATATTTTGTGGATATAAATACGATGTGCATTATTGCCAAAAATACTCAGAATTAATTTCTATCACCAGCTTATAAATCTTAAACTCTCAACCATACATTAAGATACAATCTTTATTAAACACCAGAAAAAAAAAAACAATATTACCAGCGAGCTTCGTACCGCCTAACAGTCGATTCTTTAGTTTTTTTAATTTTTCTCACCGTAAGAACCATCCTCGTACTTCAAGGAATATTTTAAAAAAAGAATTAGCGAAATCGGTTTAGCTGCTCTCGAGATTCGCGCTTATCAACACATTCGGCGATTCATTTTTATATTATAGAAGGTAAAGTTAAATAGGAAGATTTTTGACTTTATTGCTGATATATGAGCGCTGATAACCAAATTGCATCAACTAAAATAAAATCAAACACAAAAGCTCACATTTCGACAGAACACCTTTACTCTTCCCGAACGTAAGATAAGATAAGATAAGATAAGAATATTCTTTATTGTATACCGGAAAATTGATACAGAACAGCAGATACAGAAGATAAGATACAATTGGCGGCCTTATTGCTAATAGCAATTTCTTCCAGGCAACCTCAAATCGGAGAATTTGCCGAAGGAGAAATAGACACGGGTAGTCGGTAAAAATATTAATAAGTATTAATAAAGATACGTATACGTAATAATAAACTTACATAAATCATACTTGAATACTATAAATACCTATATACACATACATAAATAGTGACTTATATAACAAGTGTGTTAGAAACAGGTGATATACCTACATATATATGAAAGAACGAACGTAATTGTTGTTTCCAAAACAGTTGCTTATAGGAAATTTGTGGCTTTCAGCTTGTTGGTTTAGTGAACATGATTATTGTTAGTAAGGTAGGCAGGGACCTTCCTCAGCACAATACTAATAAATGTTACTAAAACCGCAATATCTATTGACTAGCCCTAAAACGGATTGAGTAATCATTGGTCGTGTGGGGTTTAATTCCTGGTCGATGTAGTCGTACCGTACTTAATTTGCAGAAATGGCCTTAGTCTCTATATATTTTCATGTTTATGATGTACACGTACCAGAGTTATGACGTACCGTTGCCTGGTAACCAGAGCACAGGATTATCCTAGTTTGAGGCTAGGATAAGTGATTGTGTTGTGTGGAAGTTATTTAATTTTTTTTTATTACAAACATCATTGTGATAAATATTTCAAAATACCTAATAACTTAAAGGCGCACACACATTCACGCACCCGCACTAGCACACGCACACATACACACTCACACACACTTTCTCTCATACACACACACTCACATACATATACACACACACTTAACTTACATTTGTTTAATTTTAATTGTTTCATTTAGTTTCTTGTCACAAAAAAAAAATGTGTAACTTCTAGAAATCAGGTCATACTAGCTATGGAAGAGCGGAGTATCATTAATAACACAGGCAAAGTTTTGCTTAAAAGGAGGCTCCAAATACTGTAACGACTAATGTACTTTAAGTTGATGAAATAAACTTAATATTATTTATTATTATTTGTGGACTGAAAGAAAATGCAGTGACTAGTTGAGAAAGGAACGTTGTGTTGGTTTGGACATGTGGAGAGGATGAAGGAAGAAAGATTGACGAAACAAATATATATTGCGAATGTGAGTAGAAGGGCTGGTAAGGGACATCCTAGGTGGGCATACATCGACCAAATAGGAAATTTATTAGCAAAGGGGAAGATAAAAAGTACCCGGAGCCGGCGTGCGTGCATGCAGCGACTTATGAACGTTGATGAAGCGAAGGTGATCTGATCTGTCAGGATCATGGCAGGTGGCAGTCTCTGGTCTCTGTCTGGTCTCTGGGATACAGGCGTGAGGTTATGTATGTATGTGTTATAATAACTTGAGTGGAGACTGCGACTTGGCAAACGTAGTATAGGACGCCCTCCGACTAGGTGGGATGACGATCTGCGAAAAACTGCCGGCAGATGCTGGATGCGCCAAGCTGATGACAGGGCGCTATGGCGCTCACTAGGGGAGGGCTATGTCCAGCAGTGGACTACATAATATAGCCCGAAGAAGGATAAGAACTTGATGTAATTGTCGTTAAAAAAATATTATAGTGATGAATCACTTAGCATTTGATAGTTTATTTGACACCCTATGCCATATAAACAATTAAATGCCAAGTGGTCAAAATTCAAATTAAGGATCTCGTAGCGCATAAACGATCCCTCAGTGTAACTCATGAAGCACTTCGCGGATAATTGGTACCATTATGTCAATTACGCCGGTATAATTCCGGCGGCGTCCGCGTCTAATGTATCCAAAATCCAATAATAGCCTCTCTCTATAGTATGTAACGAAATCCCCGCAAAAGTTCTTCTTGTGAATATTAACAGCGTGTAGGTATTATTAAATTACGACTCGTTGTTATATAGGGGACGAGCGTATATAGGGTAAAGTTATGGTACCCACACGCCGTAGAGGCAACCGGCTGCCGCGTCACTGAATTGCTAGTCACGGCGCTGCAGCGGCAATTTGGGCCGCGCTGCTGCGCCAGCGCTCCACGAGGACGTTTGCTACCGTCGCTTGTTCTACAGGTAGGCCAAAAGTAATCACCCTATTGGCAGATGCTCTCATTTTTGTAAATGGCCGCTACTGTCAAATCAGTTTTGACAATTGCAGAATACAAGTGAACAAGCCATGGAGCGATACACTCCCCAACAACGCGGAATACAAATAAAACAAAATACAAATACAAAAATCTTTATTTCTTCATCCACAAATTAGTTGAAAAATAGCAGTGGTACAATATGGTGCAATATAAATAATCGTGTCTATTTTTTTACGTAACAATTCGTCTATGGTGTTGGCGCTATAGGGTCATGTTGACTGAGTTTTTTCTGCTGCAATTGGACGAATTAGGATTGAGGGACATGTGGTTCTAACAGGGCGGAGCAACGTTACGGCACACACTCCGCGAGCCACAACCGATATTCTCAAGGCAGCATTCCCGGGTCGCTTAATCTCTCGTGTTGGCGAATTGAACTGGTACGCGAGATCGCCCCATTTAAGCGTTCCAGACTTTTGTGGGGTTTTTTTGAAGTCCCGTGTTTACGTGAAAAAGCCCGAGACTCCGAAAGCCCTCAGGGACAACATTCGATACGAGTGCGATAATCTGTCGCCGGAGGTTCTCGTCGAAGTGATGAAAAATGCCGTAAAACGAGCCCGTATGGCAATCAATTGTGGCGGCGCCCATTAGGCCGATATAATCTTCTCCAATAAAATTTGACTTGACTTGACCAATAAAATTCTAAAGGTTCAAAAAACAGAATGGAAGTTTTTCATTCAGAAAAAAAAGAGAATTTTAGAAAAATATTTAGAGGTTAAAAATTCCACCCATGCCGGGACTCGAACCCGCGGCCTCTGGCTATCCGCGCCAGTGCTCTTCCAAAAGCTAATGGGCGACTACCCAGCATCAGTGAAATTTCCAACCTCTTTACAATACTCTCTGTATTACGTACAGGTTTTTAAAATTGTCCTTAGCACGGGTTTTTTTTTTGGTCTAGGTCACTGCCACCATTGATAACGTGACAACCTTTAGTCAAAATATTATATAGAATAAAAAGATGAAATAGTCCAATTTGATACTATTTAATGGGTTAAACTGTTAATCTTTTCCGTTTTCTGTTTTTTTTTCTTTTCTCTTTCTTTTTCTGTCCCTTTTTTTCTTTTTCTCTTCCCTCTTGTTTCCTTCGCACGGGTTAGTGCACTAAAAATAATATAAAAAAGAGAGCCAAACCACATTGAAGAACGCTGAAGACAGGGTGCTATGGCGCTCATTAGGGGAGGGCTATATCCAGCAGTGGACTACATAATATAGCCTGAAGAAGAAGTAACAACATCGGATGACTTATTTTAGTATAATAGTACATTATGATATAAGTGCGGTAAGTTGAAAATTACAGCCGAGGCGATATTGCTAGCCCAAGCCGTAGACGAAGGCTACGAGAATGCAGAGGCTTTAATTATAAAATCCCACACGACGTTTCATAACATATTTGCGAGGAAATAAATAAAACTCTGACTTTCTTAAGCGAATAAATCTTCATCACTTGTCAGAGAAGTTGATTATTATCTATGATTATTAAAATTTATTATTGTCTCGTCACTGATTGGGTCCCGTGCGGTAGGTGTGTGGCAGACCAAGGCGGAGATGGTGTGACGACCTGACCAAATATTTACCTGGGTGGGAAGCATTGGCCGTAAACAAAGAGGAGTGGAATACGTAATACAGAGAATAGTGTAAAGAGGTTCGAAATTTCACTGATGCCGGTGAGTCGCCCATTAGCTCAGTTGGAAAGAGCGCTGGCACGGATAGCCAGAGGTCGCGGGATCGAATCCCGGCATGGGTGGAATTATTAGCCTCTAAATAGGTTTTTTAAAATTGTCCTTAGCACGGGTTAGTGCATTAAAAATAAAAATAGTATAATCATGTGGGTACAGCGATATCATTCCGATGTAAAAACCTAACTGCAAAGTAGGTAGTCGGGGCTTTAAGTGATGCAATCTACTTCAGCCAGATGTCGCTGCCTGTACGTAATACAGAGAATAGTGTAAAGAGGTTCGAAATTTCACTGATGCCGGTGAGGCGCCCATTAGCTCAGTTGGAAAGAGCGCTGGCACGGATAGCCAGAGGTCGCGGGTTCGAATCCCGGCATGGGTGGAATTTTTAGCCTCTAAATAGGTTTTTGAACTAAAACTTTCGAAAGCACAACACATTGTAGACTTTTAGTCCGGATTTACTTACGGGTGTTGTTATATCGGAAAAGTCCAAAGACAAGTTTTATGTGCCACGAAAAATGCGCGAGGCTATTGAAATAAGTCGCCACCCGAATTTCAATAGAGACAGTGGATGGGCTCTTCCGCCGGCCTGGGAACCGGTTCTACGAAAGTGCAGTGATAGTGAATATCGAAATCGACACTGCAAGAACGAAGATGTCGTGAGCTGTGTCTGTGCCATCATGCCTAGTGACATTGACGACGGGAAAGCAGTAGGCGCTGCGGCGCAAGCCAGCGGGAATACCCCGCAGCCAGTGTCGGCACCCGCCCCACCTATCTCGGCGCGGGCGCGCCGCGCACTTGCCCGTAGTGTGAGACGAGCAACCGACGACGCGAGCTCCGTCTCTGCTCACCATGATTAAGCTCTGCGAATCGGAGCGAAACCTGGTCGGACTTTTCCGATATAACAACACCCGTTAGTAAATCCGGACTAAAAGTCTCTAAATAGGTTTTAAAAAAATTGTCCTTAGCACGGGTTAGTGCATTAAAAATAAAAATAGTATAATCATGTGGGTTCAGCGATATCATTTCGATGTAAAAACCTAACTGCAAAGTAGGTAGTCGGGGCTGTAAGTGATGCAATTTACTTCAGCCAGATGTCGCTGCCTGTACGTAATACAGAGAATAGTGTAAAGAGGTTCGAAATTTTACTGAAGCCGGTGAGTCGCCTAATAGCTCAGTTGGAAAGAGCACTGGCACGGATAGCCAGAGGTCGCGGGTTCGAATCCCGGCAAGGGTGGAATTTTTAGCCTCTAAATAGGTTTTTTAAAATTGTCCTTAGCACGGGTTATTGCATTAAAAATAAAAATAGTAAAATCATGTGGGTACAGCGATATCATTCCGATGTAAAAACCTAACTGCAAAGTAGGTAGTCGGGGCTGTAAGTGATGCAATTTACTTCAGCCGGATGTCGCTGCCTGTACGTAATACAGAGAATAGTGTAAAGAGGTTCGAAATTTCACTGATGCCGGTGAGGCGCCCATTAGCTCAGTTGGAAAGAGCGCTGGCACGGATAGCCAAAGGTCGCGAGTTTTAATCCCAGCATGGGTGGAATTTTTAGCCTCTAAATTTTTAACGGGTCTAATGGCAATTATTTATTAAGTAAAACTTAATTATCTCAATTCCCGAAATATCATGATTTAAACAAAAGTCGCAGTTGCCGTCGTCATGGACTGACTGAAGCGTTGAGTTCAGTCAATTAGGTTTTACCTAATAAATAATTGCAATTAGATACTTTAAGTATCTGTCTGAAGGCATCGCGAGTCACTGAGGAACACTATTAAGTTAACTTTATTATTATTAAGTTGTATTTTAATCGTTCTGAAAAAATTATAGTTATTATAGGAAAAAAATCGATATAAAAAGTAAGTTAGAGTATTTTCAAATGTGCCGTTACTCAAATGCAGTTAAATGCAGTAGAAGCGGCATACATCACGTATGAAACAGCCGATATTTTTTGCAAGAAGAAAAATTCAGAATCAGATAAGAATATTTGTCATAAGAATTGTTTTGTTATAGAACTTACTATGCATTTTGTAACGAATTTCCGTGCCCTTTCATTGATTTGGCGAATAATTCCTCAGTCGCGATTTCCCAAAGGGTGACGTAGGTATCTAGAGGGATGCGAAATCAATCAAACATGCCAATGGCCCGACGGAACATCTGCGGTCAAATTATTACACAGGCAAAGCAAAGTTAGCACGTTTGTTCAATAATCGCACTTGTTCCCGAGATATTAGGGTTGAGGTAAGATGTTAGGCGTTAGTTGATTGTACTTCGGTTTGATTTATCAAACGCGTCTGGGTCGGATGGCTGGAGACGTTGATTGCGATTTTCATTTGTTTTTCTTATATCACACCGCTGGTCTTTACCGGTGTGAACCAACTCCACTAACGGAGAAAATCATATATTCTTTCATGAAGCGTTTTTAGAGAAAGTGAACGTCATAAATTTTAATAAATACAAAATAAATTGTAAGTCAGATAGTTTATGTACATAATTATACCTACTTTCAATATATTCCATGTGTACCTACCTACCTAGGAGTACTATCTATCCTAAAGTTGTCAGGAAGAGATCGCTTTTAGCGATAACACCGCCAATTGTGTACGGCAAAACTTAGATATGTAAGCCTTTTAAAGTAGATATACTCGTATCATGGTACTAGTGCGTAACATTGGTGATTACCGCTGAGGCGCCATTGAGACCCGAAAACTAGGCGAGGGTCTTAAGAGAGCCAAGGACGGTAATCATCAATACACACGTGTATCATTCGACGTTTTATAACACACTTGTGAATAAAATAACAATAAAATAGTATATTTTATTACAAACTGCGGAAAGGCTGTCATTGCAAAGAGTTCCGACAAATGTCTACCCAAGCCGAGGCGCAGCCGAAGGCGAGGGTTGACAGTCGGAACAAGTTGCAATGACGGTTCCGCACGTGTACTGATTTACTGAACGACAATTTTCAAAACAGTTGCGAAAAAAATAAGCAATTTAATAAAGAAAAAATATTTGGAAAATGGCGCCGACCGTAAAAAAATATAAGCAGAGATTTTTTTTCTTCACCCATTCTGGTAGGCAAAAGGAACTATGCCCATACAGCCAGTCTTCAGTAGGATTTTTTTATTGATATGAAATGAAAATGAAATTTAATGAGATGAAATGAAATGAAACCTAACCTAACTCTTTCAATCAAATCATTAAATCTGATATTGAAACAAATTAATAGCTTCTTTTTAGAAATAAACGTATATGCATGAATCATAAAAACTTCTATGAATTTTTTTACTAAAAACTTCATGGTTGGTTTTTCTTTTTAATAGACATTATTTTGACAGTTGGGAAAGAGAACGCACGATTGCAGGAAAGGTAAAAAAAGCACGAGTGTGTAATAGCCCACATCCCGCACGCTATACGTCCCTGCAATACGCCACTTTTTGAGCAACTGTATTAAAAACTTATTATAATTTCAATAGTGAAAACAAGCTGTGAAAAATGTTTCTCTATGGCGGGAAAAATTAATCAGTTTTCCTATGCGCGCGCAATGCGATGAGATTTTTTTTTTATTTTCCGCGCTAGGATTTGCGCCTATTCTACCACGTACAAAATGGGGGAATTAAAGTTTTCTTTTATTACAGAGAAAACAAAAGTTACATTTGAGTGAAAGTTTTATTTATTAAACACGTACGAGTTCAAATTATCTATTTAAATAAAAAGTTGCATGAAATGAGCAAGCGATAGGAACATTAATTAATTTGTTCTATTGAACAGGATCTTTTTTTTTAATAAAAACGTTTTTAACAACAAAGCAACTCAACCAATAAAATTTAAAAATAAATCTATAACTCACTAGTAGAGGTGCGCGAAACGCTTCACTGAAAAGAAAAGAGTGATATACTTCATTTCCTTATCTGAACTACTTCACTCTATTAGTTCATAGTCCACTAATAGTTCACTTCATAGTTCATTCATAGTTCAGAGTTCTTTCATAGTTCATAGCTCATTCATAGTGCAAGGCTCATTCATATTTCATAGCTCATTCATAGTTCACAGCTCAGTAGTTCTTTCACGTATATTTTGACTCACGGCAGTCCGCGAATAACAAAGGTATTTTGAATTGAATTTTATGTCACGATGGATGTGGATGTAGGTATGTCTCGATTTTCCTTCATACTTTGCAGGCTTAGGACTGACAACCAAAACATTAATTTTAAACATAATATTAAATTATGACGTATTTTTTTGGAACACAACACATTAAAATCTAGTCTTACCCTTTCAAAAGTTGGCGTATTTCCGTACTAAGAACTACTGTATAGTAGTTATATAATACAGTAAAGTAATACAGAATAATGCGTTTAATTAAATTAAAAAACAAGTCAAGCATATGCATTTTTATCCGCAATAGAAGTTCGATTCGGAACGTATAACCTCGCTAAGTAAAGATGGAACCCCGGTGCATAGCAAGATGTGACATTTTAATTTCAATGGGTAATCAGTGAAGCCAAAGAAACATAGCCTTTATTATGATGAAAGGAACGTCTAACACAATAGAATATCTCGTTAAAGCCCTTTTTACGACTGTTAGCGCGTGAAGAGAACGACAACGAACTGGCGGCACAAATGAGTTACAGAATTTTGGTTCTTAGTATGGTAGATTTAAGAAAGTTTCTTGAAGGGTGAACTACTCGTGGACTATTAGAGTGAATGAGATATGTTAAGATTTGTAGTGAATGATTGAATGAATGATTTCACAAAACGCATGCAGTCAATCGAAGCATTCATTCGCGAACTACACACCTCTGCTCACTAGTGATTTATAGCAATGAAAAAGTCACAGTTTGATTAAGGGTGCAATTCTGTGCCTAATTGCGGTGCCATAAAGCCACTTTTTGAGCAAGTGTGTTGAAAATGTATTTGTTTTCTGGTGTTTACAATAAAGAGTTCTAAAGTAATCTAATTTAAATATAGGATTTCAGAACCTACCTAGACGAACACAGAAAACTAGAACTATAAAGCAGTTTTGCTTAAAACGGCCGTTTTAATCGGAATCAATTCTTATCTTAGATTCTAGACTGGTTCAAAAATCTTTGTCACAGTTATTCGGACGTGATGTTCACTTTTTGAAAAAAAAATATTACAAAACGAATTATGATTTTTATTCTATTGGTGGCGCGGCGCTAGTTAGCACTGCCAAGCGCCTCAAGCGGCCCCGCTCCACTAATGAAAAAAAAAACGTAATATAAACTCACACCTATATCCCCGAGGGGAGGGATGAAAATATTTTGAGCAGTAATCGGCTAGCCTCATATTGTGGATACTACGCTCTAGTCTGCGCTCTATCTCACCAGAGTGCCTAGTGCAAGTTTGGCAGGTCCAATCGAATAACTTTACTACCGCGTTAATCGAGCATTGAGTACCTAGTAAGTACGAGTAAGTTAACCGTTCGAACTGGCAAAACGCTGTCACAGTACAACTCGCACTCGCGTTTATTCGTGTTTTGGCTGGTAAACGTGTTCAATTCTCAACGTAAACCATTACAACTAGCACTCAGCAATTTTAATTTCCATACTTATCGCTAGGTGGCGCTTCCTCGATGCCATAGAAATATGAGTTTACGTTAACGCGATCGAGTAGTTAAAAAACTCGCTCTGAGCACTCTGAGCACGTTTTGAAAAAACGTATTAAAAGATTAGATTAGATTAGAACTCTTTATTGTTCACACCAGAAAACAAAATACATAAAAAGGCTTACACATCTAAGCTATTGAAAAAAAGAAAAAAAAAAAAAAAAGAGTACAGGTAATTTTTTTTTTCATCGGTGGTGCTAGTTATCAACGGATGGCCTCTTGAGCCCGAACCGTTGTTATCAAGCCTCAGAAAATGGCTGTTGTTAGACATATCTGTAAAGACGTTATCATTTTCAAATCAATCAACCTAAAACCAATAGTAAGCCTGTGAAATAGGGTTACTGTTGGATTTAGCGCCAAACTCCGCCAAACGCTGACGCTCTCCTGACAAATGTCAATAGGCGTGAAGACAGTATCAAATAATCAAAGATTTAACGATATTAAGGATAAGTACTGAAGTGTACTGGTTATTAAAACGCTGAAATAGATATAATACATTCTTTTTATTATCTTTTTTATCACGAAAACCTAGCCTAGCTGAAAGTCTCAACACGACTGACACCTACATAAACAAAACTTGACGATATTCTTCAAATAATTTAAACTCTGCCTAGACGGCTACGCCGGCCAGCTACTATAAAGAAGTATCGTTACAGTACATATAAAAAGGATTTAAAACGCTCATTTAGTTTTATAAAAAACTGACATTACCAATATTTTGAATAAAATAAAAGATTATCATAATGTTTGTATTTTATATAATAAATGTATTTTATTAATTATTACTGCTTTCAGCCATTTTTGGCTGAAACAGCAATCACACCGCGTAACGTCACGCTTGAGTAACATTGGTAAACTTCACCCATTTAAAAGATTTACAATCATTTTAGAAAAATGGCGTGTAATTTTAGTTTGTTACTAAATACCTATACTATTTTTATTTTTAATGCACTAACCCGTGCTAAGAACAAATTTAAAAACCTATTTAGAGGCTAAAAACCTACCTATAGTTTTTTTTGTAAATACTGAATGTGTCCTCACATTATGAAAGAGGATTAAAAATCTTTCGTCATGCCTATTGCATTGTCCACATGCCGCCTTCTTAATGTCATTCCCAAATACTTAAATTATATTAACACACTTTCTTTTCATGTGTACCTAGTCCTGATGAATCATATATTTATCCCCAGTCCTACACCAACAACATATTATACATCGTTATCCTTGTACGTCCCCACTGCTGGGGCACGGGTCTGTTCCTGCATTGCAGGAAGGTTAGGCCATACTCCACCACGGGGGCCAAGTCCGGGTTGGTGGAGGATTGTAAGACAGTGGCGGGCCTTACTGTCAGAAGTTATCAAGCCGCCCATAAGGCCTCTGACATGGCTTAACGACTGCCATTATATGACAGCCGGCACCAACGGCTTAACGTGCCTGGCGAAGCACGGAAGCGCTCGGAAAAATGCCACTAGCGGTAGTCACGGGACGCTCAACCATCCCGTACCTGACCGCGCCTGTTGTTGCTTAACCAAGTGATTGGTTGCAATCACTCGGTTCCCCTAGGCCACGAGCGCTTCTTACACATAATATTATACAATCTATTGTTAACTGTAAGAAGTCAGTTTGCCAAAGCGCATACAAAAAGTAGTAGATTCACCGATTTTTTGCGTATGAAAATACTGGCGTTATATAGTTCTTACGCATTTGCACACACAGAGCACGCTACGCACCACAATTACACAAAACAATCCAAAGTTCCAAAAAACTAAACTTACTCGCAAACAACCCCAAAACTGGTACAATCGATCGCTGGTCGACCTTTACAATTTCGTTGCAGAATAGCCAATAAAGTAACTGAATAGAGTTCACGCGTACAAAGGTTGGCAAGCTGTGTACTGTACCTACCTTTTGTAGTTGCTAATCCTTGGACACCGAACTTTTCTGTTCAAACTTCACCGTCCTAATTAATGGCCCAGACAGAGGCGTAGTTCGACAAGTCCCGAGGCATTTCTGCTGTCACCACTTGACGCTGCCCGCTCCTCCATAATAAGGTTAGTTAGCTTTGATTTTCCTTCAAATTACACAAATTTAACGGCCCAAAGCAATTGTTTAGGTTAGATTAGAAGCCTTTAATGTACATGCGAGTAAATAATGTACATTAAAAGGCTTCCAAATCTATGTTTTGCCGTATACAGTTGTTTATGCATGCACGTTATCGCAGCGACTACTCAATAGGATGGCCGGAGATATAACTGATAAAAAAAGATATTGTTTATTGTTCTGTTCTGCACATCATTTTATAAATTAATAAAAATCACTTACACACAACACAATCACTTAACCTGGTCTCGCATTAGGTTACCCCGTAATATGGCGACCAGGTTAGGACGTCATAAACATGAATATACGGGGCTTTAAGTAATGCAATTTGCTTAAGTCAGATGTCGCTGCCTGTACGTAATACAGAGAATAGTGTAAAGAGGTTCGAAATTTCACTGATGCCGTGAGTCGCCCATTGGCTTAATTGGTAGAGCGCTGGCACAGTTAGCCAGAGGTTGCGGGTTCGAATCCCGACATGGGTGAAATTTTTAGCCTCTAAATAGGTTTTTAAAAATGAATATACACCCAGACATAAGCTAGTTATTACCTACAATGTACAGGAATGCATTAAAACAATTTGAAATCTCTTTGACTTGATTAATTTACTTCTTCTTTAGGCTATATTAGTCCACTGTTGGACATAGCCCTCCCCCAATGAGCGCAAGGTTGTGCCATCGTTAGGGGGTAATGCCCATAATCCCCGCGCTGGGCAAGCGGGTTGGAGATCACAGTTCGGTGGAATTGTACTGCAGGGGGCGCTGCTGCCCACTCTCCGGTTTGAGTCCCTTAGTCGCCGTTTACGACACCCGCGGGGAATAATTTACTTATTTTGTATCAATTCACAACTAATGTTTATGAAACACTTCATTTTGATCAGTGAAAGATAGGAACGTATAAATGGTGTCTGCTGGCCCTTATACTAAGCTAAAGCCTGTATGGTAAGAACCAATGTGTCCCAGAAGGAAGTGGCGTGCATTAGGAGAGGCCTATGTCCAGCAGTGGACGAGTACGGACTGAATGATTGATCGAAGTTTCACTTAGACTTACAGTCTAGGTTCTAGACTGTAGGTTGTTATGTAAGATTTCTTATGTACACTTTAATTTTTTTTCTTATTCATGGACATATTACATAGATCTCGTTAGCCCTATACTAAGTACAACTAAGTGACTTGTGTTCTAGGTGCTAACTCGACGATAGATTTAATACAAGAAATACAAAGATAACATCCAAGACCCGAGGCAAACAAGAAAAGTTCGTTTCATAGTTTGACCCGGCCGGGGATCGAACCCGAGACCTTCGGTTTTGCAGTCAGCGTGCCAAACCGCTGCGCCACCGAGGCCGTCGTAACACAAGTTATGTGTTTTTTTTCGTTGTTGGCGTTATTTAGCGCCCCCGAAACGTCTTAAAATCCACTTCGTGTATTAACCAAATTTATATAAGAAGGAGATTTTCAAGTAGTCGCGAAATTTTTCTATGTACATATTCAGTGATAATTCTTTACTACGTTATCCGATTTCATAACTCAATATCAACCCTTGAATGTCCCCACTGCTGGGGCACGGGTCTGTTCCTGCATTGCAGTAAGGTTAGGCCATACTCCACCACGGGGGCCAAGTCCGGGTTGGTGAAGGATTGTGAGACAGTGGCGAGCTCAGGGCGAGCCTTACTGTCAGAAGTTATCAAGCCGCCCATAAGGCCTCTGACATGGCTTATTCGGACATAATCGTGAATTCCTTTTTTGTTCTTGTTAAAAAAGTAGTTTTATAAATGCGCCTTATTTGAGTTGAGTTAGATGTATTGCTTGCTTCTCGATTACTTGAACGTGGCTCGGTATAAAATATAGCGAGCACATTTTTATCTGACTGGCACTCCTGGAACACCTTTTAGAGTGCTAAAGAGTTATTTCGAACTGACTCTACCGTCCGTGCGATATAATATATCTGTGTTCCAGATTTAATCGGAATCTTTAAATTTTATTTTTGTAAAGTCTCTATCTAAAATGAAGAATTCCTGGAACACGTAAATTGGAACTTGAAAATTTCAGGTACTTTTGTTAGTTTGTTATGTGAATTTTTTTTAGATCAATGTTTATCGGAATATCTGGATCTATATTTCATGTTTTGAAGTTTCATGAAATTTGTTTTTTACGCACTCTGGCTATGTCATAGCCTCCGATAAATCTTTGTCCGTCACAGAATATTTTCTATTCTAGTTACTAACATTTAGTTGTAAGTATCATCTAATGCGTCCGGCTCATGGAGGCTTTATGTCGAAATACCTCATTTTGAAAGTACAAAGCAGACAGGCCGTAAATTTACAAGAAATATATTTTGGCAAAATCTCAGATCATAGAAATTCGAAACAAATTGTAGTGGTAACTTTATATCTGCGACACTTTAGGATAGGCCGTGAACCTTCTCTCAGAGAGAATTTCGCGAGCGTCGCGGGTTCGAGTCCCAGCATGGGTGGAATTTTTAGCCTCTAAATAGGTTTTTTTCAAATTGTATTTGGCACAAGTTAGTGCATTATAAAGAATATAATAAAATATATAATTATGCGAGTCTGCATATTAAATCAAAAAAATACCTAATCTACAAAAAAAGAACCCGGCTGTCTTAAAAGTCTTCAACACGTTATAAAACACCCGTATAATTGTATACCTTAGCTATCTGGTTGTAAACGGAGTACAGCATTGAATCCATTTAAGCCATGTTGAACTCTTTAGCAGTAGATTTTTATTTGAAGCTTTTTAGTGACTTCTTGTAGGGTCCCTTCAGGCAGCCTCTGGCGCGTAATTGGAACGAATGTAGAGCGCTGGTGGCGGAAGCTGCCTCACAGTCACGTCCCTTAGTCAGGTGGAAACGACGAAAAGAATGTAACTTCTTACTTCTAACATGATAGCTGACGTTGGCCTTTTTTTCATGACTTTATACAGCCAGTGATACTTACGTCCTAGATACCTTTTCTCTGACACCTCATGGTCCAAATCGTTCCAGACCTCTACGCTGCCATAAATAAACATAGGATAGGTAACTTATATGCTTTGTTGTACACTAAAAAAAAACAACAAATACAAAATATTACAAAAAATTTAACATACATATATACAAAACCAAGAAATACATATCCCTCCCTTGCTTTCGCAGTCCGATCACTATCACAATAAGTCCGGGAATTGGTTCAAAATTAAAAATACTGTCCGAAAATCATATTTTGGCCCTAGTACCAAAAATAAGCTTACTGAATATAATAAAAATAACTGCGAAAGTTTCGATGGATGTTTGTATAGTATTTCTTAATGATTCGTAATACTCATACATAGTTATTTAAGGTAATTACGTTTTACCTAATAAATACTCGCGATTTGACCCGTTAAATACATAACTATAAATGTCTGTTACTCTCGCCAGAATGTCTAAACGTATTTCAGTACAATTTGGCACAGACCTAAATAATTGCAAATAAAAGCAAATAAACTACTTTCTATTCCCAAAAACTTTCTATTCCCCCTAATGCTTACTGAATATAATAAAAATACGAGTAAATGCGAAAGTTTCGATGGATGTTTGTTACTCTGTCACGCCAGAAAGTCTAAACGTATTTCAGTAAAATTTGGCGCAGTAATTGTTCAGCAAAGCATATAGACTACTTTCTATTCCCAAAAACTTTCTATTCCCCCTACTGCTTACTGAATATAATAAAAATAAATGCGATAGTTTCGATGGATGTTTGTTAGTCTGTCACGACAGAATGTCTAAACGTATTTCAGTAAAATTTGGCGCAGTAACTGTTCAGGAAAGCAAATAGACTACTTTCTTTCTTCTCTTTTTTCCCAAAAAAAGATACTTAAAATTCCCACGCGTATCATGTGGCGGACATTATTTTCCTTTCGTTTATAAATTTTCCAGGTTTTTGCTCTCGTTTGATAGTCAGGCGTGCCCTTAATAATCCGGGGCCAATCATTCCAATCCGGGAATGGACGGAGAGGGCTCATTTCGTCAAATTGTCCCGATTCGATTCCAAGCGTCCTAAAACCATTAACCTGATCCCTCGCGAGTCCATTTACGGGAAATTACTTTTGCTACAACCTGCGATCGTCATTTTTTTTTACGACCACCCGCGTGACTCGCTGCTCTGATTGATTTGTTACTTGACTTAGCTTTTTGAATGGGCTAATGAGGTATACAGCAGTGGTATGAATAAATTTAATTCACGCGTTAGCGAGGTAAGTAGATTTATTGCAATTATTTGTCCCCCGTGGAAGCGCTCGTGGCCTAGTCAAATCGAGTGATTGGAATCAATCACTTGAGTTAAGCAACAACAGGCGTGGTCAGGTGCAGGATGGGTGACGTCCCGTAACTAGCTAGTGACATTTTTCCGAACGCTTCCGTGCTTCGCAAGGCACGTTAAGCCGTTGGTGCCGGCTGTCATGTAAAGGCGGTCGCTAAGCCTTTTCAGGGGCCGTATGAGCGGCTTGATAACTTCTGAAAGTAAGCCCGCCACTGTCTTACAATCCTCCACCAACCCGGACTCGGTCCCCGTGGTGGAGTATGGCCTAACCTAACTGTGATGCAGGAAGAGAGCCGTGCCCCAGCAGTCGGGAGTTGGTGACATACAAGGGTTGATATCGATATGGATTTGTCCCGCCACTCCAATAATATTCAACGGCCTCAGTGACGCAGCGGTTTGGGACGCTGACTGTAAAACCGAAGGTCTCGGGTTTGATCACCGGCCGAGTCAAACTATAATATGAACTTTTCTGGTTTATCTCGGGTTTGGATGTTACCTATGTATTTGTTGTATTAAATGTTTCGTCGAGTTAGCACCTATAACATAAGTCATTTAGTTGTACTTAGTATGGGGCTAACGAGATCTGAGTAATATATCCATAAATATTTATTTATTAGACTAATCAACTATTTTCTCTTGGACCTAGGTTCTTGTCAGTGGGTTTCTAAAAGTGCTACTATAAGTATACTTAGTAAGATTTACGCGCTATAAAAGTAGTTACCATTTTTTCCATTGGTTGCGCTAGTTGTCAGCGCGTAGCGCGTACAGTCTGTTAGCTTTAAGAATATACCTCGGCTACTATCGGATAGAATCGGACATATCGTGTTATAGAAATATCGGAACTAAGATGACACTTGCTGTATGGTGTCGGCCTAGAGAATAGCACCAACCCGATTCTTCCCGCGGGTGTCGTAAAAGGCGACTAAGGGACACAAACCGGGGGGTGGGCAGCAGCGCCCCCTGCAGTACAATTCCACCGAACTGCGATCCCCAACCCGCATGCCCAGCGTGGGGATTATGGGCATTACCCCCTATGATAGCACAACGTGGCGCTCTTTAGGGGAGGGCTTTGTCCAGCAGTGGACTAGTAAAGCCTGACGATGACGATGAAGATGACACTTAACTTCACATAACATTTCAAAATAGTGAGGAAAATTTATACACAGAGCAGGAAGTAGTATTACACTCGTGTGCTTTCGGCTAAAACCGAAGTCTACTCTAGAGCCCGAAGTATATTCTAAAAGCTAACAGACTGTACCAGCCCACCGTAGTTTTTTTAATCAGTATAAAACTCGGCAAAAATCTTAATTTTGCGACACGAAAATTAGTTGGAATGCCTTCTCTAGTAGATACGTTTCACATTACTCATTGGCTCAGTCAGTCCAATCTTTTCAACCTGGTCAGTCCAATCTTTTCAGCCTGTCAGAACACGTATGACGTTGCAAATCGTTTTGGGTATTTCTAAAGAGATAGTTGGTTAGGGTTGCCACAAAGGGGTTTCTGGTAAGTTATTGTGTTTTTGGCAATGTGAGCAGGGGCAGCAAATCTTTTGTGTGGGCAACGAACCCTTACTTAGGTTATGGGTTTTCTTTTTTTTATGTTGTATATATGCGCCGCACTGCTATGTGCGTGCTGCATCGCTATGGATTCGACTAAACCTGACCGTTTTGCTCAAGTTTTGTCCAATTTGTTTGCAGAAATCACTTTTTTAAATTAAAATGCCTTAAAACGGTTTTAAAACTCACTGTGGATACAAATGTAAAATAAACCAATAAATCAATAAAATTTATACCATTATCTATTTTCCCATTGTAAAAATGTTTACTAGCTCTATCGATAAAGGGCTTATTGTACTAAAAAGGAAAACAAATTAAGGTAATTAGTTTACTCGATAATCAATCGCGTTTAGAATGTATAATGTAATCGTAACTATTAGTAATAGCAATTAACTAATAGCAATTAAAAAGACAATTTAATTAAAAAAGCAAACGGGTGGATCTTGACGGATGGTTGGGTAATAGCGTCAAAATTGCGCCTTCATACCTTGGGCTACCCTCGGATACCGGCCATCGCCTCGGGCGCCTTCCGATCTTCATACAGAAGGTTCAATACGGCTTTGGTAATTCCACAGGATCTAGCCAAATCATAGAATAGATCCAGCAGAAAACGTTTTAAGAAGGCGCTGAAGTTTTATAATTTCATTCTTTTTCGCTGTGATAAACTAACGATTTTTTTATGTACGTTTCTTTTTATTTTTTGCGTTTTTTTCAGGACACAGACGAGGCTTATAACTTATCATCAACCCAGTATGTCCCCACCGAGAGGCACGGGACTCTTCCTTAAGGAAGGTATTGGCTATACTCCACCACGGGGGCCAAGTCTGGATTGGTGCAGGCTTGCAAGACTAGTGGCCGGTCTTACTGACCGAAGTTTTCAACCCGCCCTAAGGCCTCTTACTTGGCTTAACGACTGCCATCTATCGACGGCTTCCGGCACCAATTGCTTAACGTACTTTGCGAAGCACGGAACCGCTCAGTGATGCAACTAGCTTTAGTCATAGACGGTCATCCATCCATGCACTGAACGCGCCCTTAGTTGCTACCGTCGTGATCGTTTAAGATCACTCAGACAGCCGGGGCTACGAGCAATTCTGCTAATGCAGAATCGATGGCTACTAACCAATTAATCTTTAATAACCTATCTATCTAATCAGCCCATAAACATAGCCCACTGTTGGGCATAGGTCTCTTCTCTTTTACGCCAACCCATGCGGTCCTTTGCTAGCCTCGTTCAATGTTTCTTTAACAATAATGGTAGTTAGCCAGTATCGGCTAGGTCTACCTCACGATGGGCTGGTTGAGAGAGCGGAATGGGAGGTGATGTGAATGGACTTACTTGGTGATGGTGGATGATGGCTCACTTTAGGTGTTGGGCAGATGATGAGCGGTGATAGATGAGCTGATGCGTCCAGCGCACGGAGAACACTCCTGCACTGTTCACTTATAGTCTAATATTGTTCTTTAAGCTGATAAAGTTAATTAGTCACCAAATGTCTATCACTTCACGAGAATTCGAGCACTTATCACGCGCGTATGTCACCGTGCAAATGGGTATGCAGATGGATGGATAAAATAGTAGCGAGCGAGCGGCACGAGCGACGGCACCGGAACGAACGAGTGGTGAATAAATGACCACAGATTCATGATTACGTCGCGCGATCGATTCTCGCGCGAACAAATAATTATGAAAAAAATTATGCTGATAAAAATAAAAACGATTGAAAACGACTCTTCGTGCCGCGGGAGACTGTCCTGGTGCAACTTTTTTATTTGTAAATATAGATTTATAGGAACATATTTATTTATAATCCGGACTTGCTCCCCGTGGTGAAGTATGGCCTAACCTTCCTGCAATGCAGGAAGAGATCCGTACCCCAGCAGTGGGGACATGCAAAGCGTTGATATCAATCATCAATCAAATAATAAAAACTCTTTACAACAACTATGGATTTTAGAGGTTCCCAATTGGATCACCTTAGTTGTTCCTTCTTCTTTTTATAGTCTATGCCCGGGACAAATACTTGTACATTTGTCAGCCGCCTGCTTTGGGCAGACAGAGCCATTAATCCGTTCTGAATCGATTTGTCTTGGCTATTGCTAAAGTTTACGTAATCGCCGCACGAGTCGAGAAAAAAGCAGCTGTGAAGATTCATTAACTGTCTTAGGCCTGCCATAGTCACGGTTTTTGGGTGCTAATTGGTACTGGCCTTGTGACAATAGTTCCAAATTTTTTTTATTAATTTTTACATTTGGAGAGCTTACAGCTTGTAGTTATAAAAAACAGAAAGTAAAATAATACAAAAAAGCCACGGGTTAGTCTTGCAGTTAGCACTAAATTTAAAAAGAGAGGGGACCAAATTTTTGAGTTTAAGTTCATTGTTATACTTCAATGTTAAAAATATTCATAATTTTGATTGATGACGATGATACTATCAGATTAAGAAAAAATCCATCCATCCTTATGCAGCCTATAATCGTCCCTCTGCAGGGCCCAGGCCCTCTTAGAAAGGGAGTGTGAGCTTAATTACCCACGCGTGCTCACGGCGGATTTGCAATTTCAAGCACTGAGGTACGTGAACATCTGAGAGACCTGGGTTTTCTCACGATTTTTTCCTTTGTGAGCGTAAGGTATTTCTATCATAAATTCATAATTAATGTACGTCATTGTTATAACTATGCCGGGATTCTAACGAATGAGAGCCCGGAGTGCTACTATTGTATTGTATTTCGTTCTCTTTTTTTTCGTTATTTTAATAACACGAAGCGCACGTGGCCTAGTAGAACCGTGTCGTTGGAATCAATCACTAGGGTTAAGCAATAACAGGCGCGGTGACATGCTGGATGGGTTACCATCCCGTGACTACCGCTAGTGGGATTTTATTTGTGCGCTTCCGTGCTTCGCAAGGCACGTTAAGCTTTTGGTGCTGGCTGTCATGTAATGCCATTCGTTAAGTCATGTCAGAGACTTTATGGGCAGCTTGATAACTTTTGGCAGTAAGGCTCGCCACTGTCTTACAATCCTCCACCAACCCGGACTTGGCTCCCGTGGTGGAGTATGGCCTAACTTCCTACGATGCAGGAAGAGACACGTGCCCCTTCAGTGGGGACATACAAGGGTTGAAATTGTATGTCATTCGTAAATAAAAACCAAACTACGTTTGTGTGGAAATTGCTCCTAAACAGCCGCCTTAACCCTTCGAACCGGTGAAAGTATTCGATGTCCACCTCTGATCCATTCAAAGAGAGAAAATTTAAAGCTCCTATTAATACGCGCACTGAACTGAAAACCTTTTCCATTCTGATTCGCTCCAACAAAAGCAGCTGGGTAATAGCAGAACGGAGTCTCGAACTTGAGAAAAAGTAATCTGCAGTAAAACTTGAAAGTCTTATAGTTTGCCGCGCTAGATGGACGATTGGAGAGTCAAATGTTGCGCTCGGTCCCAGTACACAAAGCATTTGGTCTTTTTCTTGGCGGGACGCTATGGGACGTACTTAGGATAAGATCTCCCTATTTAGAAAGGGTCCGTTCAAATGGTCCCGTTGGAAATGTTTACTTGTACTTTTTTCCGGCGTCGCGATTCGATTATTGAAATCGGCCCCTCGGCCAAGACTTTGAGATGTTGACGCCCGTTGAAAATGATCATTGCTTTGTTTTCTACGTTGTATGGAGTTGTCATTAGTTTTTTTTAGTTTAGTGTCAGGTTCATCAACAGTTGCGGCATTCTTCCTTCGTCATCATTATCATCAACCCCTTATGTCCACACCGAGGGGTACAGGTCTCTTTCCTGGGAAAGTATAGGCCATAATCCACCAAGGGGGCCAAGTCTTACATGTTTATAACTATGAATTGTTTAAAAACATTAAAAACACCTGACTGCGTAAAGAATGTTAATATAAGTACATATTTTTGTATATCTAGCTAGTATCACTGTATCACTCTCACAGTTAAGAGAAATCGAATGACACTTCTCAAGCCGAAAATATATCAAGCTATTAAGGCTTCAGAGCACAACAAAAAATATACATAGTATATACCTACATACACAGTACCGTCTTTCTAGCGTACTCTGGTAAAAAGAGAACAGATATTGTTTTAAACTAGATGTATAACTAACGGATAAACACTTCATGCATAGAAATAAACAGTACCTATAGGTATTTTCCTAGAATCTTAATAAAGGAACTCTAAATTCAAATCACAAACTTAGATGTTGGACATAAGAAAGGATTTTTTTTCCGGTAACAATGTTGAGAAGACAATGGCGGGATGATCTCGACATTCTTGCCGGTGTGTGCAGAGGTGGCAAATAACCAAAAATCAAGTGGTATATAAGGGCCTTTGCCTTGCCGTGGGACACTCATAGTTAGTTAGACTTGAGATTTGTGCACCATTTTTTTCACGTATTTTAGTGAACATTAACAATACACATGTGCTGTCTCATAGTAATGCTGGTAAATTTTTAATAGCGACCTTTTTTCTGATATTTCCCCTACGATAAAGCCAACTAACCCTAAAATACCGTCCATTACGCCCCATCTCAAACCCAGCCTTACATTTGTTCCAGCCGTTTTAATAAAACTAGAACGCTTTGTCCGTCAATCGTGTTACTCACTCATTCCATTGGCTAGGCAGACAGGGGCGATATATTCGGCGAAACTGCGTCCATGAATTCAATTGATTGAATCGTAGACGTAAAACGTCGTGTCAAATGGCCTCGGGTATTCGGAGGGTCGCGCGTTACATGGTGTTGCTAGACAAGGTGTGTGTGTACAAACATTCCCGCCTGTTTCTCGGATTAGGCATACAGGCATACCACTTTAGGCAGTAGAGAGTAGGTAGAGTAGGCAGGTCGCGCATAAAATGGTGTCGCTAAATAGGTGGGGTTGCTTACATACACTGGCGCCTGTATCTCGGAGGGGTGGGCAGACAACTTGCCACGATTCTGAAAGACCTGAAAGCGCATAACACGGGGTCGCTAGTCAAGGTGTGGTTGCTAACATACACTCGCGCCTGTATCCCAGAGGCCACCTGTATCCCGGATTAGGCATACAGGCACTTTGATGATGATGATAATGATGTCGTCCATGCCGATCCGGCTACGGCGACTGTTGTGGGACCACCAGGCTTCGTTGATGTGCCCGAGTGTGGCTGACGTAAGCAATTTTTGCAGTAAACGTGCGTCCGCATGTGCCACATTTTAAAATTCCGTTGACATAATTATAATGTATTGCCGCAGGTGGTCGGGCTTTTAAGTGATCCCGCTTAGCGTCGAGATCAGTTCGTCTCTTCTCTTCAAAAGTGAAGACACATGTTTGCACTAGGTGTCTCCATGCTGGTCTTTCAGCAGCGCATTCCTTCCAGTTGCTTTTATCCATATCGCAGCTCTTCATGTGCCTCTTCAGCACGTCCTTATATCGGAGAAACTGGCCACCTCGTTTGCGCTTGCCTTTTCGGAGCTCCGAATAAAATACACGCTTTGCCAGTCTCTCGTCAGGCATGCGGGAAACATGGCCGCACCAGCGCAGTTGCCGCCTCATCAGATAAGATTCAATGCTGCCAACTTTAGCCCGGCGCAGTACCTCTGTGTTACGAATGCGATCGGACCATTTTATATTAAAAATTTCGCGAAGACATTTGAGGTGAAACCTATCCTACATCCGGATGTGCTTGCGATAAAGACACTAGGTTTCAGCAGAGTATAAGAGGTTTGGTAACACTAACACAGGCACTTTTGGCAGTAGGCAGAGCAGTTGCCACGATTCTGAAAGACCTCAAGGTTTGGTCGCGCATAACATGGGGTCGCTAATCAAGGTGTGGTTGCTTACATACATTCGCGCCTATGTCTCGGAGGGATATGCAGACCACTTGCCATGATTCTGAAAGACCTCAAGCTTTGGTCGCGCATAACATGATGTCGCTAATCAAGGTAGTGTCGCTTACATAAACTCATCCCTGTATCTCGGACGGGTAGGCAAGGTGTGGTCGCGCATAGGATTGTGTCGCTAAACCGTGTCTGGTCGTATATTGTTTCCAAAAGTCTCTCAAGGCAAGCCCTTCCCTTTGTCCTTGGCTATCCTCATTCAGCCACTGCCAACAATCTGCCCCAGATTTTCGGTCCAGCGAGCCAGTGGACGTCCTCCGCTGTGTGTGCCAGTTCGTGGTCTCTACTAGCGAACCTTTGAACCACATCGTTTTTAAGTTCATATTCGGCTATTCATATCCGCATATTTGCGAATAACCTTATCTTTAAATCGTTTATTTGCTGTACTAAAAACAACATACAACAATCATCAGATAAAAACTTACGCAACTATACGGTTGCAAAATCTTTAAAATTTTCAAAAATTTGGAGTACCACAAACACACACGACAAACATTAGACAAAAAATTACACAACCGTAAGTACGGGTATATGTTGCAAAATTTAGCTAGGTAGTTATTCCAAGGTCAGTTGTCCTGCAAGGTTTTGGAAGCATTTTTACCTGCTAGGTCTGTTGAAGGAGATCGTATTTATTAATTTAAAATACGGTATCCAGATGTTGCAGTTTATTCTGACTCCAGCGTGCCTGGAACAATGGGCTATGCAGTGTGTTGCAAAAGGTCTGGTGATATTTTAGGAGAATATTTTACTCATTAATAGAAAAAATGCTATAGGTTTAGAACAATTATGTAAACTCTTCTAATTAAGAACTTTGAAATGACTAAATTTGGAGTTTTTTTCGTATTTTCCTCCAAAATCAAGTAGATATAAAAATGAACACCTCGTTTGACTTCCTATGTTCCTTGAGTCGCAATTTCTGTGTTACTTTGAATAAAACATATTTTGACCTTATTTAAGACAAGATTTATTATGATAACAACTTATAAAGAGCAAAAAATAATAGTTAGATAGAATATTCTTTATTGTACACAGAAATTACAGTAACAATAATCTTATAATAATTTAGTAAAATTTGCGACCTTATTACTAAAACCATTAAAATATATCACCTTTTTCAAAGCCTTACGGGGCCGATTGGAAGAGAGCACCAAACATGCTTATACCACATGTCGTAAGGTATCAAGGTCCGTTTTACGTGCTAAGAATCAGATCGTTTGCTTTGCGTTCATCTTTCATTCTATCAAGTTGTGCAAAATTGTGACCGACCAACTTTTATTTGTTTCCTTTATCAGCATCTCCCCAGTTGTCTGCGATGTCGTTTAATGCGAGTACTCTTGCCACAGTCATTCAAATACTTATGAAAACGAAATCAACAACTGATAAATATATATGCACAAACAGAACAAACATGTCAAAGAAAATAGGATTACTAGCCACTACAACCAATCACTTTATCCTTATAACTTGGAAATGAAATGAATAATACTTTGGTTACTAAAGTGAAAATATTAGAGCGAATGTGTTAGGAAGACGCAGGATGCAAGCCGCTTCTAACCGGTTTTTTTTTTAAATCCTTGAGGGCTTATTTCCAGCAATGGAAGTCCATTGTTGTGGCTAAATGACGATGATCATCATGACATGTTGCATAACTTGCATAGTACAGAGCCAAAATATACGCCAGCTTTAAGCTTGTTTCAGATCTAGATCTTCTAAATACGTTGCGCGTTGAAATCTTAGGGTCACCGCACACGAGCCACCGGCCACAACCACAAAACGCCGCCACTGGCATATTTCCTGTAATTTTCATACATTTTATATGGACTCGCCGCACACGGTTGGCGCCGGTGGCGGCCACACGCTACAAATCGTCGCAGCTTGCTTCTTGTGGCTAGCACCGGCCACTAAACGTCGACACAAAAAGCCGCCACACGCCACTCGCGCGATTCCGCGCCCCTCTCTCCTTTGCCTCAGATAACCTGTGCTGTAAAGTCGACGGTAACGCACGGTCGTCTGTGGTTCATATAGGTAGATAAATATGGATATAGAATTTTATATAAGGGATACAATCCCGTCCTGAGATTTGGGATTCAAAAAGTGATAGTTATAGTAATAGAGGAGAAAAAGTGAAGGCCTGGGAAGAAATCTGCGAATTGTTTATTGAAATTGTTGTGAAACTTACCTTAGGTGCGATGCTTTTCCGCATGTTGGTGTCGTGGTGCTTTAATCCAGCATATAATAGAGCATGTAGTTCCCAAAACGTAACTATCCTTAAACGAAAATGTTTGAAAAACTTTTTAGAATGATTTAGAAGATTATTGAAATGTTCGTTGCATTTGTGTACATTCGTTAAAACTGGATGAATCCAATAACTACGGTTTCGTCTTCTACGACGACGTCTTTTTATGAAAAGTAGCGCAATTAAACCTTTTTCGTCAGAGTCCATTATGATACTGCACGCCACGCAAGGGTTAAAAAAAGTAGCAGCCACCGACCGCAAGTGTCGACCACCGGCCACAAGTGGCTGTCGCGCGCTTCAGCTACCTTTGTAGCCGCTTCTAGCTTCTCGTGGCGGCGTTTGTGGCTGTCGCGTGTGGCCCGTGTGCGGCGACACTTAAATTTATTTTCTAAAAGAAAGCTATATTCCTAGGAAAATTAGATTAGGTTAGATTAATACTCTTTATTACACACTATATATTTTGAAAGTACATGAAAAACTTAAGTATCTAAGTTACGTACCACACACTTGGCGGTCTTATCGAGAGCGATATCTCACAGAAACCCTTGAAAGAAGAAAAGTTTATGATCGGAGCCTTTGAAATGCCATACATGTTTTAAAAACCCATTTACAGGCTAAAAAATCCACCCATGCCGGAACTCGAACCCACGACCTCTGGCTAACCGTGCCAGCGCTCTCCCAACTGAGCTAATGGACGACTACCCGGCATCAGTGAAATTTCGAACCTCTTTACAACACTCTCTGTATGTATGTACATACATGGTTCCTTTGAATATTTTTGTAATGATGAAGATAATATGTGGGTTTCATCAGTAAGAACGTTAGTAAATTTACACTCGGTAAATAAGTTTTACATGGTTTTACAAGCGCCCACGCATTGTTACGTGTTTAATGATGATGAATGAAGAAAGAATGAATATACTATGGACGAATCAAATGAAGACAAGGTGCAAGGTCGGCTGAGAAGCCGACGGCATGATCTTGACAAGTTTTTGTCGGAGTAGACAGAGGTGGTTAGTGAACAAATATCCTGATTAAAAGGGAGCCTTTGAGAGCGAAGAAGAAAATGAAAAGACGGAAGAAAACACACTTACCGTAACAATATGACACAATGAGTTAAACCGAACCGAACAATGAGTTACCCCGAACCAAAAATAGACCCTAACTAAAATAGAATTAAAAAAAAAATACAAATGTTACCATTACGAAAACAACGATAACTAATACGAAAAACAAAAATGAGGCAAATAGCCTTGTGCCGTGGCACCTGCATCAACGTTTGTTTGTGTCTGTTTGTTTAGTGTCGTGTGTGATTGTATGGTTTTTTTATTTGTGATTTTTTCAGCTTTGCCCTGCAGTGAGACAGCCATCTTGTTTATAGTTTCTGTAACACACGCTAAGCTGAGTTTTTGCACAAACGCAGTGCATTCGCACGGTGTTTATATTTATTGTTTGTTATGGCATTACATGGGATTGGATTGAACAATTCTTTATTGCACAAAAAAGGAGCTTGTACAAAGGCGAGCTTAACACCAATTAGTATTTCCTTCCTATTATAACGGCAAGTGATGTAATAGGTTTAAGATGGCTTGAAAAAAGATGGTCAGAGTGGAGTTTCTCCACTATACTACGGTTCGAAGGCAGCGGCTTTCAATTTCTTGTTACATTGTAATTTGACATTCAGCAAACAGAATGTAAATTCGTTGTTAAAAACTTTAAAAAAAATAATTGAATTATCGTCGATTTGGCAACCTATATTGTGCAAAATTTTAGAGGTCACGTGATCGTCAATCAGATCAGATTGGATTGTCAGATCGTCACGTCAATGTTTTTTCCATTATAATACCTGTATAATTCTACTATGTCATAATAATTAATTTGTCAGTAAAACATTTATTCTGTCTATTTGTATTTCAGGGTACTTTATCTGTATTTATGCACATGTTAACCAATTTTTTTAACGCCGCCGTTCCGGTTTCAATTTCGCCGCCTGGCCCGGCACAATTCAGTAGGGACCCTACATGTCAGAGGCAAATCGTCGGTCGTACACGTAGGGTACAGCACCTAAAAATTTGAAACCTTAGTAAAGTGAAAGTATTCCTTGATAATTCGCGATGCTCATACATAGTTATACGAGTATATTAAACGGGTCTAATCATGATTATTTATTAGGGAAGTATCGGAAATAGGTAATCATGTAATATATTCTTACGAGTATATACCTACTCGTATATTAAACGATTACATTCTTTGTATTGTCCTTAGCACGGGCAATTTGTATTAATTATCCTAAGGGCTGATTTTTCAATCCTCGGATAAAACTTATCCGTCTAATAAAGTGTTACATAATGATATAAAAATGTCACTGTGAAACAACGAAAGAAAGGCAATTACAACACATTTTTGAATTGGTTGTTTAATATAATATTTGACGAATAAGCTTTATCCGAAGATTGAAAAATCTGCCCTAATCGAAGGGCCTATTGCATCTCACTCAATCGAAATCCAGGCGTTAGTGAAAGAGCACACAAAAAGACAACCTATTTGTACACAAATGCATAGCGCAGCGTTAAAATATACATTTAATTATGGTTAGTATTTGGTGCAATATTTGCACTCACATGAAAACAAATCTGACAACCGTTGGAGTAAACGTGTTCTTGAGTGGAGACCGTGACTCGGCAAACGTAGTGTAGGACGCCCTCCGACCAGGTGGGATGACGATCTGCGAAAAACTGCCGGCGGATGCTGGATGCGGCAAGCTGAAGACAGGGCGCTATGGCTCTCATTAGGGGAGGGCTATGTTCAGCAGTGGACTACATAATATAGCCTGAAGAAGAAGAAGAAGGAAACAAATCAAAAAAGATTATTTCAACTTAAAGAATTTACATTCTGTTCGCTGAAAATTATGTATAATTTGAACCACTGCTTTCCGGCCGCAGTTGTATTGGAGAAGAAGCCTGCGGAAAAAAAAACCATACATACATAGCCTCACGCCCCAGAGGGGTAGACAGAGACCAGGGACTGCCACTTGCCACGATCCTGACAGATCACCTTTGCTTCATCAACGTTCATAAGTCGTTACATGCACGCACGCCGGTTCCGGTTACTTGTTATCTTCCCTTTTGCTAATACATCCCCTATTTGGTCGATGTATGTCCGCCTGGGACGTCCCTTACCAGCCCTTCCACTCACATTCGCAAAATGTATTTGTTTCGTCAATCTTTCTTCCTTCATCCTCTCCAAGTGTGCTGGTTTGGACACTTGGAGAGGATGAAGGAAGAAAGATTGACGAAACAAATTATTTCTTTCTCAATTCTAGTCACTACATCCTCTTTCAGTCCACAACGTTCTCTAATTAGACTATTGAATGAATGAATGAATGATTTATTTTGCCACCAACAAATATGCTTACATAACAATAATTATAAAATAACGTGTTCGCGTGACAATGATACTTATATTTCAGCGTTTGCTGTTTCTATTCGAAACAGCTCTGAATTTCAAATAGCACCTTCACGCCAAATGAGAAATAACGTGTCATGCAGGTAGGGCTTAGCAAGAAAAGAAACTTAAAGAATTGGTTAAAAATTTATAAGAAAAATACATTTGTTCCAATTTGGGAGTATTACAGAAAATAGAATTAAATAAAGTTAATGTAAATTGCGTATCCTTTTTTTTTATCTTATTTATTTTATAAGCTATATATTATCGTGATTGATTAAGTCAGCTTAATTGCGTATCCTGTCATTCAAAGAAAAAAAAACTCCCATCTATATCCTGTACCACACGCCACAAAGTGCTAGAGCTGTTAAATGCAATATTAGTACAGAACCCTCTTTCGCGAAATCACATTTTACCAGATTTCTTTATGTGACAGCCCAAGATTTACAGATCTTTTTATGATCCGTCCTAATTTTCTTGGAATTTGTGTCCGCCATTTTTTCCTGTCCACATTTTCCTTGATAGACGCCTCGGTAATGAAACGCGGTGATTTTGTGACAATGAAGCATGTGACAGGCAATTTTTTTGTTCGGTCAGAGATAGTGATGTGACGGTATCGGTAATAGACAGATATATACCACTTTATTGTACATAAAAAAGTTAATTACACAGATATTTCTTAACCTAAGAGTACAGACGGCGGCATTATCACTAAAAGTGATCTCTTCCAGACAACCTTTGGATGGTCTGGAGCAATATATATTAACTGGAGTTGCCGGCAATAATTTGTAAAAAGGCTTAAATTGATACAATACAGAGGTAGGTTAAGACTGAATTGTTAGATTTATGATAAGTATTAACGACACAATTCTCTAATTTAACTTTTCATAGTATTTCTTAATGATTCTCGATACTCATACATAGTTACGTCCGGAAATAAGGTAATAACGTTTTACCTAATAAATAATTCACTTTTCATGTGCATGCAAATACGTAACTTTTTTTGCTACCACTATTATATCAAAGGAAACCGAATAATTGGAAGAAAACTGTGGAGGATGCCAAGACCAACAATGGGTTCTTGCGCCACCTGAAGAATTATATCTGAAGAAGAAGAATTATATCAAGGATCTAGCAGGCACTGTAATCAATATTAAAGAATATTGAAGTTCATCATGAAATTGATTATTAAACTGTGGCGAGCACATGTCAACTCTGCGCGTGCACTACAAACTCCAATATTCCTGCATCGCGCAATCAAAGTGTTTCAATGACATAGCATAAATATAACGTCCGACTAACAATAGTTGGACCGGCCGTCCCCAGGCATACCATCTGCCTGGCGGGAAATTTCCCTTTATAGTGGAAGAGCACGATCACCCGCTCTTCCCTATAAAACTTTAAAAACTTCCCATTAAAATAATCACAACACGAATAGTAATAAAATACACCGATTTACGTACGGATCGAAGCGCTCGTGGCCTAGGCGAACCGAGTGATTGGAATCAATCACTTGGTTAAGCAACAACAGGCGCGGTCAGGTACGGGATGGGTGAGCGTCCCGTGACTACCGCTAGTGGCATTTTTCCGAGCGAGAATAAGTTACAACCATTTTTTTATTTTAACTTTTTTAACTAATCGAAGTATTGATTATCGTTTTCATGTATTTCATTTCAAAATGTATTCCTTATTGGAATGCATTTTATCGAGGATTGATTGATTGATCGACACCATAAATATTTAGTGTGTGTGAGTATTTGTATTGTTTTGTACTGGGAGAAGAATTTTTTTTTTCTAAAATATTTCTTTAAGTGAAAACTTGTAATTGGCTCTCAGTCATTATTTCAATCGCAATGTGTTTTGTTCATAGCTGTAAGTTTTCCTATTATAATAAAATAAAATGAAACTTTATTTTATTATAATAGGAAAACTTAACTTAAAATAAAATTATGTAAGGTGCACACAAGGTTATCGCTAAACCAGTTATCTTTGCTTAGCCAGCAGTTATTATATTTCCCTACTGTGCCTTTCTTTTTTGTAGCCTATAAGTAAAAACTATAGGGCACCGGGCTTCTCTAAAAAAGAGAGGGTATCGTCCTTATTAACACGCGTTCCCATCGCGGATTGGCAATTTTAAGCGCTGAGGTGTTCACATACCTCACCGCTTAAAACCACAGATTTCCCCGCGATTTTGCTTCATGGTTAGCGAGAGGTACCTAAAGCTACAGCAATTTCACAAATATACGTGATTTAGAAAGCAAGGACATGAGTTTATAACCCAAAATTTAAGACAGGCTGGTCCTTCCACTTTGCTACCGCATTTTCTTATTATTATCGCTTTTAACGATAAGACTGCCAGTTGTATACGGCAAAACTTAAATATGTTAGCCTATTATATATTTTGTTTCCTGGTGTGTACAATAAAGAGTTCTAATCTAATCCAATCTAATCTATTATGCTATAAGAAGTGACTCTTTAATATATTACCATGTATTACTATAAAGAATGAATGCAGAAAAAAAACATTTATAGCTTTACCTTGCTGATAAAGAATATTAGGTAAAAAATGGTGTCAAACGTTGTACTTATATGAGCTCCGTAGAATGTTAGGACTGCAAAAAATATAACACGAATTCTTTGTCAAATATTTTTTGCTATTTACGCACGCTCTACCTATATAAATACATTATCTTTTAGATTAGGCTAAAGTGCGTCCAAAATAATCAACTATGGCATTTCTCTGCATTTTACTTGCGATTTATTTCACTTCCAACCTTTGTCAAGCGTGTAAACCAGTGAAAATAATAAGCAATTTTGACCTAAACAATACTTTGGTTGTTGAATTCTTTACCAAAACTTTACCATGGCTAGTTGACAACGTTGGCTTAAGCATCAAGATAAATTATTTTTTTCTGGACAGCCCAGCCCTCATGGGTCCCAGGAAATGTGCTCTGGAGTACGTCAAGCAAAACATCTGGCTGCAAGCTGAGTATCTTATGTGTGACGCCTATAGTATATACAGTGGCGATTGTCGATTACTAGTAGGCGTTGACCAACAATTTTACGATAAATGTACGAGGAAAAGAGTACAAGCATTCGCCAGACAAGCCCAGAAAATGCTCAAAAAACTAAATACCAATAGCATTACGATTATGATCTCTGGGCGTGGCAACAGAGTAGTTGAATATACGGATCCCCAGTCTGCACTCAGTTATGTATGTAGTGCGGTGTGTGGGAGAAACCCTGAGGGTTGCAGGAATCCTACACCAATAGATATCGATAATGCCGATACTACGACAGTACAAACACTAACTACTACCGATACTACACCAATTACTGATGATACAGAAGCCACTACTAGTAGCGATGGCGGTGACTACTGGTGATGACTGGCTGTAATGGTGTGACCATATTAACAGTGGAAGTCCTAGTATTAAAAAAAGCATAAAATGTGTTAAATGAATTGGAAATATTTTTTAAGAAATTAACTATTTTGCTCTTTACCAATACCTAAGAATAATGTACTTATTAAATTATTAATATACGCAGATTTGAAGTAATTTTGTAATTGATTATATAGGTATTATGGAACTTATTTATATAGACAACATATAAATAAGTTCCTTATTATATAATCAATTACAAAATTACTTCAAATCGTTAATGTTCATATCAAATATTATGTCATGAGTGTTTGACAGTTAAAAAAAATCAGGGAAAATAAACAATATCGATCGGTTACTCTCCAATACTGTTATTATCCATCGGCGTATTCTGAAGGCAAAGAAGCAACAACAATTCTTTACTCGATATCGATAGAATATTCTTTATTGTACACAGAAAAATAACTATTTTGGGAAATAAAGATTCACTTACATAATTTCGTCAGATTTAATTTGTGTTGATTTTGTAAATACAATCCTCTACCATGACGGTCTATTTACTTTTACTATTTTTTAGACTATAGATACTATTTTTATTTTTAATGCACTAACCCGTACTAAGGACAAATTCAAAAACCTATTTAGAGGCTAAAAAATCCACCCATGCCCCGGCATTCGAACCCGCAACCTCTGGCTATCCGTGCCAGCGCTCTACCAATTGAGCCAATGGGCGACTCACCGGCATCAGTGAAATATCGAACCTCTTTGCACTATTCTCTGTATTACGTACAGGCAGCGACATCTGGCTTAAGCAAATTGCATCACTTACAGCCCCGACTACCTACTTTGCAGTTAGGTTTTACATCGGAACGATATCACTGTACCCACATGATTATACTATTTTTATTTTTAATATTTTTATTTGAGGTTGCGGGTTCGAATCCCGGCATGGGTGAAATTTTTAGCCTCTAAATAGGTTTTTAAATTTGTCCTTAGCACGGGTTAGTGCATTAAAAATTAAAATAGTATAATCATGTGGGTACAGTGATATTTTTAGCCTCTAAATAGGTTTTTATATTTTTTAGACTACTCACTATTACATTATAATACTCAATAGCCTACTAACATATAGGGTTAATAGGCCATTGAATATTATAGGGGGCACGGGTCTCTTCCTGCATCGCAGGAAGGTTAGGCCACACCCCATCACGGGGGCCGAGTCCGAGTTGGTGGAGGATTGTAAGACAGTGGCGAGCCTTACTGTCAGAAGTTATCAAGCCGCCCATAAGGCCTCTGACACGGCTTAACGTCTGTCATTATATGACAGCTGGTACCAACGGCTTAACGTGCCTTGCGAAACACGGAAGCGCTCGGGAAAATACCACTAGCGGTAGTCACGGGACGGTCACCCATCCTGTACCTAACCGCGCCTGTTCTGCTTAACTCAAATGATTGATTCAAATCACTCGGTTTGCCTAGGCCACGAGCAAACGAGGGAATTGTTTTATCAATTTTATAAATGAAATAAGTGAAATTTATTATTAAAATGTTAGCTTCGAGAGCTGTAGAAGAATGTACTCACATAGACTTTTAAATACTTGCATTCTACTTAGGTACTAACGTCAGAAGCGACTTGCCGTTGTCAGGACTCTTGTGTGCCGTTATGTTTTTTACCACTTAAAATTTCTTCAATATCAAAATTAAGCCTACTTAACTTTTGTCTTTTACTGAACTACTTCTTAAGGTGTATGCGATAATAATGCATTTTTTGCTTAACCTCGCTGATAACGAATTAGGTTAACAATGATGATACGTTCTTATATTTCGTTGGCACGCACAAAATCTTAGGATTGTGGAAGATAACGTTTTTTTTTCGTTTTATATTTAGGTGTTATTTATACACAACACAATATATAATTTAAGTTCATTACCTCCTAGAATAGTCTAACGTGCATACAAAACTATTCACTATGTCGCTTTGTTGCATTTTACTTGCAATTGCTCTGAACTTTAATTTCGGCCAAGCTTGCAAACCAGTTAAAATTATAAGTAATTTTGACCTGAATAATACTCTTGTTGTTGAATTCTTTACTAAAACTTTACCATGGGTAGTTGATAATGTCGGCTTAAGCATCAATACAATGTTTTATTTTCTGGACCGGCCAGGTCTCATGGGTCCCAGGAAATGTGCTTTGGAGTATCTGAAGCAAAACATCTGGCTGCAAGCTGAGTATCTTAAGTGTGATGCCTACGGCGTATTCTACGACGACTGTCGCATACTAGTAGGCGTCAATCAAAGATTCTACGACAACTGTATAAAGCAAAAAGTGGGTGGGTTCGCCAGAAAAGCCCTAAACGAATTTGAAAAACTGAAGACGAACAGAAATTCAACTCTCATTGTACGTGGAAATAGATTTTTTGAATATAGTGATCACATGGCTGCTCTTAGTGGCATATGTAGTACAATGTGTGGGAAACAACCTGAAGGTTGTAGGAAACCTACACCAATTGCTGTAGATAGTACCTATAATACAAACAACCCAAAGTAAAGGAGTTGTCTCTAATGAAGCTGGTAGAAACAACGTCCCAAGTGATATCAATGAAGAAAAAATTTGTGAAATCTATTACAGCGTGTAATTTTATTAAGATAACTGGGTTTGGTGTATTAATGCCGCGTTATGACAATAATAAATTGTACTTATTTCATTGTTAATCTATGCAATTTTTTTAACTTTCTAGCTTACTTATGTTTTCTTATCCGCAGTCGGAAGTAAGTACATTTTAATTACCAAGTTAGAGAAAAATAAACACCATCGGTACCAACCATACTATTTATCCCAAGATTAAATTGAAAATACTGAAGGCAAAGATCAAACAGAATTAACAAGGGAAATATTTAAAACGATAACCATATTGCAAGTATAAAATTATCTCACGTAACATAACATCTGCCTTGCATCTGTAAACTTAATCCCCGTTATTTGGCACCTGAATATCTGATCACAGACTATTGACTGTTACCTAATAAGCTGCCGCGCGATATTATTGAAAGCGAGATTCTTAGTATGTTTAAAAAAAAAACTGAAGCGTAGCCTTCTCTAGATGGCACCATACGACATTAATGTTTTTTTTTCATCCAGTGAATTAATAACTAACATGTAATTTAATTTATCTTATTTTATTGTAATTTTAATTAATTTTATAGTGTAGACTTTTAGTCCGGATTTACTTACGGGTGTTGTTATATCGGAAAAGTCCGACCAGGTTTCGCTCCGATTCGCAGAGCTTAATCATGGTGAGCAGAGACGGAGCTCGCGTCGTCGGTTGCTTGTCTCACACGCCAGCATGGTGGAGTATGGCCTAACCTTCCTGTGATGCAGAAAGAGACCCATGCCCCAGCAGTGGAGATATACAAGGGTTGATATCGGACAGTATATCCTTTATTAACAGATAGGTTCATGGACTAGCTGGTTTTATGGTCAAAGTTTGGCGAAAGGCATGTTGGGCAATGCGCAGTGTGAGGCACGTGTCAGTGTGTGATCCACACTGTCAGTATGTGGGTCAGTGTGGGTCACACATACACGACTACGCCGCCGTCACAAGTCAGTGTGACGGCGTAGTCGGCCAATCGGAAGATCCCGTTTTTAATGATATTTTGATAGAATGATTAGTAATGTAGCGGTAGTGATTAGTAATTAGCACGGCTTCACTAATAAACATTCAGATAACTTTAAGAATGAATACAAGGGTATTATAGCCAATTACTCGAGAGGCTATTTATTAACTTTAACAAATAGTAAGAAATAGATACTCGTAGAAGAAATTATTGACATTTCCACACACACATGTAGAAGAACAACACAAAAATAAGCACAATGTACAGTATTTACAAAATAATAACACAAACACGTTAAAACAAACAAACAAACAAACGTTAAAACAAACACAATGAATATTAAAAAAAATAAGGACAATAGAACAGCTGAGCATTGTGGGTACGGCAAATGTAAAAGGTTTTGACAAACAGTAAGTAGGTAGTTATTACAGAGCCGCAGAGTACACAAATAAATTACTGACTAACGTCAACGAGCTGTAAACAATGTGTCGTTACGAAGAAAAACCATTATCATTATGGTCTATAAAGCCCCTTTTTCACAGAAGTACAGAACAGTCTATCTTCTACCAACACACTTAAGATAATTTGGCGGAAGATCTCAAGACCCCCATCCCAGCCCAGATGCCGGGCAGTAGTTAGCAAAGTTCACGAACGACTCGAATCACACATTTTAATGTCACGACTTTCCACTTCACGAATAAATTAGAATAACGCGTTTTTACGTCAAAAGTCGTGACTTTCCAGTTAACGAATGACTAGAATCACGCGTTTTAACATTAAAGGTCACGACTTTCCACTTCACGAATAATTAGAATAACGCATTTTTACGTCAAAGGTCGTGACTTTCCAGTTCACGAACGACTTGAGTAGCGCGTTTTAATGTCAAAGGTCGCGACTTCCCAGTTCACGAATGACTAGAACACGCGTTTTAACGTTATAGGTCACGACTTTCCAGTTGAAGAACAAGTCGAGTCATACGTTTTAATGTCAAAGGTCACGACTTTCCAGTTCACAAATGACTATAATCATGCGTTTTAACGTCAAAGGTCGTGACTTTCCAGTTCACGAACGACTCGAGTCACGTGTTTTAACGTCAAAGATTGCAACTTTTCAATTCACGAATTGGCAAATTAATTCTGACATTTTAGCGTTACAAAACGAGTGACTCGAATCATCGTACTACCTGTTCGGGTAACGCCTTAGTAGAGGTATTGCAATCTGAAATTACACATTTTATTTTATTTAGCAAGCAAATAGTCTAGGCAGCATTGTAATCAACTTTATGTACATTGACCTTTATAAGTTTAGGTACGAGTTACGTTGCAGGCGTGTTTGTAAAAGAATAGAGGTTTACCTGTTGTTGACTGTACTACGAACGTTCTGCGGCTTCTTTTACATGTGGTATTTGTAATATCTAGTGTATAATGCTAACTTAAATTAATAATACTGTGAAAGGAACAAATTTTTCATAATACAGTCTAGGCTTCGATAGAAAGTAAAATCACAGGTGCTTAAGATATATTTTGGTTGCCAATAAATAAAATAGGGTAATTAAAAAAAAATACATTGTGTTATACAAAAGACGGGTCTAATTGCAATTATTTATTAGGTAAAACGTAATTACCTTATTTTCCGACGTTTTGGAAGCGGTGCAGTTGCCGTTTACGTAATAAATAGTCGCGATTACATCCGTTTAATATATAACAATGTATGAGTCTCGCGAATCTTTAACAAGTACTATATTGTGTTACTCAAACAAAAATTAAAATAACTGTATAAAAAATAAAACATGTTAATTGTCACGTGACTTTTTCTTCTTCTTTGGTCCTTTAACTCCTAGCGGAGCATAGGGCCTCAACCACAGATTTCCTTTTCTGACGGTGCAGTGGTTCGCGGCCAGCTAGTGCCGATCGATTTGGCCTCTTGGTCTATTGATATTTCCCAGGTGGTCCTTGTCCTCCTCTTTCACGTGACATCTAGGGCAATATTTAAAAAATACGTATACTCGTACTAACCTTACGTTTTACTCAATAAATTAACGTGATTAGTCCAGTTTAATATCTAACAATATAATGAGCATTGTGTATTTTTTAGATGACTTTTACAATAATTAAATACAAAAATACGCGAGACATAGGAACGATAGCCAAATGCAACAACAGCCTTAATTTTGTAAATAAAATTTCGTAATGGACCTATCACTTATGTTTAATGAAATACTGCGCAGGGTAAATGCAAGACAAATCCATGTATATCGTTACCTTACTGATAAGGTATATTAAGTTAACAATGACGTTACATTGATTGTTGTGTTTAGACGAATCTTGTGAAAATACCAACTAAATATTTGTTAAGTATTTTCTTGTCAACGTGTGCGTCCACACTGGACCTATTTAAGTATACCTAGATAACGCTAAAAGAACGTACAAAACGATTTTACAATGGCACTTCTCTTCATTTTACTTGCAATTGCCTTGACTTCTAATCTTAGTCAAGCTTGTGGACCTGCTACGATAATCAGTAACTTTGACTTAAACGTTGCTTTGAATGTTGAGTTTTTTACTAAAACATTACCATGGCTAGTTGATAATGTAGGCTTGAACGTCAAGGCAAATTTCATCTTTTCGGACAATCCCGCTCGTATGGGTCCCAGGAAATGTGCTGTGGAGAACGTCAAGAAAAATATCTGGCTGCAAGCTGATTATCTTAAATGCGATGCTAATAGAATAAAAAGTAGCCAATGCCGATCGTTAGTAGGAGTCGACCGAAAATTCTACGTTAACTGTATAAAAAAAAGAGTGCCAGGGTTCGCCAGACAAGTCAAAAAAGAACTCAAAAAACTTAATTTGCATAAAATTACAACTATCATATCTGTACGTGGTAACAAATATATAGAATATACGGATCCCCATTCTGCACTGCGATATTTATGCAGTACGATATGTGGGAAAAAACCTGGGAACTGCTGGAATCCTACACCAATTGACACTACAACAACAACAACCCAAAGTACCGATCAGACGGAGGAGACCACCGGCAGCGATGGTACAGAAGAGACCACTGGCAGTGACGGTACGGAAGAGACCACCGGCAGTGACGGTACGGAGGAGACCACCGGTAGCGACGGTACGGAGGAAACCACTGGCAGTGACGGTACGGAGGAGACCACTGGCAGTGACGGTACGGAGGAAACCACCGGCAGCGATGGTACTGAAGAGACCACCGGTAGCGACGGTACGGAGGAAACCACCGGCAGCGATGGTACAGAAGAGACCACCGGTAGCGACGGTACGGAGGAAACCACCGGCAGTGACGGTACGGAGGAAACCACTGGGAGCGATGGTACAGAAGAGACCACTGGCAGTGACGGCACGGAGGAAACCACCGGCAGCGATGGTACTGAAGAGACCACCGGTAGCGACGGTACGGACGAAACCACCGGCAGTGACGGTACGGAGGAGACCACCGGCAGCGATGGTACGGAGGAAACCACTGGCAGTGATGGTACAGAAGAGACCACTGGCAGTGACGGTACGGAGGAGACCACCGGTAGCGACGGTACGGAGGAAACCACCGGCAGTGACGGTACGGAGGAGACCACTGGCAGTGACGGTACGGAGGAAACCACCGGCAGCGATGGTACTGAAGAGACCACCGGTAGCGACGGTACGGACGAAACCACCGGCAGTGACGGTACGGAGGAGACCACCGGCAGCGACGGTACGGAGGAAACCACTGGTAGTGATGGTACAGAAGAGACCACTGGCAGTGACGGTACGGAGGAGACCACCGGTAGCGACGGTACGGAGGAAACCACCGGCAGTGACGGTACGGAGGAGACCACCGGTAGCGACGGTACGGAGGAAACCACCGGCAGCGATGGTACAGAAGAGACCACCGGTAGCGACGGTACGGAGGAAACCACCGGCAGTGACGGTACGGAGGAAACCACTGGGAGCGATGGTACAGAAGAGACCACTGGCAGTGACGGTACGGAGGAGACCACCGGCAGTGACGGTACCGAGGAGACCACCGGTAGCGATGGTACGGAGGAAACCACCGGCAGTGACGGTACGGAGGAAACCACCGGCAGTGACGGTACGGAGGAAACCACCGGCAGTGACGGTACCGAGGAGACCACCGGCAGTGACGGTACCGAGGAGACCACCAGCAGCGATGGTCTGGGAGAGACTACAGCCAGCAATGGTACGGAGGAGACCACCAGTAATAATGGTGTGATATCCACCACCACTACGGTAGCTACCACCAGTAGTAATGGCGGGCCATCCAGCACGAGTACGGTAGCTACCACCAGTAATAATGATACGTTATCAAGCACCAGTACAGTAGCTACTACCAGCAGTAATGGCGGGCCATCAAGCACCAGTACGGTAGCTACTACCAGTAGTAAAGATGCGTTATCCAGCACCAGTACAGTAGCTACTACCAGCAGTAATGGCGGGCCATCAAGCACCAGTACGGTAGCTACTACCAGTAGTAAAGATGCGTTATCCAGCACCACTACGGTAGCTACCACCAATACCCGGTCAATAAGAGGCCGGCAAGTGTAAAAGCTGTCTATACAGGGGTCGGCACTCAAAGTGTTACCAATTCAAAATGCTGTAATTTTGACAATTTTGTTTCTTTTTATTTATAAACTACAATATAAAGAAAAAAACATTTAAAATTTAAAAAAAAAGTTATTGTTCGATGTGGCCACCTTTAGCGCGGATAATAGCATCGAGTTTGTCCGAGAAGGCTTCACACGCTGCACGAATGTGGTCTGCTGATATTTTGTTCCATTCTCGGCGATCTCTAAGGCGTCGACTGTCTCATATTTTTTGCTGACACTTTGGCCTCTAGAATTGACCATATGGAAAAATCCATTGGGTTTAAGTCCGGCGAATATGGTGGCCATTGTTGCGAAGAAATTAAGCTCGGAACTTTTTCTTGCAAAAAAAATTGGGTTTCACGGGCTTTGTGGGATGGTGCCGAGTCTTGCTGAAACGTCCAATGGTTTCTACCGAATTTCATACGTGCCCAAGGTAACAAAGCATAAAATCTTTTCACGGTAGATTTCCTGGTTTATACCCTGTTTGCACCCTGCTCAATGAAAACGAGAGGTGAACGTCCCGTAGCAGTTACCGCGGCCCAAACCATCACTGATGCTGGTGCTTGCTTTCGCAGAGCAATTCGTCTGTCTAAATTTTCTTTTAATTTACACTTTAACCATAAGCGATCATTTTGTTTGTTCACAAATTGCTGAACAGTAAAAATTTTTTCATCAGAAAATACCAAATTTTCAAGCCTGCTGTCAACGTGCAAGTGCTTTAACTCCTTAGCTCTTTCTAGGCGAACTGCCTTTTGTGCAAGTGTCAAGTATTGCACTTTTTGTATTTTGTAAGGCTTCAGTTGTAGTTTATTGTTTAATATGCGTCCTATGCTCCGGGCAGATAAATTTAGACTTTTCGCCAATTTAACTGCGCTTTGTCGTGGATTTCGTTCAATTCTAGCCTTTACCTTTCGAACCATTTCTGATGATGTTGCTGTTGTTGGATGTCCACCTCCATGGCGTTTCTTGATGCAACCCGTAACAGTGTAACGCGTGATGGTCCGATACACAAACATTTTATTCAAATGTAAATGTCGTAGCGCATTAACAATGGTTGGGTTCGATTTTCCAGCCAAATACAAAGTAATGACACTGTGGCGTGTGAATTCCATCTGGATAACTTTTTTTAGCAGCGACGAAAAACAATGAGCTTCTGTATGTTTAGGAACAGTACAATAGACTTACGACTGTGAAAAAATGGGTGCCATATTGTAAACAGTTTGGTTGCTATAGCAACTTAAAGTTGGTAACACTTCGAGTGCCTACCCCTGTATATACAAACAGCCTTTTATCCAATCACTCAAAGGGTGTTGAGTGTGCTTCCTTTTTAGTGATGGTTGTAAGAATGGCTATATATGTTTATAATGACGATACCTACATTAAATTATTTTCGATATTAAGGTGTATTTGTTATTTAATTGCGTTTGAGTGAAGAAGATACTATTTATGATAGTGACGACGAAGCTGATTTAAATAACACTGCAGTTATAAACAATAAAAAAGTGAAATCAAATATAACTTGATTTTAAGGGAAAATATTTTGTAATTACTGGTGATACTTACATATAAATAAAGTCTTCATTAACCCATTATGTCCCCACCGAGGGGCAATGGTCTCTTCCCTGAAGAAGGTATAGGCGATACTCCACGACGGGGGCCAAGTCCGAATTGGTGGAGGCATGCAAGACTAGTTGACTTACTGTCATAAGTTTTCAAGCCGCCCTAAGACCTCTGACTTGGCTTGACGACTGCCATCTATGGACGGCAGCAGGCACCAACTGCTTAACGTGCCTTACAAAGCTCGGAGCCGCTTGGGAAAATGCCACTAGAGTTAGTCATAGACGGTTTACCCATCCATGTAGTGAACGCGCCCGGTCTTGCTTAACTTTCGTGAGCATTTAAGATCACTCAGGCAGCCATGGCTACAAGCGATTCGATTAGTAAATGAGGTAACATGTATGTTCGTGTAAATTTAATTTTTTTATGCTCCTCGTCTAGTTGACTGGTAGAAAATGTAGCATGAATTTGTCGTATTACCTAAAAAGATATGTTATGTGCAATAATTAACACTATATTTTAATTAACGTAGTAGACGTATTCAAGTGCTTCGTCATTCCTTTGAATGCACTATGTTTCACAATTACTTTTGCTCCATCAGTTTTACCCAGGTATCTAAACATCACCATCCATTACCTAAATATCATTGCCAATGCTGTTTTCTTTGGTAAATATTTTTCTTATCTATAATAATGAATATACTGTGTAACTCAAATCACACTAATCACAAAGCAAACAAAAGTACAAAGCAGAAAAACGAGTAGCAAGAAAAAAAATGTAGATTGAAAAAATGCCAAATTAAGCAAATATAATTCAAAATTTGTCGAACAAATTTTTTTGTAATTGGTAAACACTGATTTTGTTTTTGAGATAACACTGTTTGATTGATAACTAATGATCGTGAGACAGTATGACAATACGTAATAGGTAAATTGAACTTGTTCGATTATAACCATTTATAATTGAACTTTCAACTACAACTTTCATGATAAATATTGTATAATGTAATTGTTCTACACAATTAGAAATTCAGCTATGATATCCTACCCAAAATCAAAATTGAAACTTTTGTCATTGGAGGTTTTTTTAAGAATAAAGATGTATTATATCACATTACATTTTAGTGAATAAATATTTTTGGAACATATTCAAGGATTTTCGTGTTGATGGATGATGTTAAAAATGGTATAACTTGATAAATGTATGTCTGGGTGCAACTTGAAATTTAAAATTTCAATTTAAAAAATTGTACAAACACGAAATTTTGTATCTTTTTATTTTGCGCTCAGCGACTCTGTAATTAAGTTTTTATCCCTTAACTTAAAGTTCCAAGGCTTTTACTGAAAACCAGCATCGGCAGTGGAGCATGTTCCCTGGCGACTTTAAGCTGAACATAAGGCATTTTGCCAAATCTAGTTCTTAAGACATTTTCTCAGTTATTGTACCTTCTTTATTTATTTTTTTGTTGGCAATAAAAACATTTCACTTTCATAAAAAAACTGAAGTAATTATCACAGTCTCTAACATTAGCAAGCTGAAGACACAGTGAACTAATATAGTCACATCTGTCGGACAATCGATAGCCAAATCGTAAATAGAAACATGAGTAGAGACCACTAGCTGTTAAGCGCAGAATATTTAATCTCAAAAAAGTATCGATTTTTGCAGAATAAAAAATACATACTTTTTTAAAAACCTATTTAGAGGCTAAAATTTTTACCCATGCCGGGATTCGAACCCGCAACCTCTGGCTATCCGTACCAGCGCTCTACCAATTGAGCCAATGGGCGACTCACGACATACTTTTTTGACATTAATCGTATTAATTTCGAAAAAGGATGTATTTTCGGATGACTGGAGTAGTCTGATGATGTTTTATTTTTATTTTATTTATTTAGAACACAAAACAGGTTAAAAACATATTTACCAAATTGACATAACATTTAAATTATAGATCAGATCTAGCCTATAACCCTAAACTTGTGTACCTAGCATGCACTTAGAGTAACTAGAATAGACTGAAAACTTATATTAATTTATTTTAATCTCTCAGGGTGCCCTGAGAGCGCCACGGATAGCTTTTATAAATACGTGAAATTTATGAAAAATATCTATGTCCACATCTGTGTTACCTGTCTGTCTCATACATTCGTAGCCACATAAATAAGTAAAGCTTTACAATAGGCAAAGTTTATCAATCAAGGCCTTTTCAATAACATCCCCAAAGTAGGGCCTGCAACAGAGCTTCACGACTCAGCCAGTCCGGCTTGTCAGCGGCCGTACCGGAAGACGTAAATGCGTCTTGATGAACAAACGTGGTGTATTTTGGTCGAGAATGAGCCTGTTACATACATATAGGCCACCATGGACTGACGTTCAAAATTTCTGATGCAAAGGGTACGGGCTAGCACTAACCCTGCTCTTCTTCGTACAAACGTGTACATACTCTTCTTTTAAATTCGACCCTCAATTCTGAGGATCGTGACCATATACAATAGTTATCCACTAGTCCCGGGTATGGGCGCAATGTGATGCATGCTGAATGGATCCCTCTGCTGTCTTCGGCTTCTGACGCCAAAGCCGAAAAGCCGAGAAGCCGTTTGCGAGGATTCAGCCATTGTGATAAACGCTTGCGGTTATCGTATAGGATTCACTCTTCATCACAGGTATTGATTCGGTTTAAAAAAATCCTTCATTACTGTACCGGTTAAGTAATGTAATGCAGCAGTCGACGCGCAATTGTCGATTTCGTGAGATACCCACCTTTAAAGTTATTTAATCTTCTCAATTTGCTTCACGTGTATTAAAACAGTTTTGTCACTTCTGCCGCAGACTGTAGCTAACTCAGACGTGTTTTGAGATGGATCCGCTACCACAATAGCCATCGATTGCGACCCTGTATGTCCCCACTGTTGGCGCACGGGTCTCTTCCTGCATTGCAGGAAGGTTAGGCCATACTCCACCACGGGGCCAAGTCCGGGTTGGTGGAGGTTTGTAAGACAGTGGCGGGCCTTACTGTCAGAAGTAATCAAGCCGCCCATAAGGCCTCAGATATAGCTCAACGACTGCCATTGCATGACAGCGGCACCAACGGCTTAACGTGCCTTGCGAAGCATGGAAGCGCTCGGAAAAATGCCACTAGCGGTTGTAACGGGACGGTCAGCACCTGACCGCGCCCGTTGTTGCTTAACTCGAGTGATTGATTCCAACCACTCGGGTTAACTCGGTTCGTGTAGGCCACGATCGCTTCACTAGGCCACGATCGCTTCACTAGGCCAATAGCCATCAATTCTTCATTATATACTTTGGTCTCCGGCCGTCCGCGGGGCTTCTTCTTCTGGTCGAAATTTCCAGAATAAAAACGTTGAAAACAAAAACACATCGTATTTTCTTTTGCGACACCATCGCGATACCAGCTAAATATATTTATTAATTGAAATTCTTAACCAAATAGGAGATATTTCAGATCGAAGTGGCCAGTACGACGAAACGCCAATTTCATATATTATGTAAGGACCTAATAAATAACTTACGAAACAAAGTCATTGATACAAGGCCGCACTGGGAATGAAATCTGGGTCTTTTGCTTCCAAATCTATTTTACTACGCGCTGTATGCTTAGCATGCACGTCTTGATTCTCTCTCTCGAAGTCGTCGAGTTAGACTTAGGGGTATTTGCCATGTGACTTTGGACATGACTTAAATAGCCATGTCCAAAGTACGACCATCGCAGCCAAGATTTGAGATAGCCAATAAACTACGGTCTTGTCTAACTAAAAGTAGTTATTGCTTTACTAAATAAAAGTATGGTATTTTAATCTGACAACGCTGCAAAAATTTTTATTTGTTAATAGTTCTATCCACTAAGTATGGTACAAATAAAAAACTACAATAAAAAGTATATATATATTACAACCAGAACACAAAAATTATTAGCAGAATTTGTATTTTTCCTCTCAAATCTATGCTCTCGAGGCCTTGTCCTCACCTCCGTGGGTTCCAGCCATGTCTCGGACCCATATGTCAAAACTAGTGTCTAACTTGGCCGAAATAATCTCGGCCATGCCGCTATGTTACCCAGTTGTAGACAAGTCTCAGTCGACTCTATTTCGGCCACGGACGCCATGGTAGCGTCCAGAAATTTCGGGTCTCGACAGAGAAATTGACATTTTAGCATAGAAGAGGGCCTTTTTTGAGCGTGGCATGCAAAGAAATCTGAACTACCGCTCTCATTATGTTACAATCATTAAATGTAACAATGTTTGCTGGAAACTGAAGCCAGTAATAAAATTGTGAAAACAGCAGTCTTAATATTTTGTGAGTAAATTTTTGTAATATGCATTTTTGTTTTAATATATTATGGTCAATGCTATACAAATCCGTGTTCAACTTTATTTTGCTGATAAGAAGTGTTGAGTTAACAATGATATGACATTGTTTGTTGTATTAAGTCTTAACTAAGTATTGCGAAAAATACCAACAAATTGTTTCTTAAATATTTCATTGTCAGTGTGTGTACACACTGCTCCTATTTAAGTATATTATCTCCTTGATAAAGCTAAGAGTACGTAGAAAACCATTTGAATATGGCGACTCTCCTCATTTTACTAGTAATTGCCTTGACGACTAATCTTAGTCAAGCTTGTGAACCAGTTACCATAATAAGTAACTTTAACCTAGAGAATAATTTGATTGTAGAATTTTTTACTAAAACTTTACCATGGCTAGCTGAAAATGTGGGCTTATACATCGAGGCAAATTTCATCTTCACGGACAGTCCATCGCTTATGGGCCCCAGAAAATGTGCTCTGGAGAACAACAAGCAAAATATCTGGCTCCAAGCTGATTATCTTAAATGTGATGCTTCTAAAATAAACAGTAGCGAGTGCCGATCACTAGTGAGCGTCGGACGGAAATTCTACTACAGATGTTTGAAGACAAGAGTGCCAGGCTTCGCAAAGCAAGCCCAAAAAGAACTCCAAAAACTGAATTTGAATAATATTACGACCATCATCGCTGTACGAGGTAACCAATACATTGAATACACTGATCCCCAGTCTGCACTTAGTTATTTATGCAGTACGCTTTGTGGAAAAAAGCCTGAGAACTGTTGGAATCCTACACCAATTGACTCTACGACATCTTCAACCGAAAGTACCGATCAAACGGAGGAGACCACCAGCAGTGATGATACAGAGGAAACAAGTAGCGATGGCTTGGAGGGTACCATCAGCAGTGATGGTGCGTTGACCACCATCAGTCATGATGACACGAACGTAGCTACCATACCACCACCACTGGTGGTGGATAAGTAGTGCCACTTTCAGGCCTTTAAGTATATGAATCGTCCACTCAAATAAGGCCGATCACCACGTTGGAGGTGAATGGACAACCCGTACATTTAAAGGTTTTTAATGATCGAAATAGTAATAGTGGTAAGTACGCCTGTGTGTAATAGTGACAATGAAGGCGATAGAAATGAATACCGTTGTAATAACTTCCTCGTTGACCTAGTGGCTACACGTCTGATTACTATGCTGGAGGTCAAGGGTATGATGCTGGCAGCCGTCGCGTCGTACATTTGAACAAATGGCCTCAATATGGGTGTATTTCCATGTTTATGATGTCCTTGCCAGGTTCATATAGCAGGCTTTCTAGTGTGGGACCAGGCCCTAGATTCTGTTAATGCATTTTAGAACAATAACAATTGCATGAACATGGCGTTTTCATTTCATTGCTGAATTCATTCTAAGCCCGCTCATGTATCACACCTTCTAGGCGCCAATGGCATAAAAAAGCACGTCACATAACCCGTCCATTTATCTGTCACTCTACTGTAATTCACTAACAAAATTGAGACCCAGGAATAGTGATTGTGTTGAGTGGAAGATATTATTATTACACTATTTTTATTTTTAATGCACTAACCCGTGCTAAGGAACAAATTTACTAACTGCAAAGTAGGTAGTCGGGGCTGTAAGTAATGCAATTTGCTTAAGTCAGATGTCGCTGCCTGTACGTAATACAGATAATATTGTAAAGAGGTTCGAAATTTCACTGATGCCGTGAGTCGCCCATTGGCTCAATTGGTAGAGCGCTGGTACGGATAGCCAGAGGTTGCGGGTTCGAATCCCGGCATGGGTGAAATTTTTAGCCTCTAAATAGGTTTTTAAATTTGTTCCTTAGCACGGGTTAGTGCATTAAAAATAAAAATAGTGTAATCATGTGGGTACAGTGATATCGTTCCGATGTTAAACCTAACTGCAAAGTAGGTAGTCGGGGCTGTAAGTAATGCAATTTGCTTAAGTCAGATGTCGCTGCCTGTACGTAATACAGAGAATATTGTAAAGAGGTTCGAAATTTCACTGATGCCGTGAGTCGCCCATTGGCTCAATTGGTAGAGCGCTGGTACGGATAGCCAGAGGTTGCGGGTTCGAATCCCGGCATGGGTGAAATTTTTAGCCTCTAAATAGGTTTTTAGATATTATTATTGCAATTTTTTTTAAATATCTCGTGATGCTCAAACATAAATGTGTATAAAAGTAACATGTCAATGTAATTTTAAAAACCTATATTACTGCGCTTCCAAATATTTATAGATTAATATGATAATATAACAAAGTACGGTACACTTAACCTCCCTGTTTATAATATTCGTATCACCACATCAAGGATTGGCTGGAACAAATTTCTAAGGAAATAAGCTCGGACAAAATTTTTAATGAAATAAAACCGGAAGATATATTTTGTAATGAAATAATGTACACTTTTTTATTTTGAAAATTTTGTCATTTCTCAATGATTTGTGTGCAATAGTAATGTATTTGAAATTAATTAGTTGAGGCATACAGGGCTGCGTCGAAAATGCACATTCCGGAAATACCTTTAATTGGTATTTGTGTTTCACAACAGCTTTTACTCCATCAGTTTTTTCTGAGTTTTCTAAATATCACTCTACGAACTGTGCATCCTCCGGTAAATAATTTTCTTATATGGAGGTATAATATTTTGAATAACTAGTATGAATTTTAGAATGATCTTTCAAAAATGGCATTATAAAGCAGAGCAACCATAAAAAAATGTATACAGAAAAAAAACTTAACAGACGTTTTAAAAAGTGTAGAACCAAATTTGATGTAAATTAAAATAATCGTCTTATTCCAGTACATAATTTGACCTTATACAATATCTCTTAAATGAATTTGTAACAATTCTCAATATTAAGGACAATGCCTATTGCGCATTATTGAGATGATTCCGTATAACGCAGTGTAGAGGTCTGGACTGACTTGTGGAGGGTTTGGAGCACGGAAACTAGTCTTCACATATTTAATAATTTTATTATAGTTTAGTACGTCATTTGGTCGCAATGGTAACACAGAGAAGAGGAAAAATCATAATGTTGCCACAGCTACAAAACATGTAAAGGTCTATGCTTTGTTGGGTTGCCAACACGCAGTATTTGCTCAATTAGGTATAGGTAGTTAATATTTTTGTAGCTTTCATGGTAAGTATTTGGTCATCTCTATGCACAGTTTGTAACTAGGTTATGTGATAACCTGTAAGTTATGACAAGTTTTAGCTGAAGATGTTATTTAATGAACTTTTAATGTCAATAAACTTGTAGAAAGTATGCAAGCATTTTCTTCTTAACGATGACGTCAGAAATTAAACAATTTGTCAAGTTATTTAGACCTTAGATTTCCGCACTGAGCCTTATATTTGGGTCGTTTTACGTAGCGAGCGCTGCGGTACGTTAACACTTCAGAGACCAGGGTTTCCCCGCGTTGTACTCCTTCACCGTAAGCGAGTGGTGACACCAAAGTGAAGAACGCCGACTTCTCAATCGGTAGGTTGTGGGGTTCAATTCCGGCATGTACCAATCACCTTGTTTTCTGAAAGACATTTGTGAATTTATAGTCGCAATCATCATCAACCTGTTATTTCCCCACCAAGAATCAGTTTTCCGGGTCTTTTCCGTGAGGAAGGTATAGGCCATACTGCACCACTGGGGTTAAGTATGGATTGGTGGAGTAGTCGCAATAGCACCCTAGTTTTTGAAGTGTTTGCTACCTACAATGGCCCAACTATGAGGTTTAGTGCTTAGTGAAATCTCAGGTCTGACTTACTAAATAAACCACAGATTAACAGGTTGACTCTGCTATGCAATGTACCTGGAATTTCATAATAAACTAAAAATTAAGTTCTTGTGAAACTCGGCCCTGGTAGCGGATAGTATTAACAAACAGACAGACAAACGGTTGATACCTATCAATAGGCTGCCGTTCAGCACGGACCCTACGGTTTGGGTGCGAAACACTATCACCATCACTAGTGGTTAAAGAGACCTATTTTACAAAAAGTACAGAAGAGTCTCCTACCAATACACGCAAAATGTTTTGGCGCAAGGGCGCACTATCCTCTCGTCTCAGTTACGCAAGGGCGCACTATCCTCTCGTCTCAGTTAAAGATGTCTGGAAGTAGCAAGCAATACAACAGAGCACTTGCGGTTCTCGGCACAATGTGCTGCTGAAAAACCTGGCTCTCCTGGGGGCCATGAAAAGTAAAATCTTATTATTATTCCAGCTTAGTTATACTAGCATCGATCTTGACATAAAAAAAGAAAGAAGGAAGGAAGGAAAGAAAATAAAGAGATAAAGAGAGAGAGAAAACAGGTCATCTTTAAAAAGTGGACTAGTTGTAATAAAATAATCTTGTGCTAAATTTAAAATGAATACCTAGTTGAGAACTAATCCCGGTGTTGACAGACAATTACTGAGCGATCACGTTATTTGACTTTGTTTAAATTAAGAAACACATTTAATAACAAACCTAAATTAATAACAACACTACATTCTTCTGTTGAAATTCGCAAAGCTGGTTTTGACTTGAAGTTTTACAGCTAGTAATTATTTCATAGCGACGGATATTATTTTGTATTGCAATAAAGGGATTTTCTTATTTCTAGGCGTCTTTTAGCGCGTCCTTTTATCAAGTTGTGCACTAGCTTGCTTGCACGTCTGTTCAGATCAAGAATTTAATAGACGTATAAATATTATATCCTTTTACGAGCCATGGTAGTTTCGATGCGACTACACATTTGTCGACGTTGAGCTAGGCATGCACCTTGATTTATTTATACTCAATCAACCCGTACTCATCTATAGCTGGGCATGTATCTTCCCCGAGGCAGCCACGTACTTCTGCCCTCGTCCCCATCCAGCCGAATCTGATTCCTTATACCAAGTCGCTATTTCTGTGGCCACATCCGCTACCGCTGCGAGAAACGGCGTCCGAAAAAGTTCCTCTCACTAACGTTTCCACACCAAATGCTGGGCCACTTTGTATTATTCATGCGCACCAACCGCAATCATCTGATTACAACTGGATATTGAATATTCAGTGCGTTTTGCAGGGCCTTTTTTCTTGCCCTTCCGCCACACTCTTCGGATTAAAGGCGGGAACACATTATTAGAATGCCACGCGACCACGTGTTGAGTTGAATCAAATTGAACTATTTTCTATGACTAGAATCACACTATAAACATCCGACGTGACTCCATGCGTACGGTAATTGCACGGTGTACACGAGGTGTCGACACGTCGTGTCGGGTCACGTTTTAATAATGTGTTTCCGTCTTAAGTTTTGCAGAATGTTAACATGCTTTTACGAAATAAAATTATCTTCACCGTTAGAGTGTACTGCTAACTTCACAAATGTACATAACTTCGACAACAATGTCATTGGTACATGCCCGAGTGCCTGGGGTGTTCAAATACGAGTAGATAGATAGATAGAGAGATAGATAGATAGAGAACACTTTATTGCACAACCAGAAAAACATTACAACCATGATTCTTAAATCTAAGTAATGTTGGCATTTGGCGGTCTTATCGCTAAGAGCGAGTACCTCAGCGCTTGAAGTCCGCGGTGGGCACGCGTGGTAATTAAAGTCCATACTCTCTTCCCATGGCATAGGCCTTCTCTAAAAACAGGCCTGTAGTGAGACAGTTATAGGCTACATAAGAAAATAATAACTTCTACACTATTATATGAATCACTTGCCCTGGTCCCAAACAAGAATACCTTGTACATTTACAACCAGGCAAGGACATCACAAACATACGGAGAAGTATCATTTATCCTGAGCTTGATAGTAACCAATATCCTGTAAGTCAATATCCAAACTTTATTTCTACAGTGGTCTTAGTCTGGATGAATTTCCATGTTTGTGATGTATTTGATTTTTTACTAAAGCACGGGGTATCCTGGTATAAGACAGAAACCAGTGATTTATTATAATATTACATGGCTAGGTTCGGTTAGTTTTATTCTTCGGCCATGTTTTGCCAGTACGAGTATTTGCAGTTGACTGCTATTTCCCAAAAACTTTTACACTTTTACACAATTTACTGTTGTTACACTTAAAATTACAAAACAACTGGCGCCCTGAGCGATAACCAACAAGCCTAACCTCCAGACAAGTTAAATAAAGAAAATAATGTATTGCTGAAAGCGAAAGCGCAGGCGAAAAATGTGATATCCCCAAAGAAGCATTGAAACCCCGTCAAATTGCAGACAGAATCAACAAAAGAAGTCTGGCAATTTAAAGCGGATAAAGGTTTGTGGAGGCACGCGCATGTGATTGAAAAACACGTCACAAACTGGAAATAGGCACAAAAAGCCTCGTTTGGGCTTTAAACTCATCAGCCCGTACTCACTCAAATCACTTCACTGCTAGATATTGGCCTCCCCCAAAGCATGCCACTTCTTTTTATCATCGGCCATCCTCATCCAGCCACGCCAGCAATCTCCCGCGGGTCATTGATCTAGAGGTAGTGGATGTCCTATGCTTCGTTTTCCAGTTCGTAGTTTCTTCACTTGAGAAACTTTGCACACCATCGAACCTCGAGTCTTCGGCATATGTGACGCTCACTGCCAATTGATCTTGCTAATCTTGTAGGGTATATCAGTCTTCTTGGTTCGATGGCAATTGCCTCCACCAATGAGACTCCGAGCATAGCCCGTTCCATAGCATGCTTTGAATAGATGGATTAGTCCTGCTGTCTGTCCCCATTTCAGGTCTGTAAGTCATCTGGGACGACAATTGAGATTTTTTTTAAGCAAGGCAATGTTGTAAAAACGCAACATTGATCGGGTTTTCTGTACTACTTAACTCAACCGTATATCACACAATTCTGTATTGCGTCTACTCGACAATACCGAGTCTCGACGAAAGCGAGTCGTTATGTGGGCCGAGTACATTTTAAGTATGGAGATTGGAGGGAATTCGATATTGGGCGCATTTTTATATTCGACGCTATTTTCGACTTCTGAAATCATTTAAATGAATTCTTTTCGTGTACAATTTGTGTAAACCGTAAAAGAAGTATGTACAGTGATTAGTATGCTTACGATGATTTTTTTGTGCCCTGAGTACAGATAATAAATAAATTGAGCCGTTTAGGTGTCATTGAAGTTATTGAAGTACTTAAATCGTGAAATTAAACAAGAAGAAGAATATGTTCAGAAAGCAATCATCTGTCTTTGTTGGCTCCGCTATGTGTTATTATGAACACTAAATTTATGGGGTTGATATCCTCTGAAGGCTGCCGTACTTTGAGTTGTACAAATGTATTCAAGCTGTGAGCTTTCTCTTCGTGATATGCTTATATCGATAAGACCAGGAAAAGTTATTGTTATTCTGTGGGGTAACTCTTGCTGTTTTGTTTCAGGTACATATAAACTACACCTTTCATCATTGATAATGACCATCCCGGACTTGGCCCCCGTGGTGGAGTATGGTCTTACCTTCCAGCAATGTAGAAGAGACCCGTGCACCAGAATTAGGGACATACAGGGTTGCAATCGAATGAGTAAGTAAGTAGCATTAACAACCTCAAATCAGTTACGTAAAGAAGTAAGAAGCTTCTACCCAGCAGGAAAAAGTTTCCACTAGTTATATTAGGACAAAAGGACACGAAAATAGAACAAAAAGTTGCTCAAATTAGCGGTAATATCAAGGCAAACAAAGTTGCAAAACGTTAAAGTTTGGGTCAAACATGTTGCGGTCTTTCACCGGCTCGTAATACTTTCTGCAGCTATAGTTGTTTTACTCCGTATAGATTTCAAAAACTTATTAGTTAGAGAAAATGATTGTTGAAGCGAGAGTGATATGTCAGAGCAGAATCAGAATCAGAATCAGAATAACATTTGTTGATGGTCATTTTTTAGCCTCTATTTACAAAACACTCTGGCTAGGATATTTAAATAAAAATGTGTCTTTCCGATCCTTCAATGTCAATATGTGTAACTTAACTAAAAGATTACGCCATATCTTTGTCAGGGCAAGTGTCTTCTTTTCTAGTATGAGTTTTGTGATTGTGTGTTATTAACTTATTACCTACAGAAAAAAATTAAATATGCAAAATAAGTGATAGATCACTAATTGGTCAGATCCTTCGATATGGTTTGGCTGGACGCGATAAGTCACTCTCAACGAATCAATCTTTGAATCACTCAATACTGATCAATACTGACAATACTCGCCCTTGATTGCCATGCCATTAGCAGCCCGCTGAAAGTCAAATTAGCGCGTTTCGAAATACGCGTACCTGTTTTGAAAAGTATCCTATATGTTCAGATATTACATCTTACGGAGTCCGAGGTACAAGATGTTTCTATCGCTTACTGTACCACCGCTATTCGATTAATGTCTCCAAATCGTGAGATGCCGGCATCATTCGATTACGGTTCAACCCCGGGGGTTTTATAATTGGACCGCTAAGTGGGGCTTAAGCTGTGATCACCATGGGCTTAGTATTAATTCTATTAGGTAACTTCTTTGGGGACCAAATTTGGAACAGATTGAGGTTTAATTTATGCCTCAGACCTTTCCCGTAGCTATTTTGCCCGTAACCAGCGATGACATAGAAAGAATAGTGAAAACACTTCGAAACGATTGTGCTACAGGATGGGACAATATACCCGCTAAAATCATAAAACTTTCACAACACATCGTTGTACCACTAATTACTCATGTCTGTAACCTAGCAATATCACAAGGCGTCTTCCCAAATGCCTTTAAAAAGGCACTGGTTACCCCCGTATATAAGAGTGGTGACAGAGACTGTGTCTCTAATTATCGACCCATTTCAGTCTTAAGTGCCCTATCAAAGATTATGGAAAGAGTTTTGAATAATTATCTGACGAGCTACTTGACTAAATATAATTTCCTGGCCAACAACCAGTATGGTTTTAGACCAGGTATATCAACTGAGGATGCGGTAGTTGATCTAGATAAGTCAGTTGTCCATAAACTAGATAATAGGTTTAAATGTTATGGAATCGTCCTGGATCTAAGCAAGGCTTTTGACATTGTTTCTGTCCCCATACTTGTTCAAAAGCTAGAATATCTAGGTATTCGTGGTTTGGCGTTAGATATTTTTGAAGATTGCCTATCAGACAGAACGCAGTCGGTAAAAATTGATAACACCATAAGTGAGGAGGAGCAAATTTGCTTCGGTATACCACAGGAAGCATTTTGGGTCCAACACTTTTTCTAATCTACATTAATGATTTGTGTAAAATGAACCTCAAAAACTGTGACATCTACACTTACGCAGATGACACTGCACTTATTACTTATGGTAAGAATTGGAAAGAAGCTTTGGATAATTCTGAAAATGCTATTCGCATAGTAATGAAGTGGCTTTCCTCAAATTTGCTGACACTTAATGTAGAAAAGACTAGGGTCATACGCTTTGTACTTCCAAACACTGCGAAACATTCAATGGAAACGGGAAAATTAAGGGCCCACACTTGCCAACAAAACACACCTAATTGCAACTGTATGACTTTATCTTTGGTCAGTTCTGTAAAGTATTTGGGAGTTTATGTCGATAAAAAGCTAGACTGGCGAGCTCATATAGAGTCCTTAAATAGCAGAACTAGAAGGCTTATCTACATTTTTAAAAATTTGCGATTCTCTGCAGACAAAGCCACAATTCGAATGGTGTATCTGGCTTTATGCCAGTCAACTCTGTCTTACTGTATCGCCGTCTGGGGAGCTACCCATAAAACGGATATGCTCAAACTAGAAAGAGCACAAAGAGCTGTTCTAAAGGTTCTACATTTTAAGCCACGACATTAATCCACGGAAAAACTATATGCAGAATGTCAAGTCTTATCGGTAAGAAAACTCTACATTCTTCGATCTATTCTTCGAAGGCACTCTAAATTGCCAATAGACAAAAAACTAACCCAACGTCGTCATAGTCGCCCAGTGTGTCCAACTGTTTCATGTAGAACTGCTTTCGCAACTCGACAATACAGTGCCCAAAGTGCAAGGCTATATAATAAAGTAAATAAAGAAATATATATATCCAAATAAAAGTTATGAAGTCAAACACCAAATTAGTACTTGGCTGCAGGTTCTGACTTATAGTGATGTTGAGGAGTTTTTGTGTATTATGAAATAAAACTATAAACTTTTTTACACACGCGCACATACCCACACATATTCACACAAACACACACACACACATACACCCACACAATCTCACAAACAAACACACGCACCTTAATCTGAGTGGCTAAAAACTGTTTTTTTTTTCATATTAGTTTTTCTTGCATGCAAATAATATTGTTATATTGACTGACAGTCGTCCGCTCAATGTATCTCGACGAAAGTTTGTAGGCACATGTTTTATGCTTTAATTTAATTTCACCTTCTCCTAAGATACAGGTTTTTGGCCTAGTTTAGGAGACAGGATGCAACGACAAGAATATTGTACAATAGATTTAGCACCAAACGATTGTAGTCATTTATTTACATGTAAAAATTTTGGTGTTTGAAATAAAGAATTATTATTATATATTATTATTATTCCATCCGAACGTGAATGAGTAAACTAATCGCCTGTGTCTAGAACACAAGGAATATATTAATCTACGTACGGTGCTACACAAGAAATAAGTCTCGCGGATGTACCTGCGCAGATGACCAAATTTTGGATGTGCGGCAAGTTGATCGACCAATCAGACAGGTAGTTTCATTTTATGGCAGGCGCGCGCCTTTGTTGTTAGTGGTTGATTCAACGTCATCGATGCAGGTGACTATTAGTTTGGCAATATTAGCGTGAGCGAAATAGGTAGCGCTACTGCGGCAATCAATTTTGCACCTTAACCGTATCGGATAAAGATCATGTTGAATGTACTTACAGCTTCGGGTACTTTCGTTACACTTCTTCCTAGTCTGCACGAACACAGATTCCCGAAGGGACTTTTATGATGTGTAGTACTGTAATGTTAACAGTTGTTATTTGTGTTTATTTTGGAAGCGCTTTGGTAACCACCAATCCGGACTTGGCCTCCGTGGTGGAGTATGGGATGTAGCTTCATTAGGGAAGAGACCCGTGCCCCTCGGTGGGGACATAACGGGTTGATGATGATAATAATATTAGCAAGTTGGAGAGGTAGTGAGCTGATCATATCCGCCTGATAACCGATAGACGATCCGGCAGACGCAGCATGCCCACCAACCAGCTATAACTACTATCTGAGACGGATTGAATCGGGATAATGTTGGTCGAGGACAGACCACTTTCTGTTTTTGCTGTGTATCCTAAGTTCAGTAAAAATGAATAGGCTGTGTTTGCTGAATCGATATGTCGATCGATATCAATCCTTTGTATGTCCCCACTGCTGGGGCACGGGTCTCTTCTTGCATCGCACGGAGGTTAGGCCACACTCCACCACGGGGGGCAAATCCGAGTTGGTGGAGGATTGTAAGACAGTGGCGGGCCTTACTGTCAGAAGTTATCAAGCCGCCTACAAGGCCTCTGACACGGCCCATTACATGAGAGCTGGCACCAATGGCTTAGCGTGCCTTGCGAAGCATGGAAGCGTTTAGAAAAATGCCAGTAGCGGTAGTCACGGGACGGTCACCCATCCAGCACCTGGCCGCGCCTGTTGTTGCTTAACCTAAGTGATTGATTCAAATTACTACGACTAGGCCGCGAGCGCTTCAGAATAATAATAATGCAAACTATATACGTCCTGTACGACAGAGGCCTTAACTCAGAGAGAGAGAGAGAGAGTATAGGTTTAGTCACCACGTGTGCCTACCGCGGATTGGCAATTTGAAGCCGTGAGGTATGTGGACACCTCAGACACTCAGGTTACCTCACGATGTTTTTTCCTACGCCGTTAGCGAGTGGTAAATACTATAATAACTTCACAAATGTACATAACTTAGAAAACAAAGTCATTAGTACATGTTGGGGATCGAACCCACGACCTCACAAATAAGAAGCCGACGTACTACCACGCCGCTAACCATGTGAATAATAATATGAGTAACAAAGAGCTAAACACATTACAAATAAACACGTGAAGGCACAAAACCTATCGATAAATTTAACTGAATAGAAGTGGAGATGGGCGGGACACCTGATGAGACGGGATGACGGAAGGTGAACAAAAGCAGTCACGGAGTGGTGGCCAAGAACCGGTCGTCGTTCGGTGGGTAGACCACTTACCCGTTGGAGGGATGACATTAAAAAAGCGGCCGGTGGTTAGTGGTCGAGATTGGCTAGGGACCGGGAGAGTTGGCGTGAAATGGAAGAGGCCTATACCCAGCAGTGGGCTTCATTCATGGGATGGATAGATAGACAGATAGAATTCAAAAGAAAATACATAAACATCACAACACGATGAAAAACAAAGCTCACATGAGAAATATATAATGGGTGTAATTTTTTACTTACAACATTGAACACATAAATAGCGACATTTCCGCCTAAGAAAAGAAACAATAATAATTTCACAGTGCTTCACAAAGCACCTACTCTTATTTCCTACACATAACCAAAGTTACTTCAGCTGTCAGACTGAAACTTCGCTCTTAGGGTACAATAAAGATACAGCCACCATATTCCTTTGAGCGTAAAGGGCGTCTAAAGGGACACGCTTGTAAAAGGGCCGTGAATCGAAATGTTATTCGCACTGTTGTCTATCTAAACAACACGAGTGAGCTTCGTGTAGATTGGATCTACCCGCCAGCCTCTACTCTTGAAGTGCTGAAAATACTGGTAATGAAAAAAAATGTTTCCTAGTTCAAATCAAAAAAAATATTTTAATAATGCTATGATAATAATTTCCACCAATACAATCACTGCGCGCTCGTGGTCTAGTAGAACCGAGTCATCATCATCAATAATAAAATATGTCCCCACCTCGGGTCTCGACCCTGAGGAAGGTCTAGGCCATTATCCACCACGGCATTTTTCCGAGCGCATCCGTGCTTTGCAAGGCACGCTAAACCTTAATTGGTGTCATGTAATAGCAGTCGCAAAGCTATGCCAGAGGCCTTATGGGGGGGCTTGATAACTTCTTACAATCCTGTATCAACCCGGACTTGGCCCCGTGGTGGAGTATGGCCTTACTGTGATGCAGGAAGGCACCCGTGCCCCAGCAGTGGGGACATACCAAGGGCTAATATCGAACACAATCACTTGTCCTGGTCCTAAACTGGAGCCAAACTGGACCTGCCCCTATATTCTTCTTCTTCTTCAGGTTATATTAGTCCACTGCTGGACATAGCCCTCCCCTAATGAGCGTCATAACCCTACGAGTATATTACACTCACCAAATCCTGAGTGATAAGAATGGAATCGTACACACATACATAGAGAAATACATACATACTTACGTACATACATACACACGAGCCAAACAAAAAAATATTATTTATTATAAAACTTCACAATTTATAAAAGGGTAAAGACCCCGTACTAGGCAAAAACCTGTATTACGGAAAGTCCTGCTCTTTCGATTCCAATTGAGCCAATGGGCGACTCACCGGCATCAGTGAAATTTCGAACCTCTTTACACTATTCTCTGTATTACGTACAAGCAGCGACATCTGGCTTAACAAAATTGCATCACTTACAGCCCCGACTACCTACTTTGCAGTTAGGTTTTACATCGGAACGATATCACTGTACCCACATGATTATACTATTTTTATTTTTAATGCACTAACCCGTGCTAAGGACAAATTTAAAAACCTATTTAGAGGCTAAAAATTTCACCCATGCCGGGATTCGAACCCGCAACCTCTGGCTATCCGTGCCAGCGCTCTTCCAATTGAGCGAATAAGCAACTCACCGGCATCAGTGAAATTTCGAACCTCTTTACACTATTCTCTGTATTACGTACAAGCAGCGACATCTGGCTTAAGAAAATTGCATCACTTACAGCCCCGACTACCTACTTTGCAGTTAGGTTTTACATCGGAACAATATCACTGTACCCACATGATTATACTATTTTTATTTTTAGTGCACTAACCCTTGCTAAGGACAAATTTAAAAACCTATTTAGAGGCTAAAAATTTCACCCATGCCGGGATTCGAACCCGCAACCTCTGGCTATCCGTGCCAGCGCTCTTCCAATTGAGCCAATGGGCAACTCACCGGCATCAGTGAAATTTCGAACCTCTTTACACTATTCTCTGTATTACGTACAGGCAGCGACATCTGGCTTAAGCAAATTGCATCACTTACAGCCCCGACTACCTACTTTTCAGTTAGGTTTTACATCGGAAAGATATCACTGTACCCACATGATTATACTATTTTTATTTTTAGTGCACTAACCCGTGCTAAGGACAAATTTAAAAACCTATTTAGAGGCTAAAAATTTCACCCATGTCCATGAATATTTATTTTTTTATTATTTAGTTATATTCACTTGAAGTTGAAAAAAGGCGTTTTAATTGAAAATACCTACTGATCGATTAACGATTCTATTTTTTGTTTGGGGCCCCGTACCATTGTCCAGTCCAGTCCTTCGGTGTCCTCGGTAATTCGGAGGACTTTTTGTACGGAGTACTTTAAGTCCATCGTGTGGGTTATTCGATAAAATTTATAAAATATCTATATCGAAGGACAAAAAAGTCCCCGGAAAACAGTATCTCGTTTGCGCAGTAATCCTCCACATCCCGAGTAGGCCCTTAAAATAACCTTCTTCCGAGCGTTCACACTCTTTTTTCTTCTTTCAATAAATGTTCCGTTACGCGTGCATTTGTTTGTTAAATTTGATGGAATTCTTCCTTTGTATGCGTAGACTATCGCCAAGAGTTTGCGGAAGGCGCTGAAGAAATTGGAGGCTTAGGAGATGGTCCTAATAGAATACGACGGGAGCGAGCGATGAGAATGTTCTGGTATCAAAGGCGTTTTATAACAGCGTATAGATATAGATATCAACCCTTTGTATATCCTCAGTGCTGGAAATGGTATTTTCCTGCATCGCAGGAAGGATAGGCTATTCTTCACCACGGGGGCCAAGTCCGGGTTGGTGGAAGATTGTAAGACAGTGGCGGGACTTACTGTCAGAAGTTAAGAAATAAGGCCTCTGACATGGCTTAACGACTGCCATCAAATGACAACCGGCACCAACGGCTTAAGTAATGTAAGTAATAGCTATGTTCCTTTGTAAACATTATGTCAACCGCATATTATTATTTTGGAATGAATTTCATCGGTTTCTTTATCGCTCGTCTAAATTGCTTGAGTCTTATTATGGTGGGGAATGCCGTTATCGTTTGTCTGAAAGATTTCATGAGGAACTACAATTTTTTATTGCGCTTTAAAACCACTTCGAAGCGAAAGGTCAAAGCTTTCAATAAGCTTCATTAGAGGAGTGAAAAAATATACCTGCTTCAAAGAAAGTTCGCTAGGCAAAATAATTGAATGTACTCTTAAAGCAGAAATAAAATAGGTACGTAAATAATCATCCATTTGACATACAAATCACATCACATACACTAAAATTTTTGAAACGCATGCACATAATAATTGAACAAAACGCGAATAACTTTTTGGGATCCTTAATCCATCTTTTTCTTGTTTGGCATTTTTCAAAGTCCCATTTTTTATATTAGACATTATATAGAAAACGCTATCAAAAAAGTAAAGTTTAGAAGAATTAACCAGTCAGCATCAATAATAAAGGCGAAAGTTTGTGAGTGTGTAAGTTTGTTACGTCTAAACGGCTGGAGCTGGGTCTAAACTATTTTAATAAAATTTGGTATGGAGTTATAGTAAAACGTAGCCTTTGTGTTAATCCAGGGTGTCAACCTGGATTAACACAAAGGCTACGTTTTACTGTGGAAAAATATCAATTCCCGTGGGAAAATCGATAAATTGCGGCTAACGCCGCGGGGCACAGCTAGTATATAATATAATATGTATTAGCTCATTAATTTAGTAAAATGGTTTCACCTATAGCAGTCTTCTATCTCTTTTCTTCTATGATTATGCTTTTGTGTGTGTTTAAAATTTGGTAAGGTTTCTCGATTTTTCCAGGATCTCATCGTCAGATACTGATTTCACGACCATAGCACCACCTGTGATGTTTACCCTTTACAACCAAAAAGGAATTTCGAATTCTTTTTGTATCTAGGTAATATACCTGTATACAAAAAGAATTCAAAATCGCAACTTCGTCCTTTTTTGTAGTCGGTTAAAAATTACGGACGTTTTGGACTTACTTTTATTTTCTAAATAGCCTAAGAACTTTATACTCTTTCGTTACTAACAAATAATATTGAAACAAATACATTGAATTCTATAAAATAAATAAACTTTTTTGCTGTCACTACAGAACTGAGGCTGCCACAATTAAAATATGAAATTTGTTTGGCATGCATTTTACTCACTGATCTCCAAGGTACTTTTTTACACCAATGATTTTACTACACATTTTGAACTTAACACACAAAATTAATCATTAATAATACCATAATCTTTATCGTAATTAATCTGTTACAAGCATCAACCAATATTGAAGTTATCGTTATCAACCCTCGTATGTCCCCATTGCTGGGGCACGGGTCTCTTCCTGAATCGCAGGAAGTTTAGGCCATACTCCATCACGAAGGCCAAGTCCGGGTTGGTGGAGGATTGTAAGACAGTGGCGGGCCTTACTGTCAGAAGTTAATCAAGCCGCCCATAAGGCCTCTGACATGGCTTAACGACTGCCATTATATGACAGCCGGCACCAACGGCTTAACGTGCCTTGCGAAGCACGGAAGCGCTCGGAAAAATGCCACTAGCGGTAGTCACGGGAAGCTCACCCATCCCGTATCTGACCACGCCTGTTGTTGCTTAACCAAGTGATTGATTTCAATCACTCGGTTCGCCTAGGCCACGAGCGCTTCTATAAAATATTGAAGTATTAAGTACTTATTCCATTCGCCTTATTCAGATGGTCACTACGAACAACTTGCGTTCAGCGTTTTCCTCTCTACTGGTAGACTCATGTCAATGTAGTCATTCATAAATTATTTAAATGCCAAACGAATTCAATTTTAAACCTATCCAGCCAGCGGTAATTGATTTTGTATCGGAAGCAAGACGAGATGAGCCGCTGGCGTAGATAAAAAAAGGCCAAGTGCAAGTCGGATTCGTGCACCCGGGGTTCCGCATCGCCATAAATACCATTTAGGACGCTTAGGATTCGGTTTTTATTATTTTATGTTATACCAAAGGTAAGGGTTGCACTACAAATCACTTGGTGTGATTATAGTGCACTACGAAATTAGATACGAAATCTGACACATATTTGCATCGCCGTTTTGACAATAGAACATAAACAAAAAACCACTACGATTTTTAAACAAAAATCGAAAAACTATTTTTCTATCATAGAATTGTCTTGTGTTTGCGGGGAAATCCACATTATTAATACCTATATTCGCATACAGTTAACTTACTGACGTCGCAACTGCTAGGATTGAATTGCAAATGATTCTTCAAGATAAGCTTGCCAGTAATGCATTTCAAAACATGGGCAAAGCACTCGTTGTGCCAAAATGGCCAATCTTATGTGGATGACAAAAATGTCTGGAATTAAAGTCAGTTCAAAGCATGAGTCAAATGAAATCAAATCAAATCAATTTATTTCAACGTAAAAAAGGTCGCTGAATGTCAATATATAATGCAAAATGTAAGCCACCGAGTTCTAGGATAGATAATAATATGTAAACTCTGTTGATAAAGGACCAAAGAAGAAAAGTCTAATGGTCTGATGGATAAAAACACGTTTCTACTAAAGACTCATAGAGGCGTTTTATTTAACCGGTTTTGGAGTGCTTTAGTTAATATTTTTTTTTATGAATAAGACCGTATATTTAGAGTTTTTATATTTTTTTCTCTACAAAATTATCTAAATATATTATAATAAAACAAACATAATTTAATTTGATTTAATTGATTGTTACATGTTCTGTGATAATGTTCACTGGCTAGTTACAACAGTTCAAGTATGACAGCTAGCTCTTATGATGGATAGAAATATATTCTAGAAAGTGTATTATTTACAATTCCATTTGTATACCTAGAGTACGGAACCCTAAAATGGTCAAGTGTTCGTTGAAAATTCAAAGGGTCCCATAGCGATTATAAAAGACAATGCCGCTTTAAAAAAATGCGTTATCGTACTAATTCAGGATACTCAAATCGGACGACATACTGTAATTGTTTGTTTTTTTAAATATAATATTGGGTGACAATTGTTACACACCTGACGTTTCTAAGGCATGATAAGATAAGAATATTCTTTATTTTACACATCAGAAAATAATTATAAAGACAACAGTTACAAAAGAAGAGGTACAATTGGCGGCCTTATTGCTGATAGCAGTTTCTTCCAGGCAACCTTAAATGATAAATCAGCTTGATATTTGAATTTGAATAAGGATAGCTTTGTCAAAGCCAAGGCTAATCTAGACATTGTCTATCACTTCCTTCCTTCCTGTTTGCATTTCTTAATGATTCGCGATACTCATACATAGTTATATATATTAAACGGGTCAAATCGCGATTATTTATTAGGTAAAACGTAAATACCTTATTTCCCGACGTATCGGTAGCGTTACAGATGTCGTGGTTTTTTGTCTAAGGTTGTGAGTTTCTTATCGGGCTACGGTATCCTAAAAACGACAAAAATTATTCAAGAGAGAGGAAAAGAGAAGACACTAGGTAAACATCATAGAATGGAAACGACAAAAGATAAACACTGGGGTTATCACACGCGTTAGCTGTCGAAGAAAGAAACCTATCTAGCTAAAAATTCCACCCAGGCCGGGACTCGAACCCGCGACCTCAGGCTGGCTGTGAAGCATTATCTCAGTTGGAAAGAGCGCTGCCGCGGATAGCCAGAGGTCGCGGGTTCGAATCCCGGCATGGGTGGAATTTTTAGCCTCTAAATAGGTTTTTATAAATTGTCCTTAGCACGGGTTAGTGCATCAAAAAGAATTTAATCATGTACCAATACCTTTGTTTTCTGAGTTACATATATCTATTAAATTATAGTAGCAATACCACGCGCTAATTGTGAAGGAAAACATCGTGAGGAAACCTTAATGCCTCAAGTACGTACAACCGTCCAACTATGAGGTTAAGTGCAACTATGAAGTTGTGATTTGTAACAGTATTTTTTTTTAAGTTTGCATAAATTATGTACAATTATTTGTTGGAAGTTATAATTACGATTGGATTAATATTTGTCTGCCAAGAAGTTTCATGTCAAACGGCTCTTCTGAGTATCTGACTTTACACCTTTTGACTTTGGTTTAGCGGTTTTACGTCTGATTTGCAATATTCGACCTCTATGGCGTAGCGGTAGCGCGTCTGCCTGCCATGCAAGAGGTCCCGGGTTCGAATCCCGGCTGGAATAAAAAAAAAGTTCAGGTCTTGGATGTTTACATGTTTGTGATGTCGTTGTTTCTGGTTCCCACTACACAGGGTATCCTAGTGTGGGGCCTGAAGCAATGTATGTGCCAGTATGTAAAATGTTAAATGTTATGTTATTCAACGTACTTTCCCTTCATGTGGGATGGCTGTGGAACACCCTGTATACTTGGACTTAAAGCTCGATGTTGTGAGCTGGCGAGCACTTCTTTCAGTGTAAATTCTGCGGAGGGGGCTATCTTACAAATTGCCACGATGCATTTTTCATGAGCCGCGTTATGAATGGCTGATTTAATTATTGAAATAGCTCCCGGTTTCCGCGATGCTGGAATAATCGTTAAGCGTGGAAATTCTTGGCGCCTTATCGATCGCCATTGGCGCTAGTCGTTAGTGAGTGCTTTGGCTGTTTATTACTCCCCACATTCTTCTGAACTTTAAAAACCGAGTGCGGGTTGAACTTGTTGCGAGGGTTCCGTGTTACCTTACTTTTTTTTGTAAATATGTAAAGCCTAGTAAGTTTGTCCGGTTACACTACAATAATATGAGTCCGACTAGCAAGTGACCGTTTTTATTATTAAAATTTGTCGTTTGCATATAATAAGTTGATGATTGTATATATGTCCGTTTTTGAAACGATAAACAAAAAACAACAAAAAAATAATTTTAATATCAAGCTGAAATGCGTAACCTGGCATCGGTATATTTTTCCTATTTCACGTGTGTATGGATTAAGCAAATACCTTAAAAGTAGCTAAATATTAGAACTCAGTGGGTTACTAGTACATTCAATACAGTGATATGTAACGGATATTATGATTAAAGTGAAAGGGGGATTCTTATCAATTACTGTTTTTTTAACAAAAAAACATAGTAACTTAAACAATTAAGCTGTAGTAGCTCATGTGGGTTGACGCCCAGTAGACGCCTCTGCTAACGTTGTTTTAGCTGTAAGTTTCTTATTTCATATTAAATTTATTATTGTGTATATTTGTTGCGTCTTTGGCTTGGAGTTGGTTTTTTTTATGAAAAAGTAATTATTCCTCATTCACGTCCTTTTGTAACATCTCACGTACGCACATTTTTAGATGATCCCGATAAAAGTCGTTAATGAGGAGAAATTCCATTGTTTCAAATCCCTGCGTCGCGTTTTTAACTTCGGAGGGTTTTAATTACACCAGACAGAAGAAGAGTCTTGTAGAGTTCCAAAAGGAAATAGAATAAGAATAAAAAGAATAATAGTAGATTGTTAACCAAGGGCTATATGACATCAATTGCATATGAGGTTTTTGGGACCCGAGCGCAGCGAGGGCGCTAATTAGCCTGAGTATGCAATTGATGCTTACACCCGAGGTAAACACTCTGCTTTACATATCGATTGTGAGGTAAGTAAAAAAACAAGAAAGCAGGTTGACTTTTTTTTTGATTTCACATTTTTCAAAACTTTTGAGAAATAACTCCAAAACACGAAAAAAAAGTACTTTCGCGCCTAGCTAGTCGACCGGCTTTTTTACTCTTCACGATTTTATGGCACGCAAGCGCGTCAAATCGTGCTGGCCAGTTTGATTTTAAAATCGATTTCAATTAACATACGATGTGACTGCGAAACAAATAGTTCGATATTGAAAATAAAATCTTCATAAATTCTAATATAAATTGTCTTGATTCCGATTCGAGTAAATAATCGATACTGAGAAAAAAATATTAACTTTTAAAAAATATTCTTCTTGCAGTATGAGTATGACATTTCTTTTTTCAAATTCCAAAACCTATGCTGTAATGTTAAAATTACATGGTATGTTTTGAAACCTGTGCTGTAATGATATCCATGCACCCCGGCATTCAGTGAAGTAAGTGACTACTTACAGAGCAAAAGATATGTAAGAAGAATTGTATTGCCTCATCAAAAACAAATGAAGACTTAAAACTAGGTATTATAAAATAAGGCAAAAGGTAGTGGCTCAGCTGGTGCTGACCCGAGTCAGCCCCGGACAGCGCTGGTTTTCAGCCACATCCTTCCCCCTTAAATGTCGTATGGGAGTAATGTAAAGAGGGCTGTATCATTTAACTAACCACTGAAGATCGACTAAAAACGAAACAAAACATCTGTTAAAATATGAGATAAAAAAAACAAAAACAATTCTTCTTCTTAAATAAAGGAAGTTACTAAAAATTTTTTATTAAAAAAAAAACTATATTAAAAAAAGTATGTACGTGAAGGGCACTCTTATGAGAATCAGCAATGTAGTGTGTGTGTATGTGTGTGTTTTGTGTGTGTGTGTGTGCATGTGTGCGTGTGTATATTGTCATGGACTATGTAAACAGCTAGGGTATTTTTAAGATTTAAAATATTTTTTAAGGGACAAATTGAAAATATACAAATTTAAAATATATATATATATACCGCGACTCGGCAAATGTAGTGTAGGACGCCCTCCGACCAGGTGGGATGACGATCTGCGAAAAACTGCCGGCATATGCTGGATGCGGCAAGCTGAAGACAAGGTGCTATGGCGCTCATTAGGGGAGGGCTATGTCCAACAGTGGACTACATAAAATAGCCTGAAGAAGAAGAAATGCACCGAGTAACGCTCATCGGCTCGCTGGAAAGGCGATCAGAGGCAGATTTATAGCAGTGGCTGGATGTGGATAGCCGAGGACAGAGTGACGTGTTTTGGGGGAGGCCTATGTCCAGCAGTGGACGAGTACAGGCTGATTGATTGATTGTTTGATTGAAATGTTGTATAGAATCACGCGTTACTTTGCGGAAATCCATAATAGTATTAAAAAGTTAAAATTACTTGCTAAATTTCGACAAAATCCCACAAGCACCCCGCGGTTAGTTAATGCACTGCCCTGCCTTCCAGTTTTTAAGCAGAAGCAAGACACGAACACAGTCACCACCACCGACACCAATACAGGTGTAAGTAATGCAAGTTTGCATTTGGGAGCCTGAGGATGCCTCGTTTTAGAGGCGAAACGCGTCGCGTGTTTTCTTGCACAAGTATTGGTGTCGGTGGTGGTGTGTTAGTGTCTTGCTTCTGCTTGAAAAAGTGGGCGGGAGGGCGGTGTAACTAAACTGCATGGTGCGTGTGGGATTTTTGGCGGAATTTAGCAAAGTAATTTTAACTTTTTAATGCTTGATTGAAGACAACTCGATGTTCATTACAAAGTCGCGTCGATCAACCAACAAATTAACAATTAGGAAGACTCGGCTACGCAGCGAACATCAAATTTTATGAGACTCGGCATCCGGGAAGCCTGTCTACTATATTATCATATTAATATAGTTAGGCCTCTGATACGGCTTAACGACTGACATTGCATGACAGCCGGCACCAGCGGCGGCTGCCTGCCTGCCTGCCTGCCTGCCTGCCTGCCTGCCTGCCTGCCTGCCTGCCTGCCTGCCTGCCTGCCTGCCTGCCTGCCTGCCTGCCTGCCTGCCTGCCTGCCTGCCTGCCTGCCTGCCTGCCTGCCTGCCTGCCTGCCTGCCTGCCTGCCTGCCTTTATATTTTTGGAGCAAAATCACCCATAACCTAATTGAGTGTGAAATCTCTTTATCTCTCCGTATTTAGACGTAGAACCTCTCCTTTATAAAAAATAAGGTACTTTGATACACTCTAATGATGTTCGCGAATTTTACCTTTGTTAACAGCGAATCGCCTCTAATTTCTTTTTTACGGTTCCATAGTCTTCAACGATCCTTATAGTTTTGCTTTGCCCGTCCGTACTCTGTCTGTTTCAAAAGCTTAAATTCGGGATAGATAGACATATAATTACGCTGACAAAACGGTGTAATAATATCTTAAAAAAAGTTTTTTGGTGTGCCGGCCCACACCGTAATTATGGATATTTTTTATCGTTTAAATATTATATCGCAGCATGTTTATATTATGTTATATTTTTTATAAAAAAAAAGCGCTTACTCTTTACTTCTATCTACCCCAAGGGTAGATAGAGGTAACACATAAACACTCATTTTTATAGTCACTTTTACATATCCATAAATACTCTCACCATGCGCTCACACTTACCTAGATACTAACACACGCACACACACACACACACATACAAACACACACACACACAAACACACGCACACAACATTTACATAAAACTGTTCTTTCTTTCTGCATGGTTGCGTGTTTAATTTTTTTTTCTTTTAAACTTAAAAACAATATGCCCCTGTAAACAGCACAAAAGCACACTAGTTAGCAATTTGCCCAGAAAAAGCACGTTCACACCCATGTAGAGATTCAGGTTATAAGCATTGTTCGATATGATAGTCGTTTGCGAAATATTAAGCTTTGAAGTGGAAATTGTTATAGAGTTAGAAACCCTTTATTTATTTTTCTCTCCGTAAGAACCATCCTCGTAGGTACTTCAAGGAATATTCTAAAAAAAATATTAGTGAAATCGGTTCAGCTGCTCTCGAGGTTTGCGCTTACCAACACATTCAGGGATTCATTTTTATATTATAGGTAGATATTATAAAATCCTGTGCTTGTAACAGATATAGGTATTTGTGATATTTTTTTTTTTAAGTATTCCGTCTTTGTCGTTGAATGCATTATGAGTGATTTCGTATTGGAAACAGTTGATCATTTAATAGGTGCTCCAATGTTTCTTTATTTTATGTACGGTATTACACGAACAAACTGTATGTAATACCGGCACATTATAATCCCAATAGTCGTCTATATAAATCTAAATTCCTAACAAACTTATTTGAGAGCAAGTGGAATGGAACGCTGCCTAATCGAATTTCCCTAACTTGGCCCTAAAAGCTGCGGTTTCGAAATAGATGATGAAGCCATAATATGCGCCGTTCTATATTATAAACGAGTAATAACTACTAAGCACTCGTGGCCTAGGCGAACCGAGTGATTGGAATCAATCACTTGAGTTAAGCAACAACAGGCGCGGCCAGGTGCAGGATGGGTGACCCCGTAGTTTCATTTTTCCGAGCGCTTACGTGTTTCGTAAGGCACGTAAAGCCGTTGGTGCCGGCTGTCATGTAATGCCAGTCGTTAAGCCATGTCAGAGGCCTTATGGGCGGCTTGATAACTTCTGACAGTAAGGCCCGCCACGGTCTAACAATCCTCCACCAACCCGGACTTGGCCCTCGTGGTGAAGTAAGGCTTAACCTTTCTGCGATGCAGGAAGAGATCCGTGCCCCAGCAGTGGGGACGTACAAGGGTTGATAACCAACGAATAACGACTAAGGGCCAGTTTCTGCATTGAGAATTTCGCTAAGTAAATTGTAAACTGTAGTGCTGTCTGGGCTGATTATAGATAGATTATAGAATAGATATAGTGCTCTTTAAATTTCACGGAAAAGTCTGACAGAATGTTACTTAATTAGTGAAATTCGAAATTCAGAAATCGGTCCTACATAATGTAACTTATGTTTGCAAAGCGGTGGTTGCTCAATGGGTAGAACCATGGACTGGCAAGCGAGAGCCCCAGGTTCGATCCCGACTGCGGGTACCAATGACTTTGTTTAATTTCAAAGTTACGTACATTTGCGAATTTGTTGTCGCAGTACCACACGCTAACGGTGAAGGAAAATATCGTGAGGAAACCCGCGGCTTGGTTGGCTCCGCACGTATTGACTAGTCTTTTTTGTGGGCTAGGCCGACTAAACTGTCAGGATGGTATAGGTGCTGTGCAAGTCTACACCGCCTATAAAACCATGTCCCAGGCACTACAGCGTCGGAGTGGTCCTTTCACCCATCTAGTGTGAGTGAAGATAATACTGGACGCAGTATAAATCATCTCATTAAGTAGATGCAAAAAGGCCAATATTATTATTATTATGTTTGCAAAATTTAAATTTCGCAAACTATTTTCCTCACGTAAAATACCAAGCAGATAAAGGTATACCTACTCGTATTCCACAACTCACTTTAGCCTATCCCGTCGAGTGTAGATCAACAAATTTCAATTCATTTTTTTCGGTTCATTTATGCATACAATGCCCAATAGTAAACATACCGGTTTTTTTCATCTGGAGTGAACGAGGCGTAACATTGTAAAAGCAAACAAACAATTTTCAATTTCGTTCGACGTATTCCAGTAGTTCGAATTTTAAATTTAGTTCTTTTTTTAATTATCCGTTTTTATGAACACTTTCTTAAGAACGAAGCCAGTATAATTAAAACTGTTTTATACGGATTTATGTTCGTTTATTAAATTTTTACAATTTTCCGACGTTTCGGCACTTTTTCAGGTGCCGTGGTCAGTATGTAATAAGACTCCAACAACTTGAAGGTTACATTTTCTGTAATACGAGTAAAAGGGTGTTCTTATGATGACTATAGTTGATTACTAGATATGAGTGCAGTTTGGCGAATATTTAGATGACAATTATTTCTGTCATGCCAGTGCAATGCATAAGTTCTATCGTTATCGTTGTCAACCCTTGTATGTCCTCACTGCTGGGCACGGGTCTCTTAAGCATCCCAGGAAGGTTAGGCCATACTCCACCACGTTCTATGTTTTACAATAATTATGTAGGTAAACTCTGTTAATAAGGACTTTGAAAGACGTTTGGAGTTTTTTGTAAAATTTTCTCCAAAATGATCTAGATTTTGGTAAAAAATGTACAGGTTTTTAACAGAAGTTAAAAAGTAAACTCTTTCCCCTCGTATTCATGTTATTTTGTTAAGCTGTACATAATTGATTTCCACACATAATTTTAGCGGTGAAATCGAACCTTTTTGTCCATCAATATTGTGCATCTGAGTTGTTAAACATTCACGTCGAATCTGAATTTCAAGTGGGAACATTGCATTACAAATCGTATTGGAAATGTTAATCGGACGCTACGAACGCCAACAGACAGACCCATTTCACAATGAGAAATTGCGATGAAAATTCTGAGATAATTGTAAGTAGTTGATTTTTTTATGCCAAGTATATATAGATAAGATAGGATAGGATAACAAAGGAATATTCTTTATCGTGTACCGGCACAAAAAAATATATACGCGTCGAATCGAGAACCTTCTCAGAAGTGGGTTAAATATAGTTACAGATACAGGTGTTATAAAATCATAAGAATTTGCGGCCTTCTGGCTAATAGCAGTTTCTTCCAGTCAACCTCACATTGGAGAATTTTCCAAAGTAGAAATAGATTCGGATAGTCATTGCTAATACAAATATTTAATACATACACGTAACAATAAACTTGCCTAGTTATACCACAGAGGAAACATCTATCATACTTTTATATAAACTATCTACCGCAGCAAACGTAAAATGCAATTAAGTACTTTAATTTCCAAAAATGTGCAACGTTACATTTGCCGTGGGCATGGGTAGACTAAAGTGGCGAGTACAGTAAATTATTGTAGTACGGATAAATTGTCCACCCTCAAGTACGTTTAGTTTATCGCAGTGGGCGCGGATAGGGCATTTTACCTAATGAATAATAACGATTAAACCCGCTTCATTAACTATATATGAGTATCGAGTGTCATTGAAAATACTATGACGTTGTAACCAAAAAGTATAGAGCTATAAGTCGAATGTCGAAGATGGACTTGGCTTAGCCAAGAGAAAAAAGCTATATGCAGAACTGACGGCCATATCCATATAGTGGAAAGGCCCTGAAAGAAGGCACTTGGCCCTCGTGGTGGAGTATGGCCTAATCTTCCTGCGATACAGGAAGAGACCCGTGCATCAGCAGTGGGGACATACAAAGGGTCGATATCAACAAAAATAACAATTGAAAGAAGAAGAATTCATCATCATCATCATCCTATTATGTCCCCACTGAGGGGCACGGGTCTCCAAGGTATAGGTCATATTCCACCACCTGGGCCAAGTCCGGATTGGTAGAGGCTTGCAAGACTCACTAGTGGCTGGTCTTACTGCCAGAAGTTTTTAAGCCGCCCTGAGGCCTCTGCCTTGGCTTAACGACTGCCATCTATGGACAGCAGCCAGCACCAACTGCTAAACGTGCCTTGCAAAGCACGGAACCGCTCGGAAAAATGCCACTAGCGTTAGCCATAGACGGTCACCCATCCATGCACTGAAGGCGCCCTATGTTGCTTGACCTTCTTGATCGTGTAAGATCACTCTGGCAGCCGGGGCTACGAGCGATTTAGAAAAAAGTTAGACTTCAGAGATTTAGCGGTGCTAAATTTATTTGAAGAAGAAGAAGTATTTTTATTTTTGAACTAAAACTTTCGTAAGCACAACACATAGTAGACTTTTAGTCCGGATTTACTTACGGGTGTTGTTATATCGGAAAAGTCCGACCAGGTTTCGCTCCGATTCGCAGAGCTTAATCATGGTGAGCAGAGACTGAGCTCGCGTCGTCGGTTGCTTGTCTGCTCACCATGATTAAGCTCTGCGAATCGGAGCGAAACCTGGTCGGACTTTTCCGATATAACAACACCCGTAAGTAAATCCGGACTAAAAGTCTACTAAGTATTTTTATTTACGAACACAATACTAAAAACGAACATACCTAAACGGACTAATAACAATGAAATTAAATACGAACACAAGTAAAGACAATAGAAACAATTATACGTAAAAAATTAAAATAATAACTACAATTATAAACATTTGAAACTCAATGATAAATTACAAGAAACGTACCCAGTAAAATATTCTTATAGCACGGATCACAAGACTTATTATCAAACGAAGCGGAATTCTCACACCCGCCTAGTATTTACCGTATTTCCGATCCTTGTGAGGCAACAGGTAGTTTCCCGATATAAATCAACCGCACCATGCCATTAGCGAAGTGGCTGGAATGACTGTAAACTGCATTTGATCATTTTGCAAGCGCCCACTACCGCTATAAATTGCTAAGTTTTACTCGATTGCGTGTTGTGCTTATTTAACCCATCGTGGAAAGGTGGAAAATCTTAAGTGGTATTCCTTCAAAACTTACCTAGTATTTAAAAACCTGCCTATCCACTTGTTACTGCTACTACTGGCAGTGTTAAATTTGTTCCACACACTAGCGTTTAGGCACGTTAGACCGTTGGTACCAGCTGTCATGTGATGACAGTCGTTAAGTCATGTCAGAGGCCTTATGGGCAGCTTGATGACTTCTGACAGTAAACCTGCCACTGTGTTACGATCCTCCACCAACCCGGACTTGGCCCCCGTGGTGTAGTATGGCCTAATATTTCTGCGATGGAGGAAGAGATAAATATATAGATAGATACCAATTTATTGTACATAAAAAAGGAAATGACACAGATATTTCTTAACCTAAGAGTACAGACGGCGGCCTTATCACTAAAAGGGTTCTCTTCTAGACAACTTTTGGATGGCCTGGAGCAATATATTGGAGAAGGAAGTAGATGTATAAATAAATCAAAATATATAACAGAAGGTACCCGTGCCCCAAGCAGTAGGGACATGAAAAAGGTTGGTATCAATACACTAGCGTGGTCGCAATGATATAGATATCGCAGTCACATGTTTTGTTAGCAACAAGTTTGTGACAGGTTTTATATTACGTTCGAGAAATACTTTATCGTCTCTTTTCTGTGTTTTTTTCATAAGTCGAATTCTCAACCTGCAGTAGTATACACATGTACAACCTATATAATAAACCTATTTAGAGGCTAAAAATTTCACCCATGCCGGGATTCGAACCCGCAACCTCTGGCTATCCGTGCCAGCGCTCTACCAATTGAGCCAATGGGCGACTCACCGGCATCAGTGAAATTTCGAACCTCTACACTATTCTCTGTATTACGTACAGGCAGCGACATCTGGCTTAAGCAACTTGCATCACTTACAGCCCCGACTACCTACTTTGCAGTTAGGTTTTACATCGGAACGATATCATTGTACCCACATGATTATACTATTTTTATTTTCAATGCACTAACCCGTGCTAAGGACAAATTTAAAAACCTATTTAGAGAGTAAACATTTCACCCATGCCGGGATTCGAACCCGCAACCTCTGGCTATCCGTGCCAGCGCTCTACCAATACGTGAACGTTCTTCTACTGCGGTACGACGGCTCTGCTGAGTTTTCACCGATAATAAAATTAATTACGTATTTTAAAAAACCTATTTAAAGGCTCAAAATTCCACCCATGCTGGGACTCGAACCGTCGCCAGTTGGGAGAGCACTGGCACGGTTAGCCATAGGGTTGCGGGTCCTTCCAACTGAGCTAATGGGCGACCCACCGGCATCAGTGAAATTTCGAACCTCTTAACAACACTCTCAGTATTACTAACAGGTAGCCACATCTGGCTGAAGTAATTTGCATCACTTGCAGCCCCAAGTACGTACTTTGCAGTAAAGATATACCAGATTTTACATCAGAATAATATCACTGTACCCACATACGACGTATTACTTATCCCCAGTTTCTCGTACACTAACAATCTGTTAATCTACCGTTACCAGCCGTGAAATGTTTTTTTTTTTGGTTTGACGACCTCTGTGGCGCAGCGGTAGTACATCTACCTACCATGCAAGGGGGCCCGGGTTCGAACCCCAGCTGGGGACGAAAAAAAACCCCAGGTCTGGGATGTTTACATGTTTGTAAAGTCGTTGTTTCTGGTTTCCACGACACAGGGTATCCCAGTGTGGGGCTAGAATCAACGAATGTGTCTGTATGCAAATGTATGCACTTTGGCCAACTGACAGCTGTTAACAGTAGGTACATTAACGGTTTTTTAGTAAACCGAAAACCGAGGCTAAGTCTTAGAGCTACAGAATTGCTAAGCTAAAACTAGGTTCGTTTGAGTTGTAGAGCAGAACTAATCAATCTTATAATTTTAAGCTGGCAGATGCTCATATCGCGAATCACTCTTCAATCTTACACGGTGTAGACGCAGACCATCTGGGTTTGAAACTAACTAGGCAGTGGATGTGCTAAAACCAATGATAGATAGAAAGACAAATTATTTATTTTCATAAGACACACACACGTATACAAAGTATCACAATGCACAGAAAACGGCAGAGAGTAAGCAATTTGACAGAACAGATGCTTACAGTACCTAATGATACAAATTTAGGAGGTCCTAGAGGATATATTGCAAACATCTTTTATGTAGCAGAATCAAGACTTGGCATAACTTACCGATGAAAATAGAATCTTCTAGCTTTTTCTATTGTTTCAAATAGTTTGTACGGTAGTTCAAGATACTGGACGAAGTGTTCTTAAAAGTCATTAAACATTTACCGTAGCACATAGTACCATACTATAGCAAGCGTTTACCATAGTACCGTATTATACAGATACATTCCAACCCACAAAACGAAACTTGCTAGAAAAACTTTTTATATACTTATTAGATGGTTTCGATAATCTTTTTTGTTTAAACTTAATGTATTTTATAATCACTATAACATTTATCACATCACATTAAACTTCTGAACAAAAGCATGACAAAAAATCAATTTTTGACATAAAAAAGTATTTTTCTCGCAAGTTACGTACTGTGGATTGGAATGTTTCCGCGTAACACTGTTCAATTATGGACTAAATGAGAACGTTTGCGTAATAAGATAAGATGAGATGAGGTGAGGTGAGGTGAGGTGAGGTGAGACGAGACGAGACGAGACGAGACGAGATGAGATGAGATAAGATAAGATAAGAATATTCTTTATTGTACACACCAGAAAATAATTACAGAGACAACAGTTACAAAAGAAGAGGTACAATAAAACTTCTTTGAGAAGCTACTAAGAACTATTAAGAATTCGCCTAATCACCACGCACTACAACGGTTTGTCTATTTTAAGTGCTGCGGTATCTAAACACCTCAGGATTCCTCACGATGTTTTCACAGTTAGCGAGTGGTATTGCTACAATAACTTCACAAATGTACACAACTTAGAAAACCAAGTCATTAGTATATCCCCGTACCGGGAACCAAACCTGGGTATTTCGCTTCCGAGTCCATTTTTCTACCCACTTGGCTACCGCCGCTATCCTGAAAGCATTAGACACCGTTTCTATTTAGGCAGTCATGATAAAGAAACCTTAGAGGAACGGGCCTTTCCCATGGATTATTTTGATATAGAACGCGACATTCTTACTTATTGCCGGGTACGTTCAGCGTTTAAAGGCTAGGCCAAACCAACGCGTTCAGCTAGCGACCGCGTCAGCGTCCACGGTGGGGATTACTGCGCGAGCAAAACTTGTGCACACTGTCGCGTTTATTCAGGCGTTCATCAGACTGGAGTCACGTCATTAATTACAATGCTCTCTGATAGAGATAGCGAAATTGAAGAACTGCGTACCACTCATTCCATGTCTCCTTCCTATTTCGTCCCACACCTGGTCCTTTTTTCTAGTATGCTATAATCAGACTGAGACATAACATACAACAGTAGGTATTTGTTAACCTCATTTATAATTATAAATGAGGTTAACAAATATATCCGATTTCACCATACTTTAAAAACTAAAAAACACTGTTTTTCCTAACCAAAATAACTGCATGCAGCGTTGAAACTTAACAAGCGCGATCTGATCGCAACCACTGCGTGCAGAGGCGCATCCGACACCGCGGCCAAACAGAGGACGCCTCGATGTGAACGCGTTGCAACAAGTTCGTACGCAACAACTGATCGCCACAGCGTACGCAACCGCGGACGCGAGCTAGGCGCGTTGGTTTGGCCAAGCTTTAAGCTGAAAGTCTAGCGGGTGCTATCAGACCGCAGAGTCATTAATCAACCCCCTATTACTGTAATTTCGCCACCGGGCGACTCACTCGCTAAACAACTTAATCGGGTGCGCGGACGCAATTTACATAAATAGGGGCCTCAAAACGCGGGAGAAATGTTAATGTAATATTCAGCGTTTTTATACGTTCACAGCGTACGTGTATGTACAAGATTTTTTTACAGCAAAGTAAAAAAATGTTGGAAGGGACAAAGCTTATGTATATAAAGTTTATGGTTAAGTATACGTTATTTTACTTTAGAGTGGCGGTAGCCCAGTTGGTAAAACCATATACTCGGAAGCGAGGGACCCAAGTTCGATTCCCAGTGCGAGCATGGACCAATGACTTGGTTTAAGGCGTGATCGTTGCAAAGACGAACCGTTTTATAAGACCGTTTTGTGTTCCGCGACGATAGGACCGTTTAACGTTTCATTCTAAAGCAGTGCCAGCGACTCTAAAGCAGTGCTAGCGTTTGTTCGTCGCGAGACCAGTCCTTAGATTGTTTGACGCGGATATGTCCTTTAGTGCTATATTAATAGAGCCTAGAACGTAATGAGATCATTGCGACGTCGTCGTCGGCTCCTTGCTCGTTCCGTTCGTTTTGGTCTGTAATACAATAAAGTAATCTTTATGTCTATGAGTATACAGTCGAATATCGTGTAAAACAACTATTTTTTTCCGATGTTTCGTGATTTCGTCTCGTTCGCACTCGTTTGACCGTCCTCTGCGCCTTGCTCGTTCGCATACAATGAAACCAGTTGCGAACGAGGACCGTTTCGAGGACCTGTTTTCGTTCCAGAAAAAACGGTTGCGTTTCGTCGTCGAAAAATCGGACAGCGACCCACTCCTACTTGGTTTCCTAAGTTATGGATATTTGTTGAGTTTTAGTAGCAATACCAATTGCTTACTGTGAAGGAAAACATCGTGAGGAGATAGCCAATGCGCGGTGACACCCGTGGTAATTAAGAGATTCTAAATTCGGCACATACTGAAATGTTTGGCCCAAGCTTTACATGGGGCACACTAAAAGTTTTGCACCTCTAGCTGATCGGAACTATTTGAATTTCGAATGTTATATTTTTTGAAACGTTGTTATCTTCTTAGTAATAAAAAAACAATTGGCGGGAAATCATTTTATCAATTGTGTTTTATCACACATCAAAGTCCATTTTCATCCATTTCATCCAACGAAAATGGATGAAAATGGAATTAAGTCGAAAAGATTGATTTTTATGATTTTAAAACTTCTCTCTCTCCGCAAAACTGTGCCGCTCGTCTTCAAAATGCTTTTGCGAGAAGAAACACCCTGTTTGAGCACCGTGAGGCGATGGTTTGCTGAATTTGAGAGAGGTTGAGTTTTTTTACATGACGAATTTCGTAAAGGGCTTTCAATTGCCGTCATCGAAAATAATGTGGCTACTGTTAAGCGACTAATTAAAGAAAACCTGCGGATTACCTATGAGATAATTCGAGGACTATTGGGGATTGGTATGAGCCTTATTCAGAAAATGAGGCAGTTCCAAAAAAACACAGTTCGAAAACCGATTTCATGCCAATGCCTGAAATTATTATTGATATTATACAATTGGATGAAGTCCCAGCAGTTTTTACACTAAGATATGCTCCGGAAGTTACTACTGGAATACGCTCCTGTTTGACCGGTCCAAGCGTCGAGGAAACTCCGTTGATTGCATCCAAGTTTCACGATAGAAGCGACGATGACATTCCCTGACTGAAAGGGGTTGGGTGTGTGAATAGATACAGTCAGTTTTGTTCAGACATCCCACTTTATCAACTCCGCGACGATTTTGAACCACACACTGCATGTGATAGTATGCATATAACAGTGTTGCCGTGATTGAGGCGATTCTTCGCCATATGGGCAATCTCGGAAAGTGAATTTTGGCGACCACAAATTTTCATTTCTTTACCGGTTACTTGGGAAATCAATTCCATTCAATTAAATTAAATTTGTTTCATCGTAGAATCTGTTTGGTGAATTTCAATGTACAATACAAAATGTAAGCCACTGCCTTCGGGCCGTGGAGAAAAAAGGGCAGTGGTAAAAAAAAAACTCCACTCTGACCATATTTTCTCAAGTGATCTTAAGCCAAATACATCAATTGCCACCTATACGTATGATAAAATTTCATGATGGCCATCAATAACTTTAAATGCCAAAGCATTAGCTGAATGTCTTACGAAAGTTGGGAAAACATAAGAGCTGAGGCCAGACACACGAACAGCACTCGTTCTACACAAATTATATATCTTGCGCAATTGCGTCTTTATTTATCGATTTATTGGTTTTTTTTTTATTTGTCCTAGCATTCTGAGAGTTCAACAAATATTGAAAGTGGCGATTGAAATATATAAAAATCTCTTCATTGATCGATTTATGTGAATATCGTTCAACTTAGTCGCAAGTTGCAGCGCCAGTGAGCGTAGTCAAGCCGTTATCAGGAGTATCGTATCTTGGAAACTTCGCCGAGTGGTCGGAAACTCCGAGAATCTCCGTGATTAATACTCGGTGGTATTAATTGCACTTATTTCATTTCGAATAGTTCGCTGAAGTCAGTTCAAGTATGGCGAAGCCTTTTGAACGAGTTTCGAGAGATTTGTTTATAATACGTCCTCTGTGCAGATAGTGTCATCTTTCAGGGAGTAAATTCTGAGTAGCTCATGGATTTAATTTAATCCTCGCTTCAAGTCTACGCGTGTACGTTTATCAAATATTCTAAGGGTCAATGAAATGAAATAAAAACCTACTAAGTGCGGGTCAGACACGCTTACCGAATGTAAGCGAGTCCAACCGAAGCGAGCTTGTCTTATCTTCTGTTATAATTATGACATAACATTTTCTTTTATGTTCCTTTTATATCTGGCAATAAACAAAATTTGTCTTTGTCTTTGATAATTATAACGTAATAAAAGATAAGAATATTATATAATGTACGCCAGAGCTCATCACCATCAACTCATTATGTCCCCACCGAGGGGCACGGGTCTCTTCCCTAAGGAAGGTATAGGCCATACTCCACCACGGGGGCTAAGAGCCACCAGAGCTCATGATATAAAAACATCTAAAGATACAGCATTCCTAAATTGGCGGTCTTATTGCTATAAGCAATATTTTTATTAGTTTTACTTATTTGGCAATAATATGTTTTTTCTTTCTTCACTTCGGGAGAGTGGTAGAAAGAGCCACACTTTGAACGTTTTTATAAGACATGAACTATAATCATGGCCAAGTTTATTTCTGGATATAACTGTTTACAATAGAGCCAAAACAAAAAAAAGCCTTTAACAACTTAATTCACGTTGCATTTACGAAAATGTCTAAAATAGATTTATTCTCACTAAATTTGGTTTATATCTGTCCATTTTAGTGTACTTTTAATATCCCGTTACACCTAAAACTAACTAAATATTGAATGAATGAATGAACGAACGAACGAACGAACGAACGAACGAACGAACGAACGAACGAACGAACGAACGAACGAACGAACGAACGAACGAACGAACGAACGAACGAACGAACGAACGAACGAACGAACGAACGAACGAATGAATGAATGAATGTATGATTCATTTTGCCACAAACACATATTCTTACATAGCGAGAATGATAAAATAGTATTCGTGTGACTAGTGATAATATTTCAGCGTTTACTGTTTCTATTCGAATCAGCGCTGATTTTTAAATAGCACCTCCGCACCAATTGAGAAATAACGTGTCAGGTAGGACATCAAGAAACTTAAACAACTGATTTAAAAATTCATAAATACATACATTAGTTCCAATTTGGGAATATTACAAAAAAATGAATTAAATAAAGTTAATGTCTATTTAAAATTTGTCAATTTAAGGGAATTTTCGTACTTATAAGATAATACGTAGTGTAACGAGATATTATCCGCCATCGTCAAACACAACGAAAGAACAGATACGCGCGAGCTCGAATACTTTCTCACTCGCACACACACTATCTATCTTGTTCCTGCACTACCTCGCCGCCCGCTCCTCGCACCGACCTGCCAGCCGTCGGGTATAAAAGGAGGCATTCCGCGGATTGCAATTATTTATTCGTAGGGCACTGAACGCTTTTATTCGTAGGGCACTGAACGCTCACTGGTGCGTCAGGAACGCAGACCTACATCGGGACATGGAAATCCAAACCATGCAGCAATTTATTAGGTCCCTCTCAGAGACGTTCTTCAGCACTGCTGAAGAACATCCCAACCCCCTGATCCGCGAAGCAGCGGCTTACTCTCCGCCCACGACGGACCCACGTTACCTGGTGCGCAGGCCCAGGAACGTACTCGTTGACCCGCCCGACAAATTGTCGTCTGAACTGAACCACCTCTTAGAGGCTCGGTCTCAGTCAGACGCGCCCCCCTCCTCTGCCAGTGTCCCCCCTAGGGGGGGCACTGCTCTTTCATAGCAGTTTTGTAATAAAAACTCTTCTAAGCGGACGCTCCGCTAGGGAGCTCCGCTGTGCGCCCTCCTCGGCCTCGAGGGGGGTCGCTCCCGATGTGGGCTTAGGGGTCTCTAGGACCAAAACCAGTCCCAAGGTGGTGTTTAGTGGGTAGGCGCACTTCTTGTGAGTCCCACATTGGCAGCACGGCCGGGTCCGTGCTGTTATGCATGAGCATTCACCACCTCCCTCCCCCGTGTCCTCCGGAGGGTGCCCTTTATAGGGTTAAAAAAAAAAAAAAAAGGATTGCAATTCACTATTAGCTAGGCAGCCAGCCTGACGCGATAGCCCTAGGCAGTCCTCAGGTGAAGCTCGGCTAAGGAGTGCGATAGCCCTAGGCAGTCCACACCAAAGCCCATGTTAGGAACGTTAGAGTGCGATAGCCCTAGGCAGTCCACCCTTGCGAGTATACCTTTATGTCGTTACCTAGGAAAACCTATGTACCTACGAAAACCCATGTATGTGACGAAGCATTGTAATATTTGAAGAGTTCCAAATATATGTATGAAACCATATACTGTTTCAATCAGGCACCCCTACAAATTGGCGCCCAACGTTAAAATAAAGAAGGACACTTACCTGGAAACAAAATGGCTTTAAATTTAACAATGGAACAATTCGAAACAATACTAAGTCGAATATCTACAACATCACCGCCCAAGAAAAGTTTTACGCGATGTACCCTCACGTTCGACGGAGAACGAGATTACTGCAGGGTAGATGAATTTATCAACGGGATAAGTATTTACAAGCAGATCGAAGAAATATCCGACGATGACGCACTATCTGGTCTTTCGTTGCTACTGAAAGAGACAGCTAGTGTTTGGTGGCTCGGCGTAAAATCTGAAATCAAAACGTGGCCGGCTGCATTGAAAACAATACGAGCGGCTTTTGCACCTCAACTACAACCGTACGAAATTTACATTCAGTTGTTCTCCGACACTCAAGGTGCGAACGAGTCAATCGACAATTTCATCTGCCGAAAACGTGCATTAATTGGGATGTTGCCGCTAAAACGACACAAAGAAGAAGAACAGATTGACCTAATCTACGGTCTTCTTAACGTGGAAGTAAAGAAGAAAATAGCCCGAATAGACGTAAAATCCTTCGCGGAGTTGCTGGAGAAAGCTCGGCATTTGGAGTCTCTAGACAGGCCAACAACAAACCAATCCAATCTGCCAAGCACAGCAGGAAAAGCAGAGGGAAAGAAAGTCACACGATGCCTTTATTGCAACAAAAAAGGACATCTTATAACCGTATGCAGGAAACGATTGGCAGAAATTGCAGCAAGCAGTAGTCAAGCTGCATTAAACATAAAACCGGAGGAAAAATACGGCAAGACACAAATAACTTGCTATGGTTGCGGTGCCCCGGGCGTGTTTAGAAGCAACTGCGCTACCTGCAGATCAAAAGAATCACCGCCAAAACCGATACAATTCTATGCGGTGAAACGCGTATGGAGGAAAAAGTAAGGCTTCCAACAGTTGAAATGACGTACAATAACATTATGGGGCATGCTTACCTAGACACATGCGCCAGAACTAGTATTGCAGGACAAAAACTATACAACATAATGTTAGAGAATTGTACCGAATTCAAAGAACGGGCCACAACAGTCGGACTGGCAGACGGATCCAGCAAGCATGTCATTCTGTTGACAGCACAAGTTAACATCACCATTGGGAATCGACTGTTACCTATCACATTCTCTGTGTTTCCGGAAGCAAATGATAACCGCACTTTACTGGGGATCGACTTCCTTGAGGAGAGTGGAATGGTACTAAATTTACCACAACGAATTTGGCACTTCATTGACAACCCAGAGGCGATATACACATTTGTCCAAGAAAAACCTCAGCGCCCTCAAACATCAACGGCTGCTGTAAGAAAATTGTCGTTCAATACGGAAGAGCAAGAAGAGTATAGAGACTTTCTAGGTTGGGCCACGAACTTGAGCATGCTGTCACCTATACAACAGTCTCCAGCTTTCAATGAAGAAAGTAAGGCAGCAGACGAGATACCCTGGAAGTTGATCAGGATCGACACTCCGCCGCCTCCGATACGTCCACGTCAACCACGTCCAATTAATGATAAAGTATCTGATCCACGTGTTGACTATTTTCCAATAAACCCTGTTCAACTGTATTGTCTTGATGTTTCCTTACAAGAACATGAGATGTCAAACCTTACAATAAATCAACAAAGTCAATTAAATGCACTATTAAAAGAGTTTGCTCATATCTTTGCAAAACATGGTGAACCAACACCATACGCAGAACACAAAATAGATACAGGTAATCACTCACCAGTATCAGTTAAACCTTATAGACTGTCACCTATAAGACAACAACAACTAAGAATAAAATTAGACGAAATGTTAGAAACAGACGTAATAGAGGAAAGCGAAAGTGCCTGGGCAGCACCAGTCGTGCTAGTCCCAAAAGGTAACTCTGATATTCGCGTCTGTATCGACTACAGGCGCCTTAACTCAATCACCGTACCAGACAGGTACCCATTACCCAGAATGGATGACTTATTACAACAAGCAAAATCAATGCCTTTCATGACCTCTATTGATTTACAATCAGGGTATTGGCAAATCATGCTAAATGCAGAAGATAAAGACAAAACAACATTTGTCACACCATTCGGAACATTTCGTTTCAATCGAATGCCGTTCGGCTTAAGAAACGCGCCAAGTACATTTCAACGGCTAATGGATAAATTCTGCAGAGAACTGAAGGCAGAATCGGTTCTAGCTTACCTAGATGATCTGATTTGTCGATCTGTCAGCTTTGAACAACACTTGATAGATCTAAGAGAAATCTTTACAAAGTTGGAACAATATAAGCTTAGAGCCAGCCGTCAAAAATGTAAATTTTGCCGTGATTCAATAAAATATCTGGGTCACATCATTACACCAGAAGGTCTAAAAACAGATGATGATAAAATTGCGGCTATAAGTAAAATGAAAGCACCAAAAACATTGAAACACCTCATTTCATTTCTACAAACAGCTTCATGTTATCGACGATTCATCAAAAACTTTGCAGAAATAGCCAAACCACTAACATTTTTAACAAAGAAAAAAGCCTCCTGGAAGTGGGAAAAAGAACAGGAGACAGCCTTTGAATCCATAAAAACTGCACTGACAACAGCACCCGTTCTGAAACAAATAGATAACAACTTACCTTTCATAATCAAAAGTGATGCAAGTAGCTATGCAATCGGAGCAGCTTTAGTGCAGGGGGAGGGTGAGAACGAACACCCTATTGAATACGCAAGCAGATTACTAACATCGGCTGAAGTCAACTACTCAGTCACTGAAAAAGAAGCACTTGCTATCGTATGGGCAGTGTCACGTTTTAGAGGATATATAGAAGGAGCGAAATTCCTAACTATCACTGATCATCAACCACTAAAATGGTTGTTTAGTTTGAAAACGCCAACTGGACGATTAGCTCGTTGGGCTATGCAACTACAGCCCTATGAGTTTGAAATAAAATACAGCCCAGGCCGAACAAATGTTTTGGCAGACACTCTTTCACGACCTCAATGTGAAGATGAATCAGAACAGTGCGAACTATGTCATGTTGAATTCAACATACCCTGCCGAGGTGAGAAAAACATACGCATAGAACAACTGAAAGATGAAGAACTGAAAAAGATTATTAGCTCATTGGAGGATCAAAATGAATCAGAAGACTTCATACAATGGTCTAAAAGAGGATACCTTGTTCACAAAGGTGTTCTATACAGAATTACCCCAGAACAAGAAGACGACAATGTGAAACTAGTTGTTTCACAACATGAAGTTCATGATGTATTAAAAAAATTTCATGATGCATCTACTGCCGGCCACTTAGGCGTAGAAAAAACCCTGAAAAGAATAGAAATAAATTTTTATTGGAAAGGCATGAGACAAGATGTAATAAAATACATCAAAACTTGTGTTGAATGTCAGAAATATAAACCATCAAACCTAAAACCAGCTGGCCTTTTTCAATCAACTGCGAGTAACCAGAGGTTTGAAGCCCTATCTATAGATCTCTTTGGACCGTTACCTAAGGGACCGTTGGGAGAGAAATGGATATTCATAATTGAAGATACTGCAACAAAATGGATAGAAATGTTTGCACTAACTGAAGCAACAGCACAACAATGCGCTTTAAAATTGCTTCACGAAGTATTTCTACGATATGGAATACCACGAAAAATAACAAGTGACAATGGTACACAATTTATCTCCTCGGTAATGCAACAGCTAACTTATTGTCTCGATATACAGCATATCTTGAGCCCAGTGTATCATCCTGAACCAAACATCGTTGAACGCAAAAACAGAGACCTGAAAACACAGCTTGCTATTATCGTTAAAGAAAATCACAACAAATGGCCGGAAGCATTGCCTGCCATTAGATTCGCAATGAATTCAGCACACAACCAAAGTACTGGATTCACTGCAGCATTTTTAACTTTTGGAAGAGAAATGAGAACAAGTTATGAAATCTCTAATAACTTAAGCGAAATTGTACAGTCAGAAAATTTTGTACCCGAAATTACACCATACTTGAAAACGCTATCAAGAGTCATGGCAACAGCAAAAGATAATACCGAAATCATGCAAGATGTTAACCGAAACAGAGCAAATCAAAAACGACGTCCAGATCCTGGATACAACAGAGGGGACCTGGTACTTGTAGAAACTCACCCTATAAGTCGCCAAGCTAAGGACTTTTCTGCTAAGCTAGCACCACGAAGAGATGGACCTTACGTGATTATAAACAAAACTAGCAGCACCATTTATGAAGTTGCTGACATGAATGAACCAGATAAACCTATAGGAAGATATCATACGTCAGCCTTAAGTAAATTTGAACAACGAGAAGACCAAATCGCGGAACCAATACTCCCCATTAGGAAACGAGGTCGACCAAGGAAGAACGTTTAGTACTGGTACTCTTACGGGACGTATACCGAGTACCAGAGGGGGAGAATGTAACGAGATATTATCCGCCATCGTCAAACACAACGAAAGAACAGATACGCGCGAGCTCGAATACTTTCTCACTCGCACACACACTATCTATCTTGTTCCTGCACTACCTCGCCGCCCGCTCCTCGCACCGAGCTGCCAGCCGTCGGGTATAAAAGGAGGCGTTCCGCGGATTGCAATTCGGCGAGGACCCCCCCATTCGCATGTTAGGGACCCCAGTCCCCTGGCAAAAATCCGCCAAGTACCTAGGTGTCATTTTAGATAGGAACCTGACTTTCGTCCCACACATCCGGAAGGTGACCCGGACAGCCCGATTTTACCTAGGCCGCCTATCATCCATGATAGGCCGGCACAGTAGGATGTCAGCTAGGAACAAGCGAACGCTCTATAAGGTTTGCATTCGTCCCGTGATGACTTACGCGGCACCCGTCTTCGCTCACGCGTCCCCCTCAGCCCTGTACGGACTGCAGAGGGTACAGAACATTTTTATTCGTAGGGCACTGAACGCTCACTGGTGCGTCAGGAACGCAGACCTACATCGGGACATGGAAATCCCAACCATGCAGCAATTTATTAGGTCCCTCTCAGAGACGTTCTTCAGCACTGCTGAAGAACATCCCAACCCCCTGATCCGCGAAGCAGCGGCTTACTCTCCGCCCACGACGGACCCACGTTACCTGGTGCGCAGGCCCAGGAACGTACTCGTTGACCCGCCCGACAAATTGTCGTCTGACCTGAACCACCTCTTAGAGGCTCGGTCTCAGTCAGACGCGCCCCCCTCCTCTGCCAGTGTCCCCCCTAGGGGGGGCACTGCTCTTTCATAGCAGTTTTGTAATATAAACTCTTCTAAGCGGACGCTCCGCTAGGGAGCTCCGCTGTGCGCCCTCCTCGGCCTCGAGGGGGGTCGCTCCCGATGTGGGTTTAGGGGTCTCTAGGACCAAAACCAGTCCCAAGGTGGTGTTTAGTGGGTAGGCGCACTTCTTGTGAGTCCCACATTGGCAGCACGGCCGGGTCCGTGCTGTTATGCATGAGCATTCACCACCTCCCTCCCCCGTGTCCTCCGGAGGGTGCCCTTTATAGGGTTAAAAAAAAAAAAAAAAAAGGATTGCAATTCACTATCACAGAGCATATAAATAAGAGACGGGACCTCCCTTTATGCTTATTTGTAATGAGTTTAGCCCCGTTAGCAATACCAACCAATAGAGCAAAAATGCAATGTCAAAAGTGCTACCAACATAACAACTTGTCTGTGCATTAGGGACGTCCACTTACATTGGTACTACATTTATCGATATCGATAAATTTTCATCCAGGGGCTCCGCAGTTAGCCTAATAAAATTAATAAAAATCAATGTTTTCAATAAAACGACAAATGAAATTAGTATATTATTATTGATTATCAAATCACAATAATTGTGGTCAAGGTCTATTGAATTTATTTCAGCAGCTATTTGGTTTTTCCTTAGAGGTGTCCAATCTGAGCGAACTTCATCAATCGGTGGTTTGGATTCAGGTGCTGAAATCGTCAAAAAAAGTTAAGTTGAGCCGTTATTGATTATTAATTTGTTGGTAAACTATGCTACTTACCGGGATAGTTCTAATAAATATGCTGAGATTCCAGGCCACAATAATTGTGGTCAAACCCTACTAGACCAATAGCAACAGCTGATATTTTGGCTGCTGTACAAGGTGCTGAAAATGATAACACTTTGTAATTTATCAAAGTAAACAAACTCTAGTTACAAAAAACTTCAGCGATACATGAAAAGTCTACGTACCAGAGTTGTTTTGTGAAGCTCGACAACTAATAGGTTTTGAAACATTATAGTATTTTTCTCATAGTATATTATTTACGTTATTTAACATAATTTATGATCTTGCTCTTGTGCAAGATGACAAAAACTGTAGCCAGAAATACTTACCGGTATTTTCATCCCTAGGAAATTTACCCATAAACTTTCTTTTGGTACCCTTTGACCGGCTGCATCTTATTTTACAAATGGCACAAGTTCGACACCATCCGATCAATGCCATTATTAAAAGAAAATCACAACACTGTACAACAAGATACACACAGCTAGATATTGAACAAACTTAAAAAACAAAAATTTTAACTATAAAACGTTCTAATATGTGCCGCGTTCCGCCATATTTGTTATGTTTTCAGTTTGACATTGACAACAAAGAAAGAGTAAGTAGTATTAAAGAGTGAGACAAATATATGTCCGCCATTAAAACGGGGCTAAATGCGAACAAATAATTCAAAGTTCCTACTTGCGCTAGGCTGTTCACTATTAGCTAGGCAGCCAGCCTGACGCGATAGCCCTAGGCAGTCCTCAGGTGAAGCTCGGCTAAGGAGTGCGATAGCCCTAGGCAGTCCACACCAAAGCCCATGTTAGGAACGTTAGAGTGCGATAGCCCTAGGCAGTCCACCCTTGCGAGTATACCTTTATGTCGTTACCTAGGAAAACCTATGTACCTACGAAAACCCATGTATGTGACGAAGCATTGTAATATTTGAAGAGTTCCAAATATATGTATGAAACCATATACTGTTTCAATCAGGCACCCCTACAGTAGTAGCATATTTAAACTTTCGCGACTTGAACACATTGTTAGACTATTTTCGGGGCTTAATCGCGTTGTAATTTATTGCTATTTTACCTCGACGTTTCGATGACGTTCCAGTCATCGTGGTCACGAGAAGACTTATGGCTGGTACCCGTTCGCAACTTCGGCTGATAAGGTTTCAGACTACCCTCAAATTAAAATGCGATTAAGCCCCGAAAATATTTTAACAATACCTACGTAGTAGATAGCAAAATTTATACAACACTATTACTAAATATTGTTTTACCGACTGTAGTGGAGCCCATTAGCAGAGTAATGTGTTTGGCTCGTAAGTATATACGTAAGTATGATCCTATATTGTCATATTTACGTATATACATTACATGACAAGTTTGATTATTTATATTGTAACAGAGTTGTCATGTAGAAAACGACAATCTTTTAGAAAATCCGTAAATATACCTACTTTTTTTTATAAGTTTTGGACTAGTTTAATTTTTGGAATGCATAGTAATTGACATGCCCGCTTCCGTCAATCTTCGATATGCACTTTAAAAACCAATTCCCTGTCCGAGGAGGCATTCCAGGCATCTAGTTACGGGCTCTTCTCGTTCCATGCTTAGTAAAATTATTCTCATCACAGGACTAATACTCGTAGTTTTCTGGACACAAAGTATTAAATTAGCTGTGTTATTTTGAATATAACTAAGTCAGAGTGTGTTTTTCAAAGTATCACAAACTATGGCTCAATGAACATAACAAGTCAAATTCTAATTACCTAAATTCAATTTTCAATATTCCATAATAATTTTGAGGACAAAAATGGACAAAACTTCTCTGAAAACTTAGCCGCTTTAAATAAAAACCTTCATCTCAAAAGTTAGCCGTTTTAAATAGAACCTTCATCTCAAAACTTAGCCGTTTTAAATTTGGTACTTAATTAGCAAATTAAGATAATATCTTCCTCCAGACCTTGAAAAAAAATAGATTTATTTTGCAGCGTGAGGACAAAGAAGGTTACTTGACTGAATCATCAGTATTGTATAATATCTGGCAAATAACTTTGGCTCCTCATGGTCGTTTTTAGTGTCTCTTTAGCGGGAGACGCGGAGAGAGTTTAAAAGAGTTCTTAAGGTCCATCGGAAATTCATTAAGACTCTAAAGATTTTTCATGAATTATATACAATTATTGAGAGTAATGAAAAAAAGTAATTTGTACATTCTGTATTCCGGAGAGGTAGGTACATATTAAGGTTGGCCATTTGATGCGATCCTGACCTGATGAAGGTGTTTCACTTCATGAACATCCGTTAATCACTTAATGCCCATCCGCCGCTTTTACATACACTTCATCTCGCCCGTTGCTGCTATATTCCCTTTTCAGTCAATACTCGCTTTGGAAGGCGATTTTAGGTCGTTTAATAAGTGTTAGTTTAACATACTTTAGTTAGAAAATTATATTTTTTTATTATTAGCTAGTGAAACGTGATATTTCGCATTTTCTGTCATTTGATTGCCATTGAGTGCAGATCGTAAGCGCAAATCAATCCAGATCCAAGCAGTCAATCAGACGGCCTTTATTAAAAAAAAATGCAACATCACACATATATTTATTCTATGGAACACCGCAGAAACTGTTTACAAAATTAAGTAGTTTTTGGTCTCTCCTGTAAAGTAGGGAAAATCACTCGTGCGTTATTTTTTACTGAGTGACAAAAAGTACATCTGGCTACTTAACCAATTATATAATTTGATTTAAATTCAAATAGATAATCAGTTTTGTACTTCCACGTAGTTAACTAAAATGGATGAAATAGGAAATTACCTTACCTCAGGCGGTGCATCTGACATTACATTAGCTAGGCGTGATAAAGTGACGTCACTTCCGGGGATCCCGCGTTCCGGTAGATATTGAAAATACCTGCCGCATGCTCCAGGCAATATTGAGGGAAGATGTTTATTAGTTGCTCTTGGTAACGCCTGCTATCATCATCATCAAACCATATTATGATAATAGTCGTTACCAAGAGTTACTAATAATAACTAAGATAAGGTAACTAATAAGAGTAACTATAATAATAATAATAACGACTTCTATACTTAAGAATTATTAGGGTTACTAAATAATGTGTACATTAGTGTATGACATGAGAAAAAATGGTCAGAGTAAAGTTTTTTTTTCTGCTGCCTTTTCCTCTACAGCAATACGGCTCGAAGGCAGCGGCTTACATTTTACACTGTACATTGACATTCAGCAAACAAAATGTAAATTCTTTACGTTGATATAAATTGATTTGATTGATGGATTGATTTGGTTATTGTACGAGAAACCAGGCGTTAACGATTCATCGTCAGGCTATACTAGTCCACTGCTGGACATAGCCCTCCCCTAAAGAGCGCCACGTTGTGCTATCATAGGGGGTAATGCCCATAAGCCCGTTAACGATTAGAAACTAATTATTTTCCCTGCAGCGTTACTCTTCAACCGTAACACGAGTAACAAAGTAACAACATTCAAACACTCGCTATTGAATTACTCGTGTCGTTCGATTGACACCCGACCGGCGACAACGTCCCTACCTATCAGCGCGGGGTACAATGCTGGCTTGACAATATAGCTTCCTGTGGGGCGGTGTGGGCGCGCGGTAATGTATTGTGAGCTCACTGGATGTGCCGCGTGTCCTGCTATTGTCTGCCGTCGACGTTTTCCTGCGTTAGTAATGAAGGCTGAAAGTAGGTCGGTACAGGATGGTACTCAGGGCAATAAAGTTTATTTCACACAATAAAGAAACAAAAAATAAGGGATTTATGAAAGCACTCAAAGGCTATTAACCCATCATTAACCCTTTACGTCCCCACGGATGGGCACGGGTCTCTTCCCTGAAGAAGGTATAGGCCATACTCCACCACGGGGGCCAAGTCCGGATTGGTGGAGTACGGACCTTTTGAAAGGCTTTTCAAAGGCTATTGTATCAGTAATAAATTCAGCTAATCGTTAAACTAGGTGATCCTGTATTTCGAAATTTAATTGTATATCTACGTAATGTACAGATAATATTAATCTATTTAAAACATTGATAATTCAGATATTGTGCAAATGAAAGTCAAATAAAAGCTGTGTTCGAATGGTCTAGTAGCGATTTTTCTTCTCTTCTTTGATCCTTTTACTCTTCCGTGGACTCTGAAACTTACTGAAGGGCTTTCCATTTACCTCTGTTCATGACTTAAGAGGCTAACTCAGATCAAACTACTCCTTTCTCTTTCGTCTCACAGAGAACGGATCTCTTTCATGATACCAGTGATTGTTTATTTTTAAAATAAATTCTGATTAGACTTATATAGTTTCTGTTACTGTAATTTTTGTGTGCAATAAAGAATATTCTATCTATTTTAATTTAATTTGCACCTGCATTGTGAAAATGGATTGTGTAATATTTTTCATCCCATTTGTCAAGGGTTTGCTCTGAATCATTTAATAAAATAGCTTGATTATGCAGTTGCTAACTTTCTATAATGAATTAACTAAATCAAGGACCTGAAGAGTATACAAATGTTGAAGAATCGGTGTTCTAGCTAGCTAGCAAGTCTATGCCACCGACACTACGGTGTGTAGAAAACTACCAAAATGGCCCAACTACAAGACTAAGTATTGAAATCTCTAGCTGTAATAGACTAATATGCGGTTTTAAAACTAGCTAAAATATCATTGGCTATTTTCTTTGTATGCTGAAATAAAAATTGTACAGGGGTAAACTTTAAAATTTTTACCTGTTCACTGTAGTGTCGCTTGGTAGTAAAAGAAGACGGATTTGTCGTAGCATTTAGCCAGTTTACTCAGGGCAGCTGAATTGAAGACCCGGTCGTGGAACGGCCCTGAATCCGCGCCTGTATAGGCTTTGTATTGTCGTTTTTGCACGGCAGCACTGGTGAATGTAGAACGCTAAGTCCTGCTGGTATCCTAGCTAGTGACGGCTTCGTAATCATTTGTGGCGTTTTGTTCTAACGATTTTATGTTTTTTTTTGTCTATACGACTGCGTGAGTGTTGGGTTTGTTTTTGGGCCTATGCAAGTGACTTTGTGCGCTTTTTGGTTTCACTACGACACTTAATGCTTAACTATTCTCACTGCAGGGCACGGGTCTTTTCTGAAGCAAAGAGGTTAGGTTATGTAATATTATTTTTTCGAAATAGCACAGGTTCCACCAATAAGTGTCCAGTGAGTTCATGGTGCCTTCGATAACGGACATGTGTTGGGGTAAAACCCTAAGCATTTCGCCCCAAAGGATAACAAGGATGCAATAAAGTTTTTTAACGTAATGTAGTAGTTTGGAAGCAAATACCACTCGCCAACAGTGAAGAAAACACATCGTTTTTTCTAAGGTTAACACGAGTACTAGACATAATTAAAACTGTTTTACACGGATTTCACTCGTTTATTATATTTTTTTGTTACAATTTTCCGACGTTTCGGCACCTTTACAGGTACTTTTACAGTCATCCGAGACCACGGCACCTTTAAAAGTGCCGAAACGTCGGAAAATTGTATTAATATAATAAACGAGTGAAATCCGTGTAAAAACAGTTTTAATTAAAACACATCGTGAGAAACAAACCTGAGCGTCCCAGGTAGTCACATATCTCAGCGCTTGAAATTGTTAATCCACTGCCGGCTTACTTTCGAATTAACCCCATACACTCTCTGAGAGAAGACCTGCAGTAATACGTATACTCTACATAAAAAAATATCCTACTTGGCAGGTCCTTACTGTTGAGTTGTTTGCTACCTTACTACCTTACAGAATCCCACGAACAACGCATATTAAATTCCGTCAACACTCCTTCAGTGTTCTCGAACGAAGTGCATCGAACTTTCGAGTAACTTTACGAGGGACCCATCCAACTGTGAACCGCCGATAACAACCGGTTAAGTAAACTGGAGCTCAACCAAGTCTTAGAGAGCGGTTAGGCTTGTTAAAATTGGGCGTTTACGGCTATTAGTCCATTTGTTTGATTATAACACTCGCTTTATTTTTCAGGGGGGCAAGTTGGTAAAATCATAATAACAATGTATTTCAACTTGAAGAATCATGATGTACTCGTAAATAATAATAATAATAAATATTAATGGACATATTATACAGATCTCGTTAGGCCTATACTAAGCCCATATTCTATCTTATGTGTGCCCACCGCGGATTGGCAATTTCAAGCGCCGAGTTAGTTAAATACTTTAGTTCAACAACCTCAGCGCTTGAGTTTCCTCACGATGTCTTTCTTCACCGTTGGCGAACGAACTAAACTGATTTATAAAAGTTATTAGTCGAATTAATTAATAATTTTGATTTCAATAGAAAACTAAGTTGATCAGTATTATTAGCAGTAGTTGATGTCTAATAAATTCTGTTTAAGACCAACATTATCACGTCCAAGTGTGGAGGAGTTTAGCTTCCTAATACAAGTGTTTCAACGCTTAAGAAGGAGTTCTTGCCCGATTAAGCTATTGTTCAAATTTGGAAAATAATTAAACGTTTTTTTTTAATTATTTATTTATGCCGAATCCGTTACGAAAATAACTGCCTGTTATTTTTAAATTGTGTTTAGCACGGGTTAGTGCATTAAAAAGAATAAAACTGCCTGTTATTTTAACAGGTATTGTCATAAAAAAACAGTTCAGAACAGTCTGTAAATTTAACGAAATTGTACTTTCGACAGTGCTTTTGAGAAGTTACCTTTTGCTGACGAGCTGTGAAGGAAAACATTGTGAAGAAAACTGAATACCTGAGTATCAGCGGTGAAAAACTCCCTAAGTGAATGCTTGTATCCTACAGTGGAACTTATACGTGTAGGCTGCATTATATAAAAAACGGTTCTACGTACCTAGTACCACCGTCTGCCTAGTATAAGCCAGCCCTACTCGGTTGCGTAGCACAAACAATCCTACAACGGCGACTTTTCATGACGTTTTCAATTAACGCTGAACGCTCGCGTTACCGTGGAACTGTAGAACTTTACCATTTGTGTTGTGAAGCCGTCTGGTGTAACTGGCGAAAAGTAGCAACTTGCTACGGGCCGGGGCAATTTCTATTTCGACGACCGGTTTTGGATTCCGGAATAAAACAATTTCAACAATGGTTAATAAAAATTAGAAAGAAGACATCGTTGATGAAGTGAAAGAGATCTGGCAGGATCGCGGCAAGTGGCAGACACAGTCTCTGGTAGACAGATATGGAACAGCTTATGGATATGTTTTAAAAAAAATGCAGTTGGTTATTCGATATCGATATCAACCCTTGTATGTCCCCTGCTGGGGCACAGGTCTCTTCCTGCATCGCAGGAAGGGTAGGCCATACACCACACGAGGGCCAAGTCCGGGATTGGTGGAGGGTTGTAAGACAGTAGCGGGCCTTACTATTAGAAGTTTCTAATAGTAAGTCTGACACGATTGCCATTACATGGCATTAGATCTGTGGAAATTAACTTGTTTTTCCAGTGTTTTTTTTTAAATTAAATATCTAATCTTCTAAGTGACATATAGATTCCTACTAAGCTTGTCTAAAAAATATGTTAAAATGTAAAGCAAAAAATTATCTTCACCGATTATTTTCTTTTTCTTAATAAAAATAAAATTATCTTCTTCTTCTCTAACTAAATGATATTTAATTTCTTTAATAACGATTTGACACAATTATTGTTTGCGTGCCTTTTATTACTTTGGCAATATATTTACCGGTAATAAAGTGTTAACTAAAACCGTTTTCATGTATCCATCTTTTTGTCGCTTAAAAAAGAGAAACCTATGAAAAATTCAACTGTTATGTAGGTACCTATCTTATTTCTGTATCTGCTAAACATAAATACGTTGCATTATTTTCGTGCTTTTCACGAAAAAATATATTTCTGAAATAATTTTTCGTTTTTTATATGCGAAATCTTCGCGAATACACTCTAGTATACCTGAGGTATTTTTTATAGCAATACTCGTGTGTTGCAACTCGTTGTTTATGATCCAACACTTCCTGTATTATTGCAAACCTCTACACCTCTAGAATTTCGAGAGATGAAAGAATGTGATAAACACAGCCAGCCATTGTAGACATTAAATTTATAATGTCTACAATAATTATTGCCCAGAATTTATTACTACACCTCTATGCAAATAGTAATAAACAAACAGCCTAAAGAAAATAAATTAGGTGCACAATTTAACTGACTTGAATAACATAGGTGACAGGCCATTATTATATTATAAACACAATATACATATTTTTCGACAAATCCCTATCTGTGTTTTTATAAAGAATTAATAAAGTTATATAATTTGAATAAAAAGTGCATGTTAATGGTCACTTGAATAAACCTATTTCTGGTGGTCTTTTCAACGTACCATTGCCAGCTATTATTGCTCATGACTCTTCATTGTTATTAAGGTCCTGTGTCTGTGGATGTTGATTCTGTTGTAGTTGCTGATGGGACTGTTGTTGTTTCTGGTGTAGTTGTTGTAGTTTCTGGTGTAACTGTTGTAGTTTTTGATGCAATTGTTGTAATTTCTGTTGAAACTGTAGTAGTTGCCGATGAGACAGTTGTAGTAGCCGATGGGACTGGTGTAGTCTCCAGTGGGTTTGTAGTGGTTGCCGATGGGGTAGTTGTAATAGTTGATGGGACTGTTGTAGTTGCTGGTAGGACTGTTGTTGTATAACCATCAATTGACGAAGGATTGTCACAGCCAACAGGCTTTTGCCAACGAAACAAGCGGCATAAAATTTCGAGCGTGGCTTTGGCGTCTTTATATTCTTCAAATTTTTGCCTGGGAAAAACGATCAGTGGCGTTCTTAAATTGGTGTTCAGTTTCCTGTAAACATGTTTAGCTTCCGTTGCGAATCTTATACTTTTCGTCCTAACGCATTGAAAGAAACAGCGTTCGTCGATGTAGAATTGTTGTCTGCAATCTTTCATTGATTTCCCACTGGCCTCACATTTTAAATAATCAGCTTGTAACCAGACGTTTGGCTTCAGTACCTCCAAAGCACATTTTCTGCGACCTGACATTCCTGGGTGGCCCATGAAGAGAAAATTGAAATTAATGTCCAAACCCAAGTTTTCAGTGATCCAAGGAACGGTTGTAGTATAAAAATTCACATCTAGAGAATCCGTAAGGTTGAAATAAGACAAAATTGTAATGGATTTATGTGCTTGAATTATATCAGGAGTCAAGATAAGTGACGCAAGAAAAACGAGGAGTGTGGCCATATTGAAACTATTTCTAAGACACTTAGCATGCCAGTGATAAAACTCGATTTAAATACCCTGTTGTGACTAATTGGATCAAAATTTTAAGCGCATTTAAAGGAATGTACTGTTATATAGGTATAAATAATATTTTACGATTTTTGTTTCGACACGTGTAAAGACTTACAATCATAATATGAATTTTACATATGTAGACTAGTTTAATATGACGGTCTTTGTTAATTTATGCAGTAAACGTTAAATACAATTTTAAGGAAAAAAGTTATTAAATAACAAGTAATAACAGTAAAAATAAGTAATTTATTAGATTTCACTTACAAAGACATATTAATCAAGATTAAAAAGTAGAATTATTGCAGTAGAAATGAGGTACTTCAGAAGTAAGTGTGGTGTTACTTTGAATGACAGGTTCAAACTATTGCGTTTGCCCAATGGTGTGATTAGATTCTCGAAATGCCCAATGGTGTGATTAGAGAATGTAGCGGTGTGAAAAACGATACATCGTTTTTTACTCCGCACTGTTCTCACAAGTAAAATACTGATAGCGGGTGCAAATAGGGTACCTAATTTTGCAAATAGTTTTGCTGTTACATCTACAATCATCTACAATGATCCTGATAGCTGATCCTGAACGCATTTGTTGGCAATTCGCCGGTAATATTGGACATACATTAGAGCATACACGTGTAAAAGTTAAAGTGCTTTGGACTGTACACGCGTCAACTCACCGCGGACAACCATTTTGCTAACCAATAGCACTCAGGCAGCGGCTGAGCCAATCTACAATATTAGCTTCATCATAGTTTAACTGCACTCACAGTCACAAAAACTCTACCCACAATTTATATTGCTGCGGGCATAAAATTACAGTCTACAGAATGACAGAAGATCCATGGATAGTTTCTGATTTATCTATCGGACGATGTCCAACGCTTGGTCTTAACCCAACTACTCCAGAAACATAAGAACACAATTAACTTGATTGATTTCCGAGAAATAATAATAATATTCAAAATCAATGTAACATTCAAGGATATTTTCTGGGCGCTTAAACGCGCAGTAGGAGGATCTGGGTTTAAATATATATGAGATTTTTAACACAGAATCAACATTGACACTAAAAAGCTACATACATTTCACCTAAATTTTTGGGCTTTAAACGTTAAGCGTTTTAACGTAGAATTGGGCGGGCCACTTAAGCCGTATGGGCCCAGAGAGGTGGGCATCTTCACTCATCGTCACTGACTTCGGGGTTCGCGCGACGGATATCGCCAACGTGACCGACCCAAGCGGAGATGTTGGGACGTCCTTGAGATCTTCTGCCTGGCTGGCAGGAGGTGGCCATGAGGGAGAAGTGGAAGGCAAAAGGGTAGGCCTTTGCCCAGTAGTGAGACACAATTGAGGCTACATAAAAAAACTTTAAGCGTCTAAATGTGAATTAGGAGGCTTTGGGTTAGTAGACACAAAATTTTTAAACTATGATCAAGCTCTGCAAATCAAGACGAAACCTGGCCAAACTCTTCCGAGAGAGAGAATCCGGACTCAACTTAATCATATTAAATTTTATTATTATAGATAGATATACAGGGAACACTATTGCAAAACCAGAAAAATCCAAATAAAAGCGAGTTACGAATCAAAAATTAACAAAAAAAACAAATTTATTTACCAAATTTTCAAAAGCTGAACAACTTTGCCCAAAGATATAATTCAACACTTCCTGACATTTGTTAAGTATGCGCAATAATTCTAAAACCCGATGTGGCTAGTATATAGATAGATAGATAGATAGATAGATAGATAGATAGATAGATAGATAGATAGATAGATAGATAGATAGGTAGAGAACACTTTATTGCACAACCAGAAAAATATTACAACCATGATTCTTAAATCTAAGTAATGTTATACAATTGGCGGTCTTATCGCTAAGAGCGATCTCTTCCAGACAACCTTTGGATGGAGTGGATTATATTGTTCAACCAAAGCATTGGGTACCCATTCCAGATGTAAGAGCAAGGAAAAATTTTACGTGGAAGATTCAGACCGTTGGAATAATGGATTCTTTTACAACTAATGAAACTCATGATCAGAGTGAAGTTTTTTTTCCGCTGTCTTTTACACGACTACAAATATGGCCCAAAGGTAGCGGATAACATGGTACATTGAAATTTAGCAAGCCGAATGTAAATTCTTTCCGTTGTAATAAATTTTTGGTTTCTGCAGAGCGGCATTCTGTACCCTCTACTATTGTTGCGGGACTACGCGAAAACGGACCCATTATTACAATCTGACCATTACCGCTTTGCCGCAAGAGCCATATTGGCCTGACAAAAAGGGTTTCAAAATAGCTTATGTGTACAATCCTACAATAAAAATTTGTCCGAACAAGGATTAGGTTGTGAGTCCCATTTGATATGAAGCTGAAACCGATACTATTGGGGACTTATTGTTTATCACGATGTGGGATTTTATGTCACAGGGATTGCAGCTTATTTTTAGTTGCAATACCTGTGACATAAAATCGTACCACAACAATATTGTACCACAACAACCTACATAGATGCAGGACTGCAGGAGGCACGAATACAGGGTAAATTTTAATTTACAATTGTTCAATGTTTTCAATAAAATAATGTTTCAGTTTGAACACGTTTACCTCGGAACGATAATGTTTTAAATAAATAAAAAATATACTTTATTGCACACGAAACACTATAAAACATTACGTCTGTACTCTTAGGTTAGGAAATATCTGGGTAATTTCCTTTTTTATGTCCGATATAAAGGGTTCAATATAAATGGTTATGTAATATCTTTCTATCTACATAAGAAATAACATGAATCTCATGTAACATGTAGGCGAGTGTATCTCCGAATGAGATTTCTTCCAGCAAACCTAAAATTTGACCTCATTTTAATAGTATGTATATTTTTATGTTATTTACCCTTATAGCAAAAAAAATCTGGCTAGCTCGGCATTTGAGGCAGGTTTGATGAATACAAAGTAATATTTAAATTCTGATAAACGTCAATAGGGTGTTAGAATAACGTTGGTTCTAGCATTATTTTCTCCGATTGGTATTTTTTTTAATATATATATATTTTTCAATATATTCAAAATTAATCTTACATAATATAGTTTTAGGAAAATCGCGTTTAAACCACGATGTATGAGTATAATATGTCAGCATATAGTATTGTCTCCGTAACCGCTAATATTAAAACTCACATACATTTTAAATTAAAAAGCGTTTTTTAAAATTTATAGAGCAATGTTGTTAAAGACAAAAAACTCTAATTGAAGTGTTTCAAGAAAAGCATATTAAGAAAAATCTACGTGCTAATAATCTTTGACTGATAAGATAGATATTATGATAAAAAACATATTGTAGCGCACCAGAAGTACTGCCAATTAAGATTGTATGACAAATTATGACAGCATTGTCATAATATCTAGATTTTGCGAAGGAGACCTAGTTTTACTTATAAACTTATTTCAGTCACAGCTGGTGCTACCCTGGCAAGCGTGACAGAGAAATTATACGCAGGATATAGATCACAAACGAATGCTTTCCTAAAAAGTATGGAAGCATAGGTCTAACCAGAGAAAGACCAAAGTAAGGCTAGTACATACGTTAGTAGCTTTCTCTACCTTCCTGTATGGCTCTTTTCCAAGAAAGGCATATTAAGAAAATTCTACATACTATTAATCTTTGAAAAGATAGATATTATGATAAAAAATATATTATAGCGCACCAGAGGGACTGCCAAATGTATGACAAATTATGACAGTATTGTCATAATATCTAGTATTTGCAAAGGAGAACTAGATTTACTTATGACCTTAATTAAGTCACTGCTGGTGCTACGCTGGCAACTGTGACAAAAAATCATCTGCAGGATACAGATCACGAATGAATGCTTTCAGAAAAAGTATTGCAGCATAGGTCTAACCAGAGAAAGGCCAAAGTAAGACTAGTGCATGCGTTAGTAGTTTTTTCTATCTTCCTGTATGGTTCAAAAGCCTAGACCATGAAAGGGAATAATATTTCGAGATGTGGTACTGGCGCCTGCTGCAGATTCTCTGAACTGTGAAACTTAAATAATAAATAACTGTTAAACTTAAAGAACTCAAGATCCGAAAACGTCTTTCAAATATATATATATATATATATATATATATATATATATATATATATATATATATATGTCAGGAACGTTTTTGTCTTTCTTTACATATAGTACATTGCAATAAGGCCTGATCGCTTTAAATAGTATAATGAGAACCCCAGGTAGACCACTTGTTAATTGGTGTAACCAGTGACCAGATCAAGGAAAGAAAACTTAAGATTCACCACGCGGTCCACACAGCAAAGATGTGTCTAGATGGAGAGCACTCTACATCCATCTTTGTCATAGCTTTCACGATCCACAACATTGTACCGCCTGATTGGATTGATTGGATTGGGAAACTTTTAATTTAATAAAAGACTTATAATTTTAGTGCCTTTGTCATTACACAATATAGAAATTTAGGGCATAAAATGTTGCTTAAACTCAAACAACCTAAGCCCAAAGGTCCAATTACTTCCAAATAATAATCCTTGGATCGTAATCCTTCCTGAAAATATGATAAGCCTTCGTGAGCTTAATTAAAACATCGCTTTAGATAGGTAGCCGTAGCTGCATCTTCTCTATAGATTAGGTAAAAAAAATGCTTTCATATGAAACTTCACGATGAAATTAAATGGAATAAGGCGTTACTTTGCAGAAATCCATAATAACATTAAAATGTGGCATCCTCAGGCTCACAAGTGATCTCTTGCACTTGTGAGCCTGAAGATGCCTCGTGTTAAAGACGAAACGCGTCGCGTATTTTCTCACACAAGTATTGGTGACGGTGGTGGTGTGTTTGTGTCTTGCTGCTGCTTGAAAAAGTAGGAGTGAGGGCGGTGCATTAACTAACCGCATAGTGTTTGTGGGATTTTTGGCGGAGTTGAGCAAAGTAATTTTCACATTTTAATGCTATTCACGCTAAAAGGAAAATATTGCGACAAAGATTTTTCTCTACATTAAAAAACATACACTCGGCTCTTGATAACATAACCTGTTGATAGGCTGACAGTTGTCGGTCTCGGACTCTGCAGTGATATTTTAATGACCTGGAACATTGCTTAGAACAGTGTTTTAGTGGTTTAGCACGCTGACTGTAAAACCGAAGGTCTCGGTTTCGATCCCTGGCCGGGTAGGCAATGAACTTTTCTAGCGTGTCTCGGGTCTTGGATGTTATCTATGTATTTATGGTATTAAATTTATCGTCGAGTTAGCCCCTATAATACAAGTCATTTCGTAGTACTTCGCATGGGGCTAACGAGATCTATGTAATATGTCTACGAATATTTTTTTTTTGATAGAGTATAGGCTTGTCCAGCGCCTATACCATCCTCACAGGTTAGTCGGTATAGCTCACAGTAGATAAGTCAATACTTACAAGCCGCGGGTTTCCTCACGAGTCAACTACTCAAGGTAGTTGCGGTCAAGATTTTTCATATGCTGGTGTGATGGCAGGCTTACCATTCGCATTGAAAATAAGGGCTATGTATGTTGACTGTGTATCGTACATCCCATTTTTCAAAATAATTATTTTTGGGCGCAAACGTGGCGCATCGAACCCCATTTATTCGATGTTAAATATTTGATATCCTTTCCGTTAATTCATCCGCATACCTTTCGTGATTAAAGGGGTGCGTTAAACGGCTACACATATATTTTGTAGAAAATATATAACGCACGCTATTTATTTTACAAAAAGTGATAACCAATTAAAACTTTTAATAATATTTTTGCAGTTATGCATATCGAGGTATCAGTTTAAAAGCTTTATTTAATATATTTTCAAGTATTTTTTATTGATAAACAATAATTATAATGACGTTATCAACTTTTTACGCGTACTTATTTGCCTTATTGGTTAATATCTATGGCTGAAGTGGTTTGAATAGTCACAAAATATGTTTTAAGAGTTACGCGTTTTTGTAATACTTTAATTATATCATTCATTTCTATTCATTTTATTAGGTAAGCTTAAGCTCTCACGATTATTTGAAAATCTATTACTTATCAAAAGTTACACAGTGCTTTTCAGATATGTTTTTTTATTTGAGTCTCTTTTCAATTAGTGCACTATTATTAATAATTCTTTACGTATATATTTGAACTCAAACTTATGTAAGAACAATACTTAATTTCGGATTCACTTACTTGCTTTTTTGTCGAATTTGCAGAGTTTAAATCATGGTAAGTAAAGTCAGCACTCGCATCGGTGGTTGCTCGTCTCTGCAAGGAAGTGAATTCAGAATTAAGTTTATAACAATACACAACCACTACAAACTATACAACTTGTTGGGAAATTTACTATGATATCTGTAAAAATAACGTAGACTGAAGAAATTTCCATTTGATGCCGGTTTGCGCTCAATGTAGCACAGACAACAAAATTTATCTAGTCGATATAGCGCTTTATCGTATGCTGCGTTTACATAGTGCTAGTTGCTAAGTTGCTGATTCGAATAGAAGGAGGCTGTAAATGTTTTAACATTTACGACTTTGTGAAATTAATGCCTGAAATCAGAATTTAATGTCAGTACTTAGTATAGAAATACTAGTATAGTATAGAATTTTAATTACTTATTTTCACTTTGCTGGATTGGTAGTTTGCTCTGATATGAGAAGTGACAGATAAAAATGAAATCTCTTTTTTCTTTCAAACCTAGCAAATTGAGATGGTTTTAAATTCCAAATCCAACACCTAATGTAGCCATTATAAAAAATAACAGTATTGTAAAAGCAAAACGAGAACTTGAGTAAGTAAAATGTGTCAGTTGTGTAACACGAGAATTCTAACAATACCGCATATTTGTGAATGTATTGGAAAGTATTTAGAACATATGCATAATGTTATCAATAAGTTGACAAATATACATACATAAGCACAGAAACAGTGCATTAAAAAATCAGACAACTAATTTATTTATTTGGGAATTCATGTAATAATAAGTGGTAACGCCAAATTACTTAGTCTATCATAAACTATTAAATATTCAATGGTACGTTCCTTTCCATATTTTTCCTGCACCTTAAACACGCATGCATGACGTCGTCGCTATGCGCTGCCCGCGCCACCTGGCGGCGAACGACTGCAGTTAGTTCACATTTGGACCTCAACCGCCGCGGTTCTAGCAAATTCGCTAAAATCGTTGTTAACCGCTTAATTGACGCTTTTTGGTATTTAACCACCCCTGTGAAGTGTGTCGCGCCCTCCGCGAGTGCCATTGAGAAGGATTTGATTGTGAAACATCTTCAATCACTGTTTGTGTGGGCGGTGGGCCCGCCGCGGCAGCTGCCGCCTTAGCTGGAGAGATCACGTCCCCTGGATGCCGCTTTGCGAGGTATGTGCTGCGTGTTCCTTTTCTCACCCCTATATTCCTCATCCCCTTGTTCAATTGTACGTACCAAAAAATACAGTCCACTTAATCGAAGAGATAAAATACATGTTTGGCGTGACCATTTTAGTGGCCCTATCGAGCACGGATACGATAGTTCCGATTCTTATTAATATAATAATAACTTCCTATAGATTACATCCATCCGCCCTTATTAGCATACTTTTATAAGTTGTAATAAGAGAAATATCCAATCCCGCGAAGGTAGATCGATATTGCATCATCTACTTTCATTGTCGATACTTATTCGCTATTTCCGCCCGTAACAACAAGTTACGTGTTTCACCGCTTAATATACCTACTTGCTTATTAAGTTAGATTAGTAACTTATGCATATAATAACAATTCAATAAGAATTTCATTGCGAATCAAGAAAAATCATTGTGATAGCTTCCTACCCTCATTATTTGCGCGGTCAATGTTCCATACGGTATCGTAAAATACGACCACATAGCGAACTCCCGCGCAGCGCCGACCGCTTGGTTAATATTGTGTCCTACATAATTTTACCGAGTTGCACCTACTTGACCTGATTCTTTTGTTACCTTGTCACATTCAATATGGCATCTAAAAAGCGTACCCCGGCTGATAGTGATGACCGGTCACCAGAAAGGCAGGATCCTAAGCTTTTAATGATTTTGGGTAAACGCGATGCTATCTTTGATATTGTACAAAAAATCTATGATCTATCTTCGAATTTACATAATGACGTCGCGAGGCAGGAAAGATTCCTTGACGAGTCTTCGCAGATCGATTTACTCCGCAATAAATTTGAAAATATTTTGGACGATTACAATTCTCACTTGCTATTGAATAATCCTACTGCGAAGCCTGACTATCAAAGTCTCGTTGAATTCGAGGCCTTGTATGGCAGGATTAAACGACTGCAATCGCAGTATTCGCAAGCAAACCCGCAGGACTCACGGGATGCCGCACCGCATAAGGCTCGGCCTACATTGCCGCCCATTCAATTGATGGACTTTTCGGGGGACATTCGCTCTTGGCCACTTTTCTTCGCCAGTTTCCAGTCTACTGTACATGAGAATTCGTCACTCACAGACGCCGAAAAGTTATATTATTTATTAGGCAAACTAAAAGGCAAGGCTCTGTCTACATGCGCAGGTATAACCCCTAGTGCCGAGAATTATCAATTGTTTTTGCAAACGCTGATTGATAAATATGAAGACAAAAGAATGCTCAGTTCCGCGTATTTAAATCAAATGTTTGACTTTAAACCATTGCATTCCGCGTCCGCAGCCAACTTTGATTTATTTTCCGACAATTTTACAAGTGCAGTCCGCGCCTTAAAAAATCTAAAAATAGATAATCTCGCCGACTTGATTTTGCTCCATATCGCCCTTAAGAGGATTGATTCAGAAACCGTCCGCGCCTTCGAGTTGAGTTGTAGTTCTGAAATACCTACATTCGACGACTTGGTCGACTTCATTCAAATCCGCGCTAAGGTTTTGCAACGAACTGAGCCTAATTCAAAGGCAATTGTTACTCGCCAAAATAATAATAATAATAATAACCGCCGTTCTAATTCTAATAACGCCCCGCCGCCGCCGCCGAAGTATCAAACTTATGTTAGTACGACGGTCGATTCCTCCGCGCGCAAATGTCTTTGCACTAATATAACGCATCAGCACTTATTTAAATGTGCTGAATTTAATAAAATGACTCCGCAAGAACGATTTAGATGCGTGAAGGATAACAATGCGTGTGTGAACTGTCTCAGCTTGAATCATCGAGTTTCTAATTGCTCATCCAAATCTAAATGTCGCCTATGCGGTTTAAATCACCACACATTGTTAGACTTTAAACGTGTAGAGAGGTCAGCCGATTACTCCGCTGCACCAGCAGGCCCACCTTCGCCTCCGCCGCCGCCGCCGCCACAGTCGCGTAGCAGCGACGCCGCGTCCAGCCGCCAGCCTGCGCTAACACAGCCCGCTCTCACTCCGAACGCCACCCGTTCAGACGTAGCGCTGTGTGCTACTGCTACATATACGAGTACGTCTATCGATAATAAGAACGCGTTCGCTCGCACTGCGCCCGCGCATAGTAGGCAGTCTACAATTTTATTATCTACAGCGCAAGTTGTCGTTTACGATATAAACGGCGTTCGACACATCATTCGCGTACTATTGGATTCCGCGTCACAAAGCCATTTCATTACTAAAGAGTGCTGCGATCGATTGGGTATCCAGCTTCACGATGTAGAACGTACCACTGTCAAGGGGTTCGGTGGAGCTGAAAATATTATAGAAACCAACTCGATCGATTTAACGGTACATTCGCGCTTTGATGATAAAATCAACTTTAACATTTCACCGCTCGTCGTTGACCAAGTCACCGACTTATTGCCCACGGCTGTGGTAGACACCTCTGTCTTATCACACCTGGAAGGAATCTCTCTTGCAGACGAAAATTACGGTGTACCGAATAAAATCGATGCGTTAATAGGCGCTTCTCTCTTCCCGTATCTGCTCCTTCCTGACGTTGTTTATGCGCCTCGTGACTCACAGGCACCCCCTGCGTTACGCACGGTGTTCGGGTATGTAATCATGGGTTCCGTACCTTTGATACCCTCAGCTCATGCTCATCAGGTTTTGACTTGCTGTCACGTTCAACAACCTGCCGCTATTGACTCTTTAGTCAGGCGTTTCTGGGAGCTCGAAGAGCTTCCCAGCGCTCCGCCCATTCTTCACCCCGCTGATGTAGAATGCGACGAATTTTATAAATTAACCACAACCCGCGATCCCGCTACTGGTAGATACGTTGTCGCCCTACCATTTAGTGAGGATGTTTATACTCTTGGAAATTCCTACGAACCCGCTCGCAAACGTTTCATGAGCCTCGAAAGAAAATTAGAATCTTCACCTAAATTAAGGTCAGCTTATGATGACGTCATCAAAGATTATCTGGCTAAGGAATACATTGCCCCCGCTCCTCAGTACGATCCCCATGACCCTACTCCGATTTATGTTATACCACATCATGGAGTCGTGCGCGAAGATAAGAGTTCGACTCGTCTCCGCGTCGTTCTCGATGCAAGTACCCGATCTGGCGTTCATCATCGTTCACTTAACGACATCCTGCACTCAGGGCCGAACCTGCAGGGCGACTTATTTCAAATAATTTTGAACTTCCGCTTACACGCGATCGCAATGACCGCGGACTGTCGTCAGCAGTTTCTCCAAATTATCGTTCGAGAGTGTGACCGTCGTTACCAGTGTATCTTGTATCGCTTTCGTCCAGACGATCCGCTCGTATTGTACCAGTTTAATCGTGTGTGCTTCGGTCTGACTTCCAGTCCATACCATGCACTGCGCACGGTGAGACAGCTCATTGAAGACGACGGTGCGAAGTACCCGCTCGCGAGTAGCATTGCGTCTACATCGCTGTATATGGACGATCTCGCCTTCTCGCTGCCCAGCGAACAAGAAGCTCTCTCCGCATCCCAGCAGCTGATTGACCTATTTAAAGGTGCCCAGTGGGATCTCGTCAAATGGAACAGTAATTGTCGATCCGTCTTGGATAGTATTCCCCCGTCGCACAAACTACCCACTGAGGTGGAGTTTGATAAATCCACGCAACATAAAATATTAGGCCTGCATTGGTGTACTGATGAAGATGTGTTCTACTTTAAAATTTCCACCCCCGCTGATGTGACGTGCACTAAGCGTTCCATCTTATCAACCGTTGCCCGTCTGTGGGATATAATGGGCTTCGTTTCTCCCACCGTGGTTTACGCAAAGTTACTGATAAAGCAGCTATGGGAACTAAATCTTGATTGGGACGATACACCGCCGCTGCACATAATTCAAATGTGGAAGCAGTTCTGCTCTGAATTGCCTGCTCTTAACAAATTACGCATTCCGAGTCACGTGGGTGTGATTAAGTACTGTGACGTCACACTCCTCGGTTTTTCTGACGCCAGTCAAAACGCCTACGGTGCCGTGGTTTATGCCCACGTGAGTACCGCCTATGGTATCACTGTGCAGCTGGTTTGTGCCAAAACTCGAGTCGCCCCGACTAAACCGCTTTCTATCTCTCGTCTTGAGCTCTGTGGAGCAGTTTTGTTATCTAAGCTACTTCGCACAGTGCTTGATAATTTTTCGCGTTGCTTTCCAGTCAAGACTTACGCTTTCATCGACTCTAAAGTAGCGTTATACTGGATTAAGAGTTCGCCACATAAGTGGCAAATTTTTGTCGCAAACCGCGTTGTTCAGATCACAGATAATATTTCACCTGACAACTTTTTCCATGTTGCTGGCACTGAAAATCCAGCAGATATTCTGTCGCGCGGAATTACTCCGCACAAATTAGTTTCGCACCCTCTGTGGCTCCACGGGCCTCAGTGGGCTTCATTGCATCCGTCACAGTGGCCTCTTAGGAGCCTTGACGGTCAGTCTATTGTAGACATCCCCGAGCGAAAGGTTTTAGCACACACTGTGTTCACGCCTGTAAGGCATTGCGCTTTATATGAGCTCTCTCTCCGCATCTCCTCTTGGAGCAAACTTCTTCATATAATTACGTACGTTTGTAAGTTCGCAAAGTTACTGCCCCGCCGCAGCACCACTGCGGTGACTGCCGATGATATTAATTTCTCCGAAATTAAAATGCTAATTGCCTTGCAACGCCAGCACTTTGCAAATGAATATAATAACATCAAGAAAAATAATTATTCTTCTCCGGCATTCAATCGTTTGAAGCCTTTCATTGACAACGGTTTGATCCGCGTTGGCGGTCGCCTTGTTAATTCCGCGCTGGACTATGCACATATGCACCCAGTTATTTTACCACGTAAGGGTCATGTAGTGAACATGATCATAGATTATTACCATGTCAAATATTTACACGCCGGACCAGAATTGTTAATGTCACTTCTCCGTCAAAGATTCTGGATCCTGTCCGCACGCCGCATCGTGAGACAGAGAGTCCACATGTGCAATATCTGCTTCAGACTTAATCCGCGTCCAACTTACCCCCTTATGGCTGACTTACCTGATTGTCGCACGCGTCCAGTCGTCAAAGCATTCACGCATACGGGCTGCGATTATGCCGGCCCTATCGCCTACACTCCAGTGCGCCGCCGTGGTGTACGCAGCGAGAAGGCATACCTGTGCCTTTTCACGTGCCTTACGACACGTGCTGTACACGTAGAAGTCGCCACAGATCTCAACACGCAGAGTTTCCTCGCTGCACTAAAACGCTTTCTTTCTCGACGAGGGCCCGTCCAATTTATGTATTCCGATAACGGAACGAATTTCAAAGGTGCCAACTCGTATCTCCGCGATCTATACAAATTTCTTAATAGCGTTTACCGTCAGAGGCTAGAGGAAGAGTACGCTGAGAGTCGCATAACGTGGAAATTTATTTGTCCCAATTCTCCACACCAAGGAGGGGCATGGGAATCTATGATACGTGTTCTGAAGTCGGTTCTTTTTAAAATTATTGGTCAACAAGTCCTCACTTATGAGGAACTTAATACTGCTGTCACTCAGGTCGAGTGCTTGCTCAATTCACGCCCCCTCACAGTATTGAGTTCCGACCCCGCTGAGCCCACGGCTCTAACTCCGAGTCATTTTCTACACACGGCTCCGTTACTTTCTTTACCCGCGCCTGAAGTAGAGTCCAACCGAGTGAATTTGCTTCATAGGCATTCGTTACTAGACAAACTAGTCCAATCATTTTGGGACCGCTGGAGATTGGAATATTTGCACGGTTTGCAGGTTAGGCAGAAGTGGAACACTCCATCTACACCCATCACTCCGGGAACCGTTGTGGTTATGATGAAAGATGGAGCGCCGCCCCTGGCTTGGCCATTAGCTGTAGTTGAGATAGTTCATCCTTCCAAGGATGGCGTCGTGCGAATGGCTACAGTGAGAACCGCGAAGGGATCTTACCTGCGTCCGGTCGTGAGATTATGTCCTCTTCCAAAACAATAAATATTTCACTCCGCAGTTCAAATTAACAATATAAAATTATCGCATCGCTTTATCTATAAGTCATTAATCTATATTCCTGCTTACATCCGCAACTCTACGGAATTTTCATTACGCATTTTATGCCTTTGTATCCACGCGCATCAAGCGCTCATTTTAGTAAAACTTCTTTATTTTCTCACCTTATGATGGTTTTTTTAAAGGTGACCCTTTAAGGGCGGGTGGATATGGTAACGCCAAATTACTTAGTCTATCATAAACTATTAAATATTCAATGGTACGTTCCTTTCCATATTTTTCCTGCACCTTAAACACGCATGCATGACGTCGTCGCTATGCGCTGCCCGCGCCACTTGGCGGCGAACGACTGCAGTTAGTTCACATTTGGACCTCAACCGCCGCGGTTCTAGCAAATTCGCTAAAATCGTTGTTAACCGCTTAATTGACGCTTTTTGGTATTTAACCACCCCTGTGAAGTGTGTCGCGCCCTCCGCGAGTGCCATTGAGAAGGATTTGATTGTGAAACATCTTCAATCACTGTTTGTGTGGGCGGTGGGCCCGCCGCGGCAGCTGCCGCCTTAGCTGGAGAGATCACGTCCCCTGGATGCCGCTTTGCGAGGTATGTGCTGCGTGTTCCTTTTCTCACCCCTATATTCCTCATCCCCTTGTTCAATTGTACGTACCAAAAAATACAGTCCACTTAATCGAAGAGATAAAATACATGTTTGGCGTGACCAATAAGAATAATATTTTTTTTGTTCATTATATCTGGAACCATATCAGTTTTCTTGTATTGAGTTTTGTAACATTTGTTATTAGTCATTATCAGCGCAAAATACATATTTGAATATCCCAAAATGTGCAATTGAATTCAATAATGTTAATATAATGATACAAGCTTTAGAAAAAATGTATATTGCAGTTGCAATAGAAATTAAAATCAATACAATATTGCTATATTCCTACTGCTTCATTTCACTAGCATCGTGTAAACAATACGTTGCTTTGTGCTAAAACAATATTTATTTCCGCCGTCTCAGTGCAATACATTATTCAGTTTTCTCCAAGACTTCGAAAGTACATTACGGTCTCAGTTATAAACCACTCTTTGTTTAAAAAGAAAAATGAAATAGCAAAATGTCTGTTCGGTAAGTTCATCTAACTATTCAACAAAAGAGGAGCGAATAAGTTGAAGTATTGTCTGGCAAGTCATTTAGTACACTTCCCTGTTCACTTTCATAACTGTAGAGTCAACAGAATATAATCTCGATACTAATTATGTATCAACAAAAAAACGTATTTTACAGAATGTAAGAAATACACATCCGAAAATAAGAGATTCCACTCCTATATCCCTGAGACTCAGTATAGCCCCAATCGATGACGTAACTAAGAGAATGGCCTTTTTCCTAGCTAGAAAAATCGGCAGCCATTTGTATATAACAGTGAAGGCCCACTAAGCACCACACTTAAAAACAAAAATTCTTGATAATAAATTATAGCAAAAAGTGGCTAAATTATATAGTGTGTTTGTGTGTGCGCACGTGAATATTCGTCCGAGTTTGTCTGCGTGGCAGCAATAGCAATTAAGATACGGGTGTTGTATCTATACGCTCGTGGCCTAGGCGAACCGAGTGATTGGAATCAATCACTTGGTTAAGCAACAACAGGCGCGGTCAGGTACGGGATGGGTGAGCGTCCCGTGACTACCGCTAGTGGCATTTTTCCGAGCGCTTCCGTGCTTTCCAAGGCACGTTAAGCCGTTGGGGCCGGCTGTCATATGATGGCAGTCGTTAAGCCATGTCAGAGGCCTTATGGGCGGCTTGATAACTTCTGACAGTGAGGCCCGGCCACTGTCTCACAATCCTCCACCAACCCGGACTTGGCCACCGTGGTGGAGTATGGTCTAATCTTCCTGCGATGCAGGAAGAGACCCCTGCCCCAGCAGTGGGGACATATAAGGGTTGATAACAAATCTCTACATTTTTTTCTTGTACTAACACTTATTCAACTAGTAATAAGAGTTAACGTGAAGTGACTAATGATCTAAAAAGCTAACTCATTTTTGTCTTTTTCAGGTAATTTTGTACTGGACAGCAAAAGAGAGGTACCCACTGATACGAATTTACAAAACTATAGCAAACAACAGCACATCAACATTTACCATTGCACTCTACTCAAATATGTTACGAGAAAATTTCACCAGAACGCGAACTAACGATGAGTTACCCTGCGATACAGTGCGAGTCGACGGTACCGCTAACAGATCATGCGAGCTAATCACTTCATTAGCAAATAAGTCGTACACGATTGTTAAGGCTTATGACTGGGTATTCTACATAAAAAGTCGACAGCCAAAATTCTGTATTCTGAACGCCATGCCAGATTGAATACAAATGAGAAAATATATGTGTAATGACTCAGTTGAGTTATAATTATAATATCTTATTTATATGCGACAAATGTCTTAGCCTTCGAATATTTTGCGTTTACGCTTTCCATTCGTATGGGCGAGCATTGACCGCCTGGTCCAAAGTTGTACTTAGGTAAGATAGGCACATGTAACCTCACCAGCTGTCCCATTAGTATCGGGCAATCCAAATCCCCGGAAAAACTCTAGACGCTCTTGACAACAGGAAGTGGTTACGAGTACGCCTTACTTTGAGGGAATCAAATCCTAACATTCCTAGAAGAAACATTGTGAGATAGAGAAAAACACAGTAACCATTATGTTTTTTATATAGACATCTGAGAAAGGCTTTTTGAACCTTCTCCGAACGCGTAACGTATGTGACCTCGTACGGATTCCACATACTGGAGACCGCTTCAGGTTTACTTCGCACCAGTGTCGTGTACACCAATCGACAGAGCTTTCGTACTTTATCTTATGTGGGGTCTATGGACGACGCAGGTTTTATTCGGTGATATTTGTAAAACCTATTTAGAGGCTAAAAATTCCACCCATGCCGGGATTCGAACCCGCGACCTCTGGCTATCCGTGCCAGCGCTCTTTTCAACTGAGCTAATGGGCGACTCACCATCATCAGTGAAATTTCGAACCTCTTTACGTATTTTATTCTCTGTATTACGTACATTAGCGTATTATTAGCCTCTAAATAGGTTTAAAAATTGTCCTTAGCACGGATTAGTGCATTAAAAATTATATTATCGTTGATAGTTGTTTCAGCGGTATTTTAGCGGAGGCCTTGGTGCGTTCGAATTTCTTCTTGTACCAAAGATTTTGTTTTTTATATGTAACATACTTTTATAAAGTTGTAGTAGCAACACCAGTCTCTAGCTGTGAGGAAAACATCGTAAGGAAACCAGTGTCTGAGGTCTTCGCTAACCTTTGCACTTAAAATTGACAAGGCGCGGTGATTATGCGTAATAATTAAGTCTGTACTCTCTCTTTGAGTAGTATTAAAAAGTTTTTTTAATATAACTCATTTACGCAACTAACACTCAGTTGCAGAAACGAGCTTTATCTTTTAAAAGTGCCTTTAAAAACTAATGTTCATTAAATTGTTGCACAAAAGTATTTTAAAGGTGATTTTAAAGTTTCATTAAATTTAACTAATGAAATGTCAAACGATGACGTTAGTGCAGTTTTATGTTGCGCAAGTCATAATTAGCGTGTAATGTCACTTTTTTGTTGACGTTTTTGAGGTTAGAAATTTTAATTGGCCCAAAAAGGTACATTAAAGTAAACAAAAACAGAGTTCAGTGCAGATTTTTTGCGTTTTCGTGTCATATAATGTATATGTCAAGTCTTTCTTCGTTGTCTGATCCAGAAGAAGAAATTCACCGTCGTCGCCGTATCCCAGATAGGATAGATATTTTTTCGAAATATGATGGTGAAGACTTCAGAATCCGGTATCGAATTTCCAAGCATGCAGTTTTGCAAATCCGATATATTCTGGACCCATGACCCAAAGAATTAATCAATTGAAGGCTTGACCCAGTTGCTTATTTGTTTGAGGTTCTTTGCCACAGGAACTTTTCAGACAGTGCTTGGTGACCTGACTAACATCCACAAATCAACAGTTTGTCGGATAATACAAAGAGTTTCTCGTAAACTGGCAGAACTTAGCTCCGTGTATATAAATATGCCCAACCGTGAAGAGCTCAGGGAAGTGGCCGAAGGATTTTATGGAATTGATGGATTTCCACGAGTAGCAGGAGCAGTGGATTGTACACACATTAGAATTATTAGTAGAGGGGGTGTACTCTCTGAATTGTATCGATGCAGAAAGGGGTATTTCTCCATAAAGGTGCAAGTGGTGTCTGACGCTGACCTAAAAATTAGAGACAATATTGCTCGTTGGCCTGGATCAGTTCATGATTGTACAATTTTTAATAACTCACACTTATGTGCAGATTTTGAGAGTGGGAGATATGGTACCCACTACCTTTTGGGAGATGGTGGTTATTTTAATAAAAACTTTTTGTTGGTGCCTATTTCCCAACCCCAAACAACTGCCGAAGAGTCATACAACAAATGCCACATAGCAACCCGTAACACAGTGGAAAGATGCTTTGGCGTATGGAAGCGGCGGTGTCCATGCCTGGAGAAAGGTATTACACTGAATAAAACATCTACTGTAATGCAGGTGATTATCGCGAGTGCAGTACTTCACAACATGTGCATTGGTTTGAATGAAGTGGAACCTCCGAGTGATATTAACATTATGATGGATGATGTACCTCTACCAGACGGACCAAATCAGGCTGCCGTATCAGTTCACACTGCACTTATAAATTCCATTTTCATGAAATTTAGTTAAAAGATAAAGAGGTAGTAAAATAAAAAAAATATGGTTCCATATCAATAGTTAATTATTTATTGTCCTTTTTAAAATTTCCTGTGATCCTGTGATGATTCGGAACGAACAAAACGAAACCATTCATTCATTTCCTGTCATTAACATTTTGTCACTGGCAATATTGTTTTAATGATTTCTTTAGCTAATGACACATTAAATGCCACTAAAAGAGTTTAGTGCAACATCATTCAATAAATGAATTCATTAACAATAATGAGCCATCACCTATAGTTCATTTAGTGGTGAGCTTTGTGCAACCGGCTGTAAGTCCTGAGGATTTTTAAGGTCAGCACTACTCAGAGGCTTAAGCAGAATCTGCTAAAAAATGTTTCAATACATTTTACAAATAGTCAGTCGTATCACTGTACAATTACTGCAAAAACCACCGTGCCGATAGTATGTACATTTCACACTCACTCCGCTCAAATTCAAAACTCAAATATTGATACTCTAGCGGTGACTTTATTGGATTATTTGACATCCACAGCTCTAGTGTCTGTGCTGATTTGAAGAGAGAACCGCTTGTTGAATTTACTATTTGTGCGGTTGTGAATACACATTCATTCACTGCAGTGTTATAAAAGCTCACATGGTATGAACGGTGGGTGTAACGAATATTGGTTGTGCATCTACGTAATGAGATGATTTATACAACGTCCAGAGGCATTTTCATTCACACTAGATGGGTGAGCAGACCACTGCAGTGCCTGAGAGTGGACATTGTTTTTTATGGTGTAGGCTTGGTGCAATGAATTGTTTACATTATTCAGTTGATGTTCATTGTAGAAAACTTAATTGATTACTCAGTATGTATTCGTCTATTGCTACGCATAAGCTTCTCCCACGCGATTTCTGAATGTCATAGTTGTGTTCTGCACAATGAACATTATTGATTTGATTTGAATCTGGTAAATGCCTAGACTGCGTTTGCCAATCGTCTGTTTGTCATATAATCTCAGGAAACCTGAATGTCTGAAGTGTTTATATTCCTTCCTCAACGCTTGTTCTCTCTCTTTCTTTCTCTGAGAGAAATCTTGTGCAATGAGATGTATATAGGCTGCATAATAAAAACCAAAGACACTCAATCAAAAAAGGCATTTCAATGACTTCCACAAACCATTTTAAGCCCCTATATTAAGTGTACCAATGCGGAAATATTCCCGTCGTCTAACTGTCGAGTTAGTATAATATTTGACGGTAAGACGTTTGGAATCGCTCAGTGTATAGTGCGCATAATAATGCCACTGATGAAATCGCAAATTTCCCACATCCCACTTCTGATTTGAGATGAATCCTGAATTTGAAAATTTGAATTTGATATTCCTCCGCCAACTCTCAATTTAATTTCACTACATCCTTCTTCGTCAAACCTCATAATAAATCCATGAAAGGAGTCTCCCCGATGACCTACTCAACCATTGACACGAAGAGCTAAGAAGAAGAAGAAGTTATAAGTAGGCAGGCACTCAGAGCAGCCCTTTGCCAGTGTGAACTATTAGTCTATGTCGCTTATCGGCTAGGGATGCAAAGTGCAAACACCCCGTAGCTACCAATTTATCCCCAAGGCACTGACGCATGAGGTTTTTATTATCTTGTTAGGGCACATCTTGTGAACATTTGGTCTTTTGTCGCTTATCTCTGTGAATGATGGTTGTGAGACGTTCGGGGACGTTTTGCTATATCGTTTTATTTTGCTCATAAGTAGTCGGGATGATCTCAACAATTTGTTGTCGGAGTGTCAGAGGTAGACAAGACAAAAATAATAGTCTAAAAAGGTGCAGGCTTTAGCCCTGCCGTCGGACTTTCACTCTTAAATATAAAAAAATAAGTTAGCATTCTAAAAAACCTATTTAGAGGCTAAAAATTCCACCTATGCCGGGATTCGAACCCGCGACCTCTGGCTATCCGTGCCAGCGCTCTATCCAACTGAGCTAATGGGCGATTCACCGGCATCAGTGAAATTTCGAACCTCTTTACACTATTCTCTGTATTACGTACAGGCAGCGACATCTGGCTGAAGTAGATTGCATCACTTACAGCCCCGACTACCTACTTTGCAGTTAGGTTTATACATCGGAATGATATCGCTGTACCCACATGATTATACTATTTTTATTTTTAATGCACTAACCCGTGCTAAGGACAATTTTAAAAAACCTATTTAGAGGCTAAAAATTCCACCCATTCCGAGATTCTAACCCGCGACCTCTGGCTATCCGTGCCAGCGCTCTATCCAACTGAGCTAATGGGCGACTCACCAGCATCAGTGAAATTTCGAACCTCTTTACACTATTCTCTGTATTACGTACAGGCAGCGACATCTGGCTAAAGTAGATTGCATCACTTACAGCCCCGACTACCTACTTTGCAGTTAGGTTTTTACATCGGAATGATATCGCTGTACCCACATGATTATACTATTTTTATTTTTAATGCACTAACCCGTGCTAAGGACAAATTTAAAAACCTATTTAAACGGTTAAAAATCCACCCATTTTCGAAAATTGCAATTATTCAAATTTTTCGTAAATATTCTTTGTTATTCGAAAAAAGTTACTAATTTAGTGCTCTTTAATTTGCGTGAAAACAATATTGTGACGACAGCATTGAACGAACAAGACGCGCGTGACTCGTGTACAGTCGTGTCATTCCGCCACGAATCGTGTTTTCGAAAGTCGCGAGACTCAACTCATGCGTTTTCGACAATTGGGCCGATAAGAATTTATTCGAAATGTCTAACTTCTTTCCGTCAGTAGCCGTGTTTTCGAATATTATCACTAAAGCAAGCAAAATGAGAAAGGCAGAGGACTTATTTCCGAAACTGCGTCCGACTCGGGGCATCTCGACAGTTACTCAACTACATTTCAACATGCACAATATTCGAAAAGAGCTCGCTTTAATTCTTGCACGTATGCATTTCATTCGCAGAAATTCGTAAGTTAGTAATGTCAGTGAAACCTATTCGAAAATGACTGTTAGTAATTGTAAGAAGATTGATGTCTGACAGTAAGACCAGCCACTAATCTTGCAAGCCTCCATCAATCCGGAATTGGGCTTCGTGGTGGAGTATGGCCTATACCTTCCTTAGGGATGAGACCCGGGCCCCACGACGGGGACATAGATACACAATACATATATTATAAAAATGTGCCTACACAAATACCACATATAAGTACCTACACAAATACCTAATGTGGCGAGCACATGTCAACTCTGCGCGCGCACTACAAACTCCAACATTTCTGCATCGCGCAATCAAAGTGTTTCAATGACATACCATAAATATAACGTCCGACTAACAATAGTCGGACCGGCCGTCCCCAGGCATACGATCTGCCTAGCGGGAAATTTCCCTTTATAGTGGAAGAGCACGTTCACCCGCCACCCTATAGTGGTGACCCCTGACAGAACATTGTCAACCTTCCTTCGCTCTCGCAGCACCCCACTACATTAGTCTCAAAGCAAGGCCAGAAATCTTCCCTCTCACTTCCTCAGTTCCACTACAGTCAACGCACCGACTACTGGGACTGATGGTGATCATTCTCCAACCCCTCGGCACGGCAGCCACACAGCAACAGCACACGTACACGTTGCCAGTGGTACAGCAGCCTTCACCGGTTCCTACCACATGCGCGGGCTCCATGGTACTGTCGCCGGTGAAGTGACTGTTTTGCAAGTGCCAGTGACGGCTCAGCGTCACTGGCACTTGCAGGCTTTAGAGCACAGACTTCGATTCCTATCAGACCTAGCTATGCGTAGCTACGGTCTTGAAGGGGAGTGATGTGGCAAGCACATGTCAACTCTGCGCGCGCACTACTAACTCCAACATTTCTGCATCGCGCAATCAAAGTGTTTCAACGACATACCATAAATATAACGTCCGACTAATATAAGTTGGACCGGCCGTCCCCAGGCATACGATCTACCTGGCGGGAAATTTCCCTTTAAGTGGAAGAGCACGATCACCCGCTCTTCCCTATACCTAACAATGACATACAACAAACTTGCTAAAATTGAAAACATGTTATTAAAATTAGTCTAAGGATTGTTCGTTAAAATTTACAATTATCAAGCTACGAGTACGTAGGCGAATCGTCGTAGGAGAGATTTTCGGCACCAGCTTTCAGCCTAATGGAAGATGAATGTTACTTTTACGACCTATCGGCTGGATTTCTGTTGTAAGTATTTTTGTGACAAGTGTCACGAGGTTCCGTTTAATTTCATTCGGCTCACTGGAGCTTGTATTGCCTTTTGAACTGTTTGTCGAGTGAATTGGACCTTTATCCTTAAGGCAATAAGGGACGATCTGTCGATGAGGGAGTTTAATAAAAAAACGCTTTTTGAAGTGAACGATTTTACCTTCAGTCCCGAGGCAATATGTTAAAATGTACCTATTTTGTACCAGATTTTAAATAGACCGATGCATATATATAATTTGACGCTTGAAAAACCTTTTAATAGAGTCAGGCGACCTGCCTTGCTTGTATTCTCAAAAGGTGTCACTTGACTAGCGTCGAGTCATTTTCAAGTCCTTGTAAGCGTATTTTTTTACAAGGTTAGCTGGAACTCAGATAAGTTCGGGTTTGGAAAAAATAGTTAGGTTCTGTTGAATTTATTGTTTGCAATATAGAATATTTCCTCTTCAGGCTATATTAGTCCACTGCTGGACATAGCCCTCCCCTAATGAGCCCCATAGCGCAACGTTGTGCCATCATTGGGGGGTAATGCCCATAATCCCCACGCTGGGCATTATAGAATATTTACTTAGCAGTATTTAATGTTTAGTTGTTTAATAATTTTTATATCATTTAATAGTTGAGAAATATTCTCGAAGGACCAAACCTGATTATTCTATATCAATTAAAATACAAACCAAAACTAAATGCAAGCGCCCAGGTAAAACAAGCTTAAACTTAATACAAAAACGCTTATATTACGCTTATGTTTTGTATAAGTATTTCTTTCTTTGTGTTCCAATAAAGTATAAAGCGAATTAACAAATTGAAAGATATTCAATATATTCGATCTGCAAGTAATTTTTACCTATCCTTATCCTATCTTGAGATATTGTGTACCCCAAATCAAATCAGTCGGAAATCCCTAAACAATTTCTAACAAACGCACTACTGGTATTACCAACTCAATAAAGACGGCAGTGTAAACGGAGCCTTACGTACTGGTAGCATTGCCAGCTCAGTCTAACAAAATGAGAACCTCTGTGTCGTAGCGGTAGCGCGTCTGCCTACTATGCAAGAGGTCCCGGGTGCCGGCAGAGGTCGAATGCCGGCTGGGAAAAAAAAGCCCAGGTCTTGGATGTTTACATGTTTGTGATGTCGTTGTTTCTGGTTTCCACGACACAGGGTATCCCGGTGTGGGCCAGAAGCAATGTATGTGCTTATATGTAAATCTTAAATCTTAATCTCTTAATAATACGTATGTCTAATATTGAATTTATAATTTAATATTTTCTGTGTTGGAGTGGTGGAAGTTGCGGATTTTTATTAGATCATCATGAAATCACTTTCCCTTGAAAACTATATACATATTATTATTTTTGTTTCGAGAGAATTAACCACATTCTGTACAGAAGGCTGAAACTTAGCACAGTCTTTACGTAAAAAGCGATTAAATGTCGTATTTAGAAAATGTATGACCATATACTGATGCTAGCGCACTTGGGCGCAAGTACCGTACCGCAATTGCGGTACGATTTTTTTCATTTACCCACAACCGTACGACGTTGCGGTTAAATGTCTGCTAGAGCATCCTTTAGATACATACATTTATTCCAAATTAAATATCTGCTCATTGGTTAAGAATTCCAAATTTAAATTAGCAGTTATTTATTTGTTTCTTTGCTCATTTGTTTTTTCTTTGTCGTCGCTCATCTCGCCCAATGGAGAACTTGAAATATAGCGTTATTTACGAGTTCAAGTTCCACTGTGGCACTAAAGCTGCAGAAACAGCTAGAAGGCTTAATGGTGTGTAAGGCGGCGGTGTCGCAAAAGTTTAGTATTTTCCAAGTATCAACACCTGAAAGCAATAATGATAATTAAATAAAATATACCTCTATATGCACAGGTGTTAGAGGTGATCTATTTTATAGTTAATTTTGTTGTTCTTCATAAATGTTAAGACAAGAATTTCCTACTTTATTGTCGGTCTTATCGTGCAGCCGCCTGCTCCGTCTAGCGTCTTAATTTTCGTAAAATTATTCGCGCGAGATTACTTCTGCCAACGGTACTCGACTCACATTTCAGGGTTCCAAGTGGGAGCCGGCAAATTGGAATCTGGGAAAGGCGCCCAGCAATAGGACCCTCGTTCACTAATCTGTATAAATAATAGCGCTTTAAAACCATAAACTCAGATTTGGGATGCCGTTCCGCGTAGATTAGTGCAGCCGTCATAACACGGGGTGGCAACGAGTGTTTAATGTGGCTATGGGGTAAGGCTTTCATTGGTCAACTAACCTGTGTATTGAGGGTAAAATAGTTGAAAGCAGTGTTAATTAAGTGTGTAGAAAACAGTATTAAACTCATGACGTAGATTAAAAGGCCTCTCTTTCTCCAAAACATAGAAAGGTTTTTATTTTAATTTTATTTTAGTGTTGGTTGGAGTTGCCATTAGACGCTATAAATCTCACCAAAACATAAAATACAAAAATAATTTAAAAACCTATTTAGAGGCTAAAAATTTCACCCATGCCGGGATTCGAACCCGCAACCTCTGGCTATCCGTACCAGCGCTCTACCAATTGAGCCAATGGGCGACTCACGGCATCAGTGAAATTTCGAACCTCTTTACAATATTCTCTGTATTACGTACAAAAATAATGCCAAGTTTTGTTGACTTAAAAATTGTTGATATTGTAAGAACTTCCCCAGTTTTCACGTAACTACTTTACTTCACGTAACTAGCAATGTTTTGATACGAGGGGCAAACCGAAATGTACACTGTATATATAAACTATGTTTTATTGTTTTTCGAAGTATTCTCCGTTACAATCGATGCACTTTTGCATTCTTTTAAACCAGTCATTGAAACAGTTATTCCAGTTTAAACTAGACATTATAGGCTTCTACGGCAGCTTCTGGATTTTCAAACCGCTGACCACGCAATAAATCTTTAATTCTAGGGAACGTAAAAAAATCATTTGGGCTCAGGTCAGGGCTGTATGGAGGATGGGACATCAATTCAACGTTTTCCTCGTTCAAAAACTGTTTTGTTTTATGGGCGGTGTGGGAGCTCGCATTATCGTGGTGTAAGATCACGCAGCGTGCTGGGTTCTCTCGGCGAAGATCGGCCAGCATCTTTGGCAAACAAACTATCATATACCAATCAGTGGTAACCGTTCTTTGTTCTTGTAAAGGAATTGTGGCAATATGTCTATTCTTTGAGACGAATGTAGCAACCATCTTCTTCGACAAGCTGCGGGAATGCACAACTTTTGTTGGTTTGACCTCGTCATCGAAGAATCAAACTGCCGCCTTTCAGGCTCATAGGAATAAATCCAGGTTTCATCACCTGAGACAATATTATAAACGGCTTTTTACTTTCCGCCATTGTAGCGTTTCAGAGTAGATCGGCACTAATTAACACGACGCCTTTTGCTCTTCTGACAAGTTGTGGGGTACTATCAGGAAATAAATTTTCTGACACCCAACTCACTATGTAAAATTTATTTTTATTTATTTATTTATTTTTCCATAAAATACCTTTCATTACAGGGTTCACCTAATGCGAATGGTATGCTAAATCAAAATATTTAACTTGTCTCTTATCTAATCTTATCTCTAATAACATCCCCATTAGGATTATTAACATAAATTGTCCCTATAACATATAACAAACAGTGCTATTCTCTTGAATTCACTCAGAGCAACATGGAATAAGTCAACCTGTTCCGATATAATGTTCAAAATGCGGCAAGCGCGTGTCAGCGGCGCGTGAGCCAGCAGGTTGGATGGCGCGCGCGCGGCACGTGCAGCAGCGGCGGCCGGCGGCGGCGCCCCACGTACCCGTCCGGTACACACAGATTTAAGGCACCCAGTACCTCCGGATTGCTAATCCTTCCCTCGAGCACTTTATGCACATAGGAAACCAACGCGAGATCCCTCCTCACTCTAAGCTCGTTGTACCCTACCATTCCCAGGATAAAAAGTGTAGGGTACATCAAGGGATAAAACGGATAAACTCCATATAACCTTAAGTACAAATATCTTATGAATTTATTTTGAATGCGTTCCATCATGAGACAATATTTTGTCTCATGAGGTGCCCAGATGATTGCATTCGATTCAAGTTGGCTTCTAACTAGAGCGTTATAAAGAGCAATTATGGCAGCAACGTTTGAAAACGTACGGCCCTTACGAAGAATGAAGCCCAAATTCCTGTATGCCTTTTTGCAGATACTCTCAATTTGTGTGCGATAGTTTAAGTCTGAAGTCAATCTGACCCCCAGGTCTTTGACGTCACTTACTCGCCGAATTGGTGTATCTGCTACTGTATAATTATACATTACAGAATTTCGTTTCCGAGTAAAAGTAATTAGAGCGCATTTGGAGACGTTGAACTGTAGCTTATTTTGGTGGCTCCACTGTACTACTCTATCTATGTCGTCCTGTAACTTCTCACAATCTGAAACAGAGCACACTGGTAATGAAAGCTTCAAGTCGTCTGCAAACAACAAACAATTTGAATCTTTCACTACTGTTGATAGGTCATTTATCATGATCAAGAATTCAAGTGGCCCCAAATTGCTACCCTGGCTGACTCCCGACCTAGTGAAATAAGGTTCTGAGCGATGTCCATTATACTCTACATATTGTTTTCTGTCTCCCATGTAACTAATGAAAAACTTGAGTAGATGTGGAGTAAAACCCATATTCGCTAATTTACTAAGTAAAACATCGTTGTCAACTAGATCAAATGCTTTTTTGTAATCAAAGTAGGCAGCATCCACCTGGCCCCCCGCATCCACTGCTGGGATTACCTTTGACATAAAGCTAAGGAGATTACTATATGTGCTACGAGTAGGCCGGAAGCCATGCTGAGCATCCGACAATTGAGACTCAACTTGGTAGAGTACCGTCTTTTGGATCGCAGATTCCAACACTTTAGCGGGTGTGGAAAGTACAGCTACCGGCCTATATCCATCTACGTTTGAACTAGCTCTTCCTTTGGGAACAGGTATTACTCTGGTTTTCCACCGCTCCGGAAAAACTTCCGCTGCCAAACACTGATTATAAATATGTGCTAATGGTTCTGCTAAAACCATACGACAATCCCGCACAATATACGTTGGAATACCATCGGGTCCCGCCGACCGCTTCGGTTTAAGACGTGCTAGTGCGCTACGTACTTCCTCCAGTTGTAAGCGGTCCACCTGTACTCGTGCTGCGGTTGCCTCTGCGTCCGCCATCGCTGCCGAGACATCCATCGTAGCTCGATCCCGCGAGTACACCGAGTGAAAGTAAGCCGCGAATTCCTGGGCGCACTCCTTCCCGCACAATACCTGGCCATTTTTAATAATTTTTTGCTGACTCCGATTGCCCTTCATTGACCTTATATAGCTCCAGAATGCTCTTGGATCCTCAATTAAATGGTTCTGAACGCGATCTCGATACTGTTCCTGAGCCAATTGAATTGAAGTTTTAACCTTTGCTCTGTATATTGAAAATTGTTTGTAGTCTAATAAAGATTTACTATACTTAAATTTCTTGTGAAGTTCAGCTTTTAATTTGATGTCGCGAATCAGATCCCTTGTATACCACTCTGGGTAATTGTACTCAGAGTTTATACATACTCGCTTTTTTTTTGGAACACAATCATCGAAAATATTACTCAATTTACTATAGAAGAAATCTAGGCAACTGTCTACGTTATCCAAATCATAAAGAGGCGCCCAGTCCACTTCCGCTATCGCCGCATACAAAGAAAAGAAATCCGCTTTAGAAAAATTCCAATTGTTTGCGGAGGCGGCGGCGACACTATCATCAGTGCGGCGGTGAACCCGAGCGCGGCCATACATTGATAAAGATACCTCCAGTGGCGGGTGATACGCGTCTACCGGCAATAGTGGCACCTCTGCCGCGCGCACGCACACACCCGAAACCTCCCCGCTAAACTTGCATAAAACTAAATCAAGTTGACGATCGTTGCAATTACCAATCATGTTGCTCTGAGTGAATCCACAGTATGATAGAAAATACTCATAATAATTACGTACTTCCAACGTACTCGAATAGAGGTTAAAATCGCCCACAATTACTATTTTACTATATTTATCACAATATTGTTCAATTAATTTAAACATTAACACATACTCAGTTTCCTTACTATTTGGTGGGATATAAACACAACACATTAAAAACAGCAGTCTCTTTTGCAAGTACACCGTACCAGCCGCTAGCTCAAAAACATGTTCATCTACATTTACACTACCCGGCGGCGCTGCGACTGTGCGAATCTCAAATCGAGGTGTGGCCACGAGACAAACTCCACCTTGCTTGCGGCCGTCCGCTCTATCGCAGCGGAGGATTGTAAATCCTTGCGGAACAATTTCTGCGTCCTGAATGGATTCTGTACAGCCGGTTTCCGTAAACGCAAAGAAATCTGCCGACGAAGAAAGAAACTCTGCGTTTAAGCCTTCTAGTTTTGTTCGCAATCCTCTAACATTTTGGTAATATAATGTGTATTCAAAATAGAATGGATTGTAGTCATTCCAATGCCTATGGTTGCCCAAATCTGCTCGTATGTCACATGTCTGTCTTCTTTTGGTATTTTTTCCACATTCGTGACGTTTTCTGACGACACCACCTGTTTTCGGCCGACCTGTTAAAGGTACGGTGCTGAGAGAGGCACGTCCCCGCCGAAACTCTGCATATCAACGATATATTGTCGTTTGACTAAGTGCGTCAATAACTTAAGTAGAAACAAGCTCATTGAGACACTCATCTAGAGATAAGCCTCGACGAAAGTTGTGATAAAGAATTGCACGAAATTTTTTACGCGTGAGCTCCATTTTGTTCACCGACTTGCCAATTTGAAATTAGAATAAAAAAATATTACGTTATTTTTTTTAATTGTGAAAACGGCATCGTGATTGTCAGTGGCCAGTAGGCAAATGCTAAAAAAGGTTTTAGTATAACTCAGTTTAAAGTACATTATACCCGATCATTTCAGTGTGCCCCTTGTAAACACGGAAAAAATACAGATTTTTAAATTTACACACCCAACTTGGCAAGTTTTAGAAGATGGTGAACAGTTTTACAACGAAAACTTGCCAAGTATGGTCAATAAATTTAAAGTTTACACAATTTGTTTCAGTCCTGTGATGTAACTGGTTCCAAAAATAGAGGAGGATTTTAAAAACCTATTTAGAGGCTAAAAATTCCACCCATGCCGGGACTCGAACCCGCGATCTCTGGCTATCCGTGCCTGGCAGGTTTTTAAAATTGTCCTTAGCACGGGTTAGTGTATTATGAAGAATACAAAAATAGAGGGGGTCCAAAAATTACTCGAGTAGGTTCGTGGTAACATAAGCATAGTGTGAGCCAGTTGAAAACTTGGCCTGGCGCACATCATCCAACATAGATGGAAAAGGCCTACAGTGACGTCATATTACAGGGTAGAAACGAGACTGGCTCAACGGCATTAGAGGTCCCGTGCGGCCTGTCCGCGAAATGAAATGTTATAATTTTCTTCGTTCGTCGTAATTAATTAAGCGACCCTCATTTAGAGTGATTTGGGAAAAGCTAGGCTGTTTAGCAGGTATTACTTCTTTCTGTCCTACAATGGGACCATTTAATAAGAGCCTAATCATAGGTTTCCTATTGTACTTTTTAACTTTGGTGTACTTAAATTTAAACTCAATTTTGTAGTATTGGCTATCCTAAGGAGTTTGCCTGTGTCTGAGTTATAAAATATAGTATAATTCAATAAATCTATTGCTATCTCTACCTTTGGGGATAGCAATAGAATTATATAATATTTTTGTTGAACTAATCCGTGCTGAGAACTATTTTAAAAACCTATTAACGTTTTATTTACGGTTAGCCAAAGGTCGCGGGTTCGAGTTCCGGCATGGGCGGCATGGGCCTCTAAAATAGGTTCTTAAAATAGCAATAGAAGTTGTTAGAAAGTAATAAACTCTATGGAGCGGTTTACTGAAATCAATTTGAGTACTTTGGTATTAAAAAACCGCATATTTTCAACATATTTCTAATTCTTTTCTCTAATTTTTAACATATTCAGCCATACTTTATCGTTGAAAAGAATTAACATGTAAAGTGGCTTTTATTTGAAATTGTTTGATGGTTTTGATACTCGTGAGTACCTACCTGCTGATGATATACTCGTAGACTGATACTCTTTCAGTATTGAGTTTCAGGATATACGTACATAGTTTAGTAATATTTTTTCGTATTACCTAAGGTGCAGTCCGTTGTTTAGCCAGGCGGCACTCTTGGGGCCCATAGACTCCATGATTCATCAGGCCCTAATTCAGATTTTAAATTGTCCCATTTCCGAACGCGCCTGGCTCCAGGCCTCCCTACCAATAAGGTTGGGAGGCCTCGGAGTCAGAAAAGTGACAAGCGTGGCACTGCCTGCCTTCTTGTCTTCCGTCCACAGCATCGAGGCTTTGTATAAGCAAATTATCTGCCCATCCTTGGGTACGATTGAGGTCTCATGCTGTGAGGAAGCCAAGCAGGCATTGAGACTGGTTTGCCCGTCCACCGACCCACCGAAGGACCCTTCAGTGCAGAGACAGTGGGACGGGCCGCTTTGTGAGCTGACGCAAAGACAACTAGTTGAATCTAGTGTCAGCGACCCAGAGCGAGCCCGCCTCCTTGCTGTCTCAGAGCGCGAGTCAGGTTATTGGTTGCAGGCACATCCATCAGTGGCAATTGGCACGCTGATGGATAACATATCTTTCAGCACTGCCGTGGGACTGCGCCTGGGTTGCGCTATCACTGTGCCCCATCAGTGCCCCTGCGGCGCTGACGTCGACCACATGGGTCACCACGGCTTATCGTGTCAACGGAGTGCTGGCCGCTTACCGAGGCACGCGGCGCTAAATGACGTCATCCGAAGGGCCCTCGCTACTTCCGGAGTTCCAGCAATGCTGGAACCTTCGGGAATTTTCCGAGATGATGGGAAAAGGCCTGACGGAATGACGTCAATACCCTGGAAACATGGGAGGCCGTTGGTGTGGGACTCAATTTGCGTCGACACACTAGCACCTTCCCATGTTTCCCAGAGTATAAGGGCCGCTGGCTCAGCGGCCGGGGCGGCGGAAGGCCTCAAACGGCGGAAATATGCAACATTGGGCAACCAATACATATTTGTGCCGTTTGGGGTCGAGACACTGGGCCCGTGGGGCCCCGAGGCGCGTTCACTCTTTAAAGAGCTGTCAACGCGCCTCATCGACGCCACGGGGGACCGGAGGGCTGGCGCATACCTCGGCCAGAGAATAAGTCAGGCCATCCAAAGGGGGAATGTTGCCAGCATTCTGGGCTCCCTGCCGAGGGACACTGACCTGGGGCAAGTGTTTTATTTGTAAATTATAGGTATTTATTTTTATTACTTTATGTTAATTAGATTTTAGTTTAGTTATTATTTTAGTTTTACTTTAGATGTTTTGTTTATTGTATTAAAAACCTTTATTTGCTAGAACATGGGTAAAAAAATAATAATAATAAAATAATGATTTGCAACATTAAGTAACGTATTTACGTTACTTAATGTTGCAAATCATTATTGTATTTACATGCAACCGAATTTTTCCCAACCCTTTGTAAAACAATTATTTGGTTATATGTACAAATTATTGATAAATCAGTTATACATCATGGTTTGGCGATTGTAAGCACTGAGGTACATATCTCACAATCATTTAGCCTCGCACTGACTTCAAACAGGCCTGATGATTAAATAAATACTCTTCCCGTCTCTCTCTCTAAAAGAATCCCAATGCCTTACAGTGAGATGCACTGAGTGCTTAGGTATATAGAGAAAGTTCTTCATAGAAGGAATCGTAAAAGTAACGAATTAATATTTCATTCATAAAGTTACCAAATGTCGCCACACTGATTCACCTAACTACTAAGTTTATTCCACTGTGACATAATCAACACCTGTGAAAAATATCGCCAATAATATTGAGATGGCGGGAAGACTGCAGGATGCAGGACATCCGGGTGGCATGGAATGGCCGATGACAAGGAAGAATGATGAGCTAAACGACAGGCCTTTTCTCAGCAGTGGGGCAATATTCCAGCCGTTAACAAGAAACTAGTGGACTTTTTTAAATCCATACATTGAATGCCACGGTTGCATCATTGACTATTAAGGTTGTAGGCCAGAGGTTGTAGGTTTAATAGCTACTGTCGGATGTTTATTTTCTACAAACTGCCTTAGTTTCGATGAATTCCTTATTTGAACTATCCTTTCCTTATTACCGTTACCCATAGCATCCTACTTTGGGACCAGAACAAGTGATAGTATTGCGTGGAAGTAATTATTATAAACCTCAACCTGAAATTCCTCTAAAATATTTACTTTTCTCTGCAAACATCTCGTTAAATCCGAGAGGGAATTCTCCACGACATGTTTATGTTTAATAGCTCCTCGCGACTTGGCCTATAAAAAGCCCGCTGCTTCAGCCACGGGTCAGCTGGCAAACAAAGGGCCCGGGTGGCTACACTGGAGTTTGCGAAATTCAACAATGTTCTAATTTTTTGAGGTGAGAGTTTCGTAAGCGTATTATAAACAGGAGGCGTGCTCTACTCTTCGTTATGAAGAAATTTTCACTAGCGTCGTGAGTGAAAAAAACTGGACAAGTGCGGATTGGACTCGCTCGCCGAGGACCCTGTAGAAAATTGTAGGTGATATGAACTTAATTCCGGATTCACTTACTTAGTAGTTTCGGTTCAAAATTTGAACTCACATTATACATAGTTCAGAAATCGAGTCTCGGAGTTTTTTTCACGCTTTTCCCGAACTTCGAAAACAATTTTTTTCATGATTTAATTTCATATTGTTTTCCGATACTCCTCTGCTTTTATTTTTTATTTTATTTGTAAGGTACACCAAGTACGCAAACATGACAAAGCTTATAATAGATGTTGTCAATTATTAAATCTAAAACATTTTAAAGAGTACTTATATGGAAACAACTTAGAAATATGGTATAACTAGCTGACCCCGCGAACTTCGTACCGCCTAACATTTTTCTTTTAATCTTTTTCTCCGTAAAAACCATCCTCGTACTTTAAGGAATATTCTAAAAAAAAATTAGCGAAATCGGTTTAGCTGCTCTCGAGATTTGCCTTTACCAACACATTCAGCGATTCATTTTTATATTATAAACTAGCTGACCCAGCGAACTTCGTACCGCCTAACAGTCGTTTCTTTAATTTTCATTTTTTATTCTTCTCTTCATAAAAATCATTCTCGTACTTCAAGGAATATTCTAAAAAAAGAATCAGCGAAATCGGTTCAGCTGCTCCCGAGATTTGCTCTTACCAACACATTCAGCGATTTATTTTTATATTATAGATAATATCGTGATATTGTAAAGTTTATAATTAACTTAGGTGAGAATTGCTTTTGTACTAAAAGACAATATTGCCAAATTTCATTGTTCTAGTTCAACGCAAAGTACTTTTGATTCCCTTGAGTGTTGAAATTACGTTTATTGCGGTATAAACGACCGTAACTTTTTTTCACGTGAAGTTTGACAAGTTTGACTTTTTAACAGCTTCAAAGAACTGTAGACCTGAGTATTTGGTTTTATTTCAACTTGACACTTCAACATTTTACCAAGATGAAAGTTATTGAAAAACACACGGACGGACGGATGGATAACAAATTAAAAAAAAAACGTGCAGAGATGATCTCGAGCAACATCTGCCGCAGTGTTCTGAGGTGTTGGAAGTCATTCAAACTAACACTTTGAATAACTTCATGGAAATTCACTTGACTTTGACATCATGGAAATACACCCGGACTGAAGCCATTTATTTATACAAATGTATAGCGGCTCCCAGTGGGAAACAAACCCACGACCTCCGGCACGGTAATCAGACGTGATAACGCTAGACCATCGAGACCATATATGTATGTAACTTGATGTTCCATAGGTCAGATACACCCAATATTGTAAAGCATAAATTATTCATTATTTGTCTTGTCCCCAAATAAATAAAATGAACCTTCAGGAATTTATAGAACTTCATGGTTTACTATGTGGTGTCGGCCTAGAGAATAGCACCAATCCAAATTCTTCTCGCGGGTGTCGTAAAAGGCAACTAGGGGACACAAACCGGGGCGTGGGCAGCTACCCCCTGCAGTACAATTCCACCAAACTGCGATCCCACAACCCGCACGCCCATTGTGGGGATTATGGGCATTACCCCCCAATGATGGCAAAACCTTGCGCTATGGCGCTCATTAGGGGAGGGCTAAGTCCAGCAGTGGACTTATATAGCCTGAAGAAGAAGAAGAAGATGGTTTACTATGACATTTCGATGCAAATTGTAAAGTTGATTAACCCACTGATAAATAAATGCACTCAGATACGCAATGTATCTTGAATTGTCATAATAAACTACAAAATGTAGTTTTATGTAACTCGGCCATCAAGCAGCGATTACCAACAATCCAAGCTATTCATTAAATAAGAAGCCACACATTTGCCTAAAGCGAGGCGGGGTGAAACAAGCTCTGAATGCGTGTTTATCAAGGTTTTTCGGAAGTTCGAAATCTCGCTAATTGACTTCAATAATCTCATGTATGGCTTCACCTTGAAGGCGCGGGTAAGTCACCTGGATGTACACAGATCAACCTTTACACTTCCGTTACAGAGTCGCCAGTAACGTGACTGGCAGAGTGCATCCATTAAAGTTCGTTATGCTGTTGGCTCTATATTCCTATTCCTATACTCTATATACAACGACAATTATATTTTACAAGTGATAGTCCATTTTGTCAAGCACGAATATGTACATGTTTGGCGAGCACATGTCAAGTCTGCGCGCGCACTACAAACTCCAACATTCCTGCATCGCGCAATCAAAATGTTTCAATGACATACCATAAATATAACTTCCGACTAACAATAGTTGGACCGGCCGTCCCCAGGCATACGATCTGACTGGCGGGAAATTTCCCTTTATTGTGGAAGAGCACGATCACCCGCTCTTCCCTATACGTGTAAATACGTATTTATGTCGTATATTATGTTATTATCGGACAAAGGATTCTCTTGTTTAATCTCAAGGACTCCTTCTAGATTATGAGACCTAAGTTTCCTAGATTCTGGGACTCTGTCAGACTCTGATACGAACTACTGTATTTGTTGACTTTTATAAAGTTCACTTTTTCCAAAGACGTGTCGCAATATTTTTTTTCTATTGGTGGCGCTAGTTAGCCGGCTAGCGCCTCGCACTACTTGATGGCACTATTGAAGGAAACTAGCTCCTCGTTTCCTCGACAGTGGTTTTTCCTACTCTCCTAAATACTTTCTTTGAATGTGTATACATATCTTTGGCATAATAAATGCGTAACGTTGGAATCAAAATTCATCCATCGAAACATTTTAATAGACTCCGCATGGTGTAAGATTAATTGCATCATGTGGACGTCGATGAAAATTCCAGCCAGTATATATTTCTATGTTGTAGTAACATCGTCTGTAACGTGACAGTTATACATATTTTTGTGCATACGTTATCAACCCTTATATGTCCCCACTGCTGGAGCACGGGTCTCTTCCTACATCGCAGGAAGGTTAGGCCATACTCCACCACGGGGGCCAAGTCCGGGTTGGTGGAGGATTGTAAGACAGTGGCGGGCCTTACTGTCAGAAGTTATCAAGCCGCCCATAAGGCCTCTGATATGGCTTAACGACTGCCATTATATGACAGCCGGCACCAACGGCTTAACGTGCCTTGCGAAGCACATTTTTGTGCATACCAGACAATAATAAAGCATTTTCTGATTTTGCTTCCTTAGACAACACACCCAAGAGCAATCTCAGCGGTAAAACGTGCTTTATTATAAGGCGTTTAGTGTCTGGTCTGGCATTAATTCGGCCCCAGGAGGCTTGATTACCATCTTGATCCATATCGAGGGCTAATCTGACGTGATTAGAAGAAGTTGGCGCAAAGAAAAGGTTCAAGAGTAGACCCCTAGACGTAGTTGTTTAATAGTGCGAAAATAATTAGGATACAAGTAGACCCTTGTCTGAAAACTCGCGATACAAAGAGTTTTGGGGTAAAAAAAGGTCTAAACTCTGTGTGATTTCTTTCATTGCTTCATTGGAATGTCAAGTTGATTTCTGTTCTTGAGTACATTTTGTAATGTATGTTAAGCAATTCAGTTTCATATTCATCTGGATATGCGTCAGTCATTGTTTTTTCAGTAAATCTCACAGTTTCAGAATTAAAAACTTTTAGTTATTCAAATGTTGATTGTAAATCGATTTTTTTTTTCATTAAATAATTAGATACAAATCAGTAGATTAACGTTTATATGTAATATGCTACTCAGTATCATGAGTGATTTTCTAATTAAAATGTAAAGATTAATGTGTAGTCAACTTTACTTGAGTCAGTTTTTGAGAAACATTTATGAGAATAATACTTAAATTTCCGAAGTTGTCAAATAATAGGGGTTAAAGTATGAAATTGCCGTTTTATTGCAATAGGTTCTTTGAATTGATATAGAATCTTCATGGTTTGAGGTTTTCGAATGAAACTTTTTTCAAATGGTTTCTATGATGTTCTTTTTTAAAAAAATGTGAAACCTTTGAATATCGACTTTCAATTGTTTTTGTTATTCAATTTAGACAAGAAAGATTGATACTGCGAAAATTCGAGTGATTTTTGAATTCGAGTTCCGACGCGGAACTAACGCGGCAGAAACAGCCCGCAATATCAATGCTGCGTTTGGAGAGGGGTCTACTTATGCCGTTAAACCATGCCGCTAATTCCTGGGTAGTTTGACTAGGATCGGCTTCCACTATCTCTCTTAATTCATCGTTATTTACCTGTGTGGGCGGTCTTCCTCGTGGCTCGTTCTTTAAGTCGAAATTTCCATCACGAAAGCGTTTAAACCAAAATCGCACGGTGCGTTCATTAGTAAACCCCTCTCCAAATGCAGCATTGATATTGCGGGCTGTTTCTGCCGCGTTAGTTCCGCGTCGGAACTCGTATTCAAAAATCACTCGAATTTTCGCAGTATCCATCTTTCTTGTCTAAATTAAATAACAAAAACAATTGAAAGTCTATATTCAAATGTTTCACATTTTTTAAAAAAAGAACATCATAGAAACCATTTGAAAAAAGTTTCATTCGAAAACCTCAAACCATGAAGATTCTATGTCAATTCAAAGAACCTATTGCAATAAAACGGCAATTTCATACTTTAACCCCTAATACAATGTATGACTGGTTTAACTATAATATAAAATCTTTAGATGGAGACAAACGGGATTTATATTATACTAAGTTCGAAGTTATTATGAAAAGTTTAAAAAAAAATTATGTACCATCTTTGCAACTAACCAGACAACAAAGCTTTTGTACTTCTCCATAAGTAGGTATCTGAAAACATTATGCTATATGCAACGACTTCTTCTTCTTCTACTTCAGGCTATATTAGTCCACTGCTGGACATAGCCCTCCCCTAATGAGCGCCATAGCGCAAGGTTTCAAGCCCATAATCCCTATCCTGGGCATGCGGGTTGGGGATCGCAGTTTGGTTTAATTGTACTGTAGGGGTGCTGCTGCCCACCCCCAGTTTGTGTCCCTTAGTCGCCTTTTACGACACCCGCGGGAAGAATTTGTGTTAGTGCTATTCTCTAGGCCGACACCACACAGCAACGACTAATGAATGGTTAAATCTAGTACTACGCTTGCTTTTGTATAAAGTTGTTTTTTAATGCAATAAATTAATTTTTAAATTCAATGGAAAGTTTGATGAGGCGAAAAAGGTTAGTCTTGTCTACGCCTCCAGGAAACAGGCGTGAGCTTATGCAGTAAATTGTATTACATCATTGTATTGTATTCATTCACGCCGTATTTTAACGTCACTGATCTAAGATTACTTTTAATCTATCAATCAGCCTGTAGGTATTCCTCCTATGGTAGATGTAGGCCTCTCCTTAGTACGCCATGTTGCTTTGTTGGTTATAAATTTAATTCGACGAAATATCGTAGAATATATTAAATATAAGATTAATAAATCGCTGATTTAATCGCACAACGTCACAAACGCGCAATATCCTGCATAAAATACAGTTTACTAACAATGAAACGCAATACTGCCTGAAAAGTTTCTCCGTCGCATAAATGAACGTTTCCATTTTCGAATACAAAAGTATGTATTTAAAAATCTCGCAACTCGCATAATTTGCAATGGTATGCCTGCACGATAATCATATTTGAGCACGCTCGACTCGCTCATTTTCCACTCGCCTGCACCTTGCTTACGTTGAGAAGTGGCTTCGGCATTTGTGTGAGTATATAACGACGACGACGTTGGGGTGTGTATAGCTATTATTTTCAAAGGTTGTCTGGAAGAGATCCCTTTAAGTGATAAGGCCGTCGTCTGTTCTCTAAGGTTAAGAAATATCTGTGTAATTTAATTTTTTATTTACAATAAAATGTTCTCTATCTATCTGTGTTCATTATTATAACATTCATTAAGCCAAAGTATCTGCGCTACTTTCAATAAAACCTTTTCGTTTTATTATGTCGGCAGAATATTAGGAAGTATTTAAAGGAAAAAATAATTAAGGAGGCTACAAAAAAATAGGTTGCAGAATTAAAAAAAAATGGCAGCATGATTGGTTTTTGAGACTAGTTAGCAAGATTTTTACATGTAAGTTTGGTAGGACAAATACGGTCTAAGATTGGTTCCATGTTCCGGCCATGTCCCATATTATACCGGCTTTAACATCTCACGCACATAAATGCAGATATCACTTTTAGCCAAAGCACCTCTACCTGCGCTGTTTGACCTGAATATTGTACGTAGTCAACCTTTTCCCCGAGGGAGTTTTCGGCTCACGATTTTGTTGCAAATCTGAAAATTAATTTAGAACAATTTCATTGCAAATCTGAAGATTAATTTAAAACAATTTTATTGCGGAATCCGTACTTGCTAAGCGAAGAATTGGAATGATCTCCTTCCAAATCCATATGACTCTACGACAAAGTTAGAGAAGGTACAAATGTTGAGCGAATTAAATGTAAGCGATTTAAAGACGCGTGCATACATGCAGCAATTTAAGCTGCAAGTGAATTGATACCTACTGTAGATCACTTTGAAATATCGTGCAGTATTTCCAAGTGATTTGCATCATATGGTTTAGTACTTTCATATGTACAAAAATTAACCCCAATAATCATTATTTTCTCCATTTAGATTCCAACATATTCTTTTCATCATCACACACATTTTTTGTAAACAAATAATTTCGAACGAATTAGAAAAAAATCTGTAAAGTTCCTTTAGAAGAAAATACGTGGGAATCTAAAAATACGTTACGTACACCAGAATAGGTGGTCTCACGACTTGCCACCGAGTAGTTCCTCGCAAACGGGACCAACCGAAAAGACGATGGCGGGATAATCTCCATAAGTTCTTGCAGGATTGATCTTAAGTGGCCAATGACTAAAAATCATGATCTGAATGGAGACGACCATGTTATGGAAACTCCCTAAGAAAGATGATTCCATACATTTTTTTAGGTAGGTACTTTATATATTACATTATGTCTAGTTTATAAAAGGAGTCTTTTTTTCTTCTTCCTTCGGCTATATTAGTCCACTGCTGGGCGTAACCCTTTTCTAATGAGCGTCATAGCGTCCTGTCTTCAAGATAACATTACTTGCCCAATTTCGTAGTTCTAGGTCAACGGGAAGTGCCCTATAATTTTATTTCCCGAGTTTCGAAATAAATACTTTTAGCAGCATAAAATAATGATCATAACTTTTTTGCATTAATTTAGAACTTTGTTTTTTTTTAGAGCTTCAAGGTACCATAGTCTTAAATTTTAAGTTAATACCACCCGATAAGCGATCCCAAGATAAAAGGTCTTGACATACTGACGGACAAACGGCCGGACGGCAAACAAAGTGATCTTACGAAGTATATTATTTTTAATGCACTAACTCGTGCTAAGCCAGAGGTCGCGGGTTCGAATCCCGGCATGGATGGAATTTTTAGCTTCTAAACAGGTTTTTTAAAACTGTCCTTAGCACGGGTTGGTGCATTAAAAATAATATAATCATGTGGGTACAGCGATATCATTCCGATGTAAAACCTAACTGCAAAGTAGGTACTCGGGGCTGCAAGTGATGCAAATAACTTCAGCCAGATGTCACTGCCTGTACGTAATACAGAGAATATTGTAAAGAGGTTCGAAATTTCACTGATGCCGGTGAGTCGCCCATTAGCCCAGTTAGAAAGATCGCTGGCACGGATAGCCAGAGTTCGCGGGTTCGAATTCCGGCATGGGCTAAAAGTTCCTTTTAGCCTATAAATAGGTTTTTTAAAATTGATCTTACGAAGGTTACGTTTTTTCATTCGAGGTACGGAACCCTAACAATAAAAAAAACATTGTGATTTTACGTGAAGTAAATTTACTGTCCGAATCCTTTCCGAGTGCCCTATTATTTTATTTCCCGAGTTTCGAAATAAATACTTTTAGCAGCATAAAATAATGATCATAACTTTTTTGCATTAATTTAGAACATTGTTTTTTTTTAGAGCTTCAAGGTACCATAGTCTTAAATTTTAAGTTAACACCACCCGATAAGCGATCCCAAGATAAAGGGTCTTGACACACTGACGGACCAACGGCCAGACGGCAAACAAAGTGATCTTACGAAGTATATTATTTTTAATGCACTAACTCGTGCTAAGCCAGAGGTCGCGGGTTCAAATCCCGGCATGGGTGGAATTTTTAGCTTCTAAACAGGTTTTTTAAAACTGTCCTTAGCACGGGTTGGTGCATTAAAAATAATATAATCATGTGGGTACAGCGATATCATTCCGATGTAAAACCTAAATGCAAAGTAGGTACTCGGGGCTGCAAGTGATGCAAATTACTTCAGCCAGATGTCACTGCCTGTACGTAATACCGAGAATATTGTAAAGAGGTTCGAAATTTCGCTGATGCCGGTGAGTCGCCCATTAGCTCAGTTAGAAAGAGCGCTGGCACGGATAGTCAGAGTTCGCGGGTTCGAATTCCGGCATGGGCTAAAAGTTCCTTTTAGCCTCTAAATAGGTTTTTTAAAATTGATCTTACGAAGGGTACGTTTTTTCATTCGAGGTACGGAACCCTAACAATAAACAAAACATTGTTATTTAACGTGAAGTAAATTTACTGCCCGAATCCTTTCCGAGTGCCTCTTAATCCGCAGTGATGTTATGGTATTTCCCACAATGACTATGCGGACCGCGGGATAATCCTTGATGTCTATTATGCAGCCTGTCTATTATAATGCGCGGTTATTTGATGCTACAACAATGCCAGCTTGATAATTGAAATGTTACGTCTATTGATAGCCAAACGGTGGTGGGTGGCGCATTGGCTTAAGCAATTGGCGTAAAAGCAAAAGTTCCGTTTCCTATGGTGATTCTTTGTTAGGTTTATTTGCAGCGATTGCCATTCAATAAGAATGCTAAAGAAAATCCTGGCAGAGAAAATGTGATGAGTGCTGAAAACTAGCGTTGGTGTCCTCTTAGTGGTAACGGCATATTAGCTGAGCTCTCTCCAATTACCAAAATGGTTGGACGCAGTGTGCAAAATGGTAAATATCTGGGTCTTCTATTTGTTCTAATTATTGTGTGTTTTGGTAATAAACGATTTCTATTGTATTCTATAATAACAATACTATTTTTATTTTTTATTTTTATTTAAAAAAAAAAACCTATTTAGAGGCCAAAAATTCCACCCATGCCGGGATTCGAACCCGCGACCTCTGGCTATCTGTGCCAGCGCTCTTCCAATTGAGCTAATGGGCGACTCACTCAGTCGCCCATCAGTGAAAATATATTAACTTTTAATTTCTGAAGTGTTTAAGAAATAAATGGCTAAGTCCGAGTCGGACTCATGCACTGAGGATTCTTATTATCGTAAAACAATTAAAATATTGCGTCAAAAAATGTATTTTTTTTTAGTCTGATCGGTACCATTTGTTTCCTTAGCTCAAACTTGCCTAGATTTTATAAGTAAAGTACTTGTAGCACAATATATACAAAATAACATAAATTATGATACTTTTATGTTTTAGTGTTTTACGACAGGGTAAAAAGAAACCAAAACACAATTTAATCTATTTTTTATTATTCTTCTTTATTATTCTTATTTAAGTCGGAAACACAATAACTTTTATAGTTCGGACATCAGAAAGATAAAGAGATTTCGTAGCTATATTTATAAAAGTTCTATTTGGCACCGTTTGTAAAATACCTTAACGATTTGCTTTGTGTAATATGAATACCACCCAATTTAAGCTTTGCGTCTGAGATCAGTCACTCTGGATCTATTTCTATGGAAAAAATTTTTAGCCTCTAAATAGGTTTTTAAATTTGTTCCTTAGCACGGGTTAGTGCATTAAAAATAAAAATAGTGTAATTTGAAAAGTTATCGTGAAAAATATTTTGGACTTTGTACAAAAATATGTTGAAGGTATATTTATTGTAGTTCCGTAGTCAACAAAGAACCCTCAATAGTTTCGCCATGTACCTACATAGCGAAACTATTTGTTTGCCGTTTGTCTAACTGTCTGTCTAATTTGGCATAGGTATTAATTACAACGATGAAACAGTAGAATAAAATGTTAAAACACATTTTTTTAATGTGTGTTACCTAAAATTTAAAACAAAATGCTGTGTGGTGTCGGCCTAGAGAATAGCACCAACCTAAATTATTCCCGCGGGTGTCGTAAAAGGCGACTAAGAGACACAAACCGGAGGGTGAGCAGTACAATTCTAACAAACTGCGATCCCAACCCGCATGCCCATCGTGGGGATTATGGGCATTACTCCCTATTGATGGCAAAACCTTGCGCTATGGCGCTCATTAGGGGGAGGGCTATGTCCAGCAGTGGACTAATATAGCCTGAAGAAGAAGAAGAAAAACAAAAACCTTATAAGATGACGGACTTTTTGTCCGTCAGTAAGTCTGTCAAGACCCTTTATCTCAGAAACGCGTGGCGGTATTGCATTGAAAATAAACCTTAGGTTCACAATTTCATAGTGTTGTGAAAAAAAACAATTTCTATGTTTACGCAAAAAAAAACGTTACGGCCACAAAAAGATATATTTTGACACTCTCCGCTGACTAGAACTATGAAATTTGGCAAATAATCAAATAATATCGTCTTTTATAACGAATACAGGAAAAAAAAACGAAAAGTATACATTTGTAAAAAAATCATAAAAAGTTGGCTCTCAAGTTCGGGAAAAATTTGGTAAAAACTACGAGTACGAGAAAACTACGATTCAAGAACTATTTATAATATGAAAGTACCTACCCACAAATTTATACGGGACTCTCGATGCACGAATCCGACTCGCACTTGTCCTGTTTTTCGATTTAAGAATTGTTTTGCGAAATGTTAAGCTTTAAATTAAATTGTTAATGTTTTTGTAAGACTGTTTGTTTTCGTATTAATAAATTAAAAAAAAAAAAAATTAAAGCGCCATTTTTTTCGAGCGGGTAGTACCGTCTGAGGTACATAGTTCGCGAAGTAATAATTTTGTTAGAGTCTAGAAACTTCGTGGCTTCGTGCGCTTTGATATGTACCTTTTTATGGTAACTTTTGATGGCTTACGTTCAAGATGACAAACTTATGGGAATTTACGGGACTTGACAGCTAGGTTAGCTCTTATTAAGGCATTTAGAAAAATAAGGTATTTTTTTATTAAGGGTTCGTAGTATAGGACGCCCTCCGACCAGGTGGGATGACGATCTGCGAAAACTGCAGGCAGAAGTTGGATGCGGCAAGCTGAAGTAGGGCGCTATAGCGATCATTAGGAGAGGGCTATATCCAGCAGTGGACTAGTATAGCCTGATGATGATGACAATGAAGTGTTCGAAGACTGTCTGTTTGTTTATTATTAGGAAGGCTCGTAGCCTTTAAATTACCAGTACGCAGTAGAAATGCGTTGTAATTAAGCCCATACTCTTTGTCTGAGAGAAGGCCTGTGCTTTGCAGTATACAGGCTACATGAAAAATACGATTACTATGGCATTATGCGAAACAATCTCCTATATACCTGCAGAACATCAATTAATTTAATTACCATCACGGTCTATTAGGTCTGAAACGTTGCCCGTACAGCATTCGTAACGACCTACCATTTGGCTGAATAATGTGAGAACATTTGTGCCGATGTGTTCGGAATCGCATTTTGATAATTATTGTTGAGCCGTGCATCCATAGTAGTTTATAAAATGGGTCTAATCGCGATTATTTATATATTACTCAATTATCGCTGTGTGGTGTCGTCCTAGAGAATAGCACCAACCCAAATTCTTCCCGCGGGTGTTAATAGGCGACTAAGGGACACAAACCGGGGGATGGGCAGCAGCGCCCCCTGCAGTACAATTCCACCAAACTGCGATCCCCAACCCGCATGCCCAGCGTAGGGATTATGGGCATTACCCCCAATGATGGCACAACCTTGCGGTATGGCGCTCATTGTGGGAGGGCTGTGTCCAGCAGTGGACTAATATAGCCTGAAGAAGAAGAAGTAGAAGAAGTATTATCAATGACTTGCGATGCTCATTCATAGTATTAAGGCAATATGAGTATTAAGCGCTCGTGGCCTAGGCGAACCGAGTGATTGCAATCAATCACTTGTTTAAGCAACAACAGGCGCGGTCAGGTACGGGATGGGTGAGCGTCCCGTGACTACCACTAGTGGCATTTTTCCGAGCGCTTCCGTGCTTGCAAGGCACGCTAAGCCGTTGGTGCCGGCTGTCATGTAATGGCAGTCGTTAAGCCATGTCAGAGGCCTTATGAGCGGCTTGATAATTTCTGACATTAAGGCCTGCCACTGTCTTACAATCCTCCACCAACCCGGACTAGGCCCCCGTGGTGGAGTATGGCCTAACCTTCCTGCGATGTAGGAAGAGACCCCTGCCCCAGCAGTGGGGACATACAAGGGTTGATAACGATAAGGAGTATTAAGGCTGTTGACGAGCATGCTCGCCAGCTCGTACTATGTAACATTTTTAGTGATCGTAATAAAAATATGTGTTTACTTCTGTCAAATGTGTATAAAAAGTTAAATTGCAGATATTTTAAATACTTTTATGTTTTTTTTACAAATAGTTTTTAGTAAAGAAAAATTGTTCCTAAAAGAAATAATTTTGAAATTTCCTGATCTCATAACTAGATACAGGATGGGATAAAAAGTTCTTGTATATCTAATTATTATGTCAAACCCTCAGAAAATATAATTTATCAAAACTTTACTCATTTTGTTCCAAACGCAAAATAGTGGATTGTATCATAACGGATCAGTATAATATTTTTACGGTGAGGGCGCTTTTTTGAATCGAGAGGGAAGTGAGAGATTCTAGAGTAGAATCCCAAGCGTAGTGATCATTTTTTTAGTATTTAGAAATATATTTTGGGCCCAAGAGATACACTGTACTTTTTGCACCACTATCATTATGAGAAAATAACGAAAAGTCGTTGGTTCCGGCTGTCATGTAATGGCAGTCGTTAAGCCATGTCAGAGTCATTATGCAGAGGCACGATAATTTCTGACAGTAAAGCTCGCCACTGTCTTACAATCCTCCACCAACCCGGACTTGGTCCCCGTGGTGGGGTATGGCCTAACCTTCCTGCGATGCTGGACTCTTCCACTGCTGGAGCATGGGACTCTTCCCATGCCCCAGCAGTGGGGATATACAAGGGTTGATAACGATGCAAAAATAAAATACGCCTCATATATTGTAATCCATCACAGTCATATCTTGCGTCAGTTCTAATACTTTCAGAAACAATTCAGTACTTTCACCGTCACTTGAGACAATAATTTTTCAAAACACTACCATGAATTTCTTAGAATCCGTGAAAATTTACGAAAACCCGGTCTGTAGTTCGCGCGTTTTTAATTGATTTCTTTTTTTTACTCAGCCGGCGGCGGCGCGACTATGGGCCGTCTTACCAGCCAGTCTTTATTCAAACAATATTTGCGTTCAATTTCTTTGACGATGAACACTAAGATGTTTTAAATTCAAAAAATATGCGGCAAAAATAATTGCGGCACTTTTTGAAAAAGTATTGAAAACTCATTACTGTCCGCTAAAAGTTCTTTATATAGAAAACACAACCTTTGAGTGCACTTAAAAGCGAACCAAGTCGTCCTTTTCGAATAGATGGGATGAAATAGTAGATTGTATGACAAGGAAGCTAATTAATATTTTTATGGCGAGGGTACTATCGTCACTTTCATAGCTCGACGTAAGACTCATTATTTTTGTAAAATACAATAAATTATTTACTGACCTTTATATATGTTTTTTTAGTCAGTGCGGCTCCCCGCGCCGTGCAACTAACACGTACCAGCCAGTTATTCATACAATATGCATTTGATTCCTTTGAATAATAGGTTCCAAATTCAAATTTCATTACCATTTGAAAAAGAGCTATTTTTGCCCCCACTTACAGACGAACAAAGCGACACTTTTCGAAAAGAAGGGATAAAAAATAACAAATTTTGCGAGCGAGACAGCACAGAAACAAAAGCTGTAAACGGGTATCTTCTTCTTCTTCGCGTTTCCTCATGGCTGAGGATCGAGATCGTGGGTCGCTCGTTTCCACAGGGAACGGTTCTCCGTTATCTTGACCGCCTGCTACATGCTGCAACTGGTTGCCGCTTTTATGACGTCCAACCATCGCGTCGGTGCCCTTCCTCTAGCGCGTTTGCTATCTACCTGGCCGGTGATCATGAACAAGTTTAGAGAAGCTTGTGATTACCGGCACTATGCCTAGGAGAACGCACGATGTGTCTAAAGAAACTGATGGCCTTTCCTTGGAGGAGAGTTCGAACAGGACAGACTCGTTGGTTCTCTTTGATTTCCTGGGGATAGGTAAACGGCTATAATCGCGATTGTTTATTTTGCAAAATCGCGATTAGACCCGTTTCAATGAAAATGTTGTGTGGGAATAGTATATTTCATTACAAATGCGGAAAGGCTGTCATTGCAAAGAGTTCCGACAAATGGCGAGGGTTGACAGTCGGAACAAGTTGCAACGACGATTCCGCACGTGTACTGAACGACTATTTTTAATACAGTTGCGAAAAAATAAGCAATTTAATAAAGAAAAATCATTCGGAAAATGGCGCCAACCGTAAAAAAATATAAGCAGAGATTTTTTTTATTAATTAATTATGTAACACCTGCTGCTGTAACTTTTATTTCAATAAACACACACTTACTTACTCACTCACTCACTCACTCACTCACTCACTCACTCACTCACTCACTCACTCACTCACTCACTCACTCACGCACTCACTCACTCACTCACTCACTCACTCACTCACTCACTCACTCACTCACTCACTCACTCACTCACTCACTCACTCCCTCCCTCCCTCCCTCCCTCCCTCCCTCCCTCCCTCCCTCCCTCCCTCCCTCCCTCCCTCCCTCCCTCCCTCCCTCCCTCCCTCCCTCCCTCCCTCCCTCCCTCCCTCCCTCCCTCACTCACTCACTCACTCACTCACTCACTCACTCACTCACTCACTCACTCACTCACTCACTCACTCACTCACTCACTCACTCACTCACTCACTCACTCACTCACTCACTCACTCACTCACTCACTCACTCACTCACTCACTCACTCACTCACTCACTCACTCACTCACTCACTCACTCACTCACTCACTCACTCACTCACTCACTCACTCACTTACTTACTTACTTCACCCATTCTAGTAGGCAAAGCCCATACAGCCAAGTCTTTAGTAGATTTTTTTTATTGATATGAAATAAAAATGAAATTTGATGAGATGAAATGAAACCTAACTTAACTCATTAAATCAAATCATTAAATCTAATATTGAAACAAATTATTAGCTCATAAAAACTTCTATGAGTTCTTTTAGTAAAAATTTCATGGTTGGTTTTACTTTTAGACATTATTGTGACAGTTGGGAAAGAAAACGCACAAGTGCGGGAAAGGTAAAAAAGCACGAGTGTGTAATAGCCCACATCCCGCACGCTAGACGTACCTGTAATACGCCACTTTTTGAGCAACTGTATTAAAAAAAAAAAACTACATTTTTAGGAATGCGCATTACTTAGATTACCATACCTGTTGAATGGTGCGTCGTTTACCAGTGTCTAAATAGATAGATTTCTTGCATTTTGTTCCCAACTATAATTTTGGTGTTTTCATATCCTAATAGTCTGCCGCGTAATGGTACAACGATTGGTTGAATACGTTAATATGTCAACTTGAGCGACATCAGCAAACATCCACATATGAATCAACAGCCCAAGTAATCTTTTGGAAGTAATCCCCCGAAGTATTGTTGCTGTCATTACTTAGCCAATTTAGCGGCTTCAAACTAAAGATATATTGCGTGGGAGCTCTGGAATCCTTACATTATTGGCCGCGCCAGCCAAATAGTTCCGTTTGTACAGTGTAACGTCAATTTACATGACTAATTAGTTGGCATAATGCCAAGAGCCAAGATGTAGGTACGTTCCAGTAAGGCATGCAAGCCTATTGATTGGTTACGAGCGGTTTACAGTACACCAATATACATTTGCTAGGGGGGAGAGTCTCTAAAATACATAGTTGTTCTATAGAGTCATATTAGTCTGGTAATGGTCGTTTCATTCACACTATCGGCAGTCTAGTAACCAATCGCATTGCAATGGTATAACCCGTGCTATTTAACTCGGTGCCTCTCACGATTCGATCTTCTTCGCGAGAGATGCCTATTTAATTTGCACGGGTTTTACCCATGCAATGACAATGCAATGCTATTGCTTTGTAGACTACCAAATTGAGGCAAATATTAAACATTGTCGTGCTTATTTCATTCTAATGAAAAACTATGTACGTATTAGATTCTAAGGCCTGGAATGTTATAATAACTCTGGGGAAGCAGAGATCAGGTGGAATCAATGCGATGACACTTTTGGTATCATATTGCGACTTTAATTCGAAATAGTTAGGACCACTCATAATTGCGCTTGAGTCACAGTATTCTGACTGATACCCTAATCCAATCAGTTGGGTGTCTCAGAAAGGTCCAGTGTCCGATACTGTCCAGTGCACAAACTTTTTATCAGAGAGAGAAAAAGAAATCTAGGAAAAAAATAATACCAAAAACACCAGAGAAACTTGTGGACACATTTATCATAAGAGTACTCATTTTACTATAGGTGATAGAGACCCTTGCCCCAGCAGTGGGGACATACAAGGGTTGATATGGAATACTCAGTTTACTTAAATCATTAATCACTTTTATATCGTGCGTGTGAGACAGATTGCTCGAAGTAACAACTGGTCTTAAGAATTGACTCATTATTCAATCAAACCGACCTTCCTCTACAGGCTATTTGAATGGTGGTGAACATATGAACCTTTCTGAAGTATGGAACGGTTGATTTTTCCCCTCTCTTTTCCAGATTTTCCGCATTTTTTACACGCTGCTACAAAGCATATTTTGTATTCAATTTCTCTGCCGGTTTCGAATTCCATTTCTGCGTGATCATTGCATCGACCAAACAACAGAGCTGTGATAGTATTAATTGTGGGGTGCGGTTTCGTTCTATTAGCCCTAGGTCAACAAATTTACGTTAACTACATCGGTGGTCCCTAACTAATGATGGGATTAATCCCGAAAAATAACGTATTTTTGGGAAAATCTTGGAACAATTCCGGCAATCATGCGCGCATTGATTATCATGCGCGAAATAAATTTTGGGTCTATTAAAATAATAATATAAAAAATCTGGTTGTGCTATATATCTTGTGTATTCTTTAATAGTAACTGCATTGCAGCATAGTTGGCAGGCTGCTATTTAAGTATGCTTTTTACTAAAAGGATTTTGTTTTATTCAATGGCAACAGTAAGATTGTTTCTTTGTCCGGATAAAATGACATTCTAGAATTTTTCCCACATTTTTTCCATTTCCGGAATCTTGTATGATTTTTCCCGTGACTCATCTAGTCCTAACGGAACGTCAACCGTCAAACGTTGATTGCTGGGCTGTGGCTTTCACTAGTTTGGCTACAAGCTGCGTGGGTTTTGATTTTGCGTAACGCAGTTCAATGAAGTAGGCAGCTCAACCTACATAGGCATGCACTCTATTCAGTTTAGATAAGGACATAATTTGCAACATCAATGTAAGTATTGACCTGTAATGTAGTTCATAAGCTAGATAAATTCGCTTAGTTTATTCGTAATGTGCCTAATAAATTTAGTTCAATTAAATAGCTAGTTTTTTTTTTATATTATCATTATTTATTTAGAAGCTTTGTTCACATAGGTGAGCATGTCAGCTCCATTCAAATCTACTAACAAATTCTACCACATAGTTACACTTAGTTCTTACAGCTATTACAGTTCTTATTATTATTGAGGTGGTGCGCTCAAGGAAAAACTTTGACAAAACGATATACAATGCAGCCGGACACCATGGTTCTGATAAAATTGTTTGGATATAACCTAAATCTAGTGAGTTTAGTCTAAGTAAATAGCTAGTTAGAGATTAAAACTGGACATTAAAGAAGCGCGGACCTTGGGACTCATGGGCTCTCAAAGCCATTTAATTCAACTATAGAAAAAGGCATTACAAAAAATTTGAAAATTCACAAAAAGTTTTGCCACACTAATTAGCACAATAAATACTCTAAAATTAAGATTCTAAATTAATCAAAAATACCGTCCCGTGTTACACCCGACCCAAAAGTTCCCATGTTGCAGCGCCAGGGAAATCCTTTGCATCAGGTACGCTCCGGAATAAAGGTCATACCCGCGGCTCCTCAGGCGCCGACCAATTTCCTTAACGAAAACTTTGCCCTCATCCCCACATACCCCCACTGTTTCACCAACCAGTGAGACCAGCAAATAATTAAGCATAAGCTGGCGATACTTCCGGAGCATAAGTTCAGCTGCTGCGTCAGCAACAGTACCCGCACATGCAGTTAATCCTAGATGGGAAGGCGCAAAAGTGCAAACGCACGTAGTGTCTCAATAGTCCGGATGCTTACCATCACTGCAAAACAAGCCCGGTGGCTCAAGAACCGCGGGAACGGCAGCCAAAAGCAGCGCTCTCCGGACAATATCATTTATTGCGTGGCGTGGTGTGGTGTGGACTCTCAGACACACCTATAGTACTTTTTACTAATGTTCTAAGTTGAGTTTTGCGTACTTTTTCTCCACTACGAACTCGATGCGAAGGGAATTAATCTCTTAAGCCCTGGAGGTAACAGTTACTTGATGTTTTCTAAAACTATGTATATTTTGAAGAACTTCTTCTTCTTGTTGTCCAAAACAAGGAGGAAAATATTGAACCTGGAACAGTACCTTTTCCGGACTTCATACTAAATCATCGGGTGTGAATTAAGAAAGTTATTCCTGATGTCCTACTTCTGGGACGCCAGGGCTTAGGAGGTTAAGATAATGACGTTTTAGCTGATAAATAATCACGATTAGACTCGTTTAATATATAACTATGTATGAGCATCACAAGTCATTAAGAATATAAACCTACTTGACTTTTGTATTATACATGTAGAGCGGTGGTAGCGCACCAGTTCTGTTCCATGATTCTGATTCTGGTTTCGACTTTGACTTTATTTATAATGTTACGAAGATATCATCATCATCATAATAATCAGCTGGTGTTAGTCCACTGCTGGACATATGCCTCTCCCAAAACTCGCCACTGAGCCCGATCTTCGGCTCTTCTCTTCCAATCACTGCCGACCTCTTTGCGAATGTCATCGCTCCATCTGGTCACAGGGCGTCCTACGCTACATTTGCCGATTCAAGGTCTCCACTCAAGATTTATACATTTGTATTAGCAACATCACCTTGTTAGCCCATTGTGAGTCTGAAATTGGATGCTTGATTCGCCTTGTACACGTGTGATGGCTAACCCCGGCATTACTTCCTCTGTCTCTTTGTAAGATATGGGTATATGCTCCACAGGGAGACTTTAATAGGACGCTTATCTTCTTCTTCTTCAGGCTATATTATGTCGTCCACTGCTGGACATAGGACGCTCAATATACGTATATTCTATAATACGATTATACTATAATTTATATCATTGATTTGTTCATAGCTTATAAGCCTGAAGATATGTCCAATTTGTGGTCTTTTTAATATAAATAATCTATTTTATAAACTGGATAAAGCACTATTTATTTTTTCACCTTACCGAACTAACTTGAAGTGATCAGAGATCTTGGGTTATGCATCTTAACGTTTCTGAGGACATAACTTGTACATATGTTAGAAGCGTTTTTCACTAAAATTGTTTCGTTTTTTACATTCACTAAACTTAAAATCAGGTTAAAGACAAAAAAATCGTTCAAAACTATTCAAACTTACGCATTAGTCATATCCATGCGGTATTTAGAAATTGCGTGATTCCAACTAACAAGCAAAAGTAAATTAACACATGAATCACAAAAATCCTATTATGATAAGAGTGAACAAAGTTCTAATCGTGATTATTATCAGGAACTTCATAATAGTAGGTACCTAATAATGTTAGCAATTTATTTGTGGACCGATGGAATAGTATAGAAGAATGTATCTCAAGCAGTGTTAGTGATACATTTGCATCAGATATGCTGTGTTGGCAAATAGGGGGAATTCCCTCCAAATTTGGAGGTTTTCTTTAATTTAGGGAAGATTTCGTTCAGGTCGGGTAGAATTCAAAGGGCCATCTGGCAACACTGCAGATATGATACGGTGCACCAACCGCAAGACGAAGACAAAACTAATGCATACATCTTCTCAATGTGCCTGAAACCGGCCTGGGTAGTAGGTACCTTCGTACCTACAAGCCTTTTGTTGTGATTAAATGTCAGAATTTGACAATTAATACAGGAAACGCGCTGGCGTCATGGTCCTTCCACTCTGGATGGATATAGAACATATACCTACGCTCAAAATGTTGTGCTGGCGGAGAATTCTACATAATATCTCTTGTCTCTTCCCTGAGGAAGGTATAGGCCATACTCCACCACGGGGCCAAGTCCGGATTAGTGGAGGCTTGCAAAATTAGTGGCTGGTCTTACTGTCAGAAGTTTTTAAGCCACCCTAAGGCCTCTGATTTGGCTTAACGACTGCGATCTATCGACCGCGGCCAACACCAAGTGCTTAACGTGTCTTGCGAAATACGGAACTGCTCGGAAAAATGCCACTAGCGTTAGTCATAGACGGTCACCCGTCCATGCATGGTTAAAGAATTTTCCAATCAGCGTAAGAGACTCTCTGATAGTTTCCCACGCTGCGCAATGTTTTATTGAAAAGAAAAAGCATTACAAGCGTAGAGATAGTTATAGTTTGTTACCATACTAGGCTTAATTTTCTAAGTCATGTATATTTGTGAAGTTAGAGTAGCAATAGGTAGGTACCACTCACTAACCGTGAAGGAAAACATCATGAGGAAACCATAGTATCAGAAGTGTTAACGTAAATCTACGTACAATGGCCCAACAATAAGGCTAAGACCTACTTTCTTAATTTAATCTAAATTCTCGAAACCCGAAAAATGACCAGCACGCGTCCACTCCACTTCTTGTATTAGGGGCGACTTTTAAACAAAAATGTAAGCTTAATCAGCTCTCGATTGTACCGGCGTCTATCAGAATAGCCTTGCGTTATTAAATTTCAATCCGCTTCAAACGCAGGTGACTGGTAGTTCGCGATTTTTTTTCTAATTCCATTTTCAAAGTTCTCCGTTGGGCGAATTGTTTCTGAACGTTTGGCTATACAAAACCGGTCAAGTGCATGTCAGGCCACGAGCAGTACCTACCGCAGAAATGGCTTTTTACCTGCTTTATAGAACTAACAACTTCATCAAAATAATTTTAAGATTTTACGTTTACGAAATATTAAGCTTTAAATCACACATTTTGATGGCGTCCCCGCTTTTCTCAGCTTAACATTTGGTTACTTCAGGGTAGTAGCACATTAAGTATTCTATTCAGCCGTGATAATTTTCTCTTTAAGTTTATTATATTACTAAATGGCACATTTAATGTACTACTGCCCTGACCTAACCAAATGTTTAGCCGGGAATAGCGGGACGCCCTCTCTAACAAAAATGTGTGATTTAAAGCTTATTACTTCGGAAACTGTTCCCTAAATCTAAAAATTCCACATCCACGATAATGATATCCAACGACAAGCAATACAATGGGTAGACTGGTGTAGACGGTGAAAACGACCTGTTCCAAATTTCAGATTTTCTACTTCATATCGTCTCTGTGTTAATCCCCAATCAGATTGTTGGCTCCATAGGCTCTTTTACAAAAAATAAAATACACATATAGCAAAATAAAACGTGCATCAATCATTAAACACTCTTGAAAATTAATATACGTATAAAATTTATATACGGGCTCGCTAGAGGAGCTGAAACAGATGCTGACCGACCTAGATTCAGCCTCGCGACGTATCGGTCTGGGCATGAATTTGGATAAAACCAAAGTCATGATCAATAGCCACCTTCTCGAAATCTTTTCTGAATACACTTACCTCGGGAAGATTTTGCAGTTAGGTAAATTTAATTTCGCGAAGGAGACCAAGAGGAGGCTCCAGCTGGGCTGGGCAGCGTTTGGGAAACTACGCCGAGTCTTCTTGTCATCCATAGCGCAATGTTTGAAAACGAAAGTTTTCAATTAGTGCGTCCTACCTGTGAAAACCTACGGAGACGAGACATGGCCACTCACGAAAGGGCTGGTCCACCAGTTCAAAGTCGCTCAGCGAGTTATGGAGAGAGCTATGCTCGGAGTTTCTCTGAAGGATAGGATTCGTAACGAATGCATCCGACAGAGGACCAAAGTTATCGACATAGCTCAGACAATCAGCAAGCTGAAGTAGCAGTGGGCTGGCCTTATCTCGCGAAGAACCGACAACCGTTAGATTAAACGTGTTCTTGAGTGTAGACCGCGACTCGGCAAACGTAGTGTAGGACGCCCTCCGACCAGGTGGGATGACGATCTGCGAAAAACTGCCGGCAGGTGCTGGATGCGGCAAGCTGAAGACAGTGCGCTATGGCGCTCATTAAGGGAGGGCTACGTCCAGCAGTGGACTACATAATATAGCCTGAAGAAGAAGAAGAGATACGTATAAAACACACACGCATAAACTCACACATAATTACTATACGCAGACAAACACCCAGCTGCTTAAACCGTTATGTTATGTTTATGTTCTTCTAATTGATGCTGCAGTGTCCACTTGCATATAAACATTATGTAAACTATGAAGCCTCATATAATGCACTTTAAAGTACTTAACAGAAGAAAATCATTAGGCATACAGAATAGTTAAGAATAAATTCATATGAATAAAAAGGGGGTAAAGTTGATGTATATATCAGTGTTAGTGATAAGTTAGACTAAGTTAGTACTGAGCAAGTACCTACTCATATTAGAGTAGTATTTGACTTACCTACTTCTAATATTTTGATAACAAACCTATGACATTATTAGTGGATAATGTAACTACATTGCAGTGCCCTTACAGGGCTCATGTTGAGAACTACTATTTATATTAAGAGCCAAATGTACCACATGAAGCAATAACCGATTGAACTTGAACTTGATGTAGGGCAGAGTCTGTTCTACAAACAGTAGTACAACCATACTGACATAATGATGTCGATTTGAAAAACCTATTTAGAGGCTAAAAATTTCACCCATGCCGGGATTCGAACCCGCAACCTCTGGCTATCCGTGCCAGAATTTTTTTGGCCGTGAAATGCCGTGAAAATTTTTAGCCTCTAAATAGGTTTTTTAAATTTGTTCCTTAGCACGGGTTAGTGCATTAAAAATAAAAATAGTATAAATAATGATGTCGAAGCAAATGTATAGCAAAGAAAAAAAAATCACATCATAAGCACATATAATCGCACTAAAGTTAAGGATGTCAGGGTCATTCATCGCGCTTTTGTAGTCGTCTGTACATTACCTGCTGAAGTGAGGATAAAATCTTTTCACAGCCGAGATGAATAGTGCTTAATTTGCGTGATAAAAGAGCACAGTTGCCTTTCAAGGACACCTTTCAGTTGACGTTAAGACACACTCTAAATGTATTGTACAGGTCTTTAGAGATTGTTTAACATTTAAGTCAGCTATGTTAGCTTTTTGAATATACCTCGGTTACTATCGGATAGAATCGGATATATTCCTGTAATGGAAATGTCGGAACTAATATGACATAACTTACTTAACTTATTTACACAATTTCTCAAAGTAGCGAAGAAAAGTTTTTTAGAGAGCAGGAAGTAGTTACACTCCTGTGCTTTCGGCGAAAACCGAAACCTAGTCTAGAGCCCGAGGTAAATTCTAAAATCCAACAGACTGTACAAATGAAAAATACCTACATGTCTGAAAAATGTCGACGGCAAAAATGTTTTTATAACCTTTTTACTTCTTATATTTTATTTTTTGGATTTTTTTAAAGATGAGCTTAATTATATCAAACCTTAAATAGTAAGGTAAAAAACAGTTTCATCAAGATAAGATGAGATAAGACGAGACGAGACGAGACGAGATGAGATAAGAATATTCTTTATTGTACACACCAGAAAATAATTACAACAACAGTTACAAAAGAAGAGGTACAATTGGCGGCATTGTTGCTGATAGAAATTTCTTCCAGGCAACCTTAAATCGGAAAGATTGCAGAAGGAGAAATTGAGACGGGTAGTTGGTATATGTTTTTATTATATTTTTCAATGTTTTTCTCGTCTCATCATAAAAGTAGTTTGTACCAATAGTAATACCCCTTTCAGTTTCACCGGACCTTTGACAAAATATGTTAAATGTCGTCGTCGGGCTAAAATACTAGTCCACTGCTGGACACAGCCCTCCCCTAAAGAGCGCCACGTTGTGCTATCATAGGGGGTAATGCCCATAATCCCCACGCTGGGCATGCGGGTTGGGGATCGCAGTTCGGTAGAATTGTACTGCAGGGGGCGCTGCTGCCCACCCTATTAAATGTGTAATAAACATAAACTCACGCCTGTACCTCGGAGGGGTACGTACATTTCTGCCACTTGCCACGATCAATACTCATAATTCGTTGCATGGGCATGCTTGTTTTGCGTACTATTTTTCGCCTTTTTGAAACGCCCAGCAAAAAAAATCATCATCATCTTCAACCCATTATATAACATAACATTTACATACAGGCACATACATTGCTTCTGGCCCCACACTAGGATACCCTGCGTCGCGGGAACCTGAAACAACGACATCACAAACATGTAAACATCCAAGACCTGGGGTTTTTTTTTGTCCCCAGCCGGGATTCGAATCCGGGACCTCTTGCATGGTAGGCAGATGCGCTACCGCTACGCCACAGAGGTCGTCTATCCCCACCGATGGGTACGGGTCTCTTCCCTGAAAAAGTTATAGGCCATACTCTATCACGTCCGGTAAAAACCCAGAAAAACTTGAAAAAAAATAATGCATACTATTGCTTAATGCATAATAATGCAAATGTGAATAGAATAGAGTAATTCAATATGACATATCCGCACATAGCCGTTCGCAGCATATCCATTTTATTTCAGGTTTATTATTTACTAGCTGACCTAGCGAACTTCGTACCGCCTAACAGACGATTCTTTATTTTTTTTATTTTCCCTCCGTAAGAACCATTCTCGTACTTCAAGGAATATTTTTAAAAAAGAATTAGCGAAATCGGTTCCGGTGCTCTCGAGATTTGCGCTTACCAACACATTAAGCAATTCATTTTTATATTATAACTAGCTGACCCAGCGAACTTCGTACCGCCTAACAGCCGATTTTTTTTTCTCTCTGTAAGAACCATCCCCATACTTCAAGGAATATTCTAAAAAAAGAATTTGCGAAATCGATTCAGCTGCTCTCGAGATTTGCGCTTACCAACACATTCAGCGATTCATTTTTATATTATAAATAATAAAAGAGAAGATTAGGGGTCATTATAGGCTGGTACTGATTTCAATTGCTCTTGCAAAATTATCCTATTTTATTGTAAAACAACTTCAAATAAGACTATTGCAATGTTACAATGTACAGGTTTTAAATATTTATTATATGAAAAGCATTTTTAATTTCTTATACTCGGAAAGTAGTGTTGTTTTGATCTGATTATTGTGTGAAAAATGCTGCTTCCCTCCATAGATGGGAAAAACTCATTCAAATTACTTCCCACATAAAGAGCCGGAGTCAACTTTAAAAATAGAACTACTGAACGGATTAGCTGTGCAGAGTTTTATGTAAAAAAAATTAATAAAAAAATGTTAATGCTAAATGATACTAATGTATGTACCTATTATATTATTATGTATCAGTGACAGAATAAAAAAAATAGGTAATAATATTTTATGCTTAGATTTGAATATTAAAAATGGGTTTTTATTTTCCTCATATTCGAAATGAAAAGTAGAGTGCTTAACACTGGTAAAAGAATCAATTCTCACTCGGACTATAGGCGAGCTATTTAAATACCTCGGGAAATGATTCTTTCGACCCTCGGTTAACAATCTACTATTAACTAACATTGCAATAGGGTCACGTAAATATTTGAAAGGTTTTTTTGCGATATGTAACTTTGTAACATTGTAATCCATTTTTGAATCATGAATCATAACGCCAAAAGAATTTTTTTATTCTTTATGTTAGTAAATAATGTCTAAAACCATAATGTACAACATTTCATTAGGTTTAATAAACTATTTTTGATTATTTTGAAAAACCTATTTAGAGGCTAAAAATTTCACCCATGGGACTCAAAAAAAAATGTAAAAAAACCTTACTGCAAAGTAGGCAAAATGGGTAGAATTTTTAGCCTCTAAATAGGTTTTTTTAATTGTCCTTATCACGGGTCAGTGCATTAAAAAGAATATATTTTTGATTAGGTTTTTTTGTCTATATTTAACTATGTAATAAGCTATAATTACAACGTGTATCAGTTACAAATTGTAAGCAACAATTACAACGTGTATCAATTAAGATTATTAAGATGGAAAAACTTGGTAAGTACATTTGAAGAAAATAGAAATATTGTGATGCACTTACAGGACACAGTAAAAATTGCTGCAATTCAAAGATATCCAGCTGCACACCATGCGTCATGTTCGTATTGAAACTTGATTTTAAATCGTTACAAGGCCTCTACTCTGTCGCTTTATCATAGACTTTCGTCAGTGCAGCCTTCGGTCGGGTTCGAATCCTGGCTGGAGACAAAAAAAAACCCCAGGCCTTGGATATTTACATGTTTGTAACGTCGTTATTTCTGATTTCCACGACACAGGGTATCCTAGTCTCGGGTCAATAAGTGTGCCGGTATGTAAATGTTATATTATTTTATGTTATATTATATTATATACAATATACATACACTCTGTCAAAAGGCAGTATCTCCTCAGCCTGGTATGTCGGGTATTCACTTATTTTTTCGACTTACGCCAGAAGCAGGGCTATGTTTTTCAAGTGTATGTTGTGTATATTTATTGATGTGTAGTGGCGGATTTTTTTATACGTAGACTTTTTATTCATTATCATAATCATCATCACTATATCACTTATATATATATATATATATATATATATATATATATATATATATATATATATATATATATATATAAGACATTTGACAATAAAATATCACCTCACCGTTTGTGACTACCCCCATCTTCTCCACGTCACCTGTTGGTTGGCTAGAATAAAATACTATTTAGTATTAAGCCCGCCAATTGTACAATCTTTACAGGTACAATAAAGAATTTAATAATAATAATAATAATATATCGGTTATACTAGTTGCTGGATATAGCCTTCCCCTAATGAGCGCCATAGCGCCCTGTCTTCAGACTGCTTAGTGCGAGTTTGACAGATCCAATCGAATAACTTTACTACCGCGTTAATCGAGCATTGAGTAGCGAGTATGAGTAAGTTAACCGTTCGAACTGGCAAAACGCTGTCACAGTACAATTCGCACTCGCGTTTATTCGTGTTTTGGCTGGTAAACGTGTTCACTTCTCAACGTAAACCATTACAACTCGCACTCAGCAATATTAATTTCCATACTTGTCGCTAGGTGGCGCTTCCTCGATGCCATAGAAATATGAGTTTACGTTAACGCGATCGAGTAGTTAAAAAACTCGCACTAAGCACTCAGTTTACCGCATTCAGCAGCATATACCTGCAGATTTCGCAGATCGTCATCCCAACTGAGGGAATACTACACTACGTGTGCTGAGTTGCGGTATTCACTACAAAAAAACACGTTTACTTCAGCAGTTGTTGGTTCTTCGCGAGATATGGCGAGCCTTCTGCCACTTCAACTTGCAATTTTCTGAGCTACATCGATAACTTTGGTTCTCTGTCGGATATTTATTACAGGGAGTATATTTTACTTCAGAGTAGCATATCTATACAGAGTGAAGTAGCATTGCCTAGAGTTTTTATTTTTCTCTCCGTGAGAACCATCCTCGTACTTCGAGGAATATTCTAAAAAAAGAATCAGCGAAATCGCTCTTGCTGCTCTCGAGATTTGCTATTAAGATAAGATAAGATAAGAATATTCTTTATTGTACACTGGAAAAACAACAAATACAAAACAATTGCAAATATACATAGTACAATTGGCGGCCTTATTGCTAAAAGCAATTTCTTCCAGACAACCTTACGATGGAAAGTTGCTGAAGGAAATTAGAAAGACGGGTAGCCAGTGCAAATTTGAATATTGATACATACTTATACTTAATAATAATACACTTACATACCGTTACTTATATAAACTTATAATTACCGACACATTCAGCGATAAATTTTTATATTATAGATTAAATTTCTTTATAATATGTACCTACCTGTGTATGAAAAAGAGTAGGCCCCCAACCGTTTCCTCGGATTTCCAACGCTCGATTTTATTTAGCGCCCACCCATCCGTACTACAGATAGCCGGTGAGCATTTTTGTTGTGAAACGCGCCACGCGGAATAGAAACGAGGAAATATTCCACGATTGTAGAGAAAGGTAACCGTGAATTGTACAATTTAAATTGAATCACTGCTTCACAACCAAGCTGCTGCGATAAAGGATGACATGCTTTGAGAAAGGGCTGTGAAGACTGTGGCTGATGAGGTTAGCATTTAGACACAATATATTGTAGATTTATTATGAAGCGAGATCGGTGCCGTTAGCTGCTAGGTTTCGTAAAAAGATGGCAGCGTTGCTGCGTGTGGGTAGAATTGAGAACCCTAACATTTTTCTGCAAAATCTAAGAAAATGTTAAGGAGCTGCTGCATAAACAATAACTACATTTATTAGTCGTCAAATTATTATGATGTAATATTATACATGTAAATCTTTAATTATGATTATACTTGAAAAATGGAATATTATATATTATACAAACATTATGATAGCTTAAATATTTATAATAGTAATAAAAGCTAGCCATACAGCGAGGCAATGCCGCCAGCCTTCCTGGTACTCTGCCGCCCGACAGCGATCTGGCTCAAATATTTTATTTAAATTAGAATGTTTTAGGTTTAGTTCCATTTTTATCATTAATTAGTCGTCAAATGTAACTTTAACTGAGAATAGTAAAAACAATAGACAGATAGAGAATACTTTATTGCACAACCAGAAAAAAGAATACAGCCATGATTTCTTAAATACTTTAAGCTCTGAGGACTGGGGCCCTAAACTTGAAAATGATAGATTTTTATTGTTGTTTTCTCCTTCAACTTATCCTACATGGCAAGATTACAAGGAGGATTAAGGAGACCTAGGTAGGCCAAAGATGTCATGGCTAAACAACCTACGACTGTGGTTTCAACAGAGTACCACTTTGTTTATATTGGCAACCTCGAAAAGCCAAATTGATTGCTACATTTTCATAGGAGACAGCACATGAAAAAGAAGAATGTTATTTTCAAGGGCAAGTATTGCGACTGGTGCGGTTACTTTCGTCGCAACTTAATTATTTATAAGCTTAGAGATTAGTAGCTAACGGAGAGAACAGTCTGTCAATAATCTTATATATCTACATTAGAATTTTCAAAAGGATGAATTAGTTATTAACAGACAATATAACAAAATTGAAAATTTAATATGCTACGAAAACGACGTAAAGTATTATTCTTAATAATCACCTTAACTTGATATTTCTCCTTATTTCTATGTATGACATAAAGGGACAATGTTGACACAAAAGTGAATCGGAAAGGCCTCACCCCTTACCTACTGGGGACAAACAAAAACATAGAAGTCGTAGCACAATCATCAATCAACATTCCCACAATTAATTGTATGAGTATTCACTAGAAAACCTGTTTTAAAAAGCGATTTGTCTAGCCGCATCAGATAAACCGATGAAAAATGGTTTTCCGTTATAGAAGGAAAAGCAAGTTTTATCCAGTATTTTCCGATTTATGTTTCTTATTTATGATTTAGCGGCCGCCGCGACCAAAATAATTGCTTCGGTTTTGACAAGTGAGACTTGTAGTTTTTCAACTACCCTTATATTTTTCGTTCCCTCCTAATTGTTTGTTTGCGTGCCGAGCGAATAATTTCTATAGTTTTATTTTCATCTTTGACAGGTAGTGTTGTACAAAGTTTAAAATAAAACTACTTTTCACTGCAACAGTGCCAATGTTTTTCAAGCTCTAGCTGTACGTGATTCCTATGTTATTCCGAAATTCATTTCTTCAAGATTCAATCAGTCAATGACAATTCAATCAATAATTAATTGATAGGGAAAATGTATGACTATCACGAATTACGAAGAAATATGATAGGAAAAATGTAGGATTAAATTACAGGCAACATGGCGACAAAAACTTTTGGCAGTAAGGCCTGCCACCAACCCGGGCTTGGCCCCCGTGGTAGAATATGGCCTAACCTTAACCTAACAAAGAGACCCGTGCCCCAGTAGTGGGAACGTACAAGGGTTGATATAGATGACAAAAAAGGCCATTGGCCTGCAGTCAATGCAGTGCAATGAAAGAAGTCTCAATGAACGACGTACTCACTGAACACATACGTGTGGCGTATTCTGGGCAACAATCAGAGACTCTCTAACGCCAATTGGCAAATTATTTCACTACGATGGTTTTTCATCGACACCCTAAGAAGATGAATGCGGTATTGAAATGACAGTGCTCTTTATTAGTGATCTTAATAACAGTACTCTTAATTGTGGAATAAACACGTGATTCATTTTCTCTAAACCACTTTCAGACGCATCAGGCGAAAATAAGTTGAAACTCATCCTTAACTATTTTGTAGAGCTTTAACTAAGATTGTAACAGTTTGCCAATAAGGTTTTATTACTTAGTACCTAAGAACACCTTAAGTGAGTAAACGCTCTTTTATAGGTTCCTCCGTTGGTTATTGTACGTAATGGTCACAATATGTAACTGTAGCAAGTAAACTGAGATATCAGGAAGACTTTGATCGTAAATAAGGTGATGCTCCATGCAGTTAATAGTATTACACAACTGGGTCAAGTAACAAGGATGACGAATCTGGGACTACATACATGTATAGTTAGAATATTTTCGGGGCTTAATCGCGTAGTACAAGTCGCGTAAGTTTAATAGTACATTACACAACTAGGGTGGTAATACAAAGAAAGGCCGAGATCGCAGAAGTTTGCAGCCCGAGCTGCAAGCGAGGGACGTAAATATGCGATCGAGAGCTTTCTTTATTACCTCCCGTGTTGTGTACATCTTTTTATGTCTACAATTGGCCAGAAAGCGGCTTTTCCGTACGCGCAGCGTGCGGGAAAAGCCACTTTATTGCCAGGTGTGACATAAAATGTGTTACGTACATTATATACCAAAAAAAAATATTTAAAAAAATAAAAGAACCCGACTGCAGTGATAAATCAACTGAAAGGGAAAAAATAAGATAATTTTATTATCAAATGCTAATGTCAAATCATAAGAGTTCATGCTGCTTTACTTGAGGGACCAAATAATATCACTTAATAAGCATTATTTGCTCAAACTTTTGCATTTATTATTTTATATAAAATGTTGCAGTCGGGACCCATTAGAAGACTTTAAACAAACAGTAATGGGTCCCGACTGCAACATTTTATATAAAATAATAAATGCAAAAGTTTGAGCAAATAATGCTTATTAAGTGATATTATTTGGTCCCTCAAGTAAAGCAGCATGAACTCTTATGATTTGACATTAGCATTTGATAATAAAATTATCTTATTTTTTCCCTTTCAGTTGATTTATCACTGCAGTCGGGTTCTTTTATTTTTTTAAATATTTTTTTTATTTTTGACCTTTTAGTGACTCAGTAAAACGATAAAATTTAAAGGTCCATCTGTTCTGCTTACATGCTTTTAATCTTATATTATTTTATTTCCAAAATGAATTTTAGTTTATTGCTTTATTTTCTTTTGTTCGACAGTGGACATGTCGCGGCAAATCAGAAATATTTTTACTGATATACTTGTTTGATATAGTCATAGGTACCACCTGCCTGCATTAAAAATTTATGTCGTATGATATTTTTAGCTAGTATAATGAATATGGTCTAATGTTGTTAAACGATCTAAAATATTTGCAAAGGAAACGACAGATTTTTTTCTTTATTATCCTTACATAAATTGTCTGTTTTTTATGTAGCCTAAAAACGCTCCACTGCACCTAGTTATTTAATGTTAACGATTGTAGGTGGGGACTGGAATAGTCACGAATTATGTCCTCGACCTGAACGGCGCTCAGCTTTCGACATCTCCAGAGTAGAATTCTTCGTGCTTGCATTGCTGGGCCCAGTCTTCGGTCTCGCTAATTACTTAGAATAAGGACTTGTAAATGGGAACATAAATGGTCTGAGCCTTCAGCCGCGGCCTGTACGAAGGCGCGACAGGTTTCCTCCTAACAGCAACTTTAAGTAACTGTCGCGGCTTTCGGCCGACTATTCCGAGACTATTCTCTCCATTTGGCATCAGCGTAAATAGAGCTCAGCATTTGGAATCGCCGTGGAAGTATTCCTCTAGCCCGCTTCACAGCCTTCGGCCGTGCCGCGACCTGTATTGAGCTGAGCTCGGCCTTCTACCTCGTCGCGGCAAGATTCCTCGCACCCGCATGATGGGGCTCGGCCTTCGGCCTGGCGTAGTCACTTAGAGTTGTGGCATGGGCGTGGAGACATACTAAATCCTGGTTTTCTGAATGCCAAAATATTACTGGAATTAAAATGAAACTATAACAAATTCATCTTGAGGTGGCCCCCTAAAGCATTGAAAAATTTTACTGAATATTTAGGTAGGTATAGATAAGCAATCTTTGGTCTCACAAGTGAACAGGAAACCTAACACAAAATCATAATCTTATTTTCGGAGAAAACGAGATAAAATTCGTTAAGATTAATAGAGCTAGATTTTTTTTTAAATTTCATGGGTCCTACGATACGAGGTCACGGAGGATCCGTCTTCGGTTACCAGTGAGAGCGTTCAAATATTTTTTTTATCATTTATTGTTTCTTCTTTGAACCCAGCTTGTCTGACTATGACCGCACAGGAGAAAAGGAGTAACATGCTACATTTTATATATTTTGTTTAGTTAGTTTTGGTCTAAGTGTCAGTAGGAAATTAATATCAGAGTTAAGAAATTAATTAATTTGACCCCCTATGAGGTTGATATTTCATAAATTAATGAGATAAACGAATGGCGTAGAAAGAAATAAACACTTAATAGGCATTATTTCTTTCAGCACTTATACCGTTTCTATAAACGGTTTGTTTACATGTAGAGCAAAGCTTATATTATGTAAATTTATACATGTAATAGAATAAATATATGCCAGCGCCATCTAGTGGCTAAAAGTGGTACTGTAGGACAGGGTTTTAGCAGACAAGAAGAGAAACGTCGTTTCAGCACGACAACACGTACTTAGGGATCTATTTATTGAAGCAATATGAAACTAAGGATTACAGTTACGGTAATATTGTAGTTTTGTAGTAATATCGTAGTATTTTACTACTCGTAGAACGAGTAGTACAATACTACGTAAGTAGTAAGAGTCTCGTACCACAGCGCGGAATATTACCTACGTCACTAGTCGTCCCAATATTGGTGGACAGTCAGTATTGGTCGAAGTGATTCGCAAGCGTTCAAATACTAACCAATTTCTTTCAATTTTAGTTCAAATACTAATCATCATCATCATCATCACTAACCAATTTCTAATTAATCATAAAAATGGTGTTTGTTAAATAATATTATCTAGGGCCTTCGGACAAAACCATACCGCAATTTAGAACACAAACAGCGCCATCTGTGGTTGGGTAGAGGAACTAATACAGTACTTTACAGTACTGCTACAGTACTTTAATTACTTAGAAGTGAATATTATTTGTGTTGCGTTTGTTCTCTATTAATGCTGATTTTATGTAATCTACGACACCCGCAAATTTCTCTTTTAAATACTTTACACGTGTTAGGCGTAGTTAAACAAAATTATATTTTTTAATTAAATGAATGATCTAGAAGGATCAAACCACTTTATAGGAATTATTTCTTTCCGTATTTGTACCGATTCTATAAATGGTTTGTTTACATGTAGACCAAAGCCGAAATTATGTATACACATGTATTAGAATAAATAAAATATAGCAGCGCCATCTAGTAGCTAAAGGTGGTACTTTAATTACTTAGAAGTAAATGTTATTTTTTGTTCCGTTGGTTCTCTATTAATGCTGATTTTATGTAACCTACGTCATCCGCAAAATTCTGTTTTAAATATTTCACACCTGTTAGGGGTAGTTCAATAAAATTAGTATTCGAATTCAATAAACTAAATATAACAGCGCCATCTAGTGGCTCCTAGCTGTACTTTAACGAAGCTTCTTAACGAATTTTATTTTTCGTCACGGTTCTGATCGCATGATTATGATTTTATATAGCCTATGACACCCGCGCAAGGATGCCGAATCGAATGACACCTTGTTTAACAAAATCTGACCATTGGTTAAGGAGTTATGAGGGAACATAGAATCGGACATACTTACATACATACATACATACATACATACATACATACATACATACATACATACATACATACGAACTAAACACATTACCCTCCTTTTGGGCTTCGCCGCAGTCGGGTAAAAACGGCTGTATTTTCGAGTTCATCGTGGGTTTTCTTTATGTTTTGGTCATAAATATCATCGCCATCATCATCATTATAAGCAGCCGGTCTCAGTCCACTGCTGGACTACGCAGTGGACCGAGACCGGCTCGGGTCGTGGATACGGGTCCAAAAAATCACTATTAACAAGATTGAAACGGTTCGTTATTGCAAAAAGTAGCAGACATTAGTCTGACACTTTTTGCAATAACGACCCGTAAAAAAGTTAATGATTTTTTTCGTTCCCATCAATTGATGTCATTGTTACTAAATGGAGCCCGTTGTAACTTAGAAGTTGAAACCAAGTTTCTATATCTAATAAATAGGTACCTACCTACCTTCATATTTGTTTTAGTTCTGTTTAGAGAACTGAAAGTTACATTGGAAAATTCTTAATTCACTTACCACTGTTTACTTAGTCAAATTTTAGTTCAATTTTGATACACATACACACTTTAAAATACAGTAAGTTTTAGTTACTTCACAGCAATAACTTGTGATTTGTTTGCATTGCGCCTTCGTAAAATGGAATGCGCTGTTTGCGGTTTGTACAAAACATATTTTGGCCTTTGTTTATTTCTATTGTCTTCCACCATCGGCACCAATTTGATTTATGTAGCCTTTATGCATCCGATTCTATTGCACATACCATCTCTCAGAGAAAGAAAGAGAGAGAGTATGGACTATAGCCCAATATGGTAATATATTACCACACGTTCCCACAGCCGACTGGCAATTTCAAGCCAGTTGGCTGTGCGCACCTCAACACAGATTCCTCGGTTTCCTCAAAATGTTTTCCTGCACGGTTGGCGAGTGGTAAGTGTCCTATTTTATTTACAATGTAAATTTATTGTAATTAAAATTATTAAATCAAAAAGTTTCTAGGTAGGTTCTGAAAATATACATTAGATAGATAGAGAATACTTTATAGTGCAGCCGTAGAAAAGAAGAATTAAAATAATGATTTCTTAAACCTAAGTCATGTTATACAATCGGCGCAATAGTAGTATATAACAATATTACGAGCGTACTTAGGTAAAATTTTACTTACGTCATATTTTTATTGTGTTTCAAAATGTCCTTTTTTAATGCTAGTTAGCGCCCCTAAGAGCCCCTAAAAATAGTTGTCATAGTGGTTAAGATTTCTCATGTTAATTTTTAGACAAAAACGTATTATAATACAAGCTCCACCAACTCGGACTTGGCCCCCGTGGTGGAGTATGGCCTAACCTTCCAGCGATGCAGGAAGAGACTCGTGCCCCAGCAGTGGGGACATGCAAGGGTTGATATCGAATACAAGTTATGATTTTTATTCTATTGGCGGCGCTAGTTATCATCAACAAAACTGTACAAAAAAGGTACGATATTTCACTCCTTTGGTTAACCTTCTGACCATGGAGTATTGCTTGGGAATCATTTTACCTTTTTTCTCCGGTTTACGGTTTCAATCGTAAAAATTACGTTGCTTGCTTTATGGATACTCAATTCTTTTTTCATTAGGCTGCCCTTAGACTAGCACATCTAAGGGTCTCTTTCACGATTTCTCGACAGAGAATGTTATTCGTAAAAGGAAAATACACCCATGTGCGTGAGAGGCTACGCGCAGTGTAGAGTCCTGTGGAACAAGGGATTTTTTTACTTGTTTCACAGAGCTAACCACTTCATCATAGTTATTTTTAATGGAATTTGTACAAAGTTTTCCTTTGTATAAATTTTTATCGATGCCTATTATTCATTAACTTGTAAAGTTTCAGTTTATGATTCCTTTTAGGTTCAGTTTATGAGCTACTACCCTAATTTTTTTTTAACTTTTCTGTAATCAACCGTTTCGCCCTGAGATAACAGAAAAGGTTTTACAACGATACCTCACACTATGGGTTTGAAAGAAAAAAAATTGCAGCCCTAATTTACGAGAAATACCCTAAAAAAGTTTTTCCAAGGTTAAATCTTGAGTTGCGCTTCAGCAAGCCTTTCCTTCCAACGCCGATTTCATAAAAAATATTGTAAGTAAAAATACATTTTGCGATTTAAGGATCCGGTTGCAAATTATTATCATCCTTTAAGACACAAAGTAATTTATCACCAATTATTTTATTAATTATTGTTATGTAAGTAATCGTGATTAGTTATTTTCTTCATTATTATATCTATTTATATATGTATTATTGGTTGTGTAGGTTTATCATATTTTTTATTATTCAGACCCCCCCCCCCCCTTGCCCCTGTAGGTTTAAGTTAATATATCGCCCTATGTTTATGTAAGTTTATTATTGTATTCCACCTTCTTTTCCTGCACTACCCTTTGCCAGTCTCTTCAACACCAAAGGTTTGCTGGAAGAGAATGTTTCTTGCATTAAGCACGCCCTTGTACATTTACTCATGTAATTAGTGCAATAAAGAATTATAATAATAATAAAAAACGTTTTGGACCAGTTAGGCGTCCATCTCGTGTCTAAACGGGTGATTGTAGAAACGTGATGAAAATCAGGGTAGCACGAGTAGCACATACCTAATGACTTTTAAATTTCAAACTATCACTACGACCAACTGGCCTTTACAAGTTAACGAGTAAGAGGTGACCAACTTAAAAAAGGAAATCTTCGTGCAAAATCTTTTGAAAATTACGTTGATGAAGTGTTAGTTCTGTAAAGGAGATACCACCCTCTCTTTCTAGAGAACCCACTCCGACACGCACTCAGCCGGTTTTTGTACTTAGGATGTAGTTACTGAACTTGAACTGTTACCGAGAGCTTGCCTATAAACTGCATTAGAAGTTTGGCAAACTAATTTTGTTGTAATATCGTATTGTTTTAAGTGAATAAATATATATAATAATAATTACATACTTTCACATTTCTTTTTCTTCTTCTTCTTAGCGTGTCGATGTCAAAACAATTTTTAATAAAGTTTATACTAAACAGTGGCGGCCCAAAATTTTGCGTCGCTGACTGCTTTATCGCTTGCAATCATAATCAGTCCTCCTGAGTGCAGGTGTTAGGGTACACAGGGCACGATGCCATTTTTACACTACAATTTTAGGTTTTTTACAATCAGTTGAGAATCCTCAAGACGGCTTTTTTACCTGAATAATATAGGTTTTTTAAGGTAGCCAGCTTCGGTAAAAAAATCTCGTAACAACATTCTTTATCTTCAACGAAAATACGGTTAGCAGGACCTTTTTGTCTGAAACTGGCAAAAAGGTCCTGCTAACCTGGAATGTCCTTTTTGTCTGAAACTGGCACGTATGCTGGGCGCGATAAAAGTCACCGTGATATTTTTCGATTATCACAGGAGGTAGCGAGCTTCGGGCCCCGGTAAAGAATTTGGAATCAAAATAAAAAGCGACATGCAATATGAAATTTTAATTACAAATATGCGCATGCTTTATTGTCTCTCGTCAAGTTGATGGTCTGGTGAGCCGCTGTTTCATAGTGTTTGCCTAGCGAGGACTTCACCAGAAATATTTTATCATTGATTTAGCGATGAGATCATTTTTTAGGATTCCATAGTCAACAAAGACCAGAAAGAAAGACTTTTATTGGAACAAATTAACACATCACAGGAAAGAAAAGGCATACCACTCATAGGTAGGTACATACATAGAAAACAAGAAAAATTCACATAAATACAAGATAGAACAGGGCAAACTCAAAGCGTACATCCTGTGGTGTGTCAATGTTGTCACAAAAGGCATCTGACTCAGCGTTCTGCTGAGCGTGTGATCACTCAGCGCTGGTTTTCAGTCAGTGCCCGCAGTGTATATTACGAGCTGGTGCGTAACCATTTCAAATAGGAACAATATATAAATACGGCTAATGCTAAGTTTTCCCATAAAAAGCTGAATGTTGGTGTAGACATAAATATTAGTCAGTGCAAAGATTGTTTATTTTATCGTTTAAAAATATTGTGGGCATAGAATTTATTTTTTATTTTTGTGAATTAGAATTTGCGGAAATTTGCGAAACTTTAAGCTTTAAAAGCGCCTTTTTTGGTAAAGTAGAGGCATCCTCTTGCTCTCTCGACAAAAATGCTGTTCGTAAACGTGAAAAAAATCAGGGCTAATTCATTTTTCAACCCATACAAAATGGGTCCAACAATGAAGAAAGGTTTAAAGAATACAAGATCCTGTGAATGACCAATGACCATTGCTCGTACTACAGAACCCGTTAATACCGGTGATGAATATTAACCATACAATGGTGTTATTGAGGCTTCACACGAAGCTGTTCGTGATATGCAGACATATTTTTTGCCGGTTGCCAAAGTTGTCACGTCTTGCGATGTTGCAGCCTCTGTTTATATTATTTATGGTCCCTGCGCGACTAAACTGATTCTAAGAAATTGTAGGTCACTATAATAAGTTCCGTTTGTAAAACGTTTGGCACTGACTAAAAACGTAATGGAAGAATCACATAACGATTAGTGAATTGCAATTGAGATTAGTGATTGGGGCTTACCTATGAACTATGTTGAACGGAATCTGAGTATTAATTTTCTGTGTAATTAATAATACTGTTTCTCTTGCCTTTAAATGTAACAGTTTAGTATTTTCTAAGGTTAACACGAGCACTAGACATAATTAAAACTACACTATTTTTATTTTTAATGCACCAACCCGTGCTAAGGAACAAATTTAAAAAATTTAAAAACCTATTTAGAGGCTAAAAATTTCACCCATGCCGGGATTCGAACCCGCAACCTCTGGCTATCCGTACCGTACCTGGTACGGATAGCCAGAGGTTGCGGGTTCGAATCCCGGCATGGGTGAAATTTTTAGCCTCTAAATAGGTTTTTAAATAATTAAAACTGTTTTTATAGGGATTTATGCTCGTTTATTACATTTTTACAATTTTCCAACGTTTCGGCACTTTTACAGGTGCCGTGGTCTCGGATGACTGAGGTGGTAGGCGTCTTTTTGAAAGCATTAACGGTTAGTTTACTACCATCGGCAAAAATTACAAAAGTTAATTATGAAGTTACGTTCCAAAATAGGTATTTCAATTATTTTATAGAAAGTGAATAATATTGATTATTAGTAATTGAAGTTAAAAAATTAAATTAATAAATCCAATTATTTTACATGAACTAAAAATATTGATTATTAATTGAAATTAAAATTAACAGTCACACTTTTAGCAAGGGGGTCTCATGCACTTAAGCACTGGTTCCCATGCTGCCGGTATATTCCAACCACGATCTCTATTGAAATTTGGATGCCGGCGGATCTCTATGTAACAGTTTGGCAATTTTAAATGTACTACTTGCTTTTTATTATGTTATAAATAATAAATAAAAAACATATCTTACGACTTTTTCTTATTCTGCATAATTTTTCGTTGTGTATTTTTCATCATCAGTTATTTCTAATCAGTATCAACTTTTAAATTTGGATATTGTATAGAATCAAGCGTTACTTTGCGGAAAGCCATAATAGCATTAAAAAGTGAAAATTAGTTTGCTAAATTCCGCCAAAAATCCCACAAACACCATGCAGTTAGTTAATGCACCGCCCTCCCTCCCACGTTTTCAAGCAGAAGCGAGACACGAACACACCACCACCAACACCAATACTTGTGTGAGAAATCACGTATTAATTAGTATACAAACTGATGCAAGTTTCAATTAAATCAAGATTTCTGAGATACTGCCAAACTGCCTCGTTGGTCTAACGGTTTAAGGGTTTGATTATCAGGCAGGCAGGTATACTTGATCTGTGCAAATGGGCTCAGTTAGGCTGTACTTTTTTGTTTATGAGGTCTTTGTCATGTTACCATAGCATAGTAAATTCTAATACGGAACCAGGACAAGTGATTGTGTGAAAGTTAATAAAGTTACTACTAGTTATTTTTAAATAAAACCCTCGCAAACACTACATTTTATCAACTTCATTCCGAATTATCTTACTTGATTTTTGTCAGAAAAGTCAGTGGATAGTTACAATTTATTCAGTACTAACTTGAACACGCCGCTACGCCCGCTTTACAAATTATCCCACGGGAATGCATTACTAGAATATCAAGGATCCTATGTCTCAGTTCAGATTTTTGACTATTTGTAAGCAAAGTTTCATATACATCCGTTCAGCTGTTAATGCGTGATTGAGTAACAATCATCCAGACATCTTCACTAACTTCAGCATATCAGCAGGATGAAAGGTGTTTCTTACGGCCCAATTAATTTTCTCTAAGACGCGTTGGGTGCTAACCACCAATGGAAAAAAAAACAAAAATACAGCCTAGAAAGTAGTATCAACATCCTAACATTTTAATCGCTTGCCGCAGAAAAAGGCGGTCGGTTTTGTTGAAAATCGATGAAAGTCCTGGGTTGTTGATCCTAAGTTCGTTACCGTGGGTTCTAAAAATTGTTGTTAAAGATATTAAGATCTTTAATGTTTACTTTTTGAAGGAAACGTATTTAAACAAAAGTTATGATTTTTATTCTATAGGTGGCGCTAGTGAGCGCCGCAACGCGCCCTAACCGTAAGGTTTCATGATTGTATCGGTCAAGCGATACTTCTGGCAGTTACACAACGCCGGGGCCGCTCCAACAGCTCGCATGCGGGATCACGAACTCAATTCAGATTTCGGCTGGAGCGAACGTGTGGAGATCGAGATAGGCTGTGCGTTCAACGTTTCAATCTCGATTCGGTCACCGTTGGCGTTGCACGTTTGATATAGGCCGATTTGTTTTATCGGAGAGTCACTTTGCACTTGAAATGGGGTTGAGTTGGTGGAAATAACAAACGTCAGGGAAATAGAAGTGTGTGGTAGCAGTTGTTAATAGTAGATTAACAGATTGCTGGCGTACGAGGAACTGAGAATCTGAGTGCTTAGTGCGAGTTTTTTAACTACTCGATCGCGTTAACGTAAACTCATATTTCTATGGCATCGAGGAAGCGCCACTTAGCGACAAATATGGAAATTAAAATTGCTGAGTGAGAGTTGTGATGGTTTACGTTGAGAAGTGAACACGTTTACCAGCCAAAACACGAATAAACGCGAGTGCGAGTTGTACTGTGACAGCATTTTGCCAGTTCGAACGGTTAATTTACTCATACTTACTACTCAATGCTCGATTAACGCGGTAGTAAAGTTATTCGATTGGATCTGTCAAACTCGCACTAAGCACTCAGTACCTAATATGGCCGGCGTAGAATAGACATTTTCATTCATTCCTATTAATTTATTGCATCGTCAGGTGTCATTACAGTTCGTTTTTCTTAAAAAAAATTATAGGTTATCAATTCTTAAAATTTTATGAGAAGGTTAGGTAGTGCCCATATAGGGATGACACTCTGTAGGGGCTCTAAAATAACATTCAACCAGTATTTTAATCAGTATTAACCTAACAATTTCGATGGCTTTAAAGAGATACAAGACCATTATTATAAGCGTAGGCACACGAAATCCAAATTTATAGGAGTAAACGTCCCACTGCAGGGTACAGGCGTTCTCTCAGAGAGAGTATGGGTTTAATTACCACGCGTGCCCACCGCTGATTGGAAATTTCAAGCGTTGAGGTATTTGAATATTTCAGACGATCAGGTTTCTTCACGATGTTTTCCTTCACGGTTAGCCAGTAGTATTGGTTATAACTTCACAAATATACATAACTTAGGAAACAGAGTCATTGGTACATGCCCGCACTGGGAATTGATCTTGGGTCTCTCGCTTCCGAGCCCATTGTTCTACCTACTAGGCTATCGCCGCTCTGATTTAGGCCTCCACTAAAGTGTAATATTTTCAGCGGTTAGATGTTACCCCTAAATCAGGTTCCGACTATTTATAACTTGTGCAGATGCGGCGTGTTTTTAACTGCAACAGTATGGTAAATAAATTCGTCGTTTTATCTGAGTTACTCTCGTTACCATAAATAGTGATGGTTCATAAAATGTAACGATACTTCTGAAACGGCTGAGGTATTTTTATTAAATTTTCCTTTATAGCACCTGCACCTATTTTGGGTACGTGTTGGAGATTTACTAAGCATAGAATAGTAGATTGTTCGCCAAGGGCGCAAATACAGTTTTCGAGTCGAGGTTGTGAAATTGAAGGCTGAGCAAACTGGCCTTGAAGGAGCGAGGGATTCAACACTACCGAGACCGAAAACATTTTGCGCCCATGACGAACACTCTGCTTTTCACTACATCTGTGAGGAATGCAATAAGAAATATTGCAACAAGCGTTATCCAATGAAAAATTGGCCTTCCAAATTCAAATTTTTTACATTTTTATTTCCAAGAAGTGAGCAAAAAGTTTCGATGCAACGAGTTTGGGACACAAAGCAGTTCCATACTCTGTCTAAAACTTCTTGCTTGTTTAGAGCGTAAAAGATATAGGTCAAGTCCTCAAGAGTGAATGAGAGGTTCGATATCTCAATAGAACGTGATAGCGTAGGTATACCTTAAGGTAATCAGACTCAAAATCCAATTTTTAATTTATATACCTACCATACATGTTTTCTTGGATAGCAATAGCTTGTTTTGGGCCCTAACTTTAGGGATCAAAATACGTCATTTCGAGCAGATTGAGTGAAAAATTATATAAGCTGCATTTCAATGTCATAACAAACACCTTTAACACCCAGGTTACCAAACAGAAAATTACACTTTCAACATGACATGTCATTAAATGCAATGCTAATGTTACAAAACATGATTGTATAGTCTGTTAGCTTTTCCACGCTGGGCATGCGGGTTGGGGATCTCAGTTCGGTGGAATTGTACTGCAGGGGGCGCTGCTGCCCACCCCCCGGTTTGTGTCCCTTAGTCGCCTTTTACGACACCCGCGGGAAGAATTGGGGTTGGTGCGATTCTCTAGGCCGACACCACACAGCAGATTCAAACTCGATTCAATTGTTTGTTATTTACTGGCACTAATTAGTGTGACAAGTCATCACTAGTTTTCTGTTATCTATTGTCTTATTGTATTTTAGCGAATTCGTTAATAAGTCCCTTTATAATTACATATTTGCAAGTTTGCAAAGACAATAACGCCTTTCAGTACCGAAATAAACAAAAAAATTACGCCGGTGTTAAGCCAAATTAAAATTTGAGAAGAGCGATTTAACTTTTAAAGTGAGTTTAAGCCTTTCTTAAATCGACGCCAAGATTGAGATTAGAAAAGTCGTTAAGTCGTGTATACCTAGCAGTCTTTAGGGGGCGTTCATACAAAGCTTTGTTCTTTAACCTTCTAAACTAAATCAATGTGACTGAAAACAATGACAAAGAGAGATCAAAAATTTAAAATGTTTACCTTCCAAACTGAACCCGGTGAAAATAAAAAAAAAAATCTTATAATTGCATTCATTCTTTCAGCCAGTGACTACTCACAAGATCATTTTTTTTTTCATTTGCGGAAAGCGGCAAATTTGGCATTCTTCTCATCGTGTCGTTATCAAAACAAATTTCATCAAAGTCTCAACTAAACAGTTGCCACGCAGAATTTTGCGACGCTGACTGCTTTATCACTTGCAATCATTAGGTCCTCCTGAGTGCAGGTGTTAGGGCACGCAGGGCACGATAACAAATGGCCCATCGTCTGGGAAGTACCGCACAAACAGTTCAAGTTATCGCTGACGGGATTCGCAAATCCCCACCTGGTGATGATATCCTTACTCCGACCGAAACGGGTCCGCCGCCGGTTCAGGGAATTCCATTCCATATTGTTCAGGGCAATTTTATGTCTAGGCTATCCAACAGTGGCACAAACGGAGTAGACAAGTAAACCGCCTGGGTACGTTGGTCTCGTGGTTAATGGCCGCGGTCTGGCCGCAGCACTTATGTTTTCCCCTATTATTGTGAGACATTTGACTAATGCTTTGGCATTTGGGGTTGTTAATGGCAGTCATGAAATCTTATTAGGTTTACATATGGCAACTGATGTATTTGGTTTTAAGATGATTTGAGAAAAGATGGTCAGAGTGGAGTTTTTTTTTTCCGCTGCCTTTTTCTCCACTACAATACGGCCCGAAGGCGGCGGCTTACACTTTACATTGTACATTGACATTCAGCAAATAGAATGTAAATTCTTTACGTTGAAATAAAATTATTTGAATTTGAATGAGTTGATGCATTTCAGGAAGCGTGTAATAGTGCAAAAACCTCTTTACACCATTTTTTATATATTTCTTTAAATCTGTCTATCATTTCAAAATTGAAAATTACGCTACCCATTTTTGAGATTTCCTTACTTTTTTAGCATTAGGTACCTACTACTTCACATTTTGACTAGACCAGAGTGCTTAGTGCGAGTTTGACAGATCCAATCGAATAACTTTACTACCGCGTTAATCGAGCATTGAGTAGTGAGTATGAGTAAGTTAACCGTTCCAACTGGCAAAACGCTGTCACAGTACACCTTTCACTCGCGTTTATTCGTGTTTTGGCTGGTAAACGTGTTCACTTCTCAACGTAAGCCATTACAGCTCGCACTCAGCAATTTTAATTTCCATACTTGTCGCTAGGTGGCGCTTCCTCGATGCCATAGAAATATGAGTACGTTAACGCGATCGAGTAGTTAAAAAACTCGCACTAAGCACTCAGACTATTAAATCCTTTCGATTTTCTTTACCTACTTTTTCTGTTTGTATCTAGTTTTCTGTTTATATTTTAAATAAAATTGTCAAACACATTTTATTAAAGCACAAAGTTGAAGTCATTTCAGTTTTATTATTTATAAAACGCTTTACAACGACACAAGCTGCTTCGGTATGGCAGCTTTTGTTGCACTGGGGGCTACCGGTGCATAGAGTTTTGTGTCCATTTTAAGACAAGTAATTTTGTTGACTTAGTATGGGGCTAGCGAGATGTGTGTTATATCTTCATGAATATTTATTATTATTTTGGTTTTTTTTATTGATCTTGCCACAGCATTTGGGATTATTTATACGATTCCTCTTAAAGCGCTTCGGGGTACTAGCGCCACCGATGGAAGAAAATCATAACTTGTTTTATTATACGATTTTATCTAAAAGCTACAACTATTTTTAAACCAGAAAGTGGGATCAATAGACAAGAACTTTAGATCGAGAAATTGGGATAAATAGATAAGAACTTTAATAGATTTCGGAAAGCGATTAAATTCCTTAGTTGTACATTCTGGGTTCTAGACTCTACAGTCTAAAACCTAGAATGTACAACCTAAGTTCTAAAAATAGTTGTCACGGAATTGTTAAGATTTCTCAAGTTCACATGTTCATAAAAACGAATTAATAAGAAAGATATGACTTTTTCGGGTTAGCACCCCGAAGCAACTTAAGCACTCCTCAGAGTCTTCAGTGTACACTGTACAGTCAATTTCGACGTTAAGGATTGGAACGTAAATTTTTAGGATGAATACACCCTTATAGATTAAGGGCTCGTGTTAGAATTCGTCTTTGTCAAAGTTTAGTGAATGAGCCCGCGGAGACATCTTCAAACTTTAACAAAATATGACTTATTAACAAACTTCACATAAAAGGAAAAAATACACGGTACACACGATGGCACTATGTCCAAGAGTTGCAGCATTCAATCCGGCTTCGGTCCTCGGATTGTTATTGTATGAGAAACAGGGAGTTACTAAAATTATAAAAAATATGCATACAGTTTTACTGTTGCAATTTCATAAATGTGCTAGATGCGTGACCAGTTACTGCTAGTAGCATTTTTTTCGAGTGCTTCGGTGCGTCTTCTGTGCCGGATGTCATGTTATGGCAGACATTAAACCATGTCAGAGGCATTAAGGGGCGGCTTGATAATTTCTAACAGTAAGGCCCGCCACTGTCTTACAATTCTCCATTAACTCGGAATATCTCCCCCATGGTAGTATGGCCTAACCTTCCAGCGATGCAGGGAGAGACCCGTGCCCCGTCAGTGGGGACATGCAAAGGGTTCATATCAATTTTATAAAGTTTAAATGTGGAGATTTTTTGTTAGCTTCTTCTCTTGTGAAACATGTGAATCTTTGAAGTTCATTAAGTAAACTTTTTGTTCTTAGTAAAGAAAATTTTTGACTTAACAATAGTCTCATTAAGCTATTTTAGTGAAGTGCTGGTAGAGTAGCGGTTGCAGACCTTACAAGCGGTCGTGGGTTCGGCTACCGGCATGTATACATTTATGACTTTGATTTTTTAAGTACATTTGTTACAATTCCACTCGCTAAACGTGAAGGAATACATGAGGAAACCTCAATTGGCTTTGAACCTATTGACACTCGCTTTCTTGTGAATTAATCAAATTAAGCTGCAACTATGTAGTCTTACCCAGCACCTATAGCTGGGCATTACTTTAGCTAAAAACATGGCCCGACCCTGTAATGCAGGAAGCTTAGACCCTACTCCACCAACGGGGCCAGGTCCGGTGTTTACAAAACTCTTTCATGATCATCATCATCAGATGCTTATTGCAAGACGCAGGCCTCCCTCTTATCTATTAAGAAAAATATTTATAAAAAACCTATTTAGAGGCTAAAAATTCCACCCATGCCGGAATTCGAACCCGCGACCTCTGGCTATCCGTGCCAGCGCTCTATCCAACTGAGCTAATGGGCGACTCACCGGCATCAGTGAAATTTCGAACCTCTTTACACTATTCTCTGTATTACGTACAGGCAGCGACATCTGGCTGAAGTAGATTGCATCACTTGCAGCCCCGACTACCTACTTTGCAGTTAGGTTTTTACATCGGAATGATATCGCTGTACCCACATGATTATACTATTTTTATTTTTAATGCACTAACCCGTGCTAAGGACAATTTTAAAAAACCTTGTTAGAGGCTAAAAATTCCACCTATGCCGGGATTTTTAAAATTGTCCTTAGCACGGGTTAGTGCATTAAAAATAGTATAAAAATATTCATATTAAGTATTTTTATATTTGGTATTTAAGTATGTATATTACTATTTAAATATTTGTACCTTATATCGTAGGTGATTATAAGTAATCATATTCACGCACTCTTTTGCTGTTTGTTATCAATATATTTTCGATTTAACTATTTATGTACATGCACCACGTACCGACTATATTCTTCATGCAATCCACTCCATCCAAAATTGTCTGGAAGAGATCGCTCTTAGCGATAAGATCGCCAATTGTATAACATTACTTAGATTTAAGAATCATTGTTGTAATATTTTTCTGGTTGTGCAATAGTGTCTATCTATCTATTAAACTAGCTAGCCCAGCGAACTTCGTACCGCCTAACAGTCCATTCTTTAATATATTTCTCTACGTAAGAACCATCCTCGTACTTCAAAAAAAGAATTAGCGAAATCGGTTCAGCTGCTCTCGAGATTTGCGCTTACCAACACATTCAGGGATTCATTTTTGTATTATAAGATAGACTAGCTGACCCAGCCAACTTCGTACCGCCTAACAGTCGATTCTTTAATTTTTTTATTTTTCCCTCCGTAAGAACCATCCTCATACGTCAAGGAATATTCTAAAAAATTAATGAATTAGCGAAATCGCTTCAGCTGCTTTCGAAATTTGCGCTTACCAACACATTCGGGGATTAATTTTTATATTATAGAAGATATGTAGTTATAAGAAGATATAATTAGGTTATTTCAGCCTACACTTAAGACTTAGGTGAAGAAATATGGACCCTCGTCTATCACGTTTCAACCGAATTGAAATTGATGATTTCCAGTGAGATCTCTTTTTTACCTACGGAACCTTTTCTACGTAATTTCGCAGTAACTCTGGGGCGCTTAATTAAAATTCTTTTGCAAATAAGCAGCTTGTTTGGCCTGTGTCTGACATCTTGACAACTACGCACGTAAAACTAATATTTTGTTATTTACATCAAAACTTTTGAGTTGCGTAATTTACATTTACAGAATCTTAAAACACGCCTCACAGACGAAGCAGATACTCGCTAACTGTAAAGAAAAACCTCGTGATGAGACCTGAGTGTGAACTACCTCAGCGTTTGAAATTGCCAATCCGAGACGGCCACTGCACTGGCACCGTACTAATTAAGGCCAAACACACTCTCTCTCTCTGGAAGAAGGCCTGAGTCCTGCAGTGGGGACGTATATAAACTAAATAAAAGAAATAAGGAAAGAAATTTAAATACTCTCTACTATATTCCGAGATTTAAGACTTAGATGAAGTTCTTGGGCCCTGTCTATAACTACAATTCATGGTTTTCTAGGACAATTTGATGTACATCACAAAGCCGATTAACCCACAGATTAACAAGTAGACTCCGCTGCGCAATGTACCTCGATTTCTTATAATAATCTACGATTATGAAACCTCCACCAACCCGGACTTGGCCCCCGTGGTGGAGTGTGGACCTTGAGACCCGTGCCCCAGCAGTGAGGACACACAAGGGTTGATATTGATATCGATAAAACTCGACCTTGGTGTACAATATAGCATATTCTATTAATGGCATCATAATCATCATCAACGATTCAACGCCCACTACAAAACATCTTTAAAATCCCTCGATCGTCCTCTCGATACAAACAAACTTTTTACATACCCCATTGTAGTAATGGGGTATGTAAAACCCCATTACTATAATGGGGCTAAAAATACTTTTTTCAGACGTGCCTCGCGTTTTTATAATGAGTACATCTCGGATGTTGACATTTTTTTCCACTCCTATAATTCGTTCAAGAAATTAGTGAGAGAGATTTGTGTCGAATAATTATTGCTTTAAAAAAAAACATATTATTTTATACATATATATATACATCAGACATTATTATATATTCTTTATTAAGTAAATGTTTCGTAAACCGTGCTGACACAATTTAATTTTTTCCTTTGTCCATAGTGGGCATCTCTATGTTAAATTTTTTTGATTAAGTTATGGATCTCAAGGTTTAGAAGTAATAATGTATTTCTATACTTTAAGTAAAAAACTGTTAGTATCCTAAATAAAGAGATCACTCTAGCCGTTTAGACATGAAGAAGTGACAAGCATACACACTCAAACATACCTACACGCCTTCATAATATAAGTGTGATGTGATAATAACGTTATCCTGAATAAATTGTGCAGTGTGTTTAGCATCTACAATCACAACGCAGAAGTATATAGTTTATACAAAACCTACCTTTTTTTGTTTTTCCAGAACGGCTCAACGTAATTCAACATAACAATTTGGTAACCTGTTAAACCTATTTCCTCGCCTCCAAGACGGGTTATGCTCAAATCACGTAACCGCCTAAATGCAACTGTATAAGTATTCAAACCGCCACTCTCATTGTTCCAGAACGCCTCAACGTCCTCTACGAGAGAAACTGGACCAGGCTCGTCCACGAGCAGCTGAGAAAATTCGAGTCATCCATAGTGGCGGCCGCGCGGCATTCGGAGTCTCCGCCCGCGGAGCTAGCCGTGGACACGAAGTGGACTTTCTCAGGGGCGCTCATATACTGCATCACGTTAATTACCACAATAGGTGAGAAGCTTTACGAGACCTGAAAGCAGAGTCAATCATTTGCAAAGTTCTACTTCTTGCGCTATAAGGGGAAACTTCCCACCAGGCTTATTGTCTGCCTGGGGACGGCCGGTCGGACAGTTATAAGACGGACCTCAAATTGCCGTTTTAGACATAAATGCTACAACCTTCTCAGTTGTAGGTCGTAAAACCACAATTAATTGATATGATTGACATTGTGTAATCCTGTCTTCGCTAAAACGATGAGTAGTTTTTTCGCTAGTGAACCTGAAGGTGAAACAGGCATGGAAAATTATATTTATTATACTTATTATATACCTGATGTAATAACGGGACCCACCTGGTACGAAATCCTTAAGCTGGGCACTGACCAAAGTTACGAGGTGTATTGTAATATGTTACACAGCGAGTATTCATGATGTCAGTGCGTTGTGTTTCGGGGCAATTGAGTGCTACACCATGCTGTCGATATTTTCGCGAACGTTAAATTACACCTCGTAACGTTCGTCATTACCCAGCTCAAGAGTGGAACTCTGCCCCCAGGTTATGGCAACGTGTCCCCAAGAACCGCCGCCGGGAGAGCGGCCACGGTGGCCTATGCGGCGGCTGGGGTGCCACTGGCCTTGGCTTGCCTAGCAGGACTGGGTGCGTCTCTGGCGCGCCTCGCCAGGGTTGCCTGGCTGAAAGCCACCAAGCGGAAAGTGCCTAACACGTGGCGGAGTGAGGGAGAGGTAGGGAATTGTTATTTGTTACTTTTTGTGGACTAAGTGTAGGGAAACAAGTGGTCCTCTCAAATTAATTGTTCCTGTCAGATATTTCTGAGTTGGTGTATTAGTAGGGAAAATAAATTACCCTCTCGGATATACCTATCCTATAACCGGAATGCTTGCTAGATATTTCTGGGGCTAAAATATCCTGTCGATTCATTAGTTCATTCATTGGAATGGGTGAGTCCATTTTCCTGAACGTCCATTCTCACAAAAATGTTTGTGTATCGTAAATGGTAGCCGTAAAACATGACAATGTAGTTGGCTAAAAAAAGAAAAAAATATTAAAGCGCTTAAAAATAAAAATAATGTAATCATGTGGGTACAGTGATATCGTTCCGATGTTAAACCTAACTGCAAAGTAGGTAGTCGGGGCTGTAAGTAATGCAATTTGCTTAAGTCAGATGTCGCTGCCTGTACGTAATACAGAGAATATTGTAAAGAGGTTCGAAATTTCACTGATGCCGTGAGTCGCCCATTGGCTCAATTGGTAGAGCGCTGGTACGGATAACCAGAGGTTGCGGGTTCGAATCCCGGCATGGGTGAAATTTTTAGCCTCTAAATAGGTTTTTAAATTTGTTCCTTAGCACGGGTTAGTGCATTAAAAATAAAAATAATGTAATCATGTGGGTACAGTGATATCGTTCCGATGTTAAACCTAACTGCAAAGTAGGTAGTCGGGGCTGTAAGTAATGCAATTTGCTTAAGTCAGATGTCGCTGCCTGTATGTAATACAGAGAATATTGTAAAGAGATTCGAAATTTCACTGATGCCGTGAGTCGCCCATTGGCTCAATTGGTAGAGCGCTGGTACGGATAACCAGAGGTTGCGGGTTCGAATCCCGGCATGGGTGAAATTTTTAGCCTCTAAATAGGTTTTTAAATTTGTTCCTTAGCACGGGTTAGTGCATTAAAAATAAAAATAATGTAAAATAAACTTTACCTCAACAATATCAAAATATCATCTCAGAAAAATCGTTTAAATCTTTACAAGCAGGAAAGTTTAGCACTCAAAATCCTTTAAGGAAAGCACAAAGTAATAGGTACTTAACTACAAAGTTACAAAAACTCACGCCTGTATCCTGGAGGGGCAACGAAGACCAGGGTTTGGCACTTGCCACCGTCGTTCGCTTTATCAACATTCAATGCTCGCTGCATGCATGCCGGTTCTAAGAACTTTTGTCTTTGCTCTTCGCTAATATCCTCTACTTGGTCAAGTAGTGTCCACCTGATACAACCCTTTCTGCTTCCACCTACATTCGCTCGATATTTTCATCTTCTCCACATATCCAAACTAACGCAATATCTTTTTCAATTGAAACTCCTTCCCAGGAAAACCATTTCCAACTGCACGAGCAGCAGCAGCGCCTGCTGCCACAGCCAGCCGAGCACAACCAGTACACGTCTTTCCCTCCACGGACGCAACGATCGCCCGGCACGGTGCGGGCCCGAGCTGGTGACAGGGGCCAGTACTCGCAGGTCTTCGAGAGGGCACCGGCCAGCCCCAGGTCCGACCGGGCTGCGACTCTTGGACGGCCTAAGTGCAGTGCCTTAGCATGTGATGGTGAGTCAGATAATTTGTTTGATTTCTGTGTCGTGATTTGATTGACATCAATATTTTGTTCCCACTCATGTATAAACTCTGGCAGTATCCCGGAGAGATGAAGGGAGAACATGATCCGCTATCTTGATTCACCTCTCACCACTTCCAAACTTCATAAGTTCCACTATAGGGTAATAGCCTTCTCTAAGATAGTGCGCGTGTATGGGCTCAATCACCTCGCGTACCTGTCTCGTATTGACGATTTTAAGTTTAAGGTATCTGAACATTTCAGGTTTTCGAACGACGTTCTATACTTCTACTAGAAATTTTATAATGTAACTTCATGAAGCAAAGTTATTGGAATATACGAGAATCAAACGCAGGCTTTGTTGGATGTGGGGCTTACTTACTTATACCACGTTTATACCTAGGTATAAACCTTTCTATACCTGGTGATAATCTTCTCAAACATTGACCTTGACTGCGCAAAAGTCGAGGCCATCGAAGAAGTTGATATTACATGTGGCAATAATTTTGCACGCAAGTGCACATACTCGATGTTAAGTTTGTCGCTCAGTGTACTAGATAATAATTGAGTATGAGTTATGAATTCCTTAAATTAAATTGTTTTCCAGATCAGAAGCTTTGCCCTACCAGCATAAGGTTCCATAAAGTATCTTCAGTGGTTGCAGAAATGCTGCATAGCATGCTTTGATTAGGATTCTAGTGATTGTAACGTAGTTAGGCGGTTGTGTTTTCAATATTGCCTTTTCCTTTCTAAGAACCCCACACATCGTCAGCGCTCCAGACTCAGACCCTAGACCGGCGTCACTCGATGGGGAGCCCCAAGTGCCTGGCAACAGTGCATGGGCCAGGCCGGGGGAGGGGCAGGGCGGTGCAGCGGCCGAGGGGGCCTGTCATAGAACAGCTGATTGCAGAAGAGTGCGGGGAGCTAGCGCTGAGGAGCGACTCGGACCTGGAAGACTCGGAGGATCCAGATGAAGGGTGATTAGTATTTCCTCGTTTATAAGATAAGATTCATATAAATTAAGGTGACAGCATAGCATGACTGTCAAGAAAAGTCAAAGTACAAAAACGTATAATTTTAACGTCTTAAACCGATTGCAAAAATAAATAACAAAAAAATATCCTCGACCCATAGCGCCCCCAAGGCTACACCCCAACCACAATTGTTTTATAATATTATAATTATAGCTAGTATATATTTAAATCAATAACGTTTGGGCTCCTTGAGTTAAACTAGATTAGCACGTCAATGCTGACTGTGACTCTTCATCTCAAGGCGTTTTAATGGAGCTTAAACAGAAAACAGATGCCACGCCTTGATCACAAGATAGCAGAAACTATGATGTGTTCCAGTATTTTGGTCTTTATGATAATATTTTTTCATCAAGACTATTAACTCTGCGCTCTCCTTCCTCAGCTGTCTTTAAAAGCAAGGTTAAGGAATTTTATCAGTCCCTGCAAGTTTAGTATTCGGGCATTGTCCTTTTCATTGTGTCTTTTCCGTATGTCTCCATATAGGTACACAATATTGTATTTATTTCCTCATCGTGTAGATTGTTACTATAACGTATTTATGTAAGTTTATCATAACTATGTATGTAACTGTATTTATGTAGGTATATTGTTATTTATATAAGAGTGTATTAATATATTTATATTTGCACCGACTACCCGTCTCTTATTTCCTCCAGCAACTTTCCATCGTAAGGTTGTCTGGAAAAAATTGATTTTAGCAATAAGGCCGCCAATTGTACTTTGTATCATTACATGTTTTATAATATGTGCTCTGGTGTACAATAAAGAATATTCTTATCTTATCTTAACTCTGGAAGTAACCTCAAAACGATTGTTTCAGAATATGCCCCCATGATACGCCATCAAGAGTGCCTTTGATATGGAAGGAGGAGAACCACAAACTGGCCAAGAGCTGCGCAGTGCCAAGCAGCAGTGCGGCTACAGACGTTGGCAAACACCTGCCCCACAGTGTAGAACACTGTCACGTGCCAGTGGGGATCGTTCTTTTCCTGCTACTAGGCTACATTTGCGCTGGCGCAGCGATTTTCTCAGCGTGGGAGAACTGGAGCTTCTTAGACGCTGCGTATTTTTGCTTCATAGCGCTCGCCACGATAGGTTTCGGAGACTTTGTGCCAACTAGTTTTATAACCTCAAAGCAGAGCACGGAAACGACGAGAAGTGAATACATTCAGCTGATTGCGTGCTGTGCCTATCTGGTGTTTGGACTGATCCTGATAGCTATGTCGTTTAGTCTGCTACAAGATGAAGTAGTATCTCGATGTTCGCAGGTAGCGAATAGTCTAGGCCTGTCACGGCAATGACAGTACGATAAAAGCGATTGTAGCTCCACCGATAATAATTTGAGGATGTTATGATCGTTGTTGTAGGATGAATTATTCATTTCCGGGTTCCCTCGTGTATAGCGACCCAAATTACTTCAACAGTCAGTTCTTTTTCTAAGCTAAAATGTTACTTATCTATTTAAAGCTATGTTGTATTGAAATAAAAAAGTAATATTTTCTCATAATAACGTCTAAACTTTGAATAAAAAATTTGAAAAAAAAAAAACTGAATGGAACTTTTTACAAAATTTGTACTCGAAAGTGTTTGTAAGGGTCGACAGTGTAAATAATGTAAAAACAACTTTATAAAAGCAAGGCTGAACGTTGCATTGAAACAATAAAACTATGTTGAAATGTGAGTTACTTTTCTTTCATTTTAACCTAAGATTTTATGGAGCGCTGACGCTGGTTTGAGCATCTAGAATTCTCTGATCGCATCTCTTAAATTATGAAATAAGACGGAAATCAAGTAGATAACCTGGTCCAAGTCTGTCTTTTGTGGTCTACCGTCCCAATCTTGAAATATTGGGGTAGACGCATGAAATATTGAATGGTTGCAATCGACTATCAAATTCCACATAAAATGCTTTCGCAATCGTAAGCACTCTGACAAGATTTGATGCGCTGTTAGCATGTACAGCGCATCAGAGGGTTGGCAGAGAGCATTCTTTGCCTACCCTCTGGGGTACAGACGTGAGTTTATGTAATAGTACATTACACAACTAGGGTGGTAATACAAAGAAAGGCCGAGATCGCAGAAGTTTGCGGCCCGAGCTGCAAGCGAGGGACGTAAATATGCGATCGAGAGCTTTCTTTATTACCTCCCGTGTTGTGTACATCTTTTTATGTCTACACTTGGCCAGAAAGCGGCTTTATCCGTACGCGCAGCGTGCGGAAAAAGCCACTTTATTGCCAGGTGTGGCATAAATTAAATTATTGAAGCTACTCATTATCAGAATCGTTTATCAGATTATTTAAATCACAAAGAATATTGTATGGAATCATACGTTACTTTGCAGAAATCCATAATAGTATTAAAAAGTGCAAATAACTCTGCTAAATTCCGCCAAAAATCCCACAAGCACCATGCGGTTAGTTACTGTCCCTCCCACTTTTTCAAGCAGAAGCAAGACACGAACATATTATGTATTCTATATATTTTGCTGCCACTTTGAAAATGTCTTTGTGTTTTTTAAACATAGATTAAATTATTTTTGCCATTTTGTTTGTTTTATACTACTAGGTTTAAATGTGTAAATATTAAATGCTTAAAACCATTATGTGTTACATAGAATTGGTAGTTTTAAATGTAGCAGAATTATTTATTGAGCGAAAAACTAGTGGAATAGTTATAAAATTTATTCATTGAAAAATATATAAATATAATATAAAACCCTCACACAGCAAAAGTTGTTTTCGAAGTTTCCTCATTTTAAGAAAAAACTGTGTTCCTTAGGTTGTACTTCAGGACCAAGGCCTTGTCTCAGAATTTCTTTACTTGTAAATTTTAGATTTTATTCATAAAAATAAGTAGTAGATGAAACTCGTGGTTTGAATGAATGAATTGATTTATTTTGCCACAAACAAGTATGCTCACATAACAATAATGATAATGACCATGATACTATTTCAGCGTTTGCTGTTTCTATTCGAAACAACGCTGACTTTCAAATAGCACCTTCACACCAAATGAGAAATATGTGTCATGCCATGCAGGTAGGGCTTAGCAAGAAAAGAAACTTAAACTATTGATTAAAAATTAATAACAGATACATTTGTTCCAATTTGGGAACATTACAGAAAATCCAATTAAATAAAGTTAATGTCAATTTAAGAGAATTTTTATAGTTTTGGTCACTTGTTAACACTTTTATAGAAACTCGACCACCTCGACCGTTTGAATGAATGAAAATTCTTTATTGCACTAAAACAAATTTGTACAAACGCGAGCTTAATACTAGATAGTATTTTCTTCCAGCTAACCCACGATAATGCGGACAGTGGAAGGGGTAGTGCCAGTAAACAATATAATATAAGAGTGATTTATTGCATAACCTAGGCTAACTAAATATTACAAATATAATGTAAATACACATACGTATATAAAATAGCACAAAATATATAAAATGATATTCAATGCATATTTACTGCAATCTACATACCTACATACTAATAATCAATATTACTTACATACAATACTATAATAATATAATACTACATAGATACTGGATAACTCTATTGAAGCCTAAAGTAGTGATCGTGAACCTTACTCTTAAACACGTCTACAGATGGAGACTGGCGAATGGTCTGCGGCAAAGCGTTCATCTTTGCGTGACCAAAGTTTGGCCTACCAAAGCTTACCTTCAGAAGTTTCTACCAAAGTTTTCAAGTCAAAGGTGTTATATGAAGGAGGTGCAAACGGATGGCCAGCAGCTGACGTTTACTTTGAGTTGAGAAGTTCCTAAACTCAGTTCATTTTCATTTACCCACCGTGACTGAATGACCAATCTAAGTAACATTAACTGAATGGAACTAAATTTATGAATAGGCGTGAGAACAGTGCCAAATAATCAAAGATTTAACAATATTAGGGGTAAGTACATTATTAAAAGGATTTAAAGCTCTATTTTAAATATGTAAATCTATATTTAGAGCGTTAGTACCCACGACACAGGTTATGCCAAGTGTGGGTGCTACTGTGTATAGTAATGTAAATTGTCTTCTGTTCAATAAAGTTAATTTTATTTTATTGTTTAATTTTTAATAAAACAAATTACATTACCAACATTTTCAATAAAATAAAAAGATTAATAAAATACTGCTTTATTAAAATACCGCCCGCACTGGGGATGGAACCTACGTCTCTCGCTTGCGAGTCCATTGTTCTACCCACTGAGCTACCATCGCTTTGTAATACCTACCAAATATGCACAAAAAAATTGGTAGAGCAGTTTCGGACAAGTTAGATAAGAGACGTTGCGACACGAGATTTGTATATACCTTTTTTATGTAGCCTATTAAGAGCCCACTGCAGAACACAAGCCTTCTCTCAAAGAGAGAGAGAGAGAGAGAGAGAAAGTATGAATTAAATTACCACGCCCATATGCCCACCCAGATTGGCAATTCAATATCTCAGTCACTCAGGTTTCCTCACGATGTTTTCCTTTACAGTTAGCGAGTAGTATTGGTGTTGGCTACTTCTTTATAGTAGCAGACGGCTACCTGCTAGAGTTTGAATTATTTGAAGAATATCGTTACATTTTAAAAACCTATTTGGAGGCTAAAAATTCCACCCATGCCGGGATTCGAACCCGCGACCTCTGGCTATCCGTGCCAGCGCTCTTTCCAACTGAGCTATAGGCGACTCACCGGCATCAGTGAAATTTCGAACCTCTTTACACTATTCTCTGTATTATTCACGGGTTAGTGCATTAAAAATAAAAATATTAGAATCATTACATTTTGTTTACGTAGGTGTCAGTCGTGTTAAGACTCGCAGCTAGGCTAGGTTTTGGTGATAAAAACAAATTATTGTTACTAAATCTAGCGCTGTCTAGGCAGTTTGAATTATTTAAAAAAATATCGTTACGTTTTGTTTAGGTAGGTGTCAATCGTGTGGAGACTCGCAGCCAGGCTAGGTTTTGGTTATAAAAAAGATAATGAAAAGAAAGTATTATTGCTAATCTAGCGTTTCAATAACTACAGCGCTACAGTAGTATAATTTACAAAATTTAAATATCTTATAAAATAGTACACTGGGAATCGAATCTAGGTCTCTCGTTTCAGAGCCCATTCATTGTTCCCATTGTTCTCAGGGTACCCAAATCGTAGTACAGGGTGACCTACTATGATTTTCGCCGTGTCATAATAATAAACGTACATTTTCGTCGCAAATTACCTACCTATACAAAAGAGTTTTGAACTTTTTTGAAGTAGGTATGTAAGATGTTTGTAAAAATAATAAAAGTTTATATTTTGTTCTACCCACTGTGCTACCGCCGCATTATATACCTATTAGAGTATTACAACCAATTATTCCAGCATCAATTTCGCCGTAAAATAAAAATTTTGGAGTACTTGTGCAGACTTATAATTAAATAGCGAGGAAAGTTATTTATAGGACCTAAGCAATGATTGCTTCAATAATCTTTGAATTTGATCTCAAGGGGAATCCTCATACTCTCGATTAAGGATCAAAGTTTCGGCAATATTGAAATCAATTCTTTGAGTAAATCCGACCACAGAGGAGAGACTAAAGTCAAGTACAATCTAGTTACTGTTACTATAATTTCTCTGTACAATCAAGAATATTCTATCTAATCTATCTATCTATGTACATTAACCGCCGGTATATACTAAGGTGCTCGTGGCCTAGTCGAAGAAGCACTCGTAGCCTAGTCCCACCGAGTGATTGGAATCTATCACTTGAGTTAACCAGCAACAAGCGCGGTCACGTGCAGGATAGGTGACCGTCCCGTGATAGCTGCTAGTTTAATTTATCTGAGCGCTTCCGTGCTTCGCAAGGCCGTTGGTGCCGGCTGTTATGTATTGATAGTCGTTAAGCCATGTCAAAAGCCTCATGGGCGGCTTGATAACTTTTGACGGTAAGGCCCGCCACTGTCTTACAATCCTCCACCAACCCGGACTTGGCCCCTCCTGAAAAGACCCGTGCCCCAGCAGTGGAGACATACAAGGGATGATACGCATTGATCGATACGCAGAAAACAAATTCATTGGTACGTGCCGGTATTTGAACCCACGACCATCCGAATGAGAAGCCGATGTTCTGCAGCTCCTCTACGGTTGTCGTAAAGCGAATAGACCTAAGTATTTTTCACGTAACTCATCCAGGTGTAAATAAACTGCAAGGCAAGGGTTTTTTCGTTTACAAAAAGGACAAATGATACTTTCAGCAGCGGATAATTTATCTTTGAGTTCACTACATAAGCGTGTTGTGTGAACTTTTTTTTGAAGAAACAGTTTAGTGGACGATCTCAACAAGAAACAGCCACTTAGATTTCTTTTTAGGGTTAAGTACGCAAAGGGTGAGAGACCATATTACTAAGACTCTACTGTTCGTTTGTCTGTCACCAGGCCGTCTCTCATGAATGAAAGCTAGATTTTGGAAATTTGCGTAGATTATTTGTATTTATATTGTCGTTTAAAGAACAAATACTTAACAGAGTATAATAAATATTTAAGAGGGACGCGCTTACAACAAACGTGATTTTTTGCCTGTATTGATTACCGCAGTAGGTAGACGCATGAAATATTCACAGAATAATAATTATATATTCTTTGTTGTATTTATTTGTATTAGTTTATATTAATAAGTTGCAATTTACCTATTACTTCAATCTTTAATTTAACATTTATTTTTACTTTGATTGTATGTTTATTACCTGCAATATACTTACGCGTACTTACCTAAAACACATATAATTATATTATATTGAAAGGGGGCTCCCATACAACAAACATGATATTTTGTCGTTTTTTGCTCGATATTAATAACTGCAACATGTAGACGCTTAAAATACACAACTATTTTATACATACGGAACCCTTCGTACGCGAATTCGACTTACAATTAGCTGATTTTTATGTTTTCCCTGTTTTTGTGAATTTTTTGCGCTGGTTAGTAGCCAGTAAAACAAGATTGAGTAGCGAGAAAGCAGAAAACACCTCCGGAAATGCAGGAAAGGTGTCATAGAACCGTCAGTAAAATACTATTTTGCTACGTATAATGCTCGAACACGGCTATTGGCCCAACTATCGGTCTCAGTGAGGAAATCTCATTTTCAACTAATTCCAACTTCATTACTTTATTACGATTTTTGGAATGATATTAATAACTGCTATGGGTAGACGCTTAAAAGACACAAATATTATTGTAGATACGGAACCCTTCGTACGCGAATCCGACACGTAATTAGCTGATTTTTATGTTTGCTCTGGTTTTGTGTCTTTTTTGTGCTGGTTAGTAGCCAGTAAAGAAAGATTGAGAAGCGAGAAAGCAGAAAATACCTACCTCCGGAAATGCAGAAAAGGTGTCATAGAACCATTAGCAAAATACAGCTACGTATAATAGTCGAAAGCTGGGGCGCAGGCACGTGCGACGCAGATGTGTCTGCCCTGCTCTGCGTCTCGTAGTAGTGCCGGCACAGTTTTCTGCGCGACGCGTGCACGTCGAGGCATGTTTACTTACAATTTTGTTGCAATGACAGAACATTTAATTGAATTAATTCGCTGTGAACATTGTTTGTATGACACAAATCATCCAGACTATTCAAAAAGGACATTAAAAGAGTTATTATGGGTGAGAATTGCCAAGGAACGGAGCAAAAAGTTGCGTCGCAGCATGCGGTGGGGGCCTATGTCTGCCTCAACTGCCCTGCCCTGTGCTGCACTGTGCTGCTTCGCCTGCGTCTCAGCATGTGCCCAGCCTAATTAATCCTTTGGGCTATGACCGCAAAAACAAAAAAAAATTTGGCTAACCCTTACGGGTATACGCTTTTGGCGTCTCTTTTCCATTTTACATTCATGTAAGGCATGAAAATAAAGCGTAAGTTTTTTATTTTTTTTTATTTTATTTCAACAAACTTAACTATCATTACAGGGAGTCCCTAATTCAATAGTTAAGATAACAACAATGAACAAAACATTAACAATACTGAATAATAAAAGAACAATAACAATACAAATAGAAGCACACAATTACAAACTATTACCTAATTATAAATATTAATAAGTTTTTTTTTTTTACATAATTAACATTTGAGTAGCGGCTTTTGTGAACTCGTTCAGCGTACAAGTAAATAAATCCACCTGATCGGCTACCCGGTTGAGATCTCGCAGCGCCCGCGTGAGCGGCGCCTGTTGCAAGAGATTGGTCCGAGCGCGCGGCACCGCCAACAACGCCAATCAGGTTTAAGACTTAAAGTTTAAGAACCACCGGTGTACCTCCGGAAATGCAGGAAAGGTGTCATTTAAACCATTAGTAAAATACAAATTTGCTACGTACAATGGTCGCAAATTTACTGGCCCAACTATCAGTCTCAGTGAGGAAATCTCATTTTCAACTGATTCAAACTTCACTACTTTACTGCTTGTTTTAGTTGAACGTTTTCTAAGGTTAACACGAGCAGTAGACATAATTAAAACTGTTTTTATACGGATTTATGCTCGTTTATTACATTTTTACAATTTTCCGACGTTTCGGCACTTTTACAGGTGCCGTGGTCCCGGATGACTGGTCCGGATGACCGGAAGACTGACCGGATGACAGTCATCCGGGACTACGGCACCTGTAAAAGTGCCGAAACGTCGGAAAATTGTAAAAATGTAATAAACGAGCATATATGTAATAAACGAGCATAATCCGTATAAAAACAGTTTTAATTAGTTGAACGTGTTTCAATTTAGATTAGAATAGAAAATTCTTTATTGCACAGTAAGCATTTTTGTACTAAGGCGAGTTTAATGCTAATGACGACCTCTGTGACGTAGCAGTAGCGCATCTGCCTACCATGCAAGAGATCCCGGGTTCGAATCCCGACTGGGATTCCCAAAACAAAAACCCAGGTCTTGGATCTTTACATATTTGTGATATCGTTGTTTCTGGTTCCCACGACACAGGGTATCCTAGTGTGGGGCTAGAAGCAATGCATGTGCCTGTATGTAAATGTTATGTTAATGAGTATTTTCTTCCAGTTAACCTTGGGTTTGTTGTTGGGTTAGTTTAGACGTTACAGTTAGGATTTGCCTCATACATTATGCTAAGGGCACATCTATTTCCAAGTAGCCTGCAGTATAGTAACTAGACGTAAATATAAAAAGGAACATACCTCAGTACATAATTACCTAAAGTAACTTGGCTATTCTTCTTCATACATAAAAAGGCATTAATGCATCTTACATACGTTGCAATTTAGGGCCAGGCCTGCCCTCAAAATGAGAGAGACTTGGGCTTAGCCAACACGGATGATCATCTTGGATTGGCAATTTCAATAAAGAAGTTACTATGTAAACCAAAATTGTTAATAGTAACGAGATGAGATGATTCACACAACGTCCAGTGGCATCTTCACTCACACTAGATGAGATAAGGACCGCTCGGACTGTAATGCCTGGTTTTTAGACCGTGTAGTCTTGCCCAGCCTCGATTACCATCCTGACAGCTTAGTCGGCCTAGCCCACAGGAAATAGTAGTCAAAACGTACGGAGCCAACCAAGCTACGGGTTTCCTCACAATGTTTTCCTAAACCGTTAGCGTGTAGTATTGTGACTACAAATTTGCTCTGAAATCATCTGAAATTAAATAAAGTAATTGGTAGTGACCGACCGCTGAGCATAAGTAGAGCTGGGCTGGCCATGTCAGACGTATGGAGCCGGAAAGGTGGGCAAAAATCGTCACTGATTGGATCCCGTGCGATGGCTACCGACGACGTGGCCCACGGCGGAGATGGTGTGACGACCTGACCAAATATTTACCTGGGAGGGAAGCATTCAAGCGCTCGTGGCCTAGGCCAACCGAGTGATTGGAATCAATCACTTGGTTAAGCAACAACAGGCGTGGTCAGGTACAGGATGGGTGACCGTCCCGTGACTACCGCTAGTGGTATTTTTTCGAGCGTTTTCGTGCTTCGCAAGGCACGTTCAGCCGTTGGTGCCGGCTGTCATATAATGGCAGTCGTTAAGCCATGTCAGAGGCTTTATGGGCGGCTTGATAACTTCTGACAGTAAGGCCAGCCACTGTCTTACAATCCTCCACCAATCCGGACTTGGCCCCCGTGGTGGAGTATGGAAGAGCAGGAAGAGACCCGTGCCCCAGCAGTGGGTACATACAAGGGTTAATAACGGAGGGAAGCATTGGCCGTAAACAAAGAGGAGTGGAAATGTGAAGGGGAGGCCTTTGCCTAGCAGTGGGACAGAGCCATGACTAATTAAAAAAAAATGGTACGAGCCCGCGCTGTAGATCGAACCTGAGTCTCTCACTTGCGAGTCCATTGTTCTACCCACTGAGCTACCACCGCTGTTAATAGAATAATTACTTCTTCAGGCTATCTTAGTCCACTGTTTGACATAGCCCTCCCCTAATGAGCGCCATAGCGCAAGGTTGTGCCATGATTGGGGGGTAATGCCCATAATCCCCACGCTGGGCATGCGGGTTGGGGATCGCAGTTTGGTGGAATTGTACTGCAAAGGGCGCTGCTGCCAAGCCCCCGGTTTGTGTCCCTTAGTCGCCTTTTACGACACTCGCGGGAAGAATTTGGGTTGGTGCTATTCTCTAGGCCGACACCATACAGCAATATAGAATAATTTAGTATTAACGAAATCATTTTCAATCTAAGCTCAGGGTCCCTCATTAAAATAGGCTAGGCCATCAAAAGGGTTATAAGGGTTATAGTAGTCGTGAAATAGTTTATAGCGCTTCCCATAATGAATTTTAAAGTGAAAGCGTCCCAAAAGCGAAAGGGATCCGTTTAATGTTTAAGCGATTTAATTGTTTACGCCCTTTGGAGTTGCTAACTGAGAACACTTTACGACCGATTTAAATGATTCAATGTCGATTTGTAGATCAGCTTCTACTCTGTTACTTGAATTAACGTTACGTAACGAGAAACCTGAAAACTGTTTCTTCGTAATGCACTTAGTTACGAGTATTATGTACGTAAATTATTCCGAACAAAATAAATAGGTTAGTGCAGCTTATGGGCCTTGCTATCTCTTCGAATTTCCCAGAAAAGAGAGTGACAGAACGCCATTTCTTCGTAAGTTGTCTGTGGCGTCGCGGTATCGCGTCTGCCTACCATGCAAGAGGTCCCGGGTTCGAATCCCGGCTGGGAACGAAAAAAACCCAGGTCTTGGATGTTTACATGTTTGTGATGTCGTTGTTTCTGGTTCCCACGACACAGGGTATCCCAGTGTGGGGCCAGAAGCAAGGTATGTGCTTGTATAAAAAAAAAACGTAACGCACGTCATCATCAACATCACCAACCCATTATGTCACCACCGAAAGGCTCAGGTATATCCCCTAAGGAAGATATAGGCCATACTCCACCACTATACCCTATTCATTGAAGCTTGAGACAAAAGGTAAACACAGAAATAGTGATTCTCAAACTTTTATCGGAAGAAACAGCACGCTCGCGTCAACAAGTTGGGAGAATGAAAATGGCGGCTATAACCCGAACGAAAATAAAATAGCATCCTTCAAATTAGAACGTTTGCATTACATTACATCTTTAACGAGCAGTGTTATAATACGTTCAAAATTTGTGAAGCGCTGACTTTTTGGGTTATTTATAGTGCCACAATTCTATTAAAAAGTTATGTACTAAAATAAAATTTATATAAAATGCATTATTTCCCAAAATATGAAAACTACACTTGATATTTATTTTTTTCAAACATACTATATATTTTTACGATACTTTTAACAATCAATGTCGATTTTTTTATTTTATATCTGTTTAATAACAAACTTGGCATAATAAATTACCCTTTCTATTGTTTGTTTACCTTTTGTCTCAAGCTTCATTAAATAGGGTATAGGTCCGGATTGGTGGAGGCTTGCTAGACTAGTGGCTGGTCTTACTGTCAGAAGTTTTCAAGCCGCCCTAAGGCCTCTGAATTGGCTTAACGACTGCCATCTATTGACGGCAGCCGGCACCAATGCTTAACGTGCCTTGCGATGCACGGAACCGCTCGGAAATATACGACTAGCGTTAGTTATAGACGTAGTTATTATATATGTTAATTATTCCGAATCCGATATAAAATAAATGGTGTAATGCAGCCTATGGGCCAGTTTCTGATTTGACAATTTCCCTCAGTAAATAGTTAACTGTGGCGTTGGGTATTCGAATTAACCAGAAAATAGCGTGACAATAAGATACTTAAGATCGTTACTTAAGTATATACTTAGTGAAATTTGCAACTCGGAAATTGACTCTCTATATCCTACGGTACGGTGCAGGCCTCTCAGAGAAGGAGAGAGGCCGTCTCTTCAAATTTCCCAGAAAAGACAAAACGTTACTTAAGTATTCACTTAGTGAAATTCTCAATTCAGAAACCGGCCCTTTGAGTGTACACATCCGCCACTCAGGATTCCTTGCGTTGTTTTCCTCCGCTGTTAGCGAGTGGTTTAGCTACTACAAATTAGGACAAAAACCACGGCGTAATATACTTACAAAGCAGTGGAAAGCAAATTTCCTTGGCACCGGTGCCACTAAGAGATCATTAGTACAAAGACACGAACAGAATAAGGGAAGTGGGAATATTACAATGTTACCGCTAATGGACGACTCGGGATTGCGCTACAGCCACTTTAGTACGACTCAAATGTACATAACAGTCACATGAACTAATATACATATTATTATGCACTTCAGTACCTTTTCAAAGTCAAAATAGTCAATTTCTCATATATCACGCTAGAAGAGGTTAATGGGACAAAGTTCTAACGCGTTTACATGTGAGTGCATGCGACTGTACATAATGTACACAAACTGCCTAGAAAATGATCTAGAGGATGCGCAGGATACCTTGAAAATGCGCAAGTTTTGAATTATAACACTACTAATATAGTAAATGTGAAAGTTTTGAAAGATATTTGAACTGTATGAAATCAAGCGTTACATTGCGGAAATCCATAATAGCTTTAAATTGTAAATATTACTTTGCTTAATTCCGCAAAAAATCCCACAAGCACCATGCGGTTAGTTAATGCACCCGCCCTCCTTCCCACTTTTTCAAGCAGAAGCAGGACACGAACACACCACCACCGACACCAATACTTGTATGAGAATATACGCGACGCGTTTCGCCTCAAACACGAGGCATTCTCAGGCTCACTTGCACTTGTGAGCCTGAGGATGCCTCGTGTTGGATGTTTGTTACTCAATCACGCAATAACGGCAGAATGGATTTACATGAATCATGGTGTAAAGATGGTCAAAGATCTGAATTTAGACATAGGATGATAATTGCGGGATCCTAAACTAGTGTACCTCATCAAGCATGGACATCACAAACATCCTAACACACTCAGACTGAGGCCACTTGCAGGTACAATCTGTTAGCTTTTAGAATATACCTCGGCTACTATCGGATAGAATCGGATATATTCGTGTAATAGAAATACCGGAACTAATATGACACTTAATTTCGGAATCGGAACTAATGTGATAATTTTACATATATATTTTTTATTTCACTAAACTTCACTATCATTATACAGAGCAGAAAGTAGTATTAAACTCGTGTGCTTTCGGCAAAAACCGAAGCCTACTCTAGAGCCCGAGGTATATTCTAAAAGCTAACAGACTGTACATGCACGGCGCCCCTCAGTGGGAATCGAAGTTATGACCTCCGGCATGTAAACAGAAGACTTTACTACGTATGATTAGGTATTCATCAAACCCTGCATAGAAAGTTAATGGCATACTTCAACTGTTGTTAAACCAGGTCTGTCAAGACTTTTCTTCATAAATAAATAATTCAACGAACAACGAAAAATCCCATGTCATTGACGTTTCGTTTCTCTGTAGGGCTGTGCTAATGAATTCTATTGTCATAGTACAAATAAGGCTTCGCTTTCTATTCCGTCCCGTTTTGGTAACCTTGAGAACACACCGACCACAGCCTAGAATAATACTATATACCTACTGGTTTTAATAAAGTCACCTCACAAATCGAGAACATCCTGTCTAACAACTTTTAGTTCACGGAAAACTTCGATGTATAACTTGCCATTATAGCATTAAAAATATATGTTCACATAACATGTCACATTACTATAGAATATCCAGAGGAAGCGCTCTTGTCTCTTGAGTTGAGCAACAACAGGCGCGGTTAGGTGCAGGATAGGTGACCGGACGGGCACCTATCGTCACCCCGTGACTACAGCTTTTACCCGAGCGCTTCCGTGCTTTGCAAGGCACGTACAGTCTGTTAGCTTATACTATCGGATAGAATCGGATATATTCGTGTTATAGAAATATTGGAACTAATATGACACATAATTTCGAAATAACTTTTCAAAATAGTGAAGAAAAGTTTTATACAGAGTAGGAACACTCGTGTGCTTTCGGCGAAAACCGAAGCCTACTAGAGTAGGTTCTAGGGAGCCCGAGGTATATTCTAAAAACTAACAGACTGTAAGCCGTTGGTGCCGGCTGTCATGTAATGGCAGTCGTTAAGTCATGTCAGAGGCTGTATGGGCGGCTTATTACCTTCTGACAGTAAGGCCCGCCACTATCTTACAATCCTCCATCAACCCGGAGTTGGTCCCCGTGGCGGAGTATGGCCTATCTTTCCTGCGATGCAGGAAAAGACCCGTGTCCCAGCAGAGGGGACATACAAAAGGTTGATGCCAAATGTTATCATGACTTGGTTGCATCGAGACTCGTAAAGTATAACTAAGTATAACATATTTTATAATACAAGTGTGTACAGACGACGTGATTGCATATTAATAGCTATATGATACATTATATAACTGACAAAAACTTCACTGAAAGTTTGCTAAAGGTCATTCGAATGGTAGCGTGGTGTTCGGGTCATCTATCTCCCTCCAAAATGGTTTGAGACTGGTGATGGCTGAGCACTGCGTTATGCTCGTAAACGAGTGCTGTTCGTGTGTCTGGCCGCAGCACAGTTTTCCCCTATTATTGTGAGACATTTGACTAATGCTTTGGCATTTAGGCTTGTTAATGGCAATCATGAAATCTTATTAGGTTTACATAATGGCAACCGATGTATTAGGTTTTAAGATGATTTGAGAAAAGATTGTCAGAGTGGAGTTTTTTTTTCCGCTGCCTTTTTCTCCACTACAATACGGCCCGAAGGCGGCGGCATACATTTTACATTGTACATTGACATTCAGCAAACAGAATGTAAATTCTTTACGTTGAAATAAAATGATTTGAATTTGAATTGAATTTGACTCCTCTAAGCGGGCGTAGCCGCTGAAGCTAGTATAAGATAAAAAAAATAGAAATAAGGAGGTGCAAGTGGCGACTTTATTGTTTACAGCAATTTTATCCAGACACGACAATACTGTGTCGTCGTAACTCGTAAAGAGTTTGTAGTGTTGTATATCTTTTAATAATAATAAAACTGGAACCACTTCAGATTTGTGCTTTATCTATATCTATAATATAAAAATGAATCGCTGAATGTGTTGGTAAGCGCAAATCTCGAGAGCAGCTGAACCGATTTCGCTGATACTTTTTTTAGAATATTCCTTGAAGTACGAGGATGGTTCTTACGGAGAGAAAAAAATAAAAAAATTAAAGAGTCGACTGAGGCGGTACGAAGTTCGCTGGGTTAGCTAGTTTATAATAAAAACAGAAAACTTGATAAAAACGGAATAAGTAGGTAAAAATAATCATATCTAGTCAAGATAGAAAGTAGTAATGATGAAAATGAGGAAAATCTCGAAATGTGTGACATAATTTAAAATTTTTGAAAATGAGAGACAGAAAGAAATATAAAAAAATGGTGCAAAGAGGTTTGCACCGTTACAAGTACATTGTTGTTAAAGTTAAAGTGCGTTTGTATGGAAATCGCCTCGTGAATAGCCCTCTTAAATGCAGCAGAATTTTCCTGGCTGTGCCCGCAGGCTAAGGCTGGGACTAACAGCGGGTGCTTTAAAAGCGTGTCTTTTGTAATTCCGCTAAAAGGGACACGGCAAGCCGGTGCCGCATCTATATGTTAATTGTGATTTGGTGCACCTTTCGTCTGGGTCGGCTATAAAACGGGTTGTTTACATACGACAGTACGACGTCTACGTACCTAAAGTAAAATACGGTGTTGTGATTATGTTGAGACATGGTGACATTACCTAGTGTGCCTTTTTGCGGAATTAAACTACTTGATGAATAAAAATGGAACAAAAACTCGAATTTCGAATCTTACCATGTAATGTATATTAATTTCATGTTTGTTTACTTGACCGTTTGTGTGACCTAACGGCTGGTTTCTGAATGTGACTCTAGAAGAAGCAAATACTATATAGCAGTCTGTCAGGACAGAACTGTACATAATGCAATCTATCACTATTTGAACTTGAACTTTTTATTTACAATTTAAAAAAATCGTCAATAATACAATATAGATATTTTGAAATTGTAAGTAAAAATCTATCAATCAATCATTATATTTATTGCCATAAATTACATGTGTGTACAGTGGTGTTATTATAATACAATGAGTTACAATGCAATTTTACCGATTAGGCGTGGCAAAAATGGGTCAGTGATACATTATCTATTATATTTACAGCATAAAACTAAATCAATATAATATAATATAATATAATATAATATAATATAATATAATATAATATAATATAATATAATATAATATAATATAATATAATATAATATAATATAATATAATATAATATAATATAATATAATATAATATAATATAATATAATATAATATAATATAATATAATATAATATAATATAATATAATATAATATAATATAATATATAATATTGTACTATGTATATTTGCAATTGTTTTGTATTTGTTGTTTTTCCAGTGTACAATAAAGAATATTCTTATCTTATCTTATCTGATCCCGTCCCGTCCCGTCCCGTCCCGTCCCGTCCCGTCCCGTCCCGTCCCGTCCCGTCCCGTCCCGTCCCGTCCCGTCCCGTCCCGTCCCGTCCCGTCCCGTCCCGTCCCGTCCCGTCCCGTCCCGTCCCGTCCCGTCCCGTCCCGTCCCGTCCCGTCCCGTCCCGTCCCGTCCCGTCCCGTCCCGTCCCGTCCCGTCTTGTCCCGTCCCGTCCCGTCCCGTCCCGTCCCGTCCCGTCCCGTCCCGTCCCGTCCCGTCCCGTCCCGTCCCGTCCCGTCCCGTCCCGTCCCGTCCCGTCCCGTCCCGTCCCGTCCCGTCCCGTCTCGTCCCGTCCCGTCCCGTCCCGTCCCGTCCCGTCCCGTCCCGTCCCGTCCCGACCCGTCCCGTCCCGTCCCGTCCCGTCCCGTCCCGTCCCGTCCCGTCCCGTCCCGTCCCGTCCCGTCCCGTCCCGTCCCGTCCCGTCCCGTCCCGTCGCGTCCCTTCCCGTCCCGTCGCGTCCCGTCCCGTCCCGTCCCGTCCCGTCCCGTCCCGTCCCGTCCCGTCCCGTCCCATCTCATCTCATCTTATCTATTGTTTTCTATTGTGTAATCTGTTGTTTTCTTGTATTTACGATCTAAGAAAAAGTACGAATAACCTTAAGCAGCGAGATGCAGAATTGTCTGAAATCGCTAAAAAACATGCAGCTGTTGCATATCTCGCTAGCACAGGTTTAAAAAAGTGAGCTAAGCTTTGTACGGGGGCGTATAAATTTAATAATAATAATATTGGCCTTATTGCATTTCTACTTAATGAGATGATTTATACAGCGTCCAGTGGCATCTTCACTCACACTAGATGAAGGGGTGAAGGGGTGAAGGTGGTGAAGGGACCACTCCGACGCTGTAGTGCCTGGGACATGGTTTTATAGATGGTGCAGGCTTAAATTTATAAGTACCAAATCACGACGGAATCCTGAAGTTTTCAATAAAAAATGGTATGAAACTTGACTGTTAGGCGATTAGAATCGTTCAGGAATTTGTGCGTGTAACATAAGAGCAGAACTGCCGTGTCGTGACAAGACACTGTAATTTAAAAACAGGCATTTTCCAGAAAACGCCAAAAACATTTCGTTAAGAAAATTCCGTATGGATACGTCAAATCAAAACAGATTACTTTAAAAAATTTACATGTGTTAAATAATAGTGCACATAATTATGCCGTAACTAGTTTATTTATATTTTTTGTATATAGACTCTAATTGAAAATCTAGAATTTTCGCACTGAATACCCGCTTTTTTTCTTGACAAATAGGAAAAGGTTTTGAAGTTGTTATGACAAAACACTGCATCTACAGTTATTTGGCATAATAATCACGAGCATGTTTTGGCAAAACACGGTACCTATCTATAGAAACAGTATTTTGTCAAAACAGGTCTCTATAATAATGGCTATACAGTCTTATTTACTATGACTGAATTGCGTATTATTAAAACTTTTTCAATATTTTTTGATGCCATGCCATGTACTTAAGGGCGAAGAATCGAATTATCCATGTTACTTCAAAACACTGTATCTATAGATACAGTGTTTTGTCATACCACGGCAGAGAACAGCTATAGATTTTTTTTTAATGCACTAACCCGTGCTAAGGACAATTTAAAAACCTATTTAGAAGGTAAAATTCCACCCATGCCAACATTCAAACCCGCGACCTCTGAACACGGATAGCCAGAGGTCGCGAGTTTGAAACCCGGCATGGGTGGAACTTTTAGCCTCTAAATAGCTTTTTAAGCTATAGAAATTTCATTTATTACAGCTGATACTCGTCATTTTTGTCGCATGAATGTATTTTTTGTGGTAAAAAAAGACTGTTTCTAAGATTATCGGTACCGTATTAACTAATGTAAAACCAATTCGGCCTCATACATAAACTTGCCCAAAGTGTGTGTGGTTTTGAGGTGCGGAGCAACCATGAGTTTTGGCCGTATTAATGAAGCGCTCCCTTTTCTGAGACTAACTTGAGTGCGCTGACTACTTGCAGCTTTGTTTCGAACAACTTGAAATAGGATGTCAAGAGCGATCTAAGAGGTAAAATCGATTTACTAAACCATTGATCAATGACCTTGGAGTGTACCTACTATTGATGATGATTATTTCCCATTAGGTTCGGCCAAGGAAAGGTTCGTCTTGGTATGTCGCCAGTTTGGTGAGGTTATACGTGTATTAATCCGTTACTTTTGATTTGCGTTCTTTGTAACTAGAGAGTTATGAGTGCTTAATAAATTGTTACAAGACTATTTGAGAAAAGATGTTTGAGTAGAGTTTCTTCGCTGCCTTCTTCTGTACTTGGACCCGAAGTTGGCTCAGAAATTCAACACTGAAATAAATTTCTGAAAAATGCATTAATTTTTATGATTTCCACGCCTGATTCCTACAAGTAGATAGATAGATAGATAAAAACATTTATTTGCATCTACACACACACGCACAACAATATATAACAGATGAGAACTTACAAAAGGAATACAAAGCAGAATTATACAGGAAAAAGAGTAACAGATAATCATGACAACACAAATAATCAAATAATACAAGAGAGCAGATCGCAGGTGTGGCAGATGCAAAGGGGCTCTGACTCAGCATATGCTGGAGAGATAAACTACTTCAGCGCTGGTCTTCCGTCAGTACCCGGTAGTGTACCGACGTGCAGCACTCGGATAAACGAAAAAAGAAAAATAAATAAAATAAAAAAAAAACAATTGCGGCAGTTTAATATAAGAATGAATGTTTCTTGATGACTCGCGTTGCTCGATCATACATAGTTATGTATCAAACTGGTCTAATCGCGATTATAACGTGACTTTCTCAATTCTAACCTACCCTCCAGTCCACTCCTTGAGCGTAGACCTATAATAATTGACTGTACTCGCCATTTCGTTTACCCGTGATCACGGGTTGCCGAAACGTCGGGAATTAAAGTAATTACGTTTTACTTAATAGAAAATTGGGGTTAGACCAGTTTAATATATAAATAAACTGCTTGTACAGTTAACTAAATTACGGGCAACTTAACAATTTTGTTGCAAAGTCGCCCCGGACTATCAGGGGTGACTTAGCAATGAAAAAAATGTGTAAAGAAATAACAAAAAGACAATGTAAAGTTGGTGCTGTCAAGTGTAAATTGTATAAGTAACTTCATACAATTATTTTTAATTTTCAAAATAGGTATTTTAATTTCAATTAATAATCAGTATTTTAAGTGCACGTAAAATGATTAGTTTATAAATTTAATTTTAACTTCAATTACTAATAATCAATATTGTTGACTTTATATACAATATTAGGTTTGCCTGTTTTGGAACGTTACTTCATAATTAACTTTTGTAACTTTGCCGAGGGTAGTAAACTAACCGTTAATGCTTTCTAAAAGACAGTCATCCGAGACCAGGGCACCTGAAAAAGTGCCGAAACGTCGGCAAATTGTAAAAATGTAATAAACGAGTATTAATCCGTATAAAAACGTTTAATAATGCACTAATAACAGCTTCTATTCCATCTCTAAAGATCTGAAAGGAGGTGGTAAGGTTCATATGTAGAAATAATAATTTATGGGTACAAACTCGCGGAAAAAAGTTACCATTCAGAATTTTTTTTGTTCACCTCTTGAATAGCGATTCGCTCCCGGGGTAGGCAAAAAATCCCGTGATGGAATTACCCCCGTATTACGTTCATGACAGTTGGGTAACAAAAGGACAATGTATTTCGTGATAAGTTCAACTGAATGCGGACTTTCGTGCCTGCACCCCAGTTGCCGGGTTGGGAGCCTATTTTACCCCTGAATTATATCCCTGTTTGTTGTTAGAATATTAAACATTATTTGGTTCCCCTTGCTGTTTAATAAATGCATGCTCTGCGCTATGTATATCTTGTTTGACGATGAATACGCTTTTGTTTTTTATGATTTTTTGCGGGCAAATAACCTCTTGCACTCACAAGGTTATTTTCATGCAAGGCTTTGTACGAACGAACGTAGGCTTGAAGAAGAAGGATATCAATAATTTCTACCTCTCTCTCTCTCTCTCTACGCTAGGCTATTTTGTTCATTTCATTCAGCTTTATACTGGGTGTTAACAATTATTTTTATCAGTTTTAAGACTATTTGAGATAAGATGGTTAGAGCGGAGCTTCTCCGCTGCCTTCTTCTCCACTACAGCTACAGCAAAGCTACGCTTCTACGCAAGCTAGCGAAGCCACTATGGCGAAGGTGGCTCAGAAATTCAACATTGAAATTAATTTCTGAAAAGTGCATTCATGTTTATTATTTCCACGCTTGATTCCTAACAATAGTGTTTGTTTACATGAATGTCTCAAAAAGACACAAGATTAAAAATGCAGGAAAAATCGTAACGAAATTATATATAAGTCCCTCTAAATCTAAGGGTCCCACAGGCTCTGTGCCAATGTTTCGCTTATTTATGTGCCGAGTTCTTTTGACAGGGCTGTGCCGACGACACGACCGAATTAAACAACGATTCTTCATGCCAAAAGAAGCGTTTAGATATGATGCTAATTATTGACGGTCGTGGCCAGTTTGTAAAAGGATAGTTTGTTTCTTTGGATCCATATAGATAGATAGATAAATAGATAGAGAACACTTTGTTTCTTTGGATCCATATATATAGATAGATAATTAGATAGAGAACTCTATACTGTACACTAGCTGGTGCCCGCGACTTCGTCTGCGCAGGATTAGTATTACGATTTGCTTATATTAGCGTGGCGTAGAAAAGAACTAACATTGTGACATTGAAATTAGGACATAAATCATTTTTGTCCATTTTATCCATTCGGTAGTTTTTAGGTGAGAGAGAAACATCCATCCTTACAAACTTTTGCGCCTGTAATATTGTATTTTCTAAGGTTAACACGAGCCGTAGACATAATTAAAACTGGTTTTATACGGATTTATGCTCGTGAATAAATCACGAGCATAAATCCGTATAAAAACAGTTTTAATTATGCCTATAATATTGGCAGAATAAAGAAGAAATCTACATAGATATTTTTTAACTTAAGAGTACGGACGGCCAGTAGGCCGTCCGTACTGCCTATATTAGCGTGGCGTAGAAAAGAACTAACATTGTGACATTGAAATTAGGACATAAATCATTTTTGTCCATTTTATCCATTCGGTAGTTTTTAGGTGAGAGAGAAACTTCCATCCTTACAAACTTTCGCGCCTGTAATACTGTATTTTCTAAGGTTAACACGAGCCGTAGACATAATTAAAACTGTTTTTATACGGATTTATGCTCGTCAATAAATCACGAGCATAAATCCGTATAAAAACAGTTTTAATTATGCCTATAATATTGGCAGATAAAGAAGAAATCTACATAGATATTTTTTAAGTTAAGAGTACGGACGGCCTAATCACTAAAAGAGATCTCTATCAGACAACCTTTGGATGGACTGGATCAATACATTGGAGACGTATGTCGATGTACAAACAAATCGAATTATTTCACATATATATTAATTATACATGCTTACTTATCATAATAAAAATCAATAGATCGATATCAACCCTTGTATGACCCCACTGCTGGGGCACGGGTCTCTTCCTGCGTCGCCGAAAGGTTAGGCCATACTCCACCACGGGGCCAAGTCCGGGTTGGTGGAGGATTGTAAGACAGTGGCGGGCCTTACTGTCAGAAGTTATCAAGCCGCCCATAAGGCCTCCTCATGGCTTAACGACTGCCATCTATCGACGACAGCCAACGCCAACTGTTTAACATGGCTGCGTGACACGGCAATTGCAACGTTGCCGAAACGTCGGGAATTAAGGTAATTACGTTTTACCTAATAAATAATCGCAATTACACCGATTAGGCGACATGAAAAGTTCTGACAGTAAGACCAGCCACTAGTCTTGCAAGCCTCCACCAATCCGGACTTGGCCGCCGTGGTGGAGTATGGCCTATACCTTCCTCAGGGAAGAGACCCGTGCCCCTCGGTGGGGACATAATGTGTTGATGATGATGATGAAAATTTACAATCTACCTTTGTAAAATTTGATGTGCCCTCCTTTCGCGTTCCAAAGAAATCAATTAATGGTCACCTGATCGAATACTCTTTCTTTCTTAAATCAGGGTCCATTTGTATGCCAAATCTGTCTTTTATGAGAGGTAACGGTCTTCCTCCGCAGCTTTTAAGCTACATAACACCCGCAAAAATCAGTTTATAGTACTACAAAAATACCTCGCCAAGCCCGAACTAAAAGCCTCCCCAGCATCACGTGGTCCATTCATATGTTAATAGAGCCAGCCGGATTTACGACTCGCATAAAGGTCGGCTTACACTTCGGCCTAAAATTATGTCATGCGGCGAGTGGATGAGAATGGCGGAGAATGAAAGATTGGTTCTTTAGAGCTGATGGACCTATCAAAATTTTTGATTGAGAGGATTTTTGATAATTATGTAAAGTTTGAACAAAATTTTAGTTTTTTTTAGAGTTCAATAAACAATCGTAAAAACCATAATACTTTGACCTATTACCAGTGTACCTATACCTACTTTACTCTAGATTGTGAATGATGTTGTCAACGACTTTTTTTACTTTTCGCAAATCAGCTTTAGGACACATTCGGCTACCTCCGGCCACTAGTGAAAACTTGTAAAACGGTCCGGTCATTACGTTCGTCCCAGTTTTTGACACTAAACTAGCAAGACCCACTCGGTAGAGAACGAATACCACTTAAAACTAGCTGGCACTATTTTTATGTTTATCCTTGGATATGCTCTATCAAGTGAGTACAACTGAGGCAAGCACGCGTCAACTCTGCTTGCGCACTATATACTGCGACATTCCTGCATCGCGCAAGCAGTGTTTCACATGACATACCATGAATAACGTCCGACGAGCAATTTTTGGACCGACCGCCCAATGTATTCCTCGGCATACAAGCTGCCAAGTGGGAAATTTCCCTTTATAGTGTTTAGTTTTTTTTATTAATCCTAAAACATCTTGCGCTATGATATTATCTATTAATGACTGACAACACTATCAATTAAAGTTATATATTGAACGGGTCTAATCGGGATTATTTATTAGGTAAAACGTAATTACCTTATTTCCCGACGTTTCTGCCGAAACGTCGCAGTTGCCGTGGTCTCGGGTAGACTGAGGTGGCGAGTACAGTCAATTATTGTGGGTGGTCATTTTTAATTTCACAGCTGGCCGACCGAATCATAACATTAGTTAGTATTTCTTAATCGCGAATCATAAAGAAATACTAACACTGACAATTATCTATTCGGACGTTTATCGGTGCATGTGTATTTAGATAATTAGTTAGGTAGGTACGTATCCAAGTGACTCAGTAAAAGTTTGCCTAAGACGTACAATTTTTTCATACGAAATTCGCTCAACAGCGCCTGAAGTGTACGACGTCCCTTAGATCACAAACGCGAGAGTGGAATATTGATAATACTTGCCTAACCCTTTTGTAGAGATCTAGGTAATTTAAATTTGCAAGCAAGCCGCGAGCATTTGGCTGAGAGTGAGTTTCTAAGAGGCTATTTCGTGTTGGCTTACGCGCTTAGCCTAAATAAGTATTTTACCCAATACAGTAGATTGGGTAAAATACTTATTTAGGCTAAGGCCAAACTCTGTGTTAGAGTATCGTCGATATCTATATCAACCCTTGTATGACCCCACTGCTGGGGTACGGGTCTCTTACTGCACCGCAGGAAGGTTAGGCCATACTCCACCACGGGGGCCAAGACCGGGTTGGTGGGGGATTGCAAGGCAGTGGCGGGCCTTACTGTCAGAAGTTATCAAGCCGCCCATAAGGCCTCTGACATGGCTTAACGACTGCCATTATATGACAGCCGTCACCAACGGCTAAACGTGCCTTGCGAAGCACGGAAGCACGGTGGAGGATAAATTACGAAAAATTTTCTACTTTAAAAACCTATTTAGAGGCTAAAAATTTCACCCATGCCGGGATTCGAACCCGCAACCTCTGGCTATCAGTGCGTGTTTTTAAATTTGTTCCTTAGCACGGGTTAGTGCATTAAAAATAAAAATAGTATAAATTTTCTACTCATAACAAATTAGGTAGCAATGTGCCATTTTCAGCACAAAGTCACAAACCACTTCATATATGGCGCTTATACGTATACACATTTCAAAACAGAGACTTGTCTTACAAATTTTGTGCAGTGCAGATTAATTTTGACAGCCGTATCCCAGCCGTAGCCTCTATTTTTGAATCACTCGTCTCGCGTCGTGCGCTCAATTTCTACTGATTTTTGTTCGACATACGAAATTCCGTTTTTGAATCACTCGACTGCAACGAATGGTCCTTACCACTCGTCTTGTATGTCGATCGATAGATTAATTGTCAAAATTTGTGTATCTTTAAATCAAGGAGTTTGTGCTTTTGTGCCTAATTGATTTTTTGTTTCGACATTTTCGAACAAAAACAAACCAAAGCGTTATTATTTACGATCTATGACAGTGTTTTGTATGTTTTGCAACTAAAGGCAAATATTTTTCGTCTAAACAGCCAATAAAACGAAGTATTTTACGTTCCGTTTCCGTTACGGTAATTTCCGGTTTTTTGTAATTTCTGCGTGGAACGGATAAAATACAATAGTTGAAATTGTACTTTTTTTTGATTTTGATTTTCAGATTTCTTTATTCATAAGTTTACAATTGTAGTACACGCTTGATACAGTAAACAAGTGCACATTAGTAGCTTAAATGTATAACATTTTTACCAGGCTGTCTTACCTATAAAAAAACATAATACTTACTTAAAAGTTAGGGCTATTTAGATACTAGGATATTAATGAGAATTAATAACAAGTGTATTTATGTGCTTCTTGTTCGAGGTACATTTTTGTCTTAGACATATTTAACCTAGGGACAGACAGAACATACTCAAAAGTATTTATTGTAATAGTCTATTAACTTTGTATACACTATAAAACTTGTTTTAGGGTAGTGTGAAAAATATTAAGCAGATATCAATCGGGCGCATCGCCGTGAGAGTACATTAGATCGGTGGTAGGGTAACGCGCACGCGAAAAGGACCCGTATGCGACTCGACTGTAGTCTGGGGGCCCTATCACGAGTCTGACCACACGGCGTGCGGTACAAGATCGATAAATCGTACAGAAATCATCACAGGCAATGTTAATTATTTAAATTAACACAATCCACATCAGTGACTCATCGCGAACACTCAATCCAACCACGGCTCGCCCTATAACGGGACTCCACCTACCTTGCACCTCTCATGAACGGAGCGCCGATCATGGATAGGGATGGAGGATCGCAGAGCTAAATAAATCGTAGGCGGAGTCCATTACCGAACCGAGACTGGACCGAGCGGCGAAATCAAGATTTAAACGGCTACACCGTGAATAACCATAACGACAGATTGTCGATAGGCCATCTATTAATGTTACTCTGAAATTGTACTGGCAACACTTCAGGCGAACGTTTCAAAAATACGGAAAAACGAGATCATGTGACTTAGAAGACGAGTGTGACTTATGTCGCATTCGACGATACAATTTCATACGAGTGATTCAAAAATAGATCTCCAGTTCTTTTATGACCACGCCTGTAAGCGCCATCTATGAATTGCTTTGTGAATTTGTGCTGAAAACTTCTCGTTATAACCACAGTAAAACCTTTTTCGTTGCCTGAATACATTTTTTTTTTTGTTGACAGTTATGGAATGCCATTCTATTTATTTAGGGAATATATGAACAGTTAATTTTAAATGCCTTAGTTAACCTACCTAACAATTAATTTGCTATCTAATAATATTTATTTACAATACTGAATTATTTATTGAGAATTTAACGTATTGCTAACCTGATTAAATTTAGGTATAAAAAATCAGCAATTTGAACAAATGTTATTAATATTATTCTAAATTGTAATCTGTACTAAAATATGAATTTATTGTAATCAAAATTAGAAATTAATTTAATTAGATTTTCGATTTACTAATTCAACTTTTACTGAACACACAATTTTTTTAAAGTTATATACTCCTGTAAAGGTTTTTTACACTGAATTGTACATTAGAATAAGTAGTTTTTAAATGAATTGTGAAAATAGTGTTGGAGTAGCTAATAAATAATAATATTAATAATAATAAAGCGTCTTTTAATTCAAACTATCAGTTGAATAGTTAGCAAACTTCATACAGTCAACGACTCGCAAACTCTGTGATAAAGAATGTTCGAAACTCGCACTTATACTTCAGGTGGTAAGAGCTACAGTTGAGCTCTTACTGCACTAACTTCGAATGAAAGGTAAGTACCATTACACGAGGCTTCGAAAGTTTAAATAGGAACGGTGCTGCAGAGTCGCTGATGTATTAATACTAATAATACGAGTACAATGTACGTGGAATAGTACCTTTAAATTGGGTTTAAAACTACTTTACTCCGGAGAGACTTTACTCCGGAGTACGGAATACGGAGCGATCGATACTTTCTCTATCTAAGGCACTGGAAAGTTGAAAATTAAATTATTAACATATCAATTCTTGAACTAAAACTTTCGTAAGCACAACAAATTTTAGACTTTTAGTCCGGATCTACTTACGGGTGTTGTTATATCGGAAGAGTCCGACCAGGTTTAGCTTCGATTCGCAGAGTTTAATCGTGGTGAGCAGAAACGGAGCTCGCGTCGTCGGTTGCTCGTCTCACACTGAAACCTGGTCGGACTCTTCCGATATAACAACACCCGTAAGTAGACCCGGACTAAAAGTCTACAATATCAATTCTTGTTGTTCTTAGCGTGTCGATGACGAGCCTTGTGATGGAAGCATTTGCCAATGAGTATAAGGGTCTCGCTGATTGTTGCCCAAGGTGCGCCAGACGTGGGGGTCTAGTGAGTACGTCGTTTAGGGAGGCTCCTCAATTCAATATAAATCAATTGTTAATATTCACTTTTTGGCTTAGTTACTGAAAGACACGAAGTGACAGATTGATCTATTCTTTTTTTGGTGTGATAGCGCTTAGTTTTTAAGGCATTATTTATTTCATATAGGTACTTTAGCCATAGTAGAAATAATTCTGCATTCTTCTTCTTCAGGCTATATTAGTCCACTGAGCGCAAAGTTGTGCCATCATTAGGGGGTAATGCCCATAATCCTCACGCTGGGCATGCGGGTTGGGGATCGCAGTCCGGTGGAATTGTACTGCAGGGGGCGCTGCTGCCCACCCTCCGGTTTGAGTCCCATAGTCGCCTTTTAGGACATCCGCGGGAAGAATTTGGGTTGGTGCTATTCTCTAGGCCGACACCACACAGCAAAGCAATTCTGCATTAGTGCCACGTAATGCACAATGCCGGACCTACAGAGAAGTGAAAGTGAAAAACAATTCTGTGTTAAAAGCCACGTGTTATATATGACGTGACCATTTTAATAGTGTCAAGATAATCTTAAAACAGCTAAAAATAATGTTGAATATTATTTTACATTTCTCTGTTAATTGGAAACGGACTCTTTTGAAACTCATAAAGATAATGTCTGTCTTTCTATGAGTTCTAAGTTAACTACTCACGGTATGATGCAGTGACTTCCGATTTATTCACGCTGTCATAAAAAACGATCACAAGAATTTAAAAAAAAAACATTTTTACGAAGCCACCCAAAAGTTGCTCTAGTTGATTTCAATCAATCAATCAGCCCGTACTCGCCCACTGCTGAGCATAGGCCTCCCCTAAGGCACGCCAATTCCTTTTACCATCAGCCATCCTCATCCAGCCACTGCTAGCAATCTACCTCAGATCATCGGTCTAGAGAGCTGGACCTAGATTCTGCATTGTAGAACAATGTCAATTGCACAAACCTGGCGATTTCGTTTCATTGTTGCTTTATGTCTAAGCTCGCACGGTATCAAACCTTCTAGGCGCCAGTGATATAAAACACGTCACTTGACCCCATCCACTTATCTCTCATAGTAGTGTAATGAGCTAACAGAATTAAGGCCCTGGTGGGCGGCAGACCCTACGTACAATTTGGAAAGTATTAAGAGCTGATAAAAACATGAACGTACAATTTTTGTAATACGTTACATTTAAGGCGGTATTTTTTTCTCTTTACACATAATAAAACGCACGTGTTAACGGCGCAGAGCGATCAATCATAGTTTGTTCAGCGTACATTCACGTCAAGTTATTTGTATACGGAAAAATACCCGGAAAAAACGGGCGATGTTTTGCTAAACACTTCGTGAAAGGAGGAAGGGAAGTTTAAAACTCTGTTACTTTCTGCAAGTTGGGTTCGTGATGACGTCATGTTTTACTGGATGAATACTTTGCTAAATTATGAGAGAAACGTTTGCTATGGAAGGATCAAAGAGTTTCTTAATTGTTATTTCAAAAATATATTATTCGAAGTTTAATTTTAAAAATCTCGTGTCAGTGTTAGGGAATCGGTGAAGCCGTATGGATAAACGGAGATTTTAATTTTTTTTATGCATATTTGGTAGGTCTGCGAAGTAGGCAAATTAAATTCAAAATAACGGTTACGTGGCCTGCTCATAATATATAAAATGTAAATAAACGTAACAATATAAAAACTAGCCTGCTGAAATCATCTGTCGATTCTTATAAGCATTCCGATAACACACGTTAAAGTTTTGTTTCATTGAAGTTTCACGGAAGGCCATGTTGTCCAGTAATAATATGTTTTTTGATATATCATCGACAAAAATAACTCTACAAAAATTTTAATATTGTCTAAACTACCTCAGGCTACACAATACTTGAGTACAATCACAATTTCAAATAGAATTTCATAGAATCAAATAGTATCTAAAATTTTTCGTGGCAGCAAAATCTTCAGATAAATATCGATGGTATATGTTATCACTAATCTATGTTTTTATTGATACACGGTTTTACTACTGGGATCCGGAGAATCGTTCAGTTGCGCGCATCAAATGGGGCGTAGCATTTGATGGCTCTATATTTTTACAACTCTAGGTATAAAATACGCATAAGAGAAAGTTAACTCCAATTGTAGACCTGTTAGTTTATATCTTGCTTGAATTTGATATCAAAATTATCATTTTTACAGACCAAAGCATCAAATTACTGGTTTTGATATCAACTCTGATATGTCCCCACTGCTGGGGCACGGGTCTCTTCCTGTATCGCAGAAAGTCTAGGTCATCCATCTCCACCACGGGGCCAAGTCCGGATTGGTGGAGGATTGTAAGATAGTGGCGAGCTTTAGTGTTTAGAAGTTATCAAACCGCCCATAAAGCTTCTGACATGGCTGAACGACTGATATAACATCACAGACGGCACCAACGGCTTAACATGCCTTGCGAAGCACGGAAGTGCGCGGAAAAAAAATCTTTTGGCGGTAGTCACGGGGCGGTTACCCATCCTGCACCAGACCGAGCCTGTTGTCGCTTAACTCAAGTGATCGATTCCAATCACTTGGTTCAACAAGGCTACGAGCGCTTTAAATTAAAATACATAAATAAATATATAATAAGTATATTATTATTAATACTTTTATTGCAAATAAATTTTGATAAATATAAATTAGTAGTAGCTGCCGTACATTTTTACAAATGGTCGTAATTTGGATGTTTCTCCGTATTAAACAAAAACTTGATGATGTTCTTGCTTGGTTACCATGTGACATGGTAACCAAGCAAAGTTTGGGAACAGCACAAATTATTGTGTTGAAGTTATTCTTATTTTCTAATGATTAAAAGTTAATCATTCAGAATTTACACATTTTTAAAAATCAGACAAATTGATTAACTTCGTATAAACTGGCTTCTCAAGACATTACAAAACTTACTTTTAGTTTATCTTCTGATAGTATGAATATTTTCTGCTTTCGCGCTTCCCTACTATCGATTGGACAAACACGAAGTGTAAATATAAATCATTTACTTCATTCCTGCGGAAAATGATAGGTTTCCGCTTTTCTTATTCCTACATATAGTGGCAGAAACATTCGATTTTAAGTGGAATGAAATAGGATCTGCACTGTGGCCCGTTTTAAATTACAGGGCTTCTCTCAGAGAGAGAGAGAGAAAGAAAGAGAGAGTATGTTACTTTAACATTATTTAAGAAAACATGGTTGTAATTCTTTTTTTAGAATAGAATCGAATAGAAACAGTTATTTTAACACAAGAAACAAAATAGCAATCAAGAAAAATAACGTTTAAAACTAAAACTTTACTGAATTCTAGCTTATTGAAAGTTTTTCTAGTGGTGCTCTACCTATCTACCTATATAAGTTATATAGATAGTCGCCAATCAAGCTTGCTTAGTTATATTATATGACTTCAAACGCTGAGGTTCGTGGACACCTCAGGCACTCAGGTTTCCTCACGGTGTTTTCCAAAGACCCTATTCAGTTCGTTTTCAGCCTTTAATCAAAGGATGTTCCTTGGCGAACTAACATCAGTGCCGCGTTTCATAAAACTATAATTCATAGTTTGTTATCCCAATTCATAGTGTATTGCGTAGCTGATTAGATTAGAAAATTCTTTGTTACAAAACGATCTACTAAGCGATTGCAAAGGCGATCTTAAGTTGAGTATTTTCTTCCAGCTAACCTATGCTACCTCTAAACTATTGCTAAGAATCAAAATAAAAATGAACTTTACTAAAATCTTAATATAATGATTTCGGTCAATTTGTTTCAACGCGGGCTTCCCGATCGGGAGGTCTTGCGTTCAAATTCCGGCATGTACATCAGTCCCTTTGTATTCTAAGTTATATACATTTGTAAAGTTATGGTAGCAATACCACTCGCTAACTGTGAAGGAAAACATCGTAAGGAAATCTTGGTAGTTGAACTGATAACATACGAGTACCTGAGCGCTTGCTACGCACAATGACCTAACTATGAGGTTAAGTGGATACCTCAGCTCTAACTAACGAAAGTTCAAGTTTCGTGTCACTTAGCACCCATTTTTTGTGAACAACGTTAATACTTTTCTAAAAGCAGAGTTTGCGAGAAGTAATAAAAATTACAGGCTCGTTTACCACAGGAGAAACCCAGCGGAAATTCATACATATAAATTAATATCGACAATAACTCTCCGCGACGTACGCTGTACAGAAAGGAGCCTGTCACATCCCACATTTGCCATTATTATCGAAATAATTTATGTTTAGGGATTTTACCCATTTATCACGCACAGAAGGTGCACGGAATTTGTATACTCAGAACGTACTTTTGACAAATGAGGGAAACATAGGTACTAGGAAATGTAAATACGGTCATTTCACAAAATAAATACATTATTACGTATTATAATGTGGTTAGTTTGTGCCCTCAGTGTGTCATATAGTAACTTGCACCACGTTTCCTCTAATGAAATGAAAAGGTTTTATTCAAAGTAGCGCAGAAGCTGCGGCTTAATGAACGTTACAATTCAAAATAGGTGTCCATTTCAAAATCTAGATCATTTTGGAGAAAAAATGGACAAAAAAAACTCCAAAATTAGTTTAAAAACCTATTTAGAGGCTAAAAATTTCACCCATGCCGGGATTCGAACCCGCAACCTCTGGCTGTCCGTGCCAGCCAGAGGTTGCGGGTTCGAATCCCGGCATGGGTGAAATTTTTAGCCTTTAAATAGGTTTTTAAATTTGTACCTTAGCACGGGTTAGTGCATTAAAATAAAAATAGTATAATCCAAAATTAGTCTTTTCAAAGTCCTTAATTAATATAGTTTACATAATTATTATAAAACATGGAACTTATACATAGTACTGGCTTTAATTCCAGACCTCATTGTCATCTAGATAATCGTTTATGTTATATGGCACAAAGTGTGCTTAACATATTTACTAAACAGCTTACTAAACACATTAAAATGTGAAAATTACTTTGCTCACACAAGTATTGGTGTCGGTGGTGGTGCGTTTTTGTCTTGCTTCTGCTTGAAAAAGTGGGACGACGAATCGCATGGTGCTTGTGGGATTTTTGGCGGAACTTAGCAAATTAATTTTCATATTTCAATCTTATTATGGATTTCCGCAAAGTAACGCCTAATTCCTTACTATTAACAAAACATGATAATCGCACTAAACATGTTTAGCATAAATATGATTAGAAGTGTCTTGCACGAAGCATTTTTTTGCTAGTAAAGCAGTACAGAACGTTTCGTTATACGTTGTCTCTCGATGATAAAAACTGGCGGAAGCTTTTAACCGTAACACTTTTAGTTTGTCTATGAATTCATGACAAGAGTCTGCGTGAGTTGAAACGTGATCAACTTTTTACAGCTTTCGAATCACGGATTGACAGCTTGATCAATTTGAAGTTTCCTTCGCTAATGACGATTTAGCTTCGTTAAGTGGCCGATATCGTGTATTTAACTAGACAGTTAGATGTTTCTGAAACACTGACGTTTTACGGTGCAAGATAAAATAGTGATTTAAATTGAAAATTCTGTTTCTCTTAAAGTAAAATGCTATTTAAGCCTGTGGTGCAAGACGGCCAATTAATATAAGTATTATTTTATCAGCGATCGAAATGGTACATTAAACCCAAATATTTTAAACTATTTCAGTTTTACATTATGAACCCTGGTCAAGGCATTGCTAAGATGATAATAATAATGATAATATCAGTGATATATTATCGTTATTATTCTAAACCTAAAAGTGAGGTGTTCAGATACCTCAGCTGTTAAAAATGCCAATCCGCGCTGAGCACGCGTCTTAATTAAGCCCATACCCTTGCTCTGAGGGAAGACCTATGCCCTGCAGTGGGATGTTTGGAGACTGCATAAAAAAGGTTATATTAAAAACCTATTTAGAGGCTAAAAATTTCCACCCATGCCAGGATTCGAACCCGCGACCTCTGGCTATCCGTGCCAGTGCTCTACCAACTGAGCTAATGGGCGACTCACCGGCCGGCATCAGTGAAATTTCGAACCTCTTTACAATATTATCTGTATTACCTACGGGCAGCGACATATGGCTGAAGTAATTTGCATCACTTGCAGGCCTGAGTACCTACTTTGCAGTTAGGTTTTTACATCAGAATGATATCGCTGTACCCACACAAATAGGTTTTTAAAATTGTCCTTAGCACGGGTTAGTGTGTTAAAAAGAATATAAATAGGTTATGTCATCTTGGTTATGTTGTCTGGAAGGATATGAGGCAAAGAAAGCTCTTATATTTTATTGATATATCAAATTTAATATACACATATATAATATTGTAGCGAGTGACTTCACACAACAATCTTTGTATTTTTAAAAAAAATTAATTTAATTTAATTTCGACAAAACAACGACTGATTAAAAAAAGTTTTGATGAGTCAAAAAATATTAATTGATGAAAAGGTTTGGTGAAACAGTGGTGCCATCTATTTTGTAAGGTTGATCGCTAATTTTATTGTCCTTTGCCCAAGTTTGGAGGGCAGAGTGTACAAGTTTTTGTTAAAATTAATATTTCATGAGATCCCTCACCGCTGTTCTTGCCGTTCCAACTGACTGATTTATGATACTGACAAATATCACACAGTTTTTAGTGATCAACTTAGACGCTACCCGGTCCTTCAATGGAATAAAACATAGGTATATTATATGGAAATAACAATAACGTAGAAGAAAAAAAAGAAAACATTTATTATAGAAACAGTGCACACGCCACGGTAACAAAATAAACTTGAAACATATTACTAAACATGACATTCACAAAAAACGAAAACAAAGAAGGAAAACGAAAGGTCATGGCGTATCCCTGCTGCTATAAATGGCAACGGACTCAGCAATATGCTGATGGACTAGCCTTCAGCGCTGATTTTTTTAGTTAGTGCCTGGTTCTACCCCACGAGCGTCACAGACTGCGTTGCGAAACAATCATGGGCAATACCATACGGAGTAGAATACTAATATGTTTTATAGAATAGTACCTATTTGAATAGAATACGTATTATGTATACAGAATAAAAAAGATACCTAAATAGTATTATTTCAGTGACAGAATAAGCTACAATAATAATTATACAAATAAAATTATACACAAATGAATAGTCGGTCGGTCGGTCTTAATTGTACACACCGGAAATCAAAATACATATATAAAAGGCTTTTATAGTATTATACAACCTTAATGACTTTTGCTGTGTGGTGTCGGCCTAGAGAATAGCACCAACCCAAATTCTTCCCGCGGGTGTTGTAAAAGGCGACTAAGGGACTCAACTCGGGGGGTGGGCAGCAGCGCCTCCTGCAGTACAATTCTACCAAACTGCGATCCCCAACTCGCATGCCCAGCGTGGGGATTATGGGCATTACCCCCTAATGATGGCACAACCTTGCGCTCATTAGGGGAGGGCTTTGTCCAGCAGTGGACTAATATAGCCTGAAGAAGAATGACTTTTTGACAGGTTATATTATATGAAAAGTATTAATGTTAAAAAACGTAGTATTAATACCATCGATGGAGCGGTGGTAGCTCAGTGGGTAGAACCATAGACTGGCAAGCGAGAGCCCCAGGTTCGATCCCGAGTGCGGGTATGTACCAATGACTTTGTTTAATTTCAAAGTTACGTACATTTGCGAATTTGTAGTTGCAATACCACACGCTAACTGTGAAGGAAAACATCGTGAGGAAACCCGCAGCTTGGTTGGCTCCGAACGTATTGACTAGTCTTTCCTGTGGGCTAGGCCAACTAGGCTGTCAGGATGGTATAGGTGCTGGGCAAGCCTACACCATCTATAAAAACCATGACCCAGGCACTACAGCGTCGGAGTGGTCCCTTCACCCATCTAGTGTGAGTGAAGATACACTGGACGCTGTATAAATCATCTCATTAAGTAGATGCAAAAAGGCCAATATTATTATTATTAATACCATCGAAATTTACCCTTCAACATGGCTGCTCCGATTACCATCATCTACATCAACCCATTATATCTACAACGAGAGGCTCGGGTCTCTTCCCTGAGGAAGATATAGGCCGTACTCGATCACGGGAGCCAAATCCGGATTGGTGGAGGCATGAATACTAGTGGCTGGTCTTACTGTCAGAAGTTTTTAAGGCGTCGTTAAGCCAAATCCGCCAAGGCCTCTGATTTGGCTTAACGATTACAATCTATCGACGGTAGTTGGCACCAAAATGCCTCACGAAGCACGGAACCGCTCGGAAAAATGCCACTAGCGTTAGTCATAGTCGGTCACTCATCCATGGACTGTGTGCGCCCTATGTTGCTTAACGTTCGTGATCGTTTAAATCGTGTCGTGCTCTATTTATATTAAGAGATTTTTGTGCATGATAGATATATGGATAGAATATTGTAGACTTTTAGTCCGGATCTACATACTCACGGGTGTTTTTATATCGGAAGAGTCCGACCAGGTTTCGCTCCGATAGGTTCCAACACCCGTAAGTAGATCCGGACTAAAAGTCAACAATGTGTTGTGCTTACGAAAGTTGCATTCAAAAATGGAATATTCTTTATTGATCTCCATTGTAGCGCGTTCAGGCTACATTACGGTGGACAGTAGACGGGCAAGGCTATGGACACGACGGTTGCCGTGTTTATTAATAAACCTTTTCCAGTTTGAACGTCACCGAGCCCTCTCCGGAGGATTCTTAATTGCAGATAAGTCTGTGAAAAAGCGAGGAAAAAAATCTCTAGGCGCCTCGCGAGAGGCCGGACCCTGCAATTATATCTCATTGAATAATACTTCTCTAAGGTGAAGATTTACGTAATTCAAGGGGCGAAAAACTTGGGAGAGCTTTGCCTGTTTGTTTGTGTGTTATGGTTAATAGCCCAGTCATTTTTAGGGTTCCGTACCGTAAAAGCAAAAACGGAACCTTTATAGGACCACGTTGTTGTCCGTTCGATATCAACCCATGTATGCCCCCACTGCTGGGACACGGGTCCCTTCCTGCATCGGAGGAAGGTTAGGCCATACTCCACCACGGGGGCCAAGTCCGGGTTGGTAGAGGATTGTAAGACAGTGGCGGGCCTTACTGTCAGAAGTTATCAACCGCCCATAAGGCCTCTGACATGGTTTAACGACTGCCATTACATGGTAGCCGGCACCAACGGCTTAACGTGCCTTGCGAAGCACGGAAGCGCTCGGAAAAAATGCCACTAGTGGTAGTCACGGGACGGTCACCCATCTTGCACCTGACCGCGCCTGTTGTTGCTTCACTCAAGTGATTGATTCCAATCACTGGGTTCGGCTAGGCCACGAGCACCTCGTTGTCCGTTCATCTGTCTGCAAATACCCTTTATCACGGAAACGCGTGAAGGTTGTAATAAAACAATATATTAAAATCATTGTTCTCTTGAAGTTGTGAAAAAATCAAACTTCCACGTTATTGCAAAAAAAGTTACGGCGGCTGATGCCCCAAATATAAAAGTATACAGAATAATCATTATAATTAAGAATTTAATTTATTCACACTGTTTTTAGGCTTGTATTTGTATACCTCTGAAATTATCATGTTGTATGTTTTTTTTTGTACATCTACTTCCTTCTCTAAAGTATTAGAATAGTCCATTCAAAGGTTGTCTGGAAGAGATTACTTTTAGTGATAAAGCTGCGGTCTGTACTCTTAACTTAAAAATATCTGTGTAATTTCCATTTTTATGTACAATAAAGTGTTCTCTATCTATCTATACATCGATATTGAAGGGAATCAAAATTCGTAAATGATACTTTCCATTGACCTAGAACTACGAAATATGGCAAGTACTATTAACTTTAACTACAAATACGGCAAGATATCCGAAAACTATACATATGGTATTATTTTTTTTTTTTTAAAGTACCTACCTACAAATTTGTACGGAACCCTCGGTGCGCGAGTCCGACTCGCACTAGACTGTTTTGTATTTGAGGAATGAGACTGATAAAATTTATGTTGACGAAGTAAAAGAGGTCAGGATCGTGGCTAAGGGCTAATCCTAGTATCTGTTTACCTCTGGAGACTAGGGTGAGATAATTTATACATGTATGTAAGTGTAGGCGTTTTACTAAGCATGTCTGCATTTTTAGTTTCAAATAATTCGGGGAGATCTCTAATTACTTTAACCTTGCAATTCTTTGCCGCTCTACCGAGTTAAAATAAAAAACCGTCCTCGACTAAAGTCACATCTATTTAACAATATGATTAATTTTTTTTTCTAATAAAAGTGATGCAAATTACCTAATAATACAGAGTAAATTGTACAGAGGTTCGAAATCGCTGATGCCGGTACTTGCCCATTGGCTCAGTTGGGAGAGCGCTGGCACGCTTAGCCAGTGGTTGTGGGTTCGAATCCCGGCATGGGTGGAATTTTTAGCCTCTAAATAGGTTTTTAAACATTTTAAGATGAAAATAAACGCAATTATTTATGCAACGCGACATGTTTATCATACTTTTCTGTACGCTTGAAATTGTTAATTTACGATGAGCCCGCGTACCGATTGAGCTCTATACCTCTCTCAGAAAGGCCGTCACAGATCCTTTAAAAGCATATAATACTTTAATATTTTTTCTCCAACTTTTGGCTTATCCAGATTAAATGCAAATAATAAATGCTCTACTCATACTACGAAATGATTTAAAACCTATTCACCTACAGTAAATACCGTTTTAAATACCAACAAAAGACGAAAACTCCCGAGTTTTCAGCGAAATTCATAAACTTAGGCCATTATCTACACAAGATAAGCCGCTGTTGACTCTTGAAATAAACAATTTACGTGGAGTTAATATTTAAATGTCGACCTTAGCTCGCATGAATTAGGTGACATTTTTCAAAGTGCTGAAAGTTTCCGAATGGGATGAAAAGTGTGCAAGAAAGCAAACAAAGGTTTGATTTCTTTGTTTGTTCTCATAAAGGGATCGCCGGTGGTATTAAGGGTGAGATAAGGGACTTTCGGTTGAGTACGTCCCTAATCTGTGTCTGAAGGCTCATAAAAATAAAGGTTCGATTTTTAAATTTTCTACTGCTAATTTGCACTTCTTCAACAGGTATTTACTAAGAAAAAAACGCATCACACACTCAGATCATTCACAACCCTTTGACAATAAAAGGGCACAACGAAACACAAAACATGAAAAACGAACATAAAAATGAGAAAAAAGACAAAATACGGACTCATTACTCAATATTCTTAAATCACACATATTTCTTTCGTTACTATTTTCAATTCAAATTAAAAACATTTTATTTCAAAGTAAAGAATTTACATTCTGTTTGCTGAATGTCAATGTACAATGTAAAATGTAAGCCGCCGCCTTCGGGCCGTATTGTAGTGGAGAAAAAGGCAGCGGAAAATAAACTCCACTCTGACCATCTTCTCTCAAATCATCTTAAAACCAAATACATCATATGTAAACCTAATAAGATTTCATGATTGCCATTAACAACCCTAAATGCCAAAGCACAGTCAAATGTCTCACAATAATAGGGGAAAACATAAGTGCTGCGGCCAGACACACGAACAGTTTTCGTTCACAATTGAAGTAATTCTATCAAATGTCAAGTATTTAAAATGTTCTAGTACCTGGCTACAAGATACATTAGAAAATATATCCTCTCTCCTATAGACTCTCCAAGATTTGCTGGAAGTAATCTCTCACGGAGATAAGCTTGCCCTTGTACAAGTTATTTCTATGTAAGGTCTTGTTTAATTTTTCGTGTGCAATAAAGTGTAACAATATACTGCAGTCAGTATATGCTACGTTAGTTATGTATAAATTCCTATCACAGAGTGGCAAGGCACGTTATGCCGTTGGTGCCGGTTGTCATGGAATGGCAGTCGTTAAGCCATGTCAGAGGCCTTATGGGCGGCTTGATAACTTCTGACAGTAAAGCCCGCCACTGTCTTACAATCCTCCACCAACCCGGACTTGGCCCCCGTGATGGAGTACGGCCTAACTTTACTGCGATGCAGGAAGAGACCCGTGTGAGGACGTACACTTTATTTACATACAGGCACATACATTGCTTTTGGCCCCACACTAGGAAATCTTGTTTGGTGGAAACAGGAAACAATGACATCACAAACATGTAAACATTCGAGACCTGGGGTTTTTTTTGTTCCCAGCCGGGTTTCGAACCCGGGACCCCTTGCATGGTAGGCAGTCGCGCTGCCGTTGTTTTTAAGTAATTTTATGTTGTTTTGAAGATTATTGCAAATGTTTGGCATTAGTAGTACTAAAAACCTATTTAGAGGCTAAAAATTCCGCCCAATTCCATTAGCTCAGTTGGGAGAGCGCTGGCACAGTTAGCCAGAGGTCGCAAGTTCGAGTCCCGGCATAGGTGGAATTTTTAGCCTCTAAATAGGTTTTTAAAATTGTCCTTAGCACGGGTTAGTGCATTAAAAATAATAAAATTAGTAATACTTACATAGCTATAAAGTTACCGGTATAGCTCAGAGAATCAGCAAGCTGAAGTGGCAGTGGGCTGGCGATATCTCGCGAAGAACCGACAACCATTGGAGTAAACGTGTCCTTGAGTGGAGACCGCGACTCGGTAAACGTAGTGTAGGACGCCCTCCGGCTAGGTGGGATGACGATCTGCGAAAAACTGCAGGCAGATGCTGGATGCACCAAGCTGAAGACAGGGCGCTATGGCGCTCATTAGGGGAGGGCTATGTCTAGCAGTGGACTAGTATAGCCTGACGACGACATAGCTATAATAATATAATAGCCAGGAGCATTTATTTAGAGCAAATAAGAGCTTATGCTGTCTATAATTTTATTATGGCCAGAGCTGTTGTGTGAAAGAAGGACGCAATATCATACCATACGGACCGCTCGGTTTACCAACTGAACAATGACGTTATATGAATTTACTTTGCCGACGCGTGCAACTTTTCTCATATGGTACTGTCGAGGGCGGAACTAAACACCATATGTGTTGGGGAAACTCTTGACCGTTCCTGAATACATTTTCTGTTGTAATGTTTCATAAAAAAAATATACGCTTGGTCAGGTTAGTGGCAAACTTGTGTAAGAGAATATTTTTTTAGTATTTTGCTAAGTGGAACTATATCTTTCTAAAGACCGACTTTAGGAGAGCGTACAAGACGCTAATTCTACAAAACTATGTAATTTTTTATATTTACAACATGTAAATCCGAGAAAAACCATGTTGTAAGACACGAACCCAAATTGGGCATTTCAAGAATTGCGGATTATAAAAATAACCCGGTATTTATGTGCATGTGTGAAGCAATAAGAGGCGCGGTCAGGTGCTGGATGGGTGATCATCCCGTGACTACCGCTAGTGGCATTTTTTTCGAGCGCTTCCGTGCTTCGCAAGGCATGTTAAGCCTTTCGTGCCGGCTGTCATGTAGTGGAAGTCGTCAAGCTATATCAGAGGCCCTACGGGCGGCTTGATAACTTCTGACAGTATGGCCCGCCACGATGCTCCACCAACCCGGACTTGGCCTCCGTTGTGGAGTATAGCCTAACCTTCCTGCGATGCAGGAAGAGACTCCTACCCCAGCAGTTAGGATATACAAAGGGTTGATATATTTTTTTTAGGTTTTTTTATATAAAACAAATAATAAAGACATTTTCTAGCATAACCTTTGAAGCAAATTAAGAAAAAAATTAATTATCCCAAATCATAAAACAAAACTTGCTTTAAATCATCACATCATACATACATAGGTATATATTACATCATCAAACTAATTTTGTAATGGTGTAATTTGTGAGTATGTTTGTTACTTCTTCACGCCTAAGCCGCTGGAGCGATTTTAATGAAATTTGGTATGGAGTTAGCTGACATTTTGGATTAACACATAGGCTACGTTTTACTGCGGGACAATACCTTATTCCCATGGGGAAACCCATAAACCGCGGGTAACACCGGGGGGCACAGCTAGTATACTATCATTGACACGTTTTAGAAATAAATTCTTTTTAATGCACTAACCCGTGCTAAGGACACTTTTTAAAAACCTATTTAGAGGTTAAAAATTCCACCCATGCCGGGATTCGAACCCGCGACCTCTGGCTATCCGTGCCAGCGCTCTACCAACTGAGCTAATGGGCGACTCACCGGCATCAGTGAAATTTCGAACCTCTTTACAATATTCTCTGTATTACGTACAGGCAGCGACATCTGGCTGAAGTAATTTGCATCACTTGCAGCTCCGAGTACCTACCTACTTTGTAGTTAGGTTTTACATCGGAATGATATCGCTGTACCCACATGATTAAATTCTTTTAAATGCACTAACCCGTGCTAAGGACGTTTTAGGAATTTCTTATTTAGCCTTGTGTAACATAAGTTGTTCTGACCCTTCTCCAAAATCACGCTATGAAATACTTAAGTACTTGTGTAGGTTGAGTGAAAATAATCTGTGTTGAATAGATTCATCAACATAATGTTTCTTTTCAAGCCGTAGAATATACAATTTAGGTTTAGGGTCTTGTTTGTACAACGAGGTTGATTCTTTCATTTACAAATTGTACATCATTTCTTCAGTAATAATTTCGTGCAGAGCAACCATTCTATTGGGCTTACCGTGGGGTTGGTGTTGAAATTGCAGGTATTCTCTTTACAAGTGTCTAAAATATGTTGGATCACCTTTGTCTCTCTAAGGCCCGGAAATGTTTTTGATTTATTTAACTAAGACGTTAAATAAATCGAAAACATTTCCGGGCTTTTTTGCTTTTCATTGAGACCGTTGATCTATAGATGGGTTCTTATTGATATAACTCTTTTTTTATGATACCAAAAAATTATGTTTCTCTGAAACTCCATAAATAAATGTTACTGATACGAATAGCCATTACATCAATAATAATTTTTGAGAATATATTTAGTTTAGCGCTTTTTCTTCCTTTTCAATCTGAGAATTTGTAGTCGCAACACCGCCTACTAACCTTGAAGGAAAACATCGTGAGGAAATCCGTGCCTTGGTTGGCACCTTACTTATTGACTTGTCATCTTGTGGGCTAATTTGAGAGGATAGTTCTGAGTTAGAGTCAGTTTCTGAATTGAGAATTTCACTAAGTAAATACTTAAGTAACGTTCTGCCGCGCTCTTTCCTGAGAAATTTAAAGAGACAGCTCTACAGTTAACTGTTTACTTAGTGAAATTCTCAATTCAGAAACTGTGCCTTAGAGGTAGATAAGTGTTGAGTTAGCCTGTTCCATCCAAAAAAACATATTTCAAGCACAGCAGCGTCCAAGTAGCAAACACTTGGACGCTGCAGTGCCTGAGACATTTGTGTTTGCGTCCAAGTGTTTGCTTTAACCGTCTAGTTTGAGTATAGCTGAGAATTTGTAGTCGCAATACCGCACACTAACCTTGAAGGAAAACATCGTGAGGAAATCCGTGACTTGATTGGCACCTTATTTATTGAGTTGTCTTTATTGTGGGCTAATTTGAGAGGAAAGTTCCGAATTAGAGGTAGATAAGTACATTCCATATATTATTATATATAATATAATATATTCTTACTATTCTTTTTCGACTATATTCTTCATGCAATCTACTCCAACCAAAGGTTGTGGAAGAGATCGCTCTTAGCGATAAGACCGCCAATTGAATAGCATTACTTAGATTTAGGAAATCATGGTTGTATCCTTCTTTCTCGTTGTGCAATAAAGTGTTCTCTAAGTGCTGAGTTAGCCTGTTCCATCCAAAAGAACATGACTCAGCACTGCAGCGTCCAAGTGTTAGCTTTAACCGTCTAGTGTGAGTAAAAGTTCTTCTGAAAGCTGTAAAAACCATGTCATAACGTAGGTTAAATTTTTTTCCCAATTTTTTTTTATTCTTCCTTTAATGTATAAAATACTAAAGTTAAATGAACTGTCAGTGGCAAAAAACCAAAGAAATTTATGGTAATGATAAACATATATTTATATCATACTGAATTTTTTTTACGTGGACAAAAAAACTATTTTACTCAAAAATAAGCATCAGAATTTTAGTACAAAGCTTCGTCAAATAAATTCTACAACAAACAAAAAACTGTTAAAAAAACAATATAACAAAAAACTTATTTAGAGGCTGAAAATTCCGCTCATGTCGGGACTCATACCCGCGACCTCTGGCTAACCATGCCAGCGCTCTCCCAATTGAACCCTCAGCACGGGTTAGTGCAACAAAAATAATAAAACAAATATGATTGTCTTAAAATACTTTCCCGCGATACACCCAATACACAGAATTGCATAACGCTAGTCAAGAATCATTGTTTTCCTACTACAACGATAAGGGAAACATTTAGTTCACTTTGTCCACGTAGTATAGCTAGAGTTTTACCCTTAATTCCAACGATCCCTAAGACACAGGATTCTACCTAGTTTAGGGGTCAGAAGTTCGAATTTTACAATGACACTGTGTACATACAACCTTTGTATTTAGCTTAAGATAAAAAAAATTTAGACTGTACATATAAAATATTTTATTAATTTTTATCATTTTTTTTTAATGCTTCCGCTGGCGACACAGTAAAGTGTCGCCAGCGGAAGATAATGCTCTCAACTTTGGCACCCTAAGCACTAGGATATAGAAATCCTTTAATCGAAACGGGAAACAAACTGCCTCTCTCGTAAGCTCCTATTATCTACTCCTTCTCTTTGTGGCCTGATTCTGTCCATTACAGATGTGAAGTGTCGAAGAAAAGGCGTCGATTTCATTTAAGATTTCTCGTTTTCCAAAATAACGTATCGTACAACCAAGTTTTGTTGTTTGCTGTGTCGCTGTGAAATAGCAAATCAAGCGTTTGCTACCTTTTGTAATTATACAATCATATTATGTTACCTATAAAGTACGGCTTTTTATTACTGTTATGTTCATATCTTATTTTGTTTGTACCTACTATGTTATATTTAAAAACCTATTTAGAGGCTAAAAAATTCACCCATGCCGGGATTCGAACCCGCAACCTCTGGCTATCCGTGCCAGAGATATGGCACGGGTGAAATTTTTAGCCTCTAAATAGGTTATTAAATTTGTCCTTAGCACGGGTTAGTGCATTAAAAATAAAAATAGTGTAGTATAACTACTATGTTATATTCTAAGCAAAGTAATATAAATGTAAATGATATGTATGCCTTACTCTCTAATAGTTTGTATAGTATTTATGGTACTTTTAGGTTTAGCATACGTAGTTTTTTTTATTATGTATAGCATTTTATTAATATGTAGGTTTATTCAATTATACCGTATATATCTACTTTTTTCTCGTGTTCTTTTTTATACACGCCTACCAACTTTTTCTTCCACCTCCTGCGGTTGAATGCTTAAGGCATTAATTCCGCCGTATTGTACACTTGTTGAAGTGCAATAAAAGTATTAATAATAATATTTTATGTAACGGTTAAATAAAGTTTTTTTTATTCATATCCAAGCAATAACTTTAAAGAAAAACTCATACACATTCACTCTGAAATCTTGTCGTTTGTTATGATGTTTGGCCTTTTAGTTTATTTTGGAGGGATTAAGGCATTAATTTGGGTTTGGTTTCCGCTAGGGGTCTCCATGTTTTGTACAAATATTCAGAGTCTAGTCTTACGTGTATGATTTCCTCGTCCGGTTCTCAAAAACGGAATAAACCCGCCCAATCGCACCTTTAACCGCACAGTAACCTATTCCATTTTCGACAGATCTCCTCAGCTTTCGAAAGGTGGAAAGCGCTAATCCTGATACATAGAGTACTTTTGCAGGAAACTCAAAAATTTCAATCATTCTGCAGGTTTGAGAGCCGAAACATCAACTCTTGTGCCGAATAATGACATTTTGTTGAATTAAGTACGTCTATATCGCACCTTTTGTCGTTTTGTATATTCGATCAGTCAATAAATAAATAAATAGGTTAACTGACAACTAATATTTGACCTAATTTAGAGGTTTGTTGAATGCCGTTTTCTTAAGCATTGACAATATTATACAACGTTACGTTCAAGGTCAGTAAATACCATGCTACAATCATTAATAATATTCCCTAATTTCTTGTATTTTTGTAAATACAGGAGCGGTCGAACATCGGCTTTTCAATCGCGAGGTCGTGGGTGCGAATCCCGGCACCAATGATTTTGTTTTCAAAGTTAAGTACATTTGTGAAGTTAATGCCAGCGCAGACGAGGGACTATCCCCCGGGTACTATATTGTCCGTCGATATAGATCTCTTATAAATTGTATCGAATAACGGACACAAAGGACTAAAAGTACCCCGTACAAAAAGTCCCTGAGGACATCAAGAGACTGGACTGGACAAAAGTTCGGTGTTGTTTTTTAAAACGCCTTTTCTTTTACAACTTCATGTAAATTACAACACAATGTAATCTCAGAATATTTGCTTACATAGCGTACGCTTCATTCAATTTCCGGGGAACAAAATGACCGCATACCGTAGGCGTTGAGTCCGCGACAAGTAGTCGGAGGACATTTTTTACGACTCGTTTCCGCAGGCCTTTATCGTAACAAAACCACTCGCTAACGGTAAAAAAACACCGTGAGGTACGGAATGAGATCTGAGAGCATCAGACCTGTGCGTCTGAGGTGTTTCACTACTTCAGTGCTTGAAATTCCCAATCTTCGATGGGCACGCGTGATAATTAAGCCCATCTGTCTCTTTCAGAACGAAGACATGTGCCGTACATTAAACTGTATATTATAGTCAAATTTCTGAAATTCCCAATCTCCGATGGGCACGGTAATTAAGCCCACACTCTCTCTTTCTGAATGAAGGCATGTACCCTGCAGCAATATGTATATTATAGTCAATGTAAAAAGTTGATCTTAATGATGAAAAAAGGTGAACGTTGATGAAGCGAAAGTGATCTGGCAGGATTGTGGCAAGTGACGGTCCCTGGTATAAGCCTACCCCTCTGGGTTGCAAGCGTGATGTTATGTTATGTAAAAAAGTGTGTGACTTTTATTAGATTTTCTGATGTAAGTTCGACACGTGAATGAAAGTCACTAACTTGTTGACGTCTCAGAAGTCTATAAAAATAACTTCTTAGTTTGCACAAAATAGAAGTCATTACATATCATTTGACGGTGAAAAAGGCAAAATAGACCCTTGTACAACAGCTCCGAGGTTCTATATTGTGTTTCAACCACAAACCAACCTTCTAAACGTATTCCCAGTAGCACGTAGAGCGAATGAAGTTTCTTATTTCTGCTGAAGTTGAAAATGGAAAATGAATTAAGGTTTCTCAGGATTTATTACCTACTCTCCTAGAATTGAAAGCACTTCTATGGCGGGTTCGCGTGAAGAAAGTAGACAAACTAGATCTTCAAGAAACTTGTGCAATTGTTGGTTTTGTTTATGAAAGCAGAGACACGGAAAAATTTCAACTTCGGGTAAGTTGCTTTGACTATTGTAGTGATAGACTGTCTTCATCACCTACCGGTACTAGATTTTCTCCTGGTACTGTAAACTTTCATTATCGTCAACCCGTTAAAACAAAAATGTTCTCACCAGTTTGCCGATGCTTAATGCTCGTACTAAAACTGTATTTTTTTATTCACAATAACTTTTCGTTCTACAAGCTTGAACTGTCGAAGTCCCAGGCGCACGTACTTCGACCAAATAGGGGATGTATTAGCAAGGCCAAGAAAATATTACCCCAAACGTGCGTTTAGGGTAAGTTAGTAAGTAAATAATTTATTTCCAAAAACACAATATAAATTAAGGTACATTATAAATAAAAAGTGGAGGGTATTACAAAAAAATATTTTACGTTTACCGGCAGTCCCCAAACTAGGCTAATTATCCTAGTGCGTATCATGTTTTTGATAGAGCGTGAAGGTGTATCAGAATTATACCGTTCCCCTACTGTACTCCTTTGGGATACATGCGTGAGTTTAGGCGATGCATTATATATCCTATACGCTTATTGCTTGGCATATTTTTTTAGGTTGAAAAGGCTGGCCTAGCACTTATACCACCACTTTAGCTAAGTTAGTAAATACATTATTATATTCTTTTTGTTGCACTAACCCGTGCTGAGGACAATTTGAAATACCTATTTAGAGGCAAAAATTCCACCCATGCCGTGACTCGGACCCTCGACCTTTTGGAGCTGCTAGGGCCGATTGCGAGATACGCCTGGGAAGGGCGGTGAGGTGCGAGGCGTTCGCCGCCTTTATGGCCGACTCCAAGAGTCGAGAGGCCTTCCTTGCCTTCGCCCTGGGGGTGACGCGCGCGGCCGCGAGGGCGAATGGGGGCCGGCTTTAGCAAGGGCGTGCCAAATGCCCTGAACCTTTTCTCCTTACAACTTACACAAAGTTAAAAGTGGTCGGGCCGGGTGAGGACAGAGGCCTTTTTAATAACATAAATAATTAATTTTAAACTATTTCTATCTTGGGCCCCGGCGCCTTGCTTGTGACTACTCGTCGGAGTAGACAGAGAAAAGGCGTCGGGGCAAAACACAAAACTGTATAATTGAATTTTAAGCTGCTGACATTGTTTTATTTAAATTGTTTTTTATCCTTCCATTCTATGTAGTTATAAATTTAATTTTGCAATTTATTTCTATTTGACCTTTAAATTATAATTACCGATTAAGAGCTACATAATTACTGTTTCTGATAAAGGTTTTGTAAATGGGTTTAAAAAAAAAAAAAAAGAGGAAGAAATAAGCAACAAAGAAAAAAAATAAATAAATGAATAATAAAAAAAAAAGTAGTAAGAATAATTATAATAGTAATAATAAGAATGACAATTTTAAATGTAATGATTTTATCCATAGGACATAAAGGTTGCCACAAAATGAATAGTGGCAGTACCTTGTTTAAAAAAAAAAAAAAAACCGTGCCAGCGCTCTCCCAACTGAGCTAATGGGCAAGTACCGCCATCAGCGAAATTTCGAACCTCTTTTAGCCTCTAAGTAGGGTTTTTTAAATTGTCCTTAGCACGGGTAAGTGCAACAAAAAATAATATAATCATGTGGGTACAGCGATATCATTTCAATGTAAAACCTAACTGCAAAGTAGGTACTCGGGCTGCAAGTGATGCAAATTACTTCAGCCAGATGTCGCTGTCTGTAAATAATATAGACAATATTGTAAAGAGGTTCTAAATTTCGCTGATGCCAGTACTTGCCCATTAGCTCAGTTGGGAGAGCGCTGGCACGGTTTGCCAGTGGTCGCGGGATCGCGTCCCGGCATGGGTAGAATTTTAAGCCTCTAATAGGTTAGTAAATACATTGTCTAATACAATTCAACTACACCCAGCAGGTACAGCTTTTTAATTGATATATCTGGCTCAGGCAATTGATACTCAGGCTTATATCTTAACAACATGATAATCAAATCAATCAAAATTATTTAATACAAAATAGCACAATAACTGCGACTTAATGAACATTATCAGTTAAACCAGCGGTCTATTTCAAAAATTAAATAATTAAAAAAAAAAATGGAAACCAACCTCCAAACATAGTTTCTGAAAGTCCTTACATAACAGAGTTTAAATAATTATTATAAAACAAATAACTCATGTATCGTATGGCTTTAACTTCATTGTCATTTAAATCGTTTATGTAACAGTAGCCCTTTTGGCCCAAAGTGTATTTTACACATTTTTTTTAACTGCGTTTCAGGTTCGCTTTAGTTCTTCAGGAATTTTATTAAAGAAACGTATCTGGTGAGTGATACTTTTTACTTCGATATTCGATACCAATCCTTGTATGTCGCCACTGTTAAGGCACGAGTCTCATTAAGGAAGGTTAGGCCATACTCCATGATGGGAGCCAATTACGAGTTGCTGGAGGATTGTAAAACAGCGGTCTAACTGTCAAAAGTAAGCCACCCATAAGGCCTCTGACATGGCTTAACAACTGCCATTAAATGACAGCCGGCACAACGACATTACGTGCATTGCAAAGCACGGAAGCGCTTGGAAAAAATGCCAGTAGCGATAGTCAGGGGACGGTCACCCATTCTGCACCTGACCACGTCTGTTGCTGATTAACTCAAGTGATTAATTCCAATCAATCGGTTCGGCTAGGCCACGAGTGCTTCATAATAAAACTTAATTCCTCATTTCTACGCGTGAAACGTCGGGCGGCTGTATAACAAAGTAATCATTGACATATTGACATAGAGATTGCGGTCAAACGATGTACGTATGAACGTATTGGATGCATAAAATGATTTCAGAGGCGGATTCATTTTGTTCTAGCCAATAGATATACAAACAAAATACAAATACTCTACCTACGGTTAAACGAGCCGAGTTATCAAACTTCTGTAGGACAGGTATTGGACGCTACAAAAGCAAGTGGCGAAAGAAGCCCCGATTGTGTTCTTAACCAGAATAACTCCGTTATTGTATAAAAAAACGGGGCAAGAGTGAGGCGGGCTCGTACACTGAGTGAACCTTTAACACCGTTAAAACCTAATACCATACCACGCCAATATTATAAAAACGAAAGTTTGTGAGTATGTTTTTTTGTTACTTCTTTACGTCTAAACGGCTGGAGCGATTTAAAAAAAAATTGCGATGAAGTTTGCTGACACCCTGGAGTAACACAAAGTCTATTTACTGCGGGAAAATGTCTTATTATTAATCGATAAACCGCGGGGCACAAATAGAATTTATATAAAATAAAGTTAGGTTGGTTACAAAATGTATAAGTCTGAAATAGCTGGACTGATTTTGATTACCTTTGTTGATTGGTTGGATTTGTCTCAGTCGAAAAACAAATAAATTGCCGTGTGGTGTCGGCCTAGAGAATAGCACCAACCCAATTCTTCCCGCGGGTGTCGTAAAAGGCGACTAAGGGACACAAACCGGGGGGTGGGCTGCAGCGCCCCCTGCTGTACAATTCCACCGAACTGCGATCCCCAACCCGCATGCCCAGTGTGGGGATTATCGGCATTACCCCCTATGATAGCACAACGTGGCGCTCTGTAGGGGAGGACTTTGTCCAGCAGTGGACTAGTAGGTATAGCCTGACGACGACGACGAATAACAAACAATTAAAGACAAGAGAAAAATTCAGTAAAAATAAGCGTTGAATTAAATTTACTCTGAGCCGGAACGGAACTCAATCACGCCTTCATTCGGTCCGTTCAGTCATTCGAACGGCACAATGATATAGATGGAATAGCACGTAGGCTACTTATTATTTCAGAGAATACATAATTCAAAATGGTGCGCGTATGTATATAAAAACCCGGACTTTGCTCCGTGGTGGAGCAGGAAAAGACCCGTGCCCCCAGCAGTGGGGAAATACAAGGGTTGATATCAACCAAGCAAGGGTTGATTATATCATCGGAGACGTCATGAATAAAAATTACAATAATCGTGATTAAAATAAAAAAAAATTCATAATAATAATTTTCTTATTCTGTAGAAAAGTAATTCTAGTCATGGGGTATAAAAACGTACCTTTTGTTCAGTAAAAATTTTCTTTTAAAATTTTCCACCTGGAGGGCGAGTTCTAAAATGCATAGTTATATTAATCCGGTAATGGTCGTTTCATTCACACTATCGGGAGTTTAGTAACCAATCGCACTGCAAAGATATAACTCGTGCTACTTAACTCGGCGCTTCGCGCTATTCGATCTTCTTCGCGAGATATGCCTATTTAATTTGCGCGGGTTATACCCCTGGAAGGACATTGTACTGCCATTTTATTTTAGTTATTAGGCACACAAAATAGATATTACCCAGATAGTACATCATCAAGATAACATTAATTAACATGTAAGATCCAAACTAATCTCCAAAACATGTGTACACAGCATGGTTACGAAAATACGAAACTTAGACGAACTTGTCTGTCGTCAAGTAACTAATTTAACATAACATGCATTTTATGTATTCTTTTACATTCAATGTACGTTTGATCAAGCTAAGATAAGAATATTCTATTGTACACTGGAAAAACTAGAAATACAAAATAATTACAAACGTACGTAGTACAATTCGCGACCTTATTGCTAAAAGCAATTTCTCCCAACCTTACGATGGAAAGTTGCTGAATGAAATAAGAACAAAGAAAAATATTATCTTCCATAATATAAAAATGAATCGCTGAATGTGTTGGTAAGCGCAAATCTCGAGAGCAGCTACACCGATTTCGCTAATTCTTTTTTTAGAATATTCCTTGAAGTACGAGGATGGTTCTTTCGGAGAGAAAAAAAAATTAAAGAATCGACTATTAGGCAGTACGAAGTTCGCTGGGTCAGCTAGTAGCTTATACAGATGACAAGTTTTTTTTTGTTTTTTTTTTGAAGAATATTTTTTTATTCTTTGTTTTCTACGTCCTTTGTGGCATACTTAGTTAGTTAGACCTGAAATTTCCGTACTTAGCCTCATAGTTGGGCCATTGTACGTAGCAAGCGCTGAGGTACGCTAACACCTCAGACACTAGGGTTTCCTTATGATATTTTTCTTCACCGTCAGCGAGTAGTATTGCTATTATAATTTCACAAATGTACATAACTTAGAAGACAAAGTCATTTGTACATGCCGGGCTTCGAACCCACGACCTCCCGATTGAGAAGCCGGCATTCTACACCGCTCCGCTACCACCGCTCGTCCTCTGTGGCATAAGCACGACCCATCGGTACGACCTTCTGTGCGACCTGTGTCGAGCTTTTGTCGGACATATTGAGGCATTTGGCCCCATTTGCCCGGACCCCTGGATTCACACTCGATTGGACGTTGATTGCCCACTGTCTTTTATTGTTCGACTGATCTTTACTTGATTTCATAGGGTTCGGTGAGTGGTAGGTTACCTTCAAATTGGACTTTTCGTGTTGTGTTGTCGGTATCCCATTTCTGATAAGGAAAATAATCCGTGTTTCAAGTTATAAGGTAGTACCTATTATGTTTAAAACTAGCTGGCCCGGCAAATTTCGTACCGCCACAGATACTTCTTAATTAAATATTAAATTTACCGAAGTTTTGAATTACTGTTCAAGGAAACTTATCATAATTTCAATTCGGGTGCTAAATATTCAAAATCGTAGATTTACCTGACATATTTGTAATTCTTAATGGTATTCTGACATTTTATATGCAAAATACATATTTAAAAACCTATTTAGAGGCTAAAAATTTCACTCATGCCGGGATTCGAACCCGCAACCTCTGGCTATCCGTACCAGCGCTCTACCAATTGAGCCAATGGGCGACTCACGACATCAGTGAAATTTCGAACCTCTTTACAATATTCTCTGTATTACGTACAGGCAGCGACATCTGACTTAAGCAAATTGCATTAATTACAGCCCCGACTACCTACTTTGCAGTTAGGTTTAACATCGGAACGATATCACTGTACCCACATGATTACACTATTTTTATTTTTAATGCACTAACCCGTGCTAAGGAACAAATTTAAAAACCTATTTAGAGGCTAAAAATTTCACCCATGCCGGGATTCGAACCCGCAACCTCTGGCTATCCGTACCAGCGCTCTACCAATTGAGCCAATGGGCGACTCACGACATCAGTGAAATTTCGAACCTCTTTACAATATTCTCTGTATTACGTACAGGCAGCGACATCTGACTTAAGCAAATTGCATTACTTACAGCCCCGACTACCTACTTTGCAGTTAAGTTTAACATCGGAACGATATCACTGTATCCACATGGTTACACTATTTTTATTTTAATGCACTAACCCGTGCTAAGGAACAAATTTAAAAACTTATTTAGAGGCTAAAAATTTCACCCATGCCGGGATTCGAACCCGCAACCTCTGGCTATCCGTACCAGCGCTCTACCAATTGAGCGCATGTATTGTCATAGATTTGCATGTTAGAACATACATAACAAAACGTGAGATCATATTTAAATAAGCTTAGTTATACACTCGTATTAAACGGGTCAAATCGCGATTATTTATTTATCTTAGGTTTTACCTTATTTCCCAGTGTTTTAGCAGCATTATAGTTGCCGTGGTGACGGGTAGACTGAAGTGTCAAGTACCGTAAATTATTGTGGATGGGCACTTTTAGTTTTTCGCAATGTATGAGTATTGCCAATCGTAAATAAATACTATTTTATAAGCTGCCACCATAATGTACCACGTTCTAAGGGAATAAATTTATTTTATTTCCTTTTTTCAAACGCAGTCTTTATTTATTTATTTATTTACAGAAAGAAAATCATACAACTGTTGTGAATTATTATAATTATGCAATTACTAGGTATAATCAAGAGATTGAACAGTAATATTTTAAAAGTCCTCTAAACTAAATGAAAGCATAAAAAGCAAAAAATTTAGTCACTCCGGGCCATATCTGAATAACATGGTTTGGCTGCATTACCACATTGAAAACATATTAATGTCATTAATGGCAATCATGGAATTTTATCATACGTATAGGTGCTAACTGATGTATTAGATATAAGAGGACTTGAGAAAAGATGGCCAGAGTGGAGTTTTTTTTTCCCGCTGCCTTTTCCTCCGCCTTTTTTTACGCCCGAAGGCAGAGGGTTTTACTTTCATGCTACATTGTACTTTGACATTCAGCAAACATAATGTAAATTCTTTACGTTGAAATAAATTGAATTGAATTTAATATTCTTAATCAATACTAACGCCCAGTGCCCAATAACTCAAGCATGTCAAAATTGACGCGTACATCAATCCGCATCGCATTTCGCGCATGATATTAACCCTTTGTATTTCCTCACTGCTGGGGCACTGGTCTCTCCTGCATCACACGGAGGTTAACGGGGGCCAAGTCCGGGTTGGCGGAGGATTGTAAAATAGTGGCGAGCCTTACTGTCAGAAGTAATCAAGCCGCACGTTAGGCGTCTAGCTTGGCTTAACCACTGCCATTGCATGACGGCCCAGGCATCAACGCCTTATGTCCCTTGTGAAGCACAGAAGCGCTTGGAAAAATTGCCTGTAGTGGTAGTCACGGTATGGCCAATGTTGTCACTATTGGTAATGGAGTTCGTGCCTTGCCGCTCCCGCACGTGGTTATTTGATTTATAATATTATAGTCTTAAAAATAGTAAATCTCGGATTTCATTAATCACCAGCCTTGTTAAATACAGTCCACTCAACTACAAGTGTGTGCCACAGCCAAAGACATTAACATGCGTGTGTTAAACAGATTTTCCGATGTGAATGAAGTCGCAGATAGGACTAGTTACGAAGTTGTAAAAACAAAACTAACATTTTCCACAACCTGTCGACGCAACGCATCGTCAACGTTGCATAATTTAGGTGACAATTTCGTGACGTCACCGAGTCCACAAAGGGCCGGCAGACTGAAGTTAACGCCGTAAACAACTGGTTGGTTAGCTCTAGCCTTGTATTTGAAACAAACAGAATATTCCAGTACCTGACATGGGAGATATAAGAGGATTCGTCCAAAAAATATACACATTTGTTATCAACCCTTGTATGTCCCCACTGCTGGGGCACGGGTCTCTTCGTGCATCGCAGGAAGGTTAGGCCATACTCCACCACGGGGGCCAAGTCCGGGTTGGTGGAGGATTGTAAGACAGTGGCGGGCCTTACTGTCAGAAGTTATCAAGCCGCCCGTAAGGCCTTTGACATGGCTTAACGACTGCCATTATATGACAGCCGGCACCAACGGCTTAGCGTGCCTTGCGAAGCACGGAAGCGCTCGGAAAAATGCCACTAGCGGTAGTCACGGGACGCTCACCCATCCTGTACCTGACCGCGCCTGTAGTTGCTTAACCAAGTGATTGATTCCAATCACTCGGTTCGCCTAGGCCACGAGCGCTTCTTACACTTCTTAAAAACAACTTACACATTATTAGCGAATAAATATACGATACTAGCTCTGCCCCGCGGTGTTACCCGTGGTTTATCGATTTTCTCATGGGAATAACATATTTTAACGCAGTAAAACGTGGCCTAGTCTCAGCTAACTCGCTCCAGCCGTTTTGTCGTGAAAAAGTAACAAACATACACACTCACAAACGTTCGCTTTTATAATATTATTGTGATGTGATAATTAATATTTGTGAACTTGTTGAACCAGCATAATTTTCAAACTCTGTAAGAAAACCTCGCATCGGGAAGAAACCTAGTATTCAAATATCTCAACGTTTAAAATTGCCAATCCACGTTAGTCCAGTGATGATTAAGCTTCTCTCTCTCTGTCTAAAAGAAAACTTGTGTACTACTGTGGAACGTATATTTAAGTTTAGAAATATATATTTTATAATACTTTATGCTATAATATAATAAGTGTATTTGTGTCTTTACTTACAAACTGAAAGGGTAAATATTTTAAATCCTCAACACAATGGCTTCAAATACTTACCCTTTTAGTTTGCTAAGAAATTTTACAGCTATTTTTATTATTATATGACATATGCATAATAATACCAAAAATATTTTAGTTTATTATTATGTATATTAATATTCGATGATAACAACTACCAGTCACAATTTCTCCTTCTGCAATCTTTCAATATAAGGCTGCCTGGAAGAAGTTGGTATCAGAAAAAAGGTCACTAATTATACCTCTTCTCTTGTAACTAAACTGCCTCTGTAATTATTTTATGTTGCGTACGATAAAAAAAAATCTTATCTCGTCTCGTCTCGTCTCGTCTCGTCTCGTCTCGTCTCGTCTCGTCTCGTCTCGTCTCGTCTCGTCTCGTCTCGTCTTGTCTTCCATATAATGGGTTCCCATTAGTTGACAACGCAAACGTTCGGTACCTTACAGATTTATGACTCCCACTGTGCATTTATTTTAAAGTTACCTACCCACAAAACTAAATAGTTCGAAACCAACGCTCACCAGAAATGTACCGGCGGCAACCAACAGCATAGTTTGTTATCTGTGGCCGACAAGTTATTCTGTGCAGCTTCCTGGGAAATCCGGTGCGAAGTTCCTCACGGACTATTGTGATTTTAGTCTCGCATTTTGTATGGCAATGTTTTGAAAATAACAGGAGCTGGGCGATGTTTCAGTGACGTTCTGGTAAGTTTTGACAATGTTCTTTCTTTGTATATGTACTTTTTTTCTCGAAATGTTTGCATTTAAAACCAGCCAGAGAGTGTCTTGGAGAGAATGGAACGTCCCTGATCGAAGTAACAAAGTGTCCGGCACAATTTCTCAATCATGTTAATAGTAAGGACCCATATTAAGCACCCATGGGCCAAAACAACACTATCTAAATACAACTTATAAAAAAGGATATTATTTTTTCATTAGTGTAGTTAACCAACTGGATCCGCTTTACTTTTAGTGACATGAACTAATTTCTAAATATAAAGTATAGATGAAATCCTTATAATGTAATTCCGTAAGCAAAATTGGTAATCTATTTCTTTTTAGATTGTGTAATAATTTTGAGAAACTTGGATTCACGAAATACGTAAGATCACGCAATATAGAAAACGTTTTGTACATGACAACCAATTTATATTTTCTGGCAACGAACTTTTACTAGAATAATGTATTTTTAATATTTTATTGGCCGCACCCTCTGTTTTTGAGCGTATAAAAAAAGAGATAGACAGAACACTTTATTAAATCCACACGTTTGTCATCGATGGTTGTTTCCATTAATATTTTTCATGGTCGCCGATAAGCCTTAAATACCAAATGAAAGCTGAAATTTTATTTCTTTTATTTTTGCTGATAAATTCGCGAGGGATTTTATTTCCATTATCTCTAGAAGCTGCGGCTTTCCTCACGGGTCATTAAGTTTCTCTCGACCTCTGACCGGAGGTATCAGTTTATTTCTTACGGACGACGATGGTTTTTCTGTGGCCCTGATATCTTACGGAAGTACGTCATAAAATCTGCTAAATTCACGGTGTCACAGATAAGTACATTGAAACTTAAATGGTTATGCAAAACATCCATATAAATAACAAGTATTATGAAAGCCACTGAAATAGAATAATAAATACCTGGCAGATGATATTCTAGATATATTTCCGTGCTTCGCAAGGCACGTTAAGCCGTTGGTGCCGGCTGTCATGTAATGGCAGTCGTTAAGCCTTGTCAGAGGCCTCATGGGCGGCTTGATAGCTTCTGACAGTAAGGCCCGCCACTGTCTTACAATCCTTCACCAACCCGGACTTGGCCCCCGCGGTGGAGTATGGCCTAACCTTCCTGCGATGAGTAAGAGACCCGTGCCCCAGCAGTGGGGACATACAAGGGTTGATAGTGGGTTGATGTTGGCTGATTATAGATAGATGGACGGACGGACGGACGGACGGACGGACGGACGGACGGACGGACGGACGGATGGACGGATGGACGGATGGACGGATGGACGGATGGATGGATGGACGGATGGACGGATGGACGGATGGACGGATGGGACGGATGGACGGATGGACGGATGGGACGGATGGGACGGATGGGACGGATGGGACGGACGGACGGACGGACGGACGGACGGACGGACGGACGGACGGATATTTACAAAACTATTCATCAGCTAGGCATCATCATCGTCATCGTCAGCCATTTAAGCATCAAGCTACTTCCGGTTTACCGCAACCAGGTCATCAGACCACCCTGATCGAGGGCCTGCATACGGTGCGTCGTTCGGTCCGTGTACCCCAGGTCAGAACTTTTTAGCCCAAAACTATTCACATACCTCAAATTAATCTTCTATAATATAAAAATGAATCGCTACCAACACGGTAAGCTCAAATCTCGAGAGCAGCTGAACCGATTTCGCTAATTCTTTTTTTAGAATATTCCTTGAAGTACGAGGATGCTTTTTACAAAGAAGAAATATAAAAAAAAATTAAAGAATCGACTGTTAGGCGGTACGAAGTTCGCTGGGTCAGCTAGTTATTAAAATAAATATTCATGGACAAATTGCACAGATCTCGTTAGCCCTATACTAAGTACAAGTATGTGTTATCCTAACATGACGATAGATTTAATAATAACAAAAACTTAGAACGTCTTACTTTGCGAGAACGGAGTGTAATATCTGCTCATTTTATGAGAGACAGTAAGAGGGACTCGCCACGACAACAAGATGGAGATTTAAAAACTTGCAAAGTGCAATTCGGACTTGCGCACCAAGGGGTCCGTACCACCTCACTTTTTTGTACTAAGTAATATTTTTTCTCAGTAACACTTTTTTGGATTAAATACGTAAACGTTCTTAGTGACTCCAACTCGCGATTAGCCGTTTTTATTATTCGTCGTTAGAATAAGTAATAAGCTCTACAATTCCACAATCTCACCAAGTCTGATACTTGTATGTATTACCATCTCTACAGCAAAATAAAAAACGTTTGTTGAGGGAGCTTTTATTTTTTATTTTGTTTTAAGTTTATTTGGGAAACTAACAGCTTAAATAAAAATCAAAGCTTAAAGTAGTGCAGTAACAATTTCTAATAATAGGGTCCCAAGTAGGTTTTTTATTTATCATGACGTGCGTAATAAAATGTTGTTCGGTTTGTAAATATGTACATAATATTTAAGGTGTGCTTTACAGTTTTCTTGAGATAAATGGATAGAGAACACTTTATTGCACAACCAGAAAAATATTACAACCATGATCTCTCAAATCTAAGTAATGTTATTTGTAAGTGATGCAATTTGCTTAAGCCAGATGTCGCTGCATGTAGGTACGTAATACAGAGAATAGTGTAAAGAGGTTCGAAATTTCACTGATGCCGGTAAGTCGCCCATTGGCTCAATTGGTAGAGCGCTGGCACGGATAGCCAGAGGTTGCGGGTTTGAATCCCGGCATGGGTGAAATTTTTAGCCTCTAAATAGGTTTTTAAATTTGTCCTTAGCACGGATTAGTGCACTAGGAATAAAAATAGTATAATAATGTTATACACTTAGCGTTTACATATTTACTTTTTTCCTTTCTTCACATCAATATTATAGTTATGTAAGTACTACAGTGATATTATTGTTACACAAAAAAATAAATAGATAGATAGAATAATCTTTATTGCATGTACACCAGGGATTACATAAGATAATTAAGATAAATAATCCATGTAATCAGTGTAACTTTTACGTTTTATAACTTTTAAATTTTATGATAATCCGCTATAATAATACAATTATGCTTTGAATGTGAATTTAAACTATTATTGTTACATCGCCAAAGATAGAGCCCTTTGCAGGTCGGGTGGATGAAGAGACAAACGAACTGAAAGCTCGTTCGAAAGCTCGAAAGGTAATAGGGCCCATTTGACACTCTTCGGGTAGGTACTTTATTTTCTATAGTACCCGAATAAGATCCGCTATAGCATGGTGCCGTTGTATGGTGGAATAGAACCAAACAAAAACAGCAGTACTGCACCGACAGAAGCTACAGCGACTAGCACGTCTTACAGTAACAAAATGCATGAGTAATAGATAGATAGATAGAGAACACTTTATTGCACAACCAGAAAAATATTACAACCATTGTGGCAACATTGTAATTATCGTTCACTCACGGGCACGATGGATTTCCATCGATTGACCGCTCACTCATTCAATTCAATCATTCACTCGGTAACTCGGTCAATCGTTCTTCTCTCCGCTACGTCTGTGACAGCAGGACGTGCTCGTGGGATTTTTGGTTATAAAGAGACGCTATAACCTCAGGTGAATAGGAAACTGTTTCTGATTGTCATTGTATTTGCTGTTGTGTGCTGGTGTGAAATAAAAGCCTTAATTTTGTAAAGAGACTGACGTTATTGACGCCGCCATCCTCTAAAGTGGTGACCCCTGACAGAACACTGTCACGCGAGGTTTTTGTCACGCCGCCGCTCCGTCGCACCGCGTTCATACGATGACGCTCAACAGAAAATGGGGCTAAACGGCCCTGCCCCGCTGCTGCTCCGCTGCCACGCCGCGCCGCCCTGCGCCGCTAGGCGCTTACTTCAGCGCGCTGCCACGCAGCCGCCGCCACGCGGCACCCGCGCTGCCACGCGGCGCCCGCTCCACCGCGCTGCCACGCAGCCGCCGCCACGCGCCACCGCGCTGCCACATGGCGCCCGCTCCGCCGCGCTGCCACGCGGCGCCCGCTCCACCGCGCTGCCACGCAGCCGCCGCCCCGCGCCACCGCGCTGCCACGCGGCGCCCGCGCTGCCACGCGGCGCCTGCTCCACCGCGCTGCCACGCGGCCGCCGCCTCGCGCCACCGCGCTGCCACGCGCCTGCCGCGCCCGACCTTTCGTGCTGCCCGCCCTGCTAAGCCCACGCTGAGTGCCTGCCGCGCCGACGCGGCGTGCGCCCTCTGAGCCACGCCGCTTGTGCCCGCCGCGCCCGCCGCATCGGCGACGCTCGCACCGCTTGCGCTGCTCGTGCCTGCGCCGACGTTGCGCGCGCCCTTGTGCCACGCTGCTTAAGACCGCGCCCGCCGCACCGGCGCCGCCGCACGTGCCGCTCGTGCCAGCACTTGCCGCGCCGGCGCCGTTTGTGCCGCGCCGGCAGCACTGGCATCACCTGCACCTACACCTCACGCCGCGCCGCGCTGAGTGGCGCCGTCGACGACTGATCCTCCGCCTACGCGCACCCGGCACCCGTTGCTGCGACGTGCGACGCGTCCTGCCTGCCATCCGGCCACGCGCGCCCGGATCGATGGCCGGCTGCCACGGGACATCGTGAACCTCGTTTACAACGGACGCGGGGTAACCCTCACTGTATTTCGCTAACTTTATACTTAGATTTTCCTATTTTAGGTTATTTAGTTAGTGTATTTACCAATCAAAATGTTGCCAGTAACGAAATCACTTGACAGTAGTGTGCAGGACGGTCGGGATAGGTCGGAGGGACCGCAGGTTGCCAAGGTGGCATGTAAGCTACCACCATTTTGGTCAGGAAAGCCAACCTCGTGGTTTAGTCAGGCAGAGGCATGTTTCGCCTTAGCTGGTATCACAGCGGAGGACACTAAATATAACCACATTGTGGCCAGCCTCACCGAGTCCGTGATAGACGTGGTAGAAGAGGTAGTGAACAACCCACCGGCCGAGAACAAGTACACTCATTTAAAGTCAGAGCTAATAAGTAGGCTCTCATTATCTAAGGAAAAAAGATTAGCACAATTGTTAGGGGATGAGGAATTGGGTGACCGGAGGCCTACCCAGTTTCTCAGACACCTTCGGACCTTGGCAGGGACTAGCATAGGGGACGACTCCATTGTACGCCAGCTGTGGCTCCGCCGCCTGCCGGAGCATATCCAGGCCATACTGGCTGCTCAGGCAGACCTACCATTAGATAAGGTGGCCGAGCTTGCAGACCGAATCGCGGAGGTTTCGCCCTCTACCAGAGTCATCTGCGCGACCACTGCTCCGGACCCTCTTCAGGACCTTGCCCGCCAGGTAAGTGAGCTGACTCGCCAGGTGGCAGCACTGCAGAGAAGCAGGTCGCGCAACCGATCTCCATCAGCGACTCCAAACCGATCCAGAGGGGCTACACCAACGCGAAATGGATGGTGTTGGTACCACAAACGTTTTAGAACAAAGGCCACAAAGTGCACTGGTAATTGCAGTTTCACGGAAAACACCCGGAGCAGTCAGTAGTGGCGGCTACTGACTGTCTTCCTGCTGGCCGCCGCATCTTCGTTACCGAACAACGCACTAAACGTCGGTACCTCATTGATACTGGATCGGACCTCTGCTGCGCACCTCGCAGCTGGTTCCCAGGTCGCAAGCAGTCGCAGGACTATGGCCTAACAGCTGCGAATGGCAGCAGCATTAGAACATATGGTTTGGTTTCCCTACATCTCAATTTAGGTCTTCGACGCGAGTTTGTGTGGCAGTTTGTCATAGCGGATGTTGACATTGCCATAATTGGCTCAGATTTCTTGGCTCATTACCATCTTCTGCCGGACTGCCGTACCAAGAGGTTAGTGGACGCTTCTACTGGACTCTCCTTGCCTGCTACCAGCGCTACAACTGACCAGGCCAGTATTAAGTCCATAATCTCCGGAAACTCGAGTTTCACACAATTGCTAGCCGAGTTCCCCGATATAACTCGCCCGCACGGCCTCCCAAGAGTGATCAAACATGAGACTGTACACCACATTAATACTACTAGCGGCCCACCCGTCTCCTGCCGTCCCCGCCGCCTGGCTCCTCAGAAACTTACTGAGGCCAAGAAGGAGTTCGAGGACATGGTGAGTTCCAGGACAGCGAGGCTCTCCAAGAGTTCATGGTCCTCTCCATTGCATATGGCCCCTAAGAAGGAAGACGCCTGGCGTCCATGCGGCGATTACCGCGCCCTGAATGCCAGGACCATCCCTGACTGCTATCCGGTACGGCACATTAATGATTTTTCTCACAATTTAGCCGGAGCCACGATATTCAGCACGATAGATTTAGTTAAAGCCTATCATCAAATCCCTGTGAGCGACCCTGATACTCCCAAAACAGCTATCACAACCCCCTTTGGGCTTTTTGAATTTCCTTTTATGACATTTGGTCTGCGCAATGCCGGCCAGACGTTCCAGAGATTTATTGATGAGGTTACTGGGGGACTGCAATTCTGTTTTCCTTATGTCGATGACATTTTAGTCTATTCAAAGGACAAAAGTCAACACATAGAGCATCTCCGAATTCTTTTTCAACGTTTGCAGGATTATGGGGTCGTAGTAAATCCAGCTTAGTGCATCTTAGGAGCTAGTGAGGTATTATTCTTAGGTTTTCATATCACCGCAGAAGGTACTCGTCCTCCCCCAGACCGCATTAAAGCCCTTGTAGATTATGCCCCTCCCAAAACTGTTCAAGGCATGCGTCGATTTCTGGGAATGATGAACTTTTACCGTCGTTTTATCCCTCACGCTGCTAAGAATCAAGCACCATTGATTAACGCACTCACGGAGCTCCAAGGGAAAGGTGCGAAGCCATTCATATGGACAGCTGACCTCCTTCAGAGTTTTGCGGCCTGCAAGGAGAGCCTAGCTCAAGCTACCTTGCTGCAGCACCCCGTGCTTGACGCTCCGCTCGGTCTTTTCACTGACGCGTCGAGCATCCACATTGGTGCTTGTCTACAACAGTTGGTTAACGGTCAGTACGTCCCTCTAGCTTTCTTCAGCAAGAAGCTTACACCGAAGCAAATTGAGTGGCCGGCCTACTACCGGGAGCTGCTCGCCGTTTACGAGAGCGTGCAACATTTCCGGCATATACTGCAGGTCCAGCATGCCACGATTTTCACTGACCACAAACCGCTGCTGTACGCTTTCGTCCAGCGGCGAGAAAAGCTACCCCCTCCACAGCTTAACCAGCTATCCTTTATCAGCCAATTTACCACGGACATCAAGTATATAAAAGGTGAGGACAATGTGGTAGCTGATACGATGTCACGAATAGAAGCCATCGCGCTCGAGCAGGACTACGAAGCCCTAGCAAAATCACAGGAGACTGACACCGAGCTCGCAACACTGACTGGTTCCTCTGGACTGAGCCTGACTAAGGTAAATATTCCAGGAACCAATGTCTATGTCACTTGCGACGTATCCTCGGGAAAAGCTCGCCCGTACCTAACTCCCCGGTTTCGCCGTGCGGTGTTCGACAAGTTGCACAACCCGAGTCACCCCGGCGCAAGGGCAACAACCAAGCTGGTTACCGAGCGGTACGTATGGCCATCAGTTAGGAAGGACTGTAGAGAATGGGCCCGGTCTTGCCTAGCATGTCAACGCAGCAAAGTGTCGAGACATATCTCAACGCCGATGGGCAGCTTTAACCAACCATCTGGGCGTTTCATGCAGGTTCATATAGACATTGTAGGTCCCCTACCAGTTAGCAACGAGTTCCGCTACCTCCTCACTGCCATAGACAGAGCGTCCAGATGGCCGGAAGCATGGCCCATGCGCTCCATCACAGCAGAGGAGGTTGCTGAAACATTCACCCGGGAATGGGTCTCTCGGTTCGGCGTCCCCGTGACACTAACTACAGACCAAGGTACGCAGTTTGAGTCGGACCTATTCCGCCGCCTCATGGTCCAGTTTGACACCAAACGGGTAAGAACCACTTCATATCATCCTTGTGCCAATGGCATGATAGAGCGCGTGCACCGGCAACTTAAAGCGTCCCTTATGTGCCACGAAGGCGCATGGACCAAGGCCCTACCTTTGGTACTGCTGGGTATGCGTGCAGCCGTCAAGGAAGACCTGAAGGCCACTGCAGCTGAGATGCTGTATGGCGAACCCATCCGCCTCCCTGGTGAGCTACTAGTTCAACAAACTAACCCAACCTCCGTCGACAACCCAGCTGATTTCGTCGTACAGCTACGGCGGAAAATGGCTGCCATTCGTCCGGTACCTGCTGTACATCATACCACAAAAACGCCATTCGTTTTTAAGGAACTGGCCACGGCGACACACATCTTTTTACGCGATGACACCATCCGCCGGTCCCTGCAACCTCCATACACAGGGCCCTACTCGGTTATAGGGCGTTCCAGAGATGGTAAAACCATTACTATCAGTCTAAAAGGTAAAACAACAGTAGTTAGCGCAGACCGTCAAGCCAGCGTTCCTGGAACGGGCCCCGCAGTCAGGTCATGGGGACCAGCCTCCCCCGCAGCCGGTTTCTGCCAAGCAGTCACTCGTGCCACCAACCCAGGTGGGCTCGCCTTTCTTGCAGCCTACCATGGACCCATCCCCGGTCCAGGTAGCGCCGCCTCTACCTGTGGTCCATTCGCCTGTACCGACCCTACCTGCATTCATTAAACGCACCCGTTCAGGGAGACAGGTTAGGTTTAAAAACATAAAAGATTGGTAAATACAGTAATTAGGCATCTTGTATTCTTTTCATTTCACAAAGGTGTAACACATGTTGTGCAGGAGTATAGTTATGTAAATACTCAAAGGTAAATAAAACAAAGTTTGTATAATTTTGGAACAATATTTAATAATTTTGTTTTTGTATCCACAAGAGGTCTTTAATAATAGGCTTGCATATATTAAGTTAGGATATGTTATAGTAAGTTAAACATGTCATGTTGTTTAACTCCCTACTGTGTCTAAGCAAGGCTGTATGCCTGATTTTGCTGTGTTTAAGGTAATATTAAGCTCGCTACATTATAGTCATACATACCTTTTATGCCATTCTAAATAATATGTATTGCTATGTTTTCTGTAATATTAAGTTTGCCATATACAGCCAGTATACTTACCACATAAGTCTAGGTAAACATTTGCAATGTAACCTTTATAGTATATCCCACTTACCATTCTCCGTAGGGGGGTGGTTGTGGCAACATTGTAATTATCGTTCACTCACGGGCACGATGGATTTCCATCGATTGACCGCTCACTCATTCAATTCAATCATTCACTCGGTAACTCGGTCAATCGTTCTTCTCTCCGCTACGTCTGTGACAGCAGGACGTGCTCGTGGGATTTTTGGTTATAAAGAGACGCTATAACCTCAGGTGAATAGGAAACTGTTTCTGATTGTCATTGTATTTGCTGTTGTGTGCTGGTGTGAAATAAAAGCCTTAATTTTGTAAAGAGACTGACGTTATTGACGCCGCCATCCTCTAAAACCATAATCTCTTAAATCATGATTTGTTAAAGAATAAATGTACATGTGTTATTAATTGTGAAACTGACAAAGTTGACGTACACAAAACGCTCGGGTTTTAATAAATATTAGGGGTTAAAGTATGAAATTGCCGTTTTATTGCAATAGGTTCTTTGAATTGACATAGAATCTTCATGGTTTGAGGTTTTCCAATGAAACTTTTTTCAAATGGTTTCTGTGATATTCTTTTTTTAAAAAATGTGAAACATTTGAATATCGACTTTCAAGTGTTTTTGTTATTTAATTTAGACAAGAAAGATGGATACGCGTTTCTTTCTGCAGATCAGTCAAATCATGAGGCACACATTTTTCGTATTTTTTATTTTATTGATTTGACGTAAGTGAGTCAATATTGTGGGTAAGGTAACGTTAAACCATGCCGCTAATTCCTGGGTAGTTTGACTAGGATCGGCTTCCACTATCTCTCTTAATTCATCGTTATTCACCTGTGTGGGCGGTCTTCCTCGTGGCTCGTTCTTTAAGTCGAAATTTTTTATCACGAAAGCGTTTAAACCAAAATCGCACGGTGCGTTCATTAGTAGACCCCACTCCAAACGCAGCATTGATATTGCGGGCTGTTTCTGCCGCGTTAGTTCCGCGTCGGAACTCGTATTCAAAAATCACTCGAATTTTCGCAGTATCCATTTTTCTTGTCTAAATTGAATAACAAAAACTATTGAAAGTCGACCTTCAAATGTTTCACAGTTTTTAAAAAAAGAACATCATAGAAACCATTTGAAAAAAGTTGCATTCGAAAACCTCAAACCATGAAGATTTTATGTCAATTCAAAGAACCTATTGCAATAAAACGGCAATTTCATACTTTAACCCCTATTATTTTAATGTTTTAATAAATGTTTGAACAGTATTTTCTAAGGTTAAGGTCATCCGAGACCACGGCACCTGAAAAAGTGCCGAAACGACGGAAAATTGTAAAAATGTAATAAACGAGTAATATCCGTATTAATATCCGTACAGTTTATATTTAGAATATTAACGAGATATGATTATATTGGAACAGTATTTTTTTAAAGAATCCACAGCAGATCAGCCCTTACATTTTTGTCGAAAAATCATCCTTAACGTAATTGATTAGAGTACACAATGCGATCGTTTATGTGCTGTCGACTTTACAAACTATGCTAACCTGTGCTGCAAGAACCAGACAAAGACAACCTATTTAAAAACCTATTTAGAGGCTAAAAAAATTTCACCCATGCCGGGATTCGAATCCGCAACCTCTGGCTATTCGTGCCAGCCAGAGGTTGCGAGTTCGAATCCCGGCATGGGTGAAATTTTTAGCCTCTAAATTGGTTTTTAAATTTTTCCTCAGCACGGGTTAGTGCATTAAAAATAAAAATAGTATAAAGACATCATGAACAAGGAAATACACCCAGACTGAGGAGATTAGTATAAATGTAATTAAGGAAATCAAACCCACAACTTCTGGCATAGTAACCAGTCGTGTTACCGTTAGACCAAAGAGACATTTTTGTTTTTGTATTCTTTATTTATATTTCTATAAATGAATATACACAGACTGAGGCCATATGTACAAATTTACCGCGGTCCTCAGAGTGCTTAGTGCGAGTTTTTTAACTACTCGATCGCGTTAACGTAAACTCATATTTCTATGGCATAGAGGAAGCGCCACCTAGCGACAAGTATGGAAATTAAAATTGCTGTGTGCGAGTTGTAATGGTTTACGTTGAGAATTGAACACGTTTACCAGCCAAAACACGAATAAACGCGAGTGCGAGTTGTACTGCGACAGCGTTTTGCCAGTTCGAACGGTTAACTTACTCATACTCACTACTCAATGCTCGATTAACGCGGTAGTAAAGTTATTCGAATGGATCTGTCAAACTCGCACTAAGCACTCTGTGGGAATCTAACCCACGACTTTTGGCATAGTAACCAGACGTAATACCGCTTGACCCATGAGGCTGATGTTTTTTTATATTGTGTTTTTCTTTATTAATATTTCTGTTTCTTAAAATTATGTTTTTGTTAACGGTATTTCTGTGTTTAATCTACTTTCTCCACGGTGTAAAAGGCAGAGACTATAGATTTTGATTAAAAATTAATTACGTTCGTTATACGCTTTAAGGTCAAGGCTTTGACGTTTTGCTGGTGTAATTATTTGTTGAACTTACGCCTTTGAGGTTAATTAGACTGGTCTAATATTGCTGCTGACGATTAGGGAGTTTTATTTATTAGCTTTAACATGTCATAGATGAGAGGTTCTCAATTTTATTTGGCCATGGAACCCTAATTGATCATATTTTTTTTCGCAAATCCCTAGTTGGCTAATTTGGTAACTAAATTATTTATTGATCTCGTTGTTTAAATATATAGACATTAAATGTAGGACAAGAAAAAAAAATTGAATAAAATTAAATTCATAAGAAATACATTGCAGGTATGTAATTATTTCTCATGAAGAATGTAGTTTTCTCATATATATTTTTTTATAATAGCAAATTGTATTATAAGTAACTCTATCTGACAATTGAACGCAAAGATTAGGGGCCTGCTAGATTTAATTACAATTCCTAGTTTACTATGACAATTCGATATAGTAAGTCCCATATATAGACTTATAGATAAAGTGGGACTTACATATTATACGTTATACGTCTATATAAGTCTCATTGCAGAAAATAGGCTTCTCTCAGAGACAATATGGACTTGATTATCACGCATGCCCAAAGCGGATTGGTAATTTAAAGCGTTGAGGTATGAGCACAACTCAGACATGCAGATTTCTTCACGCTGTTTTCCTTCACAGTGAACAATTGGTATTGCTTCTATGACATTACTAATGTAGGTAATAATAATAATAATAAAAAATAATTCATGGACATATTACACAGATCTCGTTAGTCCTATACTAAGTACAACTAAATGACTTGTGTTATAGGTGCTAACACGACGATAAATTTAATACAATAAATACATAGAGAACATCCAAGACGCGAGACAAACTAGAAAAGTTCGTTTCCTAGATTGACCAGGCCGGGGATCGAACCCGAGATCTTCGGTTTGACAGTCAGCAAGCCAAACCGCTGCGCCACCGAGGCCGTCAAAGGTAACTAAGAAAACAAATGCATTGATACATGCTGGGATTCTAAATCACGACCTCCTGAATGACTGACCTTTTACCTCGGCGCTATCACGACCACTTTTATAGTACAAGAGATAACTCGCAATAAATCAAAGTAAAGTCGTGAGGTAAAGTGCAGTAACTACAATAATAAATTGGGCACGATTCACGCCCACTACGCCCTGGCGCGGGTCCAATAAGCTCTGATTAAAATTTAATCAAGCATGTTACACTCAGCTTACACCGCATTTTTGCTCGTTTACACAAGATTGTATTATCGACGAGAAAACGCTTCTTCAGCACTCCAGACGATAAACTGACGACTCGCTCCAGTTGTTTTTATTTCTTCAGAGTGCAGCTTTTTTGTGTTGTTCGCTCTTGATTCAACGCGACTTTTAAAATGATTCGCTTACATTTCTTAAATGCAGCTTATTCTTTCGTGTTAATTAAAAAGGAAGAGTTATTTCAATAATCACTGTTGGAATAACATCATTGCCTTACAATAAATAAAATTTACTCTAACCCTGTCAAGATTCGAGTTGTAAAGGTCGATGCATTAGCTATTTATATATTCTTATATAATATTGAGCATAATAAAGACAATAATTGCTACAAGCAACCAGATACATAAAGTTTTTAATCTACGAAAAAAGTCTATAAACCCGATATATTTTCTATAAGATCCACAGCTAACTCCATTTTCTTAAATTTTTCGAAGTATTTCAGGTAGGTAATCTCTACTAAACTCGGAATGATATATATGAATTTATGATACATAAGCTTCAAGGAATACAAGAAAAATACTCAACGATTTTTCTGTAGTTTTATTACAGAGTCAATTTAAAAATTACATAATAAAAAACAGCCTGCAGTTTTGGACTAAAAAGTTACAGTTTACGGGTAGAATCTAATTGGACAAGTAAGAATAAATAGACTGCAGTCAGTTTGAGCTTGACTGTACGCGCGTATTGGTCTGTACCCAAGCCCTTGACGCTAAAATGGCTTGTTAATTTTGATTTCACGAAGGCTCCGAAGCCTTTTACTTTGATTAAACGTCTCTAAGATCGTAATCTTTAGTCAACTGTTTTAATTTTGGACTTAGCTATTTTTTTCGTTCAATCCAAAAAACAGAGTTAGGTTGACTAAAACCCTACAAATTTATATTGATAAAAATAGATTTATGAATGTTACATCGTACAATATTTTACTAAGCGCTTGAAACTACATGAAAAAATTAAAACTGCACGCACGTGGTGATTAAGCCGGATCTCTCTCTCTTTCTCTGAGAGAAGGCCTGTTCCTTGCAGTTTACGTAACACTGTACTATTATAAATTTCGTAAGCACAACACATTGTAGACTTTTAGAGCCGTAAGTATATCGGGACTAAAAGTCTACTATACTATTATGTATAAAAAAAACTTCTTCTTCTTCATATTATGTAGTCCACTGCTGGACATAGCCCTCTCCTAATGAGCGCCATAGCGCCCTGTCTTCAGCAATGCCGCATCCAGCAACTGCCGGCATTTTTTCGCAGATCGTCATTCCACCTAGCCAGAGGGTGTCCTACACTACGTTTGCCGAGTCGCGGTCTTCACTCAAGACCACGTTTACTCCGGTTGTCCGTTCTTCGTGAGATATGGCCAGCCCACTGCCACTTCAGCTCGCTAATTCTCTGAACTTTGGTTCTCTGTCGGATGCATTCGTTGCGAATCTTATCCTGTAAAAAAACTATTATGCCCAAAGTATGATATGTGACTTCAAAACAGTATTTACAGATTTGACAACACTCTCATGACAAACATTTAATACATGTATCATAAAACCAAAACCATCTGATTCTTATATTCTTTTTAATGCACTAACCCGTGCTAAGGACAATTTTAAAAACCTATTTAGGGGCTTAAAATTCCATCCATGCCGGGACTCGAACCCACCTCTTTACAATTCTCTCTGTATTACGTACAGGCAGCAACATCTGGCTGAAGTAATTTTCATCACTTGCAGCCTCGAGAACCTACTTTCAGTTAGGTTTTACATCAGAATAATTTCGCTGTACCCACATGATTAAATTATTTTTAATGCACTAACCCGTCCTAAGGACAATTTTACAAACTTATTTAGGGGCTAAAAAATCCACCCATGCCGAGACTCAAATCCGCGACCTCTGGCTAACCGTGCCAGCGCTCTCCCAACTGAGATAATGGGCGACTACATCTGATTCTTACTTCTTACCTCACCCGTTCTTACTAAATGTAGATGATTAAACGTCACTACTTACGTTTTCACATAGGTATAACGCGATTGTGGTAGAAAGGTAGCTTCTCCTAATTATGATAGTCCTTATCAGTCCCGACATTAGAGAGAGTATTGAGAGTTGTATTTCCAGGATTTCCCCGGCCCACTGTGCTATAACAATCAAAGTAGGCCGACCGCAAGACCCCTTGTAGGAATCCGAATGGACGAAGGGTGGACCTTACCCTACTTAACCCACTAGCTGTTCAATTTAACTTGGCACATAAAATGTCAAATCGCTTACCTTTAGATTAGGCCCAACTAGTACTCAGTAGTTGTTGCAGTACTATCCCCCCAAAAATATTTTTTTCAAAGAATAAAGAAATATCTTTAAGATTTTGTTCTTTTTAATGGACTAACCCGTACGAAGGACAATTTTCAAAACCTATTTAGATTCTAAACATTCGACACATGCCAGGATTCGAATCCTCGACCTCTGGCTATCCGTGCCAGCGCTCTTCCAACTGAGCTAATGGGCGACTCACCGGCATCAGTGAAATTTCGAACCTCTTTACAATACTCTCTGTACTACGTATCTTCAACATGTAACTAAAACTAAAATAATAGTACTAATAAAGAGTAGCCCTTATTCTTTATATCTCATGAACAGAAACATTTGTTATTCGTTTTAAATCGCCGAACATTTACGTAAATAAAAACTTTTGTTAGGTTATGTCTGAAGAATCCGACCAGGGACCCGATTCTCGCCCATGCGAATTGAAAGCGTAAACGCAAAATATTTGAATGCTTAAACATTTGTATATATCGCATGAAAATAAGATAAAATAACTCGACAAAGTTAGCCTTTTTAGACTTTTATTTTCTCATTCGATTTCAATGTAGCATGGTTTCTGAGAATACAGATTTGGGCCGTCGCTCGACTTTTTACGTAGAATTCAAGTCATAAGCTTTAAATTCTTATACGATTTGCTAATGAAGTGAGAATTGTTTCCCAGGGCCTTAATTCTGTAAGAGCATTACGCTATAAAGGTTTGATGCGTGTGCGGGCTTAGAATTAAAGCAGCGCAAAAAGGAAATAGCCACGTTCGTGCAATTGTCATTGTAGATAGATAGAGAGATGAAATATTCTGTATTACGAGTAAACTAGGAATTACATAGGATACATTGTACTACAATGCATTAACAGAATGTAGGACCAGGTTTCGTTCTGATGTGCAAACTTAATCAGGTGAGTAGAGAAGGAGATAGGGTAGTCAAAATATAAAGTAAGTGAATCTAGAATTAAGATAATAATGTGTGTGCCGGCTGTCGTAATTGTGCCGGATGATGTAATGGCAGTCGTTAAGCCATGTCAAAGGCTTTATGGGTGGCTTGATAACTTCTGACAGTAAGGCCCACCACTGTCTTACAATCCTCTACCAAGCCGGACTTGGCCCCCGTGGGGGAGTATGGCCTAACCTTCCTACGATGCAGGAAGAGACCCGTGCCGCAGCAGTGGGGACGTACAAGGGTTGATATCGTGTAGTATTTATGAAAGTTTTGTTTCACGAATACTTGTAACAAGTTTTTTTAGTCATCCGATTGATCCCTTCATGGTCCATTGGCACCTTCTGAAGGTGCCAATGGACCATTTTCTGTAGGCTGGAACGGCTAAGCTGTCAAGACGGTATATATAGATGGTGGGCAAGGCTACTTCATCTAAAACAATGTTCCAGGCACTGCGGCTTACAAGTGGCCATTGGCACCTTCTGAAGGTGCCAATGGACCATTTTCTGTAGGCTGGAACGGCTAAGCTGTCAAGACGGTATAGATGGTGGGCAAGGCTACTTCATCTAAAACAATGTTCCAGGCACTGCGGCTTACAAGTGGCCATTGGCACCTTCTGAAGGTGCCAATGGACCATTTTCTGTAGGCTGGAACGGCTAAGCTGTCAAGACGGTATAGATGGTGGGCAAGGCTACTTCATCTAAAACAATGTTCCAGGCACTGCGGCTTACAAGTGGTCGCTTCACTCATCTAGAGTGAAGAACTGCCACCGGAGGCTTATAAATCATCTTCTTACGTATCAATGTACAATATGCTTTCCCCTTTGTTTGTGCAAAGACCAACATGTATTGTTTTACGATCCTGTAATAAATAAATAGTAAAATTCAGCCGTGGCGAGCAGTAAAGCCCGCCACTGTTTTACAATCCTCCACCAACCCGGACTTGGCCCCCGTGGTGGAGTAAGGCTTAACCTTCCTGCGATGCAGGAAGAGACCCGTGCCCCAGCAGTGGGTACACACAAGGGTTGATAACGAACGAACAATAACGAAAATATAGCTTGAACATAATTCTCGAACTAAATCACTCGTAAGCACTGACGTTAAACCATTAAAATAAGGAACATGATTTTTATGAAAATTTAAGCTATCAGTTGAGCAATCATGAAAACGTTGTAAAAAGTACATCTTAAAAACATGCAAAGAACAAACTGTTATTTAAGGTCATGGTATGTCACGCAACTTTCCTGTATGTCCTACTAAAGGGCATAGGCCTTCTCTCAAAAAGAGAAAGTATGGACTTATCCACCACGCGAGCCTAATGCCGATTGAAATTTTTAAGCACTGAGTTTTATTAACACCTGAATCATACGATTTTTTTACTTAGCGAGAGGTATTTCTAATACAAATTCACAAATGTATGTGCCTAACGTTTCTACGTTAGGTTAAGCACGTACCAAATTCTTTGTCTTCTGACAAAGAATTTGGTACGTGCCGGGATTCGAACTAACGATCTCTCAAATGTCAGGCCACCCACCTACCGAGCTACCACCGTTAAGCAGTTTGCTTTGATTAAAATTTAATCACCGGTGCAGCTGGTTTAGGGTGTGGCATCTTGAATGAGCCGCAGCGAAAGCGCCAGCGATATTTCAAATAGTACTTGAATAGACAATCTAGAGTAGGTAAAGTAAAGCATTAGCTTTTTACATACGAGGAATTACAAGAAGCGCTCGTGGCCTAGCCGAACCGAGTCATTGGAATCAATCACTTGTGTTAAGCAACAACAGGTGTGGTCAGGTGCAGGATGGGTGACCGCCCCTGTCACTACCGCTAGTGGCATTTTTTCCGAGCGCTTCCGTGCTTCGCAAGGCACGCTAAGCCCTTGGTGCTGGCTGTCATATAATGGCAGTCGTTAAGCCATGTCAGATGCCTTATGGGTGGCTTGATAACTTCTGACAGTAAGGCTCGCCACTGTCTTAGAGTCCTCCATCAACCCGGACTTACCCCCCGTGGTGGAATATGGCCTAACCTTTCTGCGATGCAGGAAGAGACCCGTGCCCTAGCAGTAAGGACATACAAACGTTGAATGACGAAAACGACTGCCATTACATGACATCCGGCACTAACGGCTTAACGTGCCTTACAAAGCACGGAAGCGCTCGGAAAAATGACACTACCGGTAGACATAGGACGGTTACCTATCTAGCACCAGACCACGCTTATTGTTGCTTATATGATTGATTCCAATTAATCGGTTCGAGTAGGCCACGAGCACTTCATGTTTATTATTGCATGTTTTTGATTTCACTGATAGCATCTTGTTAGGTACTTCGTACCAACTAGCAAACGATTTGACAGTAATATGGTCAGAATAGAGTATTTACGTATCAAGCGCAGCAAGTGGAGATCTCTTTTACAGGCCCTATGTCCCTGATGGGGGACAACAGGACATAAACAACAATAATTCGGATTCTGTTTCAATTTGTTTTCGAACCGCATGTTTCGGAGCCACGCCTGATATCTGCGTCCCACAGCATTGCAGACTGTGGTTTGATTAAGCGACAGAGCACACTTCGTTACGACACATGGGATGTGATTACTGGAAAATTGTTTGGATTAAAGAGTTATTTTGACACTCGTTTTGTCAGTCTTTGTGCATTTGTAGGGTAATTATGTGGATTGGATGGTGGATTGCTCACGGGTAATTTGACGGCCTCGGTGGCGCTGTGGTTTGGCACGCTGACTGTAAAACCGAAGGTCCCTGGTTCGATCCCCGGCCGGGTCAAACTAGGAAACGAACTTTTCTAGTTTGTCTCGGGTCCTGGATGTTATCTATGTATGTATTGTATTAAATCTATCGTCGAGTTAGCACCTGTAACTCAAATCATTTAGTTGTACTTAGTATAGGGCTAACGAGATCTGTGTAATATGTCCATGAATATTTATTAGTATTATTATAATTAGGCACAAGTTCACGCGTAATAGGCGACTAAATTATAATTAAGTCAAATTACGTACAAACCTCAATTCAATTACTTTGTTGAAGTTGTTAGTTTTGTAAAGCTTAAATAAAACCCTTTCCTTCTACGAAACCTTACACTGCACGTCGCCTGATATGCACTTAGTTTCTGAAAAACCATGGCGGGACATTTCATTCGAGCATACAGTTTAATTTGAATGAATTTCATCACGTCCAAACCCACAATTAATACTTCATTATTCATACCTCTGCAACTCAAGCAAAACGTCACCCTAATTAAAAAGTTTCCGCAGGATTCCGTTTGGGTTGTGCACGGCAACCTTATATTTCTACAGTAAGCTGATGAAAACTCGACCTTCAGTGTAAGGGGCTAAGGGTCATTGAACATGCATTGTAAGTATTGTCATACGGTTAACAATACAGGTGGCTCTAGAGCAACACAGCACATTCATAACGTTGCCTTTGCAATTCTTGGATCTTAGCTCCAGGTCGTTAAAGTCGATTTTTTCTTGGCTAGGGATGAAGATAAGTTTGTATGCCGTGCCATATAATTGCCAGCACTGAGTTTCACCTCGAGGGATCTATTAACTTTTGATATCACCTCATTATGCATGTATGGGAGTGACGTTTTATTCGTTAATTGCTGTCGTGAGAATGGCTGGCGGTGGGACTCAGTTTTTCTGTTAATGATACCCTCATTAGGCTCAGGAGGAAACTTGAGTGCCTAGGGTAGTTTATCTTTTGTAATCACTACTTACGTTGTTAACGTGTAGCATCGGTGTGCGTTCGTAAATACTCACCCACACATACGCCTTCCAGCGTGTGACGTAGTGGATGGCGGCTCGCCGTTTCGCGATATACCTTTTCTTGTATTCATATTTGGACCGCAATTGTGTGTGCATCAATCCATCATTTTTGACTATTTTAAGCTCTGTTTTCGGGATAATACATCGATGTTTAAGAAGTCTTCGCCTACATCATTCCACCAGCTGGGCAATATTATCATGATTAGCTATGAGTTTTCACGTATACGCCTCATGGTCTTTAACCCGGCGAGGCTGTGGTGGGATGTGACATACCTCACGCTTTACTTCAACGATCGTATTGTTTTAAATTTTTGCTGTAACGGTTTGTCTCGCCGCATAGCTGGAGCTAAGGAGCCGCGGGATGGTATAGTGGCGTGATCGCAGTGTTGCGCTAACCGGCGCTTGAGATATACGTGCGCAAACTCCTGTCGGGTACTTAATACCCCGCCACATAGTTGGTGTGTGGTTATTTCGGTAAAATTGAAAATTGTTTTTTTGTTTTATTAGCTTATTATTTGTTTTTTGTTATAGTTTTTGAACGAAAATGAGTTTCGAATGAGATCAAAGGCATCTTGAGTCCATAATAGAGGAGGTTTTCCAAGAATGTTCGGACGTGTCAAGCTCCGAACCCGAATGCAATGCAATATTTTCCTGCAAAAATTGTTGTGATGATAACCCTAGTTCCTAAGCTGTTCCAAAGTATTATGATAGTTTTTTATTTATAATTCAAAGACTGATGTTTTCTCCTTAATTTAATAATTGTTGTTTAAAGTAAAATTTTGTTTTTGTTTATTTTATAGGTTTATGAAGATAATGCCTATTTTTGTTTAAAAACCAATTCAGTTTCTTTTATTTTCCTAAATAATAATAAAAAAAATATTAAAGTTTTTTCATTAAAAGCTGTTTATTGTTTATATTAATATTACAAAACATAACATTAGAACTTAATTTGTCGATATTGTGATATTTATGGCCAATTTAATAAGTGGGTATTGATTTTACAAAATCAATACGTCCAATCGACAGGTAGGTCGGTGGCAGAACGCCGGCCGTCGCCGCGCGCAGATAGTTTTATGCAACGTGAAACAGTGTTGCCACCGCAGCGCGCCCGTTTCCGTCAAATACAACGATCGTAGTAGGAAGGTGTCGTTTAGAACTTTATGATTTCTGAATAATTACCCTACTATATGTGGTGCCTGAAACTCAAATTTTGAGGGCAGTTCTCCATTGTCAGTCATATAACTATTATCTCCTATAGGTCAGTAATTTAAGCATCGTGTGACAACACAAATAAATATGTTTTTCAAAAAAATATGGTTTCAACAAACGCGCCAATCATGGCGGCTCGATAGTATTTTTGAAGTTTTATGTAGGTACTGTATAATTTTATTAAATAAAGACAGTATGTAGGTATTTACAATTTTCAAAGTTTTTTTTAATTAGCCATGATTGTGTCCATGACATTTTCAAAGTTATCAATGACAAAAATCAATCAGCCTATACTTATCCACTGCTGGACATCCAATCCTCCGAGGCATGTTATTACTGTCTGTTCTCGGCCAGCCTCAATAACCCATTGCCAGAAATTTGCTTCAGACCGTCGGTACAGCGAGCCGGTGGGCATCCTACGCTGTATTTGCCAGTTTGTGGTTTCTACTCGAGAACCCAATTAACAAAAGGTATAAAAATACGATAGATGTCGATAGATGACAGTCAACAGTAAGACCATCCACTAGTCTTGCAAGCCACTAGTATGGCCTATACCTTCCTCAGGGAAGCGACCCCTGCCCCTCGGTGGAGACATAATGGATTGATGATGATGATGACAAAAATACGACAAGGATAAACGGACCTTAAAAAGAAAGAAAGTTAATAAAAAATGTAGGACCCTCATATTATTGTAATATAAAGTGCGCTCCAGTGCACTTTTAGTTACAAAGCAGTACTTTCTGAATTAAGATGTTAACAACCCCAATAAACCAATATCACGCGCGCCGCAGCATCCCCAGCCTAATTGCGACAAGGCAAAAACTAGAGATGGGTTATACTAGGCAAACAGTGATACTAGGTGGAATCGTTTCAGCCTTGATGGAACCGTTCCAGCCTTGGCAGTACGATAGCATGAGACATGCGATAAAGTGCCAGAATTTGTTGTCTGTTAATTATTTGAACTCGTTGGTTTAGCAGCATCACGTGTGATTACCAAACCACAATTTATAGGTTTGTTTCCCACTGGAAACCGCCGTATTCACATTTCTCATGGCCTTAGGCTGACATTCAGAGACGAAAACTGAAGCTAAGACCGGTCTCAGAAATGTCAAAATGTACGTGATTTGGACATTTTGTAAGACCAGTCTTTGCTTAGTTTTCGTCTCTGAATCTCCATGGTCTCCATGTCTATAATGTTATTGGGGCTTGGTACCAAGACAAGTGATTGCACTGTGTAGCAGTTATTATTTTATCACACAATAGTAATTCTTAAGTAATAAGTAACTCTAGTCATACCTTAAAAAGCCTGCTCTTGAAAATTTCCATGGTCAGAGTTGACGAGATTATACCTAATAAAATAATAACCTGTTATTGTCCTAACAGATCACTATGCATAACGACTTGATACGGAAAACGGTTTTTCGTATCTTTTCCATCTAAATTTATTTTAACTTTGTTATGGACTGCGTCGGACGATACCGTTTAATTCGTGAACGGTATCTTAAATTTCTCTAGTAAGAAAAAAAAAAGAAAGACTGTTAAGTAATGGAAAATAATTATCTTTGTTTTGTGCTGGCTCACAACGGGACTAAATTGAAATTAAAGTACGGAACAGTTATCAATTTATACTAAGTATAAATAACAGTTCTCTTACAAATGCCTCACCTCTAGCTGAAACTTGCGAGATTGACTGGCGCTAAATCTCTTTACTTTTACTGCGACATAAATCTTGAGATGAACTCGTGGGCTCGTAAAAGCGCAGTTTGTATTAGAACAGCCGTTGCACAGTCGAGAGCTATCAACGTTATGCACAGTTTCTTATAAACCTATTTATTTACATGAAAATTGTACCATAACAGTAAAAATCTAACATTCACACGGAAGGTTCGTCATAAAAAGTGGCACATCAAACTAAATAAAAATAACCTAATTTTATCCGCCCTGGGACACACCCGACCAAAAAGTTCCTATGACTTACCCATGGCCCTGCTGCATCGCCATCGCTGCCGCTTCAGCACTACTGGAGCACGGGGTTCTTTCTGCATTGCAGGAAAGTTAGGCCACACTCAAACACGGGGGCCAAGTCTCGGTTGGTGGAGGATTGTAAGACAGTAGCGGGCCTTACTGTCAGAAGTTATCAAGCCGCCCATAAGGCCTCTAACATGGCTTAACGACTGCCATTACATGACAGCCGGCACCAACGGCTAAACGTGCCTTGCGAAGCCCGCAAGCGCTCGGAAACAATGCCTCTTACGGCCGTGGTGCTCGTGGCCTAGTCGAACCGAATGATTGGAAATCCCCATAAACAAAAACAAATAATTTACTGAATAAAAATACGCCTTACAATGAGGCACATATTCTGAAGTTAAAAAAATAGTCGGTTCCACTCGTCAATATAATGATAAGATTAGAATATTATTAATAATACACAAGAAACAAAACACTTATTTAAATTTACTTTGAGTACATTCGACTTTCTCTGTCGGAAAATGTTTGATTCCATAATGATAATACTGCAAGTGATACCTTTTAAACACAAATTTGTATAGAAAATATTAACGCAAGTTATCAATAGTATAAAGTTTTATTAAATTAAAAAAAAAACAGCATAACGTTTACAGACATTAACTATATGAGTAAAGTACTCAAAAGTAGTAAAAAAATAGAATCGATTCGATTCGATCTATTCCTTTATATCAAACCATTTATTTTTCATCTTACACCTACGTGTACGACAGCGGTCATTTGCAGAGCTGTCGCAAAAGCTACGGTAGACTTTACGACTTAGCTACCTAGTAAAATATTGTAATCCTATCACTAAACTACTAGCTGGCACGGTTCTCAAACCTCTACCTGGTCGCGGGTTCGAGGCCCGGCATGGGTGGAATTTTCAGCCTCTAAATAGGTTATTAAAATACAAGTTGAAAGTTAGAGGACAACTTTTCCGATGCAAAAGACTGATTACTAGCTAAGTAATTAGCTGATCGGGGGATGTTCAGGAGAGCCTTTTGGTCTCATTATTCCAGAACAGGTTGAAAAGAGCAGTATCTTTGAATCTGTTCATAATCGACGTGGGCCAACCAATTTCTTAGTTCACCTGTTTACACCCACATCGGTTATAAGTCGTAAGTGCTTGACGTACAAGAAAATCTTTGTTTACTGAATACTTCGACCCGTCATCTATGTAATATCTTGGACCAATTTGATTTATTGTGTGAGAAAGATGTATGAAATTTTTAAACCTTGGCCATGCTATGACGGCGTTTTATGATTAGATTCCCTTTTGTTTCTTAAAATCGAGAACGGTTTCATGAACGTACGAGTTTCAAGAGTACGGCAGCTGCCATTCCCAGTGCTGCCATAAAAAGATGGCGGTAGATTTAACGACGTACCTGCAATCTTATTGTACTATACATTGTAATCACTATCCCTCAAACTCAAAAGCGTTTATGCCAAAAATGGACGCTTTTAGAAGAAACCGGCTAAAACCTTAGGATTGACTCCGGTTTTTGTAATGTAAGTTCTTATAATTGCGATCACCATTATATTAATAATTTATAATGTTCGCTTTTTGCAAAAACGTATAGCTAGATGGAGAACACTTTATTGCACAACCAGAAAAATATTACAACCATGAACTCTAAGTAATGTTATACAATTGGCGGCCTTATTGGCGTAGATTATTATTAACAGTTTTATTGCACTTAAATTTTAACAATAAAACCGTACAATGTGCCGAACTTAATGCCATAAGCATTTTCTACCAGTCAACCGCAGGAGGTAGACGAAAATGTTCGTAGGCGTGCAAAAAAAACAAGATAGTAATATGGTGTAATTAAAGAAACGATGATAATGAAAGAAGACTTTTTTACAGTAGTAGTGATAGTCATTACCGGCTCTGCCCTTAATCAAAACCGGTTTCACAATCCTCATACGAGTACGACAGCTGCCATTCCCAGAACTGTCATAAAAGCGACGGTGGTAGCTTTTACGACGTACCTACTGTCGTGCTGTAACACATTGTAATCCCATCGCTAAGCTACTAGTTGACGGTTATACGACACCGTCTTTGATTGCCCTAACACTACCGACAAGCCAAGTAACTAGACAATCTAGGGGGTATTCAGGGGATTTCTCTCGTCTTATTGTTAGAGAAGAGATTAAAATTGCAGTGTCTTTCAAACAACGATCGATATCGATATTAACCCCTGTATGTCCCCACTGTTGCGGCACGGGTGTCTTCCTGCATCGCAGGAATATTAGGCCGTACTCCACTACGGGGGCCAAGTCCGACTTGGTGGAGGATTGTAAGATAGTGGCGGGCCTTACTGTCAGAAGTTATCAAGCCACCCATAAGACCTCTAACATGGCTTAACGACTGCCATTACATGACATCCGGCACCAACGGCCTATAACGTGCCTTGCAAAGCATGGAAGCGCTCGGATAAGATGCCACTAGCAGTAGTCACGGGACGGTCACAAATCCTGCACCTGACCACGCTTGTTGTTGCTTAACTCAAGTGATTGATTCCAATCACTCGGTTCTGCTAGGCCAGGAGCGCTCCATGGACACATGCCTTTAAATATTTGGCATTAAATTTGCGCTGTTATCCCAGAGGGGTAGGCAGAAACCAGAGACTGCCACTTGCCACAATCCATATATTTCTACAAATTTCGTTGTAAGCTTTTAAGCCCTACGAACTAATTTGTAGTTCATTGGATAAATAAATGTTTTATCAATGTAACTCGTAACGAAGGTACTTGTATCCTAATCCTTCATTGGAAACTTGCTACTTCAAATTACAAACGTACGCAACTTAGAAAATTAAAACCGTAGGTGCATGCGGCGTCGAACCTAGGACCTCATAAAAGTATGCCCAGCGTCCTACCGATAGTCTAGCACGCCCACTACGCCAAACGATAAATAAAATTTTAAATTTCTATCATGTGAGTGCCTGAGAAAGTAAACAATTTTGTGCGCCAAAAATTGCTCGCCCTAACCTGCGTTTACGGACACGTTGCATAATAATGTTGTTTGCTTTTAATGAATTTTCAGGACCAGGTTTCCGATGCATTTTATTTTCCCATATCCCCGACCTGCTTCTGTATTACGGGCAAAAAATACTTAACGTTTTCAAACATGTAACTATGAAATTCTGACTAAAACACTGATGGCATCGCAAACGTCTAGATCCTGACATGCTTTGGTGCGCTAAACATAAAAATATATCTTTATATGTGTCTGTGAAGCGCTCGTGGCCTAGGCGAACCGAGTGATTGGAATCAATCACTTGGTTAAGCAACAACAGGCGCGGTCAGGTACGGGATGGGTGAGCGTCCCGTGACTACCTCCCGTGACTACCGCTAGTGGCATTTTTCCGAGCGCTTCCGTACTTCGCAAGGCACGTTAAGCCGTTGGTGCCGGCTGTCATATAATGGCAGTCGTTAAGCCATGTCAGAGGCCTTATGGGCGGCTTGATAACTTCCGACAGTAAGGCCCGCCACTGTCTTACAATCCTCCACCAACCCGGACTTGGCCCCCGTGGTGGAGTATGGCCTTCCTGCGATGCAGGAAGGTTAGGCCATGGAAATGGAGAATTTGTTGTGGTAGAAGTAATTAAGGCACACGTCAAAGGAACTATTTTATACCATTATAACCCTAGCTCCTACAGTGCCCAACACATAGAAAACACAGATAATTTCCAAAGGCTCTCGCACAAAGGCATGCAAAATACGAAGTCGGGAGGCAGAGCTAAAAATGGCCTTTGGCTGAAGCTTAGGTACAAATAGACATGGTGCGGACAGGCAAATGTCAAACTTAAGTGACACGCCTGAAAGTTCAAAATGGAAAATGTATTTGGTTACAGAATTTCAAAGTAGTGGTTTTACAGGAAGCTTTTTGTTTTTAATCCTTCGCCGACAAATTTGGAGCATTTGCAGAATTAATTTATAAGTAGTAGCTTTAATTCCCACTCTGAAACCGTTTTGTCATTTGAGATGCAATATTTTATTTGTTAAAAAGACCACAACACAAAATGAAATAAAAAAGAAGTAACTAGCCGGCACGGGTTATAGGCAGCTTGATAACTTTTGACTGTAAGGCCCGCCACTATCTTACAATCTTCCATCAACCCGGAGTGGCCCCCGTGGTGGAGTATGGCCTAACCTTCATGCGACGCAGGAAGAAGAAGAAGCTATGATCGCACTAAGAATCGGATATACATACATACATACATACATACATACATACATACATACATACATACATACATACATACATACATACATACATACATACATACATACATACATACATACATACATACATACATACATACATACATACATACATACATACATACATACATACATACATACATACATACACCCTTGTTCGCGGCTCATATATTGTGAGGACCTTGTCAGAATTCCCCATTATGCGGTCCTACCTTTCCCGTTGACTTAGCAGTGTGTAAATCTGTCTACAATCTGGAGCTATCTCGTTCTGGCATGAACTTTTATTTGAAGTTTCCATACACACGACTGAGACAGAGATAGAGCCCTTCATAATTTGTGTCAAAAATCGGGCTTGTGCGGTCCCAATTTATTATGCGGTCGGACCGCACTTTCTAACATACGCGTGCGAAAAAACACACCGACCGCATTTTATGCAAAATACAAACGCATTTACACACTGTCCCCACTTTAGTGCCGTTTGAGAGAAGTTACACACCGACCGCATTTTATGCTAAGTACAAATGCATTTACACACTGTCCCCACTTTAGTGCCGTTTGAGAGAAGTTACACACCGACCGCATTTTATGCTGAGTACAAATGCATTTACACCTGTCCCCACTTTAGTGCCGTTTGAGAGAAGTTACACACGGACCGCATTTTGATGTTGTTGCATGAGTATGCAACAACGCATTCACGAAGGAATATTATGAGGACTGCAGGTTAATGTGACTTAGAGCGTATTAAAAAATTGCGAAGACGCATTAATTAGGTACCTACCTAAATACTAGAAAAGGGAGAGGTGATTGAGTAATCACCTCTCCCTTTTCTAGTATTTAGGTAGTCACATTAACCTGCAGTCCTCATAATATTCCTTTGTGAATGCGTTTTCAAACTATCTTATTCTGTAAAAATTTTAAAAAGCCACGCGCGATTGCTTGTTCCGCTGCGCCGCGTTCCCTAATTCTTTTAACAGCATATGCTGCAGAGCAAAGCTTATTTGCCAATTTTATTTGAGGAACCCATTGAAGCTTTGCATCAATTGTGATACCTAGAAATACAGTTTCTTTGACAAAGTCTAGTTTGTCCTTTCCCAATATAACTTTGCTGTCAACTACTTTGACATTGGTAGAGTGAACTTTGTACATATTGTTTTTTTTTTAAATTTAACAATAAGTTATTAGACTTAAACCAGTTTAGTACCTGAGGGAGAGAATTATTTGTACTGGCAAGATCATTCTCTTGTCTTTTTATTTTGAAAATAAGTGACGTGTCATCTGCAAATAATACTATCTCTGACATATTTTGAACCATGAAAGGAAAATCATTTACATATACGAGGAAAAGAAACGGCCCCAAAATCGATCCTGTGGCACTCCTATCCTGACCTCTGACCCTGAAGATTTAGTTCTATTTATATCAGCTCTTTGAATACTTCCTTCCACATAATGATGTCATAAGTTTTAGAAACATTTCACCTTCTTCCAAGGATCCGTCCGCACTCAAGGTCATTGGTTCACGACTCGTGATGACTACTCTAGACTACGACGATTCTTGTCTCCTCTCGTTTTAGGGTGTCGTACCCAATGGGTGCAAATCGAGACCCTATTACTTGACAATACTTCGCTGTCTGTTTAACCTTATCTTTAAGTATAATTGCGACGATTTTTTAAGAATAAAAGTTCTATTCTATCACAGAGATCTATCTTTTGAACCGTAATAGGTAGACACTTGAAATTTTCACAGAATGTGTATACCTGAATAAGATCTTAACTGGCTAAGGAAGAAAATACCCAACAAGAAAAAGTGTGAGTAATGCCTAAGCCAAGAACTGACCTGAACAGAAGAACTTGGACAGATGTAAAAAACTATTTTTAAAATGTCATTAAAAAAATCCGAAAGGGTCCTAACAAAGGATCTAGAGCAGTGATTTGGTTGGAACAATGTTTTCTTGTTTTTTTACTATTATTTGTTATTAACCCTCCGACGCTGTAGTGCCTGGGACATGGTTCTATAGATGGTGTAGGCTTGCCCAGCACATATACCATCCTGACAGCTTAGTCGGCCTAGCCCACAGGAAAGACTAGTCAATACGTGCGGAGTCAACTATGCCGCGATTTTCCTTACAATGTTTTCCTTCACTGTTAGCGTCGGAGTGGTCCCTTCACCCATCTAGTGTGAGTGAAGATACCACTGGACGCTGTATAAATCATCTCATTCAGTAGATGCAAAAAAGCCAATATTATTATTATTAACCCTACAAACCTAATAATCTTAAGAACCATGCAAACCCAACCTAACCTAAGCCCTTCAATGATAACAGGATCTTTGCGTAACGCAATGTATAGTACCTACGATGTGTTTTGTCTTTGCTATAGTGGCACTGATAAGTGCTTTAACTCTGTGATGCTCTCTATTATTGAACATACATACTTAGCATGAGTCTAATTTCTCGTATAAAGTGCGGTCCTTTTTACAGGTACTCATTTTGTGCTTATACACAATGGGAACTGGAGGCGCCACGTGGTGGTTCTAATGAGTCTAATTTCTCTTATAAAGTGCGGTCCTTTTTACAGGTCCGCATTTTATCACATTTTGTGCTTATATACACAATGGGGACTGGTGGCGCCACGTGGTGGTACACACCTGAACTATTTTTTGGTTTGTGTTAACTCAACTCGACAAAAATACCGAATATGAGGTCCTCCCCGAAAATTTGCTCATACTTCGCCAGTCGAACAATCAGAACGCGAGAATTCGATAGCTATATTTAAAGCTTCCTCAAAATATTGTGCGGACGTCCGCACAATGAGGTCCGACCGCACATTGAGGGTTTTTGACTAACTTAAGACCGCACAATGTTAAAGCCGCGAAGACATACATACATACATACATACATACATACATACATACATACATACATACATACATACATACATACATACATACATACATACATACATACATACATACATACATACATACATACATACATACATACATACATGCATACGAGCCAAACCTCATTACTAAAGAGAATAGATTATCTTTGCTCATTACCATTACCCTCCTTATACCTTTTCGGCAGTCGCGTAAAAACCTTTAAGTAAAAGGTTGTAAAGCAGCTAAAATAAAGTTGCACTTGCCAACGAACGCCTGCACCGTAGTTTCAAACAGCAATCACCAGTAGCCAGTAAGATGAGAAGAAAACCTCTTTAAGTAACCTAAGTTTTAATTAAGAAAGCTTTTCGATAGCACCCACTTGTTTGGCTTACCCTCCCCTTGTTAGGGAAATACCGTGCTAACTATAATTTTAATAACAGTGATTGCAACCGTCTGATGTTTTCTTATGGTTTTAGGTGGAACGCAAAAGAAGTTAGTAGTAATAAAGTTTCAGTTAGCCTTTAAACGAGCAAAGAGCACATTATTATTACCACGCGTGCCCAGCGCGGATTGTCAATTTCAAGCGCTGAGGGTGTTTAAACACCGCAGACTCTCAGGTTTCCTCGCGATGTTTTCCTTCACAGTTAGCGAGTGGTATTGCTACTATAACAATACCCCGTATTTTGTCATAGGCGTATGCAATTATTTTTTATCAAATAGTCAATAATTTTTAATACTGCAGGCAGAGATCTTTATTAGTAGACTAAGCAATTTTAGTATGTAGCAGCAAATTTAGCAGCTTATTTAAAGTTGTAAAGTAGCAAGTTGACCTTATTAGCAAGTAGAAGCTAGTCTTTGATATCTGGGGATTATATTACACTCTTGAATTACAATTAACAAAAAAACTGAATAGGTTTTTGAAATTTTTCTTAGTGCAACAAAAAAAGAATATAATCATGTGGGTACAGCGATATCATTGCGATGTAAAACCTAACTGCAAAGTAGGTACTTGGGGCTGCAAGTGATGCAAATTACTTCAGGCAGATGTCGCCGCCTGTAAGTAATACAGAGAGTAGTGAAAGAGGTTCGAAATTTCACTGATGCCGGTAAGTGCACATTAACTCAGTTGGGAGAGCGCTGGCACGGTTAGGCAGAGGTCGCGAGCGAAGTATGGCCTAACCTTCCTACGATGCAGGAAGAGACTCGTGCTCCAGCAGTGGGGACATACGAGGGTTGATATTGATAGTTTCGCCTTGTCCGCCCGTCCGTCTGTATGTCCGCGGCTTAGCACACAGACACCAAGTACAAAAAAGCTGAAATTTGGGATGGACAAAAGAGTATTCTTTATTGTACACACCAGAAAATAATTATAGAGACAATAGAAAGATGGATGTACATAAATCGACCGACAACCCGACAACCGTTGGAGTAAACGTGTTCTTGAGTGGGGACCGCGACTCGGCAAACGTAGTGTAGGATGCCCTCGGACCAGGAGGGATGACGATCTGCGAAAAACTGCCGGCAGATGCTGGATGCGGCAAGCATAGCAAGGAGGGCTATGTCCAGCAGTGGACTAAATAATATAGCCTGAAGAAGAAGAAGATGTTCATACATATTGTTCGGGCTGATAGTTACGGCTAAGCCCGAGGGGGCGGGGGGTTAGATTGAATGCATGAGAGGGTTTTGCCGCAATAACGTACCGATGTGTAGGACGATCTGCGACGACGATGATCCGATGTGAATTTAACATTCTTGACGTAAATAGCTCGCGCGTGTAAGCGCTGTCTGCTGAAACACTTTTGGAATGTAAGAGTGGCTTACACACGTTTGAAGCACGCCGATATAACACGGTAGGATTTTTTTTATACCTAAATTATTGATGCATTTTTTTTCTAAGGTTATTAAAATACCAAACGACTAGTTCGAAAGGAATTTAAAGTCACACGTTTTTAATAAAAACAATGTTATCAAAGTTAATCAGTTGCCATCCATTCATTGAAAGGTATTTATGGAACAAGATAAGTAACGTCCGGCAAATGCAGTGTAGCTTCGGCAGTTCAGAAAGATACGCCTCGCCGCGGCCTTTGTTCGTGTAGGATTTGGTTAGAAAGTATCCTATGTTATTTGTAGATCAGAACTCTATATTGTACACACCAAAAAACAAAATACATAAAAAGGCTTATATACCTGAGTATTGCCGTATACAATTGGCGGTCTTATCGCTAAAAGCGATCTCTTCTAGACAACCTTGGAATGGATAGAACTAAAAAGATGAATAGTGTAGGTAGGTAGGTGTACATAAAGTATATTGGAAGGATATGTACATAAACTGTCTTACAACTAATATTCATACATATTTAATAAAATTCATAAAGTAAGCTTATTAACCGACTTCAAAAAGGGAAGCGGTTCTTTATACATATATTTTTTTATGTATGATTCGTAAATACTCGAAGACGTTTGGACCGATTTGGAAAAATCTTCTTTTGCTCGAAAGGGTAGACTTTCTAAGTTGTCCCGTGGTCATCAAATCAGGCACTGATGATAAAATTCTGGAGAAATCAAGAAAAATCTTCTAATTTGGAAGTCACACTTGGAGCGATTTTTATAGGGACTCCTGCATTTGCTTTTGGAAAACACAATTCTGTACATACCACAGGGGCACAGGTGTGAGTTCATCATCATCATCGTCATCATCATCCAGCTATATTAGTCTACTGCTGGATATAGTCCTCTAGTAATGAGCGCCATATGTGAATCCTTTGAAAACGTCGAAAGACCGGATAAGTTGGCGTGAATAAAACTTCCTATGCCTAACTTTACTGTCATTTCTATACATATATGTATATATATATGTATATATACATATATGTATATATGTATACATATATATATATATATATATATATATATATATATATATATATATATATATATATATATATATATATATATATATATATATATATATATATATATATATATATATATATATATATATATATATAGCATATACAGAAGATATTTATACAGGGATGTAAGGTAGGTAGACTATGAGCTATTTGAGACTACAAAAAATAATGAGCTGTCATTGTGAACTGAATCAATTGTACTCCAGTAGTTGAAAGCCAATAGTCGTTTTATTTCACGTTATTCCAGTCCTGTATTGCCTTTCAATAAATGACCAAGCAATCTAGTTACATCAAGCGGCTTTGATTAGCTTTTTAATGGCTATTGGCAAGCGATGTGTTGTTTTACACTCGTTTATTTATAATTCAGGGACTTAATGCACGTTCCTATATTTGAAAATGGTTTTATTGTTTTTCTGCTTCGTAGTGGTACGCCGTTTCAGGTTTCTGTAAGGTATATATAGTTGAAACTGTAGATAATATCTAATCTGCATTATTACAAAATAAGCCGCTGCTACGCAAGGTCACTACGTAGCGCTCTCGAAGACAGACAGGTTTTAACTGGAATTAGCTTCGAGTTTGTGGCACGACTCCGCGGTCATTCATTCACTAAAACAGACTTAGCGTGACATCTGTTGGCTAGTTTTGGAAATATTGATATGGCTGTCTTTGTGTTATATACGGAAAAAAATTGCCTATCGAACTGTATTAAAAAAGTCGATTTTGGGATTTTCCGACTTAGTGCAGTCTTGATCTGGGGGTGCGATATAATTCCCATCCTGTAATTTTTTTTAATGTAGCCTATAAACGTCCTACTGACGGACACAGGGCTTGATTAACACGGTTTTCTACCGCGAGTGGACAATTTCAAGCGCTGAGGTACGCTGAGTAGTACACCTCAGGTTTCCTCACCATGATTTCCTTCACAGTTAGTGAGTGGTATTGCTATAATTCTTTCACAAATATACAAAGCTTAGAAAACTACGTCATTAAAAAAACTGAAAAAAATTTCATCTTTTTTTTATTTAGGTAGTACTTAGTTTACTTGTTTTTTTGTTTCATATCCTAGAACGGTACGTATGTAGGCTATATTATTATTTACTTAACTTATTCGTCTGTTTTACCAAAAAGCAGAGAAGACCAATATAATGGTATTCCTTTCTTCCTAGTGACTGCCATTTCACATCTGAACGCGGTGAAAATATTTTATATTTTCATAACGGAGAATCTATCACACTATGTAAAGCAGTTGTATGTTGGTTACATTAATTCTAACAAGCCTGCACCTATATTTATGTAATAGTCTCTTATTTTATCCTATAAAACTTACAGAAGTTTCGTATCTATGTAATATTTTATTATATGTAGGTTTATTTTATTTTAAATATAGTTGAGCCATGTCATAGTTTTGCTGTATGCACGTTAATTTTTATTACGGAACAATTACTTTGCTGTGATACATTTTAGTTCAACCCGAATGGAGAAGAGTGCCCCAAGATACAATTTAATTTAGTTTGGAGTTCAGAGTTACTTTAAACATTGTTAAGTTTTATTCTGCTCATTAAACAATTTTCATTTCAATTCATATAGATCTTCTCTCACATGTTAGCATTATGTGTCGTATTTGGTATTTCTGAGCGCGACTATTGAAACAATATCGCACCGTAAATGACAGACGAAGTGGAACATGACAGTTACTAGTTGGAAATACACAATACATTTTCGCATTTCATATTGGTACTGTTCTAACTTTTCGACTTTCTGAACAGTCTGAACAGAACTGTCACGCTCGGGTCAATGATGCTGAATAGTTGGCAATGAATAATTGGCTCCAGATGTCACAGATCTCTGTTTTAGTTGAGTTAACAGCTTGACAACATGACATAATTACTAAACAAAGTTACAAAAAAAAACTTTGATAGTATTTTATTGCTCTAAGCAATAAGGCCGCCAATTGTACTGTATCTTTCTAATTTTTTTTGTTTGTTTTTTCCTGGTGTACAATAAAGAATATTCTTATCTTATCTTATAACTCCCAAACAAGGATTCCCGGTGTTATGGATAGCCAGGCCACTTGCTAATTACATAATAATATGTTTACAATTGATTGTGATCTAGGACCAGTGGTCTAATTCTTATTACGCTCATTATAAATTACGCTCATTCTGGTATAGAAGTAAATGAAGCCGGGACAGTGTCTTGTATGAAAGTTTTTCCCAAAACTTACTGTGGCTTTGAACCTTTCTGTTTAACCCGGTCTAGTGTTGCGCAGAAACTTTCCAAATCACAGTCGGTTTCGAGAAAAATACTATTTTATGCATGGCATTGGTTTTTCTTGTCATGTTTTTTTTCAGATAACAAATATAAAACGTCTGTAAAAGAAACAAACCAATCTAATAAGATAAGAATATTCTTTATTGTACACTGGAAAACAACAAATACAAAACAATTGCATTATACGTAGTACAATTGGCGGCTTTATTGCTAAAAATAATTTCTTCCAGACAACCTTACGATGGAAACTTGCTAAAGGAAATTAGAGAGACAAGTAGCCAGTGCATATTTGAATATTGATACTTACATAAAAAAACATTTTTCTGGCAAGTTATTTTGTTAACGGGGGTTGGCATGTTTCGCAAACTAATTAACCTCACCAAACTGCAGTGTTAATGCTACAATAATAACGTCTTGTACAATGGACCTAGCCGACTCTGTCCCAGCCTCATTTACTACAATTTTACGACTTATGTCGAGCGTGATAAGAACTGTTATTGGATAGCTAGTTGTCCACCGTACATACAACCGCACATGATCCTTACATTGCCAATCACAATTCAACTCTATTCCTTCACAGTAAGAGTGGTATAAACGCCAAGATTTTAATCAGCTGTCATCAATACTCGTCGACTACGTTGCAATGAGACGTGCTTAATTGACAATCCAGCGGATTAACCGGTACCGAATCGTAAACTAGACGTGATTCCATCTGAGTTTGGCAGCAAAGTGAGATGGTGCTTGTGTTGATTTGTACAGCAGTGTAATTTTTTTCCAGGTACTCTACTTACATTCCCTTGATTTATTTATCCAAGCACCTTGATTTAAGTAGTCACATTGGAAACACAATAAATTAAACAGTAAATAAATCAATGATTACTAATTAAATTAACTTATACGATTATTATGGACTTGCATAAGAATAATAACACATCTATCTATATAAATAACACGTTGAAAGCCTATTCAAATATATTGGTTGTGCCGTTTGGGCCGTGGGGCTCACCGGTGACCGCGCGACATACTCATATTCGAACTCTATTTTTTCGTTGGAGGACACCGTCCCGGTACAAAACTGTATGTAGTGTGCCCGGCGCGGCCCTAGCGAACGGTTTACGGATACTAGCTCGTTTGACACTAAGTATAAAAAAGATAGACGGTTTTTTGTCTAAGTGGGTATACAAGACACGGTTTATAATAAAAACGGTTTGTAAAACTCGTGTTATTTTACAAAATATTTTAAAAAGGTTTTATCGTACGGTAGGTAATGACTTACTTTCGGACTTAATAAAACATAAACTAAACAATCGAAAAAAAATTACCAACCAATCGAAACAAGAAATTAAAATAACTCATAAAATTACAAACAACTTAAATTTTCTCGTGAATTATGAAATCAGTCTTAACAACAAATTAATTTAAAAAATATGTCAATGATGAAGCACATTGAAGCAAGATATGCAAAGAAAAGACTTCGGCGGGCGTTCTGGACAAAAAGTTATTTCATTGTGGACTGAAAATAGTCTTGTTTTTAGCCAACTTTCTGCCACAAGAAGCTACACTATTTTTGTAGCAATTAACGCAATTTATTGTGTGGCCGACACCGTGACCCCCGCGGGGAGGAAATGCAGATTTCTATCGGCATGCGCCGTGGTGGTCACCAGTGAGTAACAGCATCTATTTCGTCAATTCTTTTGATAGTAATAAAAAAGAATTATTTTAATCGGGGTTTTTGACTATTTTGAATCATACGAGCTAATAAAATACAATTTGTTAAATTTGTCGAAATTGCGATTCGGTGTCGGCCCATAAGGAAAGTATAGTAGAGGTCACCGGTGATCACCATGGCGTTCAATGTGATAAATAAAATTAAAAGTCCTGACTGACTGACTCACTCGTCAACGCCCAGCCCAAGCCGTTGGACTTAGGAAGCTGATATTTTGCACAGAGGGTCTATATATAATGTAGGCAAGGAAAAAGACTGGATTTTTTTAAATTCAAGCCCTAAAGGACGAAAAGGGTTGCTAAAATTTGTATGGGAGGTATAAAGAATGCTGTCTAATTTTCTTGAAACTTAAAATAAATACTCTTCAACACAATTGATTGAATACGTGTATCGACGTTTTTTTAAATTTAATCCTTAAGGGAGTGAACAGGGTTGCAAAATGTTGTAGCTACTAAAGTCCACGGGGACGGAGTCGCGGGCAAAAGCTAGTTATGAATAAGGCCGAAACAAGTCCGCATCAGTCCGCAAGCAGGCAATTTCTCCTGTTGTAATCCGTCAACCGTTGGAGTAAACGCGTTCTTGAGTGGAGACCGCGACTCGGCAAACGTAGTGTAGGACGCCCTCCGACCAGGTGGGGATGACGAACTGCGAAAAACTGCAGGCAGATGCTGGATGCGGCAAGCTGAAGACAGGGCGCTATTGCGCTCATTAGGGGAGGGCTATGACCAGCAGTGGACTAACATAGCCTGAAGAAGAAGAAAAAGAACCATCGTTGTATTCTTATAATTATTTATCTTTGTGCAGTGTACAGATTGAGTAGACCTTTGAGACATACATTTTAAAGACGGGGCAAAGGTCTTATCTTTCGTGTAGTGAATTTCAAAGATGGCCCTGAATATCAAGTACCGAGCCCCTTTGTGTGCAAATCCGATGCCGAGCAACTTGCCGGTTTTTTTATTGAGATTGTATAACAGAATACAGTCGATTGTATTACGAAATAAACCCAGACATACCTAAACTTATGCTGCGCAACGCTGTGTGGTGTCGGCCTAGAGAATAGCACCAACCCAAATTCTTCCCGCGGGTGTCGTAAAAGATGACTAAGGGATACAAACCGGAGGGAGGGCAGCAGCGCCCCCTGCAGTACAATTCCATCAAACTGCGATCCCCAACCCGCATGCCTAGCGTGGGGATTATGGGCATTACCCCCCAATGATGGCACAACCTTGCGCTATGGCGCTCATTCGGGGAGGGCTATGTCCAGCAGCGGACTAATATAGCCTGAAGAAGAAGAAGATACCTAAACTGTTTATATTCTGGACTGTACATACAATACATTATATATTAAACGGGTCTAATCGCGATTATTGATTAGGTAAAACTTAATTACTTTAATTCCCGACATTTCGGCAGCGTTGCAGTTGGAGTGGTCGTAGGTGGTTGACTATCTAGTATACCTATAGAGTATCGCAAATCATTAAGAAATACTGGACTGAGTCCAATGATGTAAACAAAGAAGTTTGCCGAAATGGGAGTAGAATAATATCTCACTTCCATTTTGGCATTGCAATAAAAGTATTAATAAAGAAATAAACAATTTAAAGCTAAAGTAGCAGATTAATTAATTGCTATTACAGAACTTACGATTTTGATAAGTTTTGAAGGCCGTGGTTCCACTATGTCAATACTACTTCTTAATGTGCTGCATAAACCAAGGCAATATTTTCTACAGATCATGGATATAGGCCAACACGGATTATTATTTTATTTCTCAGCTCCCAGCTGCAATGCGCCGAAGAATAAGCGGGAAATGTGATCTCCATTGATCGAAATAGGCAGTGCAGAAATTTCTATTCTTGGCACTACCGGCGGTATTAAAATAAAGCAGGTTTGGTAGTTTTCGATCCGGGTGCATATCGCAGGAAACTGGCATAAAACAAATCTCAATTAATATCAGCTACATAATTAAGAAGGTGATTGAAATATTTTTCTTAAAAGATTACACCTGAGTGTCTGAGGTGTTCTTTTGAACCTCAGCGCTTGAAAATGCTAATCTGCAGTGGGCACGCGTGGTAATTAAGCCCTCTCTCTCTCTCTGAGAGAAGGGAAGTACCTTGCAATGAGACGTTTATAGGCTACATAAAAAGAGATTTACAAATTTGATTAACATAATTCCCGAGTTCCCTAGTTTTAACAGATTAAGTAACTACAATAATAAACAATTATGAAATGTTTTCTTAAAAAGTTTTTTTGAAAAGTTATTGTAGGTATTTCTACAACTTCACACAAACAACATCCCAGGCGCTGCAGCGTCCGGGTGGTTTCTTACCCCATTTAGCGCGAGTGAAAGTGGACCACTAGACGCTGCATAAAATATCTCATAGATAGAAAGGCCAAAGTTGATGTCGCAACTGTAGGCATTTATACTCTGCCTATTTCGCTATCTGGTGATTTCGCTATGTAAATCGAATGTTAGCGTCGCATCAAGAGTGTAAATTGAAATTGAAGTGTAGTATACAGAATGCGGTCCTATTTGCCGATACCGGGGCTTTAAGTGCGTTGAGTTATTAATTCACAATGGCTTTCTAAAATGTGACCTGCTTAGTTTTGTACAATATACCTTGTGGTTTATTGAATTTCTGCTACTACAGTCTATTAATCCTTACTTGGCCAATTTAGTAAACAAGATTCTACCCGTAAAGTATGGATTTTAGTCGCAAAGCGCCATATTCCCGTAAATGACGTAATCGGGGAGACTATTTTAGATAACACGCTGTCAATTTTATAAATAAAGTACATTAAGTTGCGAGAAAATATGTCGTTTTGGCATCAAATATCAATTTTGAGGTTAGAATCTTGTTTACTAAATTGGCCAAGTAAGGATAAATAGACATTATTGCAGCTTATACATGTCTTGAGTTGTCCTTTCAGCCATATAGTTTGAGCGAAAGTGTCAGACGAACGCTGAATAAATCATTTCATTACGTAGATGCAATGGCCAATGTCGTCGTTGATATTGCAAAATGTTATATGTCAAAAAAACATGATTTTCGTTTTTTCATCTAAATTAAAGGTTCTTCATCTAAAAACTAAGCGTGATACTTAATATAATATAAGTGTTAGACATTGTAACCTCAGCCTGATTAGGTACGGATTATGATGATTTGCGATTTTTCTAAGTCTTAGTTTTTCATATAAATTTGATAAAAAACCGTAAATAATTATTTTGACATGTGACATTTTGCAATATCAACGACGATGTGATATACGTTCCACTGCTGAGCCCAGACCTTCTTTAAGAGAGAGAGTTTGTAGGGTAATAAATTGGCGTTTTCAAGCGCTGAAGTAGGTATGTGAACTCTGGTTACTTTACGATGTTTTCCTTCACTAGTAGGGCAGCTTGAAAACTTCTGACAATGAGACCAGCCACTAGTTTTGCAAGCCTCCACCAATCCGGCCTTAGCCCACGTAGTGGAGTATGGCATATACCTTCCTCTGGGAAGAGACCCGTGCCCGTTGATGATGATGATAAAACCGTACTGTGCAAATGTGCTGTGTGCATTTGGAAGCCCGTGGATGCGAATGGCGAGAGGCCACGGAAGGTAGTGTGATAGGGAAAAGACCTAGCAGTGTGCAGAGATGGGCTGATGATGACAATGAGGATGCCTCGTGTTAGAGGCGAAACGCGTCGCGTGTTTTCTCACACAAGTATTGGTGTCGGTGGTGGTGTGTTTGTGTCTTGCTTCTGCTTGAAAAAGTAGGCGTTTTGGTGCATTGACTAGGCGCATAGTGCTTGAGGGGTTTTTGGCGGAATTCAGCAACGTAATTTTCACTTTTTAATGATGACAATGATAGTATTATACTATTTTTATTTTTAATGCACTAACCCGTGCTAAGGACAAATTTAAAACCCTATTAGAGCTCTACCAATTGAGCTCAATTGGTAGAACACTGGCACGGATAGCCAGAGGTTGCGGGTTCGAATCCCGGCATGGATGAAATTTTTAGCCTCTAAATAGGTTTTTAAATGATAGTATTTCTTAATGATTCGCGATACTCATACATAGTTATATATGAAACGGGTAAAATCGCGATTATTTATTATCATCATCATCGGCCTACGATTATCCACTGCTGGACATAGGCCTCTCCCATTGCACGCCACTGAGCACGGTCCTCGGCTACTCTCATCCAGCTCTTGCCAGCCGCCCTGCGAAGATCATCGCTCCACCGAGTCTGAGGTCGTATTATTTATTAGGTAAAACGTAATTATGTAATTTGACCCGTTTAGTATTATAACGATGATAAAGATGTTGAAACCATTTGTACATAGGCGAGTTTAAGGTGCTTGAGGGTGCTAATTAGCGGCACCAATAATTAAAACTCATAACTAGTACAATAATACGTTTTTATCTAAAAGTGAACATGAGTAATCTTAACAACTGCCAAAAACGGCCGTTTTAGCGGAAATCGATTAAAGTTCTAATCTATTGATCAAAGGTTTCTAGACTGCAAGTTCTTAAGATTTCTCATGTTCACTTTTAGATAGAATCAAGTTATGATAAAACAAGTTATGATTTTTTTCCATTGGTGGCGCTAGTTAGCGCCCCCAAGAGCCTTAATACTAATAAGTATTTTACCAGAGTGCTTAGTGCGAGTTTTTTTACTACTCGATCGCGTTAACGTAAACTCATCTTTCTATGGCATCGAGGAAGCGCCACCTAGCGACAAGTATGGAAATTAAAATTGCTGAGTGCGAGTTGTAATGGTTTACGTTGAGAAGTGAACACGTTTACCAGCCAAAACACGAATAAACGCGAGTGCGAGTTGTACTGTGAAAGCGTTTTGCCAGTTCGAACGGTTAACTTACTCATACTCACTATTCAATGCTCGATTAACGCGGTAGTAAAGTTATGCGATTGGATCTGTCAAACTCGCACTAAGCGCTCAGGTGTGATAAACTCTTAAATATTACTGTGAGAGCTTACAGAAAAACCTTTCACCTACAGACAAACTCTCAGCGTGAAAAAACAATTTACTTCACTTTCGCATTGTAGTTAAAGTATTTATCACTACCGTAACTGGAACCTTACGCCGGGTACAAACAAACCAAACAAACGAAATGGTATAGCAATCTTTGGTATCAACTTTTGGAAGACTTTTTTAATTTACTTAATGAAAAGACTTAAGAGTGCCAAGAATAACATTTAAGAGTTAGCCGTTTATGGTTACTAAAATACAATATAACTCATGTTACCCCCCTAAGCGCTCGTGGCCTAGTCGAACCGAGTGATTGGTATGAATCATTCGAGTTAAGCAACAACAGGCGCGGTCAGGTGCAGGATAGGATTGGATACCGTAGTTCCAATTTTCTTAGTGCTTCCGTGCTTCGCAAGGCACGTTAACACGTTGGTGCCCACTGTCATGTAATGGCAGTCATTAAGCCATGTCAGAGACCTTATAGGCAGCTTGATAACTTCTGACAGTGAAGCCCGCCACTGTCTTACAATCCTCCACAAACCCGGACTTGACCACCGTAGTGGCCTAACCTTCTATATATGCAAGAAGAGACCCGTGCCCCAGCAGTGTGGACTTCAAAGTATAGACTTCAAAGAAAATAAATGAACAACTTTTATACTTAATAATTGCTTGTCCGGAATCCTGATTAAGTAAGTTTTCATGTATGCGAAAGCGAAATGTTTTAGTTCTGCTGTATAGATATGAGGCGTAATTTATATCGCGTTTAGTAGATTATTGAATTTCAGTAGTATCTATCATACAGTCTGTTAGCTTTTAGAATATACCTCGACTATTATCGGATAGAATCGGATATATTCGTGTAATAATAATATCAGAACTAATATGACACTTAACTTTACGTAACTTTTTAAAATAGTGCAAAAAGTTTTATACAGAACTTCTTCTTCTTCTTCAGGCTATATTAGTCCACTGCTGGACATAGCCCTCCCCTAATGAGCGCAAGGTTGTGCCATCATTAGGGGGTAATGCCCGTAATCCCCACGCTGGGCATGCGGGTTGGGGATCACAGTTTAGTGGAATTGTACTGGAGGGGGCGCTGCTGCCCACCCCCCGGTTTGTATCCCTTAGTCGCCTTTTACGACACCCGCGGGAAGAATTTGCGTTGGTGCTATTCTCTAGGCTGATACCACACAGCCCTTTTATACAGAACATATTACACTCGTGTGCTTTCGGCGAAAACCGAAGCCTACTCTAGAGTCCGAGGTATAGGTATTCTGAAAGCTAACAGACTGTACGTAACAGCGATACTGAGCCACATAATTTTGATTGACGAAATCCAGTGGATGTTAACTTTTTGTATAAATGATAAGTTACATAATCAAGGCGCTGGTCCCAAACTAGGATACCCAATGCTACAGTAACTTTAAAAACCTATTTAGCGGCTAAAAATTCCACCCATGCCGGGATTCGAACCCGCGACCTCTGGCTATCCGTGCCAGCGCTCTTTCCAACTGAGCTGACGGGCGACTCACCGGCATCAGTGAAATTTCGAACCTCTTTACAATATTCTCTGTATTACGTACGTAGTAACTTTACAAGGTTATAAAAAAATTATAAAATTAGTCCAGAACAGGGTGTCCGAAAAAATATAATTCTTAAACGTCACTTGAGCCGCCATTGAAATTAAATTTTGTATGAAAAATGCTGATAAGCCCTATTTTAAGAAACTGGTCGGACTTAGTAACAAAATAAGTAGTAATGTAATCTACCCGCCACCCGCGACACAGGCTGCGCCTAGTGTGGGAGGCGCAATGATCCAATGTTTTGTCAAAATCCTTTTCTTATAATAAACGATTTTTTTTTAAGTGTTCAGGTATTTACACGCTTATACGTAAAGAGGATCTTTCATATCATTCGTCTCTGTCAACAAGTGCATAAGCCCACCAGCATAACTAAGCAGGAGATGCAGATTATATTCAACTTTTTAATGAGGCAATCAAAGGGAACGCATACATGTTCCCTATTTCAGCCAATAGTTAGGCCTGAGTTGGGCCATTGTATTCAGCACGCGCTGAGCTATGAGAACGCCTCGGATACTAGGGCTTCCCCAAGAAGTTTTGGGGACAACTTTTGTGGGGGACTCCTGTGTACACTAGCCGTGGAGCTTGACTTAGTATAATTACGCATCAAAGTGCAGATGAAGCTCACGACATCTTCATTCTTAGGACGTTTTTGGATAGTCCTTTTAAAGTAAGTGAATCCGGAGTGTAGTTTATTATGTTGTTAATATATTTAAGCTCGTGGCCCTCGTGGACTCGCCAAACCGAGTGATTGGAATCAATCAATAACTGAGTTAAGCAACAACAGGCGCGGTCAGTTGCATGATGGGTAACCGTCCCGTAACTTCCGCTAATGGCATTTTTTCCGAGCGCTTCCATACTTTGCAAGGAACGTTAAGTCGTTGGTGCCGGTTTGCATGTAATGGCATTCGTTAGGCCACGTCAGACAGAGGCCTTACGGGCGGCTTGACAACTTCTGAGAGTAAGGCCCGCCACTGTCAATAACGCCACTGCAATCCTCCACCAACCCGGTCTTGGCCCCTGTGGTGGAGTATGGCCTAACTAGACGTGCGCGCCGGTCGAAAAAAATCGGGCGGCGGCGCGCCGCGAAAAAATCCACGGCGGCGGCGAAACGCCGGCGGCGTGGGATTTTTCGACTTTGCAATAAACGTAAACGTATAATGAAAAACCACGCTTAAACAAAAGAACTTTATTAAAAAGATGATAGTCACTTTTCTTGACAGAAATCGCTTGACAGAAATTGTTTGCAACTTTTATAGTTGTCGTGCACAAAAATGATTTTGTTTACCCTAAATGGACTCAGCCGGTACCTTTTGGCTGTTAAAACCAATCCAGCAACCGAAAACACTCTTTCGCTCGGAGTGCTGGTTGCTGGAATGCATAACAGAGCCTGTGCTAACGATGATAAACGCTCTTGCGGGTTTTGTACGGCGCGAATTTTAAACTACCGGCGGCGGCGGCGGCGCGCTGCCCCCTTATGGCGGCGGCGCGCCGCGGCGGCGCGCACGTCTAGGCCTAACCTTTCTGCGATGCAGGAAGAGACCCGTGCCCCAGCAGTGGGGACATGCAAGGGTTGATATCGATATCTAAGCTTATTTCATTAGCGAATTGTTTAATTTTGTGTAAGATTAACCTCCTAAACACTATAGGTAAATAATACCTATTCAAATTCTACCAGAACAGATCCACGTAGATTAAAATATATTGTTAAACTAGCTGACCCAGCGAACTTCGAACAGCTTAACAGTCGATTCTTTAAATTTGGTTTTCTCTCCGTAGAAACCATCCTCGTACTTCAAGGAATATTCTAAAAAAAGAATTAGCGAAATCGGTTCAGCTGCTCTTGAGATATGCGCTTACCAACACATTCAGTGATTCAATTTTATATTATAGACAAGCTGACCCAGCGAACTTCGTACCGCCTAACTGTCAATCCTTTAATTTTTTTCTCCGTAAGAACCATCCTCGTCTTTCAAGGAATATTCTAAAAAAAGAATTAGTGAAATCGGTTCAGCTGCTCTCGAAATTTGCGCTTACCAACACATTCAGCGATTAATTTATATATTATAGGTAAGCAATAAAAAAATGGTACCTGAAAAAGTAAGTTTTCCAGACATCCTAGTTAATTAAATACTTTGGGTGTGAATTGAGAAAGTAATAGGTGATGTCCTATGTATAGGATTTTGAAGAATACACAGGAGGTAAAGTAGGCGTTCGATACGTCTGTACGCAACATTACACGAGCAGTTGTCAAATGAGGAGTTATGCGTTTTCGCCTCGGCTTTGTATGAGTGTTTCATACTTTCATACGGCGGCGGCACCCTTTCATTTGTCATTGTTACTGAGGAATTTATGTACCCACAGGGCGGGCTCACTCTCGTAGCTTGACGATAAGGAGCTATACTCCTGCCGATACTTCGTTAAATTTACGCAAAACCTGAAAACCGTTTCTTAGGTTGTAATATGCTGGCCCGCAGGTTTGCTCGATGCTCCCGAGAAGCAAAAATTACGTTATCTTAAGGCATATTGCCAATCTTTTTACACCTGCAGCCTGTGTCAAATATACGCAGAGGGCCTACAGCGCCCTGCGCGTCCAATATAACAATGGCTTTAGGGTGCTACTGGGGCTGCCACGTTTTTGTAGTGCGTCGGGAATATTCGCAGTAGCTCGAACGGATGGCTTCCACGCCATAATGCGCAATAGAGTGGCATTCCTAATGCGTAGAGTGCGGGGCAGCACCAGTGTCCCCCTGAAAATCATTGCCGGTCTTGTAGACGGTCCTATACTGAAGCACTGGGTGGGGATGCACATTGTGGCACCCAGCCCTGCCATAAGATAGGTAGTTAACCGTGGCTGTCTCTCACACCCCTCATATTAATTTTAAGTGCTTAGTTATGTTTTAGTTAATTTTTATATAGGTACCTAATACTAACTTGTGATAAATGTAATAGCTTTTATGCCACACCTGGCAATAAAGTGGCTTTTTCCGCACGCTGCGCGTACGGAAAAAGCCGCTTTCTGGCCAAGTGTAGACATAAAAAGATGTACACAACACGGGAGGTAATAAAGAAAGCTCTCGATCGCATATTTACGTCCCTCGCTTGCAGCTCGGGCCGCAAACTTCTGCGATCTCGGCCTTTCTTTGTATTACCACCCTAGTTGTGTAATGTACTATTATAACATATTTGCTCATAAAGTGGTTGTAATTACACCAATTTTAATATCGTAATGTATCTCATTACGCACTTGTGCGATAATGTAATGTAAAAGGCACGTGTTTTTTTTTCAATAAAGTTTTATGATAATAAAAAAAATGAACGATACTTTTAAAAATCTTAGCAAAGAGGTTTTATGTCAAGAAAGTGGTCAATATTTTATGAATAAAATTAACTTTGGGAAATAAAATATAACACATAAACATTTAATTCTTTAATTCAATTAATTTTGACAGTAAATTACAACCATTTATCTGTAACAAAAACACAAAAATATTAATTTACTTTATTAGTAATACTGGCTGTTTTAGTACCATTGCCTAAAAAAAAAGATGATGCGCGCGCATCGCTTATTTGTGGACAAGTAAAAATAAATCCGCGCGCTTTTTCTTTTCGATGTATTGTTTTTATTTGAAAATGTCGTCAAGTAGTGATGATAACAAAGTCAGAGTTTTATTAATTTCCTCGTAAATATGTTATAAAACGCCGTATGACATACGTGCGCTTTGAAAATTACAGCCTCTAAGACTAAACTTTCAACCACAGCTTTGGTTTGCAAAACGTCCGTATGCGATCATGATCTCCCTATGGTATTTATCGACTCACAAAAATCATCAAAAGTACATAATAGGAAAACTATTAAGACAGATTACGCTGGAGTAGCCAAAGAACTCGAAACAGCTAACTGGTCATCTGTTCTATCATCATCAGACGTCACAGAGGCCACAAGAACCTTTACGGCAATATTAAGCAACGCAATAGAAAAAAACACAAGTCTCATAACTATAAGCCGAACAAAATACAACTGTAAGCCGTGGATTACTCCCGGTCTGATAAGATGCATGAAAAATAGAGACCGTCTTCATTTGAAATGCAGGAAATCACCAAAAGACGAAATAGCAAAGCACGTCTATAATAGATACAAAAATTTTTGTAACAATCTTCTGCATAAGCTGAAAACAGAGTATGAAAGCAACCTGCTGGCCTCCAACAAGGACTGTCCCAAGCAGCTCTGGAGTGCCATCAAAAAAATATGCCAGCTGCCACCCAAACTTAGTTCCTCAGCTGCTTTACTTGACAATCAAAAACCCCCAAAAGATACTGTAAATCGATGTAACAACTATTTTGCAACTGTTGGCACAACTCTAGCCGACAATATCTTAAAAAAATCGGGCAAAACCGAATCAGAACTAGCTTCCCTAGCAAAATCAACAGACTCACCTAATTGCTCTTTCTTCTTGTATCCCACGGACCAACACGAAATATCCGCATGCATCAAACAACTCAAAAATAATAGTGCTCCTGGACTAGACCAAATTCGAAACCTTCCGGTGAAAAACATCGCTACGCAGATATCGATTCCTCTTGCTCATATATGCAATCTCAGTCTTTCGACTGGGTCATTCCCTGACGGGTGGAAAACTGCGGCTGTAACTCCAATATACAAAGCAGGCGATAAAACCATCCCAACAAATTATAGACCCATTTCTCTACTCTCGGCGTTATCAAAAATTCTAGAAAAATTGGTTAACACGCGTTTGGTTAAATACCTAGAGAGAAACAATTTACTATCCGCATCCCAATTTGGTTTCCGCCAGGGAAGATCAACAGAGCACGCGGTGTCATGGCTTATAAATAAGGTCTCAGCTCAGTTGGATAGAAGAAAATCTTGTATAGGCGTTTTCCTCGATCTTGCTAAGGCCTTTGACACCGTTTCGGTGCCAATTCTCTTACAAAAGCTAGAGAATATGGGAATCAGAGGCCATGCACTGGGTTGGTTTAGGAGTTATCTCACGGATAGACAACAGCAAACAAAGATTGGAGAGTCAGTGAGTGATCCCTTGCCGGTTAGGTTTGGCGTGCCCCAAGGAAGCCTACTCGGCCCCACACTTTTTATTGTATATCTAAATGAAATAGCTACCATATTATCTCCATCCTACAAAGCCGACATTATTTGTTATGCTGACGATACAGCCATAATATTTAAAGGAGAAAACTGGAAAGACACCTTTACACAAGCGGAGTCTGGTCTTGCGAAAATCGGTGAATGGCTGGCTAATAATCTTCTAACGTTGAATGTATCGAAGACCAAATACCTTGTTTTTCACAAAACAGTCTCCTCGCGACCGATCGCTAATTTACAATTGAGATTACACTCTTGCAGGGGATCGACTGCGTACTGCGCCTGTGACCAAATTGAGAGGGTGGAAAACTTGCGATATCTGGGTATAACACTCGATGAGAAGCTAAACTTCGAAAAACATATTGCCCTTCTCTCAAGCAGAGCCAGAAAATTAATCCACATAATGAGGCTTCTTCGTAACTCGGCAAATAGTCAAACCATGCGATTGGTTTACCTGGCTCTGTGTCAATCTGTACTGGGCTATTGCATCACATGCTGGGGTGGCGCAGCCAAGTCGCATATGATATCACTGGAAAGAGCGCAGCGAGCAATCCTGAAGGTGATGTATAAAAAGCCACGAAGGTTCCCAACTACTACTCTTTTTAGAGAATGCAGGGTCCTCTCGATACGACAGCTTTTTGTCTTTAGGGTATGCGTCAATAAACATCGCGAGGTAATTAACTCCCCTACTTATCACGAATTTCTGTCTCGTAGAGTATTCAGGACGCAAGTAGCACCAACAAAGACAAAATTCGCCCAAAGACTTCCGGGTTTCTTTCACCCTGTTTTGTATAATAAAGCTGTTAAGCAATGTGACATCAAAAATGCTTCGGTGCCGGAAGCTAAAAAGACTCTTCTTACCTGGCTCAGTAACTTAGACTACGAAAAGACTGAAGCTTTGATAAACGTCTGAAGGTTCTGCACTTGCAAATACCATATAACATGCTACATTCATAAACATTGCGCTCTAATTGAATAAATATTATCACGAGCTATGTAATTTTACTTCTTTTTTACTTACCTTCTAATACTTATAAATGTAAGTATCTGTATGTGTGTATATGTATGTATATATATGTCTATATGTGTATGTATGTGTGTATGTATATGTATATATGTGTCTATATATGTATATATGTGTATGTGTGTTTATTTATTATAATATATCAAATAAAGGGCTAATATCAACTGAGTTTCAAATACGTAGTTTAAATTTTAAATGCACTATAATACTTACTTTAGATTTAGTTTATTTTTTTTTTGATTTTATTTAGTTTTAAGCAAGAACACGTCACGCCACATTCCTTTTGTTAAGAGACACTGAAACTGTCGCCCTCGATACAGGCTATGCCTAGTGTGGGGACACTGTTACTCCTCCAATTTATATTTTGTGCCATTCTACACTTGTTTAAATTAGTAGTTCTATAAGCTTAACAAATTTATAATGATGTACATTCACCTGAATAAATTTTTTTTCACTTTTCACTATCTATTTATATTTCCATTGAACCTATTTAGAACACTATGATTGTTTGTTGACAAACTATACACAATAAAAATAAAAATTAATTGAGCCCGCCCCATGTACAATCTTTACTGGTAATAAAAAAAATAATAATAATGGAAATGGCAGGTCTTCTTTCCATAAACTGCCTTATCTGCACATGTTCTAGCATTCTTTCGTGCTCTATGGCACTCGGAAGGTTTTCGTTTTCCCTTTCCGCTAATGAGAGTTTATAACTCGACAGTGGTTTTCAACCTTTTGTCTCGCACACGCTCGCATGCGTCGGTCCGAATAGAATAGATGGGTGTGTTTGGGATCAATTTGTTTATGACTGTTTTGCTGTCTCTCCTTGACAATATTCGCCTACGTTAAATGGGATGTCTTTCATTTAATAGGTAATGTTTTTGTCTAAATTTCTGTAATTTTATTTTGTTTATCAGTAAAACGGTATTCGTTCGTTCGTTTATTTTGTTTATTAGTAAAACGGTATTCGTGTGATTTCGTTCCAATGGTAAATTAAAGGGATGAATAGGAACAATTTGAGCCGGGTCAGTACATTTTTGTCGTGTTTAAAAATTAAAAAAATATACGTTCAATAAAATTCAGATGTTAGGTTTGTGACCGTCAGGTTGAAGTGGGTTTGGCTGGCCAAGTCTACCGTATGAGTACTACCGTCCTATTTAGCGCACCTAGGCCAAACTTGGTTCCGCAAAATGGTCACCGAAGTTCCGCAAAATGGTCACTGACGTCGCGGCAGACCAAGACGAACATGACGGGACGACTTAAATTCATTCTTGCCATGGATAGCTAAAGGTGTTTAGGGACAAGGAGAGACGGTAAACAGGAGAAGAGGTAAAGCAGAATTCTAAAAAAGATAATATTAATAATAATTATCAATAAATATTGTATGTTTTGCTCTGCAATGCGAAAAACTTCATTGTTTGAAGTTTTTCTAACTCCGAATATTATACGTCGCCTAGTTATTATACGTTATTTAATAGTAATTAGTTATTATCAATGTTATACAACACTTTTTGCCGCGATTCAAAACCCTGCTATTTTTGAAGATCTTGATCCATTTTATTTTCGTGCCGTCAAATTAGCGTTATATTGTAAGCAGTAATTATGTTTTAAAAGACACAAAACTGATTCATGCATAATACAGAGATTGTATTTCCCAGAACTGTTAGAATAGTGGAAATTGAGAGTTTTTTTCAGTGAAATCAGTACATAGCGAGAATCACAATCGACAATTTAAACGTGTAACCAAACCTTTCACATGCTACGGCGTAGCAGCGTAGTAACTTCGTAGCGCTGTAGCAAATTCGTAGCAATTCTAGCCAGTCCAATCTAGGTAACTCGTCGTAAATTTCACTGGCTTGTAAACAACAGTTAATAAAATCAATTATCAGGTGTCTGATTTCATCACCTGTTGTGATTTACTATTCTATTCTCTCTTGCTTTATTTCTAAAAGATTGGTATTCTTACGGTCTCTGCAGGACTTTTTTTTATTTCCGTCTTTTTTACCTTATACGTCCCACTACAGGCCTTCTCTCAGAGAGACAGTATAGACTTCACTCCCTGCGTGCCCATTAGGAATTCGCTATGTCAAGCGCTTAGGTAAATTAACACCACAACAACTCAGGTGAAGCGAAACAGTGCAGCGGTAGAAAAACGGGCTCACATTTGGGAGGTCGTGGATTCAAATCCAAATGTAAAAATTTTCTTTCTAAATTACGAACATTTATAGTTATATATCAAACGGGTCTAATCGCGATTATTTATTAGGTAAATCGTAATAAGTAATCGCGATCAGACGTATTTAATATATAACTATGTATGAGTATCGCAAATCATTAAGAAAAACTACGCACATTTAGTAGACGGCCTCGGTGGTGCAGCGGTTTTGCACGCTGACTGTAAAATCTGGAGGTCTCGGGTTTGATCCCCGGCCGGTCAAACTAGCAAACCAACTTGTCTAGTTTGTCTCGGGTCTTGGATATTCTCTATGTTTTAAAAACCTATTTAGAGGCAAACAAATTCACCCATGCCGGGCCTGAACCCTATGTATTTATTGTATTAAATCTATCGTCGAGTTAGCACCTGTAACACAAGTAATTTAGTACATAATTAGGGGCTAACGAGTTCTGTATTATATGTCCATCAATATTTATTTATTTTATTTTATTTGTGGAGTTGTAGTAGCAATATCACTCGCTCACAGTGAAAGAAAACATCGTGAAGAAATCTGAGTATTTCTTTCTGACGAGTTTGAAAACCAAAGGCGCTAAGGTGAAGGCTTCGTTGAACAAGAAACATTATGGATAGTGATAAATTAGCTGCGTTCTTGTGGTTTTTACTCGGAGGATAATGTTCTGTAAAACATTTGTTCAGACAATGTTTGTTGATGATTCAAGGATAATATACTTACACTAATCCGGTAGCGGTTGTGGTGTCGGTCCAAACATACGTCATATACTGCGCTACTATTTATATGGACATTATATGACTACTGTGATGACATACTATGGATATAGTAGCATGGTAGTAGGACATACCTATGTAATGGTAGTCGTTAAGCATGTAAACGAAGGCCTTAGTAGCGCAGCGGTTTGGTACGCTGACTGTAAAACCGAAGGTCTCCGGTTCGATCCCCGGCCGGGTCCATCAAAGAAACGAAATTTTATAGTTTGTCTCGGGTCTTGGATGTTGTCTATTAATATTTATTGTATTAAATTTATCGTCGAGCTAGCACCTATAACACAAGTTATTTAATTGTACTTAGTTTAGGGCTAACGAGATCTGTGTAATATGTTCATGAATATTTATTTATTATAATGGCAGTCGTTAAGCCATAACAGAGGCCTTACGGGCGGCTTGATAATTTATGACAGTAAGGCCCGCCACTGTCTTACAATCCTCCACCAACCCGGACATGGCCCTCGCGGTGGAGTATGACCTAACCTTCCAACAGTACAGGAAGCTTCAGACTCCGCGGAGAAGTCTGAGGCTTTTTTTTTCATTTGTGGCGACAGTTAGCACCGTGTACCGTCTTAAGAATCTCTACTTAGAGATTAAACATACCAAAGGGTTAGCTGTAGCGGTCCATATCGATATCAACCCTAGTGTGTCCCCACTGCTGGGGCACCGGTCACTTTCTGCATCGCGAAATTGAAGTTTTGTCAAAACCGTAACAGGTAATCGAAATATTGTAAATATTTTAGGCCACATTTTAGATACAGAGCACTTTTTTTGGAAACAAAATCATGATATGATAAATGGTCCCATAGCACGAATGATTCATTTCATTGTTACCTTTATTACCCGACTGCGGCGGACCCCAAAATGAGGGTAATATGTTTAGCTCGTATGTATGTATGTATGTATGTATGTATGTATGTATGTATGTATGTATGTATGTATGTATGTATGTATGTATGTATGTATGTATGTATGTATGTATGTATGTATGTATGTATGTATGTATGTATGTATGTATGTATGTATGTATGTATGTATGTATGTATGTATGTATGTATGTATGTATGTATGTATATGTGAGTATGCCCAATTCTATTTTCCCTCATAACACCTTAACCAGTGGTCAGATTTTTAAAAATAATAGTAATAATCTGACCACTGGTAGATAACAACAGTATTTTCACATTTCATTTAAAAACTACTTGTTTTACCGGCGTGCGTGCATGCAACGAATTATGATCTGTCAGGATTGTGGCATGTGACCAGTCTCTGCTTACCCCTCTGAGATCCAGGCATGATGAGATGTTATGGTTATTCTCCTACTTATTCATATAATTACATTTCAGTGTGAAACACCTTTACAGGAGTATACAACTTTGCAAAATTGTGTGTTCAGTAAAAGTTAAACCAGTTCATCAAAGTTCTAATTAAATTGATTTCGATAAATGAAGCGCTCGTGGCTTAGTCGAACCGAGTGATTGGAATCAATCACTTAAGTGAAGCACAACATGCGTGGTCAGGTGCAGGATGGGTGACCGTCCCGCGACTACCGTTAGTGGCATTTTTTCCGAGCACTTCCATGCTTCGCAAGACACGTTAAGCAGTTGGTGCCGGCTGTCATGTAATGGCAGTCGTTGAGCCATGTGAGAGGCCTTACGGGCGGCTTGATAACTTCTGACAGTAAGATCCGCCACTGTCTTACAATCCTTCGCCAACCCGGACTTGGTCCCCGTGGTGGAGCATGGCTTAACCTCCCTGCGATGCAGGAAGAGACCCGTGCCCCAGCAATAGGGGCATACAAGGGTTGGTTCGTTCGTTGACAAATAAGATATTTGTAGATTTGTCATGTTTGACATAATCAGCACTTATCTTTCAAAAAAAGCCTGCTTAGTAGTTCAAGTCAGCAGACAGGTTACTGGTTATTTTTTTGACATTAATTTTAAAGTTCCAAGCACTGTCAAGACTGTCTGCTCAATTTACACATGGAGTGTGACATCTCATTACGTAGACTTATAGATTTATTTTCCATAACAATGCAGCCTGTAATAAAATGTCTTATTGAATGACACAGACCTTCTCTCAGAGAGAGAATGAATAGATTTTTCATACATTTATATTAAATTACGTATTTTTTGAACTAAAACTTTCGTAAGCACAACACATTGTAGACTTTTAGTCCGGATCTAATTACGGGTGTAAAGCAGCAGGCGCTGCGGCGCAAGCCAGCGGGAATCCCCCGCAGCCAGTGTCGTCACCCGCCCCACCTATCTCGGCGCGGGCGCGCCGCGCGCTTGCCCGAGTGCTTAGTGCGAGTTTTTTAACTACTCGATCGCGTTAACTTAAACTCATATTTCTATGGCATCGAGGAAGCGCCACCTAGCGACAAGTATGGAAATTAAAATTGCTGAGTGCGAGTTGTAATGGTTTACGTTGAGAAGTGAACACGTTTACCAGCCAAAACACGAATAAATGCGAGTTGTACTGTGACAGCGTTTTGCCAGTTCGAACGGTTAACTTACTCATACCATCTCATACTCACTACTCAATGCTCGATTAACGCGGTAGTAAAATTATTCGATTGGATCTGTCAAACTCGCACTCAGCACTCTGTAGTGTGAGACGAGCAACCGACGACGCGAGCTCCGTCTCTGCTCACCATGATTAAGCTCTGCGAATCGGAGTGAAACCTGGTCTTACTTTTCCGATATAACAACACCCGTAAGTAGATCCGGACTAAAAGTCTACAAAATTACGTATTAATTACAAAAGTATTAATATACTCGTAATGGTGGGCATATTATTAACTTTCTAAAATTTATCAATATTTTCATGAAAGTATTTATGTTTTATTCAGCTCTTTAGAACTATGAGTTGTATTTTGGTATCTATTTTTTTTTGTGACTGATGATGCGATGATCATACACAGTTTTATTTAACCGGGTCTAATCACGAATAAGGTAAGATGTGATGAAACTCAGCTCGAACACAACATTTTTTATTTTAACTATTTATTCAAAATGTTTACGTATGAACATCAAAACTGTTAGTTTTACAATTAAAAGACTATGTGGAGAAAAAACTAACAATGGAACTCCACTTATTCTGAGATCTGTATATGTCCTTGAATATTTATTTATTACTTATATATTAAACGGGTCAAATTGCGATTATTTTATAGGTAATAGGTAATTACCTTATTTCCTGACGTGTCGGCAGCGTTACAGTTGCCGTGGTCTCGGGTAGACTGACTCGGGTCTACCCAAGACCACGGCAACTGTAACGCTGCCGAAACGTCGGAATCGTGAGTATCGCGAATCATTAAGAAATAATAGGGGTTAAAGTATGAAATTGCCGTTTTATTGCAATAGGTTCTTTGAATTGACATAGAATCTTCATGGTTTGAGGTTTTCGAATGAAACTTTTTTCAAATGGTTTCTATGATGTTCTTTTTTTAAAAAATGTGAAACATTTGGATATCGACTTTCAATTGTTTTTGTTATTCAATTTAGACAAGAAAGATGGATACGCGTTTCTTTCTGCAGATCAGTCAAATCATGAGGCACCCATTTTTCGTATTTTTTTATTTTATTGATTTGACGTAAGTGAGTCAATATTGTGAGTGAGGTAACGTTAAACCATGCCGCTAATTCCTGGGTAGTTTGACTAGGATCGGCTTCCACTATCTCTCTTAATTCATCGTTATTCACCTGTGTGGGCGGTCTTCCTCGTGGCTCGTTCTTTAAGTCGAATTTTTTTATCACGAAAGCGTTTAAACCAAAATCGCACGGTGCGTTCATTAGTAGACCCCTCTCCAAACGCAGCATTGATATTGCGGGCTGTTTCTGCCGCGTTAGTTCCGCGTCGGAACTCGAATTCAAAAATCACTCGAATTTTCCCAGTATCCATCCTTCTTGTCTAAATTGAATAACAAAAACAATTGAAAGTCGATATTCAAATGTTTCACATTTTTTAAAAAAAGAACATCATAGAACCCATTTGAAAAAAGTTTCATTCGAAAACCTCAAACCATGAAGATTCTATGCAATTCAAAGAACCTATTGCAATAAAACGGCAATTTCATACTTTAACCCCTAATACTATTTATTTGTTGTTTTCAAAACAGGTTCTTAACTTAATTAATAGTGACTTTAATTCCCGACGCTTCCACAATGTTGCAATTTTATTTTATATTTTAATTATTCAAGGAGATTTTTTTTCTTTTGAATAAATAAATTATCTCTTTCAAATGACAAAATTATAAAATACAAAATAATAGAGCATACTTTTTGGTTTTGGCATTTTGTCAATTCCTCTGCATTTGCCACTGATAGTTATTGTTAATAACAATAAGAGGTGCGAGCAATAAAAAAAAAGAAGCAAGATAGAAGCAAGAAATAACGATATAGTTATAACTTAAACGTGTCTTGTTAAAGTTAGAACTATATCGTTATTTTTTGTAAAAAATGTTATCAAAATAAACTTCTGGAGTTTGAATACGAAATTGCTATCGATAGTTCATTTCCGACGATGAAAATTATTCCGAAGTCGAATTTTACACTTTGCTGCAAAATGCTAGACTGCAATCAGAGCGGATTGAGAACCAAATGTAAAGAAGAATTCACATTAGATCCGTCAATATCCGGTTTTCATTTGATTATACTGAAAGGAAATAATTAAAAGATGCCATGTTTTGACGTGACGCTTCCTGGTATTTTTGTGATAAAAATTTCCGAATTATTCCGAATCAGAATTATTTAAATACAGTTTCAGTGAAACAAATACAGTATAAGTACATACACACATACATACCTCACGCCTGTATCCCAGAGGGGTAGGCAGAGACCAGGGACTGCCACTCACCACGATCCTGATAGATCACCAACGTTCATCAACGTTCATAATTCGTTGCATGCACGCACGCCGGTTCCGGGTACTTTTTATCTTTCCCTTTGCTAATACATCCCCTATTTGGGCGATGAATGTCCGTCTGGGACGTCCCTTACCAGCCCTTCCACTCACATTCGCAATATATATATTGTTTCGTCAAATATATATTGCGTATATTTCTTCCTTCATCCTCTCCACAGCATTAGAAAGGAATAAACGCTTTCAGTTCTACAATTAATTTGCAACACGGTCTTAAAACACCCCATAAGCGACAAATAAAAAGTCATTGTTAGAGACGTTACAAGAAAAACACTTCGCCTCAGATAATTTTTACTTAAGAGGAGGAGCAGGATCCAGCTGGGCTGGGCAGCGTTTGGGGAACTAAGCCGAGTCTTCTCTTCATCCATACCGCAATGCTTGAAAACGAAAGTTTTCAATCAGTGTGTCCTACCTGTGATGACTTACAGAGCCGAGACGTGGACACTCATGAAAGGGCTGGTCCACCAGTTCAAAGTCGCTCAGCGAGCTATGGAGAGCTATGCTCGGAGTTTCTCTGAAGGATAAGATTCGTAACGAATGCATCCGATAGAGAACCAAAGTTATCGACATAGCTCAGAGAATCAGCAAGCTAAAGTGGCAGTGGGCTGGCCATATCTCGCGAAGAACCGACAACTGTTGGAGTAAACGTGTTCTTGAGTGGAGACTGCGACCAGGTGGGACGACGATCTGCGAAAAACTGCCGGCAGATGCTGGATGCGGCAAGCTGAAGACAGGGCGCTATGGTGCTCATTAGGGGAGGGCTAGGACCAGCAGTGAACTACATAATATAGCTTGAAGAAGAAGAAGAATTTTTACTGCAATTAAGAAGTATTTTATAAATAACATCGTTCGATGATACCTTCAAACACTCCTCATATGCAGTTTAATTAGTCCGTGGGACAAAATTCACAGAGAGAAACGTTCCCACAGACTAACTATTTATCGATATCAACCCATGTATGTCCCCACTGCTGGGGCACGGGTCTCTTCCTGCATCGCAGGAAGGTTAGGCCATACTCCACCATGGAGACCAAGCCCGGGTTGGTGGAGGATTGTAAGACAGTGGCGAGCCTTTCGGTCAGAAGTTATCAAACTGCCCATAAGGCCTCTGACATGGCTTAACGACTGCCTTTACATGACAGCCGGCACCAACGGCTTGACGTGCCATGCGAAGAACGAAAGCGCTCGGAAAAATTCCACTAGCGGTAGTCACGGGACGGTCACCCATCCCGCACCTGACCGCACCTGTTATTGCTTAACTCAAGTGATTGATTCCAATCACTCGGTTTGACTAGGCCACGAGCGCTTCGCCTATTTATACTGTGTTCATACAAGTACCTTTAGCAAGGGACGGGCACATTTATAATGTTAGCAAGAGAGTTTTAATTGTGTAAAGGGACATGTAAAGGGACCTTAACAACAAATAAACTGTCGAGTCCGTCAAATTACAGCTCTTTCGTTGCTTTTGCGACAGTCCAGTGAATAGATCGCGATGGCTACTCGAATTTCAAATCGAACCGGCAACGTGGGGCTTTGCTCGAATGCTTAATGAAACGAGTTTTTGTAGAGACCATCTGAAATCACTGCTGCTATCTTATTTTTACTAATGAAACGCTTAGACAATGATTTTGCTGTTTAATAGATGCCGTTGCATGGTGAAGCTAAATCGCATAATGTAAATATTTAAGTTGAGTCTATGTAAGAGATTTCTGGTAATAAAACATGCGTTCAGCTATGGATTCATAGTATATTTTATGTAGATAGCCGCAATCAGTTATGGGTAGGGCAGCGTCTGAACAGGTAGGAAATCCACCTGTTGCACATTATCTATTGTGCGATTAACAATAAAAGTTTATTGTAATATTAATTAATCACATACTTCTTCTGAGAGAAGACTGCCCTGCGGTGGGACTTACATAGGCTACATACAGAAATCAATATTTATATTAAGTTTTTTCTCTCAAAGCCAACGTATTTCTTTCGTGGAGTTCAAACCACACTTTTAACAAGAATGTCTCCATTTATAGCAAATTGCTTACACTCCGTAAGCTCTCCGCTTCACGCCAATCACGGTGTAATTAAAACCGAAAATTGCACCGACAAAAAGGGATTTTCGCGCAGCAGTATCTGGTCTTAACATTAGGCCTCGTTTACATTTCTCTCCTAGCTTCCTATACTCATTGACAAAACAGTTTCCTTTAAGTTATTTTTTTACTGTTTATGCAAAATCTGCTACTGTGATCTAGGTGCTACGCGTGACCCAGCCAATTTCACTTTTGATCACCAATTTTTATTTAATTAATTTCAAAAGAAAGAGGCATTAGAGTACTAGGGATTCTACTCGTCAGTACTTTTACTACGGAAAAAAAATCTAAATCAAGCACACAACATCACTCCAGTATGATATTGCAGGTGATACTTAGTATGAAACATCTGATATATTTGTTAACATTAAAAGATTTCTTAGAATAAAGATATTGATGATTTGATCAATGCAAATAGGCCTCATTTTGAGATGTATGCTGAGATTTTGTTAAACTCTGTATAGTTTAAAAAAATATTAGCTCCACTGCATAACGCAAATGGTTCACCTATCCATTTGTTGGCCTCTGGTTACAACTGCGATACTGTTTCTTATAATAGATGGCCTTTCTCATTTTTATATTCCTTCCTAGTTCTCTTACATTTCGGTGCCATTCGTTCTTGCATTGACAGTTTGTATAACCGCTGCATTTATTATTATCGTGTAGTACAGATTACTGGGGCATCAACAAAGTCGCTTATTAATCTACGATACTCATTCACTCCTTACAAATGTACGGGGTTATAGTTCGTCACATACTAGCTGTTCTCTTATGCATTTTTTTGGCCTCTGGTTACACCTGCAATACATTTAGTTTTAAACAATATATTGGATTAGAAAATTCTTTATTGCACAGTAAGTATATTTGTACAATGGAGAACTTAATACTAATGAGTATTTTTTCCACCTAACCTTGAGTTATTTGGCTAGTAGTGCGGGAGTGCCCGGTATACCATACATGATTTTCTCTCTTCTTCTTTACGTGTCAGCGATCCAACCAATTTATATTTTTCCTGCCCAATAGTTGGCTACTGCAATTGCAACGGCGTTGGCCTCTGTTAGGTCCTCCAGACTGCAGATGTGAGGGCACAATTGGCATTGGAACTGGTGCACCATGGGTTGCGATGAGACTTCATAATCACATAGCTCCTCCATTAATACAATATACCCCATCTGCTAAGGTTTTGTCTGCAGCGACATCAGTTATTTATACAGCAGTGCCTTTCGTATTCGCATCGAAAGTTGTGCAAACGAGGCACAACGTATGGTACAGACTAATGGGCGCATAAACGGTGGCGCTTGTTAATCCGCGACACTCATTAACTCCTTACTGATGTACAGGCTAAAGGTCGTCACATACTAGCGCTTATGATATGACGTGGATAATCTTGAGACATGTATCTAACATGGATAATCTTGAGCAGTACCTTTATTCTATGGTCTACCTGTTTTCTTCTCGTTTCCATTCATCACATCACACTCATTATATTATATTATTTTTACTTATAATATAAAGGCGAAAGTTTGTGTGTTATATTTGTTACTTCTTCACGTATAAATCGTTACAGAGTAGCTGTGATAATGTTTTTGTGATAATCGTGCTTTTATTTTTTGCTGCTTACCATGAAAACCGTTATAAATCTTTAATCAACGTTTGTCCTTGTGACTCGCGTTGCTCATACATAATTAAAATCGCGATCAAAGCCGTTAACTGTAGATAGATAGATAGATAGATAGACAGACAGACAGACAGACAGACAGACAGACAGACAGACAGACAGACAGACAGACAGACAGACAGACAGACAGACAGACAGACAGACAGACAGACAGACAGACAGACAGACAGACAGACAGACAGACAGACAGACAGACAGACAGACAGACAGACAGACAGACAGACAGACAGACAGACAGACAGACAGACAGACAGACAGACAGACAGACAGACAGACAGACAGACAGACAGACAGACAGACAGACAGACAGACAGACAGACAGACAGACAGACAGACAGACAGACAGACAGACAGACAGACAGACAGACAGACAGACAGACAGACAGACAGACAGACAGACAGACAGACAGACAGACAGACAGACAGACAGACAGACAGACAGACAGACAGACAGACAGACAGACAGACAGACAGACAGACAGACAGACAGACAGACAGACAGACAGACAGACAGACAGACAGACAGACAGACAGACAGACAGACAGACAGACAGACAGACAGACAGACAGACAGACAGACAGACAGACAGACAGACAGACAGACAGACAGACAGACAGACAGACAGACAGACAGACAGACAGACAGACAGACAGACAGACAGACAGACAGACAGACAGACAGACAGACAGACAGACAGACAGACAGACAGACAGACAGACAGACAGACAGACAGACAGACAGACAGACAGACAGACAGACAGACAGACAGACAGACAGACAGACAGACAGACAGACAGACAGACAGACAGACAGACAGACAGACAGACAGACAGACAGACAGACAGACAGACAGACAGACAGACAGACAGACAGACAGACAGACAGACAGACAGACAGACAGACAGACAGACAGACAGACAGACAGACAGACAGACAGACAGACAGACAGACAGACAGACAGACAGACAGACAGACAGACAGACAGACAGACAGACAGACAGACAGACAGACAGACAGACAGACAGACAGACAGACAGACAGACAGACAGACAGACAGACAGACAGACAGACAGACAGACAGACAGACAGACAGACAGACAGACAGACAGACAGACAGACAGACAGACAGACAGACAGACAGACAGACAGACAGACAGACAGACAGACAGACAGACAGACAGACAGACAGACAGACAGACAGACAGACAGACAGACAGACAGACAGACAGACAGACAGACAGACAGACAGACAGACAGACAGACAGACAGACAGACAGACAGACAGACAGACAGACAGACAGACAGACAGACAGACAGACAGACAGACAGACAGACAGACAGACAGACAGACAGACAGACAGACAGACAGACAGACAGACAGACAGACAGACAGACAGACAGACAGACAGACAGACAGACAGACAGACAGACAGACAGACAGACAGACAGACAGACAGACAGACAGACAGACAGACAGACAGACAGACAGACAGACAGACAGACAGACAGACAGACAGACAGACAGACAGACAGACAGACAGACAGACAGACAGACAGACAGACAGACAGACAGACAGACAGACAGACAGACAGACAGACAGACAGACAGACAGACAGACAGACAGACAGACAGACAGACAGACAGACAGACAGACAGACAGACAGACAGACAGACAGACAGACAGACAGACAGACAGACAGACAGACAGACAGACAGACAGACAGACAGACAGACAGACAGACAGACAGACAGACAGACAGACAGACAGACAGACAGACAGACAGACAGACAGACAGACAGACAGACAGACAGACAGACAGACAGACAGACAGACAGACAGACAGACAGACAGACAGACAGACAGACAGACAGACAGACAGACAGACAGACAGACAGACAGACAGACAGACAGACAGACAGACAGACAGACAGACAGACAGACAGACAGACAGACAGACAGACAGACAGACAGACAGACAGACAGACAGACAGACAGACAGACAGACAGACAGACAGACAGACAGACAGACAGACAGACAGACAGACAGACAGACAGACAGACAGACAGACAGACAGACAGACAGACAGACAGACAGACAGACAGACAGACAGACAGACAGACAGACAGACAGACAGACAGACAGACAGACAGACAGACAGACAGACAGACAGACAGACAGACAGACAGACAGACAGACAGACAGACAGACAGACAGACAGACAGACAGACAGACAGACAGACAGACAGACAGACAGACAGACAGACAGACAGACAGACAGACAGACAGACAGACAGACAGACAGACAGACAGACAGACAGACAGACAGACAGACAGACAGACAGACAGACAGACAGACAGACAGACAGACAGACAGACAGACAGACAGACAGACAGACAGACAGACAGACAGACAGACAGACAGACAGACAGACAGACAGACAGACAGACAGACAGACAGACAGACAGACAGACAGACAGACAGACAGACAGACAGACAGACAGACAGACAGACAGACAGACAGACAGACAGATAGATAGATAGATAGATAGATAGAGAACTCTTTATTGCACAACCAGAAAAATATTACAACCATGATTCTTAAATTACATTTAACTTATTTCTTTAATCTGTGATGGGTATGGATAAACATTAAAGTAATTAGTATTTCTTAATGATACGCGATACCCACCCATAATACGTTATATATGAGACCACGGCAGCTGTAACGCTTCCAGAACGTCGTGACATAAGGTAATTACGTTTTACCTAATAAATAAACGCGATTTGACCCTTTTAATATATTACTATGAATAACGTATTTATTTTGCTTTTCTTTTAAGTCGACAAAAGTGATACAATTAGTTAGTTAGACCTGAGATTTCCGCATTAAGCCTCATAGTGGAGTCATCGTATCATTGTAGCAAACGCTGAGGTATGTTTATACTTCAGACACTGGGGTTTCCTCACGATGTTTTCTTTTACAGTTAGCGATTGATATGGCTACTATAACTTCACAAATATAGACAAAGCCATGGGTCCTGCCGGGATTTGAACCCACGACCTTCCGATTGAAAATCCAGCGTTCTAGGCTGTACTACCACCGCTTTAAGTCATATTATTAATGTTGATCAATAACTTTCGCCGTATAGATACAACTAAAGTGTTTGCTCTTATTTTCTTTCCATAATACCTGTCTGAGACTAACCCGTGTTTCCCACCCCTCTCACTGGCATTCACAAGGTCTAATTGATGCAATGTCAGCGTAAAGTATAATTACTAATTTAGCCCTCACTAGGCTCGTTGAGCTGACTAAGAGCAAAGGTAGGTAGGGCTGATTCAATGACTTGGTTATGGCATGTACGAGAGTTTGCAAGTTAAGTGGCTTTTAGAAAAAGAATCCACATTTTACTGCACATATGACATTTAGGACTATTTTTGAATAGGGCAGATACAATGACTTGGTTATGGCATGTACGAGAGTTTGCTATCTAAGTGGCTTTTGGAAAAAGAATCCATATTTTACTGCACATATGACATTTAGGATTATTGTTGAATGGGCAGATGCAATGACTTGGCTATGGCATGTACGAGAGTTTGCTAGCTGAGTGGCTTTTCGAAAAAGAATCCATATTTTACTGCACATATGACATTTAGGATTATTGTTGAATGGGCAGATGCAATGACTTGGTTATGGCAGGTACGAGAGTTTGCTAGTTGAGTAACTTTTGGAAACAGAATCCACATTTCACTGCACGTATGACATTTAGATTATTGTTGAATGGGCAGATGCAATGACTTGGTTATGGCACGTACGAGAGTTTGCTATCTGAGTGGCTTTTGGAAAAAGAATCCATATTTTACTGCACGTATGACATTTAGATTATTGTTGAATGGGCAGATGCAATGACTTGGTTATGGCATGTACGAGAGTTTGCTATCTGAGTGGCTTTTGGAAAAAGAATCCATATTTTACTGCACATATGACATTTAGGATTATTGTTGAATAAGGCAGATACAATGACTTGGTTATGGCATGTACGAGAGTTTGCTATCTGAGTGACTTTTGGAAAAAGAATCCATATTTTACTGCACGTATGACATTTAGATTATTGTTGATTGGGCAGATGCAATGACTTGGTTATGGCATGTACGAGAGTTTGCTATCTGAGTGGCTTTTGGAAAAAGAATCCATATTTTACTGCACATATGACATTAAGGATTATTGTTGAATGGGCAGATGCAATGACTTGGTTATGGTAGGTACGAGAGTTTGCTAGTTGAGTAACTTTTGGAAACAGAATCCACATTTCACTGCACGTATGACATTTAGATTATTTTTGAATGGGCAAATGCAATGACTTGGTTATGGCATGTACGAGAGTTTGCTAGCTAAGTGGCTTTTGGAAAAAGAATCCACATTTTACTGCACATATGACATTTAGGATTATTGTTCAATGGGTAGATGCAATGACTTGTTTATGGCATATGCAAGAGTTTGCTAGCTGAGTAACTTTTGGACACAGAATCCACATTTCACTGCACGTATGACATTTAGGGTTATTGTTTTATTTTTTATTGTACTACAGTTTTTGTTACGTTAAAATAACACTGTAGATTTTTTTTTGCCATAAACGTCATAAAACCTACAAAAACGATCAAAAATTTGACTACAAAATTTATTGTATGAAGAAGAAGGTTATTAAGAAATTCTCCAATTGTTCTTAGTTATGGTAAACGTCGCCTGTTGGTTGGCTAAAATAAAACACTATTTAGTATTAAGCCCGTCCATTGTACAATCTTTACTGGTACAATAAAGAATTTAGTCGTCGTCGTCGTCGTCAGGCTATACTAGTCCACTGCTGGACTAAAGAGCGCCACGTTGTGCTATCATAGGGGTAATGCCCATAATCCCCATGCTGGGCATGCGGGTTGGGGATCGCAGTTCGGTGGAATTGTACAGCAGGGGGCGCTGCTGCCCACCCCCCGGTTTGTGTCCCTTAGTCGCCTTTTACGACACCCGCGGGAAGAATTGGGAAAAATTGACCCCCCGGTTTGTGTCCCTTAGTCGCCTTTTACGACACCCGCGGGAAGAATTGGGAAAAATTGATAGAATTTAGTAATAATAACACATTTATTATTATATAAATGTGTTAATTTCAACGGAAGGAACTGGCGTCTAAGAGACAAGGCCGGCTTGATGTTGACGCTAGTGTTCACAATGTATCATCCAAATATTACCTTGTAAACTGTATGTGTAGATACGTCTGTAACTTTTATAGCGCGCAAATAATCTCTGTTGGATGTACTCAACTAACTTCCTCCTGGACTATTGCAGTCAGTTTTTAGTTTTTCTGATTGTCTTTGTATCTATAAAAAACGCCACCGGTTGTACAGTTATATATATATTTGTGTCCATGTAAGAATATTATCACTTGTAACTTTATCGTAAAATCGTTTGTTTTCGTTCAATAAATAAAATACTTTATTGAGCAGCATTTCATTACACAGTAATATTAAAATAGGTCCTATCTATAGAAAATCCAAGTAAAATACAATGCACGTCATACAGAGAATAGTGTTAAGAGGTTCGAAATTTCACTGATGCCGGTGAGTCGCCCATTAGCTCAGTTGGATAGAGCGCTGGCACGGATAGCCAGAGGTCGCGGGTTCAAATCCCGGCATGGGTGGAATTTTTAGCCTCTAAATAGGTTTTTAATAATACATTGTATATGAAATACAATTCAAAAAAAAATTCTCGGACGGATTATACCTTTTATTATGTTAAATTTTATTTGGTGAGAAAAAATATATCTATCGATTGGTATTATTCATATCCGTCGCAGTTCTTGAACCACTTTCGCCCATTCTCCTTTATATGCACAGAAGAGTTAAATGTAAATAGAATGATAGATAGATCGACAGATAAAGAAAACTTTATCGTTTATGTGTAAATGCTAATGTAGTAGGTATCCAAAATGTAATGGACTAACCCCCTTCTCCTAACTTAAATTTAATCTTTGAGTAAAAGTTAAAAGGGATCTCATCACATATGAGCTGATAAAACAGTCGAAGTGTTAGGGCGCAGCAAGCGAAAAGGGCATTTATATGGTACGATTTTCATGAAAAACATGAAAATGCTTATCTAAGGCTGAATCCAACAGAAACAATATCGCCTAAGAACGTCAAAAACTAAAATTTTGGGAAAAATTTAGTTATAAAGTCGCCGTTTTTTAATATGCCGACTTTAAGCAAAACCTAAAAAGCCTTAGGTATAATGTAAAGTAAATGTAACGGTATATTTAAATGAAACCACATCTAACAAGGAATAATTAAAATAACGTACAATAAAAAAAAAATGTTGCGATTAATTTGTTTGAAAAATTTAAAGATAAATTGAAAAATGAAACGTATGGTGCTAATTGGAAAAAGCAAAATTATTATTACGGATTAAAACCTTAAAATATGTTTATGCCACACCTGGCAGTAAAGTGGCTTTTACCGCACGCTGCGCGTACGGAAAAATCTTTTCTCTGGCCAAGTGTCGACATAAAAAGATGTACACAACACGGGAGGTAATAAAGAAAGCTCTCGATCGCATATTTACGTCCCTCGCTTGCAGCTCGGGCCGCACACTTCTGCGATCTCGGCCTTTCTTTGTATCACCACCCTAGTTGTGTAATGTACTATTAAATGCTGGTATGGCATTTCCCCTCCTCTCAACGATTTTACCTACTACGAGTATTAAGGTAATTAAAGGTTCATCGTTACCTGATTTTTTTTTCCAGCATTGGATGCCACTTCTTCTATGTCTATCAACAGAAAGTTTGCTTTCTATATTGTATAATAGCATGTACATTTTGTATAGCATTGCATTTATTTCATTGCTTGCATTGGATTACACTGTATAACTTGCACATCCTTGCATTTCATTGGATTGCATTGCAATACGATGCCATGTACTTATACAATTACATTGCATTGTTTCCATTTCATTGTACTGCTTGCATTGTACCGTGCATTGCGGTGCAATGAACCTGAGGTCGTTTTAACGCCGCGCCCGCGCCGCATGGACGTAGCCCGTACGCCTTTCTTGCTATATTATTTTTGGTCCCGTATGCCTTGTCTGTTTTTTCCTGTCTTGTAAAATATGTGTGTAACGATAAACAAAAGTATAATTTATTTTTCAAAAAATTGGTTGTCGCTTTTTGTGTTATTTCTCACTATGCTATTGGGTTTCTAACGATTGAATTCCTAACAATTGAATGATCTACCCTCGTCCGGTTTTCTATTAAGTTGCATCCGTCGTTTCCTCGCATCGCAAGGTGTGCCGCCCATTGCTACCTCAGATTCTATTTCATTTACCAATTTGGTCAACCTTCCTCCGACATTGGATGACAACTTTTGTTCTGTATCAAGTAATAGTAGTTTTTTTGTCTTGCTGTTTTATGTGACCTCTTAATAGTTTTATGAACCAATTTAGAGACAAAAAAAAATCACCCATGCTGGGACTCGAACCGAAACGAGTCATTGGAATCACACAACAACAGGTGCGGCCATATGAGCGGCTTAATAACTTCTGACAGTAAGGCCCGCTACTGTCTTACACTCCTCCACCAACCCGGACTTGGTGGAGTATGGCCTAACCTTCCTGCGATGCAGGAAGAGACCCGTGCTCCAGCAGTAGGGACATACAAGGGTTGATATCGAATTCAAAAAAGTGGAAGAATAGGTAGTTTGCGGCATAGCACGACTCGTTCCAAGGCTCTTTGTGCAGTATTGACTCGACGATTCAATCGAAGTGTGTAAATACAAGTATACGAGACGATGTTTCCCCGCGCGAAAACTTAGTCGGATCGTCGTCAGATTAAAAGATACTCGTTCTAATAAAGACTTTAACTCCCCACAAGTTTGTTCGTGTAACAGGTTTTGTTACGTCGCGTGGGTATTTGGTATATATGTCACCGGAAAATAACAAGATCCGCCTGTTTATAAATTTTCTAGGAAAATTTTCTAGGAACTTTCGTAGGATTTTAAACGAGAGATGTATTGTATTATCTTACGCCCACATTTTCGCAAATTGATAAACTTAACAAATTCAAGCGTAAAATAATAAGTAAGCCTTAACGAAACGCCACCTGCGCTCTGATTGGTTCAATAAGTCACGTGTTCCTGCTCCATCTAGAAATATCGTTGATGAAGTGAAATTTACCACAGAGCTACGAAAGTTTTATAGTTGCCATAGAAGTCTATTAAAAAAGGCGTTAAAATGATGTAAGACTATAATAAAGCTAAAGCTTTGGGACGTCGCAATGTTGCAAACCGAAATTAGGTTCGAAGTTTCAGGATGGAGCGAGCGGAGCGAAGCTCCATCCTAGAACTTCGTGTGATAGGTTTTTTTTTATATTAGAGCAAAAAAAGGGGTCCAAAAGAACATAATCATTCATACAGCAAGATTTTGTGGTTAGGTTCACAGAAAATTCAACAAGAGAATTCGAGAAAATTATTCTCGAAAACCACGCATCTCCGCCAAGAATGGATTGCGGAGGGGAGGGGGCCACGCCCATCCCTTCTCCCCCAAAACCCCAAACCCCTGTTAAGGTAGCTTATTTTGATATTATTTACAATGCTGAATGAACAGGTGGGCAGCTTCTCTATTTCCCCATTAATCGCTATCTTTGCGCAAAACAATAATGACCGGTAGGCGATTGATGATTTGACGGTCACCAGTTTGACGGTTAGATTACGTTACCGTGGGACGGGGCGGCCTAGCCTCTGAATACGGAGTCTTTTTACGGTGACCGTCACTCGTGAGCCTGAGGATGCCTCGTGTCAGAGGCAAAACGCGTCGCGCATTTTTTCACAGAAGTATTGGTGTCGGTGGTTGTGTTCGTGTCTTGCTTCTGCTTGAAAAAGTGGGAGCGAGGGCGGTGCATTAACTAGCCGCATGGCGCTTGTGGGATTTTTGGCAGAATTAAGCACAGTATTTGTCACATGTTAATACACGGGTAAGTTCATGTATTTAAGAGTATCTAAGACAGGCCCGTCCAACATACGGCCCCCGGGCCACCATACGGCCCGCGTAAGTCCTTTATCCGGCCCGCGACCTGGTTAAAACTTTAAAAAATGAGATGTCAAGCAAAAAAGATGTCAGACATTACATGAAGTTTTAATTTTGTGTAGGCATTAGATTAGATTAATAATCTATATTGCGCATTATCATTATACTTATACGAAATAATTAGCATTATAATTGAATTAATAAATAATTTGGGGATATGAAAAATACCGTTGCATTTTATTTTACCTATGAAATTTGTTTTGGCCCGCTACGATTACAAACATATTAAGCCTGGCCCTCTGCAAAATTGTGTTGGACACCCCTGATCTAAGAGTACCATAAATTAGGTATACTTGTGCTTTATTCACTAAGCTTAGCAACGCAAAACAGAATAGCGGGGTGGCTGTGACACAGGTTTCGACTTAGTACAGAGCCGCAACGACATGAAAACAGAAACTGCTAGGTACTTTGTGCTTAAAGGCTTTTATTATTTATTATATGTATATTTCGTAAGTCTATGCAAAACAATTACTTTTGCATAGACCTACGAAATATACACTTTGTGCCAGATATAAAATTCCCGTGCTACAGTTTGTTTGTTACACTTTATTGCACGCTAAAACTTACATGACATACAATGTGATAAGAATTTCATACAAAGGCGGACTTATTTCAATAGAAATTTCTTCCAGTCAGCCTAAACATTTTGAAATTTTAAAACAAAGAGAACGGGTGTAGCAAATAAAGTTCAAACAACATTTAAAAATAAAATACTACCTACTACTACTAGAAAAAAACATTATTTATGTCACCGGAAAATAACAAGATCCGCCAGTTTATAAATTTTCTTGGAAAATTATAATCTTTCGTAGGATTGTTAACGAGAGATGTATTGTATTATCTTACGCCCACATTTTCGCAAATTGATAAACTTACCAAATTCAAGCGTAAAATAATATGTAAGCCTTAACGAAACGCCACCTGCGCTATGATTGGTTCAATAAGTCACGTGTTCCTGCTCCATCTAGGAATATCGTTGATGAAGTGAAATTTACCACAGAGCTACGAAAGTTTTATAGTGGTCATGACCAAAATAAGAAGAAGTCGATTAAAAAAGTCGTTAAAATGACGTAAAACTATAATAAAGCTAAAGCTTTGTGACGTCGCAATGTTGCAAACCGAAATTATGTTCGAAGTTTCAGGATGGAGCGAGCGGAGCGAAGCTCCGTCCTAGAACTTCGGGTGTTAGGTTTTTTTTTATATAAGAGGAAAAAAATGGGTCCAGAAGAACAAAATCATTCATAAAGCAAGATTTTGAGAAAATTCAACAATAATTATGTTAAATCATTTTTTTTTAACTTTTAAAAAGTGTAATTCATAAAGATTCATAATAATAATAATTAATGATAAAAAATGGAACTAAACCTAAAACATTCTAATTTAAATAAAATATTTGAGCCAGATCGCTGTCGGGCGGCAGAGTACCAAGAAGGCTGGCGGCATTGCCTCGCTTTATGACTAGGTTTATCCTTTGGCCAAAGTAAGCACCAGCCCTCGGGTCTCCTGAAGCGTCGACTAGGCGCGACGAGATCTCCTCGAAGAGGAGTCTCGCCTCCGGACCATTTTTATATTCATTTTTATATCTATAATATAAAAATTAACCGCCGAATATGTTGGTAAGCGCAAATCTCGAGAGCAGCTGAACCGATTTTGCTAATTCTTTTTTAGAATATTTCTTGAAGTACGAGGATGGTTCTTACGGAGAGAAAAAAAATATTAAAGAATCGACTATTAGCCGGTACGAAGTTTGCTGCGTCAGCTAGTAATAGATTAACTTACAGCTATGAACAAAATACATTACAATTGAAAAAAAAACTGAGAGCTTGTAACAAGTTTTCACTTAAAGAAATATTTTTGAAGAAAATTTCGCTCACTACAATATAAAACAAATACACACACACTACATATTTGTGGTCTCGACCAATGTGTTTCCTGGTACATAGGCCTTTGCATCTACGTAATAAGATGATTTATACAGGGTCCAGTGGCATCTTCACTCACACTAGATGGGTGAAGGGACCACTCGGATGCTGTAGTGCCTAGGTCATGGTTTTAGATGGTGTTTCCTGGTACAAAATAAGGAATACATTAATGATTGGAATTTGATCATGAATACAAAAAAATAAACACAAACTTCTGTCCTACAATGGCAGATGAATTAAAATAAAAAAAAGGTTTCCTACGTTATGTCTGATATTGTATGGAATTAGGCGTTACTTTGCGGGAGTCCATAATAGCATGAAAATGTGAAAATGACTTAAAAAATTTTTGTAATTTGCTAAATAAGTCAACAAATTTTCACATTTTAATACATTATTTCTGTTATTAAACGCGGCTTGGCAATCACAGGGAAGCTCAATGAGACACTGATTAGATGGTATGGGCAGACGATTCGAGAAAAAGACAAAGTCAATCAAGTGCTGATAATATCGTAAAATAGGAGAGGTAGATGCATAAAATACCTGGTGCTCTTCAGTAGCTAAAGACTTAGAGCGAGCGTTATTAAGAGAAACAACCACCCAGGACTGAGAATTCTAAAGTGAAGGAACGGGGAGCGCCGACAAGTCGGATCTCAAGGCGTTTTGCCAAAATGTTTATAGGAAATCAACGTATGCTCGAGCGTAGCCTTTGTATCTACGTAATAAGATTATTTATACAAAGTCTAGTGCCACCTTTCCCCACACTAGGTAGGTAAAGGGACCACTCGGACAGTGCGGTGTCTGGAACATTGTTGTAGTGCTTACATTTAGGGACAACAAATTAAAAAATAAATTTGAGTCTGATATGACTTTTCATGGAAACTTATCCCAAGGATAAGGTTGTTTCCAGTTCTAAGTGCGATTAATCAATTCGTGGCTTCCAAACATATTGGCAAGATATTAATTAGGTAGGTCGTCTTGAATTAGGAAGTAAATAAATAATAATTAGTGAACAATAGATTGTAAACTAAGCAATGACGTAGAGTTAGACTAACAGAAAACTCGATATGTAAGAAAACAATCCTTACATAATTATATATTCATATTTGTACTGACTTCTCTCATTTCCTTCAGCAGCTTTCCGTCATGAGTTTGTCAGGAATAAATTTTAAAAGATTTAACAATTTTTTTAAATAAGGCCGCACTATCTTTACATTTTTATAAATGCTGTCTGATGTACCTACAATAAAGAATATTCTTATGTTATCTTACATTTTGGCTTTGGGTTAGTAGGTTAAAAAAGATAGAATTTAATCTAAGTTGGTAGAAGGCCATGTGGTATCGACTGTACATTGATCCCAAGCTTTCCTTAATGTAACACTTTATAACGTACAAGAGTGGGTAATCAGCAAGTACCCGCGTAAATTTGTTAATAGCCTTCTGAAAATTTTATCTTGATTAACGACGTCTAATGAACAAGTACTCGTAGGTAATGAAGATTAAATCGAGCGGCATCGGGCGACTAAAAGATAAATATCTTTTAGTCGCCCGATGCCGCTTGATATTAGGATCAAGAATTCTGGGGGTGATCGTATAACTCAACGTGTAAAATTTATTATCCACGGAGGGCACGCGAGGTAATGAGGTCTATCATACTATCTATAACATAGCCTTTTGATTTTTTATTGCACTAATTGCATAAGTAATTGTACTAGGGCACGCCCTTGTACATTTACTTCTCAACGCAAGAAGCATTCTCTTATTATCTTATAAAACGTTTGAAATTCAATGGAAATAAATAATTCAACGATCTGGTTGGTTGGAAGAAATTTATATAGAAACTAACTCGCCTGTACTAATTTATATAACGCATTTTTGTCGTGTAAAATATTACTTTTTTGTGTACATACTTACAATAAAATATAACAAGCATCGTCATCATCAGGCCATATTAGCTAGACACAGCCCTCCCCTAATGAGTGCCAGCTCGCCCTGTCTTCAGCTTGCCGCATCCAGCATCTGAATGCAGTTTTTCGTCATCCCACCTGGTCGGAGGGCGTGTTACACTACGTTTGCGGAGTTGCGGTCTCACTTCGATTAAGCGGTTTTCGGTTCTTCGCAAGATATGGCCAGCCCACCGCCACTTCAGCTTGCTAATAATGATATATCATATATATTTTTTAAATTTATGAAACTTATATTCCGCATTTTTGAAGCTTTAAAACCCACCTAACTCAGATGCAACTTGCCCACTCTTACTTGATAAAAGTTGCAAAACGTTTCGCAAGGCAAGTTTCCAACTTAACAAGTCACATTCACACTTCAGTGAAACCCCTTGCGAGTTGCTTCTGAACTTCGCATTGTGTAGTCGTTTAATAATGGAAGGTAATACAGTGAATGCACTTGAATGCAGGTGCCCCCTTCAATATGCGATGAGAGTCTTACCCCTGGAACAAGTAGTGCAGCGCGAAAGCGGCATTTGTTGAAGCGCTGGTTCTAGCAAGGCTTTATGGTTGGAAGTTATTTTGACTTTATTATCTTCTAGAATATAAAAAAAAATCGCCGAATGTGTTGATAAGCGCAAATCTCGCTAGCAGCTGAACCGATTTCACTAATTCTTTTTTAAAATATTTCTGGAAGTGCGAGGATGGATCTTACGGAGAGAAAAAAATAAGAAAATTAAAGAATCGACGGTCATTAGGGGAGGGCTATGTCCAGCAGTGGACTAATATAGCCTGAAGAAGAAAGAATCGACTGGTAAGCGGTACGAAGTTCGCTGGGTCTGCTAGTTAAATATAACGCCATTTTTATGTAGCCTATAAACGTACCACTGCAGGGCTTCCCACTACCTTCTCTCAGAGAGAGAGAGAGTATGGGCTTAATTACCACGCGTGCCCACCGTGGATTGGCAAGCGCTGAGGTATTTCAACACATTAGACACTCAGGTTGCCTCTCGATGTTTATTCTAATAACACAAATGTGCGGCGGTAGCGGTAGCCCAGTGGGTAGAACAAAGGATTCTGAAGCAAGAGTTTCAGGTTCGATGCGATTTGTGGGCATGTACCAATGACTTTGTTTATGTTTAATGTATAGGTACTTAGAGGTGGTCGTAATGTGGCAAAACGACTTTTGCAGGGTCAGCTCTTCTCACCAATGTCTTAAAACAAGCTAAGGACTTTGCTTTTCTCACTTCCATGGGCAGGTCATTCCATAATTGGACTGCCTGAACCGTAACAGAAACTGAAATTATATAAAAATATAAGGTAAGATAGAATAACCTTTATTGTATAGCAGAAAAAAACAAACATATAATAATTAAAACTGTTTTTATACGGATTAATGCTCGTTTATTACATTTTTACAATTCTCCAACGTTTCGGCACTTTTACAGGTGCCGTGGTCTCGGATGACTGAGGTGGTAGGCGTCTTTTTTAAAGCATTAACGGTTAGTTTACTACCCTCGGCAAAAATTATAAAAGTTAATTATGAAGTTACGTTCCAAAATAGGTATTTCAATTATTTTATATAAAGTCAACAATATTGATTATTAGTAATTGAAGTTAAAAATTTAAATTAATAAATCCAATTATTTTACATGAACTAAAAATATTGATTATTAATTGAAATTAAAATTAAATCTACAGTCACACTTTTAGCAAGGGGGTCTCATGCACTTAAGCACTGGTTCCCATGCTGCCGGTATATTCCAACCACGATCTCTATTGAAATTTGGATGCCGGCGGATCTGTATTGCCTCGCGTATCATTCTAGGGAAGAAACGGTTTTCTCGGGCTAGAACTTTACCTTTATCAAAATGTATAAAGTGGTTGGTACCGCTAAGTGTATATTCGCTGACTGCAGAAAAAAAAATAATAAAAAAAAAAATATTATTATTTGAAAAAATAATTGCAAAGAAAATGCCACTAGCGATAATCGTAGACGGTCACACATTCATGAACTGAGCGGGCTCCATGTCGAGCTATTCAATAATATTATGAAAACAAGTATATTATGTTAAATAACATAACCTCACGCCTGCTTACAAGTGGGGAAGACTGAGACCTGGAACTGCCACTTTTCATGATCACCTTCGCTTCATCAACGTTCATAAGTCGTTGCGTGCACGCACGCCGGTTCCGGTTATATTATGTTTGGTCTTAAAAAAGTTTAAGGCCCTGTTTCACAATGTTCAAATAAAGTTCCAGATAAGCTATTCGCAACCAGGGCTGCCGTTTGTTCTAAATTTAAATAAATTTTCCTATATTGCGTGTGTTCGTTTATGGCTTCAAATTTAGAACAAACGGCAGCCCTGGTTGCGGATAGCATATCCGGAACTTTATCTGCAGATTGTGAAACAGACCCTTAATCTAATACAGAGTATACCTTCGCACTCTCCCTCTTTCTAATTTATACTTTTTGCACATTTTATGATTCTACGTATCCCAGACCGCCCGAGATTCGCCCGAGATCATAAAACATACAAATGAATTTCGACACTAAAGACATTAGTAATAAAGCGATAATTGAATGTGCCAGTTTTATTAGCACCATTGCCTCGGGCACGCAGTAAAGTGTTCTCACTTTATGGCGGCCATAATGCGATGAAAAATTCACAAAATGGAATTGCTTTCAAGGTAATGCTTCTTTGTGTTACTGCAGAAACGTTTCCGATTGCCAGTAATATGGAAATGAAAGCAAAAAGGGACCATATTGCGAAGGTTTTTGCAAAACTACAATGTGAAAAGCGTTTCACATTGTAGTTTTGGGACAGCGTTTGGGATACTACGCCGAGTCTTCTCGGTCATCCGTACCACAATGCTTGAAAACGAAAGTTTTCAATCAGTGCGTCCTACCTGTCATGACCTACGGAGCTGAGACATGGACACTCACAAAACGGTTGGTCCACCAGTTCAAAGTCTGTCAGCAATTTATGGAGAGAGCTATGCTCGGAGTTTCTCTGAAGGATAGAATTCGTAACTAATGCATCCGACACATAAACAAACTTATCGACATAGCTTAGAGAATCAGCAGCAGCTAAAGTGGAAGTGGGCTGGCCATATCTCGCGACGAACCGATAACTGTTAGAGTAAACGTGTTCTTGAGTGGAGACCGCGACTCGGCGAACGTAGTGTAAGACGCGACTAGGTGGGATGACGATCTGCAAAAAACTGTAGGCAGATGCTGGATGCAGCAAGCTGAAGACAGGGCGCTATGGCGCTCATAAGGGGAAAGTTATGTCCATTGTCCAGCAGTGGACTATAGCCTGACGACGACGACTTGTCATCTTCCACATTTTTTTATTTGCCAAGTCTCCAATAAATCCTAAGTTCACACAAAAATTTAATTCGATATCAACCCTTGTATGTCCCTACTGCTGGGGCACGGGTCTCTTCCTGTGTCACAGGAAGGTTAGGCCATACCCCACCCCGGGGGCCAAGTCCGGGTTGGTGGAGGATTGTAAGACAGTGGTGGGTCTTACTGTCAGAAGTTATCAAGCTGCCCATATGCCTCTGACATGGCTTAACGACACAACAACCAGCATCTGCATCAAAGTCTTAATGTGCCTTACGAAGCAAGGAAGCGCCCGGAAAAAATGCCACTAGCGGGAGTCATGGGATGGTCACCCATCCTGTACCTGACCGCACCTGTTGTTGCTTAACTCAAGTGATTGATCCCAATCACTCGGTTGGACTAGGCCACGAGCGCTTCTTTGAAAATTTTGATTGCGTCAACAAATAATAAATTGTCTTGTCTAATTAAAGTATTTGAAAAGAATTTTCATTAACCTCTCCAGAAACTTTTCAGCTCCTCAACAGCCCATTGAGAAAGCCAACCAGCACTCCGGAGGGTGATTCCCGACCAATCGGCCCTCCGAAAATCCAATCTTCAAGCCAAAAGCACCTTAAAGAGCCAATTTATCTCATCTTCTTTATTAAAAGGCGTATCGGATAGCAAATAAGGAAATATAAGGTCGTTTTTAGCGTACTAACTTGGCGTTTAATTTGAGTCTCATCGCGCTGGAATTAATAAGGTGAGGGGAGGCGTCAGAAAATACATGCTTCTGTTTAAACAGAATTTAATCTTACAATTTAGACTTAAGTGGTACAGTTTTTCGCTAGTCAGCTGTGGAAGCGCTTGGTGGATGTTCTTAAGTCTGTATGGATCTTTGTAAAACACTTGGTAAAAGATTATGACAAAAGAAAGACGTCTTTTGAAGTGGCACTTTTAACCCGACTGCTACAGAATGAGGGTTATGTTTTTTAAGTGTATGTACCTACCTGTATGTTTATTTCTTTGCTACGCTTTGTAGCCTAAGAAGATTTTAGTTCAAGAGGTATCGATAGATTTGTCTTAACTTTAAGTCAGACTGGTGTATAATAGTTAAAAATTAGATTCACGTTGCGATTAACATAATATGTCTTTTATGTGTGTGATAAAGTTAAGCAAGTATTTATGTGAGTAAGCAATCTTAGCCCTCACAAATAAAACAATTTGAAAGCAGCTTCTCAAAAGGGTATTTTTTTATGCTGAGCTTAGTATTAATTAGCTTTCATCTGAGGAACTCACTTGGCCTTAAAAACGAACCTTTTCCTAATGTTCTTAGCTTTAAATTCAACATTAATAACAAAGACGGAATTGTAGTAGGAACATTTTTGTGGCTTTTTCAAGATAAAGCTCCCTTGCAATATTTATTCACCGAAAGTCCACAAACGAAGAAGCCGAATAGAAATAAAAACAAAACGGGCGCGTTCTTAATTTCCTCCCTTTAAAGCGTCCAAGTTAGAGCCCTCCCGAGGAGGCTAAGCGAAAAAATATTGTGTTTTTTCCTAAGCGCAAATTGGTATTGTTAACGTAGCTATAAAGAACTTTTTGCGTCCCTGTTCCGGTGTCCTAATTGGTAGCGAATGTCACTTATCAAAGTCGCCTACTGATTAAAGATCTTCAAGTGGTCCTTATTTATTTTTCCCTAGTATCCTAGTATCAAAGAATAATAAATATTTTATTATATATGTAATACAATATGCTTCGCAAGGCACGATAAGCCGTGGGTGCCGGCTGTCATATAATGGCAGTCGTTAAGCCATGTCAGAGGCCTTATACGCGGCTTGATAACTTCTGACAGTAAGGCCCGCCACTGTCTTACAATCCTCCACCAACCCGGACTTGGCCCCCGTGGTGCAGTATGGCCTAACCTTCATGCGATGCAGGAAGAGACCCGTTCTCCAGCAGTGGGGATATACAAGGGTTGATAACGATATCATAATAATCATACCGTTCAAATAATCAATACACGACCAGCTTCCAGCTGTCATAAAACTCTTAGTTTATTACGACAATTCCAGATACATTGCGCACCAGATTCTACTTGTTACTTTGTGGATTAATCGACTTTTCAACGTACGTAAAACTGTCGTAAGTAAAGGGTGAATTCTAGCGCTATGAAGCAGGCCCTAAGGGCTAATTATTGGTACCAATTTTTTTAGTTTGTAATAACAATATCTATGGAATTTTACAGTTAGACGATTAAATTCCGTTCAGGACTTTGTGCGAGTAATATAGGGGGGAGGGGTCTTCATCTTAGAATGTCGTTGGCAAGCCATCGTAGTAAAAGCATTTGCCTATCAGCGTTAGGGAGTCGCTGATTGTTGCCCAGGGTGCGCCGGAAGTACGGGCTCAGTGAGTGCGTCATTCAGGGAGGCTCTGGTGTGGCGGTAATACTGAAATTAAAGGAAGACGAGACGAGACGAGACGAGACGAGACGAGACGAGACGAGACGAGACGAGACGAGACGAGACGAGACGAGACGAGACGAGACGAGACGAGACGAGACGAGACGAGACGAGACGAGACGAGACGAGACGAGACGAGACGAGACGAGACGAGACGAGACGAGACGAGACGAGACGAGACGAGACGAGACGAGACGAGACGAGACGAGACGACACGAGACGAGACGAGACGAGACGAGACGAGACGAGACGATACGAGACGAGAAGAGACGAGATGAGGTAAAGTGAGGTGAGATGAAATTTTATTTAAACCACATTAAATTTAAGAGTATGAATATAACCTTCATACTCTTTTAAATTCAAGTTCCATCCACAGTTCCCACTTAGAACGACCACATCCTTCCCGGTTGAAATGTTAAAAAAACGATGATAACGGCAGAATATTATTGGGATAAGTCGTTTAGGGGCAAATTATTTTATCTTCCGAGAGTTTAGGCAGCTGCGGGCGTGGATTAAATTCAGTACTTCTCACATTTTTGGCTCAATACCCAGACAAAAGTTTCTAGACAAAGTCTGATTATTAACCGACAGATATTTATTATCAAATGAGGTAAGGTTATGACCTAGTAGAGAAAGTAAACAGAGAACTTTATCTTTACAGATTATTATTACGATTAAATTTCTGTCTATGCGTATTATGTCTTGTGCGGACACTATTCCGGTAAATCTTTAAAATTATCGTTTCACGACGGATCTGGTTGGCTGGGAGAAATTTCCATAGAACTAAGCTAGTTTATGTACTCATTTATATTACGCTTATGAACTGAGCTTATGCTTTCTGTACAATAAAGTATAATAGGTAATAATAATAATTATGTTTATTTATTTTAAAGTTTTAAAAACCTATTTAGAGGCTAAAAATTCCACCCCTGCCGGGATTCGAACCCGCGACCTCTGGCTATCCGTGCCAGCGCTCTTTCTAACTGAGCTAATGGGCTGAGCTGGCACTTAACAAATACGAAAATCAGAGTTGGTTTTTAGAAACCTGTCAAATAGCATATTACTGTAAATAATATCAAAGCTTGCACATCGGAAACATTTTACAAGCGCTGTGAAGCTGAAGCGCTCGTGGCCTAGGGAAGCGCTCGTGGCCTAGGCGAACCGAGTGATTGGAATCAATCACTTGGTTAAGCAACAACAGGCGCGATCAGGTACGGGATGGGTGAGCGTTCCGTGACTACCGCTAGTGGCATTTTTCCGAGCGCTTCCGTGCTTCGCAAGGCACGTTAAGCCGTTGGTGCCGGCTGTCATGTAATGGTAGTCGTTAAGCCATGTCGGAGGCCTTATGGGCGGCTTGATAACTTCTGACAGTAAGGCCCGCCACTGTCTTACAATCCTCCACCAACCCGGACTTGGCCCCCGTGGTGGAGTATGGCCTAACCTTCCTGCGATGCAGGAAGAGACCCGTGCCCCAGCAGTGGGGACATACAAGGGTTGATAACGAACGAACGTGAAGCTGTTGCTATGCATAAACATTTTTCTTGCAGCTTTTGAATATTCTTCTGCTTTGAGTAGCATCTTTGGACGAGAGGGTAGCTGCGATCTATTTTAATATTAGGAACCCTGGATGCAAAATGCTACCTGGTATAGCATTTTATAATTTCAGTGATGTTCATAAAAACCCTCCACCAATGCAGTACATTATTTTACATTTAAAAATGACGATAGATTTGTATTGGGGAGATTAAATAGTATTTAAAAATATTTGAAATGCTAGAATTTTTTTAACTTTCATCACCTGTAACGAGAACACTGTTAATTAAAGAAAAATACTGAACCACTATCTGATTCTCGCTTTCACTATAGAGCCGTCGAGCTGTCCACATTTTAAGACAACTATAGCAGTTAATCCCCCGAAATTAAATTTCTCTTTAATTTCCATTCCCCATTTTTTGCTTTTAACATGCGGAAATTTTCCCACAGAATGTTGGCCCCATGCTTATAAGTTCTTAGTCGATTTTCACACCGAATGATATTTTAACCCGAATTATATTTTAACCAGTCCATAATATAACAATTATTTACAGGGAATCAGCACACTGCAAAATACCAACATAGTAAAAAGAAAAAAAATTGGTTAAAACGTTCTGTTTTTATATTGTTTTTTCTTTTCTTCTTCTTCTATAACTTCTAGAAGAGCGCATGAGTGAGCAGAACCTCAACTAGATGTGTTAATTTTTCATTTCTAAATCCATTATTATGGAATGATTTAAAGAACGCAAAGTTAACAGTAGCCTGTGTATCGGACAGTTTCGTAATTGAAATCCAAATGGAAACATAATTACCTTTATTAATTGCTCTAATTAGGCTTCGAAATGTTATTTAATCAGTAATGACGAAACTTGATTACCTAAATACCGTTCAGTAAAAATAAAATAACACTAAAAGCCTTGTATATAAAATATAATACGATTCCTTTCAAGCAGTCTTAAGAGTCTGTTTATTTTATCCGTGATTACACCTTTTCTTTCCAAAATCTCCACCACAGACTATATTAGTCGGCGATTTTGGAAGGTTTTAAAGAAATTGTATTTTTTTAAATAAAACTGTTAGACAATAAATGTTAATAGGCTGTTAGACAATAGCTTTTTACATTTTACATACAGGCACATACATTGCTTCTGGCCCCACACTAGGATACCCTGTGTCGTGGGAACCAGAAACAACGACCTCACAAACATGTAACCATCCAAGACCTGGGCTTTTTGTAGTCCCCAGCTGGGGTTCAAACCCGGGACCTGCGTGGTAGGCAGACGCGCTACCGCTACGCTACAGAAGCCGTCGGTGTTAATAGTGTCTTTCTCTATTTTTCACCAGCCTGGCGTACTCGTAAAAATGCTCCGTGATCTCGGGGTAACCATCACGCAGGTCCTTCCAATCCTTGAACATCAAGACGACGAAGTCTGTCACCTGACAAACAAAATAAATGGTTGGCTCACGAAAAACATTTATGTCTATGTATAGAAGGGTCTGAAGAAATTTAAGTTTAATTTGAAGCAATAATATTCATTAAACAATACCTTATTATATCCGCAACTAGCAATTTTTTTGTTATGCATATACATATATATTACTTGTTTACAAAAACCATAGAATCCTAAAACTAATTCAAACCCAACTTTCAGAGGTGTTTTGATTTTTCTGATGAAAAGTGTGTTTAAAATATACAGTACGTACTTATATTTATACAACATGAATGAATGTAATGTGTAACATTATATACCAACAATAAAATATTATATTACGTATTAGATTAAACTTCGTCGTTTCTTCGCGGTACTGGCGCCATCTAGCAGCACGAATCGAAATGATCTGAGTAATGGCTACTTTGTTCTACTCAACCATATATCGATTGCACACCCACAACACGTAGTTACAGAACTAGAGCCAACACTGAGGCGACATTGTATATATGAACTCGGTAGTAGGCAGTCACTTGCTAAAACTGCAAAACTGCTTGCAGTTTTAGCAAGTGACTACCTACTACCGAACTAAAAGACGTTTCACATAAACATGAGCCGGGAAATGTATATGGTATCAAAAAGTCTACAAAGAGCAAAGCATTACGTAAGAAACCTACATCTCACTGTAAAGAACCTTTGAAAGAGAAAGCCTTTGTCCTACAGTGGGGCGTTTATATGGTGCAAGTCAATGAAGTTCTTTGACATATGGGCGGCACTCCGCAGTAGGCACTTGTGATTATAAATATGCCTACTCTGGGGCGCTATTACGTATTCTTCACTGCATAGACTCGCTCGATTAACCTACTTCGAACTGTCAAATACATACGAATTTTGACACTTCAAAAATTTCAAAATGAATAACCCAATATACTCGTAGTCGACACGGTCTGTAAGCTTTTAGAATATACCTCGGCTACTATCGGATAGAATCGGATATATTCGTGTAATAGAAATATCGGAACTAATATGACACTTAATTAAATAAACTTAATAAGAAGTTTTATACAGAGCAGGAAGTAGTATTACACGTGTGCTTTCGGCGAAAACCGAAGCCTACTCTAGAGCCCGAGGTATATTCTAAAAGCTAACAGACTGTAACAGGGTGGCTGTTATAAGAGAGACGAACCGTACGAGTGACGTATGTATAGGGATGCGGCACTTTTGGGAATAAGCCAGGCAACACGCCAAAGTAGCCGCAGGTGAACAGGTAAGAGATGAGTCTAGTTTCCCCAGTCCTGTAAAGTATAAATCAGTCATCACCAACTTAAACTTAAGGGGGTTAGTAAGTGACTAATGCTCAATATAAAATCAAATTCTATAGCCGATTTATAATGCCATGAATATGTCCCTACTATTTATTATACAAAAGTTCGCTCTTAGTAATATCTTGCGCTAGTATGGTGTAACGCTCTCTCACTCGGACACTCTGAGAGGACACATGGGCTCGCGCCGTGAGGTAGGCAGTAACATAAATCTGTCTGCTACACAAACCAGACCTTTAGAATGTCAATAGCTTTGAGTAGGTAATGTTTATTTGCAGACTGTAGAAATAAAATAACGTGCATGTTTGATAAGTAGTAATCTCCCCGAATCAGTCCCGAGTCCAAGGAGGTGTACTTAGGACTACCCTACCAAGAGGCTAAAAAATGGCTAGCTCCCTTGATATACCCGAGAGGACCAAGTGACCAAGAACCTGCGTGAGCTCCTGGCAGAGTGGCAAGAGAAAGTAGTACAGAGTAGGACAGAGATAAGTGACTTCTTCTGAATAGATACAGAGATATGTGGCATTTTTCTCCATAACACTATGACCCGAAAGCAGCGGCTTACGTTTTCCATTGTGAATTGACATTCAGCAAACAGAATTGCTGTGTGATGTCGGCCTAGAGAATAGCACCAGCCCAATTTTTCCCGCGGGTGTCGTAAAAGGCGACTAAGGGACACAAACCGGGGGGTGGGCAGCAGCGCCCCCTGCAGTACAATTCCACCGAACTGCGATCCCCAACCCGCATGCCCAGCGTGGGGATTATGGGCATTACCCCCTATGATAGCACAACGTGGCGCTCTTTATGGGAGGGCTATGTCCAGCAGTGGACTAGTATAGCCTGACGACGAAACATAATATAACTTCTTTACGTTGGAATAAATTTATTTGATTTCGATTCGTTCCGTTTTATTTCTTGAATCGGCCAACACTCACTTGGGATCGCTGAGTCAGCGGAGAATATATTTTTCTTTGAGATTATTATACTTTCGAATGAAATCAAAATATTTTATGCAAAATTACACAGAAACGGTGACTCATTGAAAGGTACAAGTTAAACTAGGTGTCCATTTCAAAACGTAGATCGCTTTGGAGAAAAATTGGGCAAAATCTCCAAACATAGTATTTTCCGAGTCTTTCGATACTTTAAAAGAGTTTGCATATACTTCTACAACTTAGAACTAATGTATTGAATTGGCACTATTTTCAGACAATCGCTTAAATAATGTGTAATGTTATGTTTGCCTGTTTTCTCACTTTGTAGAAGACCATCAGCACTGTGATTGATAATGATAATATTTATTGCCAATAAAACATGTCTTATAGCTGTTAATAGCTGTTAACAAGTACACTGGAAAGTGCTTAATAATAACTAACATGCAAAAAGGATAAACAACATAACATCAACAAAACGTAGTTGGTTTGGTGTTATAGATGACGGTTGTTTAAAAATTTAAGTAAGTATTCACTTATTGGTTCCAAATCTTGTATCGGTGTCAGTATCTGATGTTAAGTATAAGATGTAGAAGATAACTATTACTTACTTCGGATCTCTTTGCCATTTTTCCACTTCGCCTTCATGTATAAAGTACATGCAGGGGTATATGTCATTTTGTTTCACTACGCATTTGCCTGAAATGTAGAATGGTTTATTTTTTTCTTATAATATACACACATACATACATACATACATACATACATACATACATACATACATACATACATACATAACCTCACGCCTGCATCCCAGAGGGGTAGGTAGAGACCAGGGACTGCCACTTGTCACGATCCTGACAGATCACTTTCGCTTCTTCAATGTTCATAAGTCGTTGCATGCACGCACGCCGGTTCCGGGTACTTTCTATCTACCCCTTCTTTAATACATTCCCAATTTGGTTGATGTAAGTCCACTTGGGACGTCCTTTACCAGCCCTTCCACTCACATTCGCAATATGTTTATAAATTGTTTCGACAATCTTTCTTCCTTCATCCTCTCCACATGTCCAAACCAACGCAACATTCATTTCTCAATTCTAGTCACTACATCCTATTCCAGTCCACAACGTTCTCTAATCAGACTATTGCGTGTGCTGTCATTCAAAGAAACACTACACATACTTCATAAGGACCTCATTTCTACTGCATTCATTCTACTTTCTTGCTTCTTTTGCCACACCCAAGTCTCGCTAACATACATAAGTGTTGGGACCAGGACACCGCGTAATAAATAGCGTTTAATATAAACATATGAAACCTACTTTCATTCACGTGTGAAACTGCAGGGTCCGAGTGGTCGCTTCACCCATGTAGTGTGAGTGAAGGTGCCACTCGATGCTGTATTCATCTCATTACGTAGATAAAGATTTTATACCTTCAAAATGAAGTGTTACTTGTAACTATTGTCAATATTTGGGAACAAGACCGTTGTGGACTGAAAGAGGATGTAGTGACTAGAATTGAGAAAGGAATGTTGCTTTGGTTTGGACATGTGGAGAGGATGAAGGAAGAAAGATTGACGAAACAAATATATATTGCGAATGTGAGGGGAAGGGCTGGTAAGGGATGTCCCAGACGGACTTACATCGATTAAATAGGGGATGTATTAGTATAGAGGAAAGTACCCGGAACCGGCGTGCGTGCATGCAACGACTTATGAACATTGATGAAGCGAAGGTGATCTGTCAGGATCGTGGCAAGTGGCAGTCCCTGGGTTCTGCCTATCCCTCTGGGATACAGGCGTGAGGTTATGTATGTAAGACCCAAATATTGACAATAGTAATAAGCTGCCCATTTTTGACAGGAGGCGGACGGCATATAAAAAAGAAGTAAGCGCTAGTGCATCTTATGGATTTTTTAGACCTAACTCTCGTACCTTTAATGTGCGGTCGCCCAAAATTAAAAAAAACAATACTAAAAAAATAGTTTACCTGGAAATATAACGATACGTTGGAGCTTAGTGACAAGTTGTCGCAAAAAATAAGGGGGCAGACGCTGCAGCAGCGCCGGGCCTTGGAGATGATGCATATAGAGAGCACCCATTATGTCCTCCCGAAGACAAATAGACGTCTGGAGCCCTAAGGTTGGCAGCCAGTTTCCTGCAGCAGAAACGTAACGTTAATATACGCTCGCGATGCTAATACATACTCGTAAGTAACATACTCGTAAGTAAACAGGTCCAGTAGTAAACAATTAGATGGGTCTTGAGTTATGATGTAAGAGGAAATAAAATATTATTCGAAAAAGTCTATATATTCCAATAATTAAGTTTGGTAGTAGGTATTTGAAGTATTCTAATAGTACAGTAAAAATGTGCTAATAATACATTGTGATATACTAAATTGTTAACTTCTTTGGTGATCGGTTTGGTTGATCGGATCGCATAATAAAAATAGTAATATCTATAAAAAAGAAAACTAAACGATAAAAACGTCTGTCGCCAACAATAATGATGTTGGGCTCCCGTCACGCGCTTAGTGTACATACGTCTGTACACTAAGCAAACCGGCCGCGCGCAATCCCCCAAGCGCTTAGTGTACAGACGTATGTACACTATGCAACGCTCAGCTTGGACTCTTTTTATTTATCTATGCTCTGTGCATTCTCGATGGACAATATCTGTTGTTTTATTGGCCAATGGTTATTAAGGGTTATTTTTGCCAACCAATCAAATGACGTGACGTGGAAAAAATTTAATTATCATCGAAACCACATGAGCTTGCTAGGTCAGACGCCATTTTACGTTTTCGTCGTGAGTTGCTCCGCTCGCTAAAGTTTTGTAAGTTATTTCGAGAAGGCAACGCTGCGTATTTGTTTATGTGTTATATATCAAATTACTGGGAAATGTGTGTAGATTATGTTTCAAATAATAGTTTCGTTGTATTTGATAGAAAATAAAGTGAAAAAAGGCTCGAACTTTTAGCCCGGATCGTACCGCTTGTATGGGCGGTCAGTGTCATTTTACCTCTTCCTGTTAATTATTCATTTATAGCTTTATTTTGGTGAATTAGAGTATGAAAATTAAGTGTTAGTTCAGTTCTAAAGAATGAGTAATTAGTGAAAATAGTGAGACAAAGTTCAAAGTAGTGTCAAAATGGCGTGGATAGTGAAATTCATCTCGTCATTTGAAAATCATGTAAGTTTATTGATAATTTTATTAGCATTACAAGTATAATAATCGGATAGGAAATTTTATGCAGATTGTAGTGATGTATAACACTTATGAATAATTACGTAGTACTTTCTCTAATTTCAGAAATGTGGAACTGTGTCCACAAAAAATTTGCAAAAAAATGGCGGTGCGAAATGACCCTGCACTATGCGGTATCTTTGAACTTTCTTTTGTCCGAGCGCGTCGAGCGCTAGAAGGGGGGTGCATTGTACAAACCGCTTTGTCTCTTCCACAACTGGTTAGTGTACGCCACAACTGACTCCAGTATCATCGAAGAAAGTCCAGCGTGTTCCAAGTAAAGCACCAGGCTCTGTATGCTATAGTCAAAGTTGTACAACTGGCGTATGTTCATGTACATGTAGCTAATGGCTAGGCTGACGACCCAAACGCTTACAACGTAAACTGTCATCATCAGGAAGCAGGTATACACAGCTTGCAAAGTCGTGTTCGGTACCGCCTGCAAATGTGAGAACAGACGCTTTAAGAACAACGTACTATGTGGATACTGATAATACTTTTAACTACGGACATGTATCAGGGGCCAATTCTCGCCCATGCGAATTGAAACCGTAGACGCAAAATAGTCGAAGGCTTAGACATAGATAGCCGTACCCCAGCAGTGGGGACACACAAGGGTTTATATCAACAGAAATCTCGTATCACGTATAACAAAATAACGTATTTGTTATGGAGCTCCTCCAAAACGGCCTAACCAATTTAGATGATATTTTTTTGTTAATATCTAATAGGTCTGTTAGGTTCTTTTGACATGTTTCAAGATTTTTTAAATAACACTTCATGAATAAACATACCATATCCCAATCGGTTTGAGTGTAGATGACTATGATGTAGTTGAGGGCAACCAAATAATCCAATTGCCACTGTTTTGCCACCAAAAATCCGTATTCGAGTGTATTATTCTGTTGCTCTTCCCTGAAAGGCACTGTGCGCCTTTTGCATCCTAAAGACAAAAATAAGACCTTGATAGGTAAGACAACGCAAGTCGCGCGTTTCAATAGTCAAAAGTCGCCACGCACATTTATTGACAAATTGAAAAAAAAGAGAAAAAATCATAGAGCAAAAGTTGTAGCAAACACAATTAAAATGTCATTACAAAATAAAATAGTTACTAAAAATGTCACACTTAATAAAAAAAACACATGCATAGAACAATATAAAATACATTTTCGTCAAGAACACATAAAATAATAATAATTTAAACACACACCAAAAAATACTAAATGAACAAACCACTCCGGAAAATATCTGAGCCAAAGGATCCCAACACGCTGGCAGCATTGCCACGCTGCACCGCCAAAGAGACCTTCTATCCCAGATACGCACCGGAGCGGCAAAACAATTGGAGTGTCACAGAAATCGTACACTTTTTAAATAATATTGTATTGTATATAAATAATAGTTATATATTAAATGGTAGACTCGTTTGCACCTATTTAGTAAAGTTTAACAACCTTAATTCCCAACAAAATTATATAGATATGTATGAGCACCTCGAGTCAGTAAAATCCGCCACTGTCTTACAACTTACAATCCTCCACCAACCCGGACTTGGCCTCCGTGGTGGAGTATGGCCTAACCTTCCTGCGATACAGGAAGACACCCGTGGCCCAGCAGTGGGAACATACAAGGGTTGATATCGAACCACGAGTCAAAATACCTAGGTACGATAAAATAAAAGAGAATTACCAGATCCGTTTCGGTATGATGGTGTGGTCCACTCTCCGTAATCGATCGTGTTGTTGATCGCACCCGAAATTGTGTAGTATTCAGGTTTCAGATATTTGTAGTCGTGATCCCACGCTGACGAACAATAAAATGAGTACACAATTACAATTGTGGTATTTATTCCAAGCCAAAGAAAAATGTGAAGAAGATGCTAGATATGTAAACCTTTTACGTATTTTGTTTTCTGGTGTGTACAATAAAGAGTTCTTATCTAATCTAATCCTTAACTTGTTAAAATAGACATCTGGTTTTCAAATTATATATATATATATATATATATATATATATATATATATATATATATATATATATATATATATATATAAAGCTACAATGCGATTACTTGTAACGTAGATATTATCTACGTTAGAAGTAAAAGTTATAATGATAAGTACAAGTCAAAACATCCCGTCCTTATCCATCCCGTCAGGTGCCGTCCCGTCCCATCCGGGCCCGTCCCGTCCCGTCCAGTCCCATCCCGTCCTGTCCTGCTCCGTCCCGTCCCGTCAGGTCCCGTCCCGTCATGTCCAGTTTTATGTCATCTCATATCATGTCAATTCCTTTTATTTTACAGCAAAAGTACTTACAAGAACAAGCTACACTCATCCACCCAATGATCAAAGCGTGAAGTATCAAGAAAACATAGATCATTTTCATTATAGCTGGCGTCAAGGAAGTCTGCAAAAACCAGTAAAGTGTGATTGGTGAAGTGCCTACGAGGACATAAGATCATAATTATGATCTTTTAAGAATATTTTTATATTATAAAAATATTCTTTTTTGTATAGCAGAGCACATGTCATAGTTTTTTTGCAAGCAACATACTTTTTAGATTCAACTAAAGTCGAGTAAGTAATACGGATTTTTTGTCTAAAATACAACATTTTATTACTTTACACAAAATATCAAAATTTTAATATTAAATGTCTTTTCTGTGTTACATTATAATACACGCAACTCGAATTACAATTTTCGACTGCATAAAAATCAGCAAAAAGTTGCGTTCTACGGAATTTAATTCCAACATTTGTGTTAGGATTACGTCATGCGTCATGCGTCGTCACGACGTAATCCTAACTTGTGTTGGAATTAAATTCTGTAGAACGCATATACATATATATATATATATATATATATATATATATATATATATATATATATTTATTATATTTACATCCTGGAACACTTTTGGCGTCGTGCACGTTGCGCATCATTACTCTGTGAATATTTAATATTGCTTAGTTTTTTTATTTCGTATAGCGTAGGGTACATTATTTTTCGGTAATATTGTTTTCCGCAATATTCTTCTTGCAGTCAGGCCCAAACATTTTTGAACTCCGATTGGTTCTGGTGTACTTCTGGCTTCCTCAATATACAGACTATGGTACTAAATTTCTTACGTCCGGTGACCCTGTGCGACGTTGCCAGTTTTAAGTTGGCGAACAGATATTTTGTAATGTTAGGATTTGAATGAAATCTGTTACCAACTAAGCGGGCGCGGCGTGATCGCTGGCTATATATATATATATATATATATATATATATATAAGTGTGCTGAAAACGGTACACTGAAGCAATGTTTGAATTGCGACACGTCACGGCAAGCTCGCTGCGTAATCGCCTCGCTTTCAAATCGCTCGCAAATCGCCAGAGTGATAGTGCTCTAAGTCTACACTCACCCTAAAGGTCTTGCAGAAGTGGTGATGGAAATTGTACAGCATACGCAGTCTGACTACCCGAGTGCACTGCCAGATCCAATTCCCCGTAACAAAAGTCAATAGAGGTGCCAGCAGAGAGAAGATCGATATGTGGGTTGTCCAATCTTTGAACAAGTTGAATCCGAAGCGCCTGAACACGCATTTGTCTTCGACTATGACCACTTTTAACTGTAATTGGGAATTAACGGATTACTTTTGCTAATAGAAAGTTATATTCTTTTTGTTGCACTAACCCGCGCTGAGGACAATTTTAAAAACCTATTTAGAGGCTAAAAATTAGGCCCATGCCGGGACTCGCACCCGCGACCTCTGGCTAACCGTACAAGCGCTCTCCCAACTGAGCCAATGGGCAAGCGCCAGCATCAGCGAAATTTCGAACCTCTTTGCAATATTCTCTGTATTATTTACAGTCTTACTATTAGATTACGACATCTGGCTGAAGTAATTTGCATCACTTGTAGCCCCGAGTACCTACTTTGCAGTTAGGTTTTACTTCGGAATATCGCTGTACCCACATGATTATATTCTTTTTGTTGCACTAACCCGTGCTGAGGACAGTTTTAAAAACCTATATTTTTAAATTTATTTTAATTTAGATCTCCAGTGCGGGCATGTACGAATGACTTTGTTTTATTTCAAAATTACGTACATTTGCAAATTTGTAGCAGCAATACCACTCGCAAACCGTGAAGGAAAAACACCGTGAGGAAACCTGCGGATTGCTTGGCTCCGCATGTATTGACTAGTCTTTCCTGAGGGCTAGGTGGAATAAGCTGTCAAGATGGTATAGGTGCTGGGCAAGCCTACACCATCTAAAAATGTCCCAGATACTGCATAGTCGGAGTAGTCCCTTCACTCATCTAGTGTGAGTGAAGATGCCACTGGACGTTATACATATCATCTCATTACGTATGCAAATGCCAATGTATGTTATTTTCTACTCACAGTGAAAAACTCCACAATTAGGTACAAGACATGGAGGAAGTCAAAGAAGAAAAGGAATCTGACGGTCGACCATTTCACCGAAGTTGGCATCGTATTGATAATCATGACTATGCAAGCAGTCATGACAGGTGCTATGACCCACATGACAGTCAGCCAAACACCGTACCAGGAGTTGCTTTTCTGCGCGTCAACGGGGTCTTTCATGCACTAAAAACATAATGTAGACACGTGAGTAGGTGGCGTGACGTCATCACCACGTTGGAGGCCACGCTCAATTCCAATAATATGCAATTTGAATTTCAAAATATATTTTATTAAGAGCATAGATAGATGCACTACACACTATAAAAATTCGCGGAAAGATTCGTTGTAAAACGTGTCACAGTACAAATAAGCAAATTTTAATAACCTTTTTCTCAGCTATTTCTTGATGGATTAACAAAAACTGTCTTATCAGTTTTGGACTATATGTATTTAAATCCTATTCAGAGAAATATGATGTGTTCAACTTTAGAAATACTTCTGAAATTCAGCAAGTTATTAACTCTAAATATTTTTTTTTATTCACGTGTCAAGATTATATTAAAAATAAATTGAGAATTTTACTTCTGCTCCTTGGAGGATGTTATACCACGCCCAAGAAGCATTATAACCCCTACTGTAACGATACTGAAAAAACAAATGGTCTTTAGGATTTGCGTTAGTTTAGTAACGAATTTTAATATTAAGTAATATTAAAATAATATTAAATTTTAGAAGAACAGAAAAAAATATGTACTGTTAAGAAGTACTTACCGGCAGAAGCAGAATTTTCTTCCCCCGTAGAATATATGGAATGGTGTTGCGTGGATCCTCAACCACTGGTCGCCTCACGGCTATGTAATCCTGGTAGAGCGTAGGATATGCGCTCCGTATGTATTCCAATGTCTAGCAAAGAAATAATAATGCAAGTGTAAGGTATTTCTTTAATAAAATACTATCAGTGTCTAAACATCTAATTATAATTAATTATTTCATTTTAATAGGAAGGATTTTAGGAGAAAAATTCCGCTTCCATGAGTACTATAGGTTACCTAAACTGGAAGTTTATTTAAACAATGACAGTGATTATTTAGTTTTCAGGAAGCAAACAATTTTTGTCAGGAAGTTGCAAACCGTCACTTCGTCGTCAGGCTCTACTAGTCCACTGCTGGACATAGCCCTCCCCTAAAGAGCGACACGTTGTGCTATCATAGGGGGTAATGCCCATAATCCCCACGCTGGGCATGCGGGTTGGGGATCGCAGTTCGGTGGGATTGTACTGCAGGGGGCGCTGCTGCCCACCCCCCGGTTTGTGTCACTTACCGTCACTTACCTCTCTGGAATATATGAAATAATCCTGTTTTCTTACATATTCTTTTACCTCCACCAATCCGGACTTGGGCCCCGTGGTGGAGTAAGGCCTTTTGAAGAGACTTTTGCTCCTCGGTGGGGCATAATGGGTTGATGATGATGATTTTTACAAACAAAAATGTATATTCACCGTTTCATCAACCTCGTATTCAAAGTCCTTTGCTCGCATCTGCATTACATCAGTATGGTCTATTGCATAAGCCGTTATACGAGCGGGTCTCGCTTTTATGCCATCCATCAGTCCAAATATAGAGCCCTAGAAAACATGTCGACTTGCCCATATTTATGAATTTAAGAGGAAAATGTGTTGCCATTGCCACTGATGAGCACAAATAATTATAGAGTTGGTTCAATTATATACCATTACGCAAAAAAATTAACAACTAGAAAAACGCGGTGCCAACAAACTGAGAAATACAATAAAATTAAAGTATAGCATTAATTACCACCAGTACCCACTGCAGATTGACAATTTCAAATGCCGAGGTATGTAAACACGAACGTCAGACATACAGGTTTCCTAAAGATGTTTTCCTTCACATTTAGATAGACAGATAATTAGAGAACACTTTATTGTCCATAGTGGTAGTTTATTGTACATCGTACAAAGTGGTACTGAAATCAATTTTTTTATGCAAGATAGCTAATTGTGACTAAATGAACGTTAAACATTAAACTTGGTATTCATTTTTAAAATCTAGATCATCTGGGAGAAAATATGGACAAAAAACTCCAAACATAGCCAGTTCATAGATTTCATATACTTAATTAAAAGAGTTATAGAAATCTCTTAATTACTTATAAGTAACAAATATTACTTGTAAGTACCTTATAAACTGTATGTTGATATATTTGTAACTTATAAAGTGTGCAAATAGACCTTATTTATTTATTTAATATCACGCAAAGTTCATCGTAATTTTTTCAAACCTTTGTCAGGACAGCAACCTCTTCCCCATCTATAGAGATGCCAACCTTCCCTCTGTTGACGATGAAGACCAAGTCATTCAGGTCGTCTTGCCTTATTATGTCTTCGCCCTTCATGAAAATCTCACCAACAAGTATGGCGGACATCTTTCTGAGCATGTTCTCGTCACCTTTCAGAAGGGTATTTAGTGCGTGAAGAGTCCTGTAATAAGGAGAAGTTAAAAATGTTGTCGTAAAATATATTATATTTTTAGGCGTAATACAATCAATGAGGGCCCCGAAGTTTAGGGATTCCAACTGACAGCTAATTCGATTCGGCTCGACTAATTTTTGAAATTGAAATTGAAAAATGTTCATTTATCACACACAGATTAGAGAACACATGAATACTATAAAAAGTAGAGACAATATGTGATAAAAAAGATAGGGCTCAGCTAAGTGCTGTGAGTGCATGCATCATCACAGCGCTGATTTTCAGCCCGTCCTTGTTCTCACTCAATTATATGTAATAAACTAGATTTTGTGTGTGCCTAGATGTGTATTATGACTTATGAGTCACATTTCACGCGAGCGAAGCCGGGTTTTCATCTAGTATGTAATAAAAGTTAGCGGATTTTAAAAAGAGAACACCGCAGTTGTAATCAAACAAAAATCTGTTAAGCATTATTTAGCTTCCACCCAACGAAAGGCACAAAGTGAATGGATATCAAGTGTAGAACATGTAAATTATTACACTGAATGGAATGGTAGATTTCATAAATTAAAGATCTAATCACCACTCCAAACCACTCAAATATGACAAGAACTCTCAAATTAAATTTAGTCACACCTGTATTTCCTAGGTTTCACTTGACAGGACTGGTTCAGGTCAGTGGTTGTCCAAAGAATTAGGCTAAGCGGCAATCAGGAGAGTTTTTTTTGTTTGTCAGAAGGTAGGTAATGTTATTAATTTAATTTTAAAACTAACAGTTGGTTGACATAAATTGCCTGAAAGGTGGCGGGAGATCGTTCCAAATCTTGGCTGCCGCAAATTTAAAACTACCCCTGTACCCAGTAGATCTGTGCTTTGGGATAACCATTAAATTTAATTCCCTTCGTTGCACATTACGGGTGAAAGTTTCTTTAGCCCATATAATTTTTTTGTATAGATACCAGGGTCTCTGTTTATGCACTACCTTGTGTACTAGTGTGGCCAGGCTAAAAATGTGTACCTTGTGTACTAGTGTGGCAAGGCTTAAAATGAGAGCTCGGAGAGAACTGAAGTACGTAATAGTGAGTGTATGTTTTGCTATTCATTGAACTAGCTACCTTTTAAGGTTCGCGAAAAACAAGCCTTTGTAGGTCAGATAGACAGATGCTTACGGCAGTAATTATCCGCAGTCTAGTTGGCACGCTTCAGGTATAGAACCCCAAAAAGATATTTCCGCAACAAGCGCAGCCAAAACGCTTGCAGTGTTAAGCCGGCTGGACAGTTTCCTATTAAAGTATTGATGTTTTTACACAAAACCAACGTACCGACTGTAAAAGAAGTAACTGAGATCCCGTCTGAAGACCACACCAATTCGTTCCTGCATAAGACCTTCTAAATTAACGCCATCGGTTCTGAAAACATTTTTTTAAATAATTTGAGAATCGGAGAATTACACCTAGTCTCTGCTTATACCCCTCGGGATACAGGCGTGTATTTATGTAATATAATCTATATCTATCTTGTTGTGGTGGCAGTAGTTAGTACAGTGCTACACAAGTACAACTCGCGGATGTACCTGCGCAGATGACCAAATTTTGGATGTGCGGCAAGTTGATCGACTAATCAGATAGTTCCATTTTATTGCAGGCCGCGCGCCTTTGTTGCTATTGGTTAATTCAACGTCATCGATGCAGGTGACTATCAGTTTGGCAATATTAGCGTGAGCGAAATAGGTAGCGCTTCTGTGCCAATCAATTCTGCACTTTAACCGTATCGGTTAAAGATCATGTTGAATGTACTTATAGCTTCGGGTACTTTCGTTACACTTCTTCCTAGTCTGCGCGAACGTAGATTCCCGAAGGGACTTTTATGATGTGTAGTGCTGTACCTTAGAGACATTACATTCGTCAGTCACATCAGTCGCCTGGCAACGTATCTACCACTAGTTCTTAGTCCCCCTTCTATAATATTGAATATGAACTGCCATCAACTAACGGATGTATCAGTGAAGGGTCAGATAAAAAAAAAATACAAACAAAGCGTAAATACACAGCTAATAAATCTTGGAAATGGCCGAAAACCAGCGCTACCCGAGATAGTTCTGAGTAAATACCAGCGGAGCCACTACCTTTTGTCTCATCCTATAACATCATAACTTTACTTTAAGGCGTATTTTGTCTTTTAGTTGTATTTTGAAGATGACAGAAACTTTGTTGTGATTACACTATTTTTATTTTTAATGCACTACCCCGTGCTAAGGAACAAATTTAAAAACCTATTTAGAGGCTAAAAATTTCACCCATGCCGGGATTCGAACCCGCAACCTCTGGCTATCCGTACCAGCGCTCTACCAATTGAGCCAATGGGCGACTCACGGCATCAGTGAAATTTCGAACCTCTTTACAATATTCTCTGTAATACGTACAGGCAGCGACATCTGACTTAAGCAAATTGCATTACTTACAGCCCCGACCACCTACTTTGCAGTTAGGTTTAATATCGGAACGATATCACTGTACCCACATGATTACACTATCTATCCGATATTATCCGATATCGATATCGTTCCGATATTAAACCTAACTGCAAAGTAGGTGGTCGGGGCTGTAAGTAATGCAATTTGCTTAAGTCAGATGTCGCTGCCTGTACGTAATACAGAGAATATTGTAAAGAGGTTCGAAATTTCACTGATGCCGTGAGTCGCCCATTGGCTCAATTGGTAGAGCGCTGGTACGGATAGCCAGAGGTTGCGGGTTCGAATCCCGGCATGGGTGAAATTTTTAGCCTCTAAATAGGTTTTTAAATTTGTTCCTTAGCACGGGGTAGTGCATTAAAAATAAAAATAGTGTAATCATGTGGGTACAGTGATATCGTTCCGATATTAAACCTAACTGCAAAGTAGGTGGTCGGGGCTGTAAGTAATGCAATTTGCTTAAGTCAGATGTCGCTGCCTGTACGTAATACAGAGAATATTGTAAAGAGGTTCGAAATTTCACTGATGCCGTGAGTCGCCCATTGGCTCAATTGGTAGAGCGCTGGTACGGATAGCCAGAGGTTGCGGGTTCGAATCCCGGCATGGGTGAAATTTTTAGCCTCTAAATAGGTTTTTAAATTTGTTGTGATTGCTTACCGCCTCCAGATGTACTTGAAATGGTCCAGGACTTTATCCACAACTTTATGGTCCACCCTTTCTGCTTGAAGAAACTGTCTAAGCTGGGTGACTCCATATCGGAAATTCGCGCTAGTGCGTCTGCATAGGCAAAGCATGCATATCGTGCCGGCAGTCACGTACCTGGCAAAAAATACAGAGTATTATAAGACCCGATGCTACCCCAGTGGGTAGTGCAATGGACTCCGAAGCGAGAGACCGAGACTTATTTCGATTCTCAGTGCGGCCATTTACCAATAAGTATTTTTTCTTATCGAAGAAAATAAGTCGAAAATGGAAAAAGGCATTGCAATTTTTTTTATTTTTCTTTTGCTTTATTAAGGGCACCCTCCGGAGGACACGGGGGAGGGAGGCGGTAAAAGCTCATGCATAACAGCACGGACCTGGCCGTGCTGCCAATGTGGGAATCATAAGAAGTGTGCCTACCCACTAAACACCACCTTGGGGCAGGTTTTGGTCCTAAGGACCCGTAAACCCACATCGGGAGCGACCCCCCACGAGGCCGAGTAGGGCGCACAAAAAAATTCACACAGACAGTGTCATAATGACTTTTCTGCATAACATCTGTGAAGTTATGGAAGCAATACCACTCGTAATCGATTAGGAAAACATCCTGTCAGGATTGTGGCAAGTGGCAGTCCCTGGTCTCTGCCTACACCTCTGGGATACAGGCGTGAGATTATGTATGTAAGTCATTAGTTCATTAATCAGATACGTAATATTTAATCGTTTACGAAAACGGCTAAACACGCAAAACAAAAGCAGAGTTATCACTTCTAGCCATAACATTAGTCCATCCTGAGTGCAGATACTTGGGCACTCAAAGCTCAGTGAAATGAATTAAAATAAAATGAAAAGGTTTTATTCAAAGTAGCGCAGAAACTGCGGCTTAATGAACGTTACTATTCAAACTAGATGTCCATTTCAAAATCTAGATCATTTTGGAGAAAAATTGGACAAAAAAACTCAAAACTTAGTCTTTTCAAAGTCCTTAACATAGTTTACACAATTATTATAAAACATAGAACTCATACATTGCACTGGCTTTAATTCCAGACCTCATTGTCATCTAAATATTCCTTTATGTTATAGTAGCCCTTTTGGCACGAAGTGTGCATAACATATTTTTTGAACCGCGATTCGGGCAATCTTAATATATCTTCAGGGGTTTTATTATAGAAGCGTATACAATGTCCCATGAAGGATGTATTAACCTTTGCCAGCCTACTCGTAAATAGTGGGACCATAAGTTTATTTCTAGTATTTACATTGTGTTGGCTACATAAAGTTTAAAAGTTACTGATATTTTTCCTAACGTACAAAAATGTTTTCATACGTTATATAAACGTTTCATTGTAAAGGTGGATCATCACCTTTCTATTAAATTATATATTTACTGGTACGATTATTGACTACACCGCACCCTAGCATATTAGTGGGACTAAAGGGCACTTGCTGAAAATCAGCGCTATGGGCGAATGCCCACAGCATAATGCTGAGTTAACTGCCTTTTGCAGCAACAGGGACACACCGCGACTTATGTGAGTTAAGTTTTTTTATTATACTTTTTTTATGCCCGTATTTGTATTCTGTTTGAAGATTTTATGTTATAATGTGGAGTGTGTTTCTGTTGATGTAATAAATGGTTTCTACTTCTTCATTTGAGGGATGGAAACATTGGTGGGATCATGAAGAAATACTGTCATCCCATGCTTGCACCACACCGCAGTCTGTAACGCTCGCGGAGCACCTGGCACTGACTGAAAATCAGCGCTGAAGGCTTGCCCATCAGCATATGCTTAGTCAGTTGCCGTTTATAGCGGCAGTGACACACCGTAAACTTAATTGTTCTTTTCTTCTTTTTTTTTAAAGTAACTTAGTAATGTGTTTTAAGTTTGCTTTGTTATTGTGGCGTGTTTACTGTGGCTATAATAAATGTTTTTTTCTTCTTTCTTCAAATATATTAGCAGCGATAAGCTAAGCGCTAGCCTAGAAGTTCGCAAGATATGAAGCGAAACTTCCCTTTGCATGGCTATAGTTAATAAAGGGGCGGTTTTCAATCATCCTATTGAAGTCACGAAGGACATTAATTTTGAAGAATGCCTTTACACAATAAATGCAGCAAATAAACGAAAAATTATTTACACGAATACTTATAGAAATTACTCAACGATAAGTGAGGTCATTTCCAGTCTACAAGTCGTGTCGCGAGCAAAAATGTCTGAAATTAAAGCCAACTCAATATATGAGTTTCAGGTTTATAATAATTATTCATCGTCAGGCTATACTAGTCCACTGCTGGACATAGCCCTCCCCTAATGAGCGCCATAGCGCCCTGTCTTCAGCTTGCCGCACCCAGCATCCGCCATAATAATAATAATATGTAATAATTATATATATTATTATTTAAAGTATTTTAATAAGGAACAAAAGTTGAAAAGACATTGCGTGTTTTTCACAATTTTTTTCCAAAAATTGGTCACCTCTGTTCAACTTGTAACGTTTATTACTTCCTATATATTTTTTTAAATCACATCTGGCTGACAGCATTTGGATATAATTGATTAGGTATCCAATATGAAAGTCTCGTTTGGCGCACTCTGAGGCGCAGCGGCAGCGCATCTGCCTACCATGCGAGAGGTCCTGGGTTCAAACCCCGGCTGGGGACAAAAAAACCCCAAGTCTTGGATGTTTACATGTTTGTGATGTCGCAGTTTCTCGCTCCCAGGACACAGGGTGTCCTAGGGTCGGGTCAGAAGCAATGTATGTACCTGTATGTAAATGTTCTGTTCTGTTTTGTTAACTGCGACTTCTTTCGAACTAGTGATTGCATTTTTTACAATTAAAACTAATTCATACCATATCAACCCTTGCATGTCCCCTCTGCTCTTCCTGCATTACAGGAAGGTTAGCCCATACTACACCACGGGGGCCAAGTCCGGGTTGGTGGAGGATTGTATGACAGTGGTGGGCCTTTCTGTCAGAAGTTATCAAGCCGCCCATGAGGCCTCTGACATGGTTTAATGACTGCATTACATGACAGCTGGCACTAACGGCTCCACGTGCCTTGCAAAGCACGGAAGCCCTCGAAAAAATGCCACTAGCGGTAGTCACGGGACGGTCACCCATCCTGCACCTTACCGCGCCTGTTGTTGCTTAAATCAAGTGATTGATTCCAATCACTCGTTTCGACTAATGGAAGGCCAAGGAGACGAAATAAAGAATGTGAACAAACGGGCCGTTACTGAGTTACATTGCGATAGTGAGCGATTATTATCTTTGTCCTTGTCACACGTGTGCGGTAATGGCGTCATTTGATCGACGACAGCTGTCGTTGCGTATTTCGTGGTACAGGAAAACTTTCAGTACCGCAGTTGTCAACATTTGGTGTCATCCGCCATTTTGTGAACTATAATAGTTCATTCCTGTGTAGATTGCATTCGAAGTGATACGAGGACAATTTTCATAGCCATATTGACAACATGATTGATCTTATATAATAAATATGGATTGTTTTGTCATAAATACGGCTGATTCGGACTCTTCCGGTTAATCATGTTTGACTTATTAGTCTGTATTCAGACGATTTTAAAAACCTATTTAGAGGCTAAAAATTCCACCCATGCCGGGATTCGAACCCGCGACCTCTGGCAATCCGTGCCAGCGCTCTATCCAACAGAGCTAATGTGCGACTCACCGGCATCAGTGTTTTTAAAATTGTCCTTAGCACGGGTTAGTGCATTAAAAATTAAAAATAGTATAATACAGACGACAGCGATTAGAATAGAGAATCCGAAATTTTTATAACTATAATTTATTCAAATAAAAATGTTTTGAACCCCTGATACTTTGTTTACATTCTTTATCTCGTCTCATTGGCCTTCCTTTAGGCTTTCAACTAATTCATACCAGAAAACAATTCCAAGAAATGCAACCACGAAGCAAGCAGCCTTTTGTTGACGGTTGACGTTGAACAGTCCCAGGTTCAACCGCAGCATACCACACTCTGTGAAAACAAAGCTCTCGGCGAGCACCTGAAATAAGAGTTAGTAATTGTCTTATGTAAGTTGTCTTATTATGGTTTCAGTACCGGTACTGTTAAGTGGTTCAAAAGTTATTTGACAGATCGTCGCCAACGAGTGGTTCTACAAAGATTAGATGGATCTATGAGAGCATCCCAAGATCAGTCTATAGAGCGAGGTATTCCTCAAGGATCCATAATTGGGCCTTTGTTATTTATAATCTATTCAGCAGATATAACCGACGGCATACAAAATTGTCAGTATCATTTATATGCAGACGATTTGCAAGTATATACAAAGGTTTCTCCGTTAGAGGCTGATGCTTGTGTGTCACGTCTAAATGAAGATCTAGAGAGAATATCAGTTTGGGCCGAAAGGAACTGTCTCGTGCTTAATCCGAAGAAATCAAAATACATGTTACTGGGTTCCAAAAAACAAATCGATAAACTAACACAATTAAATATAAGGATACATTTAAAGAATAGCGAAATTGACCGAGTTACGGAAGCCCGAAATCTTGGTGTTCTAATGGACGGACAGCTACACTTTGAACGCCACGTTCAAGAACTAGTCAGAAATTGTTTTTATCGTCTGAAGATGCTTTATCGAATACGTAATTATATTAGCGTTCCCCTGCGTATAAGACTTTGTGAAACTTTAGTACTGTCCAAGCTGAACTACGGTGCGATTTTATATGGCCCTTGTCTGCTTAAGAAAACGCAAACTCTGGTACAAAGGGTTCAGAACGCTTGTGCTCGTTACTGCCTGAATATTCCGCCTCGCAATCATGTAACTCCCTTCCTTAATGGCGCGAACATGCTGAAAATGGAAGCAAGACAAAAGCTTCAGCTGGCTACTATGTTATTTGGAGTCATTAAAACACACGAACCCTCTTACTTATACAACAAACTCACCTGGAGACAATCGCGTCTCGCAGAAGGGGTAAGATCAGCTTCTGTGCCACTCAGTCTACCAACACACCGAACAGCGGCCTTTCGGGGCAGTCTTAGGTACGCTGCAACCAAGTGTTGGAATAATATCCCACCGCCTCTTCGTCACTGTAAAAATAAACATACTTTTAAAAAACATTTTAAAGCACATCTGTTGCAGGCGCAAATATGTAATAATAGAACTGTTGTATGCGTACCTGTAAGCCGTGCTGGTCCCTCAGACTTTATTGCATCTTAGTGGGTAGATAGCTCTCAGCTGTGCCGCAGATTTCACCGGCAAAACACCGACCGTGAGGCACTTCACTTCGATATAATATATTTATTATATTTGTTAACACACCGGTTACACACTTATATTTTGCACTGATATTTTGCACTACTCACTCATTTTACTGCACTACACTTCTACACACACATACACTTTGTACTCCAATTATTTGGGCACCCATTTTCCAAATTCAAAATTCTTTACTTCTTTTTTTTTAAAAAACCTATTTAGAGGCTAAAAATTTCACCCATGCCGGGATTCGAACCCGCAACCTCTGGCTATCCGTACCAGCGCTCTACCAATTGAGCTTTTTCTTTTTTTCTTCAACTTCAATTCTTTTTTTTTTTCAACAAACACGACTAACCGCAGTATGGCCGCGACAGAATATCAGCGTTGTGGGAGTACCTCGGTGCTCCTACGACACATGCTGAGTCGCGACCTTTTTAGTGGCTCAATACTTTAAACCTGAGCGTGATAATATTCTCGTAAAAATGTTTGTATACGTTTGTGATGTTATTGTTTTTAAGCGTTACATACGTTTGAAATGTAATCAATGTTTGAAAGTGTTCTATTTGTCCTTTTTCTTTTCTTGTATGCATGTAATATTTTTCCTTTTTGTTTTATTTGATGTTGATGTATGCCTATGTTATGTTTTAAAGTATTGTGCCGTTAAATAAATGTTTTATCTATCTATCTATCTATCTAATTGTATTTTTATGTAGCCTATTAACGTCCTACTGCAGGGCACAGGCCTTCTTTCAGAGAGAGAGAGATTGTGGGTTTTATTACCAAGCGTGTCCACCGCGGATTAATTCGTCAAATTTCAAACGCTGAGGTATTTGAACACCTCAGCCACTCCGGTTTCTTTACGATGTTATCCTTCATAGTTAGCGTGTGGTAGTGTTAATATAACTTCACAAAATGTACGCTAGAAAACAAAGTCATCGCTACTTGGACGCACTGGAAATCGAACTTGAATCTCACGTTTCCGAGTCCATTGTTCTACTCACGGGATAATCGTTCGTTCGTTATCAACCCTTGTATGTCCACACTGCTGAGGCCCGGGTCTCTTCCTTCATCGCAGGATGGTTAGGCCATACTCCACCACGGGGGGCAAGTCCGGGTTGGTGGAGGATTGTAAGACAGTGGCGGGCCTTACTGTCAGAAGTTATCAAGCCGCCCATAAGGCCTCTGACATGGCTTAACGACTGCCATTATATGGCAGCCGGCACCAACGGCTTAGCGTGCCTTGCGAAGCACGAAAGCGCTCGGAAAAATGCCACTGGCGGTAGTCGCGGGACGCTCACCCATCCCGTACCTGACCGCGCCTGTTGTGGTTAAACCAAGTGATTGATTCCAATCACTCGGTTCGCCTAAGCCACGAGCGATCCACAAGATAATAATAATACAATACATTTTTTTATCATCACCGTAATTAGTCGGTGTCAATCCACTGCCATTTTTTTAAATAGCCTATAAACGACCCAATGCAGGCCACAGCTCTTCTCTCAGAGAAAGCGTATGGGCTTAATTAACACACGACAAGTTACATTGTGCGCAATGACGTATCTTCTTCAGGCTATATTATGTAGTCCACTGCTAGTCATAGCCCTCCCCTAATGAGCGCCATAGCGCCCTGTCTTCAGCTTGCCGCATCCAGCATCTGTCAAATATAGTTCATTTACGCTCATTTCGCGTTTGCAAATAAATCTTACATAGTGTATTATTTCTACTTAGGTTATTGTTAAGGGTTTTTGCAGTCTATGTAGTTTATTGCAGACTTTTAGTCCGGATCTACTTACGAGTGTTGTTATATCGGAAAAGTCCGACACAACCGACGACGCGAGCTCCGTCTCTGCTCACCATGATTAAGCTTTGCGAATCGGAGCGAAACCTGGTCGGTCTCTTCCGTTCCGATATAACAACACCCGTAAGTAGATCCGGACTAAAAGTCTACAATGTGTTGTGCTTACGAAAGTTTTAGTTCAAAAATATGTAGTTTATATTGTACACGTACATAGACCCGTTTCTTACCTGCTCCGACTCTCCAAGGTTTGCTGGAAGAAATCTTTTACAGAGATAAGCTCGCCTTTGTACATGTTATTTTTTATGTAACATAACATATAATATATGATAACTTACATACAAGCACATACCTTGCTTCTGGCCCCACACTAGGGTACCCTGTGTCGTGGGAACTAGGAACAACGACAGCACAAACATGTAAAAATCCAAGACCTGGGCTTTGTATTGTTTCCAGCCGGGATTCGAACCCGGGATCTCTTGCATGGTAGGCAGACGCGCTACCGCTACGCCACAGAGGTCGTCATGTAATGTGTTTTTTAATGTTTCGGGTGCAATAAAGTATATTAAAGTGAAAACTTGTAATTGGCTTTCAGTCATTATTTCAATCGCAATGTGTTTTGTTCATAGCTGTTAGTTTTCCTATTATAATAAAATAAAATAAAATAATCTTACCATAAGCTGCTGCTCGACGGTAGGTGTCTCATTAACATAGAAGCGTTTTGGAAGCCAACAATCATAATTGTTTGTCTTTATGGTGACCACCCCAGTGTCTGATTCCCTTTCAATGAGGAAACACAGGCTAAAGAAAAACTGACTTGCGGCGAAACGACACATCGTTAGCACTAGCTGCCATTTGATTAACTGTAATGTGATAAAAATACTACGATAAGCAAGCGTAGGAACCTATTTACGGTGTATCATAGTGTATCCAGTATCTATGTAATATTATATTAATAAAGTATTGTATGTAAGTGATATTGATTATTACTATGTATGTAGATTGCAGTAAATAGGTATTTGAGTATAATTTTATATTATTCGTGCTATTTTATATACCTACGTATGTGTGGAACGTTGTATATCATTTATAAATAATAATAGGAACTGGAACGACTTCAGGTGTGTTTTTATTTGTAGAATATTTTAATAAAACAGAAAACTGGATAAAAACGAATAAACGGAGAAGCAGGTAAAAAAGTCAGATCTGGTCAAAGGGTAAAGTAGTAGTGATGAAAAATGAGGGAAATCGAAGAATGTGTGACGTAATTTAAATATTTGAAAATGATAGAAAAAGAAATAAAAATGGTATGAAGAGGTTTGTACCGTCACATGTGTATTTGGATTGTATTTTTATTATTTAGTTAACCTAGGTTATGTAATAATTCCACTCCTATAGTATAGGTATATTGTTTACTGACACAACCCCTTCCACCGTCCGCATTATCGTGGTTTAGCTGCAATAAAGAAATGTCATTCATTCATTCACTCATTCACTCACTCACACTCACTCACTCACTCACTCACTCACTCACTCACTCACTCACTCACTCACTCACTCACTCACTCACTCACTCACTCACTCACTCACTCACTCACTCACTCACTCACTCACTCACTCACTCACTCACTCACTCACTCACTCACTCACTCACTCACTCACTCACTCACTCACTCACTCACTCACTCACTCACTCACTCACTCACTCACTCACTCACTCACTCACTCACTCACTCACTCACTCACTCACTCACTCACTCACTCACTCACTCACTCACTCACTCACTCACTCACTCACTCACTCACTCACTCACTCACTCACTCACTCACTCACTCACTCACTCACTCACTCACTCACTCACTCACTCACTCACTCACTCACTCACTCACTCACTCACTCACTCACTCACTCACTCACTCACTCACTCACTCACTCACTCACTCACTCACTCACTCACTCACTCACTCACTCACTCACTCACTCACTCACTCACTCACTCACTCACTCACTCACTCACTCACTCACTCACTCACTCACTCACTCACTCACTCACTCACTCACTCACTCACTCACTCACTCACTCACTCACTCACTCACTCACTCACTCACTCACTCACTCACTCACTCACTCACTCACTCACTCACTCACTCACTCACTCACTCACTCACTCACTCACTCACTCACTCACTCACTCACTCACTCACTCACTCACTCACTCACTCACTCACTCACTCACTCACTCACTCACTCACTCACTCACTCACTCACTCACTCACTCACTCACTCACTCACTCACTCACTCACTCACTCACTCACTCACTCACTCACTCACTCACTCACTCACTCACTCACTCACTCACTCACTCACTCACTCACTCACTCACTCACTCACTCACTCACTCACTCACTCACTCACTCACTCACTCACTCACTCACTCACTCACTCACTCACTCACTCACTCACTCACTCACTCACTCACTCACTCACTCACTCACTCACTCACTCACTCACTCACTCACTCACTCACTCACTCACTCACTCACTCACTCACTCACTCACTCACTCACTCACTCACTCACTCACTCACTCACTCAACTGACTGACTGACTGACTGACTGACTGACTGACTGACTGACTGACTGACTGACTGACTGACTGACTGACTGACTGACTGACTGACTGACTGACTGACTGACTGACTGACTGACTGACTGACTGACTGACTGACTGACTGACTGACTGACTGACTGACTGACTGACTGACTGACTGACTGACTGACTGACTGACTGACTGACTGACTGACTGACTGACTGACTGACTGACTGACTGACTGACTGACTGACTGACTGACTGACTGACTGACTGACTGACTGACTGACTGACTGACTGACTGACTGACTGACTGACTGACTGACTGACTGACTGACTGACTGACTGACTGACTGACTGACTGACTGACTGACTGACTGACTGACTGACTGACTGACTGACTGACTGACTGACTGACTGACTGACTGACTGACTGACTGACTGACTGACTGACTGACTGACTGACTGACTGACTGACTGACTGACTGACTGACTGACTGACTGACTGACTGACTGACTGACTGACTGACTGACTGACTGACTGACTGACTGACTGACTGACTGACTGACTGACTGACTGACTGACTGACTGACTGACTGACTGACTGACTGACTGACTGACTGACTGACTGACTGACTGACTGACTGACTGACTGACTGACTGACTGACTGACTGACTGACTGACTGACTGACTGACTGACTGACTGACTGACTGACTGACTGACTGACTGACTGACTGACTGACTGACTGACTGACTGACTGACTGACTGACTGACTGACTGACTGACTGACTGACTGACTGACTGACTGACTGACTGACTGACTGACTGACTGACTGACTGACTGACTGACTGACTGACTGACTGACTGACTGACTGACTGACTGACTGACTGACTGACTGACTGACTGACTGACTGACTGACTGACTGACTGACTGACTGACTGACTGACTGACTGACTGACTGACTGACTGACTGACTGACTGACTGACTGACTGACTGACTGACTGACTGACTGACTGACTGACTGACTGACTGACTGACTGACTGACTGACTGACTGACTGACTGACTGACTGACTGACTGACTGACTGACTGACTGACTGACTGACTGACTGACTGACTGACTGACTGACTGACTGACTGACTGACTGACTGACTGACTGACTGACTGACTGACTGACTGACTGACTGACTGACTGACTGACTGACTGACTGACTGACTGACTGACTGACTGACTGACTGACTGACTGACTGACTGACTGACTGACTGACTGACTGACTGACTGACTGACTGACTGACTGACTGACTGACTGACTGACTGACTGACTGACTGACTGACTGACTGACTGACTGACTGACTGACTGACTGACTGACTGACTGACTGACTGACTGACTGACTGACTGACTGACTGACTGACTGATTCAACAACTGTGAGTGATTTGTGAGCATAGTGAAATAACAACGACGAAACCATGATTTTGTCGAGTTTACAAGCAAAATATAGCAATTATCATTATTGCATTGTTCGAAAATGCAAAAACACGTCAATAAAGACCCCCGGGAAGTTGTGGATTCGTGTACCCAGTGAAATTAACATTCAAAAAAATAGGCTCAAACTCGCCAAAAGAGACCCCGATACTTTATCGCTTTAAACTCGGGTGTATTTACGTGAAGATCACTTTGACGTAAGTCCTATAATAATCAATGTTCACTGGTTCTGGCTGACAGATATTTGTTTACAACCGAAAGATGCTTTCAACATGGCGAATAGCGTTTTAACCGTTCCGAATTAAAAGCGGTAAATATGTTAAATACTAATTAATAAAGGAAATATTCATTTATCGCATCAAATTTGATACGAGTCAAGTAGCGGATTCTAACCGGCTAACCGTGCCAAAGGTCGCGGGTTCGAGTCCCGGCATGGGTGGAATTCATAGCCTCTAAATAGGTTTTTAAAATTGCTTTTAGCACGGGTTCGACATCAACCCTCAGACGTCCCCACTGTTGGGGCACGGCTCTCTTCCTGCGTCGCAGGAAGGTTAGGCCATTCTCCACCACGGGGGCCAAGTCCGGATTGATGGAGGATTGTAAGACAGTGGCGGGCCTTACTGTCAGAAGTTATCAAGCCGCCCATAAGGCCTCTAACATGACCTAGCGACTGTCATTACATGACAGCCGGCACCAACGGCTTAACGTGCCTTGCAAAGCACGAAAGCGCTCGGAAAAATGCCACTAGCGGTAGTCACAGGACGGTCACCCATCCTGCACCTGACCGCGCCTGTTGTTGCTTAACTCAAGTGATTGGTTCCAATCACTCGGTCCGACTAGGCCACGACCACGGGTTAGTGCTTTAAAAAAGAATAAAATGCTTTAAATCTGTTTTAAAACTCATCATGAGCAGTTTTCAGCACATATTCGCAAAACACTTCACAGATGGCGCTTACAGGCTTAGCCATACAAGAACCGGAATACGGCCGTCAATACTAGTCTGTGCTGAGCAAAATTTGACGGACGTGTCCCTGTACTTGTATGGGCACACCTCATCTTTTTCGATTATGTAAAATATAGTTCCTCCCTGTACACTTATCTTCCAGTGGATCTTCCCCATCCCGCCAACCTCCGCAGCGTACTACCATTGGTTTTCTCTTCATTCGCTTAAGTTCTATGTTCATATGTAGAAATTAACCAAATTAGTTTGTAGTTTGTGTATTTGTACCAACTAACACCATCAAAATGTATAATATGTTGTGTTCATCTTTTGTTGCAGGTAAAAAGTTCGACAAAGCTAAAATAGTAGGCATAAAAAACCGTTATTGTCATTCCAAGAGGTGCTATTTTTTCGTAACTCAGACATTGGCAGAATCTTTAGGGAAGCAATCATTACAAAATTGAATTGAATTGTATGGGCACACCTGTAAGCGCCATCTACGAAGTGTTTTGTGAAGTTGTGCTGAAAACGACTCATTGAGACAAATGCTTAATTTTTTTTTGCACTGTCTATATTAGCCTATTATTACTGACCTTTATGTAAACAGATAATGTCGATGGCGTGTCAGCTAGGAAGTTCATGTATCCGACTACGACGTACATCTGGGAAAACAACTTGGAAAGCGTGTTCAGAATAATTGTTTCCTCATACGTTAGTACGGTAATGTCTAGGTCGAACAGTATTCTGTGGATGTGGATGCATCCGAGCATGTCTAGGAACAAGGTTCTGCTTGCGTAGTGTAGAGCGCACATTTTCAGGTCTTGCACAAGTATACCATCTTTAGTATAGTACCCAATCTGAAAGAAAAGTTGTACATTTTTGACAAGATATAGCAAATAATTTTAAGAGTAAGTATGACTTCAACGCTTAGCAATTTTTCTATTGAATTATATTTTTGAACGCTCGTGGCCTAGTGCAACTGAGTGATTGGAATTCATCACTTAGGTTAGGCAACAGCAGGCGCGGTCAGGTGCTGGATGGGTGACCATCCCGTGACTACCGTTAATGGCATTTTTTCCGAACGCTTCCGTGCTTCGCCAAACTTCTGATAGTAAGGCCCGCTACTGTCTTATTATTCTCCACCAATCCGAACTTGGTCGCCGTGGTGGAGTACGGCCTAACCTTCCTGCGATGCAGGAAGAGACCCGTGTCCCAGCAGTGGGGATATACAAGGGTAAAACCCGTAAAAATTAAAAAGACATATATCACGAAGAAGATCAAATCGTTAATTTAACTTTGTTAACTTGACAAGTTAACTTGCACGGGTTATCCTATTGGAATGCGATTGGAACTGGAATACCAATACTGTTAGTGAAATAACCAGCAGCGGTGGTAGCTCAGTGGGTAGAACCATAGACTGGCAAGCGAGAGCCGAAGGTTCGATCCCGAGTGCGGGCATGTACCAATGACTTTGTTTAATTTCAAAGTTACGTACATTTGCGAATTTGCAGTCGCAATACCACACGCTAACGGTGAAGGAAAACATCGTGAGGAAACCCGCGGCTTGGTTGGCTCCGCACGTATTGACTAGTCTTTCCTGTGGGCTAGGCCGACTAAGCTGTCAGGATGGTATAGGTGCTGGGCAAGCCTACACCATCTATAAAACCATGACCCAGGCACTACAGCGTCGGAGTGGTCCCTTCACCCATCTAGTGTGAGTGAAGATACCACTGGACGCTGTATAAATCATCTCATTAAGTAGATGCAAAAAGGCCAATATTATTATTATTAGTGAAATAACCACTAACGTACTCATATAACCGTTTCACTATAAAACTGCTATGCGTTATAGAGTTTTGGTCGGTAATAATAAATTATCTGCTTAGCAATTAAAGCCTTATAAACAGCAACCGTGTTTGGAGGAAACACCAATTGAGCAGAAGAAAATAAAAAATTGGAGCGGAATTAGCGATAGAAGTTAGCTCAAATTGACCTTCAAATATTTTAATGGTAAGAGACTACAATACTGTCGCCAAACAATTCAGGCCTTTTATCAAACATACATAGACATTTTAATACCATCACTAACTTATACAACCGACCGGCTTCAAGTGACGTCACAGTCACTTGCAATTTCTTAGCAACGTGCTCCTCCATACCGAAGTTGACATAACACTGTTTTTATGTCGCGCGTTCTGTCTCGCTCGCACAATTTAACATCTAAAATAGCAACAGCTCACCTCACCTTTGTAAATGTTATTTCTTATGTATTGTCCTGTCGTGTGCAATAAAGTAATAATACACCTTTAACGGTTATTTCGACTTTGTTATAGAAGAGCACAGTTGGTGAGAAATTCTTAGAGCGTGCGATTTACTATATTAGTGACGTCACTCGAAGCCGGTCAATTTTATAATTGCGCCTGCACATCACCGGCTCGTTGTAGTTTGAACAGTCCGTAATACTCACAGTAAACTTGATGCAGATATCGAGTACCAAGGTAAAGGTACAAATGCCATCAATAATATCGGCCACGTCCGTTAACAGTGTCCCAGTGACACCTACCAAGGACGCATTGATGACCATCACAAAAGCCGTGACCGCGCGTACTAGAGACCAAATTTTAATGAATCTGTAATGTCGAGAAAGCCCACAGTTATGACAATAACATCTGCTTAGGTACTATGGCCGATAAATGACTTGACAAGGAATGTACGTATTTTGAGGCTCGCCGGCTAGGGAAGTGGGTTATTTTTCAAACATTTATTTAAAATAAATGGTCTAAGTGTTCATCGTAATTATTTTTATCCAGTGAATTTTTGGTAGCCAGTAGGCTAGTAAGCTGACCCAGCCAGCGAACTTCGTACCGCCTAACAGTCGATTCTTTATTTATTTTTATTTTTCTCTCCGTAAGAACCATCCTCGTACTTCAAGGAATATTCTAAAAAAATAATTAGCGAAATCGGTTCAGCTGCTGTCGAGATTTGCGCTTACCAACACATTCAGCGATTCATTTTATGACAAAAAAAAACATCTGCTTAGATACTAAGCCCGATAAATGACTTGACAGGGAATGTACGTATTTTGAGGCTCGTTGGCGAGGGAAGTGGGTTATTTTTCTAACAATTATTTTAAAACAATGATCTTAGAGTTCATCGTAATCCATCCAGTGGATTTGTCTTTTTTATATACCTAGCCTATAATACGTCCCACTGCAGGGCACAGGTTTTCTGTCAGATTAACTCGCGTGCCCACCGTGGATTGGCAATTTCAAGCGCTGAGGAATTTGAAGCGTTAGCGAGTGGTATTGCTAATATGTATCTTCACAAATGTACATAGCCTTAGAAAACAAAATCATTGGTACATGCCCACGACCTCCCTAATGAGAAGCTGGTATTCTACCGCTCCGCTACCACATACATACATACTCGTACACACATAAACTCACGCCTGTATCCCAGAGGGGTAGGCAGAGACCAGGGACTGCCACTTGCCACGATCCTGACAGATCACCTTCGCTTCATCAACGTTCATAAGTCGTTGCTTGCACGCACGCCGGTTCCGATTACTTTTTATCTTTCCGTTTGCTAATACATCCCCTATCTGGTCGATGTATGTCCGCCTGGGATGACCTTTACCAACCCTTCCACTCACTTCGCTACCACTGCACAATTTTCAAGTTATGTGCCGGGAATCATGCCATAAGTCACAGAGTGACTTAGGGAGTGAATTAGCACACGCCAAGCGCAAGTTAGACTTACACCGAGGGTCTCATACGATCAATACTAGATTACGTTTATTTCAGCAAAATATGGCGCAGTGATGAGTGTGAGTTGGAACTCACTCTTGGATTAGAGAACAGTGCCATTACGATTTTAAATTCTAAAAACCGCTAAGGGTCCCGGTAAAAAAATACGTTTTTGTTTTGTATGGAACCGATCCCTCAAACCATATCACAAAGAATCTTTTTTGAAACATATTTCGTATTTTTAATAGATATTGTTGCAGAGCGTCTCTGTTCAATTTCGATATTGCCAACTGGTACTTGTAGTCGTCCCCTTGCTTCTGTGGGTTGACGAGGGCCTCGAACTGCGCAAACCACAGGCGCGGTTGCTCCTGCCAAATTCCGGAATTCTCGTCGATGCCGAAATGACCGCCATTTCACTAGGTTCTTCCTTTCTGATATCACCGCTAGCCGCAGCGCTCCCGCGTTTCGCCATTTCCACTTGACACCCGTTTCGGCCGTGGATTCCGAAACGTGAGTCGCTCCTGCCGTCTCACGCCACGCCACAAAAGTAGCTTCACTGCACTGTACTGCGTGTCCAGGGGTCACCAGTTTAGGGAGTGACTCTCGATGAATGAAAGTCCGAATTCAGCTACACAAGTATAATAGGAAAACACGGAAACCTATATGCACATATAGTAGTGTTACTGCGTGAGACCCACACGAGCGACTGGCGGGCAATCGCTAGCCCGCTCAACTATGTTTACATTACGTCAGCAGTCTCAGCCCCTACAGATACGTACTGCGACTCAGGATTGTGATACAATAAATCAAACATTGATCCGAATCGGCTCTTTTCATTATCTTCTTCTTCTTCTTCTTCATCTTCTCCTGCATAAATATCCATTCGAGCGTGGAATATACGCTCCCGGAGTTTTACCTCATACTGAAATAAGTAGACATATAGGGAAAACGGGAAATCACAAAGAGAGATAAAAAAATTACACCCTAGTAATTTTGATGAAAAAACGAAACATAAACATAATAGTATTTTAATGAAATAACATGCTATTATATGGAATCAGCCGTTACTTTGCGGAAATTCATAATAACATTAAAAATGTGAAAATACTTGTGTGAGAAAATACATACCCAAATTTGTGTATTTTCTCACACAAGCATTGGTGTTGGCGGTGGTGTGTTCGTGTCTTGCTTCTGCTTGAAAAAGTGGGAGGGTGGGCAGTGCATTAACTAACAGCATGGTGCTTATGGGATTTTAGGCGGAATTTAGCAAAGCAATATTCACATTTTAATGAAATAATATGCATTATATGTGTGCCGATCCTTGAATTTAATTTCTAACATATCTAATATATATAAAACCTCGTGCCACAGTGTTTGTTATCAAACTCCTTGTCTCACTGATTTTTATAAATATTTTGTGTACATTAACCAATTTTTTTTATTCAAATAACGCAAACCCTGAAGACCCTTCTTCAGTTTCGACTTTCAAGCAGAAGTTTTGATTTCGATCTTTCGACTTAAAATATGGCGAAAATAACTGTAGGTACTTACGTCTGCGTGTTGAGCGATGACAATGGCATGATTTTTCGCCATCAATGGACCAAACTCTTTGATGGCATTAGTAAAAATCGCCCATTCAATCGGGTAACGCCTCAGTACAGCAATAAAATCTGCTCGCTCTATAAACAGAGTCTGCGAAACAAATTAAAGATAAGCCAGTGATAATATTTCGAGTAAGATTTCAACGGCTGAGGAAAACGTCGTGAGGAAATCTGCGTATCTGAGGTGTTCACAAACCTCAGCGATTACCAAACCGGTGAGAACTGCGAGAGAAAACGTGTGGCCTGCAATGGGACGTAGATACGAGTAGGCTGCATTATTACAATGCTATTTTGAAGAGAGCTTTCATGCTTCGCAAGGCACGTTAAGCCGTTGGTGCCGGCTGTCATATAATGGCAGTCGTTAAACCATGTCAGAGGCCTTATGGGAGGCTTGATAACTTCTGACAGTAAGGCCCGCCACTGTCTTACAATCCTCCACCAACCCGGACTTGGCCCCCGTGGTGGAGTATGGCCTAACCTTCCTGCGATGCAGGAAGAGACCCGTGCCCCAGCAGTGGGGACATACAAGGGTTGATAATGGTAATGGTATATAAGACAGTGAAAAGGACTGGCCAATATCAATGAGGCACGCCAGTGTCTTACAACCCTCCACCAAACTGAACTTGGCCCCCACGGTGGAGTATGGCCTAACCTACCTGGGATCCAGAGACCCGTACCCCAGAAGTGGGGACATACGAAGCTTTGATATCATCAAACAAGAAGTAAACACGACATAGCAAACCATGTCGTGTTTTCTTAAACACTATCTCTGGACGTATCATATGTCACTCACCAAGAAATATATAATATTGTAGAAGATACAACGTAGTACAATTCATTGAACGTACCTCACAATCTGTGTAAGTGGTGTAGGTTCGGTAAGATGGCGTTCCAAGGAAAACCGAGGTGGGTGAAATTAGTACACCGGCTCCCATAAACTTTTTCCGTATCTCCCCCTCTTGGTCATGAAATTCGCATGTTATCCATCCCTGTTAGGTAAGTTAAATTATATTCTTGTAAAGAAATACTATATTAACCCGCATATATAACAGGCCACTTATAGTGTTGTGTTGGGATATAAAAGTTGTTAAAGATGAGAGACTGGCCAGTTATAATCTTTATTAAAATGATTATTATTTATAAGTAAAAATAGGTACGTTTCAATTTCGTCCACATTTTTTGTGTACAACTTTAAATGAGGGATTTTCTTTTTATAATTTTTTTAATACTTCCCTAGTCGCTGGATAGCCAGCGCTGAACTTGGTAAGTTACTGCGAGGTACGGAAAAACACGTTATTTTTTTATTATTTCTCTTGGATTTTTGAGATGGTAAAACGAAACTTACACTATGTAATTTTACTATTTTTATTTTTAATGCACTAACCCGTGCTTAGGACAAATTTAAAAACCTATTTAGAGGCTAAAAATTTCACCCATTGCTGGGATTCGAACCCACAACCACTGGCTATCCGTGCCAGCGCTCTACCAATTGAGCCAATGGGCAACTCACCGGCATCAGTGAAATTTCGAACCTCTATAAGTACACTATTCTCTGTATTACGTAAATAATATTATGTATTTTGTGTATTATGTATTCTTTTTACAAAGAATAGTGTAAAGAGGTTCGAAATTTTACTGATGCCGGTGAGTTGCCCATTGGCTCAATTGGTAGAGCGCTGGTACGGATAGCCAGTGGTTGCGGGTTCGAATCCCGGCATGGGTGAAATTTTTAGCCTCTAAATAGGTTTTTAAATTATGTAATTTGTCACACAGTCACATGTTGAAATAAAATTACAAAGAAAACAAAACTAAATAACAATATTTTGTCGATCAATGTTTATCAATCGACTCAAATCTTAAGACACGGCTAGTAACGTAGTTCAGCATCATCTACACACTTCTTGAGAACTACTTTTTTTTGGTACTCAAAAAGACAATCTCCATTAGTATCTTTATGTAGTCTGTTAATTATCGTGTCTCATTGAAAAATGCATCTGTGCCAGGCTTAGAGTATATACTACTCTAAGGTGCCAGGAACATTTTTACGTAGTGATTATTACGATTTTAAGTGTCGCCTGAAACCGGCCCTTCGGGAGGTTGTTGCGAGTCGTTGCATGTAGCAATGACTTTGTTTTCCTAGTAACGCATAGTTGTGAAACTGTAGTAGTAATACCAGTCGCTAATTGTGAAGGAAAGTTCGTGAGGAAAAGGGAGTATCTGGAGGTGTTCTCATAACCCTGCGTTTGAAATTGCCAAACAATGGCAGGCACACGTTATAATTAAGCCAGTACTCTCTTCCTGAGAGAAGGTCTGTATATATGTAAGTATATTTGTTCCTGTGTAAAGTACAAGCCTTCTCACAGAGAAAGAGAGAGAAAGTATAACATAACATTCGTATTATTACCTTCATTATACCTATGGTAATGTACCAACCTGCGCTAGCCAAATTATATTTTTGGTCTGGACTCCAAATACGGCCATAGTTGTATTCTTAGGTCGAAGTAGAAATTTTGATTTGTAAGCAAGTTCCCGGATCATTGCACTGTCAGCGGCCTGGAAAGCTCCACAGTTGCCTATTATTTTTGCAGCTACCTCGGCGTGGGCATGCCAGTAAACATCAAAAGGTTCGTTCTTCAATATGTTTGGATTCATCACATCCATCCCTTTAAAATACTTCCAATGAGTCACCAAATAAGCATCCAGACGCATCAGCAAGTCAGGATGTATTTTGTATATCTTGTAATACTGCTTGAGATTCGTTACAAAGTATTGATATTCTACAAAACCTTTATACATCAAATACATAGCACCCATAAGAGTGCACTGGCATATGAGGAGCAGAATATTTGTTATCGAATTAATACCTATAGAAAAGTAAATATCAGTCAGCGATTCTGGACTATAATCCGTAAATATAATCTTGTACAGCCAAGCAAAGCTCATGTATATAACGTCTGTGATCTCGGGATTGCAATCATATTTTTTCGTTACGTTTTTAGGGCAGATTTTATCCCCCATCCAATACTTTGTAGTTAGTGATACAGTATGACGTTCAATCAAAGCGAAAAGAAAACCTCCGACGTAACAGTAGCAGAATAATACCAAGCAGATCCTCAACGCAAGATGCAAGACTGTGTTAAGCTTCCAATCTAATTTTGGTTTAACATCAGATGTAAATAAAATTTTAATTTTAAGCAATCTATTATACATTGCTATCCAATAATACTCTTTCATTCCGATAAGAAGAAATAAACTTTCAATCCAGATAGTTGACAATACATCCAAAAAGAAACTTAACGTTTTGAAACGAGCAAATACCACGTCACTAAAAGTAATTTTTCGACCAGCTTCTTGCTCTAATGTTGCTGTGCAAAGTAAAACTGCAAAATCTATACAGTAAACACAATCAGATCTAAATAATACAACGTGGAACCAGGGAAAAGGTTCGTGACGACAAATATTTGGTGGATATAAAAGTAGTACCAGATAGACGGTAATCATGACAATCTTGTGCCAAAACACGTTAAAAAGTGAGTTCGGAAGTAAAATCCACGGAAATGTAAATTTAGCAAACATCGACTTTCTATGCAATTGTGCTTCGTTGCAGAGAACCAGCTGTCCTATGTATTTAGGGCAATGATAGGGCATTTCGTCTGTGGGTATCTCGCATGCTGTTGCTCCTTTGTCATTAGTCTTCATTTTCCACGCATCAATAGTATTCGAGAGTTCCCACCAGCGTGTTTTTATCCAATAAATATCTTCATCTTCCGTGCGATCTAGACCTCTAACTTGTTCCTTGTGACTGTTTAATGTCTGTGCGTGTTGTATACGAGAATTGGCAAGCCTCATCACATCTCGTCGATCATCCGGAAATTTGCTGAGCGTACTTATAATGTTTGCTCTTGAAATGTAAAATATTTCGCAATAAGTCACACATTTGACAACAACAGACCTTCCTATTGGAGGCACAAAAAAGCTGATGTCACCAAAAACTGTGCCACTTGTCATAGATAACAAAGATGTAGTCCCATCGTCGACTGATATAAGTTGAACGATGCCAGACTTGATATAATACAAGTTAGTTTGGGCTTGAGGTCCAACGAAAAATCGTTCACCCGGTAATTTATAGTCCATACGAATGTAATCACATAATAGTCTCTTGAAACTAATAGATGTATTTCTAAAAGTGGGACTGTGATAAAATACTTGCCAAAATAGGTCAAGACTTATATCCAGTCTTATGTATCTTGGTAATTGCATCATCACCTCAGGTATATGGGATATACCACTACGTTTTGCCCAAACTAAGGCGTAGAAACTGTCTACAACTTTAGCGGCACGATTATTAAGGTTCCTTCGTTGCACTTCCGTAATGATTCTGTGAACTTTTGGCTTATAGTCTATTATACGACGCAAATGCAGCATGGCTTCACACATCAACTTTGGGGTGACAAATAGTATAACAACAATATATCCAAAAACTAATAAGAAGATTACGAAGCACGATTCAGTCATAGTGGATGCTCTCATGTCATCGATTAATTCATGTCCCACAAAAGATATAACAAATGCTATTGCATACATGTAAGTGGAATATTGAACATTTGTCTCGTTTAACTGTAACAAATAAACTCGTTAAGCAAATAAAGTAAAAATATTGCGGTCGCTCTGATATTATCTAAAAGATTTTGTTTAAAAGTTTACAAGCACGATTAAGTAAGTGAAAACTCTTACTTTATACTTGATGGTCAAACGCCAGTCGTGAATGCGATTGAGACATTCAGCACAGTAACCAATATTAGTAAACATTAAATGTAGACATGTTATAGCATTTAGAATGACAAAAGCCAAAATTGCAGATCCCAATATTAAGTTGACGATAGAATGGGTTGTGACCAGGGAGAAATATTCCACGATTCTATAGACTCTGTAAACAAAAATAAAGTAGGATGCAATACTGTTGCCCTTGACTCTTTATTTCATTAATTTTACAATGTTAAGCTTCAAAAAAGCATAATGAAAAAAGGTCTCTGTAGTCCTGTTATGTCACTTCTAACAGCTACTTTCTCAATAGGAAGTATGATTTATGTCTGCAAACAATTGCCATAACTTACTAAAACCTATACAGCATTATAACAAATCTCCTTTTACATCCGAAACACAAACTACTTCTACTATGGAGAAATGATTAGTTGTTTCGAGCATTTGAATGCCATCAGTAACTTTATACTACACTTTATAAAACGGCTGAGTATTTTCGCAGCTTTTATTATTATTATTATTATTAATACTTTATTGCACCATTAAATTGTACAATGCGGCGAACAGCTTTTAGTTTTTCAAAACTAAAAGCTGTTTGTATTGACGAGTTGAAGTTTACATTTTTGAATGTGAATGGGGATTTTACTACAACTTGTATAATGTAAGACAATACTTACACCAGAAACTCTGTGAATGCCACCAAATTTGGCCAAAACCGAAATTCGGGACAAGTATCCGCGTCTGTTACAACCAACATTTGATAGAAGGGTATCCAAGAAATAAAATCTAATACCAAACAAATTTCCGATTTCGGGAAATGTTCACGCCGTCTTGCTTCATTTGTCAGCTGTCTGAAATACGTTAAACCGTAGTATTTGTTAATTAATCGCGATACTAATACAGTTATATATTAAACGGTAATATATTAAACGATACCATAACATACAGTTATATATTAAACGAGACCACAACAACTGTAACGCTGCCGAATCGTCGGGAAATAAGGTAATTCACGTAATAAATAATCGAGCTAAGACTCGTTTAATATATAACTACGTTAAACCATATTCAGCACTAAAATACTGCTTCACGAGATAACAAAAATCGTGTTGATGCAGGAAAACGTCGGTGCATATAAGCCTTGATTGTGTTGCTGTCATTTTCAATTTCACTGCCAGGTGGGCCAAAAGAAATCACCTTATTAGAAGATGCTCTCATTTTTGCAAATGGCTGCCAATGTCAAATTTATTTTGACATTTGTGGCCTAAACAGATGCAGAATACAAGTCAACAAGCCATAGAGCGATACACTTCCCAAGAATGCGGAATAATCGTGTCTATTTTTTGCGTAATAATTCGTCTGTGGTGTTGGCTGAAGAGTATGGGACCACACGAGACATTGCCAAGAGTGGCCAGGCCAGAACGGAGGGCCCGTTCTACCGAGAATATCGCCGCTGTTGCCGAGGATGTCGAGCTGCCGCCGGAAACATCGACCAGACGACGTGCCACGCAATAAGCCATCAGCCGGACGTCCCTAAGGCGAATTTTGGTCAAAGACCTGCGCATGTTCCCGTACACAGTTCAGTTCGTGCATCAACTGCTGCTTGCCGACCGTCAAATCCTAAATCTCGAGGAAGAAGTGAACGGGTTTTCGACCAAAATCATAATGAGCTATGAGGCTCCACCGCAGTGGGTACGTGAACAAGCAAAACTATTGCTTCAGGGGTAACGAAAATCCGCGAGTGATGCACGAGGAGCCATTACACCTACTCAAAGTAACTGCATGGCGCGTTGTTCACGCTGGAGGAGTCATCGGACCATTTTTTTTCGAAAATGCTGCTGGCCAAACGACAACAGTGGACGGTGCGCGCTGTAGGGCCATGTTGACCAAGTTTTTTCCGCCGCAATTGGACGAATTTGGACTTAGGGACCTGTGGTTTCAACAGGACGGAGCAACTGCACAAGCTTCGCGGGCCATAACCGATATTCTAAGGCAGCGTTCCCAGGTCGCCTCATCTCTCGTTTTGACGATTTGCTCTGACCTGCAAGATTGCCCGATGTAAGCGTTTCAAACTTTTTGTGGGGTTTTTTGAAGTCCCGTATTTACGAGATAAGTGAGCCCTCAAGGATAACATTCGACACGAGTGCGAGAATTTGACGCCCGAAATTCTCGCCACAATCTTCTCGACTTGAGCAATAAAATTCTAAAGGTTCAAATAAACATAATCAAAAAACAGAATCGGATGATTTCTTTAGGCCCACCTTGTAATACGGAGAGTAATATTGTTACACCAGGTACCTGTGAAAGACATGCAGAATCAAGTCAATAATAAAAATTGGCGTGCACAAATATTTATAGTAGTATTTTACGACTCTCAAAACAATATAGTCATCCATAACAGAAGGGCAGTACAGAAATGGCAGCACGGCAGTTATTGGTCCCTGAAATTAAATATGAAAGCTTACACCCACACTTATTGTCGTCAACGAAACGAGAAAAATAAACGAATTTTTTCAGGTCAAGTTTCAAAAAACTTCTCATTGACATCAGAGTGAACGGTTAAAGATTATATAATATCTAACCTTTATACCAACCCTACCTGCATCCCCGTACGGGGGAAAGTAGAGAAGCTTGGCTTTCTATGCTTATTTTCACGAGCCCTGCTTGCTTATTTTTAAAAGCGGGTGATCGTGCTCATCCACTATAAAGGGAAATTTCCCGCCAGGCAGATCGTATGCCTGGGGACGGCCGGTCCAACTGTTGTTAGTCGGACGTTATATTTATGGTATGTCATTGAAACACTTTGATTGCGCGATGCAGGAATGTTGGAGTTTATAGTGCACGCGCAGAGTTGACATGTGCTCGCCACACCCTTATTGTTGTAGGTAGGCAGGCAGAATTGTATCAGATCCGAATGCAAGACACACAATTTACAAACTAATGTATGCATATACATTTGTGGTTACCACAACATGTTTGAGTATGAGTAACATTTGTATGGTAAGTTGTAGGCGTTGATATGTAGCATTTTATTGGTATCTCTTTCTATTGACACACTTAGAAGAGCCGAAAAAGGGTATTATTAATTACACAAAGTTTAGATAACCAATGAAGACCTTTACCAAGATAGATTTGAGAATAACTGCAGACATGACGATGACCTCAAATATTGGGTTGAACGGTAGGAAAATCAGATTAGTCCAGGGTATTGAGGCGTCTTCATACTCATCGTCAGATTCATCATCCTCACTGTCCAGAGTTGGATTTAGGTCTTCGATTACTGGTTTTTCATATATTCTTCCGTTCATTGTTAGAAACTTATAACATTGTCATAATTGACGAATTGCTTTGAGAAGCTGCCATTTTGAACGTTCTTTACTGTTTGACGGTTTGACGTCCATGTTTTTATCCACAGTTTAAAGAGAGCAGACCATAGTCACCCTTAGAATGTAAAGAACTACATAGTACCTACTTTATACTCTATAGTGTGTAAAATATAGCTTGAGCTCCACGACAGCTGTCACACTCACAGGGCTAGGAATGGGACAATGTCGACATCAAATGTCACTTAAAGAGTGTGTCATAAGATGTATGGAAAGAAGAATTTCGAGAAGTTGGAAACATTAAATCAAACACGAGAAATATTATTTTACAAAGCTTTATTCTAGTAGAGGTGTATCTTAATACCCCTAAATCAGTTTCTGATTACAGTTTTCCTTTTAACGCTCTTTTATATGAAAACTAAATTTTTCTTAGAATTTTAGCCAATGATGGTAAGCTACAAAGTTGCATAAACAAATTTGCCTCTTTAAGTGACGCTCCCAATTTTCTTAATGTGGGTAATTGTGCTCTTGAGTAATATGCGTATATGTGGTTGTGGATTGCGGCGGCGTCAAAACTATCAACCTCCGTGACGGAAGAAGTTTTTATTTTCTTTATTTGGCGATGAAAGTTTTTTAATTACTTCATCTTCAGGCATCTTGCTTGATGACTCTCAGTACTTTTCTTTGCTAATACGACCACCGTAGATCATCCAATACCAAGAGCATCCGCAACTCTGTCACACACTCGCTCTAATGGCAGAAGCGGACCACGGTTTTGGTTTTCGCGCGTGAAATATTCGCGCAAACGAATTACAAACTCACGCATTCACTGTTCAAAATAGTTTTCTTTGATATTTTTGGCATCATGCAAACTAAACGAAACAACTTTAACTCAACTAATCAACTTCACGATAGCAACTAGTCTTTAAAGCATAAAATACTTTAATAGAAAATAATTTGAAAAATTCATCGAATACCAACAAATATTTCGTCGTCAGGGTAAATAAGAACGTCACTCAGTAAAAATCAAAACTTGTCCATAAGGGCATTATTACGTAAGTATCCACTGAGTTGAGTGACGTTAATTTTTACTTTTTTAAGCTACTCCGGCTGGCAAATGCATACATTTTTTGACACTTACTAGTAGTCTAAATGCTTCACTCGATAGAGTGGAGTGCTACGTAATAGGAGGGCTGAATCCAGAAGCATGGAGGTTCGTAGCAAAGTTGGAGAGACGTAAACACACGCTGTAGGTTATTGCCCCACAATAACACCAGTATTTTGTTAGATAGGTATTAATTAAAACAATATTCATTATTGTAATTCTAATGAAATTTGATAATGGTTTTCAAACAAATAAAGTTCAATTCCAATAGTAAACCTGCAGATTAGATCATCCATCACCAAATCATCGAAAGTTTGTAACTTACAGTTACTATAATGGTTAGACATCACTAACTGTGCAGTAAGTAGGGAGTTTTCGCAGTACAAATATTCTATGAAAAAAATCAAAACTTCATGGACTCGATTTCGATGACAGCTGTCGCGGAGCTCAAGCTATATTTTACAGACTATAAGTGATCAATTGAAAAATATAAATCACAAATTAGATAACCTTTTCCTATCCTAGGAAAAGGAGATGAACCTTTTCCTATCCTAGGAAGAGAATTTCCTAGAGACCTAAAGACCCTTTGGTCTTTAGGTCTCTAGGAAAGATCCTAGGTCTTTACGGTAACGACATCGATACGTGGAAAGTTCCACGGCCGTATTAACACACCGACTTTTTTAACATCCGTGCCGACAGTATATTTATTTTTAAACAAAAGTCAACGAAAAGTATCCAAGAGAGAAAATGGACGACCTTGATATGGCTTTAGTAATTTACTTGGAGGATGAACTATAGTTTCTGAAGAGGAAAATAGTCGTATGGCGAAAAACGATTTGTTCAAATCTACATCGAATCGTACGAAATCTATGAAAATTTACTCGTCCTCGCTGCTCCAAAAGTTCGAACTCATTTTGTGCGTTGTTCTGGCGAAAAAAAAAACACAAATATGTATAAATAGATTCACCGCTATCAATGAAAACGTTCACGTAACTATCTGACACGGTCAAGACGGCCGTCATAAAAATAGTAGCACCGCTTTGACGTTACAGTGTCAGTTACCGCTCTCTAGGAAACCGCACCATTTCGTTTACCTAAACAACGTTCTAGTGACGTCATTCACCGCTGTATTACGGCCGCTATGTGACAGCACCGCTATCCTAGGAAACCAAAGCTTTTTAAATAAACTTGTTTATAAAGTAAGACAAGATAAAAATATTCTAGTGTATGTCATTCTATAAAAAATGAACCTTCACGCTTGGGTCAGTGTTGCTTCAGCATGCAACTTTTTTCTTAACCAGTGAGTTCGATTTTCGAATTGATAACCAATATTCGTTTCCAGTCATCGTATAATTTATCAAATCACTAAATAGCTCAACTTCGTACCGCCTAACAGTCAATTCTTTTATTTTTCTCTCCGTAAGAACCATCCACCATGGCTTTACCAAACGAATCGTTCCGACTACACTCGATGCATTATCACCAAACCTAGCGTCATGGATCACCTTCATCACAATCAATCTTTAATAGATTTCTATTGTTACTTTCAAGAGCGATGTGCGCCAAAAGAAATATTTTTAAGAATAAAGAGAGATTCACCACACGGTAGAAGTATAAACTTATATCTATAATATAAAAATGAATCGCCTAATGTGTTGGTAAGCGCAAATCTCGAGAGCAGCTGAACCGATTTCGGTAATTCTCTTTTTAGAATATTCCTTGAAGTACGAGGATGGTTCTTACGAAGAGACAAATAAAAAAAAATTAAGAATCGACTGTTAGGCGGTACGAAGTTCGCTGGGTCAGCTAGTTTTCTAAAAAAGAGAATTAGCAAAATCGGTTCTCGAGATTTGCGCTTACCAACACATTCAGCGATTAATTTTTATATTATAGATATAAGTTTATACTTCTACCGTGTGGTGAATCTCTCTTTATTCTTAAAAATATTTCTTTTGGCGCACATCGCTCTTGAAAGTAACAATAGAAATCTATTAAAGATTGATTGTGATGAAGGTGATCCATGACGCTAGGTTTGGTGATAATGCATCGAGTGTAGTCGGAACGATTCGTTTGGTAAAGCCTTATCAATTGTTTCGATTAAAAATCATAATAAGTTTTCCCTTCTGTCATCGTAAGCACTTACCAGACAAACTTAACCTCAAAAAAAGAGTAGTTCCCTAAGGTGCCTAAATAATTATTGACTTAAATCCGGATTGTGTTCGTTTTCAACCCTTGTATGTCGCCACGGGAACGGGTCTCTTCCTCCATGGCAGGAAGGTTAGGCCATACTCCACTACGGGGGTCAAGTCCAGTGGGCCCCGTGGCGGGCCTTACTGTCAGAAGTTATCAAGCCGCCCATAAGGCCTCTGACATGGCTTAACGACTGCCATTACATGACAGCCAGCACTAACGGCTTGACGTGCCTTTCGAAGCACGGAAGTGCTCAGAAAAATGCCACTAGTGGTAGTTACGGGACGGTCACCCATCCTGCACCTGACCGTGCCTGTTGTTGCTTAACTCAAGTGATTGATTCCAATCACTCGATTCGCCTAGGCCACGAGCGGAGTTACTTGATTTTTACTCGCCCGCCGTCAGAGACGAGCAAACGACGCGAGTCCATCTCTGATTACCATGATTAAGCTCTGCGGTTCAGAACGAAACTGGTCGGATATTCTGACAAAAATCAAGTACTATAGAATGAAAGAAAAATAGCGACATTATGTTTCTAAGTTTGTTGACATTGTTAGAATGTCCCCTTCAAACCCGTGAACGAATTCAGAGGAACCCTGTAGAATGGGCATTTTTTTGTAGTCTATAAACGTCTCACTGCAGGCCACAGGCCTTCTCTCGGAGAGAGAAGGGCTTAATTACCACGCGTGCCCACCGCAGATTGGCAATTTCAAGCGCTGAGGTATTTGAACAGCAAAGACAGTCAGGTTTTCTCACGAAGTTTTCCTGTTAGCGAGTGGTATTGCTAATATACGAGTAAATCCACAAGTGAATTGGCATAGACAACAAAAATGTTGTTAATTTCACGAAGAGAAAGTTAAATTAATTATACAAATTCCTAAACAATATCGCGAAGACTTGCAAATGATCCACCGCGAAATGGAAAGCAAAACTGAAAAGGACTTAATTAACTTCCTTTTATTGTAAAAAAAAAAAACAAACGGGACGAAGTCGCCCTTTGTCTTAGAAGCAATTAAGCCTCGAGAGCGCAAAGAAACCTTATCACAAGAACACTTTTAAGTTGAAAATTAATAATAAAAGCCCGTACAAACTGCATTTTGACGAGCTTGGAATTTTACGTTTAAGGTGCTTGGGCGCCGCCGCCGAACTAGCGTCGCCAATGGAAAAAAATCATAACATACAAGCATACATAACCTCAGGCCTGTATCCTAGGGCTCTTACTAATAAACACCGTATAAGCCTGGTTATAGTTACAGTGTTTTGTTCACGTCATTTAAATGTAATTTTCAGTTGGAAGAAAAGAGACAAAACACTGAATAGTTATACAATACTTACACGAAGTTTATTAGTAAGGCTGTAAAGGGGTAGGCAGATACCAGGGCCTGCCACTTGCCACGATCCTTACAGATCACCTTCGCTTCATCAACGTTCACAATTCGTTGCATGCACGTACTACACATCATAAAAGTCCCTTCAGGAATCTAAAGTGTAACGAAACTACCCGAAGCTATAAGTACATTCAACATGATCTTTAACCGATACGGATAAGGTGCAGAATTGATTGCCGCAGCAGCGCTACCTATTTTGCTCACGCTAATATTGCAAAACGAATAGTCACTGCTTAGTATGAGTTTTGATAGTTTATCGTCTCGATGAAACTGGCAGTTTACTTCCATACATTTACCATCAGTGCCTCTAGCGGTAACTATTATGAACTAAAATTGGTAGTATGAGTTTTTTCGTCTTAAACCGTTCGAGTTCGAACGGAACTTTTCGAGTGATTCTCGTCAACTCGATGATCCATACAATTCGGCAGTATGATTTACGGGTTGACAGTTGACGCATAGAAAAACTACGAAAAGTGTCAAACTAATAGTTTCCTTATAGTATTTTCTAAGGTTAACACGAGCAGTAGACATAATTAAAACTGTTTTTAAAATCTCTGTTACAGAGGGCACACCGAATCTGCGACAAGGACCATCTACCTGCGGAACTCCAGCATGTCAAACGAGTACTTCGTGCAAACAAGCTGCAAGTTCCGCGTGTCCGTCGCGGAGGACGTGTCAAACCGGACACAGTCGAGCGAGTTCCAGCCTACCTGCCTTTCGTGAGAGGAGTGACTGACAAAATTGGGAGTATTTTGAAACGCGCCTCAATCAGAACCATCTACCAGCCGCCAAGAAAGATACACCAATTCATGCGAAGTGTCAAGCACAGGATTCCCTTACAAGAGGCAGGAGTATACAAGCTTGACTGTGAATGTGGTTCCTCGTACATTGGTCAAACGAAGCGTACCATAGCTGAGCGGGTGAAGGAACATATCGCTGATGTGAAACATAAGCGCTCTGGTAGATCTGCAGTCAGCGAGCATACACTTAGCGGTACCAACCACTTTATACATTTCGATAAAGTTAAAGTTCTAGCCCGAGAAGACCGTTTCTTCCCTAGAATGATACGTGAGGCAATAGAGATCCGCCGGCATCCAAATTTTAATAGAGATCGTGGTTGGAACATACCGGTAGCATGGGAACCAGTGCTTAAGTGCATGAGACCCCCTTGCTAGAAGTGTGACTGTAGAATAAATAATAAAAAATCAATTTAATTTCAATTAATAATCGGTATCTTTAAGTTCATATGAAGTAATTAGTTTATAAATTTAATTTTAACTTCAATTACTAATAATCAATATTGTTCACTTTATATAAAAAATAATTGGTTTGTCTATTTTGGAACGTAACTTCATAATTAACTTTTGTAATTTTTGCCGAGGGTAGTAAACTAACCGTTAATGATTTCTAAAAGACACCTGTCACCTCAGTCATCCGGGACCACGGCACCTGAAAAAGTGCCGAAACGTTGGAAAATTGTAAAAATGTAATAAACGAGCATAAATCCGTATAAAAACAGTTTTAATTAATAGTTTCCTTTCTCACCATTTTTTTTATTGTGAATTGAAAAGTTAATCTTCGTTTTTGGCATCAAAATGATGACTTCGCGTGTATTTTTTGCTCTTCGCATGGCAGCAGTGGCTGCTCAAGTCACCCGCCGTCGAGACAGACGTCGGCAGCTAGTTTTGAGGAGAAATATATTGTCGGTTTTGCATATTACAGACAAATGTGTGTCTGTGTGTCAGTGTCATCCAAAGATATCGTCTAACCAAACCGGTTTATTATCATTTATGCAACACTTTAAGTGAGTTAACAGATCTATGAAGCTCCCAAAGGGTATCATTGGAAACAAAGGTTAGTTTAAAAATTTACCATATAGACTTTAATCCACCAAAACAAGGAATTGGCCCCCGCTGGTCTTCATTATTAAAGTTTCTCTAAAATTTGCAGTTTGCACTTAAAACCACTTAAAAATAAACAAGCAATTCAAAAAATGGCGCCACACACGACCAAGGATCACAATATCGAAGTTGCCACTTTCTCAAATAAGTTTACTAAAAACAACATAATTATTCCCCAATCAGTATTTTTGGTTGGCACAAAATCAGTATTTTTTGGGTTGGTTGACGCCATGTTCGAGTAGTAAGGAAAATATTTCGTAACTATTTCGTTGGATCAAACTATTGGATCCATAGTTTAAACGATACGTTGAAATTAATACTCATACTGTCGAGTGCGACGGAAACTGCCAGTATGGAAGTATCAACTACGATAGTTTATCGAGCTTACGATACGAATTTTTGTTTTGTTTTCTTGTAACTCATACTAAGCATACTGCATCGATGACGTTGAATCAACCAATAGCAACAAAGGCGCGCGGCCTGCTATAAAATGAAACTATCTGATTGGTCGATCAACTTGCCGCACATCCAAAATTTGGTCATCTGCGCAGGTACATCCGCGAGACTTATTTCTTGTGTAGCACTGTACGTAGGTATTTAAATTTTCATACAATTACAGCCTCAGAGAGCTTGCAGCAGACAGTAGAAAACATTTATTCAATTCAATTCAATTCAATTCAATTCAATTAGCCTTTGTATCATGACTCATGAGCTTTCATAACAGTCTGCGACCTTGGTTTTGAAGAATAATTCTTAGTTCAGTATGCCTCCTGGCAAAGCTCTCCTCCAATGGGACTAACGAGATCTGTGTAATATGTCTATGATTATTATTAGTAATTATGTCCACTATTTCCTAACCTGTTCTTCGGTAAGGACCTGATGTATAGTAGATTTCATCTTCCCATCCTTTACACTGCCTACCGCTGACTCTTATGCCATCTTATCTCTGGGATACCACTTTTGTAAAATTTTGGTCCACTTAACATCACATCCAGATGCTTTTAGAACTCATGGTTTTTATACGCTCCATACGTTCCAAAATTTAAAATAAATTTAAATTTATATAGTTTTCAATTTCGAAATAACATAAATAACCAAAATTTAATAAACCCGCTAGGATACGAGCGCTTCTCATGGCCTAGCGGTTGGAAATCGAGTGATCGGAATTAATCACTCGGGTTAAGCAACAGGCGCGCTCAGGTACTGGATGGGTGACATCCAGTACCTGAGCGCGCCTGTTCCTATCTCGTGACTTCCATTAGTGGTATTTTTTTCGCGTGCTTCCGTGCTTCGCAAGGCACGTTACGCCGTTGGTGCCAGCTATCATGTAATCCTCCACTAACCCGGACTTGGCCCCCGTGGTGGAGTATGGCCTAACCTTCCTGCGATACAGGAAGAGACCCGAGCCCTGACAGTGGGGACATATAAAGATATGATAGGTATCGAAACCAAAATTTACTACTAGAAAACATTTGAAGGCAATTGTCGCATAAACATCAGTTTCAGGTATTCTAACAACGTCGTATGCGCAAATTTGCTAAATAATTTCGCCCGCTTTGTGACTCCTCAAAAGGTGTCATAATATCAAATATAATCAAAAATCGGCTGTCCTTGGACTTTTTATGTAGATTCAAATTCAGATTCAAATGGAGGTGAGAATTATCTCCCAGGTGTCCCGCCCATTTCCCACCTCCTAGATAATGATAATAACATCCACACAACACAATCACTTCACCTGATCCCAAACCAGGAAACCCTGTGCTATGGTAACCAGGCAAAGACGTCGCAAACATGAAAATAAATAATTTAATAAATAATCATGGACATATTACACAGATCTCGTTAGCCCTATACTAAGTACAACTAAATAACTTGTGTTATAGGTGCTAACTCGACGATAGATTTAATACAATAAACACATAGTTAACATCCAAGACCCGAGACAAACTAGAAATCTGACGACCTCGGTGGCGCAGCGGTTTAGCACGCTGACTGTAAAACCGAAGGTCTCGGGTTCGATCCCCGGCTGGGTCAAACTAGGAAACGAACTTTTCTAGTTTGTCTCTGGTCTTGGATGTTATCTATGTATTTATTGTATTAAATTTATCGTCCAGTTAGCATCTATAACACAAGTCATTTAGTTGTACTTAGTATAGGGCTAGCGAGATCTGTGTAGTATGTCCATGAATATTTATTTATATTATTTATTAAAGTTCGTTTCCTAGTTTGACCCGGCTTGGGATCGAACCCGAGACCTTCGGTTTTACAGTCAGCGTGCCAAACCGCTGCGCCACCGAGGCCGTCAAAACACACCCAGACTGAGGCCACTTGTACGGCGGTCCCCAGTTGGAATCGAACCCACGACCTCCGTCTTGGTACCCAAGCGCCTTAACGGCTAAACGAACGAGCATAGAGTATAATAAGTCTGGGAAATAGAGAGTCCTCTTGCGGCTTTTTCTGCCAACACGGTCGAATTTGGTAAAAGCGCCATCTCGAAGCATTCTCTAGCTATAGATAGGGATACATAGCAATGCGTATTGCTATAGCACAGGCTATAGTTACTCTGAAATTGTTTTGCTACGAGTATTTTTAACATCTTTGAGGTACATAAATAAAATTAACAACTCTGCACATACATTCTTCCTATAAACCGACATTGTTTAAAAAATACAAAAAGAAACGAACGAGGCAGTCCGATAGAAACGCTAGGTTACCCAATTCGTAAGTGCAGCGACTACTACGGATTGACACATGATGTAGGTACTGTAGAGTATATTGCACTTGCCTTTTAAAAGTAGTGTAATGAAAAACTCTCACAAAACAGCACTAAGTAATGAACACTAATGGGGCTCCCTCCATTTGATTAAGATAATGCGTTTGCATTGCGTACCTCACGTACACTGCGTTCCATTTATGGAACCGTTTACTGAATATAAACATACCATTGATAGGAAACCGCTATAAATAAGGTACCTTGTGGTGTTGTAAAACTCTTTATCTATAATATAATAATGAATCGCTGAATGTGTTGGTAACCGCAAATCTCGAGAGCAGCTGACCCGATTTCGCTAATTCTTTTTTTAGATTTGTGTGGAGCACATATCAACTTTGCGCGTGCACTACAAACTCCAACATTCCTGCATCGCGCAATCAAAATGTTTCAATGACATACATAAATATAACGTCTGACGAACGATAGTTGGACCGGCCGTCCCCAGGCATACGATCTGCCTGGCGGGAAATTTCCCTTTATAGTGGAAGAGCACGATCACCCGCTCTTCCCTATAGTGGTGACCCTTTTTTTTAACCCAGGAGGAACCCTATTACGGGCTCCGTTTTATGTCGGACTCCCCGCCCTGAAAAGGGCGGTATACCGTCTAAAACTCCTGGGGTGTTCCTCCGCACTCGCAAGGGACAGGGCCACGGGAACGCTTGCACACACGACCGCGACCCCGCTGCGGGTCTTATGGCGGCAGACGGTCGGTATACGCCTGCCGTCTGCGCCCGGTTCTCCGACGGCGGAGAGGAAGCGAAAGGGGATCGTCCTCTCACGCCCTCTCCGCCGCCTCCTTCCTCGCCATGAAGGCCTCGCAAAATGCGAGGACCGCCGCCCAGGCCTCCTCGCTGCCGACCATCGCACCAACAATCGCCGGTAGCAAGAGGTCCGTCCCGATAGCCGCGGCCAGCTCGGCACGCGGCTCCGCCCATGCGGGGCACACGGCGCGTGAGTGCTGCGCCGTGTCCTCCGCCGCGTCGCAGTGGTGGCACACCGTCGACGGCTCCCGACCCGCTATCCGGCACAGGTACACACCAAAGCATCCATGCCCGGTGAGGACCTACGCCAGACCGTAGGTCAGGGCGCCGTGCCCGCGCTCGGCCCTTCCTTCCTTCCTTCGCTTTCGCAGCACCCCACATATATTAATCGTAAAGCAAGGCCAGCAATCTTCCTTCTCACTTCATAAGTTCTACTACAGTCAACGCACCGACTACTGGGACTGATGGTGATCTTTCCCCAACCCCTCGTCACAGCAGCCACATAGCAACAGCACACGTTGCCAGTGGTACAACAGCCTTCACCGGTTCCAACCAAACGCGCGGTCTCCATGGTACTGTCGCCGGTGAAGAGACTGTTAGCCGCCGAACTCCCTCAACCGCTAGTCGACTCACTGACTCAGAGTCACCTGGCACTAGCAGGCTTTAGAGCACAGACTTCGATTCCTATCAGACCTAGCTATGCGTATCTACGGTCTTGAAGATGATGTGGCGAGCACATTTGAAGTCTGCGCGCGCACTATAACTCCAACATTCCTGCATCGCGCAATCAAAGTATTTCAATGATATACCTACCATAAATATAACGTCCGACGAACGATAGTTGGACCGGCCGCCCCAGGCATAAGATCTGCCTGGCGGGAAATTTCCCTTCGTAGTGGAAGAGCACGATCACCCGCTCTTCCCTATAAATTATTCCTTGAAGTACGAAGATGGTTCTTACGAAGAGAAAAATAAAAAAAATTAAAGTATCTACTGTTGGGCGGTACGAAGTTCGCTATGTCAGCTAGTAAGTAATAGAACCGGAACGACATCAACTTTGTGCTTTATTTAAAACGTGTTTTATTTATAATTTAAATGGAAAACTGGATAACAACAGACGAAGCAGGTAAAGAAAGATTTAATAGTTTGAAAGATTTCAAAATGTGAAGTAGTAATCAAACACAGCTAATATAACCAGTAATGCTAAAAATATTAAGGAAATCTCAAAAATGGGTGACGTAATTTTAAATTTGAAAATGATAGACAGAATAATAATTTAAGAAATATAAAAAAATTGTGTAAAGAGGTTCGCACCGTTACAATCTTACCAGCTGACTGCAGCAATCAATCCTCATTTTTTTAGGTCTTTTTTCCGACACGCTATAAAGCTTTCATTTCTTAAAATTGAAAATTCATTTCTGAAAATTCTCTAAAAATGTGTATTTACATACACGGAAAGTTTACCTGGTACGCTGCATACATCAGGATCCTTTGACGTCGCCACATCGGAGCAAAAGAGAAAATCGGAAAATGGCTTTTTACTCCCAGACTCAGAATCTCGCAAAGTCAGCTGTAGTTCCTTGTTTCATAGCTTTTAATATGAGGGGTATAAAGGCGATAAATGAACAAAAAAGGGTTTCTAGGGTTACATGATATGTAGGTATTAGAGGCGGACTGTTGTTTATTTGAGGCGTATTAGATATATCTCTACCTATTGAATATGCATACAATATAGAGTTTGTATTTTTAAATGCAAACAGTATATTGTATTAAATACAATTTTAATAAAGGATATATTTATGTGATATTTTTTTACTTAAGAGTACAGAAGGCGATCTTAGTACTACTGGTAAAAGTAAAAAGAAGAGTTAATTAATGTGAAGTAAAGATGCCATTTTTTTAACATCAAATAGTTTATGGTATGTAGATAATTAAACTGGTAAGTACTAATTACGTTTTAAGTTTCAGGATGTGTATATTTTATCTATTACAGTATTTGTACATTGTGTAACAGCAGACTATCATACAATTATGTTAATTTAATTAAAACTGTTTTAATACGGATTTCACTCGTTTATTATATTTTTCAATTTTCCAACGTTTCAGCACATTTACAGGTGCCGTGGTCTTGGATGACTGCGGTAGTAGGCGTCTTTTTGAAAGCATTAACTGTTAGTTTACTACCCTCGGCAAAAATTACAAAAGTTTATTATGAAGTTACGTTCCAAAATAGGTAAATCAATTATTTTATATAAAGTCAACAATATTGGTTATTAGTTATTGAAGTTAAAAATTAAATTTATAAACCAATTATTTTACACGAACTAAACATATTGACTATTAATTGAAATTAAAATTAAATCTACTGTCACACTTTTAACAAGGGGGTCTCATGCACTAAAGCACTGGTTCCCATGCTACCGGTATGTTCCAACCACGATCTCTATTGAAATTTGGATGGCGCCGGATCTCTTTTGCCTCGCGCATCATTCTAGGGAAGAAACGGTCTTCTCGGGCGAGAACTTTAACTTTATCAAAATATATAAAGTGGTTGGTACCGCTAAGTGTATGTTCACTGACTGCAGATTTACCAGAGCGCTTATGTTTCACGTCCGCGATATGTTCCTTCACCCGTTCAGCTATGGTACGCTTGGTTTGACCAATGTACGAGGTACCACATTCACAGTCAAGCTTGTATACTCCTGCCTCTTGTAAGGAAAACCTGTGCTTGACACTTCGCATGAATTGGTGTATCTTTCTTGGCGGCTTGTAGATGGTTCTGATTGAAGCGCGTTTCAAAATGCTCCCAATTTTGTCAGTCACACCTCTCACGAAAGGCAGGTAGGCTGGAACTCGCTCGACTGTGTCCGGTTTGGAAAAAAAAAATATTTAACGAGTGAAATCCGTATTAAAACAGTTTTAATTATGTCTAGTACTCGTGTTAACCTTAGAAAATACTATTATGTTAATTTGTTAAAAATAAATTTATCAACACTCATCGTCGGTCACGTGCACATATTTAATTGTAACTTAGTGCAAAAAATGAAACATTTTTATTTCATTTCATGTATCAATCAAACAAAAGTTACGGAAAACACTGGTGGTGCAATAAACAGTATTAATCTAATGTAATGACTCCAAAAGATGAACCGCAAACTAAAAAAAACATCTCCTCCTCTTACCTACGTTACTCACATAGTCATATAAAAAAGTAGGTATCAATTAAACAGTTATCGTAGTTTTTATTTCTCTTTATGTTGAAAATCGGGAACGAAATCTAATAGGACTTCATGTATATGTAAGTGTTCAGGTGTATTTAAAACTGACACAATCATTTCGGTTACATCTTTGCACGCTGTCATTAGCTGTTTCAAATTCACACTTTCCATATTTCCGCATGCCACATTTGTTACTTTGATTTTTGCCTTGAGATACCTAAATTCATGTCTTAGAATTTCGTTAATTGAAACCATAGCCGTTTTTGAAGCTATAAAAGCGCCCTTTGTGGACTTTTCTGGTAAATCACAAGCTCTCAGGTCATTTATATTAATGATATGACCTCGTGTGTCTTTTTCTAACATGAATTTGGCCACTAGTCTTATAACAGCAATCAAAGAAATGATGTTAGTATCAATTATTTTACAAAAATCTTGAAGAAGTCCGTCGCTTAGATTGCAATCAAGATCACACTGTGTGTTGTTGATCAGCACATCAATTCCATTGAAATCTTTAACGATGTTTTCACAAACTTTTGTTAATTGCTTCAAGTTTAGTATGTCACATTGACGTAAAACCACTTTTCCTCCACGATCCGTGAAATTTCTAAATTTTTCTTCAGCTTTATTAAAAATCTCGCCATTTTTCGCAAGACCGATCACGACCATCCCCGCATTTGCTAAATCTTCAATAATACGGGCTCCGAGATAGTTATTGCAGTCAGTTACAACTGCTACTTTCCCGGACCAACAATTCATTCTTCACTCAACTTTTACTATGTCTCGAGCGCTCGATTTGAATGCGTAAAATGGAACGGGCCCCTTACTACACTTGTATTTAAGCACTCCTAGAACTGCATTAGGACGTTTAAAATGTCGTTAAGGCGTCGAGCGCGTTCAATGCAGTACCCTTTTGATGGGTTCTGCTTGTGATTAAACTTAGCAGGTGCATTAAATTGTATTTAACGACGTTATCCAACAGAAACGTTATACCAAAAAGCCAAGGTATTGATGGTTAGACAAATGTATGTTATAAAAGCTTTTTCAAGCTTTTAGACCCCAATTTGTAATCTGAAATCAGATAGAAGGAGAAAAGATTGTAAAATCCCGCTTTGAAAACATTCTTGGGTAACAGTTCTTTTGTTTTAAGTAGTCTAGTCGTATAACCTTTGTTCATTAATATGTAAACATTCAGTTACTAATTATCTACAATCACTCACTTATCATGAAACGCAAGATCTACTTCAGATTTTACGATGGCTAAATATATGCCCATTAGTTTTATTTTATTTATTTCAGAAGTACAAGTATATTTAATACTGTATTATATGTAATACAGTACTTCGCATAAATTAGTTTATAACAATAAATTAGTTATTTCCAAAATAAGTCCAATACAACTTAATAATAAAGTGAAATTCCGTTCAATTACATCTTAACAGTTTTACTTTGTAAATCAAAAACAAAATTAAAATTATAAATAAATTAAATGTCAAAAATAATAAATAAATTAAAATAAGTAAATTGCATTTAATGTAATTTGACTAACGAAATGATTAGGGGTTAGGCTTTCACAGTATCATGATGTTGCCGCCAGGCGGCATGAAGAGAACTGTTAGGCCACTCTGCGCACATTATACACTGTGCATCTGTGTAATCCGCTATTTGACTCTCTTTTCAATTAAGTTTTAAATGGTAAATATCTCTTTCATTAGACCAAAACATATTTTAGTATATTTTTTGAGGACATAAAAGCAACAAAAAAAATATTTAAAGCTTTGCTTTTGCTAAACAGTCAAAAACGCGGATAGCCAGCCATTTTGTCTATAGTTTGAAGACCGGATGACTTGTAAACGAAGTTTGACATTCAACATCTGTGAGTGATCTGTGAGCATACTGAAATAATAACAACGAAGCCATGATTTCATCGAGTTTACATGCAAAACATGTCAATAAAGACCCCCGGAAAGTTGTGGATTCGTGAACCCAGTGAAAAAAACATACGAAAAAATTGGCTCAAACTTGTCAAAAGAGACCGCGATACTTTATCGACTGAAACTCGGTGTATTTATGTGAAGATCACTTTGATGTAAGTCCTATAGTAATCAATGTCCACTGCCTCTGGCTGACAGATGTTTGTTTACAAACCAAAGATGCTTTCAATATGGCGGATAGCGTTTTCACCCTTCCGAATTACCTAAAAGTGGAAAATATGTTTTTTATTAGCAAATTTTGCAGCCATCCTACATACTTACTTAAGAAAGTCATATATTTTAGTTTCTTACGTTAAATACTACGGGAAATATTCATTTGTCGCGTCAAATTTGTTACGAGTCAACTAGTGGATTGAAAAACCTTCGAGAGATCGCGGGTTCGAATTTCGGCATGTACCGATGACTATTTTCGTCAGGCTATAATAGCGATACCACTTGACTAGCTAACGGTGAAGGAAAACATCGCGAGGAAACCTGAGTGTCTCGCTTGAAATTGCCAATCCGCGTCGGGCCAGCGTTGTTATTAAACCCATAGGTACTCTTTCTTTCCTAGAGAAGGCCTGTGCTCTATAGATAAACGTTTATAGACTACAAAAACATACATAAATATTAAAGACAAATCAAATCATTTATTAAAAAAAAAAACTTAAGGACTAGTGACATAAATACGAGTAGGTAGAACACATGTCATAATATCAAGTGTAATACTTATCCGTTTCTGGTAAAAAAACATGTTCTAAACCTTTGCTATAATAACACGCAGATTTACATTTTACAAAATAAGTTATAATAAAAAAACGCTGCCATTGGGGGGAGTTCCCAGGATGCTGGTAGCATTCCTCTCTAAATGGCCAGGCTGACACGCTGGCCGAGGGAGCTACTTGCTCTTGTGTCTCCTGACCAATAGATGAGGCGCGTCGATATTTCTTACCCCTGTCGTGTTCATAATTCAACGACTAAATAATTATTACTTGACTAAAGATAGATAGATAGATAGATAGATAGATAGATAGGTAGGTAGGTAGGTAGGTAGGTAGGTAGGTAGGTATGTAGGTAGGTAGGTAGGTAGGTAGGTAGGTAGGTAGGTAGGTAGGTACGTAGGTAGGTAGGTAGGTAGGTAGGTAGGTAGGTTGGTAGGTAGGTAGGTAGGTAGGTAGGTAGGTAGGTAGATAACAATTTATTGTACATAAAAATGGAAATTACACAGATATTTCTTAACCTTAGAGTACAGACGGCGGTCTTATCACTAAAAGTGATCTCTTCCAGACAACCTTTGGATGGACTGGACTAATATATTATTATTGGAGAAGGAAGTAGATGTACAGAAAGATTATTACAAATTATACACGCCTCAAGAACACAACATCTAAGTACATAGATAGATAGAGAACACGTTATCTTTTCTTTAATGTAAAAAGAATCGCTGAATGTGTTGGTAAGCGCAAATCTCGGGAGCAGCTGTACCGATTTCACTAATTCTTTTTTCAGAATATTCCTTGAAGTATAACGATGGTTATTACGGAGAGAAAAAAAAGGAATTAACTGTTCGGCGGTACGATGTCCTCTGGGCCAGCTAGTTGTACATAAAAATGGAAATTACTCAGATATTTCTTAACCTAAGAGTACAGACGGCGGCCTTATATATCAAATTGTAAATAAAATTCGTTATATTTTGCTAATATGCTTTTTATTTTTAGTGACCATAATGATTATATTTAGTTTTAATCTGCTCTCTAGCTTTTTACGATCTATAGATAGGTTACGATCTATAGATACATACGATCGTTTTAAAATAAAATAAAAATGTTGTTGGTTACCATTAAGAAACGCTGATGTACGTAACAAAGGTTATTTCTAGCATAGGCATCAAAGCTGATCAAATTAAATTTTTTCTTAATAATGTGCCTTAATAAACTTTACATTTTAATTTTAATTTGAATTACTTCGAAAATACCCTACTGCTTAGTTACAATAAAATGATAATTATTAAAGTAAGCTGAAAATAAGCATTATAAAACATTGTATCTTTAAGAATTACAATTATATTTACATACTTTTTGTGATTTCTTACTTTATCACAAAAAGTATGAAAAAATAATAGAAACGTATAGTTTCTATGACAAACCAATATTAAAAATATTTATGAAGCTGAAAACAATGGTTACATGTCTAATGTAGTACCAAATATTAACAAGTACTGTAGTTTTACTATTAATATATTGTTGGCGATGAAGAAATAAATACACATTTATATCAAATCAACTTGTTTCCTTGAGAAACAATAATTAAAATTAAGCAACACTTCAATAGATTTCATGTAAGGCGTGAAACAAAATCTCATCTACATTAATGTTTGGAGACATTTTCAATATCATAAAAACTACGTTCGAGACATCTTTAGTAGTCAAATGAGGGTTTTTGTTAAAGAACTCATCATTAAGAAATTCAACACCAGCTGTTTTGAAAATGCCTGTACGGACTATACCTGGAGAAATGCTTGTCACTTTAATCTTGCTATTAGAACATTTCAACTCTTTCTTCAGATGTTTATTCATAGTCGTCATCATTCGTTTAGATGCGACGTACATGTTGATTTTAGGCTCTGCAAATACCGGCATATAGTGACCACAGATGCTGTTTACATTCACGATCAATCCAGACTTATCGTTCTCTTTCATTGACGCAATAGCCAATCGAGTGCAAGCCATCACTCCATAAATATTGACGTCTACAACACGCTTAAGGTCTTCAATATCGCCTGTACTTATCATTCCATATATTCCAATAGCAGCATTGTTTATAAGCAAATCAACTCCACCGTATTTAGCTACAATTCCTTCAAACGCTTGCTTGAGATCCTCTTGTTTAGAAACGTCAACAGTACACGGAATAATTTGACCTTCAATCTTGCCTAAAGTGTCCAGTTTCTGTGCCATTACCGCGACTTTTTCCCGTGTTGGTTCAAATCCAAGGACTATCAAGCCAGCTTTGGCCAAATCTGCGGCAATCGTAGCTCCAATACCCTCGCCGGCTCCTGTTACTATAGCAACTTTATTTTTCCAATATTCCATCTTATTGATGTAAAGACGAGCTTCTTGGGCAACGACTGGGGAACGAATGTATGTAAGAAAGGGTTTATAATGACAAATTTGGTAACAAATACCGCATACAAGGCTTTGGTCGGTTATTATTATATCTGATGGACAAAACTAAAATTTGTCTTAAGTGCATTTAAATTGTCTTTATAAGGGTTCCTACCTAAATCGAATAATAATTGCATAGGTACTATAATGCGGGCCCCCGGCGATGTGCAGGTGCTACTCGTCTATTAAATATTAGGTGAGCAATCTTTTCCTTTCCACGTGATAGCTGGTGAGGCCCTATTTTCAAACTTTTTGTAGTTTTTTTGTCTCAAAAGCCCTAACTCAACATCAGATTGTCATTATAAAATTTGATTTGGTAGATGAGGAGTCGTATGTAAGAATAAACTGGTGAATGGTGGTACTAAGCAATAAGAGTGCGGGAAATTGTCACAGGTCACCAAACACGCGTTTGAAGGAATAATGTTTCGCGTATTTGATCACGCAATACTCTGTAACAAACATTGCAAATACACTAGGAAAATTCCGGGACATTATTTTTATTTACGAGGCTACAAGCCTTGCCTAAAGGTGTCAACTGACTGTTTGTAGCGTAAAGCATTGTATTTGTAGTTGCGCACAGATGTGCACAGCACATAGAACTTGACTTAGGTAGCCGTCCGCTATTTAATTTCAATCTTTCAGTTTATTTAGTAATGTCATTGACGATTCCGTAAAAGCTTGAATTTGAACTAAAACTGGCGTAAGCACTAAAACATATTAACCTAATGCAGGATTCACTTACTTTTTGTCGGATGAGTCTGAACAGGTTTCGCTTTGATTTGCAGAGCTTAATCGGGGTGAAACCTGGTCGCACTCTTCCGACAAAAAATAAAGTAAGTAAATCCGGAATAAAATTGCCTTTGAAACTAATGAATGTTTATGAAGCGAAACGATTGGTCAGGGCAAATTTCTGGTCGTTGTGTCTGGTTCCCACGACACAAGGTATACTAGTGTGGGGCCAGAAGCAATGTATGTGCCTACATGTAAACGTTATTATTATGTTATGTTATCGGAATGGCACGTGGACCTGTTTATGAAACAGGTCAGTCGGCACCCTATAAGATGGAGTGTAATGGCCTGAACAAGAATCTATTTGCCCATCCAATAGGATGCGTCGGGAAATAGCTCTCTCACTAGCAGGTTATTGGATCTGAGCTATTGATTCCTATGGTGCGAGTCGTTTTCGTAATGCTCTGCATTATTTGCGTCAATATCTGCTCAGAGATTTTCTTTTCAATGACTATATTGGTTGAGTATCAGCATAGTATAACACAATCACTTGTCCTGTCCTTAGAGTCTAAGCCCCTGTTTATTACTGTTGTAAGTAATAAACATGTATTTACTGTTGTATATGTAGCTATGTTAATCTGTTGTCAACAGCTATCTGCTGGGAAGAGTGCATACAAAAAAGCAACTGACACCTGTTAACAGTAGATTAACACTCTTAGCGTTCAAGAAACAGGGGATAATACTTACATCGTTTGACAACTGAATGATATAAGCATGACAATGGTTGTTATTTGCCTCAATTTGGTAGTCTACAAAGCAATAGCAGTACAATGTCATTCCAGGGGTATTACCCGCGCAAATTAGATAGGCATCTCACGCGAAGGAGATCGAATCGCGCGAGACGCCGAGTTAAGTAGCGTGGGTTGTACCATTGCAATGTGATTGGTTCCCCGACTACCGATAGTGAGGATGAAACGACAATTACCGGACTAATATGACTCTATTGAATAACTATGAATTTTAGAGACTCACCCCCTGCCAAACTAAGATACCCTGCACAAATATGGAAATACATCCAGACCGAGGTCATTTTTACAAATCTATGGCGGTCCTCAGTGGGTATCGAATCCCTGATCTTCGGTATGGTAACCAGACGTGATACCACTGCCAACGAGAGACAGGTTACAACTACAAATAATTGTAGTAACTACAATTCCTACCAGGTGTCGTTTCATAGAACTACAATTCATGGTTTACTATGACTGGCTGTAATTGGCTAAAGTGTGTCCTTTTTATCTTGCTGTGTGGTGTCGGCCACCCAAATTCTTCCCGCGGGTGTCGTAAAAGGCGACTAAGGGACACAAACCGGGGGGTGGGCAGCAGCGCCTCCAGCAGTACAGCTCCACCAAACTGCAATCCCCAACCCGCATGCCCAGCGTGGGGATTATGGGCACTACCCCCCAAAGATGGCACAACCTTGCGCTATGGCGCTCATTGGGGGCGGGCTGTGTCCAGCAGTGGTCCTTATTATCTATGTATTGTAGCTGATAGTCTTCCTATAGTCTATAATAAAAATAAAATAAAATGACAATTTGATGTAAGTACATTGCAAAGTCGATTAATCCACGGGTTACTAAACTAAACTACGTCTGTTAGTTTTTAGAATATACCTTGGCTACTATCGGATAGAATCGGATATATTCGTGTAATAGAAAAATCGGAACTAATATGACACTTAACTTTACGCAACTTTACAAAACAATGAAGAAAAGTAGGATACAGAAGTAGTATTACACTTGTGTGCTTTCGGCGGAAACCAAAGCCTCTAGAGCCCGAGGTAAATTCTAAAAGCGAACATTATCTAGGAGTTGAATTTTTTTACGATTTCAAAGTTGCTACTTTATTACTCTGTACCTAATCGATTTAGGCTAAAATAGGGCGTACTACTCGTCATTGCAGGCTATTTATCCTCACTTGACCAATTTAGTAAACAAGATTCTAATCTCAAAATTGACATCTCTTGCCAAAAATTTATATTTTGTCGCAAAATCATGAACTTAGTTTGTTAATTTGGCAGCGTGTTATCGACAATAGTGTCCCGGGTGATTTCACTTATGAGAATATGGCAGTTTTCGACCAAAAAGTCATACTTTACCGGTAGAATCTTGTTTACTAAATTGGACAAGTAAGGATAAACAAACTGTATGAAGAATATTTAGCATGAGGAAACTTCAAAATCGTGAATAAAATATCAGCTGCGCCGTATAAGTAGACATAAGGCGCTACCTGGTACTAAATATTGGCGCATTCCTTAAAATTAAAGATCACTGTGTCGATAATATTATCGTCCTTGGATTAATCTTCCTTAATAAACAAAACAGGCCTCCGAATTTATAGACATTCAGGCATCACATCTTATTGATTAATCAATAAACAGATTTCTAACCATACTTAAAACTTTTCTGCAAACGTAAATTGATGTAAATTAAAGCGCTCGGCGCTTAATGGAACCGAGTGATTAAAATCAATCACTTGAGTTAAGCAACAACAGCGGTCAGGTGCAGGATGGGTGGCGATCCCGTGACTATCGCTATTGGCATTTTTTCCGAGCGCTTCCGTGCTTCGCAAGACACGTTAAACCGTTGGTGCCGGCTGTCACGTGATGGCAGTCGTTAAGCCATGTTGGAGGACTTCTGGGCGGGCTTGATAACTTCTGACAGCAAGGCCCGCCACTGTCTTACAATCCTCCACCAACCCGGACTTGGCCCCCGAGGTGGAGTATGGCTAACCTTCCTGCGATGCTGATGACACCCGTCCCGTGCCCCAGCAGTGGGGACATGCAAGGGTTAATATTGGATTTTTTTGTAAAAAATTATGCTTTTTATAAATAAGAAAAATTTTCACTCTGTACAAAATTAAAATGTAGCAAAGCGCTTTTGGAAACTCCACTCATTGCCCGACAAAAGGACTCCTGACAATAGAATAAACGTTCGCTGAAAATAGCAACTAATAAATAGCAAAAAATTGCAAATAACCTGTATAACGGTTAGTGACGAAAAATTCAGCCAATACATTTTTGTCAACTTTGCACTCTTTTATGGAATGGAGGTTATAGAGCATAAGTGAATCTTATACAGGCTGTCTACTGAAAAATAATATGGTAATTGTAATATGAAAAACTATGAAATAGTATGGATCAAAAATCTTGTGAGGTTTTAGAACATTTTATAAATAATAAACTGGAACGACTCAACTCCGTTTTATATGTAATGTTAAACAGAAAAAAACTTGATAAAACCGGAATAAGTAGGTAAAGGACTGTGGTTGATTTATGTGGTCTGGTCTAGATGAAATGTGAACTAGTAATGCTAGAAAAATTAAGGAAATCTCAGAAATGGGTGAATTAATTTTAAATTTTGAAAGATGTATCCTTCAAATGGTTTTTAGTGCCAATTTCAATAAGTATCCATTTGGTTACGGCAATAGGGATCTGCGCCTCGCTTATCTATTCACGTATAGATCTGTGTGCGAAAGCGGACTTACTTAGCTCTGCCGTATAGCTATGAGGCGCAAAATGTATCATACATAGTGGATACCGCATTTTAGTGGATATCTGATACCTGATAGTGATATTGAGCCACATAATTGTACGACAATGTCGAGTAGATATTTCGTTTTTGCACACAGATGTATACGTGTAAAGATAGATAATCAAGTGTTCCCATAATATTTTTTATAGTATAATATAGAAACAGTTTTTTATTACATACAAAATACCCAAGAAATACAATATTTAATTTTTTTTTGTAAAAGATTTTGATAAAGCAAAAGGGATTATTCAGGCTCGTGAAAAGTGCTGTGTACCGGTTTCGGGGATACAGGCATAGTTATTTATTGAATTTAGTTATATATTAGATTAAAAAAATATTAATTGCACATATTAAGCATATTTGAGCGAAGGTGAGCTCAGTACTGGCAGAGGCCGTGAAATGACACCGGCTGATTGTAAGCATAATACTAATATACGAATACGTAATAATAAATTTACATAAATCATACTAAATAGAGACTTATATCATAATGAGTATTATAATATTTATATATCTACAAGCCTCTTTGTTGTTTGCTTAAATACTTTGTATTTAAACAAACAACAAAGTAAGTATTTAAACAAAATTACCAATCGCTCAGACAGCATTTTCGTCCTTATTACGGGAGCAAAAGACAAGTCATTGTTAAATTATTTTCTTGAAATACTCAAGACCTACGTAGATTTCCGGATAGAGCATCATTTCTCGTGGATAAATAACGAACGACTAGTAGTAAAAGTCACAACGATTACAGTCGCAAACAACAAAACCCTTGAACAAAACATGAACGATTTGCTATTATTGCCACAACATCAATATCCGAGACCATTTCCCAATAGGAGCGGTACATTATCAGGAGATATGAAGCATCCTGTGTAATAAATTCACTTGAAGGAAATAGCGCGATCTCTTACGGTTGATTGGTCCCGAAATGTATGGGACTCGTAAAATATATCCGAGGAGCAACTTTCATAAACCGTGTTGATGGAATGACGACATGCTGATCAGACAGCTTTTGTGAGATTATTTTTTAAGTAAATGGGTTCCACTGGCCTCTTTGGGCCTGGAACGCACAAGGGATACTTACTTACTTAGCATGTTGTCAAGTGCATGTTTTATAGAATGTATGAAAATGTACTGAAGATTACCTACAATTGTTTCCATTTCATTCCACCACAGGAGATTGTGAGTGACCGCAATGCCGTCCATCCTCAAATCGATGGCTGATTTTACACGTAAACGATTCGTGGATATTAAGGTTACTTGCGATAGGTATAACTATATAAGCGCGATGCACTGTCAATGTAAATTCAACTTTTTGGCAATAACATAGGAAGGGTCCCAATTCCCTGTTAATGACTAATGCTCGTGGCATTTTCCGAGCGGTTCCTTGCTGCGCAAGGCACGTTAAGCATGGCAGCTGTCGTCGATAGAGGGCAGTCGTTAAGCCAAGTCAGAGGCCTTAGGGTGGGTAAAAAACATTTCATAGTAAGACCAGCCCCTAGTCTTGCAAGCTTCCACCATTCAGGACTTAGCCCCCATGGAGTGTGGCCTATACCCACAGAACATTGTTCTGTGCCTATACCTCCTTCAGGGTAGAGACACGTTCCCCTTGGTGGGGACATAATGCATTGATGATGATGATGATGATACAATACACAGATAAAAAAAATCCAATTTTAAGAATTTACTTGGCATAACACATAACCAATCCAGAGACCAGGATTTGTCACGGGACGTGGCAAACTTTTTTTTTACCTTTTTTTAGATGGAGTAGGCTTGCCCCGCACCTATACCATCGTGACAGCTTAGTTGGCGGAGCCAACTAAGCTACGTCGTGAGGATGCATTCAATTATTTATAAAAATACGAATCACTTCCTAGTCCCACCCTGTGCTATGATAACCAGGTAAGGACATACTATTTTTATTTTTAAATGCACTAACCCTTGCTAAGGACAATTTTAAAAACCTATTTAGAGGCCAAAAATTCCACCCATGCCGGGATTCGAACCCGCGACCTCTGGCTATCCGTGCCAGCGCTCTTTCCAACTGAGCTCAGTTGGAAAGAGCGCTGGCACGGATAGCTAGAGGTCGCGGGTTCGAATCCCGGCATGGGTTGAATTTTTGGCCTCTAAACAGGTAAGGACATAACAAATATGTAAATACAACCAGACGTAGACCGTTTCTGCTGATTTAGTACGACGGCTGCCAGTGGAAAGCAAACCCACGACCTCTGTGGTCGTAATCAAATGTATTAACCGCTATAACATCGAGGCAGTATAATCGAACACTACTGTACCGATATGCATAAATTAAACACATGTCACATAGGAATCTCATGTACAGTGCCTATCAGCGGCTGCTAATGCATTCCTAGTGCTTAGAGCTTTGTGACATGCATGGCATCAAGTTAATTGAACAAGAATAGTCTGCAAGATTAGTTGTCATCTTCGCCGCTTCTAAAGTAGGACGCGGGCTACTTTCCACTTGTCAAATTGTTAATAGTCATCTCGTCCTTAATCAGTTTTATACAAGGGACGAGTTTCCACCTTTAGAAACGTTGACAGGGCCAAATAGAGTGATATTGCTATAGAAAATTCTTAGAGATTCTTCTTTTTATATAGCACTAATAATTACAGTGTCAATATCAACCCTTGTATGTCCCCACTGCTGTGGCACGGGTCTCTTCCTGCATCGCAGGAAGGTTACGCACTACCTCACCATGGGGGCCAAGTCCGGGTTCGCAGAAGATTGTAAGACAGCGGGCCTTACAATCAGAAGTTGTCAATTTGTCCATTAGGCCTCTGAGATGGCTCGACTGCCATTACATGACAGACGGCACCAACGGCTTAACGTGCCTTGCTATAAAGGGAAGCGCTCAGAAAAAATGCCACTAGCGGTTGTCACCAGATGGTCACCCATCCAGTACCCATACCTGGTCGGGCATGTTATTGCTTAAATCTAGTGATTGATTCCGATGGCTCGGTTCCACTAGGCCACGGGGGCTACTATAAAGGTGGGATAAAAAAACAATATGTACTTCCCTAATATAACCCAAGGTAGTGTTAGTGATGGTAAAAACCCGCACTCAATAGATAACGCTCATTCGACACGCCACTCTTGTGCTCAGTGGAGACTACTATAACTCTGAACACTGTCATATTCCATTCACTATAAATAAACGGGCAAATGTAAATTGCAGCAGCTATCATAAATCAGATGGAACAGGGACATTGACCAACAGACGGCTGGGCGTAGGCTTTCCGCAATGCTTTACTGGAAAACCAAACTGGATATACGTGGGGTATCGAATTGGAAGGAAATTTTCGCGAAATGGGATGGGTTTACTCATAATGCCACCGCATTATGAGTAGATGAATACAAATTTAATTTGTGGCTAAAACATCCTTTGGTTTTGTTGGAGGTCTGGCATATTATAAGTTGTTGGCCATACGTTACTTTGACTTCTGTTACGGTGACTTTTATGTTTATCTCGCGATGTCACTGGTTTATAAAGACGTAAAAATACAGATATTCTCATTGATAATATTTCCAGTGTTTTCTATGCTATCACGCTAAAGTCTACTGCGCTTCGCTGCTTAATACATTACAGGTTTTACCTATTATTATGTTCTTTTTCAACCTCCGCAGTTCTAGTCCTCAGACCTTAAAAATGTCGGTGATAACTTGACGAGTTTTAATATTAATTTTATAATTCTCTTTTATATTTTTTCAATCTCTGATATATGGGAACACCTTAGATAATCAGGTTTCCTCGCGATGTTTTCCTTTACGGTTAGCGAGTGAACGGTGGTAGCGGAGCGGTGTAGAATGCCGGCTTCGTGGGTTCGAACCCCGGCATGTACCAATGACTTTGTTTTCTAAGTTATGTACATTTGTGAAATTATAGTAGCAATACTACTCGCTAATGGTGAAGGAAAACATCGTAAGGAAACCCTAGTGTCTGAGGTGTTAGCGTACCTCAACGCTTGCTACGTACAATAGCCCAACTATGAGGCTAAGTGCGGAAATCTCAGGTCTAACTAACTAACTACGGTTAGCGAGTGGTTTTGCTACAACTAATTCAGAAGTATACGTAACTTAGAAAACAAAGGCATTGGTACATGCCGGTATTCGAACCGAAAACCTCCCGAATAAGGAGTGTACCTACCACCGCTCCTTAAGTACCTAACATATGGGAGAACTGAATTTACCACATTTTTCATCCTAATGCGCCAGGAGAAGGCTTATTACTCTTAGAGTAAATAGATTTAGGATAGATTTATATAGTCTATAATGGATTTTTTAAGGATCCGTACAACCACAATAAATAAACTTCGGAACACCCCATTTCGGAAAAAAATGCAAAGGCTTTCTAGTTGCTCAAAGCCTACGCCCAGCCGTCTGTTGGCCAATGTCCCTGTTCCATCCACAAATTTTCCAAATTACTTTGGAAAAATAGAGTAAATAAATTTTAAAGATATCTAAATATCGAAATTGACGATAAAGTGCTTATATTCAATTTTGATAGTAACTTAATTCCGGATTCATATACCTAAAATTCTTGTAAATAAATTCTGAATTAAGTTAATAATGTGTAGCGCTAACGAAACTTTTAGTTCCAAACGTAGATTCAAAGATGAGCGAAGTATTTTAATGAACGATTCGTTCCCATCTACTCGTATTTACATTACTTCTAGATGGTAAAGTATGATATCAAGTTTAACTACTATTCGCTCTGTTAACTCATGTATATCCACAGTCATCATGCAATCGCACGTCCTGTTCCCAAAGCAAATGACTGTACAAATGTGAAGTCAGCAAAGCGCACCCGCGCCGCAGAACGCAATTAAACGCGTCGGCTAACTCAGGACTCAAACCACTGGGACAGGAGAAGTACAGTACACTCACTCCTACAAGGTTAAAACGTGATAAGAGTTCGGTGACATAAAACAAGCATGGAAATTTGTTGAAAGACCAAACGAAGAACTCCAAGGCATTAACGACCAGCCTGGGTGTGTTACTGAGTGCTTAGTGCGAGTTTGACAGATCCAATCGAATAACTTTACTACCTCGTTAATCGAGCATTGAGTAGTGAGTATGAGTAAGTTAACCGTTCGAACTGGCAAAACGCTGTCACAGTACAACTCGCACTCGCGTTTATTCGTGTTTTGGCTGGTAAGCGTGTTCACTTCTCAACGTAAACCATTACAACTCACACTCAGCAATTTTAATTTCCATACTTGTCGCTAGGTGGTGCTTCCTCGATGCCATAGAAATATGAGTTTACGTTAACGCGATCGAGTAGTTAAAAAACTCGCACTAAGCACTCTGATCTATATTTCTATCTGTGTTGAAGTTGCAGAAGTTTCGTTCTTTTCCTTTTGTTTTGTGAAGTGGAGATTTATAATTGGCCTTCAGCTATTAATTTATTTCGTGTACAATTGTTATGCGGCTGTTAATCTTCTCAACAGAAATAAATAAAATACTACACATAAAATTGTGTTGTTACCGGATAAATATAATTATTTAGGCTTTTCGTCAGAGACGAGCAACCGACGACGCGAGCTCCGTCTTTGCTCACCACGATTAAGCTCTGCGAATCAAAGCGAAACCCTGGTCTGACTCTTCCGACGAAAGTTCCTGTTAGTTTATCTAACAATACAACAAACATAAATTAAATTAAATAAAAAATATACTGAAAAAGCGAATTTTGATATTTAAAACGCGCAATTACCGTCAGCGTACAATCGAGACGGTAGGGCGAGTCTCTAAAATGCATAGTTGCTCAATAGAGTAATGTGATTAAGGTAATGGTGATTTAATTGACACAATTGGCAGTTAACTTACCCATCTCATTTCAATCTTTCTAAGCAAATTTCAATATAACCCTTGCAACTAACTCGGCGCTTCACGCTATATTACATGACACTAAGAGTCGTCGGCTGAGTATTGCTTGCTGGGCTTTACGCTATTGGCTTTCCAGAAGGCAGCGCTCAATCTCGCTGACGACAGAAGCTTCGAAGACCCAGGACTTGACTCCGGGGCCAGCCGGCGCCAACCCAAGGACCTATCCGCCTTTACAAACGGCGGCGCAACCGCGCAAATACTAGGCCTGTCGCCTAGTATCCAGCGTTCGCGGCCTATTCAAAGCGTGTGATTGGAATCACTCACTTTAGTAAAGCTACAACAGGCGCTGTGAGGTGCAGGGTGGATGACCGTCCCGTGACTATCGCTAGTGGTGTTTTTCGGAGGGCTTCCATGCTTGGTAAGGCACATTAAGCCGTTGGCGCCAACTGTAATGTAATGGCAGCCGTTAAGCCATGTCAGAGGCCTTATGGGCGGATTGATAACTTGTGTCCTGCCACTGCCTTACAATCCTCCACCAACCCGGACTTTGACCTTGTGGTGGAGTATAGCCTAACTATCCTGCGATGCAGGATGCAGGGAGGCGCTCATGTACTAATCGATATCAACCCTTGTATGTCCCCACTGCTGGGGCACGGGTCTCTCCAGCACCTGACCGTGCCTGTTGTTGCTTAACTCAAGTGATTGATTCCAATCACTCGGTTCGACTAGGCCACGAGCGCTTCTAAAGTGTATTATCACCACGGATTCGCTTCACCAGATTACCGTTGGCATCCTAATCACTTCGAAAATGGGGAATTAACTGTATTTTCCAATTCACGGTACCATACTTCTGTACTGCTATGCTACAAGTTTGTGTCCCGGCCTGTACCCTAGCGATTTGTATCCCTAATCCCTTCCTACCGCACGGCGATAACTAGGGTTTAACTTGGTTATACTATTGCGGCACTGCGTGTTACGTCGTGACGACGTAGAGGACTGTAACGTTATTTTGTGAGTAGTGGTCAGGCTAGTTTTGATGGTGGTTTAAATTGGATGTAAGTTTATAAATGTCATGTTTCCCACAGATTCTTGCTCAAACTTGGATTGGAATTGGAAAAGGGATATTTTAGTATTTTCTAAGGTTAACACGCGCACTAGACATAATAGAAACTTTATTTACACGGATTTTACTAGTTTAATTTACATTTTTACAGTTTTCCGACGTTTCGGCAATTCGGAAGACACGGATCACACGAAAGACTCTTCCGAGACCACGGTACTTGATTAAGTACCGAAACGTCGAAAAATGTAAATTAAACGAGTAAAATCCGTGTAAATACAGTTTTTAAAGGATATTTTATAACACATTTGCACGTAAAGGGTCTCTTATTTAAATATCGTATTGTATCTCATTACGTACTTATACGTTATTGCAATATAAAACGCACGATTTATCAAGATGCTTCGTCTAAAACGAACGGTAGTTTTTATAAGTCTTAGCAAAGAGTTCTTAAGTTAGAAAAGTGGCCATTTTTTATGAAAATAGCAATTCATCGCCTCCGCTGTAATTTTCCATTTACCGCACTTATATCATACATAATGTACTATTGATCTTATTGTTGAGGCCATGTTTAAACATAAATGATCGTTATAAAGGCTTTTCTCTATGAATAATACTTAGCGAATCCCGAAAAAAAAAAAAGTTTTTATATTTTATCTCATGTTCTTGATGGTAAAATACAATGTCACTTCAATCAACAAAAATAGCATTTGTACGTCTTGTATTGAGTTCTCAGCGCATTGAATCTTTTGAACTCTCTTTAAATTACTCTGACAATGTATTATCAGTCAAGTTACGTTCGGAAATCCACTGTTTCAATGCAATTTTCCACTTTCCACCAGGTTGACAAGTAAAAGAAGAAATTCCGCTAAAAGTTGTCTAATAAAATGAAATCGCAAGATAAGTTAGGCGAGCGAGCAAACATTGTGTGTAAGCATTCCTCAAGCCAGCTCTACCGTGGAAGGCGCACAATTTACTTGCATTGTAAAAGAAGCTGCAACTTTTCAGACAATCTCACCTGCCGTCGGATTTTCCGGCGTTTCAAAAAAGGCTTTATACTTTCTACCGTGCGGAACAACCAAGTCTTGTTACTACAAAACTGTCCTTTGGTTCCACACCAGAAGAGATTTCTTTCTTCAGATATGAACTTTCCGTCTTTGTAGAAGTCGACTTGTTGAAATACTAAAGTTCTAGTTCACAATATCCGAATAGGTGATAGAACTAGATTAATTTTCGTCCTTATCGTTATGAACCCTTGTATGTCCCCACTGCTGGGGCAAGGGTATCTTCCTGCATCGCAGGAAGGTTAGGCCATACTCCACCACGGGGGCCAAGTCCGGGTTGGTGGAGGTTTGTAAGACAGTAGAGGGCCTTACTGTCAAAAGTTATCAAGCCGCCCATAAGGCCTCTGACATGGCTTAAGGACTGGTCCGGGTAGGTGGAGGATTGTAAGACAGTAGAGGACCTTACTGTCAGAAGTTATCATAAGCCGCCCATAAGGCATCTGACATAGCTTAACGACTGCCATTACATGACAGCCAGTACCAACGGCTTAACTTGCCTTGCGAATCACGGAAGTGTTCGGAAAAATGCTACTAGCGGTAGTCACGAGACAGTAACCCATCCTGCACCTGACCGCGCCTGTTGTTGCTTAACTCAAGTGATTGATTCCAATCACTAGGTTTGCTTAGGCCACGAGCGCTTCATTTTATTTATTAATAATTTAGGTAAAGGAAGGCTAATGAGACGAGATAAAGAATGTAAACAAACGGACCGTTACTGAGTTACATTGCGATAGTGAGCGATTATTATCTCTGTCCTTGTCACACGTTTACGGTAATGGCGTCATTTGATCGACGACAGCTGTCGTTGCGTATTTCGTGGTACAGGAAAACTTTCAGTGCGGCAGTTGTCAACATTTGGTGTCATCCGCCATTTCGTGAACTATAATAGTTCATTTCTGTTTAGATTGCGTTCGAAGTGATTTGAGGACAATTTTTATAGCCATATTGACAGCATGATTGATAATACTATGGATAGTTTTGTCATAAATACGGCTGATTCGGACTCTTCCGGTTAATCATGTTTGACTAATACCGACGACAGCGATTACAATAGGGAATCCGAAATTTGTATAACTATAATAAAATTTATTCAAATAAAAATGTTTTGAACCCCTGAAACTTTGTTTACAATCTTTATCTCGTCTCATTGTCCTTCCTTTAGGTATTTCAATTACTTCGTAGTAGGACACCCACTGGCTCGTTCGCCTGACTGTCTTAGGCAGATTGCTGGCAGTGGCTGGAAAGGAAATGGTCACGACCATTTCCTTTGTCGTCAGCCATCCTCATCCTCATCCTCATCCTTGGGGGAGGCCTTTATCCAGCAGTGGACGAGTTATAGACTGATTGATTAAGGTATTTCTAAAGGTTGTGTGGAAGAAACCACTTTTAGTCAAAAGACCGCCGTCTGTACTCTTAGGTTAAGAAATATCGGTGTAATTTCCATTTTAATGCACAATAAAATGATATCTATGTCTATCTATCTCTGTCTAATAGTTTGCAAAATGTAAGCCAAAATAATCTCCCATGAAAAGGGATCTTAATAATAACAATATATAATGTGTTTGCTGATCGGATATAGATTGCAAAATATGCGAAAACTCTTATCAAATTAAAGGGGCTTTATAGCGGTTAAGAAAATTAGAAACATGCCCTCGCATCGGTCTACGCTTTAAGCCGTTCTACAAGACTGAGAGTTCAATCTTGAAGACACTTTAAAGGGCCCGATTAAACCTTTTGATCCCTTCTCGCTCGACCGTTCTCGTGAAATAATATGCAATTTGCGTGCTAATACAGCCAAATGGAACCTTATAATTTTTGCCTGTCCAAAATTCTCGGTGTCTATAAATTACAACGAATAAATTTGGCTACAAGCGAATAGTCAAGCCCCGAGGGATGTTGAATGCAATGCTCCAACTAATTGCTGGAGTCTGAACTAGTTTACTTATTTAAAGTTCAATTTAGTTCACTGCAACTCGCACCTACCTCGAATTATTAACTTGCTAACAGAAATCTAATTGATGATAGTTCGTTTGTACAGAGATGACAGAGACTTTTAAAAAGAACTTTGTTTGCGACTCTGAATTTAAATTATTTGGTGCAAAATGTAAAAGATTTTTTAAACTGGTCTTGTAAGAGAAATTAGGTGGAGCAGGTATAGAAAGAGACGAAGAAGGTTTTTTGCCCTGAAATAGAAATTAAACCCTGTCTTAAGTTTATTGTACTAAAACGTTTAAGGCGGGACTTAAGAAGACCGTCGTGTTTTATTGGGATTGAGTTCATATCGATAAGAATTTCTGTTCCTCTGAAAAACAAAGGATCTGTTTTTTCAAACATGTAGGTGTTTTATTGGCATTAAAGAACTTAATTATTTATTTATGTAATTTATATTTGATGTTTGAGTGGAACAGAATATAATTAAATGATAGCAGACTTACCCTCTCTTTAAAACAAAGTTACGTAAAATACCTAACAAATTGCTTAAATTAAGTTTACATAGAAAAGTAGAACAAGATATTTAACAATAGGATCAATTCCTGATACTGGTTACAAACTGGTCCATTAATGCAGAAACTACATACTTTTTATGCAGTAAGACACCATATTGTTAGATAACAATATTCTTTACAGTACACACCAGAAAATAACCACCTGTGGCAACAGTTACAAAAGAAGAGGTGCGATTGGTGGCTTTATTGCTGATAGCAATGTTCGTCAAATTACTGCTACGACAACTAGGTACTTATGGGCCGGTTTCAGAATTGAGAATTAGACTAAGTAAATACTTAAGTTTTTGAATTGGATCAAAACAAATCAAATCAATTTATTTCAACGTAAATTATTTACATTCTGTTTGCTGAATGTCAATGTACAATGTAAAATGTAAGCAGCTGCCTTCGGGCCGTATTGTAGTGGAGAAAAAGGCAGCGAAAAAAATAAATCCACTCTGACCATCTTTTCTCAAGTAATATGTATACAAAAAAAAATACAAAAATCTTTATTCTTTATCTTCATTATTTATCGGTATATAGTAATTGGAGTCACCTTTTAAGCATACAATGCCTGTACTAGGTGACTCCGCTATTCCATAGCATTAATCTAGTTTAGTTAGAGATGATATTACGAAAGAAAAAATAAATAGAAAATTAACTTAGCCAACTATGTGTGTGAGTGAGTGTGTGTGTGTGTGTGTATTTATGTGCGTGTTTGTATACATATGTGTGTGTAAATATTATTTTACTTGCTCTATTACTTTTTCTGTATTACACTAAGTAAATACTTAAGTAACGTTCTGTCACGCTCTTTTCTGGGAAGTTCCAAGAGACAGCACTACAGTTAACTATTTACTTAGCGAAATTCTCAATTCAGAAACTGACTCTATATCTGTTTAGATTTCAGTAATGTTTAACACAAGAAAGTGCAGATACCTACCTATTTTAAAACAAACCACCAAAGTCACGATAAAATTATCACCTCAGCGAGAAGTTCCTAAGTTAGATTGACTTCTTCACGAAGTTCTTTTAAAACTTCGATGTTAATCCCAAGGATCCTCCTGGCCGTCATTATTTTAAACTCGAGGGCCAGACGCTCCCGACCTTAAAATTAACTTTATATAAAATACCTCACTCAAGAGTAAATTGGCTTGAGAAATGTTGTTGCACATTTCTTCACTTTGAAGATGTTCAGTTGAAGAATAAGCGATTTCTAGTAACTACGTAAACAAGTAGAAAGTGCTCGGGATTAATTCATAGTGATTAAGGAAGGTCCCTCGTGCGCTCCTGGCCTAGTCAAAGCGAGTGATTGGAATCAACCACTTGATCAACCGCAATCAACCGCCACTGTATTACGATCCGCCACCTACCCGGACTTGGCCCCCGTGAGTATGGCCTAACCTTCCTGCGATGCAGGAAGAGACTCTTGCCCCAGTTGTGTAACCCCTATCGATATCGATTGATATCGATTCTCTGTGTCAGTTTCTATTTTTTGAACCGACTTCAAAAAAGGTGGAGGTTATCAATTTGACGCATATAATAGTTTTTTTTTTAAATTCCAGTTTTTAAAAGCTTTAAAAACTTTTTGAACTATAACTTTCGTAAGCACAACACATTGTAGACTTTTAGTCCGGATCTACTTACGGGTGGAAAACTTTAAAAACTTCGTCAAATCTTAACCCATTCCGATAAAAAAATTGTTCTAAAGATGTAACGTCTCATTACTCCTATTTGAATTTCTTTCAGGGATTGAGAACGAAACTCTTCAATGGGCAGCAGCAAATAGAGCCAATGTAATTTGCTTAAGTCTCATAAAATATGGCGTTAAAATAATTATTATCCTAGGATACTTTGGTGATGTTCTGAAGACTTTTAGAGGTGGAAATTGAGAATTTCAAATTTTAAGGCAATGAAATAAGTTAAGTTTTGATGTATCAATAGCTTGTGAGGTTCCAAGCTTTTATTCTAGATAGAAATATGCTGTTTTCACTGTCACTTTCTACAGCCGAAGAGTCGGAAGTCTGAATGCTTAGTTTTTTAACTACTCGATCGCGTTAACGTAAACTCATATTTCTATGGCATCGAGGAAGCGCCACCTAGCGACAAGTATGGAAATTAAAATTGCTGAGTGCGAGTTGTAATGGTTTACGTTGAGAAGTGAACACGTTTACCAGCTAAAACACGAATAAACGCGAGTGCGAGTTGTACTGTGACAGCGTTTTGCCAGTTCGAACGGTTAACTTACTCATACTCACTACTCAATGCTCGATCAACGCGGTAGTAAAGTTATTTGATTGGATCTGTCAAACTCGCACTAAGCACTCGGATAGCCCAATGATAGTCGATAGCACCCAAAACCCCGGAATTTAAGTTGAAATGTATAGTTTCATTATCACTAGACTAGGAAAATTAAGAGTCAGATGACCACCAATACCTACATGTAGTCGTACTTCAAATTTAGAGGTCATATTCGTTTAAGGCGCTTTGAGATGCTCACTAGTGCAGCCAATGGAATAAAAATCATAACTTGTTTTAAAATACGTTTTTATCACGTAAACATCAAAAATCTTAATATCTGTGGTAACTGTTTTTTGAACATACATCATACAACTTTAATCGATCGAGATTGTTGAATCTAGTTTTTAGACTGTAGGTTCTAAAAATGGTCATCACAGATATTAGGATCTTTACATACATACATACATACATACATACATACATACATACATACATACATACATACATACATACATACATACATACATACATACATACATACATACATACATACATACATACATACATACATACATACATACATACATACATACATACATACATACATACATACATACATACATACATACATACATACATACATACATACATACATACATACATACATACATACATACATACATACATACATACATACATACATACATACATACATACATACATACATACATGCATACAGTTATAATATTAGTAAGAAGTATTTTGGCTGTAGGTCATATTTAATTTGCTTTTATAATTTTAATAACCAAAGTATCCAGGGATAATAAACTTTCCACGGCCGTTTTAGATTTATTGGTTTGTTGTTTGAAACGGGCTTCAGTAACAATATCTTGACAGGTGAAATAAATGATGTTTGTAAGCCAACTGTAAATTAGCAGACCTAATTAAGTAATTTTCCTGAGAAGGCTCCGCAAAGTGTAACTGAAGCCGTAAGAATATTTAGTTAAAACGATTAAATATATCTACTTATTGTATACGTATTTCGTTTCATTTGGTCAGAAAATAAGCAAATACCTATTTTATTCATACTCAATTCAAGAATATTCTTTGATTGTATAAATTTAGATTTAGATGACAATGATGTCTAGAATTAAGGCCAGTAGGTACAATGTGTGAGTTTTATGTTTTAAATAATTATGTACCTAAACTCTGTTAATTAAGTACTTTGAAAAGACTATGTTTGGAGTTTTTTTGTCCATTTTTTCTCCAAAATTATCTAGATTTTGAAATGGACACCTAGTTTGAATTGTAACGGTCATTAAGCCGCAGCTTCTGCGCTACTTTGAATAAAATCTTTTTATTTAATTTTATTTTATTTCATATAGTCCCATTTACAGTATAACCCTATACATATTATTATAGTCCATACTGTAAGGTTGACTACTTGTGGCATTCTGCTTGAATGGCCTAGCATGAGCGAGAATACGACCATGTAGACATTATAGCTTCGTTAAACTACTTTGGGTGAAATACTTTTGATCATTAACATAATCCCGGAGTTAGTTACATCATTTTAGTCGGAAGAGTCCGACCCGACCAGCGCCTAGACTATATTATTTTTGACAAATTGATTTGTGAGCAAAAACGAAATATCTTCTGGTCGTGCAATTTAGTGTCTCAACATCATTGTCATGCCTCAAATACCCGCGGTTTCCAGAAGGTCTGATACAAATTACACCTCATATCTATGCGGCAGATCTAAGTAAACATTCTAACTGCAAAGTAGGTAGTCGGGGCTGTAAGTGATGCAATTTACTTAAGCCAGCCAAGTCGCTGCCTGTACGTAATACAGAGAATAGTCAAGAGGTTCGAAATTTCACTGATGCCGGTGAGTCGCCCATTAGCTCAATTGGAAAGAGCGCTGACACGGATAGCCAGAGCTCACGGGTTCGACCGAAATCGGAATGGGTGGAATTTTTAGCCTCTAAATATGTTTTTAAATATTCCTCTTTGGACACAAATGGACACGTAAAAAGTTCAAAATGAAGATGTAGGTTTCGCTCTCATTTATGAGCATTTATTCATTCGGAGCTTAGTCACGGTAACTAAAGACGCAGCACGCGTCATCAGCTGACACTTCAAATAAAATTTACCTTTATTTCAAAATCTAACCAGATGGCGGCACCGAATGGACATGGGTCTGGATTTAGCCCTCGAAAAAGTTTGTGTTCATAGCGATCTCAAAATCAGTCAAGTTCGAGTCCAAGTATGAACTCGGTCATGATCGATATAATAGTACATTTCTATAAAAGAAATGTTTTGTGCAGTGAGGGAAATTTTGTGCAGTGTATAGTACAGTACAGATGACGAAGCCGTGGGTGAATACTACAAAACCAAAAAAACAACTATGACCTATAAACATAACCCCCATGATTTAACCAATGCTGGATAGCAACCAATACTTAGAATCCTATAGTCCATTTATAGTAATTAATTAATTATATTAATTATGCATCTTACTCGAATTTCATTTAATAACATTAAATTTCAGATTTAATTGGTTAAGTGTAAAGTTTTATTTTTAAAGAGTCTGTATTTCGATAAAAAGTGGATACGTCTTTTTATCGAAATACAGACTTTTAAATATTTGTAAAAAGGTTCGAAATTTCACTGATGCCGTGAGTCACCCATTGGCTCAATTGGTAGAGCGCTGGTACGGATAGCCAGAGGTTGCGGGTTCGAATCCCGGCATGGGTGAAATTTTTAGCCTCTAAATAAGTTTTTAAATTTGTTCCTTAGCACGGGTTAGTGCATTAAAAATAAAAATAGTGTAATCATGTGGGTACAGTGATATCGTTCCGATGTTAAACCTAACTGCAAAGTAGGTGGTCGGGGCTGTAAGCAATGCAATTTGCTTAAGTCAGATGTCGCTGCCTGTACGTAATACAGAGAATATTGTAAAGAGGTTCGAAATTTCACTGATGCCGTGAGTCGCCCATTGGCTTAATTGGTAGAGCGCTGGTACGGATAGCCAGAGGTTGCGGGTTCGAATCCCGGCATGGGTGAAATTTTTAGCCTCTAAATAGGTTTTTAAATATATTTGTTACATTTTTAAGCACCTAAAAAAATGGACTATAAGCAAAAAAATATTGATGGAAACGACATGCTGTCGTGTGCATAAGTTTTTCTATGAGAGAACTCGGCTCCGACGATTTTTTAATTGAAATGTCAGCGTTTTCAGATGCAATAGGTGCCATACCGTCCCAGGTGCCAATACGATTTGCCTCGGCTGATATTTGGGTAAACATTGTTGTCGAGGAGCCGATGGTCTTGTTTGGAAATCGTTTGCTATTTATAGGATGACAGAACCCTATTTCTATGTGTTTGCGACTGCCAAATAGTATGCAACCTCCTTGCTATACTTCAAACTTATTCTTTTTCTATAAATCGTCTTTTGTGTGTGCTGTGTGGTGTCGGCCTAGAGAATAGCACCAACCCAATTCTTCCCGCGGGTGTCGTAAAAGGCGACTAAGGGACACAAACCGGGGGGTGGGCAGCAGCGCCCCCTGCAGTACAATTCCACCGAACTGCGATCCCCAACCCGCATGCCCAGCGTGGGGATTATGGGCATTACCCCCTATGATAGCTCAACGGGGCGCTCTTTAGGGGAGGGCTATGTCCAGCAGTGGATTAGTATAGCCTGACAATGACGATGAAATTGTCTTTTGTTTTTTCTTCTTATAAAAACATTTGCGCGCGCAACACGCTACCTATAACAATTAATTAAAGAATTGAATCTATTGAAAAGTAGTCGTAATTTTTTCTGCGAGGATTTGCAAAAGACATAAATCTCTTCACTATGCCTACGCAATCTGTCAGTCTGTATGGTATAAAGTGGCCTGTTATAAACTCAGAACAAAGCAGAGTAAATTGTAAACCGATTCCATTTCGATGCCGTTCCAATTCTTACGACTGTCGGTTATTTCTGACTAGTGGACTTTAAGTGCACTAAAAATTAAGAAAATCTAGACGCCAGGCGAGCATTAATTACCATGCAGCATTAAATATAAACCGACAGAATTTAAAATTGTTGAATTTAGATCCTGTCTACTTAATAATTAATGCTCAGTAGTCGGGCAATTTGTCTTTTGCCTTTTAAAATAACAAGATGAATATTTGGCTCTAGGTTCAACGAAATTTCTTGCAAAATAGATCAAGGATTATTATGTTTTCTTTTTTCAGTTAAGTATTATTATGCTTGTTTCATATAGTCTGTTATTATTTTATAAATTCTATATTACACCAAAGATAGTGTACAAAAAGAACTTAACTAATACTAATAGCAATTTCTACCAGTCAACCCGGAGGAGTTACAGGAAAGGCAAAAATTGAGGCACACGTGCAGAAAGAAAGTGATTAAAATATTTATAAGTACCTTTTTGTGAGGATCGGGTAATGGGCATTTTCTATTAGTAAAAAAAAATGATTCGATAAAATACGTAAATAATGCCTGTAATGCTGGAAAGCTAGGCCAATACCAGTGGGGATATTGATATACAAAAGGTTGATATTGTATCACAGCGCTTAGTGCGAGTTTGACAGATCCAATCGAATAACTTTACTACCGCGTTAATCGAGCATTGAGTAGTGAGTATGAGTAAGTTAACCGTTCGAACTGGCAAAACGCTGTCACAGGATAACTTGCACTCGCGTTTATACATGTTTTGGCTGCTAAACGTGTTCACTTCTCAACGTAAACCATTACAACTTGCACTCAGCAATTTTAAAATCCATACTTGTCGCTAGGTGGCGCTTCCTCGATGCCATAGAAATGTGAGTTTACGTTAACGCGATCGAGTAGTTAAAAAACTTGCACTGAGCACTCATATCATTGAATGGAAGTACGTCATCATTCATCAATTACGGTCCTGCAACCTGTCCGCCCCTCGTAATACTAAGAATGAATACCACAATACTATTTAAATAAAACAAAACTAAAAAGAATCCTAATCTGTGCAAAAGTATTACAAATTTTTTTTTTTAACAAATAAAGTTTGTAACATCTTGCCTTTTCTTATTTAATAATAATATTAAACCTTCTCTCGTTGACGTGTGAAACGAACGTTCAAAGGGCGATTAAAAGTCGTTTGTACTCTAATTTACATACAAGAAATCGGTGATATTTATAGTATGATTATGTAAACTAAGTCTCTTTTGTAACCATTGTTAATAATTAGAACAAGGCCTATTACGAGAAATCGTTCTTAGAAGTCTTATTTTTTTAATTTAAATTTGGCAAATTTGAATCGGCCGTACATGAACATACACTGACTAGCAAAACACATTACCCTCCTTTTGGGTTCCTCCGCAATCGGTTAATAAGGCAACACAAAATTCTACATTATGTGCCGACATAATTTTGTAACACATAGCAGACATAAGACAATGTCGACTTCAAAACCATTCGGAACCACTTTATAGACAATAAAATGCGGATCGGAGATTAGTTATACATTAAATGCGGCATTTTACGACATAGTAAATACATCCCCTGATTCTATGATCTAAGAGACTACCCTTAAGGTACGTATGTATGTACTATGTATATATGAATACGTATGTATGTATCATCGATAAAATATTAGCGGAGCCTTCTCAGGAAAATTACTTAATTAGGTCTGCTAATTTACAGTTGGCTTACAAACATCATTTATTTCACCTGTCAAGATATTGTTACTGAAGCCCGTTTCAAACAACAAATATATCTAAAACGGCCGTGGAAAGTTTATTATCCCTGGATACTTTGGTTATTAAAATTATAAAAGCAAATTAAATATGACCTACAACCAAAATACTTCTTACTAATATTATAAATTTATAACTGTATGTATGTATGTAAGGGTGTATGTATGTATGTATGTATGTATGTATGTATGTATGTATGTATGTATGTATGTATGTATGTATGTATGTATGTATGTATGTATGTATGTATGTATGTATGTATGTATGTATGTATGTATGTATGTATGTATGTATGTATGTATGTATGTATGTATGTATGTATGTATGTATGTATGTATGTATGTATGTATGTATGTATGTATGTATGTATGTATGTATGTATGTATGTATGTATGTATGTACGTACGTATGTACGTACGTACGTACGTACGGACGGACGGTCGGACGGACGGACGGACGGATGGATGGATGTATGTATGTAAGTGTTGCAGCCATATTTGTGTCTTTAATAGTTCTATAGATGGCGTTGTATAGGAAGGCTAGATCGCGTAATGTAAATATTTTAATAAGGATTTTATGATCAGAATTCAGTTCTTCAGTTCTGGATTCACTATAGTATTATAAACAATTATCTGAAATGATGAAATCAAAGTTGAAATTAGCAAAATAGGTTTGCTAAGTGGCAAACCGTGGTCTCTGCGTACCCCTTCGGGATACGAAAACACCTGTGACTTTCTGCATGGAATAGTACCCTGGTACTCGATAGTACAACGGTATCTCGCTTGACTCCCAAAACCGACGGCATGGGCTTGTTATGGCATCAATTCCTGCTGTGGCTCCCTCGCATTCGGCAGCAAATCAACCTTGATACGCGTGCACTCTACTTGGTTAAGTTGCGGGTGATTTTGCAATGCATCTAGAAACAAAAAGTTTAATCGCTAGTATGTACTACGAAATTCTAAATTACATTCGGTACCGGTTGGCTTTGTACGAAATCATTGTCGGCAAGTAGGTAGTTTGTTGTCGTGCACTTTCTACTTGTGTGGTTTTGACAGGCTTTTGCATGTTATGTGATCGAAAATGTTATCCAACCTTTGGTTATCCAACCTCTGGTATATCTATACCAGAGTTGTTTTGTAGTAAATAAGTAAGTAGTGCAATTGCTTATTGAGGGAGAATTAACAGTCATTTAAATAATTATAACAATAAAATAAAACACAAATGTCAACATATTAAAAATAAAAATTATTTCACTAAAAGCTTCGTCAATTTTTTTAACATAAAACATTTTTTTAAATTGCTATTTAGAATTACTTATATAGTTCATATAGTATACCTAACTTCCTCTGTTTTTATTATTTCCATTTTTATGTGTTTCCCATACATATTTAGTTGACATAGATTCATAAATATACATTGAATAGAATTACTAGGCGATTTAATATAAGTGTTCCTGCACAGGGCAGAGAGAAAGCGACGTAAACGAGACGCGCTGAAGCAATTAGGTACCGAGACCATTTCGGTTCATCGGTTGAGAATCATTTAACCACTGCCCCAATCGAGCGTTCTTACATTTAGGTACCAGAAAAAAATAGAAAAGCTATTAAAGAACATATTTCCTACATATAATAACTTGGTTTCAGTAATGGGAGCGAGGTAGGAACTTGGCATAAGGCCAGGCATCAGGTATCGATATCGTTTATTTTATGAACATAGATTTCATTTAACTGTAGAGTAGGTAACTTCACTTTTATAATACACCTTACTGTTTTACTAAAACCTAAGTCTTTCTTTTCTTGTTTCTTGATGTACCTACATAGGTATTAGAGGGGTAAAAATGTTCTAAACATATTATGAACTTAACAAAGGTGGATTTATCACATGCGAAATAAATTTCTAGTAAATTTTCATGACACGTAGCTTTTCTGAAAGTTAGCATTTTCCATCTAGCTAAGCTTCTTGTGATATACTTACCACTCCAAGGAATAGGAGAACTAGATCATAAAGTACTAGATCATGTTCCACCTCCAGTAAGCTCCATAAATATTATCCTATAGCAACGTATTTTGACTACGAAATATTGTAGACCTAAAAGCTTTTATTCTATTTCGAAACCGTAAGATATTTTACCAGTGCTCGTCATAATAAAACCACGGAGCACACAAGTCGTAAATAAAGGAAATAGTGTCACATAATAGTCACCCTATTTCTGGGGCTGAATGTACTAACCGCTTTAAATTTTCCGCAAATGCACCGCAGAGCATTTCCGAATGACATTAGGAAAAATTTCTACAAGATTGTGTGCGCTCGGTGTTTCCTTGAAAAACTGCCAGCACAGTTCGAGCGTTGTTCATTTTCAGCAATTTTCCTCGTGAAATGGATGAAAAATATGAAATTGAATGGAATGAAAATTCCTATTTCTTACATGCCTAACTCAGTAATATTTTGGGTTCTTGTTTTATTCTGTACCTACTAACCAATGTAATTAATATACTGAAACATCCAAATTATTAAAACAATAAATCATAAGTCCTTCAGACTTCGGGTTGGTGCGAGCCTTGATCTCAGATTAGGTAAAAGTTTTTAATTAAATAACTGGTCGACCAGGGAAAACGAGATTTTCTCTTAGTTGGTAAGTACATATCTACTTCAAGTTAGTGCTAGAATTAGATTAAATAAACTTTTGTAAATTTGAACCCGGATCGCATGCTGTTGACACTGTTTTGCAGTCTATTAGATATCTGTATTGCACAGATGTGATATAGGTGCTGTATTGTGTTATTGCTTGTTGGTCTAGCCGTTAAGGCGCTTACCTAACAAGACAGAGGTCGTGGGATTGATTCCCACTGGGGTTCGCCGTACATTTGTACAAGTGGCCTCAGCCTGGGTGTATTTTCATGTTTGTGACGTCTTTGTTGGTCTAGCCGTTAAGGCGCTTACCTAACAAGACAGAGGTCGTGGGATTGATTCCCACTGGGGTTCGCCGTACATTTGTACAAGTGGCCTCAGCCTTGGTGTATTTTCATGTTTGTGACGTCTTTGCCTGGTAACCATAGTACAGGTTTCCTACTTTGGAACAAGGTCAAGTGATCGTGTTGTGTGGAAGTCATTATTATGATTTATAAGTTATTATGTAATTTTTTAGCCCTAATAAACAAAATAAATTAGTCTAGCTTCATCCAAACGTTCTTAGTTCAACGTGTTGTCTTGCTCCGTTGATCGTCACAACGTTTATTTTATCACAGATAAAAATAGGATGTGAGGATTTTATTTATAATTAGAGAATTACACTTTGTTTTGCTCTAATTTTAGATTATGTAAGTAGTTATTAGTTTGGAGTTTCAGGCTTTTATTTGTCAACAAATTTAAGCAGTTGATAGCAAATAAATTTTACAAAGCCAAAAACTTTAGATTTTTTGTTTCAGATCCGAAACTTGGTGACGGTACGGTGGCCACATCGTCGTTGGTGGCGGGATGCACTTTGAACGCCCGCAACAAGCGCTGGACATGGTCCAGCGTTGATATCGACTAATTACAAAGTCTAAGCTGCGATGTAAACTTTAATAGGTAAAGGTAAGAATAAGCCTATTCTATCCTATTCTATATAGAATAGGCTTCGGTTTTCGCCGAAAGCACACGAGTGTAATACTACTTCCTGCTCTGTATAAAGCTTTTCTTTACTATTTTGGAAAGTTATGTAAAGTTATAAATGACAATACAAAATAAACCCTACCTTATTGCTATATAATCGGTCTATCCGATAGTAGCCGAGGTATATTCTAAAAGCTAACAGACTGTACCTACTGTTTCTTCTTTAGCAGAAATTAACTACGTTACCTATTAAAGGTATTTGTAATCGAACGATTACAAAGTCCATCGCAGCTTGGACTTTGTAATCGGTCGATATCAACGCTTTCTGTGGGCGTTCAACGTGCGTCCCGCCACCAACGACGACGTGGCCAATGTACCGTCACCAAGTTTCGGATCCCGAGGTATATTCTAAAAGCTAACAGACTGTAACAACTAAGGCTAATGTTGGCAACCGTGCATAACCCATTAGTAATCTTCTTCTTCTTCCGGTGCCATCTCCTATCGGAGGTCGGCTATCATTTTGGCTACACTGTCACGTGATGTAGCTGCTCGCAGAAGTTCTATATTTCTGGTGGTGAACCACTCTGCTATGTTTTGGAGCCATGAAGTTTTTCTTCGGCCAGGTCTACGCTTTAATTTTCCCCTTCTAGAATATGCCGCAGCAGATTATATTTGTCAGCTCGCATGATGTGACCAAGGTATTGTAGCTTTCTTCGCTTTACAGTCTTTAAGAGCTCTACCTTTTTGTTCATTTTCTGCAGAACCGCTAGTAATAAGCGATCATAATAGCCAAAGTAGCTATTGGCCACTTTGATTACTTTTTTTCAGATGTCAAATATTACACACAATGAAATACATTAGGTAGAGACTAAAACTTTCGTAAGCACAACACATTGTAGACTTTTAGTCCGGATTTACTTACGGGTGTTGTTATATCGGAAAAGTCCGACCAGTTCAAGTTCACCATGATTAAGCTCTGCGAATCGGAGCGAAACCTGGTCGGACTTTTCCGATATAACAACACCCGTAAGTAAATCCGGACTAAAAGTCTACAATTAGGTAGAGACAATGGGGATTTGGGCAACTGAGACCAAGATCCTGTTTAGGGAGCTGGGTCGCCGCTTGGGGGACCGTGAGCTTGAATGCCGCTCCGGTGTGTATCTTGGAAAAAGAGTCTCTTAAGCGGTCAGTGTGTTGGGGTCCTTTGGTTTAGATATTTTCCGGAGTGGTTGTTTTTTTCTGTACGCTTAAATTGTTATTTTTTAATGTGTTCTGTGCTCTTGACGAAAATTTATTGGATATTTTACTGAGCAATTTTTTTTTATTTGATTACTTAAATTATTATTGTATATTATTGTTTAATGACAGCTCACTGTTTATGCCAATAATTTCTGTATAATATTAGACATTTAACCGAATTTAAATGCTTTAGGTTGATTTTATTTCTGCATCTGTCTTTTTTTGAAATAAAAACTGTATTTGCACGGATTTTCCGACGTTTCGGCACTTTTGCAAGTACCGTGGTCCCGGAAGACTTTTTTTTAATTTATTCCAGCTAGAACAGATTTTAATCTAAGGATTTCAGAATCAGAACGCATGACAGTTGGACTAAAAAAACTGGTAGATTTTTTTTTAATTAACGCAAACAATAAAGTATTTTATTTAATTAAGAACTTTAGTTATTAAAAAACTGATGTCTAACAATTAATTTAATTAGATATTTAAGGCAATTGGCAGTTGAACTCCTTGCAAAGCTTGGCAACATGGTGGGCTGCAACGGCGGCGCGGCGCGGTAGGGTGGCCACGTCGTCGCCGGTGGCCGGGCGAACGTTGAACGCCTGCAGGCGAGAAGTTCCCGGCATTATGCGCCCTACAACCCTGTGGGGAACAAAACCAGATATTTAAGGCAGATATCAGTTGAACTTCTTGCAAAGTTTGGCGATATAGCAGGTGGCGATGGTGGCGCGACGCGGTAGGGTCGCCACGTCGTCGCTGTTAGCAGGGCGTAAGTTGAACGCCTGCAGGCGAGAAGTTCCCGGCATCATGCGCCCTACAACCCTGTCGGGAACAAAATCCGATATTTAAGGCAATTGAAAGTTGAACTTCTTGCAAAGCTTGGTAGCATAGTGGGCGGCGACTGCGCCGCAGCGTGAAAGGGTGACCACGTTGTCACCTGGATGGGCGCTCATTAAACGCTTGCAGGTAGGAAGTACCCGGCATCATGCGCCCTACAACCCTACGGGTAACAAAATCAGCATTGTCAGTGACGTCAGTGTCTATAACGTGTTATTGAAATAACGCAACACTTGAATGTCGTTTATTCTGCGTTGCTAAATTACTTTAAACCATCTTATGAATACTCGAGTAAGGGGATAAAGTCAGTGCCTTCAACAGAGTTACTTTACTTTACCACACATTTTCATCAACTTAGAGCAATGACGGAGGTAAGAAAAGATTTGTATCTTATCTAAGATCCAAACACACGCTTACATTTTACAAACTTTATAACATTATGTAATTAATTTGTGCCGTAAAGTTAGAAGTAACAATGTTTTTTGTATGGATAATGAGTTTTAATTTTCAAGCTTAAAATCAACGTTCCTTAATTTCACCTTTATTAAATAAAAGTGAACTAATGTTACGCCGTGTGTAAGCTTGAATATGAAAACTCATTATTGTTAAGCCGATAGACAAATACGTTGCTAAATATTCTCCTCAGTACTCTACATTACAGTATTGCTATGCGAGGTCGGTGGAAAGCACTCACTGAGTCCTAGAAAACGTGCAACCTACATATTTCACCGTCTAAAATTAGATAAATGACCATCGACGCACTTTGCTGCGCTTTACAGTTGAATAAGTGAATGCAAGCACTCCGCGTCCAACGAGAAATTTAGTAAGTAATAAGCTGAATGCTTTCTGTCTGTTTCGATCTTAATGGGGCACAAACAATTGAAATTACTAAGTAAACACTGGCAGTAACATACATAATGAAAGATTTAGTTAGAATATTTTTGGGGCTTCATCACGTAGTAATTTATTGCTATTTTATTACCTCGACGTTTCGACGACGTTACAGTCATCGTGGTCACGAGAAAACTGATGGCACCCGTTCGCATCTTCGGCTGACAAGGTTTCGGACTACCCTCAATCAGCCATCACAAAGGCCTATTAGGGTTGCGACACACTACACTGACAATACGTGTTCACTACACTATGTGTTCAAGTCGCGAAAGTTTAAAATATGTTATAATGAATCGCATCGCACTGTCAACAAAAATGTTACACTGCAATAAAATTAAGTAAAACAATAACAAACAAAACAGACCAGACAGGGAGAAGGCAGACTGACAGATAGAGGGAAGGACAGACGGACGCACGGACATGGCAGAGTCATAGAATGAAAATCTCATCATAAAATAGCTAAAGAAAGTGACCTTAAAATGGCATGCTTAATTTTATGTCTCTTCTTCTTCTTCAGGCTATATTATGTAGTCCACTGCTGGACATAGCCCTCCCCTAATGAGCGTCATAGCGCCCTGTCTTCAGCTTGCCACATCCAGCATCTGCCGGCAGTTTTTCGCAGATCGTCATCCTACCTGGTCGAAGGGCGTTCTACACTAATTTATAAAGATGTCTCATACCTCAATATTACAGTGGTATTGTGTCAAGATCCTAATTCGGTTTGGTCCCCAACTCATCACTTTTAAAGGTATTAGAGGATTTTTATAGTTAAAAGTAGATATATTAAAGATTACTTGTTTATAGTCACTAGGTATCCGTAAAATTATAGAACAGGAAGTAAAATTTTAAAGATCATAATGTTGTATGTAGTCGTAAACCTGTATTTTGAAGAACATATAACTATGGGATGGGTGGAATTTTTAGCCTCTAAATAGGTTTTTTTAAAATTGTCCTTAGCACGTGTTAGTGCTTAAAAAAAATATAGTATAATCATGTGGGTACAGTGATATCATTCCGATGTAAAAACCTAACTGCAAAAGTAGGTAGTCGGGGCTGTAAGTGATGCAATTTACTTAAGCCAGATGTCGCTGCCTGTACGTAATACAGAGAATAGTGTAAAGAGGTTCGAAATTTCACTGATGCCGGTGAGTCGCCCATTAGCTCAATTGGAAAGAGCGCTGGCACGGACAGCCAGAGGTCGCGGGTTCGAATCCCGGCATGGGTAGAATTTTTAGCCTCTAAATAGGTTTTTAAAAAATGTCCTTCGCACGGGTTAGTGCATTAAAAATTAAAATAGTATAAATATATAACTATATTTTTTCTGTCTGTATGTGTATAATATAATTTATTTACAATTATACATATCGTCATAAAAAATAATAAAAAAATACTGCATTTCTAAGTCGACCCGTCTAAGTGGAGGCATATTCTAGAAGCGATTAGCTACTTGGATATTAATAGCGCATAATGATCTCTCGATTAGGCATGGAATTCTCGGAATAGCAATGACTGATTAGCTTAAGATACAGCATAAATCATATCACTGTTGGAGGGCAATTAGGAAACAAATGTACGTAGTACCTATTGACGGTACTACGGAAACTTTTAACAGAAGACAGACTCCCCCATACAGGGATAACGATTAGTTGTTTCAATCACTCGAAATGAAAGTATAATCCTGCAACACAATCCTGTATCAAGGAGTTTGTTTATTATTTTAGTGTCTGCTAAAGTGGTTTTCCAGGAACCTAAGATCCTGGAGACCTCCGATGTTAAGATTTTAGTTTTGACAGAAGTGTAACCAGATATTTGTCATCCTTTGAAGATTCCACCACAAACTGGGAAGTCCAAAAGGCTCGTTCAGTAAAGAGAGGGAAAAATCTCTCATTCATTCACGTCCAAATGCTGATCGGTAAAAAGGAAAGAAACATTAATTATTTGCTTACGGCATGATTATTTTCTCAAGTATGGGGATGTTTTTCTCCATTTATGTAAAGGATGTTCTATATATCGGTGGATACTAAACACAGATTTAGTACTAAGAGCTTAGTACCAATTCCATACATAATTAAAATTAAATTGACTAGAACCGGCAGTTAAAAGAACGGAATTAATGACAAAACTTTCCAATAAATTTTACAGGAACTTGAAATATAATTTTTGCTCATATTTAAGTAGAAATAATTTATTTGGAGTAAAGAAAAGGTCGTTATATAATCCAAACATTCACAAAAAGCTTCGTCATTAATTATTGTTAATTAATGAACGCGATTCGAAAGATCGCTATATTATAAAATTACGTATAAACCGGTTGAAATAATTTAATTTTCATATGGTTAGTTTTTGGTAGACAAATATAGCGCAAGTTTCATAATAATAGGAGCTTATTTAAAACTGCACTTAATTTAAACTGCACTTAATGACTTTCGGTAATTCGCGGGGATCGGACCCACTAAAATATATAAAAATTACACACTGTACTTTTATTGCATCCATTGTTAGGGTAAATTATAAGGAAGAAATCTTTCTAACAACCTTTGTAAATAAAATGGAAAGAAAACCATGTCTGCAGTTTTTTTTCATTCTTTAAAAATAAATAAATGTTCTCTTTGAGTTCATTGCAAAATTCCACCCTGTATAAAAATTAACTTCCCTTAAAGTAAATATTTGACTCAGTTGACTGAGGCACCGCTGTCAGTTTCAACTGTGAAAATTAAATATATCAGCGGTTTCTTCCATTATATTGGTATTATTGTTCTTTTATTTCTTCCCCGGTGTTTAACAATACAATATTGGTATGTTTGTTTGTACACGTAAACAATTCCATCTCTAAAAACCTATTTAGAGGCTAAAAATTTCACCCATGCCGGGATTTTTAGCCTCTAAATAGGTTTTTAAATTTGTTCCTTAGCACGGGTTAGTGCATTAAAAATGAAAATAGTGTAATTCCATCTCTATTTATTGCGTGGGATTCCCTTGGGCGGCACTTGTAGCGGTCGGCCCTGAGTGCTGCGGTGCCTCGAAAATTCAAGTGGAGTAGTGACTGAGTAAGAAGTTAGCGCTTAACAGATTTCGTTTGCTGCTAAATTTTGGCTCTCAGCGTAAGTGGGCTCCGGGAGTTTTGTGTTAAGGAAAACTTTAACGGTTTAATTTTTAAGATGCGCGGTTCCTAAAACGTCCTTATTAACATTTCTATATTACAACTTTTCTTCTATTAGTGTTAAAACTAGTCGAAGAAAAGTTCTTATACATAAATGATTAGAATTATTTTTATTTGTGGCAGGAATAATTTTATTAAATCCGAACTTTAGGACCTTTACCAAAACGCGTTCGCAGCTATCAGTAAATCAATTTCCTACGTAGATGAAGGTTATTCTATATAACATTGTGTGGGTGTAATGACAATAGAGGGATAATTCATTTTGGTTCAAAAATAATAAATTAAATAAAAAAAACAAAAGTGATAGAAAAGTTGTTTTACCTTACTTACTCTTACTAATACTTACGAAATACTTTACGTACTCTAACTGGCATGTTTCAGAAATAGCACATTTTAAAAATAACCCTGTGTTTGACTATGTATGAGCATCGCAGTCGTTAACACATCATAACATTTACATACAGGCACAATACATTGCTTCTGGCCCCACACTAGGATACCCTGTATCGTGGGGACCAAAAACTACAACCTCACAAACATGTAGACATCCAAGACTTGGAGTTTTTTTTGTCTTTAGCGGGGGTTCGAACCCGGGATCTATCGCATGGTAGGCAAATGCACTACCGCTTCGCCACAGAGGTTGATCATTACATTCATTACACAACACTAACGGTTTTCGTTGGCCCAAACATTTATATCGAAGTGGAATCAAAAACCACTTGCAGTTATATCATTATAAAAAAAACGTTAGTGGTGTGAGTGGGAAGCAAAACAGAGTTTTTTTTAAAGGGCTTAATGGAACAGACACTTAGATAACGATCAGTCGCAGTCAAAATACCTTGGATACCTCAAACCACCGAATGATTAGGGGCAAAAAGACGGGATGAGAAGTACAATCCTACTTAATAATACGAGTATTAAAACACGAAAGTTCATATGAATGTTTGTTTGTTATGATGTTTGATACTCTTTCACGTAAACACTACAGAATGGGTTGTAATGAAACTTTACAATAATATAGCTTTTACATCAGAGTAAAACATAGGCAACAATTTATTAATATATTGTGTAAATTATCCAAAATATGACGATAAGTGTCAAGTAAGTAGGAAAAAAATCTACCATCTGTGAGCTATGGCGTACGCTGCCAAAACCGCGCTGGCAAAACCTTTCTACGGCACGCTAATATAAGTTACTTGAAATACTAATCCGGCGCAGACGAAGCCGCGGGCACCAGCTAGTAGATTATACTCGTAAATCCTCCAATTACAATGACTCTCAATGGTGTTTGGTCTAAGAAGAATAAGTTCTGTTTTTATTTTTTCGTCGTGGGAATGGGTAATTTTGAGAGCCTGGGATAAACATTTCGATATGGGCTGCTTTGATTATTTTTTAATGTTAAAAGGGAAATAAAAGTCTACGGGACCCGAAGCACGCATCCACTTTAACATTTGAGATCCTACGAACTGTTGGTTTCAGTGATGATATGACGAATCGAAAATTCGTAAGTCGAATCAGTCACACACGCAAGTCACGCAAAAACACAAGAAATCATACTATTTTTATTTTTAATGCACTAACCCGTGCTAAGGACAATTTTAAAAACCTATTTAGAGGCTAAAAACTCCACCCATGCCGGGATTCGAACCCGCGACCTCTGGCTATCCGTGCCAGCGCGCTTTCCAACTGAGCTAATGGGTGACTCACCGGCATCAGTGAAATTTCGAACCTCTTTACACTATTCTCTGTATTACGTACAGGCAGCGACACAAGAAATCAGTTAATATTATAATTTATATTATACTAGCTGTGCCCCGCGGTGTTACCCGTGTTTTATCGATTTTCCTATGGGAATAAGATATTTTTCCGCAGTAACACGTAGCCTATGTGTTAATCCATGGTGTCAGTTAACGCTATACCAAATTTTATTCAAATCTCTCTAACCGTTTAGACGTGAAGAAGTAACAAACATACACACTCACAAACTTTCGCCTCTTTAATATAAGTGTGATGTGATGTGATTTCCTGACCTCATTCCTTGAAAATAAAGTATTGACAATAGTTACGAATATTGACAAATATTCGTAACTATTGTCAATATTTAGGACGAGAACTTTGACCTTTGCGTCCTTTTTTATAGCGAATAGGCTTACTCTTGACCCCTATCTAGCCCGAGGGCGAAGATGAGATCTAAGATGAAGTGAGTTTGCCCAGAGACTGTTCATTTACCTCATAAGATTATTTAAACACCGTCCAGTGGCACCTTCATTCACACTAGATGGAAGAAGGGACCACTCGGACACTTCAGTACCTGGTACATTGCAGATCGCGTAAGCTTGGCCGGCCCCTATACCATCCTAACAGCTTAGTCGGCCTAGGTCAAAGGAAAGATAAGTCAATACGGGTGGAGCCAGCCGAGCCGCGGGTTTCCTCACGATGTGTTTCTTCAGCATTAACGCGTGGTGATGCTGCTACGAATACATAGGACTAATATCCAATGCTTACCTAACAGTGCAAGGGGTCTTCAACTCCGGCAGTAAAAAGTCTACTTCGTAGTAGACCACTTGCATAGCTGGTCCGTTGTCGTCTCTAATTACCAGATTCTTTGCCGAAGATTGTCCGGGAGTAACGCTGACGCACTTTGCTGCAAAAATTCATTTAAAATAAATAACTTCTCGCAACACAATCATCTGTCCTGCGCCTTTATTATGTAGCTTTACACGTATACATCTGTGTGGGGAAGCGGATGTTTCGATCGATCGATATCAACCCTTGTCCGTCCACACTAGTGGGGCACGGGTCTCTTCCTGGATTGCAGGAAGGTTAGGCCATAGTCCACCACGGAGGCCAAGTAATTTTGAGATAAGTGTAATTTGAAAATATAAGACAGTGGCGGGCCTTACTGTCAGAAGTTATCAAGCCGCCTATATGGCCTCTGACATGGCTTAACGACTGCCATTACATGACAGCCGGCAAGCCAGTGTTAATAAACCACACAGATTTTCTCTTCTAACGGTAGACGTCGCGCGACAAGTTACACTATACTCTGCTCGATATCAAGATGTATGCCCTCCACTGTCTTACAATCCTCCACCAACCCGAACTTGGCCCCCATGGTGGAGTATGGCCTAACTTTCCTGCAATCCGGGAAGAGACGCGGGCCCCAGCAGTGGGGACGTACAAGGGTTGATGTCAAAATTAGCGTGGTCTAAGTTATCTTAGGGAAAGGGACTCACCAACAAGCTCATAAATCAGCAGTATGCCGAGGTCCTGCAGAGCCTTGTGCCATTTGAGCACCTTCTCCACTGGCCCGGAAAACGTTCTCACACCGCTTTTCTGTAGCGCCTGGACAGAGATTGTTTTAATCATTCTTTAAGGCTGCCCTTTCTTCTGTTGTTTATCCGCGTTAGCGTATTTTTACACGTTTAATAATAATAATAATATTGACCTTTTTGCATCTACTTAATGAGATGATTTATACAGCGTCCAGTGGGATCTTCATTCACACTAGATGGGTGAAGGGACCACTCCGACGTTTAATTACTGTAAATATCTTTTAAACATGTGGTCTAAAACGGGACTAGAAAATAAAAGTGCTGAGATATTAAATATTCTACAGGGCAAAGGTTTCCTCTGAGCAAAAGGGTAGTTTTTATAGAGAACAAAGTCGTAAAATGTTTATCATTAAGGTGGTCAGCTTTCTTTGTCGCCTAAGATCATACATTTTAAAAGTACACTTAATATTTTACAAGCAATAAAAATTTAAGACTATGCGAGCGAGAGAAATGCCATAATAAGTCCGACTCGAACTTGTCCGCTTTCAATACCAACCAATAAAAATCCAATTACGGTTAATAAACTAATCGAGTATTAATTTTATGATAGATTAATTTCTTCATGAATTTCGTGACATAGAATTCAAAATAAATAAGTAACCACCTGTTTCTTTTATTTAACAATCTGTGTACTATTAACAGCCGTCAGCAGTTGACTAATGTGTATACAGAAAAAATAACTGACATGTTCTGAACTTAACCGTAAGCACTACACACATAATTAACTTAGTTTTAATTATTGAATTACGATTCAAGTATATATTCAGGAATGAAGTTAACAACTGACAATTCATGTTAACATTAGATAATTTACGCAAAACTGGAAATGAGTTACATACCATTTCTTTTTATTCATTACTAGGTCTAATGTTACGTCTATAATTTATGAACGACCAACAGTATTAATATAAAAAATGCATAAAAATTGTGCACACAGGCGAGCTTAATCATATCTCCAAAACTTAGAGTCGCTGGTTGATATTTTATTTTATTTATTAGCGACCCAAAAGCACAGCAAGCACAGCAAGGCAACAATACAAATACCAAAAAAAACTTATATGTCTAGTTGACTCGCCGAAACATGTGTCGACACATACGATGATAGTGGTGTTAAAATTTACAGAACATAAACTACTCTAATTCTAGAGCTACAGCATGGAAGATAAAAAAAAGAAAAACAACTTTAAAACTTAAAAATCAATTTAGATTATTAGTGGAGAGATACTACCAGCGAACCCAAGTTTTGGAGACCAGTTTGGCAGGTACTGCGAAACGTGGAGGAACATCAAATCATACCATACAATGCAATACTTTCCGTCCGTCTAAAATACCAAAACCAATCGGTTTACGTAACGGTTAGCAAGTGGTGTTGCTACTATAATATCACGAGTTATATACAGATTACCTTTATCTACCACTATCAGGTACAGCTATGACTATAACTTCTGAACGATCACCAACGCGTGAAGGAAAATGAAATCACGTCTTACAGCGCAATGATTTCCGTCCGTCTGAAAGTCCAATATCGTTCTAGCTAGATAATACCTCTAAGAAATCGTCTTACAAAGTCCCCGAAGAAACAATGCGGCCGGATATTGCATTGACTGAAAAGCCCGGTACATTTCCGCCGGGTAGACCCCTTGGGAAGTTTATATTTGCTCGCGCGCCACATCACTTTTACTTCTTTTGAAATGGCCAATGAGAAATTATTTTCTGTTCGCGGTTTATTGACTGCAAAATATATGTTTTATGTAGTGCAAAGATACTTCCTTATAATCCTACTAATAATAAACGCGAAAGTTTGTAAGTATGGATGGATGGATGGATGGATGTTTGTCACTCTATCACGTAAAAACTACTGAGTGAATTTTAATGAAACTGTACAATAATATATCTTATACATCAGAATAACACTTAAGCTACAGTTCATAAATATATTTTGTGATTATTTTCAAGTCGTCGTCGCCGTCGTCGTCAGGCTATACTAGTCCACTGCTGGACATAGTCCTCCCCTAATGAGCGCCACGCCCATTTTTCAAGTGCGACCCAAAATTTAATGTTTATGTTGGTTATTTTCTACACCACGCTAAAATAATTAAGCTACTCGGAATACTAATCCTGCGCAGATGAAGTCACGGGCGCGAGCTAGTAGTTATATAAACGTCCCCTGCAAGGCGCAGGCCTTCTCATAGAGAGAGAGTATGGTCTTAAATACCACGCGTGTCCACCTCGAATTGGCAATTTTAAGCGCTGAGGTGTTTGAACACCTCAGAACTCAGGTTCCCTCACGATGTTTTTTTCAGAGTTAGCAAGTGGTATTGTTACCACAACCTATACAATGGTCTGTTAGCTTTTAGAATATACCTCGGGCTCTAGAGTAGGATTCGGTTTTCGCCGGTTTTCCTACTGATGATCGAGTTCTGATTTCAAAATTAAGTGTCATATTAGTTTCGATATTTCTATTACACGAATATATCCGATTCTATCCGTTAGTAGCCGAGGTATATTCTAAAAGCTAACAGACTGTACATAAATTAGAAAACAAAGTCATTGATCACATGCCCGCACTGTATATGAACGATACGTCAACAAACGCACAGGTAAATACTCGTACAAGTCAAGCAACACCTATATTATATACTAGCTGCCCCAGCGAACTTCGTACCACCTAAAAGTCGATTCTTAAATATATTTTTTATTTTTCTCACCGTAAAAACCATCCCCGTACTTCAAGGAATATTAAAAAAAGAATTAGCGAAATCGGTTCAGCCGTTCTCGAGATTTGCGCTTACCAACACATTTAGCGATTCATTTTTATATTATAGATAATACAGGTTGATTTTTCTCGAATCAATGAGTTAAATGAATGACCTAAGCTGACTCAATGCCTTAAAAGACAGTATTAGTCACATATTTCAATTATTTTTGGCAACGGTTTGTACAATTAATTATACTGATGGACGACAATTCCTCCCCGTAAAAAAACATTTTATCACTTTATACGATTAAAACAAATGGAAATCTTTGGCCTGTCACACTATAGATGCCACACACAAAAGTACGTACAACAACTCAATAGTGAAATAACGACTTAAGTGTCTCTAGAGAATACAGGTAAGTAAAACCATTTCCTTCGACAAATGCTGCTGTATTGACTTTGAGTGAAAAGATTCCTCGAAAGTTGGTTCCGCCAAATAACTTCAAAAGAGGAGAGCCAGGCAAAAAGGAAACAAAAAAACTACTTCTCTTTTATATATTTTAACTAGAGGAATATCTTGTTCAAAGGGAGTAAATGGTGTGACTGCGAAGAAGGGTTGCGGACGGCGTCGCCTTTCAAACCGCTGGTCGTTTTTGAGACGAATCTTTCGCGATTCCGTAAATAAGACAGGCATATTTGCCGCGTCACCCGGACGCACTTTCATCAACGCACTGTTAGGCGTGCGTGACTCGCCATTTACTGAATGGCTGTTCAGGAGCTATTCATAAAGTGTATATGAGCGGTGCATTTTATTACGAAGAAAGGCGGAACACCACACGCATACACCATAGTAAGTAACCTTGTTTAGTAAACACTTGTTTTATGCTGGCCTAATTTATTTGACGCCAACTGTAATGTATGTTAAGTTCTACTAATGAGAAATTGCTTTATCTACTCTGATACTATAATACAAAGATTATAAAACTAAAAACAAAATTCTTATGACAAACATTGCGCCTTGGCGCCAACATTTTACATTAAAAAAAACTTTTCAATATTTAAACAAAGTTTGGTTCTGTTTTTTCGTTATCAACCCTTGTATGTCCCCATTGCTGGGGCACGGGTCTCTTCCTGCATCGCAGAAAGGTTAGGCCATACAATATCCACCACGGGGGCCAAGTCAATATTATTTTATGTATTATAGTACGAGAGTAGATAAAGTAGTGTATGCCACTGTACATAACTTGCTGTTACAACACCCGTGTGATACTATAAAAACACACTCGTGTTATAAGAACCCTTATTATGCAACAGTATCGTAAACTACTAGAATAAAATCACAAATGTACGTAACTTCGAAGATAAACAAATTCATAGGTACATGCTCGCACTGGGAAATGAATCTGGGTCTCTCGTTTCCGAGTCCAATGTTCTACCCACTGGGCTACCACCGAAGATTTTGAGTAGCAATAGCAAACGCTGACGGTGAAGGAACACATGTGAGGAAAGGAAAGCAAGTATTGGCTTCTCTTTCCTGTAAGCAAGTATTGGCTTCTCTTTCCTGTGTGCTAAAGGAAAACTGTCAGGACAACAAGTGCTGAGAAAGTATGCTCCATATAAACCATGTCTCAGGCACTATAGCGTCCAAGTAGTCCCTTCACCCATCTAGTATGAGTAAAGGTGCCAATGGACGCTGTATAAATCATATCATTACGTAGATTAAAGGCCAAAGTTTTATTAATGAAAATAGTCTCTCAACGGTCATGGAACTAAAGTTATCGAAACTTATGAACTCTGATTGACGTGTTTCAGATATAGCATTTTATTAGGTAACGCTGTGTAATTAAATAGCTGCTCCCGTGGTTTCCTTTGGGTTGGGTTTTTATATAATTATAGGTATGCGTTAATATAATTTTGAATGTGAGTTGTCTTTATACTATAGAGTGATCTTGTATGATTGCGTAATAAAGAGAGAGATATTCATTTCTTACAATTTAATGCCTTCACATATTTAGTACATTCCATATTATGTTAACAATAAGAAGCTGGTAGGATCACTTGGGAATTTTACAATCATATGAAGTTGCCTAACAAACTTCCTGCCTGGTGCCAGCCTCAAGCAAGATCATTTTAGGACCTTATGAATACGCGCAGAAAGATAACTTTCCTTCGCAAAACTTTATTCCCCGCTTGGACCTTCCTTACTTACTTTCTTTATGGGAAAGTTAAAGACTAATCCTTATAAATGTGGAGAAAGTCTCCACATTTTCTTGAACCTACGTGCAGAGCTAAGTAAGCGTAGAACTTTAACGCAGTGCTTCACCTTATAAATGAATTTACAAGTTTTAAGTCACACTGGTGCAGGCTGGCCCAATAAACGACGGCTGGTGGTGTTCTGGCTTTGTTTACAGCCCAATTTAAAGATTGCACTGGGAATACTGTTTTCCTCATTCGGGAGGGGAGTTTGATAGGGAAAAATGTGCAAATGTGATTTGTATGCTTAAAGATTGTTGTTTCAAATTTCCACTGTTTTAGTATAATACATATTTGTGTACAAACTCACACCCTCTAAAACTTTGAGGCTAAAACCACGTCTGGCATTCCGTCTCGCTCGTACATTTAAAAAAAAATGTGATTGTATTATAAAAATTTGCTTTTGAGAAATGTGGTCTGAGCTCCGCTAGATTATAAATGTACCGGCGTGCGTTCATTCAACGACTAATAAATGTTGATGGAGCGAAAGAAATCTGTCAGGATTATAGCAAGTGGCGGACCCTGGTCTCTCCATACCCCTCCGTCATGCAGATGTGAGTTTGTATTTGTGTGTTAGGATGTCTGACCTAAAACGGATGCCAGAGTTAAAAACACCTTTGAGCCACATTTTATTGCCCTCAATGACACCGTGAGGTTTCTGGGCATACGACTAAGCGCGGACCGACCGTTGTGGGCACGATGGGGATCATACAAGTCTATTAGGCCACAACTCTAATGTATGTCCCATTTTAACGGTCGTGAGATCGACAGGCTGATAGATAGATAGAATATTCTTTATTGTGATCATATTATATCCAAGGTTTTAGGGCTATTAATTGGCGGCGTTGCCTCGTAGAATTATGCAAAATCTCGATCAAGGCGTTGTAAATTTTGTAAACGTCTCCTTAGAGGGAATACTATATCGATTATGAGCGAGATTTTACTCTGACTTGATCTCAGCCGATTTTTGGCTGGCCGTGACCATAAAAATACTGGAGAACTGAATGCGCGCCCGCATAAGAGAAATAAAACAGATATGAAAAGAAATCGGACAAATGTAAGTATAGGACACCTGGCCCCTAAAGCCTAATAATTACATAGTTTTTCAATAGAATTATATAAGCACGACAATGGTTGTTATTTGCCTCAATTTGGTAGTCTACAACGCAATATCAGTATAATGTCATTTCATGGGACCCGCGCAAATTAAATAGGTATCTCTCGCGAAGAAGATCGAATATCGTTATATCATTGCGGACAGCGGTGGTAGCTCAGTGGGTAGAACCATAGACTGGCAAGCGAGAGCCCCAGGTTCGATCCCGAGTGCGGGCATGTGCCAATGACTTTGTTTAATTTCAAAGTTACGTACATTTGCGAATTTGCAGTCGCAATACCACACGCTAACGGTGAAGGAAAACATCGTGAGGAAACCCGCGGCTTGGTTGGCTCCGCACGTATTGACTAGTCTTTCCTGTGGGCTAGGCCGACTAAGCTGTCAGGATGGTATAGGTGCTGGGCAAGCCTACACCATCTATAAAACCATGACCCAGGCACTACAGCGTCGGAGTGGTCCCTTCACCCATCTAGTGTGAGTGAAGATACCATTGGACGCTGTATAAATCATCTCATTAAGTAGATGCAAAAAGGCCAATATTATTATTATTGCAATGCGATTGGTTACTAGACTACCGATAGTGTGAATGAAACGATCTTTACCGTACTAATGACTGTATTGAATAACTGTGCATTTTAGAGACTTACCCCCCTGACCGGGTTTAAATGTACAAAAAAAATACGTAACTATACAGATTAAATAACGAATACAGATTTGGACGAGAATCGTGTTAAATAAGGCCCTGAACATGTGTCTGGTGGGTTTCTCTTGGTTTTTTGGTGGGTTGTTTTGGTTGCAATGTCTCAGAGCTAGTTTCTAAATTAAGAATTTTGCTAAGTAAATAGTTAATAACTATAAAGAGCGAAAAAAGCTTGACAGAACGTTACTCAAATATTTACTTAGTGAAATTCTCAATTCGGAACCGGCCCTTAGAATCTTAAGCTTAAGAATCTTAAAGCCAGTATAATGCAATGTTTTATAATAGTTTGTAAACTCTGTTAATTAAGGACTTTGAAAAGACTAATTTTGGAGTTTTTTTATCCATTTTTTCATCAAAGTGATCTAGATTTTGAAGCCATTCAAGTAGTATGCCATAAGTAGTCAACCTTACAGTATGGACTATAGGATTAATATGAAATGAAATTAAATTAAATAAGAAGATTTTATTCAAAGTAGCGCAGAAACTGCGGCTTAATGATCGTTACAATTCAAACTAGGGGTCAGTTTGAATTGTAACGATCATTAAGCCGCAGTTTCTGCGCTACTTTGAATAAAACCTTTTCATTTCATTTCAGTAAATTGCTACTTAAATTACCCTAGACGATCAAAAAGATGGACATGCGGACAACACAGTGATACTATGATAGATATTTTAATTACGGCATCGAAAAAAGGGAAAATAGGAATCTTCTGAAATAACATTGCAATAAAGAGCTAAGCTAGTGAAATTAGTATATATTGAGGTTGCCATTGAAATAACGTACATACCTTAATTTTTTCTGCTCTGGTTTTGGTCTTATTCTGTTCGATGTTTTTCACTGGTTCCACTTCGATTTTTGGCGTAGCAGCGGCTACAATGCAAAGGGGATACAGTAAAAGTTAAGATTACTAAAATAAAAAATAAAAAATTTAATGAGTCTCCAAAAACTAAATGGTTAAATTACCTGCCCTTACTGACATGTCTCAAAAATTTACCCTGTATTTGAATATTGCTCAGAAATTAAATAACTTTCAGCTTTCGCCTACAGGTAAAAAAAAAACTTTTGACAGAAATTGTTTTAAAATACGGAGAACAAATTGTTTGCTCTGTCTACGTTCATTATTAATTTATTCAAGAAATTTCAACCCCTACTATCCATTAATTGACTTTAACAGTACTTTATTTATACTCAGATACGAGCTAAATGAAATATAGTTTAATTTCAAGCAACAAAGCCTCGTTATATAAACATTTATTATAAATATTTGCGATGTGTTGAAACTCAATGTCATGATTGTTGCTGCACACCTGCTATTGGGCGTTAGCTGGACTAAATGCCTATTTAGGTAATTTAGATAATAACTTTTTAATTTTATATGTTTATAGCTGTTCGTGTATTGTTCGTGTCAATAAAATATAACAATTTTTTTTTAAAGTTAAATGGTGAAGTAAATAGTTTAAGATTCTTTGTTATATTATAAGTTTAAGCTGATGACTCTCCTAACTGAACAAATAAATGAATAAAACATCCTGAGGATACCTAAGTGCCTGAGGTGTTCAAGTACTTGAGCGCTTGAAATTGCCAATTGGCGGTGAGCACGCGTGATGATTAAGCCCATACTCTCTTTTTCTGAAAGGCCTATGACCTGCAGTAGACGTTTATATGCTACATAAAAAAAGGAAATACCTATAGACTGGTAGAGTACAATGCCGGACAGGTATAGGCAGGTAGACAGATAAATTTATGAAGCATACATTTATAAGCTTTACTAACAAATATAACACTCTGTCACCTCAATTTTGATATGTATGATTGCACCATCTAATATATAAAAACCTATTGTCGCAGTGTCTGTTAACGAACTCGTCCGAAACGGTTTCATTAATTTTAATGATTTTTATATTTGATAGGTTTGAGAAAATGTCGTAAGTTAATACCGCAAAATAATGTTTTTGAAGCAGCTAGTACTCCTGTACTATCAGTGTGTTAAGACAAAAAATAGTACAACCAGGTAAAAAGTTTTTACAATCTAACTAGACTGAATATACAGAGAAAGTAAGAAAGAGTATTGATACTTTTCTACCTTAGAGCAATCTGTGCTTTCTACAATATATTTTGTGAGACTGAAAAGATCTTAAGAAGGATTCATTTTTGGAATCAGAACATTGGAAGTCGCCGTACTGCCGCCAGTAAAAGAAGACAAAGCGAAAAGGGAACTGTTAAATACAGATTTCTATGTTATACATCACATAAACATGATATAAACCACACTATTTCTCCAAGCAAATACAAAATTCTTGTCCATTTTCTATAAAACTGAAGATGAAGTAATGTTTACGTGAGTTAATACGTCCCCACGATACAGGGTATCCTAGTGTGGGGAAAGAAGTAATGCATGTGCCTGTATGTAAATGTAAAAATGCATGTAATACTTTTTATAATTCAGTTTATAATTCAGAAACAGGCTGTAAGTATAGTTTCTTGAGTAACCCGTTTTTTTTACAATTATGTCCGTATACAATCACGAAAACTATACTATTCGTTAACAACCCTTGTATGTCCCCACTGCTGGGGCACGTGTATCTTCCTGCATCGCAGGATGGTTAGGCCATACTCCACCACGGGGGCCAAATCCGGGTTGGTGGCAATACTTTTATAAAGATTAAAAAAAAAACAAACTTAAGATAAGATTAGAATATTCTTTACTGTATACCAGAAAAATCGTTACACACAAAACAGATACAGAAGATAAGATACAATTAGCGGCCTTATTGCTAGCCGCAATTTTTTTCAGGCGTCCTAAAATTGGAGAACTTATTTTTAGTTTATCAAACAAGAAAAGCTAACCCACAGCTATCGCAGAGTCACATAGACCTAGCGCTTTAGTAGCGAAGCCTATTCAGTGTGGACGCGGGTTTACAAGACTTATTTAGACTTACAACATGTAGGTAAATACTTTTGAAAACTTTTCCCTGTGGTGGATTTTCCTTGGAGCTGAATTCGCGCTGAAGCCTAACTTTCGCTACGAAAAAACAGAGTAATGAGCTTGTTACAGGGTAAAGCAGCTTTATTCTATACTCTGGATTCTTTATGAAGATAAATCTTTTCAGTTTAGTTTTTTCCAGAAAAGTTAAGCTTCTTTCAGCTTAAAAATAGGGAGCGTAAGTCTAAAAGGTTTTGCAGAGAAAAGCGGATAGATGCAACAACGGATGCAAAATGCAAACCGCAAGCCTACGTTTGTTTTTTTGGGTTCCGTAGTCAATAAAGAAGCCTCATAGTTTTGCCATGTCCGTCCGTTTGTTTGTCCGCGGCTAAACTATAATTCTATTAGTGCTGGGAATCTGAAATTTGGCATGCATTATAGTTCACGTTAACCAAACGGTAGAACAAAATCTTAAAAAAATTCAGGGGAGGTCCCCTATACCGTGTTTAAGGATGTATGGTTTTTTTTGCCTACAACATAGTGTAGGGTAATTTTGGATAAATACCCTAATGTGTTTTTGGATTGCCCGATAAAAAATATTGTGTGTAGTAAGTGTAACCTTTTGAAACAAAGTTTGCGGATAAGTTACGAGCTTCCGTTTAATTTTGAATAGTGAACTGGCACTGAAATATATTTTAATATCATCGGAGAGGTCATCTTATAAAATTATAAATAAATGTTGTATTATTTTCTCTACGACTAATACTTTCATAATATAAGCTGTCGAAAAGTCATAATTCTAGTCATATGACGCTAAAACTACGACGTCACAACTTACACGTGAAGGTTTGTAATGTATGATCCGTTTATCAAGAATCTCGCAAAATAATGTTTTTACTCATGTAACATCTCTTACAAGTAAACGTTTAGAATTGATCATTTATATTTAGCATTTTTTGTAATCCCGCAAACCCCGATAAAAATTTGACTGTGTTATTTTACAATTTGCCTAACTTTTAATATGTCTTCAATGTTATAAAAGCAATGTCATTCCAATCTAAATTAAGACGCAAGTCCCCCATTGTTGTTTGAAATATAAATAATGAAGCAATTTAAAACTTAATGGATGTGAATTGGTCATTGATACCGAAGAAACTTTTCCAACTTTGTGCTATTTTTTAACAACACCTTGTATACGCCTGGCACTGAATATTATTTTATCTCTACGTAACTTGTAAAGCTATAGATTGCATAGTCCACGGCACGCCTTTCGCTTCAACAAATAGGGTCAAACCCCGAAGCATCAGAGTTGGTTAGTGGTACGCCTCTGCCATATCGATTCCACAGGTTTATTGAATAAACTGCCGCTGTCCTCTAGTAATATTATCGAATTTCCAAGAGTTTGACATTGATTGAATGATGGGTAGTATCGAGTTATGAGACGAGCGTAAAATGAAAAATAGGTTCGCAAATCCCGTTGCTCACATGCTTGAGGCTGTTCTTACGTGGAGCATGGTGTCTCATTCGCACTTTAAATCGGACTTTTTGATATTTTTAATTATTGCCTATGGTGTAGAGATACAAACACAAAAAATCTTTATTTCTCCATCCACAAATTAGTTGTAAAATAGCAGCGGTACAATATGATGCAATAGAAGCGATTTGTGGACAGACTGGGTCCCAAACTAGATCAGAGATCTGTATCTTAGGACGAGACACCTACTTCAGCGCTTGAAACTGTCAACCCGCGGTGGGCACGCGTGGTAATTAAGCCCAAACTATCGCGTTCTGAAAGGAGGCATGTGCCCTGTAGTGAGAAGTATATAAGCTACATAAAAAAATATTGTACAAAAATTTGTAAATTTTTAACAAAGTACATTTCAAAAAAATTATGTAATATATTTTTCTATATCTGTTTTTAATAAAAAAAAGTTGATTGTAAAATATTATTAATTTTGGAATCAAACATTCTCAATTAAAAACTATGTGTTGTATAAGCAATATGCCTAATTTCTAATTTCCTTCAGCAACATTCCATCGTAAGGTTGTCTGGAAGAAATTACTTTTGGCAATAAGGCCGCCAATTGTACCATGTACGTATATTTGTAATTATTTTGTATTTGTTGTTTTTCCAGTGAACGATAAAGAATATTCTCATCTCGTCTCATCTCGTCTCGTCTTTTCTTATCTTATCTTATGCCTTGAATGCCCGCAATTTTCTTATCTACCAAACCCTCAAACCATTCAAAAACAATTTTTATTTCAATATCACTATTATATTATACTATTTTTATTTTTAATGCCTAACCCGTGCTAAGGAAAATTTTAAAAACCTATTTAGAGGCTAAAAATTCCACCCATGCCGGGATTTGAACCCGCAACCTCTGGCTGCCTGTACGTAATACAGAGAATAGTGTAAAGAGGTTCGAAATTTCACTGATGCCGGTGAGTCGCCCATTAGCTCAGTTGGAAAGAGCGCTGGCACGGATAGCCAGAGGTCGCGGGTTCTAATCCCGGCATGGGTGAAATTTTTAGCCTTTAAATAGGTTTTTAAAATCACAATATGTTATAATGAAAATTATCTGTTTTTTTGGTTCTGTGATGTGCCTTGTAATTATAATAAACGTATTTTCTTACTTCCTCTCACCTTTCTTTCTAATAAGATAGAGAACATTTTATTGTTGTACCCACTTACCTCTTTGGGGTTGGATGGGGTGATCACATTTGATTCTTAGGATTACGAGGTACAATCAATAGAATATCAACATCAACAAATCTCAGCCCTGATAAACTCAGATTCACTATTGACCATTGCGTAACAAAGCGTAAAGGTTGATCAACAGCCAACTGTACATGTAATTAATAGTAAAAGTACTTGCCAGACGATTTCTGTGGAGGAGTTGGTCTAGTAACTTCGGAACTCCCGAAGGACTTTGGGATGTCACTATTCATGGTGACAGACCTTTCAAATCTCTGAGGAGCTCTTGTATTTTGAGGTAGAGTCTCCTGTTGCATTGAATCTATAAAACGGACAGAAATATTTAGTCAAGTACCCTATAAAAATACATTAGTATCATTAGAAAGCTACAATATACTACAAATTTAAGACCATGTTACTTCTACACTAAAAACTTTTAAAAAAATTGAATTTATGTTAGCAAACTCGGTTCCACTGTGAGGAATTTTAGAAAAAGTATAATTCACGAGAGATTGATTTTTACAAAGTGCAAATAGGTAAGGAAACTTTTAATCTAAAGAGAATAAGAATAAACATTATTTGACATAACAAAGCATTACACACACTAAGTACAAGATCAAATTGACCTCAGACTAATCAGAGCTGTACGATTTAAGATATTTGGCAAAAATACCTACGGTATTTCTACTCGAAGTGAGGGACCGATTGCTCATCTCCTACAGAAAATTTTAGTGGACGGTTTGCTAAGTTAAGCCATAAGCGAACAAATGTATAAAACGACTCCCTTATAAAAGCTCAAAATACACAGTATCTATATATTAATAGTATACGGTATGGTAGTTCCCCGATTAAATCTTTACCACAGACTATTTATACAGCGTTTACAAAGTGTTTTGAGGAATCGATTTTTTATAACTAAGCGTTAATATGTTTGCATCCTTGTCTATGTGCTAAGCCCACTATGAACTTTCAATTTCTCATTACATTTAAATATATGATTGTTATTAACATAGCTTTTAAGTCGCCATTGCTACTTATATTAAATAGGCGTGATTTTATAATTATATAGGTATTTAATTTACAGACAACGTGGTCCAGTGTTATGTTAGTAGCAAAAAATATAGAACTTAGCCTATTGTTAGTATTTAATATTATTATGTAACAGTGACTTGGTGCGTTTACCCGATAAATTTTTTTTTACAGAAAAATATTGCTTAAGACCTGGAACTATACCAATCAATCAGCTAAAACAGCCTAATTCACAGAAAGGCAACGTCAATACGTGCAGAGCTAAGCCGCGGATTTCCTTCAGCGAATGTTATTGCCACTAGAAATTTACGTGTGTACGTTTATGCAAACCAGCCTACATGTGTCAAACTCCCCTCCTATTGACACTTCACCTACCATTCGAAGCGACATGTGGGCTGAAAGTAACCGCCTTATTCCGGTCACCGCCGGGGAAGTTACGGTTGTGATAACCGCCACCGAAGCTAGCTGGGTGCCTATCGCGCACGGTCTGATCCCCTGCACGTTGTGAAATAAATCTGTCAGTGAAGTGCTAGGATAGGTATAAGTTGTACATAGGGAGCTTTAAGTGTTTAAAGATATCTACAGATGGTGAGCTACGCGCGTGGAGTTATTTGACAAAACCAAAAACTGGGGCGGCTTGATCACCCTCATTCGAGTAAGAAGTCTCTAAAGATGAAATGCCATGAAATAGTTTAGAACTAATTACTCTGGCAGATGTTTTGTGTTACATTGTCACCTCAGATTTCATGCTTTTTTGCTGGAAATAAATATAAATTTCTAAAACCTGTTTGGTGGCTAAATATTCCACCCATGCCGGGACTCGAACCCGCGACCTCTGGCTAACCGTGCCAGCGCTTAGCCTTATCACGGGTTAGTGCAACAAAAAGAATATAATAAATTAAAATATTTAATCATTAGAAGATAAGAATATTTTTTATTGGACACCGAAGCACATGACATAAAAACTCAGTAGAATTGGCGTCTTTATGTGTTGCTAAAAGCAAAACAGGCTCTTTTTTACTTTTATTTAAGACAATTATACTCGTCAGTTAAAGTAAGGGTGAAAGTTGGTATTTCTCATTAAATAGTGTACGCTATCGGGTAATGTGTGGTGCGCTGAGCAGATGAAACCTTTAGAGATAAAATATCCTAATACATTTAAAGCAGAAAAAAATCATCAATCATCGCATGGTGAGGACTAATAAATTTTGATGAAGCAAAAACGATCTGTCTTAGCAAGTGGCAGACCCTGGTCTCTGTCTACCCCTCCGGGATATAGGCGTGAGTTTATGTATATAATTATTTCCATCACCAACAGTGTTACAGAATGATTTAGTAGAATTTTTTTTTTGTCTACGTACATAAGCCCATGTTTATTCAGATAAAAATGTCATTACAAAATAAAATAGTTACTAAACATGTCACACTTAATAAAAAAATACATGCACAGAACAATGCCCATGGCATGTTAAATGCAATTTTAAAAGTATTTTTTTATTCTATGTTAGACAACATGTTAAGAATTTTAAGAGCGACATTCTTATACTACTGGGAATTTGCTAACTTCGGTCAACATGACAAAGGACATTTGTGACCGACAAGTCCGCTGGACAAAATGAGATATAGAAATCATACCATGCGTATTATTTACTACCCATTTGCTACTATTTACTACCTATCATAAAGTATTTGCTACCTTTACGGTATCGAATTTATCAAAAGAATAAAGTGGCCAGCCATTCTGACGTCTGGTTGGCTGGCTACTTGGATTTTCATGTCATGTTAGTTAAGTGTTCACGATGTCATTGATATCAGTATTTACTACCTTTTTGCTACCTAGAGAAAACATTATTTTTACGATGATAAAAAGCTCGCATAAACCTTATTTAGATAACAACATTAAAACGCCTGTACTCTAATTCTCACACCACCTATGTGCTCCATGAAGGTAATGGCTAAAATATTTTCGCAGGCGCTTAGTAGATTCTAGACCAAGTATTGTAACTAATTGTGCTTCATGCTTATTTATATTTCAAAATTCTTCATTCAGTCTTCTAACGATTTTCATAAAACTCCACTTATTATGGTATCACAAATTCAACTAAAACCCAAGACAGTTCATATAAAATCTACTTCTACTAGACGCCTGCAGAAATATTTTAGCCATGAATAACACCGGTGGTATGAGCATAGGCATTGCACAGGCGTTTTATTTTTTTCCTAAATAAGGTTTATGCGAGCTTTTTATCATCGTAAAAATAATGTTTTCTCTAGGTAGCAAAAAGGTAGTAAATACTGATATCAATGACATCGTTAACACTTAATTATCATGACATGAAAATCCAAGTAGCCAGCCAACCAGACGTCAGAATGGCTGGCCACTTTATTTTTTTTTTGATAAATTCGATACCGTAAAGGTAGCAAATACTTTATGATAGGTAGTAAATAGTAGCAAATGGGTAGTAAATAATACGTATGGTTTGATTTCTATATCTCATTTTGTCCAGCGGACCTGACGGTCACGGACATTTTATTGTTCGTCGTTCACTCTTTGCCTTGAAAGGCTTGAAAGACAAAACGTTCAGCAAAGAATCAACTCGTAAGAGAAAAACTTTCATTGTACAAAAACACGATTCCTCTAACACTCCGCAGTCGCAGTAAAAATAGTTCGTGGAAAAGTAGGTATAATCCTATTCAATATCAACCCTTGTATGTCCCCACTGCTGGGGCACGGGTGTCTTCCTGCATCGCATGAAGGTTAGGCCTTACTCCACCACGGGGGCCAAGTCCAGGTTGATGGAGGATTGTAAAGCAATGGCAGGCCTTACATTCAGAAGTTATCAACGTTATTCCTGTATCATAGACTATCTTTAAATGCATTTAAGGAGTGTTGTAAGGAATCGAGTTCTTCAAAAGTCTGTAACTACATTATAATAAAACAATAGGCTGCTACGTCGAAGCGTCACATACGTACAGTGTATCCGTTCTTAAATGGCAAAACGAGTAAACAAACATGGCTGACCAATAAATTGTGACATTTCATAGTGTTGCTGAAATTACTGAATGAATGACGGATTTCATTATTGAATGAATGAAGTTTAAGTCATAAAAAAATCTAAATAATTATGTAATATTAGTATCGCAATCCATCTGCTACACTGAACTCGACCCATATACCTACAAACTGGGACAAAAAAAAATAAAGAAAATTTCGCTAATAAATGTTGGCGGTAATGCTATCTCCTCAGTAAAGAGTTCTTAAGATCGTTATGAGGAAAAGTAGAATCGAAAGAAAAACGTGTAGAACATTAAAGATGTTTGACCATTTAAAATGGGGGTTTGTGCTGCAAAAGATATTATTTTTAGTTTTTTTTACACTATTCTCTGTATTACGCACAGGCAGCGACATCTGGCTGAAGTAGATTGCATCACTTACAGCCCCGACTACCTACTTTGCAGTTAGGTTCTTTTTTTTTAAAACCGGAATGATATCGCTGTACCCACATGATTATACATTTTTTTTATTTTTAATGCACTAACCCGTGCTAAGGAAAATTTTAAAAAACCTATTTAGAGGCTAAAAATTCCACCCATGCCGGGATTCGAACCCGCGACGTCTGGCTATCCGTGCCAGCGCTCTTTCCAACTGAGCTAAGGGGCGACTCACCGGCATCAGTGAAATTTCGAACCTCTTTACACTATTCTCTGTAATACGTACAGGCAGCGACATCTGGCTGTAGTAAAGTCTGGATGGAATTTTTGTCTCTAAGTAGGTTTTTTAAAATTGTCCTTAGCACGGGTTAGTGCATTAAAAAAATTAAAATAGTAATGACTAATGTTAATGACTTGGAGATATTTAGAAAATCTCATCTGGCAACCGTGGCTACAGCAACGTGAAAAAAACTTCTTGCTCGCTGGCTCGGCTGATCCACTGGCAGTTTTGTATACCGCTTTAAAACTGACAGAATTTCAAGCATGCTCGAAGAATCAGCGGTATAACCCATAGAGTAAAATTTTTAAAAAAAATTCGCCGTATTTTGGGGTGATGTAGTTGCGGTCTATACCGTTGGCTCGCAGAAAATAAAAACTGCGGTTAAGAAAACTGGTGGCTCGCTAATGAAACACCCACTTAACATGCAAGGTTTTAGTAAAAAAATCAATCAAACTTTAATTCTTTATTCAATACCCACCGCAATACCTACTCTATTTTGTTATTTTTATTATTCCGGTGCTATGTGCACTTCTTAAATAACTTAACAGCGCAATTTCGTTCATTCGTTCTTTCATTCACCTCATACAACTGCATCCCAACACTAAAAAAAATTACAAAATAATCTGTGTAGTTTTGCTAACCTGTGATCAGAAAATCAGTGTATTTAGAATTTCGGCAAAAAATCATAGTTTTAATCACAAATTCAGCCAGTTTTCGGTAAAATATGATGCCCCTGTGTCTTAACTAGTGTCTACAACTGAATGTGGTAACCTACATCGAGTGATGCTTCCGGAATTCGTGTTTTGTGGTCGAGTGAGGTTTAATTAAAACTGTTTTTATACGGATTTATGCTCGTTTATTACATTTTTACAATTTTCCAACGTTTCGGCACTTTTTCAGGTGCCGTGGTCCCGGATGACTGAGGTGACAGGTGTCTTTTAGAAATCATTAACGGTTAGTTGACTACCCTCGGCAAAAATTACAAAAGTTAATTATGAAGTTACGTTCCAAAATAGACAAACTAATTATTTTTTATATAAAGTGAACAATATTGATTATTAGTAATTGAAGTTAAAATTAAATTTATAAACTAATTACTTTATATGAACTTAAAGATACCGATTATTAATTGAAATTAAATTGTTTTTTTTTATTATTTATTCTACAGTCACACTTCTAGCAAGGGGGTCTCATGCACTTAAGCACTGGTTCCTAAACTGGTTTTAAACGAGCATAAATCCGTATAAAAACAGTTTTAATTATGTCTACTGCTCGTGTTAACCTTAGAAAATACGAGTGAGGTTTGTTTACTCGTTTTGCCATTTAAGAACGGATACACTATACCTACGTAGCGCGTAGCAGATAACTCGTGCTACACGCGAGTGCTACGCGATTACGTGGTTGCTACGCCCGAATGAAGCTAGGTTGAATGCTTCGAGTAAGACTGCATTACCAATGCAGCCCAACAATAATTCTGTTAGACGCACTTGTTAGACAAACAAATACTTCCCCGAGCTTCAGGGGCGGTAATTTCCAGAAGGAGCGTTGTACCTATACTTTGCAGATCAAAATTTGTGTTAACACCAATTTTGAACGAGAGCTAATTAAATAATTATAATAATAAAAATACAATCACTTCTCCTGGTCCCAAATTCGTACAAACTGTGTTTACGATAGTAGGTACACCCTGTGCTGTGGTAAACCAGGCAAGGACATCACACACAAGGAAAAAACACCCGAACTGAGTCTATTTGTAAAATATATGGCGGCAATGTAATGATTATTACGCATTTGACGCAATGTATTTGTCTATGTTTACCAAGAAGGTTTTACCCAATCACAGAAATATAATATATTAACATGTCTACACCAGGTATAGGCAAAGACCATGGAGAACAAGGTCAAGATAAAAGTTTTATCCCACTATCGGGTAGCGGCTTCTCGCCTTTCGCAGTGAAATAAAGCAAGCTGGCGCTAGTCAATAATCGGATTTTATTTTTTTGTGACGTTGTATTCCCCTAGCTACTGGACCACTTGGCTCTTAAATGACCGGGTCTTATTTACGGTGTTGGTGACCGATATGTTGCCATTTACCGCTAATGTAGAAGTATTGTACAGTCTGTTAGCTTTTAGAATATACCTCGGCTACTATCGGATAGAATCGGATATATTCGTGTAATAGAAATATCGGAACTAATATGACACTTAATTTACATAACTTTTCAAAATAGTGAAGTAAAGTTTTATACAGAGCAGGAAATAGTTTTACACTCGTGTGCTTTCGGCGAAAACCGAATCCTACTTTAGAGCCCGAGGTATATTCTAAAAGCTAACAGACCAAACAAGTGCTAAATGGGAAATCCCGGAGGGGAAGGCAAGGCCCGTGTTTGCCACTAACCATTGCATCTACGTAATGAAATTACTTATACGGCGTCCTGTGGCACCTTCACCTACATTAGATAGGTGAATGGACCACTCGGACGCTGTGGTGCCAGGGGCATTGTTTTTAGATGGAGTAAGCTTGCAAAGCTCGGCCTGGCCCACAAGAACGACAAGTCAATAAGTGCGGAGCCAACTAAGTCTCGGGTTTTCTCACGATGTTTTCCTTCGAGGTGTGGTATGGCTAATACAAATTTGCAAATGTGGTTGAAAATAAACGAAGTTTTAAGCAAGTACCGAATCAATCTCATTAATTCAAGGAATATTTACTTTAATAATATTAAAATTTATTTATGAATCTTTCATTAATATCTTGAGTTCAATAGTATTGAAAAAAGTTTTAAATAAATTAACCTTGTAAGAACCGGAATGAAATAAAATATTAAGTGCAAGTTACAAAATATCAAGTGAAATAATAAAGTATAATAAAATATCAAGTGAAATAGCTACAATTTTAAAAACCTATTTAGAGGCTAAAAATTCCACCTATTCCGGGATTCGAACCCGCGACCTCTGGCTATCCGTGTCATCGCTCTTCCAACTGAGTTTATGGGCGACTCGCCGGCATCAGTGAAATTTCGAACCTCTTTACAATACTCTCTGTATTACGTACAGAGAGTATTGTAAAGATTATTATTTTTAGCCTCTAAATAGGTTTTTAAAATTGTCCTTAGCACGGGTTTAGCATTAAAAAGAATATAATAACTAGAATTACTAAAATGATGCCGATGAAGCTCCTTAGAAAGTAACTTCTTATTTGCTTAAGTTAAAGTTAAAGATTTTGTCATTTTCTTTTGTAAGTGAAAAAATTCAGATAATGCCTCTTGATTTATGAGAACCACTCATATTTCTACTAATTTATGCACCGCAAATAGATTGGACACTTAGGAAACAGGCGCTACATTTGACGTCAAATATCCATCAACCATAACCCCATCAATAATTCAAACTTCGAATGTAACGTCACCGGCAAAGTCAGATTGTTTGTACTCTAGATATTTGTATTCTTATCTATAACTCTAGACTTGCCGTTAGCAATGTAAGCCGCGTTACTGCCATACGCCGCGAGGTATGCGGGATCTATGCCGGAGACTATCTGTTGTCCGTGGCTGTGACCCATCTGCTGTGAAATTCAACATTTTTAAGTAGTAGTTAACCGTAAGTTCGTGATTGGTAAGCTTAAGGAAATGCTGAAGTCCAGTTAAATCACTGTTTTAAAATTAATATACACGCTATTAAGGTCACTTACTTCTCAGGCTTAGAGCTGTACACATACATGGCTAAGTCGATATAATCCCGACAAATAACTTTACTAAATATCTATAGATTGGCATCGACGAATTCTGAGTCTCATTTGATTTTAGTAGGTTTAACATCGGAACGATATCACTGTACCTACATGATTATACTATTATACTAGTGATATCGTTCCGATGTTAAACCTAACTGCAAAGTAGGTAGTCGGGGCTGTAAGTAATGCAATTTGCTTAAGTCAGATGTCGCTGCCTGTACGTAATACAGAGAATAGTGTAAAGAGGTTCGAAATTTCACTGATGCCGTGAGTCGCCCATTGGCTCAATTGGTAGAGCGCTGGCACGGATAGCCAGAGGTTGCGGGTTCGAATCCCGGCATGGGTGAATTTTTTAGCCTCTAAATAGGTTTTTAAATTTGTTCCTTAGCACGGGTTAGTGCATTAAAATAAAAATAGTATAATCATGTAGGTACAGTGATATCGTTCCGATGTTAAACCTAACTGCAAAGTAGGTAGTCGGGGCTGTAAGTAATGCAATTTGCTTAAGTCAGATGTCGCTGCCTGTACGTAATACAGAGAATAGTGTAAAGAGGTTCGAAATTTCACTGATGCCGTGAGTCGCCCATTGGCTCAATTGGTAGAGCGCTGGCACGGATAGCCAGAGGTTGCGGGTTCGAATCCCGGCATGGGTGAAATTTTTAGCCTCTAAATAGGTTTTTAAATTTGTTCCTTAGCACGGGTTAGTGCATTAAAATAAAAATAGTATAATCACGTCTCAAATTCTCTGCTACGCATAATACCATAGCAAGAAAGTATCGACAACATTATTGTACCATATTTTTAGTTAGGTAAGTATACCTAGCTAATAAGAAATAAGTATCAACCAAGAACGTGAGTAACCCCAGTTTATCGAAGGCACATTTTGGTAACAATCTGTTAGTCTAGTGTTAACAACTGTATGTCGGCCAAAGCACATAAAAAAATCAACCTTCAGGTCATACCAATAGAAAGATAGATGGATGGCTATTTTCAATTTTAGATTTAACAAACATCTTCTTAGTACAGTGCTACACAAGAAATAAGTCTCGCGGATGTACCTGCGCAGATGACCAAATTTTGGATGTGCGGCAAGTTGATCGACCAATCAGATAGTTCCATTTTATGGCAGGCCGCGCGCCTTTGTTGCTATTGGTTGATTCAACGTCATCGATGCAGGTGACTATTAGTTTGGCAACATTAGCGTGAGCGAAATAGGTAGCGCTACTGCGGCAATCAATTCTGCACCTTAACCGTATCGGTTAAAGATCATGTTGAATGTACTAATAGCTTCGGGTACTTTCGTTACACATCTTCCTAGTCTGCGCGAACGTAGATTCCCGAAGGGACTTTTATGATGTACTGTACCTATCTATATGATTAGGTAGGTATATTACCCAAAATATAAGTAGTCAACTTCTATTTATATTCTGAAATGATATTTAAATTGTACCCATGACTAAAATCTTACTAAAGCTACGTTAACTAGGGAGTGTAAGTAGACACATTTGTTACTGAACTCCTAACCTAACTCCCTACCAAAGTAAAAACAACTTAGGCATCCATAAACCTAAGCCGCCAACATAACTAACATGCCAACCTCGGCTAAACTAAACTAACTAGCCCAGTTAACTCTAACTAAAGATTAAAGCAGACTGTTACTGATAAAAACTTTAACTCACTGCGACATTCATCCCGGCTTGCGGGTACGGCGTCGCATGAACAATGCTCATAAATCCGCTGTTCGCGTTGCCACCCAGTTGCATAACGGGAAATTTCCCGCCATAGCGTCCCTCGTAATAAACGGCCTCGGGACTGTAATTTCGATCAAATAGAGGGAAAAAATGCCTGCCTGCAATATTTTAACTCAAGTCGGAAGGGTTTTTAACTCACATCATGTTTGCTTGCGTGTTTTGCTGGAATGATATCATTTGGGGCCCCGGCGGAAAATCTGCTCGGCAATGAAAATGAAATTAGCTGTCGTTTTCTTGTGACTGTTTCATAGTGAATCGATTTATTTCTCACCAGAATCGTTTCTTGGCTCTCTTATTACAAAGCGATCCATTTACGGCGAGAGTCGCAGAATTCCGTGTTTCAACAGTTTAAAATAAAAGTTGAATCGATTGATTGAATCCGTCCGCCCGCTTATTGTATTATCATATATTTTTTTCTTCTGTTGTATTAGATAGATACCTATCTAAGCTATATAATTAATTTGTTAATGTTATGTAGATAGGTATCGAATTTCCCGCCGTTTCTTTATTTTTCTTTTTTTTTGTAATTTTTTTTTCCTTTATGGAAAAGGCTAAGAGTTAAGCCCTTATTTTTCTTTTGTTTATTATTTTTCTTATAAGTACCTACCCACACGTTGGCACCTCATCAAGAGTAACACGTCACACGTGCAAACAATATAGAAGAACGTCCTTATAACACCTAAGCGCGTGCAGTCACGCACGCTCTGGCAGTGTAGATGCCCACAGACCCTCCCACGTCGCATCGTACGCGTAGGTACCGTTAAATTAGTATAATTCCCGGCAAATAACGTAAAAATCGGTGCAGTTAGGATGCGTTAACGATAAACATGAGCAATTTTTTTATAAACGCTTGAAGCAAAAATGAAACGCTTTGTTATCGGTGCCTTAATAATCTGTGGCTAACGTCAAACTTCCGTCATTTTGACATACACACACATACTTTTCATTTATTTCACTGTTGACGCGTCTGTTTATTTTCCGGAAAAAACATTGTTATTTACTGTGAAAACACCTAAACAATGGAACTACAAGATATCTACTACAACAAATCGGAATACGTAGAAACAGTAGGTTTCAAACCAAATTGACACATCCAGTCTTCATCGGTTTTTACATGCGTATAATATTTTCATTATTTTTCAGGCGTCTGGAAACAAAGTAAGCAGACAAACAGTGCTATGTGGTTCACAAAACATTGTCTTACACGGCAAAGTTATCGTCCAAAGCGATGCTATAATCAGAGGTGACCTTGCAAATGTGAAGACAGGAAGATTTTGTATCATAAGCAAAGGATCTGTCATACGACCTCCTTTCAAGAAGTTTAGCAAAGGGTACCTATACAAACTTTTTTGTGTTATTACAAGTAGCATTTTAGCAACTGCATCACTTTCAGCTCTTCTAATATGTTTCAATCAAGACAGTTTTTCTAAGAGATCACTGAAGAAGCAGTTGTGTTTAATTCATCACTACATACCATCCTTTGTTAACCTTATTGTCCTCATTATAAAACATCTTGGGGACCGAAACTCAATGTGACACTTGTTGAATCTTTTTAAACATTCTATAATGCCTAGTGTTTCACAATGGCCATCAAAAATTCACAATAGCCAACACCAGCGTTGAATGTGAGTGGTGTGTTTTTGTAATAGAAAATTATATGATTTGAATTGACTCACTGGATCAAGTCTAATTGTGTCAGGTGACTTATAAATTGTGTGTTGGAAGCTTGTGAAATATCTTTGTCTTCTCTTCCAGTGTGGCATTCTTTCCACTACAAATGGGTGACCATGTTTTCATTGGCGAAAATACTGTGGTAAATGCAGCAGTCATTGGATCTTATGTCTATATTGGAAAAAATGTTGTGATTGTAAGTTCTCTATTTATTTTGAATTTGCTTAAAATATTTTATAGCTACTCGCCTTTTAGGCAATGCTTGTTTTATATATTATATGAAACATATTTATAAAAACATGATTCCTCTTAAGCACTCCTTCCTTCGAGGCATTTTATTTAACCTGAATATTTATTTTATTTAACCTGAATCAGCATTTCTCAAGTGTTGGGATGCTGTTTGTATAAATAAGACTAATATTCTATTTTCTTTCTAATAATTATTGCCTGCTTACTAATTCTTTCAGAATTCTGCTGCTGCTTTAGCGATTATCATGCAATAACTTTATTAATTCATTTCATGAATTGTTGCTAGTATAGCATAGTAAGTATACATTGTATATTTATATTTACAGGGCCGAAGATGTGTCCTCAAAGACTGCTGTGTAATCGAGGACAACTCAGTGTTGCCAGCGGAGACAGTTGTACCTTCCTTCTCCCGGTACTCTGGAAACCCAGCACGACACATAACAACATTACCTGAGGCCATTCCTGACCTGATGACTGAGTTTACTAAGAATTATTATCAGCATTTCTTACCTACAAGTAATGTTAACTAGTGATTCTTTTAGTGAAGCGTGGCTCTAATGATGATTGATCCAGCATTGTCGGAAAGTGATGTTTTTAAATGATTTTATTTGAATGTAACATGTACAGTATGAACACATAATATAATAAAAGAGTAGAAGTCGTAAGTGGGCGGTGCCCACGTGCCTCGCATTAGCAATGTATTGTCTATGCATAGTCTCTGACCGTTCTTCTTACCTCAGTTGTCATTTATTTGTAGTAAAGAAAACAATCGTAAAAACTGTACTAAAATGCCTTCCTTTGCTGTCTTAGAATGTAAAAATAAGAGTTGGGGACTATAATTTACCAATCATGCCGAAATAGTTCATCTGTGAGTAGTATTTCTTTGTATTTTGAAATTAAATTGGTAAATAAACAAGGAAACCAATCCGGCTGAGTAGCAACATATTATCAGAGACTTGTTTTCGACTTTATGGCCTATCACTTAGAACTACCCGAAGATCAGATTCGGTGGTAGTTCCATCTAGTGTAGAGTAGCGATACTACAAAAGAAAGAGTTATTGTCAAACTTGATTTCATTGTTGTCCATTGATTTTGATCATTGTTTGCATAGCTGGAAGGTTCATATTTATCTGAAACTTTTATGATTGTTTTGGCATTGTCTTATTTACCAATGGCAGTTTGGCATTCATAGTGTGCGTTTGGTTTATATGTGCGAGATTGGTCATACTGGTTTTCATACTAATAATGGGTCATGCATGTCACTATGTATTTCTATTCTACTCTTTTTTTATGTTCTGTGAGTATGAATGTGATTCTGCATTTTACAACTACCTTTTTCACTCTTTTTAAGTAATATATTGCAAGATAATGTGACTCATATTCCTTGTAAACCAGACATCAAGTTTATTATATCTTATTTCGCTAAAAATAATAGAAATACTAGTATTTTATTTCCAGCAATACCGGCATTTTTATTGAAACAGTCATACATAATCCATATTAATTACATAGAGAAATTATATTATTATCATAGAAATATGTACTGTACAGAGTTCTGTTAAAGGATGATGGGCACAAATGTATGGAACCTGGTCCTGGCACCAATCGGAATGAGTAATACGTCGTTGGAAAGGTATTTTTTTGTAGAATAAGAATAATCGAAGCGCTAGTCCCGATTTTCTGTCCAATTTGAGTAATCATACGTTAAAAGTTTTTTTTTATTTAATTTTTTTTCTGTTGTTTTAATTCTTTTTGATATTTTTTCGACATTGTATATCGATTTTAATTACAAATGATCAGCATTGATTATTATATTATCATTGTTTGTTTATTATCGAAGTAAATAAAACAAGTTCAGAGTAAGTTTTATCGTTTAATGTGTTTCATCCATGATAATGTTATTTAAAAATAGTGCTGGTTCAGTAAAGCCTTCATGTCTAGCATATCCTAAATACCACACAATAGATATAATATGCGCACAGGAACCTATCGTGCGGCGTCCTGTCAAACATGTGCAATAATGTTGTAATATGTTTCTACTATTTCTGTCTAATAATATATAGCAAAAATATTGTTTTGATCGTACATGTCGGGACTGTATGCGTGCACGCAACAGCCACGCATCTTCGTGGATCCCATATTCATGGATATCCTCCAAAGCAGCTTCTCTATAAGTTTCTATAAGATATAAGCCGTTGTTGAGGTGCTCGCTGCAATATGATTTTGCCAGTTTTAACTGATATGTCCCCAATGACAGCAAAATCACGTCCTGTTCCCTCAATCGTGGAAAGTCTTGAATGTCATTTGCTTCCAATCTCTGGAAATTGGCTCTTCTGTTGTTTAATCTTTTTGCTTCTACATAATCATATAACACGTTTGGGGTTTGCCTTCTTTCAACAATTTTTTGTAAAAAAGCTTCTGCGTGTTGGCTATCGACAATAGGCCTGTGGAAGTGATTTGTAATTGCTGCTGCAATCATAAAATCCCCGAACATATTAGGCATTGTGTTATTAAAATATTTTTGGCGCAACAGCTTGAAATCTCTTTTGAAACGCCCGTTAACCACTTCCACTACCCATCGGCACATTATCACCAGCCGGGAATCATTTGCTTGAGAAGTCGTGAGCTGCGACTCTTCCCGGTTCTTCGTCGGGGGGACGTGAAATTCGTAGCCACATGCTTCTATATGCTGCAGACTATCCCTGAACCCGCGGTCCAAAATAAATACGTCATTCGGCTGAAGCAATATATGAAGGGGATTTTCCTCGTCAGTCATTAAGTCGCTCATTATCTGCGCATCAGTTTTTGTTGCAGCGTATGGTCCTTTAACATCTATAATGTATCCGTCAGTGGTTACGATTAAAAATGGTTTCAACAAGTTTTGGAACTTGTGTAAACTGTAGGATTGCCTCTGAAACAAAAAGTTTGAACTCTTGTATATATAAATATACGTACCATCGCAAATAATAATGGCTTTATTGTTGTCTTCATTTCCATACAGTGCTTTTGGAATCCTCAAGTTTCTCTCCAATATATCTTCTCTATTCATGTGATCCACTCCCAAGTGTCGCACAACGTAGTCAGTGCTAAGACACTCTCGTGCGATGGCCAACTGGCGTTCGAGTTTTCTCCGAGACATGTTAAACAACGTCGCAAGTCTCGCGTTGGGTTCTCCTGTGCGTAGTTTCGTTAGTAAAATGCCCAAAGTGGTTCTGGGATCTGCACTTCTATTTCTTAATAATGGATTTTGCTCTAAGATGGCATTAAATTCATCATTAGTACGTCCAGTCCAAAAGTGCATTTCTTCTTCATTCATGCCTCGGTCGCTAAAACGTAATCTGGGTGAGTTTAAGGCATTTCGCATTAGGTCACAAACATCCCTGAAGTGGGCAGCCGTAAAGTCATGGGAAATGTTGCAATGTTGGGGCAAATCATCCCAATCATTCCCATTAAGGTGATCGTGACATACTCTGGCACTGTCGGGGATATACAATTTATGTTGAGAAAATACGTGGATTTTAACAACATTTGGAATTCGATGGCGGGTTTCATTAGCGCAGCCATGAAAGATACAATGCGTCGCGGTATTAGGTGCTCTCATATATTCAGGAATATGAAGCATTTCTTCTAATTGCGGTTGTAGTTGTTCTTGCGGTTGTAGTTGTTCTTGCGGTTCTGCTTGTTCTTGCGGCTCCGGCTCGGGTTGAGGGTTTGCATGACCTCTAGTCGCATTTTCGGCTCTTTGCCAGCATCGGTAACATACTCTTCGGGTGTTGTCAAACACGACCTGAAAATGATATATGAAAATGTAAGGAAAAGAAAAACAACTTTGGTTTCCGAAAAATACCTAACAAAATAACGCATTGGGGGTCATTTGTGGGAGGGATTTGTTTTTCTGTCAGAAGGTGTGCGAATCGTCAAATATATGCCACAGATTCACAGATTTCTCAGAGATCTGGTTGCGGTTTTCTGTAGTTGTGTGTACGAAAACAAGGCATACACACAACCACACAAAACCGCAACCACAGTAATTGGTTGTGGTTTTGTGTAGGCCTTGTTTTGGTGGTAAATACATCGTGGAAGACGTAAAAGTGAAAAAGGAATCACTTGAATGTTCTTTAAGCGACCAGAATCACTTATCAATCGGTTTTCACTTTTACGTCTTCGTTACCTCATTTACTACTAGAATAGATCTGGGATGCAGTTGCACATGATTTCAATTGGTTTCCTTTTATATCGAAGGTTCAGTGAGGATCGAGTGGAAAAAAAAAGTGCAATAGGTACAAACCTCCAGAGCAGCGTTTTCTCGTATAAATGTTACTAGCTCCACGTGTGTTCTTGTCAAGGCTTCCGACAGAACGCGTACTTGATATCTGCCTCGGTATAGCCCTCTTCGGCACATTACACAGTTACGGTAACGTTCCATTGCAACGAAACAATCCAATCGTTAAGCACCCAAGTCCAATATAAAGCCACGGTCAACAAATAAAACGGGTAACAGAGTCCAAAATGATGCCAAGGTCAAAGTCGATGTGAACAATGAGGAGCGTAATAACGTAGCACTTAACACAATATCAGCAAACGACTGACTACCTGCGCAAGCGGCCAAGCGTTCCTCACCCTAACATACCTGCCCCCGCGCCGTGTCCCGGAGCGCGAGAGGGGTCAAAACCGAATTCCAGCGTTACCCGTGACCGTGAGTGGGAGAGAGAGCGCAATGTCGCTGTCTCGCTCTAATGATTTATGACAGAGTATGCATAGATGTGATTTTCGTAAAAATCATGAGCATCGGTTGAGTTAAACCAGAGATATGAATTTTTCTAATTTCTATTTAGAGCAAAAAATGGTACTTTCCGACGAGCATATTTCAAAATGAACAATTCATACGGATTCGTCTTCATAGAATTTATTTTTTCACTTGAAAAGAGCTATCCAACGACATATGACTCATCTTGATTGGACATAAGGACCAAAACGCCCATCATCCTTTATAACAGTAATTATACATTGAACGGGTCTAATCGCGATTATTCAAGAGGTCCCGGGTTCAAATCCCGGATGTGGACAGAAAAAAAAGGCCAGGTCTTGGATGTTTATATGTTTGTGATGTCGTTGTTTCTGGTTCCCACGAAACAGGGTATCCTAGTGTGGGGCCAGAAGCAATGTATGTGCTTGTATGTAAATGTTATGTTATTTTTTAGGTAAAACGTAAATACCTTTTTTCCCGATGTCTCGGCAGCGTAACAGTTGCCGTGGTCTCGAGTAGACTAGAGTAGGTATACCTGTTCTATAAACCAATAAGCACCTTGTCCAGCATTCTCTTGGCGACCACAACGACGTTGTTCTATAAAGATATTAGAAATTTAGGCTAGCGAAGATAAAATAAATTTAATTTTTTTGATAAATAAACTTGTAACCGGAACCCCGGCAGTATTTAAATCTAAAACGCCTATATTTGAAACCAATCTCGAGAGTCGAGAACGTCAATGAGCCATTTTCAGCACGAATTCCAAAAGCACTTCATAGATGACGCTTCTATGAGGGCTGTAAGTTGATTGCATTAAAAAAAACTAGATGGCGCTACAAGGAGAACAAATGTCGCACATCATACGTTTTATCAAGTTTTATGTTGTACGCACAGATTATTATTTCTGTTAACGTAACATCTCTTTGTAGTCTGTGATCTACTGTTTCGATCTACTGAAACTATGTTTCGAAACTGTTGAAATTTGAAAGTTTAGGAGTATTTTTACTTTGTTCATTACATACGTACGTGAATTGTGTCTTAAATAATGGCTAGCCCGTGCATTGACCATTTTTGTAAAAACATAGCACTCACCGTTTTCTTAAATGATTTAAATTTTGACATATTATATGACGTCAGCACCATCTATCGGTAACTTGCGGTACTGTTTTTTGTTTTTAATGACGCTTTGAAAAGCCCTTGAAAAAGACTCATCACGCACGCAGTAAAGCCCGACACGACCTACTCAGGCGTTTTTCCACTATCAGCACAGCACTGACGCCACCCCGGTGCCGTGCCGCCGGTGCCCGGAAAGCTAAAAAATGTATGGCTCGCTTTTGCACTTACCGGCACTGGCGCTGGCCCTGCGTTGAGTCCTGCCAGCCGTCGCCGTCGCAGCCAGCTTCCCAGTTCGGTGCAGACCGTAGACACTGTCTACAGTGCAGACGGTGTAGGTACCGGGCGGCGGCGCCGAGATCGCACCGTGGAAAAACGAAACCCCGGCGCCGCGCCGGTGTCGGTACACGGTCACGCCGGGCCGGCCGGACCGGCTAAAAGCACCCATTGTAAACTATCAGAACAATAATTACCTACCTATTGTATTGTTCTGAGTGTAACCAGGGGCATTATTACGTAAGTATCCACTGAGTTGAGTGACATTGAATTTTACTTTTTTTAAGCTACTCCGGATGCATAAATTTTTTGACACTGTCTTAGGAGTCGTCTAAATGCTTCACTCGATATAGTGAAGTGCTACGTAATAGGAGGGCTGAACATGGACAATGAATATAAAAAAGCTTGTTTCGTTTCGTTTCTACCTCCATAATCTGAACCGTCTACTCACGTTTTTGGAGCTGGCAATAAAATCTGCATCTGACATGTGTGATTTAGTCTGTGCGTCTGCTGTTGAAAAAAGTTGTTTGATGACGTTTGCGTTAGGAGTGGGTCGTTGTCCGATTTTTCGACGACGAAACGCAACCGTTTTTTCTGGAACGAAAACAGGTCCTCGAAACGGTCCTCGTTCGCAACTGGTTTCATTGTATGCGAACGAGCAAGGCGCAGAGGACGGTCAAACGTGTGCGAACGAGACGAAATTAAAAAACATCGGAAAAAATAAGTTATTTTACACGATATTCGACTGTATACTCATAGACATAAAGATTACTTTATTGTATCACAGATAAAAACGAACGGAACGAGCAAGGAGCCGACGGCGACGTCGCAATGATCTCATTACGTTCTAGGCTCTATTAATATAGCACTAAAGGACATATCCGCGTCAAACAATTTAAGGACTGGTCTCGCGACGAACAAACGCTGGCACTGCTTTAGAGTCTCTGGCACTGCTTTATAATCAAACGTAAAACGGTCCTATCGTCGCGGAACACAAAACGGTCTTATAAAACGGTTCGTCTTTGCAACGATCACGCCTAGTTGCGTTTGGTTGGTTGTGTTTGTGTCGGAATTATTTTAAAGTTCTCCCGGATTTTCTGCAGATTTCGAATAATTACTATGAAAATGTATTTTTTTACTCCTACTGTATTTTGGTCATAATCGCAATAAGTTATGGTGTTCAAAGATTGCTTATCTGAAACTTATCCTTTGTCAATATGGAGTATCATTATTCGGATCTTTGCTTGCCTTCAGAGCATCTTCTTACTGGTAAGTAGATATGAAGTATCGACTACCTTCACCGTCAGACAATTATGATCTAGTCGAAACGTTAATTTCCCAATTGATGAGCAAGACTGATATTTTCCCCTATTTCCATATTTTACCATCAAACTCCACTATCATGACTGTATGTGTGGGAAATAATCGGCGAGGTCCTCACTCGGATTAGCAAATCTTCAGTTGGTCATTGATATTGTATAAAGTAGGCATTAATTTTCCTTTGAGTAAACAAGGATTTGGACCAAACACTAGTGCATCAAAAATATTAGGTACCTCAAAAATAAATTTTTTTTTAGATCCATATTCCACGGAATATGTGGCACCTTATGTTCTGCCTGGTCAGAGTGAAGCAGAGTATGAGGTTTGCAACACGGTCCTTGTGGATGGAGGGGACAGGTTTGGCGTCTCTGCAGTAGTCTTTGATAAGTATGAAGAGCTCGTCTGGATGGGGAATCAAGGGGTAAGTTCTGGCAATCTAAATGAATATAAAGTTTATGAATTTAGTATTGTTTGAATGAAATATTGTTTTATGGTGTGGACGTCAGAAATATTTTGCTCAATTTCTCTCATTCATTATGGAATGAGCATCGTATTATTATGTTGTAAGTTGGTCTTTTACAAGTTTAACCCGTGCTAAGGACAAATTTAAAAACGTATTTAGAGGCTAAAAATTTCACCCATGCCGGGATTCGAACCCGCAACCTCTGGCTATCCGTGCCAGAAGTGTGTATGTTTGTTACTTCTTCACGTCTAAATGGCTGGCTTTAATCAAATTCATCAATTCAAAATTATCCCCCACGGGACAGGCATAGCCTATTGTGGGGGTCTGTACCTATATGATGTACTTTTTTATGGCAATAAACATTTTTTTTTTTATTTGGTACGGAACACTGTTTCACTGCGGAATAATGTCTTTTACTGTTAATACACGATTTATTTTCCCTAATTAAAAGTGGGTAACACAGCTAGTTTACTGTAAAACACTATAATATAGGTAATAAAATATTTAATTGTCTACCAGTTGGTTGTTACAAAGTTCCAGTCTAGCTCTTAGTACTCTAAACAAATAATACTTTGACAGGGCCATGTTACATCATACTATGGGCCAGCAATGCAAAAGTACACCTCATTTCAAGTTCACGAATCTGAAGAAGTAAGAGACATTATTACACACGAGAATGGAATCTATGCATTGACAAAGACTTCATTGCGCCATCAGATAAGGAGAGGAATACCAAAGCACACTCATAAGTAAGTCTAGCAATGTAATAACTATTGTGTTTTATGTTATCTAACTAGTTGTACCACTAGTTACTTTAAAAAGAATACCATGTAATATATGTAAAAATCAAAATAACACATTGGATCCCAACTACAAAGAGAACATTTTTAGTGAACAAAAAAAATTTTTAAACTAAGAAACAGTAATAATGGGTTTAAATTAAAGTAGCCACTATAAAATGTTGTTAATAATGCAAAATGTCACATGTTAAAACGACGACATACAATGAAATGATACGAAAATTAGATCCTGAATGAGCTTGCAAGCTATCATAATCCTCACATCACAACAAAAAAATATTTTCAATCATAATCCGCAGCTAACTGGGCTACAATCTCAGTAAAAAAATATTATTGACTTAACCTTCAAGCGGGCGCGCGTAATTGAATCGACCGCGCTTAATACATTTTCGTTCATATTATTATTATTACCCACCACATTTATTTCTCATTTCTAGTAGCCTATCGCTATGTCACTGGGGAAAAAATAAAAAATAAACCGTCGCTCGGGGTGCTCCCCCCACTTCATAGATCGCAATTGTTTTACTCCCGGTGCAGTCGTCGAAAAGACTACACGCGTCTGTCGTCAAAAAGGTTACGCGCGACGCTCGACGCGACATACTCTCGATCACGCTCGTAGTATTTCTTCGGCCATTATTTAATATTATCGGTTTAGGCTTGGATTTTTTTATATAAAATGAGTCGTGGACGGTTACCACAACATGGTACTCGAGGAGTTACTGAGAGAAGACGAAGATGAGAGTGATTCAGGACTCAGCGACCAAGCCTCTGAAACTTTCGACCAAATCATTGTAGAGAAACCTGAGGATAGTGCTGCTGATACAGAAGCAGGTAGTTCTAGCACAGGAACCTGTAAAATATGCCCAGCCAAAAAAGGAGGCAATCAAAAAGCAATGTTAGTTATGTATGAAAAATAATTGCAGAAGTCAAACGACATTTATTCGTAATCAATGTTATACGGCTGAAGACACTGATTGTGATGAAAACTTAACCAAAATAATTAATTTTTATTCTTATTTTGTAATTTTTATTATAAGACTAGGTATATAAACTAGTCTGAGATATGTAAAAATGTTTTATGTTCCAAATTTTTGTTTTGATTTAAAGAATATTTAAGTTGGTTAATGAATTTAATAATTGTTTCTTTTTCATCATTTTAATTACTTTATTTTGAAAAATACGACGTTACAGACAATGATAATATATCCAAGTACAAATAAATAAATAAATATTATTTTTTTGGTCCTTTATTTCTCTTATTCATCCCATAGGTCTTTTCGTTTACGCGCGCCCGCTCCCGTTACAAATGACCGCGCGCCCGCTTGAAGGTTAACTGTGACATAGAAATGTTTTGCGAATCTTTAAAGAAGCCTTCAAGCCTTTTACAACAACAAAAAAAACTTCCCAATAAACAGCTCAGAGGAAATGTTTATTAATTTTCATAAGTTACTGGCATTCTTCGAGGTGCTATATTACCCTTTATTATTAATATTAAAATTATTTATTGCACCCAGTAAATATTGTACAATAGGCAGGCATAATACTAATTAGTAAGTCAGACATTGGCGGAATACTTAGTGAAGCTATAACTACAAAATGACTAAACAATGAATGATGACGACTTTTGTGGCGCAGCGGTAGCGCATCTCCCTACCATGCAAGAGGTCCTGGGTTCGAGATCCGGCTGGAGACAAAAAAAAACCCCCAGGTCTTGGATGTTTACATGTTTGTGATGTGGTTTCTGGTTCCCACGACACAGGGTATCCTAGTATGGGGTCAGAAGCAATGTATGTAAATGTTATGTTAAAATAAATAACAGTACCTTACCAAGCCTATTTAATACTTCCAGGTCTCCACACATGACAGACATGCAATGCCTGTATCAGGCGAGCCCGTCAAGTCTAATGATGGGAGGACACCAAGACAAACTGATCCACTTAGATCTCACTACCACGAAGGAAACTGTTATTGTAAGTAATTATTGTCTCAAACATAGTTAACATTTTGTGGATATATTATATCATAAATATCATAATATAATATATTTAAAAAAAAAAAATTAAATGTAATCCCTGAAATATTATTATTTCATTTAATTTAATTTATTATTCCAGCCCGGACTTGGCCCCCGTGGTGGAGTATGGCCTAACCTTCCTGCGATGCAGGAAGAGACCCGTGCCCCAGCAGTGGGGACAAACAGGGTTGAAATAGAAAATAGAATATAATATATTCTATTTTCTAATATTATTATGTATTCATTTAATTTTTTATTAGTTGTCCTGCCGAACTTCATACCACCCCAGAATAGGTGTATATGGTTCTTGTTACTAAGGGCTTGGCTTGAAAAAGGTTATGCATGATTCTTATTAATTAATACATAGCAGCTTAAAGCTGATGCGTGCATGTAATTTTCGTGCACTTGTCTTTGCCAGAAAATCTGCAGGTTTAAACCTAGCAATCTTGCTGGTATTATATTATATTATGCTTTTTTTAAAAACCTATTTAGAGGCTAAAAATTTCACCCATGTCGGGATTCGAACCCGCAACCTCTGGCTATCCGTGCCAGCGCTCTACCAATTGAGCCAATGGGCGACTCACCGGCATCAGTGAAATTTCGAACCTCTTTACACTATTCTCTGTACTACGTACAGGGGTGAAATTTTTAGCCTCTAAATAGGTTTTTAAATTTGTCCTTAGCACGGGTTAGTGCATTAAAAATAAAAAAAATAGTATAATCATATTATGCTTTGTTACAATTACAATCGATAAATCCTCTAGCAAAACCCTTTTTGTGTGGAATGTTTAAATCATAGCATATCTTAAATTCCAGTCTATACCGGAAGAAGGCTGCGCAGTTCTACGTAGCAGTGGCGGATCCTTAGTCGCCTGCGGCAGTGCCAGCGGCACGGTGACGTTGCGAGACATCAGGAATCCCGGCAAAGCAGAGCACACATTTAGTGCTCACACTGCTTGTCTCTCCGACTTGGACGTGCAGGGGAACTTGCTGATCACCTGCGGCTTTACGCATTCGTGAGTGTTGATGTTTTATCACCTGTCTTAAGATCGTCTGTATTGAGTTTCTGTGAGATATGTGGAATATAGAGGAAAATTGAAGACAAAACACGTAACGATCTATGTGGATACATAGGTCGTTACGTGTCGAATGTGTCAATGCTTGCTAATACACAATGGCCATTTGGCGTACTATTGCTACTTCGTCATGCGATTCCTTCATTGTTTACATACTAGCACCTGCATCCCGCGTAACTAGGTAACAGTAATAGTTTTTGGCGTTCGTCACGATCCTGACAAATCTCATTCGCTTCAACAAGATTCACACTAGGGGATGTCTCCATAAGATCCTGCAGGATCCTGCTTCTCATTAAACTTTTAGTTGAGTTTCAACACATGTAGATAACTTTTAAGTTTAATATCCAAATCCATTTTCCTAAAAAAGACGTGGAACGTTTTGCCGTCGTCTGTTTTTCCTGAGAATGTAAGCTTTTACGTGAGCTTTTTTAAGACAATACATGCTTATGCAGAGAAGCGTGCACCATGTAAGATCCGCCTGTGGAATGATCTTCCCTTGGACGTAAGATTCTCACCGTCCCTGCCAATATTTAAAAACAGAGTGCATAACCACTATTTTTCCTTAATGTAAGTTTTTTATTTATATTTGTGAAATCCCTTTCTAGTATTATGTAGGTATATTTTTCGTTCATGTCCTATGTTTTTTTTTTCCTTGTGTATGTTTATTTTTATTTTTTTCATATTTATGTATCGTTTATGTATGTGTATCAACTATAAAATAATATGTTATCTAGTATTGTTTAGTTGCGCCGACTACCCGTATTTCAGTTTCAGTTTCTTCTTTTCCGTCAATGGTTGTCTGGAAGAAATTACTTTTAGTAATAAGGCCGCCACTTGTACTGTACTGTTATTTTATAAGTCTCTTATTTAATCCTTGGTGTACATGCAATAAAGAATATTCTATCTATCTATCTATCTTTACTTGCTATGAAGCGAGACAGATACCTATTGAGTGCTCAACGTCTTTTACATGCAGCCTGTCTTGATCACACTACCACACTAATATTATAGAGGCGAAATTTTGTGAGTGTGTATGTTTGTTACTTCTTCACGTCTAAACGGCTGGAGCGATTTTAATAAAACTTGGTATGGAGTTACGTGACACCCTGGATTAACACATAGGCTACGTTTTACTGCGGTAAAATATCTTATTCAATTCAATTCATTTATTTGCTAGAATGTGGTAAAGTACATACATAAATATAAGTACAGATCATAAAACACTATTTTAAGCACCGCACATTCTGTCAGTCTTGACATGCAACATTTTATAGAAACATTTTTTTTTCCCATGGGAACATCGATAAACCGCGGTTAACACCGCGGGGCACAGCTGGTAGGTATATAAAATTAAGCCTAGTCTTGTTTGTGTTTGAACAGCACGACGGGTGTGGCCGAAGCGGAGCCCTACGTTGTGGTCTGGGACGTACGTCGCCTGCGCAACGGCAGCGGCCAAGAGAACGCCTGGTCACACCCGACCACTTCGCCGCCTCTGCTCCTCCACTTCCTACCCGCCTTCTCCGGAAGGGCAGTGGCAGTGGCAGGGGACGGGAATGTCGCATTGCTGCATGTGAACACGCCGAATGACATCGAGAATCAGTCAGTTTTTCGGGTGAGTATAGCTTTAGGCCCTAGTGAATACTTGAGGCGTAATTTTTCAATAACAGATTTCATACCTTAATTCAATCGCTAAAATTATAAGGACTATAAGCCTACTACTGCTGCACTTACTACATGCCTTTTTCCGAGTGAGTATAGCTTTAGATCCAAGAGAATACTTGAAGCGCAATTTGCCAGGCAGATTTCATGCCTTTATTCAATCGCCATCTCAGCTTAGATTAATTTAAATTGGTTTTTCGTATGTATGTTGCACCATGTAAATGCAAAGTATAATCATGGACCATCAGTCCGATAAGAGCGCAGACACCGTGGCAGCTACCAAAATAAATTGCAAGCAACTGACGACCAATGTAGCGTCTGTGGTGTTCAAATACCTCAGCGCTTGAAATTGCCAATCCGCGGTGAGTACGCTTGGCACTCTCTCCCTGAGAGACAGTCTGTGCTCTGCAGTGGGACGTATTATATAGACTACTTAAAAAAATACTCTGCCTATAGTTCTATTTTTAGATAGAGTCGGCCGATTGACGTTTACTGTGTTGTCAGACAACAAAAAAAAACTGAGAGTGATGTACTAAACATTTTTTCAGTTCATTCACTCGGTGAACGAATGACTTGTTTATTTTTGTTCTTTAAATTATTTTACTTTACGAATGAACGATTATTGACCTATTATTAGTTATATTACTTATCTCAAGCAAAAATTATAACAAATAGAAGTGATTCTTATATTTTTGAATAAACAAAATGATTAACAATTAAAAAAAAAAACGTATGCAAAAGATTGTAGAAAATCATGTTAGCGATGTTTAAATATAATGGGCAAATGATTGGTACCACGAAAATAACCTGGCTTAAATTTAATTAATTTAATGATCGGAAATGTCACTGGCACTTGATTCACTGGTACTTGATTCATTTAAATTTATGACAAATTCATCAGTAACGCCGTCAATGAGGTGTTCGAGATTGCACATTTTGTCTTCTTCCTTGATCGCGTGAGACACACAGTCACTCCATTTTTGGACGGTTACTTTTCTTAACCCTTCTTCTAAGAGCGATTTTACCTCCGCCATTTTGAATGTTTTGTTATTCATGGCCACATGACCATTTACCTGCGCCGATACAAGATCAATGGGAATAAGTTCGCAATGGTATGGGGGTAGGCGTAAGACAGTGACACCGTGCTCCGCTGCCATCTTATCCACAACATATTTGTTGAGGCAAAGTTCTTTGTTCTGCCTAACGATATCCATTAGAGTGGCTTTTACATAAGTTGCATCGAATGATAAGTTTTTGCTTGTTAGCCACTCATGTATTCTTGCTTTAATCCAAGACATCGTAGGCAGTAATTCCACTTTTCTGGAGTGGTAGGGGTAGGGGATGAAACAGGCTTTTTGGGTAGAATATTCTAACCCCGGTATTAAAGTTGATGGCAGTAAATCGAATACATATTTGTAGACGTTGCGAATCATTTCTTTTTCAGTCACGGTGAAAGCAGATGGTCGTCTTTTTTTCTTGGGATATGGGAAATTGTGTTCCGTGGAGAAACCGGGTTGAGGTTCCATCCTGATGGTCAGTGAGCAACAAACTTAACAATAACCACAAACACAACTTAATAGAACTCAACAAAAACAACGTCATCATCGTCATCGTCAGGCTATACTAGTCCACTGCTGGACATAGCCCTCCCCTAATGAGCGCCATAGCGCCCTGTCTTCAAAAACAACGTAACAAAACTTAACCGACAAATTGCAACAAAAAAAACTCAACAATAATAATAACAAGAAATCGCGTCCGCAATGAAAACATTCGTGCACTCAGACCAGTGGTAAGGAGCCGAATGAAATACTTTCCTCAAAAACAATTGAAGGCCGATATTGTTCCGGTTGAAGACAGTGGAATAATACTAAGAAGCTCGGACCATGGAGGGCGTGAATCAGCATGTCCTTTGTAAATGGCATTGTTCCGTAGGGGAAGGTGCAATTCGAAAATGGAACTCGTCCTAATCGTAATTTGCTAAAACGTAGAAAGTTTTAATATTTTTATTTCGTCTTGAACGAAACTAATGAATGATTTTACGTAACCAATCACTTGTTGCAAACACTAGTGAAATTAATCTGGCAACATTATTTCAGAAAATGACTTTTGTTATTGTCAAACGACCGACTCGATCTAAAAATATTACTTTAGCCTTCTGTTGATATAACCACAAAGGTAAAAAATATAGCTTGAACAGCGAGAGAGAGAGACATCTTGCTTCGTCGGCGACTTTGTAAGATAATTCTGAAAATTTAACATTGTTATATTCTTTTTGTTGCACTAACCCGTGCTGAGGACTAAATAGGTTTTTAAAATTGTCCTCAGCACGGGTTAGTGCAACAAAAAGAATATAATCATGTGGTTACAGCGATATCATTCCGATGTAGAAACCTAACTGCAAAGTAGGTACTCGGGGCTGCAAGTGATGCAAATTACTTCAGTCAGATGTCGCTGCCTGTAAATAATACAGAGAAATTGTGAAGAGGTTCGAAATTTCGCTGATGCCGGCACTTGCCCATTAGCTCATTTTAAAGAGCGGTTCGAGTCCCGGCATGTGCGGAATTTTTAGCCTCTAAATAGGTATTTAACACTGTCTTAACACTTTGTAGGTGGACACTCAAAGTTCGCTCTGCAGCGTGATGGATGTCTCTGCGTCTAGCCAAGCTCTGGTCTTCGGCGACCAGGCCGGCCACTTGCATTTGTTCTCGCCACAGCACAACCAGGAGCCTGTCTTTAATAATTTCTCTAGGTTTGTAGAAATTACCTCCTCAGTTATCTTTTTTCATGTTTCTTCTTGCTCACGAATAAAAAAAAAAGATACAATTGAGAAACAATGCGTTGTAAGTTTAGTGAGGCCCTGCAAATCTGTCACACAGGATCTTTCCTACTATGGACTACCTGCCTCTCCAGACCACCGTGGCGAGAGGATAGGAATAAGTCCTGATTACTCAAATTGTAAAATAAATCAATGACTTACTTTCTTACATTAATTATATAATGTGAACAACAAAAAACGCCATATTTTTTTAAGATGCAATTTGACCTCATCCATATGTTAGTTGAACTATATCCTATGTTGTAGATCAACTAACATATGTATGAGGTACATTTGTGCATCTTATATAGAATTATTGGCTGTTCAAAAAAAGTGTATTTATGAGAAACGGACACAGTTTGGTCGATGACTTCTCTATAGTAGATAGAACCTCATAGTGTTAGCGCCGCTTGACCGAATGAGACGAGCGAGTCACAAACATCAGCAAAACAGTGCTCCTATAGAACGCTTATTGAAATGAACGTCACCCACCCTAAGCACAGTCTGTATTGTCGGTGACGGATATGATAGGGGGCTCATAGTATTAGCACCGGCTTACGAAACGTGACGAACGAGTCAAAAGCGTAAGAATGACAGTGCTACTGCGGAAAGCTTAATTAAATGAAATCTATGTATTTTCTCTTCGTTTTGCAGGGAAACCGAGTTCGCCGACCAAGTAGTTAGCCCACCGTACGCGAGTTTCGCCGACACGACGTTCCAGTATTCCTCAGTGCCCCTCCCACCCCTTACGGGGGGCGCAAAGTGGTTCAACGAACTGCCCGCCGAGTTCTTTAAGAAGACTTACAGGTAATTATCCTATACAAATAGTAAATTAATATTTCTATATAAATAAAGACAAAAACTGCCTTCACAATAAGCACTACCTATACTAAACGGAAACGTTAGTTCGCTGATTTTGGCACTAGGTGGCGCTAATGGTATTCTTTATCGCGGTATGGTTATAATACCGTTATGATGCTTTCGCGAATTAAAGTGTTTGATGATTTTCTCTTGGGTCCTGTCAACAGGTCTTTCATCTTTCACGATTCATCAATCACCTTTGTGGCAACCCCGGTCTAACAAAAATAAATAACATAACATTTACATACAGGCACATACATTGCTTCCGGCCCCACACTAGGAAATGAAATCGGTCAACGTGGAAAGGAATATACATAACAAAAAATATAAGCCAATGGACTGACTGATCAATGATCCGACTACTCCTTTTTTTGAAGTATCTAAAAACGAGATGGCGGAATCTTTTTGGCCGGATGGCAGAGAATGGCCCAAAACAGAGAGTCTTAATAGGGATCACAATCAATCAGCCCATTCTCGTCCACTGACACTCCCTCAAGGCACGCCACAATCTTTTATCCTCGGCCATCCTCATCCAGCCACTGCCAGCGAAATGTCTCTGATCGTCAGTCCAACGAGCTAATGGACGTCTTACGCTGCGTATGTCAGTACTGGCCTCCACTCGAGAACCTTGTGAGGAAGTGACCAGCTTACTGCCACTTTAGCTTGCTAATCTTATAGACTATGCCAGTCGCCTGCGATTACAATCGATATCAACCCATTGTATGTACCCACTGCTGGGGCACGGGTCTCTTCCTGCATCGCAAGAACGTTAGGCCATACTCCACCACGGGGGCCAAGTCCGGGTTGGTAGAGGATTGTAAGACAGTGGCGGGCCTTACTGTCAGAAGTTATCAAGCCGTCCAAAAGGCCTCTGACATGGCTTAACGACTCTATTACATGACAGCCGGCACCAACGGCTTAACGTGCCTTGCGAAGCACGGAAACTCTCGGAAAAATGCCACTAGCGGTAGTCACGGGACGGTCACCCATCCTACACCTAACCGCGCCTGTTGTTGCTTAACTCAAGTGATTGCTTCCAATCACTCGGTTCGACTAGGCCACGAGCGTTTCATCACAATATGCGGCTATAATACCTCTTTCTAGTATCTTTTTTGAATGTTTAGTATTATTGCAAAGCAGTGGCTAAGTAGTATTTTTTTAGTAAGTTTGCTCGTTAAACAATTTAAAAAAAAACTGTCTTTTCAGAAAACCGAAACCAATAGACCCTGAAGTGTTAAAGACTATGAAAATGCAAGGTCCAATCGGCTACGCACCCAATCCTAGAGTGTTCAGACGAAACCAGGTATTCAACTTGCTTACCTACATAGTCACCTCACTAGTAGTCTCGTACTTTCATTATAATAAACTGCCTTCAGAAGGGTGGTAACTATGCCCATAGACAAATTAAAATTTATCTAGCTTACTTTTAACCAAATCGTATTATAGCATCTTCGAATATTTAAGTGACAAATTTTGACATCTTACTTTTTTCTTATGATTATTAAATTCTTTATTTGTCAAACACAGGTTTACAATACATGCATGGCCTTATAAACATCAAATGTGCGCTAGTTAAGTCAATAAGGCGTACAAATGTTTTTAAGAAAACTTATAATAAATAATAGTGACATTTATATTACCAAAACTTCAAGTCAAATAAATTAACATGTACAATTGATATCAACCCTTGTATGTCCCCACTGCTGGGGCACGGGTTTCGTCCTGCGTCGCAGGAAGGTTAGGCCATACTCCACCACGGGGGCCAAGTCCGGGTTGGTGGAGGATTGTAAGACAGTGGCGGGCCTTACTGTCAGAAATTATCAAGTCGCCCATAAGAACAATATCATCAAGTCGCCCATACGAACAATATCATAATCAATAACACGTTTTTATTAATATGGATTTCTCTATTATTTTTTATATGTTTTCTTAAAACCATTTGTACGCCTTATTGGCAAAACCATGCATGTGTAGTATACCTATGTTTGACAAATAACGTGTCTGTATCTGTAACATGTCTGTATTAATAGTACAATAACCTGTGAAGTTGAATATTCTTGACTAGTTTCTTGTTTTACAGATGCCCTACATAGAAGACACGTTAGAAGACTTAAATTCGCCAAGACATGATGCCAAACCTTATGTACAACCGATTCCGAAACATTATCAGAAGGTATTTATTTGTTCACTGTCTTTCAATCCTCCACCAACCCGGACTTGGCCCCCGTGGTGGAGTATGGCCTAAACTTACTGCTATACGGAAAGAGACCCGTGCCCCAAAAGTGGCGACATAATGAAGGGTTGGTATCGAATCGAATATATAACAGCAAAAATGAGTGTAAATATGTTCTATTGTCCATGTTATATTGGTGATTGGTAGCGACTATACAATGCCGTAAAAAGCGTGTCAAACTTACCAGTCTCAACTTCTTAGTTTTATTGACTGCCGCACATAACTAGATCTTTATTTTAGACTTTTTGCAGATGGAACCGCGCTTTAATAAGCAAGGGCCACCGGAATCTGACACGGAGAACAAAACCGGCCTCCCTGGCTTAGAGGCGACGATACCCAATTCTTATTGCAACCCTATGCTCCAGGTAATAAGCGTCATTGTCATGTGAGTACTGTTTTTGTATTTACTTCGTGACGTAAGTTTGTCTCAATAAATAATAAACGATGGAGGGTAAATTTTCTCGAATGGAACCGTCGAATCGGCAGCGTAGACCAGTTTGCTAGACCGTTAGTACCTTTACATAAAAAAATGACTCGCGTCCTAGGCAAATTTTTAACTTGACTGTAAATGAACATGAGCTGATGTATTGTCTTTTAGAAAATACCTCGGACTCGAGGCTTAGGCTTTCGCCGAAAGCACACGAGTATAATATTAGTTCCTGCTCTGTATAAAACCTTTCTTCACTATTTTGAAAAGTTATGTAAAGTTAAGGGCCTGTTTCACAATCTGCAAATAAAGTTCCGGATAAGCTATCCGCAACCAGGGCTGCCGATTGTTCTTAATTTGAAGCCATAAACAAACACGCAATATAGGAATATTTATTTAAATTTAGAACATATCCGATTTTATCCGATAGTAGCCGAGGTATATTCTAAAAGCTAACAGACTTTAATTTCTAGATGATTTAAATTTGTTTCAATTCCAATAAAGAACATAAAATATATGCAGACATGTCTACATCAATCCATAAACCCTACAATCAACCCGAACGACGTCAAGATAGTGAAATTTACTTAATTTTTTATAAGCTAAATACTTCATGATAACGAAAGCGCCAGCTGAAGTGAATAGTTTTGTTTAGTCTTTATTAACTGGCATATAACAATCCGCTCAATGTACCTGTTTCACTGAAAATCCGCCCTTACGCCTCTGAGAAAAAGGTTACATTTCCAGGTGCTATATTACACGCCGACCGTGAAAGCGACGCTATTGGCACACACTTGCGCGCGAGAGTTCTGCCTCACCTGCGAACTAGGTGATTATGAACACTTACAATTTGTCGCCATATTGGATTGAACGCCATCTTGGTATGACCGCCATCTCGGAATGGACGCCATCTTGGACTTGACGTTGCTGGAGCGCCTTATGTGAAGAAGTCCACCGACATCGCCATTTTTGAATAATGCATAATTGTGGCTATATTGTGGGTCTTGGAGGAGCAAGCGTTTGAGGTATTTACAGATTGTTTTATTTGCAAGTACCTTTACAGCAACTGATGTCTGTTTATGAGGTTTATCAGGACCGTGGCATTTTGAAAACCCTTTACGCCTGTGCTGTTATTGAGACACATATAATTATGCATGTGCGTGTGTATATCCTTCGGGTGTATAAGAAATGACATGTACAGAGGCGAGATAATCTTTGTTAGTGACTTCTTCGAATATTGTTTTTTTATGTAACGTTCCACTTCAAGGCAAAGGGCATCTCTTAGAGATGAACAGTATGGGCCTAATTACCAATCCTGCCCACCGCGGATTGGCAATATTAATCGCTGAGGTTTTCGAACTCACTATGTTTTCCTATACGGTTAGCGGGTGGTATTGTTAGTATAATGTATGTAGTCATCGACCTCCTGATTATTGTAATTTATCTCTCTATTACAGGTTTCCTCTTTAGAATGCTGGACTCTTCGGGTGGGGCGTCTTGTCCCGCCACCAACTTCCTCCGCGCCTTTCGGACAGTCCCTGAGGCAGCGGCCCTGGGCCTCATACTTCCTGACAGGGGGGCGGATCAGCGGGTGGATTTGGTCGGCCTTATCCAGGTAAAACCAGTTTTAACCCCTCTACTCTCGACACTGATTTAGCTTACAACTAACTTGTGTTACAATTAAAACGATTTATTAAGCCGTCTCAGGCCGTCAGGATCGGCGCTCTACACTGCGTTTGCCAGTTTGCGGTCTCTACTCGAGAACAGTTGTGCCCTATCGCTACCCCTACTGTTAAACCAATTCGATAACACAGAATTTCTTTCAGAGTTGGAACCGCTTCATCCTCCATCAGATGCATTACGAGATCCTTGACACGCGTAAGAAAGAAAAGGCTCTGCTAGCCCAACAGAGCAGCCCACCAAAGGCCCAACGTTCGCTCAGTAACAGCGCCCATTCAAATCGAAGTCCGGCGACGTCGCAGTGCATCAATGGATCATTTGATGAGTTTAACACCTACAGTGATCTCGAGTTCCTCGGGCCTTCGACTGAGTTTGACGGGCAGGAGGAGTTTAAGGAGGGGGAGGACGGTTGGCCCGTTCATTTGAGTGGGGAGGAAGGTAAGGCGATGTTATTATCGTAATGCGTTTTTGTATTTATATTGTGAACGTTCTCTTATGCCGAAAGGGAGTAGGGGGTAAGAGGGGTACGGGCAAAATTTTAGTTTACAAGCCTATCTTATTTTATGTTATTATCTTCTACCACATCGCATCACATTATCACACGCGAACGTTTGTGAGTGCGTATATGTTTGTTACTTCTTTACGTCTAAACGGCTGGAGCGATTTTAATAAAATTTGGTATGGAGTTAGCTCTCACCCTCGATTAACACATAGGCTACGTTTTGCTGCGGGAAAATATCTTATTCCCATGAGAAAATTAACTATTTTCCCTAATAAACCGCGGGTAATACCGTGGTGCACAGCTAGTTGCTTATATTATTGTAATAAAACTATGCTAATCTGTACAATGGTACCATACAAGGACATCACGCACATAGAAATACAAGCAGGCTAGAGCGTATGTTAGGTAAATAATCTATTAGCACGTCCCTTTTGTATACTGACTTTGGCCTTTGTGTCCACGTATTGAGTTGATTTTTACAGCGTCCAGAGGCACCTTCATTCACACTAGATTGGTGAAGGGACTACGCGGACGCCGCAGTACCTGGGATATCGTTTTAGATAGAGTAGGCTTGCCCAGCACCTATACTATCCTTACGGCTTAGGCAGTCTAGCCCACAGAAAATACAAGTGAATACTAATATTGGTTGGCGACACACTCATTGTATATTAAACATACTCGTTTGTTCTCTGCTAGTCAAACCGCTACGAGTCACATACTCACTAATGTTTTTCCGTATTTAGATTTCGAACACGATACGATTTTACAATAGATAACAGATTTGTGCAAGACTACAAATCATTAAATATTCATCTTTGTGCATTCTGTCAAGTTTACATTAATAACCGGTATCGACCGGTTAGGTTAGGTAGCGCATTTGCCTACCATGCGAGAGGTCCCGGATTCGATCACCGGCTGGGGAGGAAAAAAAACCCAGGTCTTGGATGTTTACATGTTAGTGATGTTGTTGTTACTGGTAGCCATGACATAGGGTATCCTAGTATGGGGCCAGAAGCAATGTATGTGCCAGTATGTAAATGTTACGTTATGTTACTTACGAAAGTTTTAGTTCACGTTGCAAAAACCTTTGCTATATTGTTATATTGCTATATTGCTGTATCCCGTCAAATAAATATGGAATTCTATTCTTCTATCTTCTATAATATAAAAATGAATACCCGAATGTGTTGGTAAGCGCAAATCTCGGGAGCAGGTGAACAGATTTCGCTAATTCTTTTTGTAGAATATTCCTTGAAGTACGAGGATGGTTCTTACGGAGAAAAAAAAGGAATCTACTGTTAGGCGGTATGAAGTTCGCGGGGTCAGTTAGTATGGAATAAATATGGGTGTGCATCTGTGCAAAAGTTAGTTAACGGTTCAACCTATTATAATTTATTACCCCTTTCAGTCGCTCCGGAGCAGTCTCTTGCGTGCGAGGAATTGGATAACGATCAGCAGGCAGACAGGGAAGAGTCTGTGATATCGGAACTGTTCGCCATCGGACGCCATCAGTTGAATCGGTGCCTCAAATGCAACAAAGAGGTAAGATCTACTATATTTACAATGGAGAACTTGGAGAAAAAAAAATGTTTTAATGTGTCTGAGAGGCATATATTTATTTTTTTATTTACATTTGTAACTTACAGCTAGTGCCAAATCGCTAAGTTAGAAACGTGTTTAAGACGGCCTCGGTGGCGCAGCGGTTTAGCACGCTGACTGTAAAACGGAAGGTCTCGGGTTCGATCCCCGGCCGGGTCAAACTAGGAAACGAACTTTTCTAGTGTGTCTCGGGTCTTGGATGTTATCTATGTATTTATTGTATTAAATCTATCGTCTAGTTAACATCTATAACACAAGTCATTTAGTTGTACTTAGTATAGGGCTAACGAGATCTGTGTAATATGTCCGTAAATATTTATTATTATTATTTTTTTTGTTTACGACTAATACTTTTCATAATGTGACCTGTCGAAGTCATTCTATTCACGTGGAAAAAACGCGCCACACAAATCGACGTCAAACTATGACGTCACAACTTCAACGTAACGCCTTATAATGGATAGAGCATTTAGCGATATTCAAATTATTTCTTAAACTAATGGTTTTATGGATCTACACCCTTTTTAGAAAACGTTTAGAATTCAATATAAAATTATGCATCTTCTTCAGGCTATATTAGCCCACTGCTGGACATAGCCCTCCTGTTATGGAGCTGCCCTTATTTGCATTGTACGTGTTAGTTGCTGATATTTATCCAATATAGCTTTAGTTCTACTGCAAACGTTGTTTGAGTGAGTCCTCCTTAGGATAGATCCTTATATGGCGACCCTGCCAGGATGCCTTATACTCCCCTAATGAGCGCAAGGTTGTGCCATCATTGTGCATCTACCTTGGATTTAAAAAAGAAACAGAAACCTGCCACCCCATAAGAGTGCCTTTGTGATTCTCTTACCGAGCCAGCGTCCCCCTGATAAGAGGAAAACAAGAATAAGATTAAACTTTATTTGACAACATTACAAAAGATTTCCACAGAAGACACACAGATGTCCTGCAGTGGGCGTCAAATGGCTGATGATGACACACAGTAGGTAAATACCGAGCCAACGCCCTGGCTGAGATGCTGCAGCGTCCCCAAGCCAGTCCAACCGTAGATTCAACTTTTGACAGCTTCTTAGTGACTCAAAAACCTATTTAGAGGCTAAAAATTCCACCCATGCCGGGATTCGAACCCGCGACCTCTGGCTATCCGTGCCAGCGCTCTTTCCATCTGAGCTAATGGGCGACTCACCGACATCAGGGAAATTTCGAACCTCTTTATAATAATCTCTGTATTACGTACAGGCAGCGACTGTTTTTTATAGTGACGCTCTATGAAGTTACCAAGTTAATTATTTTATTTTTAATTTATTTATTTAGGAAACAAACGGTTCAATAGCAATTATTAAAAATAAACAATTTCAATTACATACGTTACGTTATCAACCCTTGTATGTCCCCACTGCTGGGGCACGGGTCTCTTCCTGCATCGCAGGAAGGTTAGGCCATACTCCACGACGGGGGCCAAGTCCGGGTTGGTAGAGGATTGTAAGACAGTGGCGGGCCTTACTGTCAGAAGATTTCAAGCCGCCCATAAGGCCTCTGACATGGCTTAACGACTGCCATTATATGACAGCCGGCACCAACGGCTTAACGTGCCTTGCGAAGCACGGAAGCGCTCGGAAAAATGCCACTAGCGGTAGTCACAGGACGTTCACCCATCCTGTACCTGACCGCGCCTGTTGTTCCTGAACCAAGTGATTGATTCCAATCACTCGGTTCGCCTAGGCCACGAGCGCTTCAATTACATAATTTCAGTTACATAAACCATAATATTTTTTATTTATTTATTTATTTATTTATTTATTTATTTATTTATTTATTTATTTATTTGGCACACAAAACAGGTTACAGACAATATTACACAATAAAAACAAAGAAACAACTTATTTGCAACTAGTCCATAGCCCAAAACTTATGCGCACAGCATGATCAGAAAATATTTAGGTCATGAAAAGAAATGTTACAAAACCAAAACAATAATACTATCAAGCATTACAAAATGATCGAGATATTACTCAATATGTAAGAAAAAGAAAAAAAAATAAAAAATTGCATGCCGAAACAGTAACGTAAAAAGTACAACCATTTATGTATGTATATGTAGATATTTATTTAGAGTATTTAAGTATGATTTATGTAAGTTTATTATTAGGTACGTATACGTACTTTTGTCTATTAATATTCGTATTTGCACCGGCTACCCGTATCTACTTCTCCTCGGCAAATTCTCCAATTTGAGGTTGCCTGGAAGAAATTCCTATTAGCAATAAGGCCGCCAATTGTATTTGATCTTTTGTATCTGCCGTTTTTGTAACTATTTTTCTGGTATACAATAAAGAATATTCTTATCTTATCTTATCTTAACCATGAGTAATGTTATTATTGCATACCATCTTCATCTGAGCATACTTAGTAGGTTCTTTAATTATGTTGAAGTTTAAAAACCTATTTAGAGGCTAAAAATTTCACCCATGCCGGGATTCGAACCCGCTACCTCTGGCTATCCGTACCAGATGAGCCAATGGGCGACTCACGACATCAGTGAAATTTCGAACCTCTTAACAATATTCTCTGTATTACGTACAGGCAGCGACATCTGACTTAAGCAAATTGCATTACTTACAGCCCCGACTACCTACTTTGTCTACCTACGTACCTACTGGTACGGATAGCCAGAGGTTGCGGCTTCGAATCCCGGCATGGGTGAAATTTTTAGCCTCTAAATAGGTTTTTAAATTTGTTCCTTAGCACGGGTTAGTGCATTAAAAATAAAAATAGTGTAATTATGTTGAAGTGTTAATGTAATACGCACCCCGTAGGAGGAACGGCAGTCCGTGGTGCTGGCCTGTGCCCTGCAATACCCGGCTCCCAGCTCGCTCAAGGACGGGCCGGCAGCTTCCCGCGGCGGCTTTCTGCAGCTGCTGCTGGCCTCTCTTTGCAGCCGCCGCAGCACCCCGGCCTGGTGCGAGCGCTGCCGCCGCTTCAGTCCCACGCTGCAGCGCGGCCGGCTGGTGCGGTAAGCTAAAGCACCTTGTGACGGTGCAAACCACTTTACACCATTTTTTATATTTCCTTCTGTCTATCATTTTCAAAATGTAAAATGACGTCATCGAGATTTCTCTCATTTTTAGCATTGCAACTTTACATATTGACTATGTTTACCGGCTTATTCCGTTTTATCCAGTTTTCATATAAAGTTATTATAACTTAAATATACAAACACTTTAAAGCAAAAAGTTGAAGTCGTTCCAGTTTTATTATTTATTAAAACATATGCAACACTACACTATGGGATGTATTATAATTTATATTATATGTTGAGATATAATAATTTATCGCTAGTCATACATTTAGTTTTTTGTGAACCGGTGTCATACAAAATAAGGTCTGGTTCTGTTGGTCTTCTAGTAACATTTTAGCTATAAATATTAGAGTCATGTAGTCAAAAAGTGTGCAAATCTTGTTGTATACGAAAGGTTTTTTCCTTTTCAGGCTACCACCGATATTGGCGATCAACTGCGGCGGTGTCACTGCGCACGAGAAGGCCTATTGGTCTAAGGGGACGCAGAAAGAAAATATTGTGAGCACTTTTTACGTAGAAGAACCTAAGAACCTCCATTTCCACAGACTATATTTATCGGTTCTCGACAATCTCAAGACCTCGATTTTGCAGACGTCTCAATATTAGTTCACAATTTACTGCAACGAAATTGGTTTATTCGTTAAACGTGCTTACATGCAGTAGAGCCTACCGCCTACGAACCGGATTTTTTAATCAGTCAAATAAGTTTCAAACTCTTAGGCACTGTTTAAATATACCCACCGAACTTGATTTTTGTTGAAAATCCTGTGTGAACCAAATAATTGCAGAAATACCCTATAACAACACTTCTTGAGCTAGTTATAAGAAAAGAGTAACTCACCTCACAGATTAACCAATAGGTTTCAGTGACGGTTTTTTTTGTATTCAATTAATATGTATTCTGTAAATGGAATAAATAACTTAAAAAATATCGTAGAGGCTGATTAGATTAAGATTTTACATTATGTCTTTAAATTTCCTCATTTTCAGCCTGAAGGTGCCAAGAGAGGCAGCAGCGGCAAACCGTGCAGATATGGTTTACATTGCGCTAGACCTGGTTGCAGATTTAAGCACCCGGACAGGTAAACTTTTTTTCAATAAAGAATAATCCAGTTCCATGTCTGTGACTTCTTTGCCTAGTTACCATACAATAGAGAATTGTATTTTGCGACCAGTGCCTTGATTATGTTACTTTTGACGTTTAAAACTGTGCGCAGAAACGAAATATTTACTGGACTTTGTCGTACTATTCTGTGTCTCAATATCGCTCTTAGACGCGACAGAAATGCGTTTTGCCACTGTCTTACAATCCTCCACCAACCCGGACTTGGCCCCCGTGGAGTATGGCCTAACCTACCTGCGATGCAAAAAGAGACCCGTGCCCCAGCAGTGGGGACATACAAAAGGTTGATACTAATAATTTAATATGTATGAGCATCGCAAGTACTATACTTCTCTGCGTTTACCAATCGATTTATCGCTAACTAAACTACCTACATGTCTTTTAGGCCTGGGTCGTCGAACCAAACGCACAGTTCGTCAAGCGGCAGCCCCACCCGAGAACCCCAATGTGTTCTGCCCCATCAGTTGACCATACGACTCACAGCCGAAGGCGATATTGTGGTCAATGATAAGGTAATCATAATTTCCACTTAGACCAAGACCTTCTGTTATTAAGGGAGAGAGGGGAAGTTGCAGATATTGGGGCCAGGGCGTCGATACTGTTAATGCTTTAACAGACTAGCTGATGCCCGCAACTTCGTCTGTGCAGGATTAGTATTTCGAGTAGCTTATATTAGAGTGACGTAGAAAAGGTTTTGGCAGCGCACGCCAGCTCACAGATGATATTTTTTTTCCTACTTTACACTTATCGTCATAGTTAGAATATTTTCGGGGCTTAGTCGCGTAGTAATTTAATGCCTTTTTACCTCGACGTTTCGATGACGTTACAGTCATCGTAGTCATGAGAAGACTGATGGCTGGCACCCGTTCGCATCTTCGGCTGATGAGGTTTCAGACTACCCTCAATCAGCCATGACGAAGCACTTATCGTCATATTTTGGACAATTCACACAATATCGTTATAAATTGTAGCCTATGTGTTGTTCTGATGTATAAGCTATGTTATTGTAAGGTTTCATTAAAATCCATTCTGTATTTTTTACGTGAAAGAGTGACAAACATCCATCCATCCATACTTACAAACATTCCCGTTTATAATATTAGTAGTAGGATAGTAGGATACATGGTTGGATCACGTGGGGTGTTTTTTCATACCATTGACGCCTAGAAGTGTGGGCGCGTAGACTTGAAGCAGCAAAGAAATGTTTAGCAATTGCCATTGCACCACAGTATACTGCACTGTATACGACCCGAAGGCAGGGGCTTACATTTTGCATTGTACATTGACATTCAGCAAACAGAATGTAAATTCTGTACGGTGAAATAAATTGAATTGCATTGTGCATAAGCGGAATGCACTGGAGCCAGGACAAGTGATAGTATCGTCTGCCTCGTTGGTCTAGCGGATCACGTCTTGTTACCACGCCGGATGACGACTTCCCACGAACCCACGAGGGTTCGATTCCCACTGGGGGCCGCCGTAAAACTAAACGCCGTACTTAAAACCTGGGAAAATACCGAAACAAAGCGAAAGGGGAAGCCTTTCCCAGCAGTGGAACACAATCGAGGCTATATAAAAAAATATTTTGACAATAGGCGTGACGACAGTATCAGATAATCGAAGATTTAACAATATCATGGGATATTGTTTTAATCATATTAAAAGGATTTAAAACACTGATTTCAATAAATTAAAATATTACAATACAGCTTTCAGCCATTGTGAAACATTGTGATTGGTGTTTCAAAATGGCGTCACGCTTGAGTAACATTAGTAAACTGCACCCGTGCTTTGTTTGACGTTTGATGTTTATTTATCTGGGCGTGATTCGACGCTATGCGAGCTAGTTTCCCAAAGATTTAAAATAATTTGAGATTAGTTTATTACTGAAATACAATTTTTTTATAAATAATAAACGTGTCACATATTGTGGAAGAGGATTTAAAAATCTTTCGGCATGCCTGACAAAATGACAAAAAAAATGCAATTTGTTATTTCAAACCACCATTCCAGAGCGACCAAGCGGCTGAATCACCTAAGTCCGAGAACGGGCCGGCGAACAAAACTAAGCCGGCCACAGAATCCCAGGAGGAGTACACGCTCTCGGCCGCCGTAGTCTGTATCGAGGACAATCCGAGGAACTTGGTCGCGTACGTCAGAGCCGACGGCCAAGACGGGGAGTCTTGGTACTTGATGAACGATCTCAAGTTAGTATTGCTATTTCCCATAACATCATAACATAACATTTACATACAGGCACATACATTGCTTCTGGCCCCACGCTAGGATACAGTGTCGTAGGAACCAGAAAGAGTGACATCACAAACATTTAAACATCAAAACCTAGGGTTTTTTTTTTTGTCCCCAGCTGGGGTTCGAACCTGGTAGGCAGATACGCTACCGCTGCCCCACAGAGGTCAATATGTTCATACAATGAAACATACGGTCCCTTCTAGTAATTTTATCGTTGCACTTAACTCATTGTTTTCTCTTTCACCCAGCATCGTGCCGGTGCCAATAGAGGAGGTGGTCCAATGCAGCGTGTGGTGGAAGACGCCGTGCGTCCTCTTCTACACGAGCAGCAATGTGCCGCAGCCGCGGCCCGAGGAGGCCTGCTCATAGCAGCTGCTGCCGCCGTACGGCCCTTATGTCGACGAAGGGTAGGCCGATTTTGCAATAACCCTCCGACGAAAGCAACGTTCTATTGACTATTCTAGTAATACCATTTTTTTCATCAATCGCTATGCTCGAATAGTGCCGATTTCTGAGTTGAGACTTTCACATAAATATTTACGATAAGTAACGTTCTGTCACGCTCTTCGCTGAGAAATTCGTAGCACTACAGTTGAGTATTTATAATTATAATAATAATAATAATATGAGCCTCTTTTGTTTTTATATTATAATCATTACCACATACATCCCTCTCCAGGACTTGCTTGGCCTCCCACAAGCCTTGTGGTTTGTGGGGTGTGGTCTAATCACCCTGGCTGACCAGGCTTCAAGCCTAGTTGAGTATTTACTTAGCTATATTCTCAATTCAGAAACTGGCGCATAGTTATATATTAAACGGATCTAATCGCGATTATTTAGTAGCCAAAACATATCCTGGCAAAAACCTCTAAGACGGAGTTTACACGTTCAGTGTGGCGTCAGTCAATTCCATCAGTCTGGTTAGACTGACGGCAGGCTGATTGTCTATTCAGTGGACTTGTAGACCAGACTGACGGATATTCGAACATTTTGATGCTTTATCAGTCTGGCATCAATCCGAGCTTGATCAAGGTCACGGACTGAACTGACGCCAGAATGAACGTGTAAACTCCGTCTAAGCCAAACTAACCTCTAGCCTCTTCTGCAGGCAACTCTATATAATTATAATGCCCATTATACCCTGAGTTCTGTATTGAGCATTGGGTTCACACACTTTTTTCTCATTCCAGTGTCCTGCATCCATATAACATGACAACGATTTACTACGAGATACCGTCAGAAGTGCACTACAGTTATATGCAGTGATTTCTAAAAAAAGGTGTCTGAGAAGGCTTGCGAGACATTTTGGACTTTAACTTACAAAATTAAAGTCGTTTTTCGTTGCAATGTGTCAAGAGGTGTTGTAAGGTTGGTATAAAAAGGACGTAATTGTGAAAGCATGCTAAGGATTGGTGTTGTTACACACGGTGTTATTTATTAAAACATAATTCCACTAAAACACTCCTCAAATGCAGTTTAAATAGTATGTGGTAAAGAGAAAGCTTAAACTGCAAAAGTGATTTGAAAATTGTTGTAAGGAATTGTATTTTTAAAATTATACCTACTGATATCGACTAAATTAAAATTAAGGCAAAAATTAAGTAACTTATTTGTGTAAGTTTGAAAAGAATAAACTTTGTCACATTTTTGGTTCAAAGTTGATGCTATAGTTGGAGCAAAATTAAAATCGAATCCAATTATTAGACCATTGCGAGTAACGTTTGTTTTGGGATTTGCATCTAGTGTGTTCGCTGGACTTGGAAAGACAGCGACATCTAGCGTTACAAATGTTTTCACTCCAAATGGCGCTGAAGTTACACGTCCACTGAGCGTACTCATTATACTAGACGGAGTCCACTGTATGGAATCTTCGGATTATACCCTTTACCAGTGGTATAGTTGTTACCACCTTAAATTGAACCTTATCACTTTGAAATAAATTCCAAAACCAATGAAAAAAAAATCATAACAACTCTGACCGTCAACCCTTTCTTTCTAATAAATATTTTCAAACGTATTAACCCAATGCAGTGAATAGTAATAAGAGTCGTGACCGGACTGTCATCACAATATGATCACAGTCCGGCGATTAGTAATACAAGTCGTGGCTGGACTGTGATCATATTACGATCATAATCTGGTCCCGACTACTGTTACTAATCAATCATACTATGATCATTACGAAAACTGTATATTGCCACACTATATTATAAACAAACTACGCCAATGCTTGATGCAGCCTAAAAGTGGATTATACTATTTTATTAACGGACAGTTAACTAATCCGTGATCGTCCGAGCAAGAGCAAATCCAATATGATCTCATATTGTCAACAGATGCCTGTCGTGAAAGAAATATGCTATAAATTGTTGCTATATTTTTGTGGAAGATTTTTAAATGTTGCTATAGGATAAGAGAATATCGTAGACGAATTTTCTCCTTTTAGTTGGTTGTGATCATGGATATCTTAGGTTTTATCGTTTTTTATCTCCGCCGACAAAATCGACTGAACTAAAGACAATCAGGGATTTCGTTTGAAGACTGTTAAAATCTATATATTTAAATTTAAGCAGTATTTATTTGATTCTCATAAAATATGTTAGTTTTTGTAAGTTATTTTTGTGATTAAAATACTTTTCCGGTGGCTGGTGAATAAATAACTTATGAATAAAATAAATGTAAATTTTAATCTTACTGTTTTTTTTTTATTAATTTCTTATTATTTATATACCTACCTTATCAAACTTACAAAAAGAGAAATTCCGGGAACATGCGGGATTCGAGCCTTTAGCACCGAATTATAACAACGCCTTTAATCAAAAAGAAAGAACACATTACAACTTGAATCATTCTTAGAGATTGACCACGCTCTAAGGTGTTTTACGTTTATACTCGAAAATATATTTTTAGACGTCAGCAAGCTTGACGTAGGTCTACCTTAAGAAACATAGATAATCTCCCATTAATTTCCTTCATTCTTAACGGCGGGAAATTGTTGAGCGACTCCAAAGTCATACTTCATGACGCTGAGGTGTCCTTCATTCTCATCTGGGTCTTGTAAAATTCATCAAGCACGCAAGTCTGCTCGTACCTTATCTGTGCCATCTGAAATAGGGTTTAAATCGTAGAGGGTTTAAATACAACACGTGGGTCGTTGAAAGCATCCAAAAAATAATAGAAGATAACAGTCTAAGGGCCTGTTTCGCAATCTGCAAATAAAGTTCCGGATAAGCTATCCGTAACCAGGGCTGCCGTTTGTTCTAAATTTGAAGCCATAAAGAAACACACGCAATATAGGAATATTTATTTAAATTAAGAACAAACGGCAGCCCTGGTTGCGGATAGCTTATCCGGAACTTTATTTGCAGATTGTGAAACAGGTCCTAAGACTTTCCACCTTGTTGTCCCTACTGCTGGGGCACGGGTCTCTTCCTGCATCGCTGGAAGGTTAAGAGGGAAGCGGTTGACTGCAAATATTAAAAAGCAATAGCTTAAAATAGCGCCATCTAATCACAAGGTAAAGAACTTCTTGCTATGTGCGCCCTGATTTTTTTTTAAGTTCCTAAAAAACCTAAAAGTTATTAACACAATTTTGAAAAGCGCCATCTAGTTACAACGTAGAGAACTTCTTTTAAAATAGATCGGTAATTACCCTCCTTTTTGCCCCTCCGCAGTCGGGTAAAATATATATAGAGTAATGATGTTCCCCATAAAAAGAGGGCTCCAATCTTGAACTTGATCATAATTTCAACTACTCAGTTTCATGGAAAATTTTAAGAGTCCTGTACCTTTTTAATAAGCTTAAAAAAGACAGGATAGCAGGTTATAATCCCAATTGATGCAGACGGAAACCCGGAACTTGATCTTAACTTAGTTTCATTGACAATTTTAAGTGTCCAACCTTTTTAATATGCTCGTAGACGACAGGGTAGCATGCCACGGAGCTCTCAAAGCCTTCTCGGTCCAGCCTGAACAGCTCGCAGTTGGTGACGGCCACGGCCGAGGTGGTGCGATGCTTGCGTTTCATCACCAGCGCTAACTCGCCGAAGTAGTCCCCGTCCTCCAAGTGCCAAATCTCGCGGCCCGACTCTGAATACTCCGCCACAGTGCCCTTGTCAATAAAGTAGAGGCAGTCACCTGGACAAAAAACTGCTATGTCATCCACAACCCATTATGTCCCCAGCGAGGGGCACGGGTCTCTTCCCGGAGGAAGGTACCTATAGGGCCATACTCCTCCACGGGGGCCAAGTCCGGATTGGTGAAGGTTTGCAAGACTAGTGTTTGTCAGAAGTTTTCAAGCCGCCTTAAGGCCTCTTGCTTGGCTTAACGACTGACTGACTGCATGGATCGAGAAAATTAATCAGCCCATTGTCTACTATTGGGCGTGGGCCTCCTTCAACACGTCACTTCTTTCGGCCTTCGTCTTCCTTGGCCATCCTTATCCAGCCTCTACCTGCGTTACGTCTACGCAATCTGCGTTAGATCGTTAATCCAGCTTGGTGCCAGGCGACCTACGCAGCGTAGGACAACAGCGATAGATTATCAGACTACCTACTTCCTGTTGGTAAATAACTAATTGGAAAGGTGGAAATTAATAACTATGTGTAGTGGAAGTAAGACAAGAACCTACTAACCAAAATAAAAAACGGCAAAGAAGAACCATTGTAAACTATCACGGACAGATAGAAATTTCTTTACCTTCCTATCTACCATTCTACCACCCGCAAAATATATGTGAGAATACAATTTCTAACACAAACGGGGTGAGTAAATTAAGACTGAACACCATATAGGACCGTTCTTTGTGCGAAGACTTGCACTGATATGTGCGAGTGCACGACCTGCAGGAAAAGTAACAAACAAGTACAGCGTGCGTCTCAAGTCCAAAGTAAAGGTTGAGGTAGATCCACTAGCTTTGCCGCGGTAGTGCGTGCAATTTTAGCACTGCACCAAAGGCTACGAGATCAGGCAAATAAAATACCAATAGTGTTAATCTTGTAAATAATATCCCCAGCTATGAAGATGTCAGCTTTGATAGTGAACCCGATCTGTATCAGGAGACTCTTCGGCAGCTGCTTGAGGAATGTGACGTTTTGGACCAGCTGGCGGCTTAAGTGCATGACGATGTCTTCGCGCAACTGACCGGAGATGCAGCCCATCATCCGGGACTCCTGTAGAGAATAAGATGGCGGGTGAGTTGTACAGGTCTTTTGTCTAACGAAGGTTGGTTACGTCTAATACTTATATAAAAATCTCGTATCACAATTTTTGAGGGGCTTCTAAACGGGCCAGTTTTACTGCAATACATGGCCGACAATTAATTGGTGTCTTTCTCTAACATGTGAGTAGGAGAGGGACACCAATAGTTGCCGGTCACATATTGCAGTGAAAATATGGCCCGTTTTGAAGCCCCTTTATGGAACTCCTCCGAAAGGGCTTCAGCGATTTTTATATTTTTTTTCGTAGGTATGTTTGGTAGGTCTGGAAAAAGGGCGTCGGCTAACCAATAGATATATTATATTATTTTTAATGCACTTATGCGTGCTAAGGACAATTTGCCTGTACGTAATACAGAGAATATTGTAAAGAGGTTCGAAATTTCACTGGTGCCGGTGAGTCGCCTATTAGCTCAGTTGGAAAGAGCGCTGGCACGGATAGCCAGAGGTCGCGGGTTTGAATCCCGGCATGGGTGGAATATTTAGCCTCTAAGTAGTTTTTTTACAATAGGTATATATTATGGCAAAACAACGTCTGCAGGGTCATACAACGTAGAACGCTTTAGGGAGTTAATTCAAAGAAAATTTTTATCAGTTGGCGGCGGCAACAACAGCATGAATTTTTGGTGCTTTGAAAGACTTGGCACAACGAACATGAATTAACAATAGCTATTCCATATGTACGCTAGTTTAATATGTACGCTAGGTTAGAAAAAAATAAAAAAAAATCTAAGAATATCTCGACAGAAATTCGAATGTAAGAACCGTTACAGCCAGCCAGAACGATGCGTGGGCGCCGCGCGTCCGCGGGTTCGATATCAACCCTTGTGTGTCACCACTCCTGGGGCACCTGTTTCTTCCTGCATGACAAGAAGGTTAGGCCATACTCCACCACGGGGGCTCGGGGTCGTGAGCGGGGGGTCGTGAGGAAACCTGAGCACCTAACTACAAGAACGTCTCACCTGCCGTCGTGCGATAAAATAACTATACAGTGAAGAAGGCGAGATTTGTGTAATTTCCAGGGCCGGATCAAGACTTGTTTTGGCCTGAGACTCAAGCCTTGAGTTAAGTATCAAGTCCTATTTTTAAAAACTATTTAGAGGCTGAAAATTTCACCCATGCCGGGATTCGAACCCGCAACCTCTGGCAATCCGTGCCAGCGCTCTACCAATTGAGCCAATGGGCGACTCACGGCATCTGAAATTTCGAACCTCTTTACACTATTCTCTGTATTACGTACAGGCAGCGACATCTGGCTTAAGCAAATTGCATCACTTAAAGCCCCGACTACCTACTTTGCAGTTAGGTTTTACATCGGAACGATATTACTGTACCCACATGATTATGCTATTTTTTTTTAATGCACTAACCCGTGCTAGAATAACCTTTGAATAACAGGACCAAGCACTCTTGAAATCTTGTTAATTTACTTACTTTCATCCTAATTTACTTGCTGGCTCTTTATACATCAATGGGACAAAAAAAGATATATATGGATATGCACTACATATATGCAGAGGGCCAAAGCATCCAGCCAAGCGAGTCAAGCCGAGGTTTGAGGAAATTGACAGCAAATCAACATTTACTTATCAAACAAAACCGGGACTCGGTGAAATAGTACCTACCACAAAGAAGTGTGACTTTAACTTGATCTCATAATACTTAAGGATCTTTCGCTTGAGTTTGGGCGGGAACCTTTTCTGATTCATAAACTTCTGCACTTGCTGCGACATCATGAAGTATTTGCCCCGCGCCGACTCCGTACCAAACAGCACTATTATGAAGCGCAGCGTACATCCGAAAGTGACTAGCTGGAATGGGTTAGAAATCGTGAGTTGACTTCAAAGCCTAGGGGCCTGTACCCTTAAGTGAGGGCCTGGAGATCTATGGTATGGACTCCAGTCTCTCACTTAAGTATAAGTCCTTATTACTCAAATTCTACATATCGTCGTTGTACTGTGAAAACCCGGTAAATCGTTTTTTTTAGAAAATGAGTTAACAATGCAGATCGACTAGTTTTTTTTTGCTCTTTCGTCTGCAAAAAGCCATTAAGAGATAAGTAGCATACTTTCGGAGATAGCTACTGAGAAAACGAATTAAAACATACTATTTAAGCTTTTTTCTCTGGTAAAAAAAAGTAGTCCAACTTAATCATCACTTTTTCAGATTTTTGTCCAATGATAAAACTTTAAACCTCTTTATCTGGTTTTCCTTATAATCTTTTTGTAATTTTATTTAACTTTACGTCCGGAAGAAATAAGTAGTTTAACTTAATTGTCAACATTTTCAAAAAATGTACAGACGCAAGTCATTACCGACAGTTAAATGGTTCTTCCTGATGGGGTTACGATCATGCCAAACACAATAATTGTCATGGAAAAACCTGTACGTAGAATTAAATTGTTTTCTCTGAAGATTTAAATCACCGCTCATGCTGTATTGCGGCAGAGAAAAATGGGAAACTCTAATATAAACAATTTTCACTACAGGTGAAATCCAGTAAATATGATTATTTTTTATTTATTTTAACTTCTGTTAGTCAGACTGCCATTAAATACGAATTTCAACACAGTAATTAGAATAATCTAAACAGTTTTACTAATAAATTCTGCTTCGAATATGCATAATATGCCATAAAAAAACTAAGATTACATTTCCTCAGGGAAAACCCTGTAAATAGGTATCCCTTTGACTTAAAGGTAATTTTTTCTAGAAATCCCACAAGTATAGGCCATTAAAATACAATTTATTAGGCAAACTATAAGATGAAGATTAATTTCTTTTGCATGAATTCAATTTATTTTACACTTCAAAAATAAATATTCACAACTGAACTTTCAATTGCTTAAAACTCAAAATGGCAAATCTGTGATTTACCGGGTTTTGCAGTACAACGACGATATTTCGTGTTTTGATACCTCTGTGAAAAAGGAATAAATAAATTACTTACTCCATTTACTCTTCTGTAAGTACCAGGCAGCGTTGGACTGGCACTAGAGCCAGGGTGGCATTTGCCATCCGAGCCCCGGCCTGTGTGGGCCCCCAAGCGATTTTTTAACACACCAGAGCATTGGGCAAAATTACAATAATATACTTTTCAACCTGAACTTGGACCGAGTCAGAAAAAAACCCTCCATAGGTAATTTGTTAAGTGACCTAATGTTAGGCCTAGTCTGACCCTTCTTATGTTACCAAACGACGTACTTACTTTATTTACTTACTTCTTTAACTTTTCACTTTATGCTCCATTTTTGCATAGACACGGATTAACACAGATTTTGTAGAAACTGAACTCTGTCTAGGCATAGGCTAAATATGAATCTCTTACAAAATTAGATCGATATTAACCTTTGCACAAATCCAAGCTATGCTGAAGTATAGCTCAAAGCATTCATGAGATGATACCATATTTATATTAGCACTCTCTCTGGACATAGCCACTGAAACAAAACAGCCGTCAAACAGTTCAATTAGTCAAGGACTGGCTAACTTAGCGATAAGTTCGAGGAAAGTTTTCTGCTGTACCTACATTAGTGAGTTGAATAAAGTCTATGTCGTCATAGCCAGTTATCAAGTTACTGTTCATTTATTCTGCTGCCAAAAATATTCGTTAAGCTGACCATAATTAATTTATTTACTGACCATGTGTTGCAGTGCTGCTCCCTTCTTAATATTGCTGACCAACACAGGCATTTGCCACTTGGGTCCCAGCCTGTGCGGGTACCCAAGCGATTTTACGCTATATCGGAACATTGAAGTTAATAGATAAAGAACTCTTAATTGTACAGAAAAAAGGAAATTACCAAAATACTCACATGTTTCTTAACATAAGAGAATAATACTTTCCTTCTTACCCAAGACTTAGTGCGAGTACAAGGAGCCACTCTATTAATTACTTAGTTGATTAACCCGATGGTTCACGTGCAGCGGGCCCCTAAAGCCAAAGGCCCCCTAGACTCAGTTCGACCCTGGACCAACATTATCAATGACCGATCGGGCGCCTTTTTTGCTAATTAAATACCTACTCGCTCTCGATATCAACCATCGTATGTCCCCAGTACTAGGGCACGGGTCTCTTCCTGCATTGCAGGAACGTTAGGCCATACTGCAGTATGGCGAGGGCCAAGACAAGACCGGGTTGGTGGAGGATTGTAAGACATTGGCGGGCCCTACTGTCAGAAGTTATACGGCCTCTGACATGGCTTAACGACTGCCAGTCCGACACCAGCGTGCCTTGCGAAGCATGGAAGCGCTCGAAAAAAATACCAGTAGCGGTAGTTACGGGACGGTCACCCAACCTGCACCTGACCGCGCCTGTTGTTGCTTAACTAAAGTGATTGATTCCTATCACTGAGTTCAACTAGGCCACGAGTGATTCAAAATACAAAAGATGAAAGATCCGATGATTTCGTTCGTTTGAAATTGTAATCCCTCACCGGCTCTATCCAAGGCGTATACGATCCTGTTAAGTGCCGGCTGATCCCACAGCTCTCCCTTTGTCAACCACGAGCAGTTGCTAGGCGTCGTAGTGTAATAGGCATCCTCGGAGATGTACTCGGTGGCAAATTGGAATATCATGTTCCATGTTATGTAGGAGCTCAGCATTAGGAATATGTCTACGGCCGTTTTTAGCTTGACCTGCGATTAAGAGACGACAGAACTACGATAACAGCAACGATAAACGACACATTGTCTAGTTTCTTGTAAGAAATTAAATGTCAGTTACCGTTATGGTCGAGTGCGAGATCTTTAACCGATACGGTTAAGGTGCAGAACCTGTTGACATCAACCAAGTCTAGCAGTTGACTGAAACTAATAGTCACCTGCATCGATGACGTTGAATCAACCAATAGCAACAAAGGCGCGCGGCCTGCCATTAAATGAAACTATCTCATTGGTCAACTTGCCGCACATCTGAAATTTGGTCATCTGCGCAGGTACATCCGCGTGACTTATTTCTTGTGTAGCACTGTACGGCATTCGAAAGCTTAAGAACATAACAACATAAACTCATGCCACACATGCTCACAGCTAATGGTGGGCAGGGACTGCCACTTGCCATGATTCCGACACATCACCTTCGTTTACTCAACGTTTATTAGTCGTTGCATGCACGCACTTTTCCGGTACTTTTTATCTTGTCCTTTGCAGTTAATTTAGCTAATGTTCTTTCGGTCGACTTTCTAAAGTTTGGTTTGCACGTAAATGAAAGAAATTAATATTTTTGTATAATAAAACATCGAAAATAAGAATAGTTAATTTAAATTTAAATCGCTTTCGTCCCAAATGTTTATTTTTCTCCTAAATTTTATTTTAGTAAAGGTCTAATTTGTTTATTTTGTGTTCCTTACTTTTAAGTAATGTAGTAGTGTTGTTGTATTTAATGTCGAATGCTGTATACATTCCATGGGGTGCACAGCATACTTGTTATGTTAAACTTTAATTTCGTATTCTATTTATGTAGCCCTGCCTATGTATGAAAATAAATAAATAAACGCCAAGATGTTGACATCTCGGTAGCTTTTCTACTAGCGTAAAAAGTACCCGGAAGTGCGTGCATGCAAAGACTTATGAACGTTGATGAAGCGAAGGTGATCTGTCAGGATCGTGGCAGGTGGCAGTCCCTGGTCTCTGCCTATCCCTCTGGGATACATGCGTGAGGTTATGTATGTATGTATGTTATACCTACTGGAATGTTGCGACTTTTAAAACGTGCGACTAGCGTCGTCGTAATGGCGATGCAGATGTCCTACTCATCACCAAATCGGAACGTGACATTAGAAAAATAATAAGATACAAAAACAGGGCGAGTAAGTTTGAAATATTATCTAAAAACTAACCCCGGCATTCATCCAACTGTACGTGTTTCGAGCGTAGATAATCATCCGAGGTAATCTCAGGACATTCAACAATTTAATCGACGTTTCCGCCGACACATCGTGCAGGACAGTCTGTCTGTTCAAGAATAAGGACGCCACTGACAAACCTGTTGGAGAAATGTTCAAGGCTTAGTAATTTTACAGTATTTTTGTTTTCAAAGTAACAGAGGTGCGTTTTAATGCACGTTATAAATTGAATTTGCTGGTGTTTCTTAACGACTCAATAACAGGCTATAATACCTATATATTGAGCAGCGTAGATTTTGAAATGGACACCTAATTAAACGGGTATCATCATCATCATCAGCCCATTATGTCCCCACCGAGGGGGACGAGTCTCTTCCCTGAGGAAGGTATAGGCTATACTTCACCACGGCTTGGTATAACGACTGCCATCTATCGACGACAGCCGGCACCAACTGCTTAACGTGCCCTGCGAAGCACGGAATCGCTCGAAAAAATGCCACTAGCGATAGTCATAGACATTTTACCCATCCATGCACTGAACGCGCCCTGTGTTGCTTAACCTTCGTGATTGTTTAAGATCACTCAGGAAGCCGGGACTACGAGCGATTCGAGTCATAGTCAGATGTTTTGTTCCAGTTTTAATTAAGTTGGGTGATGATTGCGATTACACGCGTTTAAGGCACTTCACGGAGGCTTTCTAACTACCGCCACCAATGAAGACAAATCATAACTTTTTTAAAAAACCTATTTAGAGGCTAAAAATTCCACCCATGCCGGGATTCGAACCCGCGACCTCTGGCTATCCGTGCCAGCTCTCTTCCCAACTGAGCTAATGGGCGACTCACCGGCATCAGTGAAATTTCGAACCTCTGTACAATATTCTCTGTATTACGTACATTTTAGCATCTAAATAGGTTTTTTAAAAATGGTCCTTAGCATGGGTTAGTGCATTAAAAAAAATAAAATCATAACTTGTTATAAAATACGTTTTTATCTAAAAGTAAACATGTGAATGCTTAACAACTGTGACCACTTTTAGCGTCAGCTATCACCCCGAAGCGTCTTAATTAGGTGTCCATTTCAAAATCTACGCTGCTCAATTTTGTGTATATTCTTCAATCACTAGTTGCTATTCAAAAGACTGATGGTGACCAAAATCGTATATTTTGCTGATCGTTTAAATCATAATTATCTATACTATTTTTATTTTTAATGCACTAACCCGTGCTAAGGACAAATTTAAAAACCTATTTAGAGGCTATTAATCTCACCCATGCCGGGATTCCAACCCCCAACCTCTGGCTATCCGTGCCAGCGCTCTACCAATTGAGCCAATGGGCGACTCACCGGCATCAGTGAAATTTCGAACCTCTTTACACTATTCTCTGTATTACGTACAGGCAGCGACATCTGGCTTAAGCAAATTGCATCACTTACAGCCCCATAATTATCTACTCTAGTGTTTTTTTCATCATGGGCTCTTCGGCTCTTCATTAATCACAATTTTCATCGTTACGAATGAAGTATTTGGCCGAGATACTGATACACCATTTGGATTCTAAATGAAATTGCCCATCTGTGTGGTTATGTGTGGCCATTGGCCATATTCTCTTTCTCTGTGAGAATGTATGGCCCCTGCTGTATAATCCGCTTATGAATTGCATCAATAAGATTAGCAGACTTATCAGTACCATTGGTTTCTGCATCAAGAATTTCACTAAGTTCCACCGTTGCTCGTACACTGTTTGTTCATCTACTTTTAATTACTTTCAGTCGTCTTATTTCTATGCAGTTTGTGCAATTGACTCCTGATTCTAACTTATATTTAAAGTTAAAACATGCATCAAAAACCTACTGTCCAGGAGCAGCCAAGTCTTTGTGTATTTCCAAGATACTTTCTTCAAGTCAAGTATTGCTACTTTCTGCGTTTCCCCTGCTATGTAGCCCGTGAAGAAGTTCACGAATATATGAAATGTATAGAAATAGTCCATGGCTGCGATAGCGTCCCCCAAATTGTCCTTAAAATGAGAAAATAATTTATTTTCCAGATTAAATCTATAACGATTGCAAAAAATATTCAGAGTGCGCGCGCACAACAAACAGAAGTTTTTGCAGTTTTTGGACATTGTTCTCATTAATTACCTGAAAACTTTTCTATGTCCGTATACCCAGCAGGACCCTTCGTCTGATTCGATTAAATTTTCACTTACGTAGTAATTAGTACCTTCTGAATAGTATAAGTAAAATAATAGTACCTTAACAGTTAGCCAGAAAACTTACATGTTTTGCCAGCAGGACCCTCCGTTGTTAGAAGGTCTTCAGACCAGTAGTATATGTCCCTGTATAGCGGTCAATTAATACCTTTAGATTTTTCTCCTTTTCTTAGAAAAAAGTTATTAGTTTATAAGAAATATACCTACAAAAGATTTATTTTGCCAGCCGGACCCTGTTTTGTTTTAGAGTTTTCAGTCCAGACAATCATATTTCCGAATAGCTTAATATTAGTACCTTTCATGTTTATGAGGTAGTTACGTAATTAAATATCATCGAAATAAATAAAAAAAAGTTTTTAATTTTTAGGTAAAATTAGACAGAGCTAGTCTATGCATAATAAAGAATTTAAGGGAGTGTAGCTTCTGAAAACTGGTTGATCTATGAACTGCTATCAGTATTACCAGTATTACCAGTATACTCAGTGTTACCAAAGGAGTTTGGTCAACAGCATACAAACATCAGTAAGAATAAATAAAACTGGCGATTTCCGTCGAATCCAATTACCTGATTTCAAAGACTGATTTGGCTGTTTCCAAACATTAAGGTGAATTTGAACAAAAGTTTTTTTTGTGTAATTTTGGTGAGATTTTTTTATTCCAGCCCCATTCTAATATGTTTGTTTGCTAACAAATAAAAATTTAGCCTTTTTTGTGACATGTGTGCGAGTGGACAATTGACGTCCAACAAAACTCAACAAAACTTACTTAAATATTTAGTAATAAAATTTTATGTGTCCACTGAAATGATAACTTTGGTTATCTGTCGTATATTAAATATGTTATTACTATGCTGAATATAAACAATGCTCAAACAAAGATGAATTTAATACACAATTTTGAAATAAATTAAATGAATGTAAAACTAGTTAATAATTATTATATTTCTTTTGTGCCCGTAACCCGTGCTAAGAACAATTTAAAAAAAAATTTAGGCGCTAAATAGGTTTTTTTAGTTTTGTTGTTAATGGCCACCGAAACGAAAAAAAAAATATCCCAATGTCAATGAAATGATAAACTAAATTTTTTGGCGGGAAACAACAAGACTTGACTGGTGCAAAAGCACCGAGAGCTCGAGCCGGACTCAATAGAAGTGAGTAAATTTGATGGGGGCGCAGCAATGCAATGTTGACGGAGCTATTTTACTAAAACTTTCTGTCCATGAAAATGATAACTTTTTTCCTGACAAAAGTTGTCTGCATGCCAAATGTATAAGGAGGAAGATTTTAGACAAACCGATGGTTTTTTGGATAGACTATTTAATTTGATGAAATTAAAATAGATTTAAATCCATATAATGAATCGTATTTTCAGGCTATGATTTTTATGAGCGGAATTGGGTTCAGGACAGGTCACAGTGATGATAAAATGACACTTAGACATTTATTTTTGGTTGCAATAAAGGCAGTAACTCAATTTTTTTTGCCAAGGTAGAGAAGGTACTTTACTAAGAAAAAATATAGCAAAAAACCTTGCTAGATATCAAAAATTCCACCCATGCCGAGACTCGTACCCGTGACCTCTGGCTAACGATGTCAGCGCTCTCCCAACTGAGCTAATGGGCGACTTACCGACATCAGTGAAATTTCGAACCTCTTTAAATACTCTCTCTTAGCACGGGTTAGTGCATTAAAAAGAATATAAAAATATAGCACATCATAAAACAGCATTTTGACCTACCATTCTCAGGTTTGCCGTGTTTTTTTGCTTCGGCAATTCACCTTAATAAAGTGTACACATTTTTTAAATTCTACAGTAACTGGTTTCGACGGAAATCGTCGGTTTTTTTATTGTTACTGATATTTATTTGTATGCTGTTGACCAAACTCCTTTGGTAACACTGAGTATTACTGGTAACACTGATAGCAGTTCACAGATCAACCAGTTTTCAGAAACTACACTCCCTTAAATTCTTTATATGCATAGACTAGCTCTGTCTAATATCACCTAAAAATTAAAAGCATTTTTTTTATTTATTTCTATGATATTTAATTACGAACCTCGTAAACATGAAAGGTACTAATATTAAGCTTTTCGGAAATATGATTGTCTGGACTGAAAACCCTAAAACAAAAAAGGGTCCGGCTGGCAAAATAAAACTTTATGTAGGTATATTACTTATAAACTAATACTTTTTTCTAAGAAAAGGAGAAAAATCTATAGGTACTAATTGACCGCTATACGGGGACATACACTACTGGTCTGAAGACCTTCTAACAACGGAGGGTCCTGCTGGCAAAACATGTAAGTTTTCTGGCTAACTGTTAAGGTACTATTATTTTACTTATACTATTCAGAAGGTACTAATTACTACGTAAGTGAAACTTTAATAGTTAATCGAATCAGACGTAGGGTCCTGCTGGGTATACGGACGTAACTTTTCTTCACTATTTTGAAAAGTTATGTAAAGTTATAAATAACATTACAAAATAAACCTTCTATTACACGAATATATCCGATTCTGTCCGATGGTAGCCGAGGTATATTCTAAAGGCTAACAGACTGTATCTACTTACTACATTAGCACCTGCGTTCGGATCGAGTTTGTTAAGAAGAAAAACCTAGCGAAAACCTCCAATATCTTCTGTACACTTTTACATTCATAAACTCACCCCTGTATTCCAAACAGTAGGCAAAGACCAAGGTTGTAAATTCAAACTTTCAACACACATACAATACATACCTACACAGATCACAACCACTTGTCTTGACCCCAACTGATGCTGAGGTAACCAACCACACATCATGTTTGTAATGTCCTACCAATATAGTAAACACTTAGGGCGAGATAAATAGTCGCTTCTAAGAACGAGTCTTAGCGAAAGCACTTGCTTAAGAATCGATTTGTCTATCATAGACAGTACTTTGGCACTCTCTAAGTCGCGAAACCCGGACTAATTCTTAGCATTGGCCTAAGAACATGCTTAGCTAAGCAAACGTCTACTTTGATACTTAGCTAAGTTAGCCTGAAGTAATGCTTAGGGAAGCTTGAGTACGGACTTGGGCTAAGCAACGACTATTTATCTCGCCCATAGTGTCTAGAAAGTAACCGTTGGTGTCTGGAAAACTTTATGAAGTAAGTCAACGAGTCATGTCCACGAAGCTTTATGGGCGGCTTAATAACTTCTGGCAGTAAGGCTCACCACTGACTGACAATCCTCCACCAACCCGGACTTGACCCCCGAGGTGTAGTATTGCTTAACCTTCTTGCGATGCGGGACCCGTGCCCCAGCAGTACGGACATACAAAGGGTTGACATCTATCTAAGGAGTCCATGTTAAGGATACTTATGTGACTTACTACCGCACCAGCGTCCCGCTGAGCCAACTTCACAGTCAAAACCGTATTCTCCAGATAAATGCACAGGAAAAAGCAGGCCTCAAGAAAACTTCTCAGCTTACTATATGGATGTAAGGAGACTGAGTAATGTTTGTACTGCCTAAACTTCTCCGCAGCTAATGCTGAATAGGACATGTACGTTTTCTGAGCTCGTAAATCGTTTACGTCGACGCTGACCATGTCCAGTATGAATCGGCGAATCTTTCCACATTGTATATTGCGTGAGGTTATTTTCTCCAGAGGTAAAGCGCATTGGTGGTTGAGGAAATAGTCTAGAGGAATGTCGGGTGTTATTGGATCGGAATTGTCCTGGGTCCTCTTCATTTTGCCGATATTTTACCCCGACTTGTCGGATGTAGGCCTCTTTCCGGATACTCAAATTGCACAGAGACTCACCAGAGACTAATGTCCTCAAAAATGCACATAGGAAACAAAGAGAATGTAACCACTACGTATAGGATATAGATACGGATGTAGTTACATCCGTGGATATGGATTATATTTTAGTGAAAATTTCACAAGTTCACAGAAAGTATCCTTCATCCTCTTCATGTGTGATCACAGATCACAGATGAAAAGAGTTTTTGTTTTTTGGCCATCGAGGGAAATGTAAAAAAAGAGGTTTATTTCAAAGTTCATCTATGATACTGACCTCTATGTAGTAGCTACCCAACATTTTGCGTGCGGAGATTGTTCTGAGGCGGAGACGCGATTCGCGAAGAAACTGGTGATAGCTGATGTCAAAACTATAGAGCAGTTTGAGCACAGTTTGAGATCCGAGAATATTTCCCGATTCTCTCGACAAAGATGGTTTTAAAACGTCCTTGCCTTTTTCTTTCCAATATTAGGTAGGTATTTTTATATTTTCTCCATATATTTTTAAAATATATAATCATATTACATAGAGGTCAGTATCAAAATATAAAATCTGCGTTTTTTTAAAGTCGCGGTTATGTAACTAGTAATTATGAATGGGTAACTAATACTTAGAATTATTGGCGTAATAAAAAAAATGGGTTGAGAAATTAGTTTAAAACCACCCGCGAATAATAACAACCGCTTCTTCGTCCGTCTGAACATTATCCCGCTGAGTACGCACCGCTCCGGCTGGTTACTAATGATTCTAAAAGATTCGAGCTAGTTCGAGGTATATTTGAAATGTGCCTTTAAAAAAAATTCAATAAATATTGTCAATGTACGTTTATATAGCTGTGGCTTACGTACCACCCAAAATTCATGGTGTACGAGTACCTACATTTCACGAATCCTTGTGGTGTTGATGGCACAGATTTCAAATTAATGGTTTACGCTTAAGAAGAAGATTAAAAACTATATTACGAAGAAATATCATAATATGGATATAATAAATATAATTTGAAAGTACTGACATCACATAATAAAATGTTTAACACACTTGTAGAATTTAACCTAACGTTCCTCAATAAATAAAAAAAAAGAATATAATTCAACATAGAGATATCCAAATATTATTCTTATTCTAGTTATCTATACAGTGTGTATCTGTGTAATTGAAAAACCTTTTGCTCTATAAATAGCAATATTTAAGTAAAATTAGTCAACATAATTTAACTTTAATCATTTGCGTCTATTATTTAATTCTATGGCTTGTTGTTGTCATGTACAGTGGCCTGAGATGGTTTTGACAAAATGGTTACTTGGCGAGTAAAATTACCGTAATAAAATGTATAAAAGGACAATTTTACATTTCAAATTTTTTACTAATTTTATTCACCTCTAGTATGAAGCAGTTTGTAGGAAACTGAATGCAGAAAACCAGAAAGTGACTCCAACACCAGTAACGACAGTGCCTCGACTCTTACCATGAAGGTAAAAACAAACAATATTCAATTGTTTCTTTTACCTCCATTGTAGCTGACGGTAGGTAGGCATCATGGAGATAAGTAGAGGTCACAGATCAAACTAAAGAAAAAAGAGTCTTTTGCTTCGTCTGCAACGTAGAGGGACTGCAATGATCGTAGATAGAGATGATATTCGAAATTTTTTTAACTTTCTATTTTTAATTTTTTTTTTGTTTCAGAGATTTGTCTTTTTTAACCTGTGTCTAGAGCTTTAATGTGATTCAAGATTCAAGGTATTCCTAATCTATCCCAAAATCTGCACAATTTTTTTGCCCCAGATTATTTATTACCTATTTTTATCATGCGATCATGCGTGTACCTACGATTTGGTGTTAATTCTGAGCATAGTATTAATGTTTTAATTCGTGACTTGATTCAAAATAGTTTTGTTCTTCTTGTCCTCATTTATACTTTCATGCCTACGTAAATTGCGTCGTCAGGGTCCAGGGTATTAAGAGATTGGTTTTGCCACCCTTCCAAATGTTTGCGCAGGATTGTGAGCAGAACGACGCACTCAATATTACATCTTCTGTATTGTCGATTAGGACTATTTTTCTGTAAAAGATACAAGGGTATAAAATTTAATAAAAAAATTATCATTAAGTAATTGATATTTCACTATTATCATTTATCTTACCCAAGACAAAATTCGTAAGTGATGAAATCAAATATAGGTGCTCGGCACTGAACATTTTCACACTTTGATGCAGGCCCTCTGCAGAGCTCTGATTTTATAACCTTAGGTAAATTGTAATCAAAGTATTCATTTATTATATCTGCTGGAGCATAGTAGCTTTTCTTTCTTTCTTTTTTCCGTTGTATTGCGTTACTTTTGATTTTATATTTTCGTAGATCACGTTGACTATTCTGCGCTTGGTCATTATTTACACATTCATTTCCGTTTAGATCACAGTTTTCATGATTATCTAGAACTTCTCGGATTGAATCTTCTTCTTCTAAAACAATACCATTAAAATTATTTTCTAAATTCGTTATACTATTATTATTTTCTTCTTCATAGCGACTACTGTTCCATGTATCAGAGTAAATACTGATATTGTCATTAGATATGTCTTTAGCTGCGTTATAAATTATTTCATAAAATCTTCTCTTGGAAAGTTCTAAAAGTGTAGCTGGATTGTTCGATGTTCTTTCTGCAATGGTCGCATAGTGAGGTAGGCAGTCTATGTCAACTTCCCATGTTCTGTTTTCGTAGCACAGTTTCAGCCGAAATCTGCCATTTGGTAACTGATGTTGATATTGCGGTACGTTAAGACAACTGAAAAGAATTGGTTAAATAAAGCGTTGATTAGGTTATAGCGCATCGGCATTAAACAACTACAAGATACAAAAAAATAGTTTCATTAAAGGGGCAATGTTTTAAGATTACTTATCGTAACAAAAAAATTTAAAACTACTATTAGCACCGTCTTCTAAACTTTTAGGTTAAGAAATATTTGTGTAATTCCCATTTTTATGTACAAAAAAGTGTTCGCTATCTATCTACTACGTAAGTTCCCTTATGTTCAAGTTATATACCTCTATTACCTGTCAAAAAGTAATACTAACACTGGGGTTATAGTACGAATCGGGTGCAACAGTGAGCTCCTCGCATTCGGGAGGTAGTGGATTCGAACCTGGCGCATGTACATTTGTTTTCTAAATTACTGGCATTTGTGAATTTTTAGTTGATACCAATACCACTCGCTAACTGTGAAGGAAAATATCGTGAGGAAACCTGAGGACCTGAGTTTATCCTTTCTCTAAGACAAGGCCTTTAAAGTTTTGAACAAAGCATCGTCCAATCTACTATTCTATTATTCAGAAAAATTTTAACTAATATTTTGTTAATCTTTAAAAAAATTCATCGTTCAATTTCATTAATGATACGATACGTAGTACGCTGAATAGCTATTTGACTATTGACTATTTACCACTACTCAGACGGGAATCTTGACTTTAGTCTGTGCAACCGCACCTTTAAAGCGAAGATAGGCTACATCAGTCAAATGACAAACATTACCGACGCCCTCCCCAGTCATGACAGTTGCCGTGACCGAACTTGGTCGGAAAAATTATCATCATCACGTAGTAAAATACTATAATATCGTCGTTCTTGATCTTTACTACTCACCCAATATTCAAGCTCCTAGTTTGCTGGTCCCTCAGCATGTGATACCACAGCGAATATGGTATGGTATTCAGGTTGGAATTACGCCAGAATCTGAACTCGCAATGATGGTAATTGTAAACCGGTCGCTGTGGTAGCCATCGTAATCTGTTATCTGAAATAATAAATGTTTGTGTTTCTATCAAAAACTGATAAATTATCATGAATTGACGAATTATTCGACCTATATTTGTCCACTGTTGGGCGTAGAAGCGTCTAAATGCATGCCAGTTCGTTTTGTCCTGGACAATCCTCCTCCAGCCACTACCAGCAATGTGCCTGGAAAATCGTCGGTTTAACCAGCTGGCCCTAGATTCTGCTAATGCATTGTGGCTCAAATCTACGCGCGCACATACATCGAACCTTCTCGGCGTAAATGGTATGAAACATCATACCACGTGACCCAATAATGTATCTGTCATGGTACTAAAATGCACGAGCAGGATGGAGGGCATGGGAGGCAATTCTCATTTCATTAGCAAATAATTCGTATACGACTAAGGCTTATGACTTGAATTCTACAAAAAAGTCGAGCGACAGTCGAAATCTGTATTCTTTATGCCATGCCACACTGAATTCCAATGAGAAAATAAATGTTTAATGTAATGTCTTATTTTTATTCGAATATTTTGCGTCTACGCTTTCAATTCGCATAGGCGAGAATCGGCTCCCTGGTGCACGTACCTACTACGCCACGTTAGCCGATTTGTGGACTCTACTTTTTAACCAATCGGTAGACAGTTCCTCGCCAGGTAGAAAAAACCCACTGATATTTCAACGTGCTGATTCTATAGGATATGCGAAATGACTCATTTCAGTTTCAAAATCGTGATGTTTTAGTTGTTAACCGCTCCACCAATCGAAAAAATATATCTTTTTTATACCGTTGTAATATAATCAATTTATAGACTGAACGAGTGTAGTAAAAGGCGACTAAGGGACACAAACCGGAGGGTGGGCAGCAGCGCCCCCTGCAGTACAATTCCACCAAACTGCGATCCCCAACCCGCATGCCCAGCGTGGGGATTATGGGCATTAACGCGCAATGATGGCACAACCTTGCGCTATGGCGCTCATTAGGGGAGGGCCATGTCCAGCAGTGGACTAATATAGCCTGAAGAAGAAGAAGACTGAACTGACTCAATAATGGAAATAGACAAGTCCATTCCCAGTAACCACGAAACAAAACACATTGGAAACTTACATCACATTACTGATACACCCAATCGATAAATCGGATTTAGTACCCAAGGGATATAGCCCGTACACCAAACAAAAACTGGACTAGGCGATAAAGTGTAACTAGGCCATGCTCGCACTGAGGAAGCGTTAAACAAGATTTATAACGAAATTCTCGTTTCCGAGGCGCCAAAATACACCAGTGTCTTTGGAACTATATGTGGTTGGTGCAAGTAAGTAAAGTTGAGCGACTTTAAAAGTATTAAATTAAAAAAAAAATGTTAACTGTTTATTTCATAGTAAAAAAGTACAAAAAAGTTTTCTTGTTCTGGAGGGTAAAAATCTTTTCATATAAGATTATAATGCTTCCAGAGGTTAATTGAGGAGAATTGTGATACGATATAGCCGTAATGATATTGATCTACTTAGATTAAGTAAAATAAGAGTTCTAGAATTAGACTACAATATATTTTTCTGAACTACATAGTAAAATCCATTTTTTATGTTCTGTGGGCTGCATGTACAAATTATTAAGTACCTATTGTTTATTTTAATTGTATTGCTGTGGATTTCAGTTGAATAAATAAAATAAAATATTATAGTGCTTATCCGTTGACCCATTAAGCGTGATTGCTTGAGAAGCTTGCAAACATAAAAAAAAATCACGTTCATTAACAACGTTGGAAATGTATGATAGACATTTTATGTTGGCACTTCTATTTAAGCAGTTTATGTACGTCCTACTGCATTAACAAACAGGTTTCCTCACGACGTTTTCCAACAAGGGTAGGTACTACTACTATGTACAATTACTCAAATATACGTACCTAACTTAGAAATGTCATTGCGTAGTTTCTGCAATAGAACCTAGAACCTCTTCGATATAAAGGCAAAGGTTATTCTGGAAGAGATCGCTCTAAGCGATAAGACCGCTAATTATATTAGTATCGTAGATTAAGGAAAATATGAAGTACAAAGTGCTCTCTACATATCTATCGAAAGCAAGTATTCTACTGAAGCGTAAACACCACATTTTTATCTACAAATGTTGTGTTTAAATCGCCATCCTTTCATGATCTGAGCAGCCCAGTATCCTGTGTGGTAATCGTATAACTATCAACAAACCAAAGCTGACCGCGATATCAGTTCCATTATTGAAGATGAGTAATGGATATTGCATGAAAGATCTACCTTTCTACGATCTCTTTATCTACCTTTGTAAATTGAATAGAGAATAATATTATATTCTCTTCCCGAAGCGCTCGTGCTGGCCTAGGCGAATCGAGTGATTAGATTCAATCACTTGGTTAAACAACAACAGGCCCTGTCAGGTACGGGATGGGTGAGCGTTCCGTGACTACCACTAGCGGCATTTTTCCGAGCGCTGCCGTGCTTCCCACGGCACGTTAAGCCGTTTGTGCCGCCTGTCATGTAATGACAATCGTTAAGCCATGTCAGAGGCCTTATGGGCGGCTTGATAACTTCTGATAGTAAGGCTCGCCGATGTCTTACATATCCTCAACCAACCCGGACTTGGCCCCCGTGGTGGGGTACGGCCTAACCTTCATGCGATGCAGGAAGAGACCCGTGCCCCAGCAGCGGGGACATACAAGGGTTGATATCGATAACTAGTTTATTAAAATAGGTATTTCTATCTTAAAAAGGTAAAACTTTGTACAAACGTGTTGTATTCTTCTTCTTAGGGTGTCGATGGCAAACCATCGTGGTGAGAGGATATGCCAATCAGCGTTAGGGATTCGCTGATAATGCCAGACGTACGGGCTCAGTGAGTACGTCGTTTGGGGAGGCTCCTTATTACTTGTTGTCTTTAGACATTATTACAAGTTTAATATGCCCAAGATGGTTGAACTAAAAGTCCAGCAAAAAATCGATGCCTTTGAAACTCTATATTGAAACCTCTAAATTCATTGCTAAAATCTAAACCCACTGCTGGGGCACGGGTCTCTTCAGGCATCGCAGGAAGAGTAATAGGCGTACTCCACCACGGGGGCCAAGTCCGGGTTGGTGGAGGATTGTAAGACAGTGGCGGGCTTCACTGTCAGAAAACATCAAGCCGCCCATGAAGCCATGGCATAACGACTGCTACTACATGACAGCCGGCACCAACGGCTTCGCGTGCCTTGCGGAGCACGGAAACATCCAAATAATGCGTTTTATTAAAATTCCGGAAGAACGACATCGTGGGTATTGCCAGCAGTTTTCCAAAATTATAGTGTCAAACAATACGATATGGTAGAGAATACCGTCTTCTGTTGAATGGTGATTGACTCTTTGTTATTTGACGGATTAATTGGATCACTCTCCTTCCAGTCGGAGTGCATAACTCTTTTATGAGGTTTTATAAGCGGAAGTGTTGTGGTTATAAATATCACCGCCGGTTCGTGAAAGATTTGTATGGCTAGGTATTGAGTGTGAGAAGATAGGTAGTCGTTCGTTCATAATAGTTTTAGATCAACAGTTAATAAATAAATTTAAAGCAATTTTAATACTTATAGAGCGCGTGGCAGAAAGCTCCAATGAATTCTAGATATCTGGGTGATAGAGAAATCGTTAGGGGCTTTGAGATAATGTTCTTTTGATTCTGAAAAAAGTTTCATTAATGATTTTTCGGCAACCGTATAAGATATTTGTGAATGTTCGTGTTATCTAGACTAAATGTGTTGCTTTGACGCCCCTTTTTTATTTTAAACTAGCGCCATCCATCTAGAATGTCGTGATGTGATGTTAACACCATGTCCGTCTGTCTGTCAGCGGCCTAGTTAACATAACACAGTTTTAACTGTAATGTAATTATTTTTTTGCAAGAAATAAATAGTAATAACATATTTTTTTGTACATCTACTTCCTTCTATAATGTATTAGTCCACTCCATCCAAAGGTGGTCTGGAAAAGGTCACTTTTAGTGATAAGGCCGCCGTCTGTAGGTACTCTTAGGTTAAGAAATATCTAAAAACCTATCTAGAGGCTAAAAATTTCACCCATGCCGGGATTCGAACCCGCAACCTCTGGCTATCCGTGCCAGCGCTCTACCAATTGAGCCAATGGGCGACTCACGGCATCAGTGAAATTTCGAACCTCTTTACACTATTCACTGATTTCACTTTCACTTTCACATTTCAAATTTCACTGATGCCGTGAGTCGCCCATTGGCTCAATTGGTAGAGCGCTGGCACGGATAGCCAGAGGTTGCGGGTTCGAATCCCGGCATGGGTGAAATTTTTAGCCTCTAGATAGGTTTTTAAATTTGTTCCTTAGCACGGGTTAGTGCATTAAAAATAAAAATAGTATAAGAAATATCTGTGCGATTTCCATTTTTAAGTACAGTAAGTGTTCTCTATCTATCTATATATACATTTATACATTTACACACTTAACATTTACATTGCTTCTGGCCCCACACTAGGATACCCTGTGTCGAAGGTATCAGAAACAGCTACATCACAAACAATAAACATTCATGAGCTGGGGTTTTTTTTGTTCCCTGCCTTGAATCGAACCCGGGACCTCTCGCATGGTGGCAGATGCGCTACCGGTGCGTCACAGAGGTCGTCATACTATAGTTACGGATCTTTTATTCCGTAGAATTCCGACATTTCATAAGTGTTGCTTTGTGTTGTGTGAACTTGTGTGGAAGTTATTATTTGGATTTTTATCTGGATTGAATTGGTATAGGAAGACCATTGTTAGATTTAAAGTGCATTTTTTATCCCCCTCCCTCTTCCGGCTAAACGTTTGATTGTAGAGACGTGAAAATGTAGTATTAGCAGCACATCATATGTTACTAACTAACTGCGTCGGTTCCTTCAGCCTGAGGCCCGCAGGTCGTCGCGTAAAAAAGAGACAGAAACGAAAAAAGAGACAGACGGTCTCGGTGGCGCAGCGGTTTGGCACGCTGACTGTAAAACCGAAGGTCTCGGGTTCGATCCCCGGCCGGGTCAAACTAGGAAACGAACTTTTCTAGTTTGCCTCGGGTCTTGGTTGTTATCTATGTATTTGTTGTATTAAATGTATCATCGAGTTAGCACCTATAACACAAGTCAATTAGTTGTACTTAGTATAGGGCTAACGAGATCTGTGTACCTAATTGTCCATTAATATTTATTTATTTATTATTTACTTTATCCGGTTCCAGCTCGAATATGGCTTTGTTCGAACTATTGTCACGTTGAGAATGTCGTTTTGAGTATTTTTTTGACAATTACCCAATTTTGGTTTTTTTTAATTGTGTCGTTTTCATCCTAAAGGTGCGATATAATGAACTTAAATGGAAAGCTAAGTAGGCTCTACACTCTACCTAATCAGCCCATAAACAGAGCCCACTGTTGCGCAGGTCTCTTCTCTTTCACACCAACTCATCCGGTCCTTTGCTAGTCTCGTCCAATATTTCCACTTTCACAACATCGTCGGCCCATTGGGCTCTACAAGTTAACAGGTAATAGGCGACCAACTTTCAAAAGGAAAACTTCGTAAAAATTCCATTGATGGAGTTGTTAATTCTTTGAAGCTGGTAAAAACCCCCTTCTTCGGAATATTCCACTGCACGTGGCCCGACATGCACTAGGACGGTTCGTTATCAACCCTTGTATGTCCCCACTGCTGGGGCACGGGTCTCTTCCTGTATCGCAGGAAGGTTATGCCATACTCCACCACGGGGGCCAAGTTCGGGTTGGTGGAGGATTGTAAGGCAGTGGCGGGCCTTACTGTCAGAAGTTATCAAGCCGCCTATAATGCCTCTGACTACGGCTTAACGACTGCCATTATATGACAGCCGGCGCCAACGGCTTAACATGCCTTGCGAAGCACGGAAGCGCTCGGAAAAATGCCACTAGGGCGGTTGTTTTAGAACAATACGTAGCTCGAGCAAAGTCTCAGAACCTTCAGGGACACGGTGTATTAGTGGTGTTATTTAATAATCATAACTTCCACACAACACGATCACTTGACCTGGAGCATTATTACGTAAGTATCCACCGAGTTTAGTGACGTTCATTTTTACTTTTTTTAAGCTACTCCGCCTGCCAAATGCATACATTTTTGACACTTAGGAGTCGTCTAAATGCGTCACTCGATAGAGTGGAGTGCTACGAAATAGGAGGGCTGGCCCTAGAGTCTTACTCACATAGTTTTTCAATAGAGTGATGTAAACACGACAGTGGTATTATTTGCCTCAATTTTGCAGTCTACAAAGCAATAGCGGTACAATATAATTCTAATAACTCGCGCAAATTAAACAGGCATCTCTCGCGAAGTAGATCGAATCGCTCGAGGCGCCCAGTTAAGTAGCACGGGTTATAACAGTGCAATGCGATTTATTGCCAGACTACCGATAGTGTGAATGAAACGACCATTACCGGACTAATATGACTCTATTGAACAACTATGCATTTTTGAGACTCACCCCCCAGTTCCAGACTAGGATACCTTGTACCTACTCTAATAGCAGACAAGAACGCCACGAACATAAAAATACACCCAGACTGAGGCCACTTGTACAAATTTACAACGGCTCCTAGTCGGAATCGAACCCACGACCTCTGTCTTGGTACCCAAGCGCCTTAACGGCTCGACTAACGAGGTAGTCAATTTACGAGTATTGTGTCTGTCTGTGTTGTCGAGCAAAATTTTGGTTTGACAACTTTACAAAATTAACAACATTACACTGCTGCCATCTGAATGCACTGAAGTTGTTCCACGTACTCTAAATATCGTAGACACTGAAATTGTATTCATCCAAATTACATCTATTTAAGTCCTACACTTCGGGCACAGCTAAATTGCATCGAATCAAAATAGACACCATACATAAATGGCCAAACTGTTTTCGTCCGTCCCATCCCTATACGGAAGCAAAGCTCGCTCTTCCGCAAACTAGTACTTAGAGACTCACCACAAACCGACAAATATCTCAGCGCCCTCAACTCCGCCAGTCTCAGAGGCAACGCGGTAAGTTCATTATCGTCCAATATCAAGAACTTCAAACTGCAAACGTCGCCGATCTCCTCCGGTATCCACCGCAATCGATTCCCGCTGATATCCAAACATTTCAGTCGCGACAACTTAGATATCTCAACCGGCAACTCAGTAATGTCGTTTCCGCTCAGATAGAGGCTCTCCAGTTTTTCCAATCGCATTATCTCACTAGGCAGCCGCGAGATGAGGTTCTCCTTAAGGTAAATATCCGTCACGTCGGCGGATTCGTCCTCGTTCAACTTGTGTAGGGGAAACTCAGTGAAGCCACGGTAGTTCCAGTGCAGCACCGAAGCTGGGCATATCGTCCCGTGGTATTCCATGTCGCTCGATTGTCATTTGTTTTTCTGTGCGCGCTAAAAAGCGAGACGGTTCATGGCTGAACCCGCCCTTACAATTCACCACGCGAGGAAGTTGGGTAAAACTTTCTTATCGCCACAACCACTCGCGACTTTGGAAGCGATGTTGGTGTATATTTTTTTATTGTCTGTGTGGAAAGTCGAGCTTTCGCCGATCCCGGTTGCGGGAGACTGCATCCCGTCACACACAGCGGCGTAAGCGCGTGTTATGCCTATTTTTAAAACCATGACAAGGTCTTCTGCTCTGTTTTGTTGAGTATAGGAAACGTTGGCAATGGGGACGGTCTAAAATTGCTTGTGGTTTGTTTATTTACGTACCTGTTGGGGTTGCCATTTTTTTGCAACTTGTCTTGTTTTAACGCGATTATCTGAGGTACTTACTGGCTACCTTAGAGCATGAACTCGTCGATCCCCGGGGTGCACATCTATTGATTAATCTTAAGTCCATAATCACTCTCTCTGAAATATAGCAGTTACCCTATACCTAGTAGAACTTAATCAGGGTCATAGCAAAATACTCAGGAACACAGGCGTCCGCTTATGTAATGTAATATAGAAATTTATATACCAGCTTGTGAATGAATAAATTGTAGGTATACGGCAAAACTTAGATATGCAAGCCTTATAATAATAATATGTATTTTGTTTTCTGGTGTGTACAATACAGAGTTCTAATCTTTTCGCGAAGTTAAACCAAATAACCAAACCATACAATAATATATTATTTTTGTTTCATGAGTTTAGCAAAGATGAATATAGATAATTTTTATTACATTAGTATAACTTACTATAATAAAAACGGAATAGTCGACAGCAAATCCACTTTTATATTGACTTGAGGACCAAATATAAATGTTGATAAACTGGCAACTGCGCCGTCCATATTGTTTTGTGTCAAAGTGGGTAAGACCCCTGACAACGTTTTCCGAAAAAATCCTAGCTAATAAGCTTGCCTATCACCTTAGATCAAAACTGCTCAGCGTCTCGCAAACATTGGCACGAGTCCAAAAAACCGACCAAATGCGAGCCGAACTCGCGCACGAAGGGTTCCGTATACAAAATTAGAAACAAAGTTTGAAATAAAAACGGCAAAAAAATCACGTTTATTATATGGGGGTCCCTTTAGTTTATTTTACTTTAATTATTTATTTTTGAAGAGATTTATCTAAATATTTTGTGAAAATTTCAAGCATTTATCAGAAAAAACTCGTGTTTGTTGTATGGGAGCCGCCCTTAAATATTGATTTTATTTTAATTGTTGATTTTGTTAAATTGAAGATACCAAATTGAATACAAGTAAATATTCCAAGGCGTTTGCCTGTTGCCGTAATATTAATATTGAACAAGAAACCGTACAAAATTAGGTTTGTAGTATGGGAGCCGCACTTAAGTATTTATTTTATTCTGTTTTTATTATTTAACCGTGAAAATTTCGACTGTCTAGCTTTCACTTATTATCCTTGCCTCCGCTGTCAATAAATCGATTATTTTAGTTTTTTTTTAATTTCATTTGTAATTCTAACTATAATTAGTAAGTTTATTATAAATAATGTAATTTATCATGCTGTATGCACATGTGTTGGTGTTATGGATTGAATTGAGTTTTTTTGTCATTTCATATTTGTAATATATGTCCGTAATACTGTTTTGTGTATCTAATAAATAAAAAAATAGATACAGTCTGGTGATAGACACATAAACGAGTAAGTAGTGGAGTCTTAGTATTAGGGTCCCGTTTTTACCTTTACGTTTGATGTTGTATAGCTTTATATAAATAATAAAACTGGAACGACTTTAACTTCGTGCTTTAATTATAATATATGGTTTATTTATAACATAAACAGAAAACTGTATAAAAACGGAATAGGCAGGGAAAAATTGTCAGGCCTAGACGAAATGCTAAAAAATGAAGGAAATCTCAAAAATGGGTGACGTAATTTAAAATTTTTGATACAGAATGAAAGTAATATAAAAAAGGTGTAAAGAGGTTTTCAACGTTACATACGTACGCGTATAGAACCCTAAAGAGCACGAGTGATCGTTTCCATCCTGTCAGCTGATCGAGGACGCTTCACTGATGTGTCTGTGAAGCGGCGTACATTTTGGTTTATGTAAACAACTGTTAAAAATTGTGCAAAGAATTCCATTTCAGATGAAGTAACCAGATCATCATAACAAATGGTGGGCTGTGAATGGAAGAGGAGAGCCGAAGATCGGGCTCAGTGGCGTCTCTTGGGTGAGGCCTATGGCCAGTAGTGAATTAACACCGGCTGATTAAAATGATCATGATGATGATATCTAATGGTATCATCACCATTTGATATCATTCTACTATAACTATTTGTCCGGTACACAATAAAGAATATTCTTATCTTATCTTATGGTAGTTCATTTATATGATGATCATGGCACAATGGTCTTTGGGAATCATTACAGCGATTTGCTAACTGTAAACGATTTGTGTTTTGAGGAATACTGAGGGATCGGGGAAGCTTAAACACAAGTTCATATAAGATGTACAGTACTACACATCATAAAAGTCCCTTCGGGAATCTACGTTCGCGCAGACTAGGAAGAACTGTAACGAAAGTAACCGAAGCTATAAGTACATTCAACATGATCTTTAACCGATACGGTTAAGGTGCAGAATTGATTGCAGCAGTAGCGCTATCTATTTCGCTCACGCTAATATTGCGAAACTAATAGTCACCTGCATCGATGACGTTGAATCAACCAATAGCAACATAGGCGCGCGGTCTGCCATAAAATGAAACTATCTGATTGGTCGATCAACTTGCCGCACATCCAAAATTTGGTCATCTGCGCAGGTACATCCGCGAGTCTTATTTCTTGTGTAGCACTGTACGACGTCCTTCAAATTTCAATCGTCATTCATTATCCTGTAATTGCGTCGAGTTAATAGTGTTAAGAGTTTCAAGCATTAAGAAGTTATGGCGAATAAATATACGAACAAACTTTATGAATTTACAGAGTCTTTGTTCTATTCTATCAAAATGTTTTCTATTGTTTTTCCTACTCTATCAAAATATGCATGTATATGACAGTTCAAAGTAGGATAAATCAGACAACTCTGTATAATGTTGGACGTGGTCGCACCCCTGGACTGAACACGTAAGCCCTGAAAATGTAACAACATTCCTTTTTTTATCATGGGCAGTTGTATAAAAAGCGTGAAGTAGAAATGGGGTAATTAGGTACATCTTGGCTGAATTTTGAACGAAATTAATTACCGATATAGAACAAGTATGTATTTTTTCGTGTGAATTATCCGAAATGCAATTTTCGTTAGTGGTTGCGCCTATTTATATCTGCGAAACTTTTGTATGAAACAGATTAGATAATTAATCTTTGGCGTTGATCGTACGATGTAAAATGCTGAGGTACATAGTTGGATCATAGCCATTTTAGACTATGCTATGATGTACTCTGTTGTCAGTAGCAACAAGTGTATTAAATTATCGGATACCAAAATAAATCCACTTCCATATCGCATCATCATTATCATCGACCAATTATATCCCCACCGAGGGGCACGCATCTCTTCCCCGAGGAAGGTGTAGGCCATATTCCACCACGGAGGCCAAGTCCGGATTGGTGGAGGCTTGCAAGAGTAGTGGCTAGTCTTACTGTCAGAAGTTTTCAAGCCACCCTAAGGCCTCTGGCTCTAAGGCCCTAAGGCGTGGCTTCCATATCTACTGTTCACTATTTTACTACTAATACTACTCCCTGGTTCATTTATAGGGAAGAGCGGGTGATCGTGCCCTTCCGATATAAAGGGAAATTTCCCGCCAGACAGATCGCCTGGGGACGGCCGGTCCTATTATTGTTAGTCGGGCGTTATATTCAAGGTACGAGTATACACGTGAAACACTGAATACGCGATGCAGAAATGTTGGAGATTGTTGTGCGCGCGCAGAGTTGACAAGTGCTCGCCACACACTAAATTTAACAAAAGTGAAGTGTCATACATCCTACATAAACCGACGGTTTCCTACAGAGGTGAGCCGATACTAGAGTTTGTCACTTGCAACATAATCCTCAACCGAAACCTCTTTGACCCTGCTATGATAGGTCATAGCAGGGCATTCCATTTCGATTATGATAATAATCATTGCAAACGGTTTATCCGTTAGCGTGTCAGAATTTTTCAGTGTTTTTCAAAGAAATGGCCCCTCTCTGTTCCTAAGGGGTGAAACTTGTGCTGCTGCGGGTCTAATCGCTTATTTTGTCCCTACTATCACTGTGCAAAACGGCTTGCTTTCATCACAAAATGCAGCTTTTCGGTAAAAAAGTGCCGCAGCTGCTAGGACTATCAGCGTGTCAATGGCAAGCCATCGTAGTAAAAGATTTGCCTATCAGCGTAAGGGAGTCACTAATTGTTGCCCAGGGTGCGCCAGAAGTACGGGCTCAGCGATTACGTCATTTGGGGAGACTTCTTTCATGCATCCTATGACGTTTGCTGAAAAAAAAATAAAAAAAAAATTGGGCTGGTGCTATTCTCTAGGCCGACACCACACAGGCTGTGTGGTGTGGTTGTGTGGTGTCGGCCTAGAGAATAGCACCAGCCCAAATTCTTCCTGCAGGTGTCGTAAAGGCGACTAAGGGACACAAACAGGGGGGTTGGCAGCAGCGCCCCCTGCTGTACAATTCCACCAAACTGCGATCCCCAACCCGCATGCCCAGCGTGGGGATTATAGGCATTACCCCCCAATTATGGCACAACGTGGCGCTCTTTAGGGGAGGGCTATGTCCAGCAGTGGACTAGTAAAGCCTGAAGAAGAAGACCATACGATTACAATCAGTTAACGATTTGGCCAACCTCGGTAATTGTCGTGAATCCCTCATATCTGACATAGAGTTATTAATTTACAGATATTATATTTTATTATATATTACTCGTTGTCTTATTAAATACAATACAAGAACGATATGAGCAACAAAACCTCCTTTGTAGCTCAAAACTAACACAACCGAATCGTTAACTGATTTTGATCGAATTGTAACTCTGTTGCTCTGTGCTTGGTAAATACGATTAGCTTAAAAAAGTATTAGTCCATAATTGGCCTATGTTTGGCCTACATCAATTAACTTATTTTATGTTTTTTTGTGCTGTGAGCTGAAAAGTAATAAAATAAAATGAATGAATTTTCTGTTTTATTTCATGCAAAAGACATTGAGAACTCTATTTATCGCCGATATTTAGTTTTTCACTAAGACTAAGTTTGGAGTTTTTTTGTCCGTTTTTTCTCCAAAATGATCTACAGTTTCAAATGGACACCTAGTTTGAATTGTAATGTTCATCAGCCGCTGTTTCTGCGGTACTTTGAATAAAACCTTTTCATTTCATTTCACCAACTTATAGCCTTACGAGCTGACTCTGCAAACTTTGTTTTGTCATAGATGCTTGCTTATGGCATTGAGTTCGCCGCATTTTATGGTGCAATAAAGCATTAACAATAATAATAATTAATTAGCCTACGACCTATTCTGAGACCTATTTAATATATATTTTTTTATAAAAATCGGTGAAGTCGTTTCAAAGGAGTTCGAGAGCAAATACTGTGACGAGATTTATTTCCCATAACCTAAAATAAAAATGGCCGCGGCTTGGAGAAAATAACTATTAACTATAGAAAGGGATTGAATAATGATTTACCTGTGATTCACACATTTCAAATCATTTCAACGATTCACAAGAGCCGGTTGAGACTAGCGACGAACGAGTTACACAGATTATGTCAAAGGCCGTAAGCGATATTCTATTTTTAAAACATTATAATGAAATAAAAAAAAATTGGTAGGACTATTGGTGACAATGGGGCAACTTGTATCAAGCACAGATTGGTTACAGTGCCACCATCTTATCTGTTCAGTTGAAAGCGGCGCTAGTGGAGAATTTGGGGGTGCCATTTAAGAAATTACTTAGAAAAAATGGAAAATTGAAAGTCTGTCTCAAATTTAAAAACCTATTTAGAGGCTAAAGCACGGGTTTGTGCATTAAAAATATAGACCGTTAAGAATATAGTCCGTCTCAAGCCAAAGGCCGTCTTTAAATGTAAATAAATATATCTATAATTTTTTTCAATATGGCGGACGACAAGGCCATGGTTACAATTTTGCCCACCTAATCAGATAACTTGGTGGCGCTATAGATAGTTTTTACACCATATAAAACTTTATAATTTTCAAGACGTTACCTTCAGGCCCGATTTGTACTGTGCGTTATTTACCACGTGACAGGTTATATCTACATACCTACAGTCTCTTTTATTCTTACTTGACAATTTTTGTAAACTAGATTCTACCGGTAAAGTATTTTTAATCGGAAACTGCCATATTCCTATAAATAATGTAACCTAGGATACGGCCTCGGTGGCGCAGCGGTTTGGCACGCTGACTGTAAAACCGAAGGTCTCGGGTTCGATCCCCGGCCGGGTCAAACTAGGAAACAAACTTTTCTAGTTTGTCTCGGGTCTTGGATGTTATCTATGTATTTATTGTATTAAATCTATCGTCGAGTTAGCACCTATAAACACAAGTCATTTAGTTGTACTTAGTATAGGGCTAACGAGATCTGTGTAATATATCCATGAATATTTTTTTTTAGATAACACGCTAAAACGCAGCTTCGTAAATTTGCAAGAATATTATATATCTGCATCTCAGAAGTAGACAATAGTAAGTTCACTTTTTGAGAATTCCTTTTTTCTACATCAATGAGATCGTAAGAACGACCTCTACAAGATGGTATACAGCCAATAGTCATCAGTTTAAACGATAGACAATTGGAAACGAACTATTATCGAACGTAAGTTTTGAAGCTTGAATATTGTTTACTAAATTGTACTTGTAAAGATAAATAGACTGTAGAAAATTATGAGAAAATTATTTATAGAAATTTTATTTTCAGAGCTTAAAACATTTCTTTGTATAAGTGCACCATTCAACTATTATTTAGAGAGAAAAGAACAAAGAAAACTATCCTATGTTGTATTTGTAAATAATTTACTTGGATATTATACAATTTAAGACACAATAAATACTTAGTTTAAATACAAATAGGTTTTTACTAGCATTTATTAGGTGCACGTTGAGTGCCTAAAATAGAATAAATAGGGCATTTAGAAAAGGGCATTTCATATCACAAACAATTATACAGTTTTATAATCAGACTTTTAGAAGTTTCTACTTAAAGTGATGTATGATTAATCCGCTGCTTGACTCTCTTTTCAAGTAAGTCTTAAATAGTAGGTAAATATCTCTTCCATTAGACCAAAAAATATTTTAGTATATTTTTTGAGGAACTAAAAGCAACAAAAAAGAACGCGGGTTCGAATCCTGACATGGGTAGAATTTTTAGCCTCTAAATAGGTTTTTAAAACTTCATGTAAATTACAACACAATGTAATTTCAGAATATTTGCTTCCATAGCGTACGCTTTCACTTCATTTCTGGGGAACAAATGACCGCACACCGCGACAAGTAAGTACTCGGACGATTTTTTACGATTCTGCGCAGGCCTTAAATACCACAGAAAATATTCATCTATCGCGTCAAATTTGATAGGAGTCAAGTAGCGGATTATATACTTAAATCTAGAGTGCATTTAATGAAGATGCTACTTATTTAATTTGAATCAACAATGAAATCTACGTAAATCTTTGGCTTTTATATAAAACTACGAACAATTTTACATGACAAACGTTTTAAAACATTTTTCTATGTATATGTCAAAAAATACATAGAAATCACAGGTTTAATAAATAGTCTTCAGTGAAAAATGCAATGACACGATCTTCATAACACTCCTAAATTAACGTGAAGTCCATACTGCTTATAGTAGTTACAGATGCCGGCTAATATCTTGAACAAGAAGTGGACGAAAGAGGAGCGTTTCGGCCATGCAATTTGTTGTTAAATCTGCCTGTGCCTGTACACACCGTGTCGCACTTAATTGGGAAATTACGCGTACGCGCTGCTTTTTACACAATATATTTGCCGGAATCGGAACTGACGCAATGTAGCAATGCCTATCACCAAAAGTTTCATTACTTTCTGTATATCAGACCAAAATTAACATACTTCCTAACAGCCACTTTATATTACGGCCAAATTTGACAGCAAATCCCTTATACTTAGGATCTAAAGTTGGCGTTTAGTAAAAAGTAAATTCTCCTCACTAACTACCAATTTTATAATACTTTAAACTGAGCATAGCGTGTGGGAAAGAACAGTATAATAACTTTGTTATTGAATTAAATCCGTATTAACATTATTTTATTATGTCGGGAGAGTCCGACCAGCCTTGGTAGTCCGACGACGCTATTGACGCGTTTTGAATGTCAAAAGTCGCAACTTTCCAGTAATTTCGAATATGACAATTAAGCTTCACAAAATCCGTGACTGGTACTATCGTACCGTCCAGGCAGGTTTCCCTCTGATTCACGCATAATGTGTAACTTGGAAAAGTAAAAAAAAGTGTTCTAACTGACTATTTGTAACCTTAAGCCGTTACATTGACAGTAGATGGTTTTTGCATATTGGAAAATAGGTATTTAAACGTTATACAAATCTCAAAACAGAAACTGCTTCGTTTCTTTTTCAGGACTGAACCCAGTTTAATAATAAGCCGCCTCTTCCGATGAAGAAGTTGGAATGGAAGTGGATCTTTGGACACTCTTTAAAAGCAATTCAATACCGCCTAATGATCCTCACTCGCCGTCCTCTGCCGTCCTCATCATCACTGTCAGTTGAAGGTCGGCGGCCGCCCAGCATCAGGGCTTGAATGTCAGGGTTCAGAGGCAGGGCTGGGAAGGAGGACCGACGCACCATCGGTGCTGGCCGTGCCCCTGTCGGATTTTGAAAATGGAATGTGTCAGTACCTTTGTTTTTAATTTGCCGACCAGATTCCTAAAGAGTTTCAGATATTTTATCACGATTTGAAACAGGAATGTGTTATTTGTTTCTTTTTAGAGGCTAGGAGTTCATAAGAGGTTTGTTACTTCAATTGTTCCAATATGCCATTAGATATGGTTGGTGCTAAATCTTTATGTAGTCTGTGCACTAAACCAACCCACAATTGCGATAAACACTGTTTTCATGTATTATTCGATTATTTTACTTTGTGTTTTTTTCAGACCTTTTATTTATGGTCACTATAATAGTAAATACTTCTGAACAAAACATTAAACAAATTATCTTATATATAAAAAAAAAATTACTCGTTATGCATTTTAAGTTGGAATGTTTTAGCGTAATGGGGTCCAATTGAGTCATATATCTACCAAGTTTTGAGATATATCTACCAAGTTTGACAAGTCATAACATAGTTCAATTGGGTTATAAATATTCTATCTATATCTACCAAGTTGTGTACGTGACATAGTATGTCATGTACACAACACAGAAAGCCTTTTACACTACCAAACTACGTAGGTAAGGACGTTTTATAAGTAGTTTTTAATCTAATTTATACTGGAAGCCATTTAAGGTACTTTCAACGAAAAGGCGTCTCTACATTAGGTTTCTACCTACTTGGGTGTATACTATGAGAGTGTATATCATAACTCTTGTAAAGGTTTATATTTGAAAATTTGCTACCTGGGGGTAGTAAATGATTTAGTTTTAGCTTTAGTTTTTAAGTAATTTTATAATCTATCTATCATAATAAATTAACAAGACAGCGGGTCGTCTTATTTGAGCTAAATGTGCAACAATTTCAAGGTACTTTCTTTTAATTTATAAAAACGTAAATTTTGCTTTTAAATTATAGGAAAGAATGACTGAAATATCACAAATGGTTTAAAAAGGTTTGCAGCGTTACATGTTGGTGTGTGGTCGTTATATACGATATTTTAAGGCCGGTATGTGAGTTAATTAGGTGCAACTGCAAATATTATTTTCACAATTCCTTGCATACATTCATAAACATACCTACGCCTGTACCTGAGGGGCAGGCAAATACCAAGATTAGCTACTTGCAACGTTCCAAACTTCTTGCGCCTTTTCAACATTAACATAGCTATATATTGCGATTATTTATTAGATAAAACGTAATTACAGCCAATGACGAAACGTCATGAATGAAATAAATTACGTTTTACGTAATAAATAATTGAGATTAAACCCGTTTAGTACTTTACTATGCATGAGCCATAGCATGTTACGTGAGAGGCCTTATGAGCGGATTCTGACAGTAAGGCCCGCTACTGTCTCACAACCCTCCACCAACGCCGACCTAGCCCCCGTGATGGAGTATGGCCTAACCTTCCTGCGATACAGGAAGAGACCCGTGCCCCAGCACTGGAGACATACAAAAGTTGATATCGATGAGCATCGCGAGTCGTTATCATTTCAAGCTAGTTTTGAATACTTTTAATCTTGTCCTCCGCCAACACACCCCTTATTTCGGGAATTCCCACAGTGTATTCACCAGAGCGTAGTGGACAGTAAGCACGTGCTTTTATTTCCTCTTTTCCGGAAAGTAAACTAAATTTTTATCTTGTTTTCATTTCTTGTTGTGCACATATTTTAACTAGAGCGCCGCGAAAGAATATTAAGTGTGCACTGCCAACTGAAAAAGTTTAGGAATTATTACAATCAATCAATCAATTAATAAATCAATCAACCAGCCAACCAGCCAGCCAGCCAGCCAATAATTCAATCAATCAATGAATCAATCAATCAATCAATCAATCAATCAATCAATCAATCAACACTATCATGTTTGCCTGGAGCGTCTTTTACCGGCCCTTCAACTCACATAAGTTTTACATAATAATTTCATCATTTTGTTTTCCTTCACATAATATAATCTAAAGCCTGTATCCCAGAGGGATAGGCAGAGACCAGTGACTGCCACTTATCACGATCCTGACATATCCTTCCATACCTTTCATCGCTTTATCAACGTCCATTAGTCATTGCACGCACGCTGCCTTCGGGTACTTTTTCCTTCCAAACCAACACAAGAGTTCAGTAAACTGTAAAGCCTGCTTACAAAATCTCTGATTATAACGTTAATACTATCTGATACTGATTTGAGGAATGTGACTCCTCAAATCGAATCAAAGTATTTTATTCAAAATTCTGAAACTATGATTTACTGAATGTTACAAGTTAAACTAGTTCGGGTTAGTGCATTAAAAAGAATATAATATATTTAAATATGTGTAATTTTATACTTAAGTAAAAGTAATAAAATGAAATGAAATAAAAAGGTTTTATTCAAAGTAGCTCAGAAACTGCGGCTTAGTGAACATTACAATTCAAACTAGGTGTCCATTTCAAAATCTAGATAATTTTGGAGGAAAAATGGACAACACAACTCCAAACTTAATCTTACCAAACTCCTTAATTAACAAAGTTTACAAAATTATTATAAAACATAAAAATCATGCACTGGCTTTAATTCCAGACATCATTGTCATCTAAATAATCCTTTCAGTATCAAATACTTGTTATTAATAATGCTAGTATCTATTAAGTATTGTTTAAACGGGCACATTTGTTTTGGCCCATCAGCTGAAGCTTTTGACTAGCGAGGCGTTACTAATCGAGTGTTCAGTAAAGTGAGAAATAAATTCAACACAAATGTGAAAAACGAAGCAGAACATTACGTTATTACTTATTTCCGGATTCACTTACTTGAATTAAGTTAATAAAAGGTTTAGTTCAGAACATTATAACTGCAAGCTTTGCCATTAGACGCAAATCTAATAAATAAGGGGTCGCTAGCCGAAGATTGTTGAAATATGTTGAGCAAAATTTGATCTAAGAAACCAATTAAATACTGAATCAAAGGCCATAACGGAGCTGGAGAGGAAATAATGATTTCAATATAACACATAAATATGTCGAGTTTACGGTACCATTTTGCACGCGAGTAAGCAGATCAAAGAATATTATAAAACAATGTGATAAACATCAAGAAGAACGAAAATTGGGCAAGAATTTTAACGGCATGAGAGGGTCTTTGCGGATAAATAGTAAAGTTGAATAGAATTTAAAAACACACTGTGTTTATTTTCAAAACTGTAGATAGAGCCTGATGCAGAATAAATACGAATAAAAGATAACAATTAGGTTTCAAAAGTTTTTAATCGTACTGTTTCGTCAAATGGTGAAGTAGTGATAAAAATCCAAAATAATTCTAGAAATGGGGGACGTAATTTTCAAATAATGACTTCATAATGATAGGAAAGAATGGAGGAAACAAAAAATAAGATTTACTTCGTTACAAGCTATCTAGATATTAAATCATACCGCATAGCGCATGTGGCTGAATGGTGATTCGAGACCCACTCTCTTTCTCTGGGAGAAAGGGAGACTACACTCGACATCTATGTTTTGCAAACTGACCCGTAACATAGGGCAGAGTAGAATCCACGTATATAAAATTCTGCACCAATCCGGACTTGGTCCCATGGTGGAGTGTGGCCTAACGTTCCTGCGATGCAAGACGAGACCCGTGCCTCAGCAGTGGGGACATACAAGGGTTGATATCGATGTAAAATATGTGCTGTCGTCTGTACGCTAATACTGCTATGCCGGTGCATGCTGAAGCCTCTGAAGTATTTTTTAAGTATTTTCAGTGTCAAACTTGTTGTGATTGTAATGCCAGTCCAGTGAAACAAAAATTAATTAAAACGGGCCATGTATGAGTTAGATTCTCACTAAAGGTCTGAAACTGAATGATAGCACGGAGGAAAAAAAAAATAGTAGACATAGTTTTGTCATGTTATTGACACGTGAAATGTTGCTGAATATTTGCTGGGTAAGAACATTTAAATAGCGCATAATATGAGAATCTTTTCTTCGATGTTGACATAATAAACCACTTCCAATAGGCAAAAGTGTACAGGTACTTTCACATAAAATTGACTGCGCTTGGTTACAAAATTGTATAAAAAATAAATAAATACATATTTGATAATTTTAAACCTGTGTTTATTGGATTTGGTTTAACGAAAGAGTTTTTTTTCAATAAGGACCCACAAAACCAATTGATAGGGTTGTCTCTGGGATCAGTCTCCAATAGTAAACATAATTTTTACATAGCACTTTTACATATTACGAAATTGCACATTAACATTTTCTGTTAATATTAATTAACTTGCATGAAAAATAATATTCTTGCCAATTTTATAGCAGTTCAAATTATTACTTGTACTGTACTGGTATTTTTTAAGTTTCCTTTGTAATTCCTGGTGTACATGCAATAAAAAATATTGTACCTATCTACTTACTAGCTGTGCCCCGCGGTGTTACCCGCGGTTTATCAATTTTCCTATGGGAATAACATATTTTCCCGCAGTAAGATGTAATCGGTGTGTTAATCCAGGGTGTCAGCTAAGTCTATACCAAATTTAATAAAATTGGTCCAACCGTTAAGGCGTGAAGAAGTAACAAACATACACACTTACATACTTTCGCCTTTATAATATTAGTTTGTGATTAGTAATGTGAAGTGTGATATGATGTAATGATGTGATGTGATTCTTAGTATTGTGTATTACTTTTGCCCTCAGTGGTATTAATTATTGATTGATTGCATGCACTGATTTAGTTTTGTTTAGTAAAACATTGCCATCACTACGTTCTAGACTACCACGACGACGCAGAAGCCGTATAACCGAATTTGTTATTTTTCTATGTTCTACCCACACAGTGTACGAGTGATGTAACTCTATACAGATAGTATTACTTAACTTAAACCCTGAATGTAAAGTGAACAAATGCGTCTTTTCTAAGCCCGCATATTATGTATGGTTTTTTTTGGCGTAAGTACCTACTGTCAAAATAATACTGTTTCATGTTTCATGCCACCAATTTCCATATAGTTTTAAATACTGGTGAAATGTTAGGTAGATTAAGGAATATTAAATATTTACTGTGTAAATGTTAGTTGCACCTATGTTGATGATTAAATAAAGGAATTTGAAATGAAATGAATGAGTAAAACATTGACTTTTCGGTGTGAGAATGCGATTCACACTTGACCAGTTTCTTTCTTACTCAGATACGTCTTCCGGTGTAAGCACTATCTAAAGGGTCACTAGCTATACACTAGTATTAAATTACCTGATAGTCATTCTCAGTCACCAGAGAGGCCTTGTTGTGGAGAAAAAAAATTAAATCGTTGTTGAAAGTAAAGACAGAGTACAGAAAAGTATAGAAAAGCACAATAAAATTGGAAATCGTAATATTAACTCGTAAAAATGTTACGGCACTTTTAATTCAATTGGTGGTTGTGATTCACCAAAAACGGTTGTTGTGATTTGTGATGTTCAAAATCTATTTTTTAATAATTGATATCAGTTTATTAATTTGGACAATTTTTAGTATTGTGGCCCATAATTTAGTGGAGATCCACTGCATATTTGTTCTAAATTTTTTACAAAGAAAACATTTTAATAATCACTAATTTATTAGTAATCTAATCTAGTCAATCATTGTAAGACATACCGAAAATCTTGGCAGTCGACTGCCTTTTCAGAATCCTAGCTTCTCCAGTAGGGGTTTCAGCAGATTTAGGAGACGATCCTTCATTCATAATCTTCGAAATATTCTTCTCACTCAAATAAGAGTTTGTCGAATCACCACGTCTGTAAATCTTAGTGGGCCGAGCAGGCGGCTCATTCTTTTCGTCTTGCGGTTTCACAGTTGATTCAGATATTTGGAAAAGCTGAAGTCCGAACTTGCTTGACTCTCTTCGTAAAGTCTTTTTATTAGCAAACTCAGCTAGAGATTGCCTTCTCTCTCCTTCAGGGTTATTCTTGAGTCTTATCCGCTCCTCTTCTTTGACTTTCAGCACGTCCAAAATTGCGTTTATGGCCAAGGCGATCAATAGCACCATAATACCAACGATGGCTATTTGGTTGTCATCGGACTCCATTTCTTGAGATTTACTTTTGCATTTCACTGGCGGTTTTGTCAAGAACACCTCCAATACACTGCAGGCGTTTCTAAAATATAAACGGGTGCGTTTTTTTGGCCTAATCGTCGGCTTAAGTAAAATCACTTCTGTGAAATTTGTTTCGTTAATTTCTTCTGTTAACGCGTTCTTTGGAGTATCACTAGATTTTTCCGCTTCATTTTGTTCGACTGCAGGAGTTGTGAACCAAATTGTAGCACAGTACAGACAGTAAAAGACTACAGTCAGAGCGAACAGCAGTATTTTACGTTCGCTCATGTTTACATCGCAAAAGCAAGAGGTTTGTTTTGACAGGGACCGCGCCTGCGTAGACGATTCACGTATTTTGGGTTGGAATTTATGCCATTCTAGATACCAAGCGAGCAAGTCAAGTGGTTCTATTTCTGGACTACTTTCAACTCTGTTCACATTTCACTTTTCATACACTTAATGAGCAGAATACTGAGATACATCTGAACTATTGATGGAGGTCACACCGTGTTTTCTTTCTGTGGTTGCAACTGCGCATGTGCAATTTTCCCTGTAGGTAGGTACCTATGTCTGTTGGCAGGCAACGGTAGCTAGGTACTACTGACTGTACACAAGTCTACAAAATGTTCAAGGTGAGTTCATTTAACGTTGTTTGGTGTAATTAAAGTTCTGGAAGTAGGTAATTTCTAAGTTTCGAGAACGAATGCTTGTTTATCTCGACTGGGATGAAAATTTTCAAGTAACACCTTGAAAATATTTTGCCTAGGTTATAAAATTATTTTTGATAATTCGTTACTTTTTAGCAAAATGTTAACTTTTACAACAAGTCAGACATTTTTTATGTAGCATATAAATGTCCCAGACAGGACTTCTCTCAGAAAGAGATAGAGAGAGAGAGAGAGAGAATGGTCTTAAAACCGCGCGAGCCCACCGCGAGTTGGCAATTTCACGCGCTGGGGTATCTAAACACCTCAGACACAAAAATGCATAAGATCACAATAACGATCTGGCTTATTTTGACCAATAACTATAAGTCCAACTCAACTAAAAAGTCACTTGTTGGTTAGACTTCATATAAATAAAATAGTGTAATCATGTGGGTACAGTGATATCGTTCCGATGTTAAAACCTAACTGCAAAGTAGGTGGTCGGGGCTGTAAGTAATGCAATTTGCTTAAGTCAGATGTCGCTGCCTGTACGTAATACAGAGAATATTGTAAAGAGGTTCGAAATTTCACTGATGCCGTGAGTCGCCCATTGGCTCAATTGGTAGAGCGCTGGTACGGATAGCCAGAGGTTGCGGGTTCGAATCCCGGCATGGGTGAAATTTTTAGCCTCTAAATAGGTTTTTAGACTTCATATATTAAAGATAATTATTACATAATTATTTGTTAAAATTTCAGTGTTTCCCAATACTATTAATAGATAATCGAACTTGCTTGAGGCCGGACACCGGATGAAACGTACCATCGGACCACGCGAACACGAAATAGTATAATATTTATGTTCGGGCAACTTTCCAGACGAACGGATATGGTATATGAACCCATCCATACCATATCCGTTCGTCTGGAAAGTGGTCTGCCGAACACAATTAGTATGTTACTAAAGATATTTTCCAAACAAGGGAAATTATTTTCCTCGTCCATGATTGCATCCTCTTAAGAGTAGTTCTCAAAACTTTAACTATGTGATGTGATAAGTAGAACGTTAGAATTTGGCAGTGCTTAATCCTAGAGTACCTTGCCCAGTGGCAACCACTGGTATGTTATGAGTAGTACCTCTGGGATACAGGCGTGAGTTTATGTATGTATGTTTGTTTGTTTGTTTGTTTGTTTGTTTGTTTGTTTGTTTGTTTGTTTGTTTGTTTGTTTGTTTGTTTGTTTATTTGTTTGTTTGTTTGTTTGTTTGTTTGTTTGTTTGTTTGTTTGTTTGTTTGTTTGTTTGTTTGTTTGTTTGTATGTTTGTTTGTTTGTTTGTTTGTTTGTTTGTTTGTGTGTGTGTGAGGGTGTGTGTGTGTGTGTGTGTGTGTGTGTGTGTGTGTGTGTGTGTGTGTGTGTGTATGAATGTATGTATGTATTACATTTATTTTACTTTGAATTGTATATTTATTACGTTTAGTTACTAAATAAAAAAAATACAGATCATATAGAATAACGCCAAACTGAATGCTGTTCAAATAAGTCGCATTTGTAGCTGATTCCATGCAATATTAATAAACTGATCGATAGGCAAGTTATCAGTCCAAATTGAAACTGACGTCGCTTTGGGACACTTGATCCAATTTGTTCAGTGATAACGGTAAATTATGAAAAATATTATGGTCCAAGGACGTGGAATGTTTATCATGCCTAATAGGGGTCTCAAGTTATTAATATGACTAATAAAATTTTTACTTTAGTCCTTCCTACTAATATTATTAAAGTGAAAGTTTGTATGTATGGACGTTTGTTACGCAATCACTTCAGAACAGATGAACAGATTTTGATGAAATTCAGTACAGCGATAGATTATAGATAGATAAAAGTAGTCTATAGCACATAAACTACTTTTATCACGTAAAAATACATATAAAAATGTCTCCGCAAGCGAAGTCTCCGCGTGGGTAGCAGATACTATGGAATATCTTTACTTTACAATAGTATAAAAAAACAAATCGCTTTTAGATATAGGACCGCCAATTTATACCATGGAAGTTAGATATTTTTTTTCTATTACTCTCGGAACGTATGGTGTCCAAGTATTAAACCAATCTAACAAAACTTTCCGTTATGTAAAGTTGGAAAACCATTTTTCGTTTTAAGCATCCGTTTGCAAAATATTTAGCTTTAAAGTGCAGGTTTTTGTTAAAGTAGCCCCCTCTCTCTCGGATACACGGTTGATTGTAGAATCGTGAAAAATTGAAAGATTGCCAGTAGCACACATAATGAACTTAAGAGGAAAACGACGAGGCCTTACAAGGTAACGAGTAATAGGGGACCAACTTATAACAGGAAATCTTACAAACTCTATTGAAAAATACTTTGAAGAAGTTGTTAGTTCTGTAAAGTACTTAGGTACTTACTTAGCGTACGGTTCCGTAGTAGGGGATTTTTACCTAAAAATGCTACGGAACAATATACTACGCGTAGCCCAACATACACTTAGACGATATTTTTTATTTATTCGTTCGGTTGTTAGTTTGTTCTAACGAACGTTTGTTCGTTCGTTCATTCGTTCGTTCGTTCGTTTGTTCGTTCGTTCGTTCGTTCGTTCGTTCGTTCGTTCGTTCGTTCGTTCGTTCGTTCGTTCGTTCGTTCGTTCGTTCGTTCGTTCGTTCGTTCGTTCGTTCGTTCGTTCGTTCGTTCGTTCGTTCGTTCGTTCGTTCGTTTGTTCGTTCGTTGGTTTGTTCGTTCGTTCGTTCGTTCGTTCGTTCGTTCGTTCGTTCGTTCGTTCGTTCGTTAGTTCGTTCGTTCGTTCGTTCGTTCGTTCGTTCGTTCGTTCGTTCGTTCGTTCGTTCGTTCGTTCGTTCGTTCGTTCGTTCGTTCGTTCGTTCGTTCGTTCGTCCGTCCGTTCGTTCGTTCGTTCGTTCGTTCGTTCGTTCGTTCGTTCTTTCGGTCTTTCGTTCCTCGCTTGCTTGCTACGCTTTAGCTTCTTTGGCGAAGAGTCTAAGTGTAATTGTACATACATGTTGCTTATAACGAAATAGCACACCTATTTTTGCCTTTACTATGAAGCTGCGGAAATTGGATCGCTACTCGAGCTTCGGTTTACATAGCTATTGCATACAATGCGTTATTGCACCTTTCCTAGAGAAGCTGACACTTGAATGCCGTTGAAACAGTTTCCGTATAACGTTATGTTATACGGAAACTATTTATAATCTATTTATGAGAAATAATAATATTTCAACTTTCACTAATTAAGTTATAGGGAAGAGCGGGTGATCGTGCTCTTCCACTATAAAGGGAAATTTCCCGCCAGGCAGATCGTATGCCTGAGGACGGCCGGTCCGACTATTGTTTGTCGGACGTTATATTTATGGTATGTCATTGAAACACTTTGATTGCGCGATGCAGGAATGTTCGAGTTTTGTAGTGCGCGCGCAGAGTTGACATGTGCTCGCCACATCACTCCCCTTCAAGACCGTAGCTACGCTACGCATAGCTAGGTCTGACAGGAATCGAAGTCTGGCTCTAAAGCCTACAAGTGCCAGGTGACGCTGAGTCTGTGAGTCGACTAGCGGTTGAGGGTGTTCGGCGGCTAACAGTCTCTTCACCGGCGACAGTACCATGGAGACCGCGCATGTGGTAGGAACCGGTGAAGGCTGCTGTACCACTGGCAACGTGTGCTGTTGCTGTGTGGCTGCCGTGCCGAGGGGTTGAGGGAAGATCACCATCAGTCCCAGTAGTCGGTGCGTTGACTGTAGTGGAACTGATGAAGTGAGAAGGAAGATTGCTGGCCTTGCTTTGAGACTAATGTATGTGGAGTGCTGCGAGAGCGAAGGAAGGTTGACAATGTTCTGTCAGGGGTCACCACTATAGGGAAGAGCGGGTGATCGTGCTCTTCCACTATAAAGGGAAATTTCCCGCCAGGCAGATCGTATGCCTGGGGACGGCCGGTTGACATGTGCTCGCCACAAAGTAAACAGTATTTCCATAGGCCGAGAAGACCCTTCATCAGACATTTCCAATTAAACACAGGCTTTAATATCTAAATAACAAAATTTGAAGCCGATGAACTGCGATCCGCCGGCTGAGAGCCTGAACCTTTTAATCTGTGAGCGTGAACGGACTTCACAGATTAATGCGGATGTATCGACTTGACAAGTTGTAGAGTTTCGTCTACACGCAGGACCAGCGTTCCGCAAGAGCTTCTACACTTCCATCTGCTAACACCCGTGCGACAGTGCGCCGTCATATTAAAAAGTCTACACCGCTGCCCCTGAAAAGAGTTCCCAGAACGCTGGCAGCCAAGGATGTTGCTGGCAGCCCTCCCCTCTGAATGGCGCATCGATATTTCCTTTCGAAGTTTACGCGCCTCGGGCCCCCACAACAAATAATTGTAAATTATTACTCATTAACTGTTGTACTGTTTCCTCTGTGTCGGTTTTACCATCCCAAGGTTGCGGCTCATTCATCTACTAGAAAAGTTATTTTAGAGAACGCAAAATTAGAAGTATGTGTAGTGTTACTTTGAATGTCGGGATACGCAATAGTCTGATTAGAGAACGATGTGGACTGAAAGAGGATGTAGTGACTAGAATTGAGAAAGGAATGTTGCGTTGGTTTGGACATGTGGAGACGATGAAGGAAGAAAGATTGACGAAACAAATATATATTGCGAATGTGAGTGGAAGGGCTGGTAAGGGTCGTCCCAGGCGGACATACATCGACCATATAGGGGATGTATTAGCAAAAGGAAAGATAAAAAGTACCCGGAACCGGCGGGTGTGCATGAACGACTAATGAACGTTGATGAAGCGAAGGTCATCTGTTAGGATCGTGGTAAGTGGCAGTCCCTGGTCTCTGCCTACCCCTCTGAGATACAGGCATTAGGTTATGTATATAGGTATAATTAGGAAAGTAAACTTTTAGGAAATAACTAATTTCTATTGAAAGGGGATACTTTCGTATATCTTGGGTCGAACGCGGTACAAACGTATCTTTTATTCTAGAACTAAAGAAGAGGCTCTCCACATATGTATTCAACGTATCCTGAAGTTCTTCGGACATATCGTTCGACGCGGGCCAGATAACCTGAGAATATGTTATTATCCATTTCAAAATCTAGTAAATTTTAGAGAAAAAAATGTACAAAAAAACTTCTAATTTAGTTTTCAGTCATATACTTAATTTACATATTATTCTAAAACCCCGTAATGTATTGAACAGGCATTAATTCCAGACATCTTTGCTATTTTTAATAACTAATCTGTAACGTAGTGGCCTTATCGGCACAAAGTGTAATTTACACAGTTTTTGAACAGTGTTTCTAATTTTGTGCAAAAATTAAAACAGTTGTTTGGCGTTTATTGAAGTAAACAGAACCACAACAAAAGTAAAATTATTACTTATTTTACGACACTTTACAATTTAGTTTCATATTGAAGTGGTCTAATCACGATTATTTATAACGTGAAATATGATTACCTTAATTCCCGACGTTTCGGCAACGTTACAGTTGCCGTAAGCATCGCGAGTTAGATTCAATTGTCGATTTACCATGACAAACAATTCGGAGAATAATTGACTTAGAAGTCGACAGGTAAAATAGCTTTGGCGATTGTCGCTTTTACCACTTTTACTAAACGGATTTTTCGTCTATCGCACTATTTTACCTAGTACCAATCACATTTGTCATTTTAAATAAACGCCACTCTTGCTGTGACAGTTCGACTGATTGGTTAGAAGTGACAAAATTGACGAATTGTCACTTTTATTTAATTTGCCCTTTTAGTCTATAAATTTTGTCAGTATTTTACGTAGATAGAGTAGAACTACTCTATCTACTCTATCTAGAGTAGTTTTACTCCCTCTACGGTATTTTACCTACCGCGTTGGTCATTCTAATTAAACGACACTTGCTGTGACCACAGAACATAATATGTTCTGTAGCTGTGACAGTTCAACAGATTTCTTAGAAGTGACAAAATGGACGGATTGTCCAGTTTATTAATTTAGGCTCTGGTTGTACACGGTAACAAAGAACTTGGAGCGAGCCTACTAAAAACTGGAACGTGACTGGAACAAATAAACAACATTGGATAAAAATTCCTGGAGGGTCAAACGAGGCTCTCCTTGTTTTTCTTCTACAGATCATAAATAAACAAATAATAATATCTGGCACGGATAGCCAGAGGTTGCGGGTTCGAACCCCGGCATGGGTGAAATTTTTAGCCTCTAAATAGGTTTTTAAATTTGTTCCTTAGCACGGGTTATTGCATTAAAAATAAAAACAGTAAATAATATTAGTAAATTAGCGAACTCAACGAAAAAATATTTTAGCCGTCATTCCGAACACCTGTGAATAGCAGCAGCCAGTCAAACTCGCCCTTGGAAACCTAATTTCGACGACGCTAGCTTTAATTTCAAATATGCATTCTACTTAAATACTCACATGGAGCACACCACACCTATTGCATAGTAATATTTTGAGAACGATTTTGTCCCTGCTGTGCCGGTAGTGCGAGAGCAAAATGTAACATTAAAATTTGCAAACTAAAGACGCGATTACACTTGCAGTAGCGACTAAATCAGTACTTTAACTCACGGAGGTTGGTTGGTATTTTTGTGATAATAATATATTAAAATCTCGTGCAACAGAATTTCACCGATCTACTATTTTGGACCTCTTACACATTTACTCGATTTAAAATGTAAAAGACAGTTATCTAAAATGGAATTAAAAAAATTAAAGCCTTAAAGAATTGGTATTGTTCCAGTGCGTAAGAACAGTATAGCTCGCAATAAGCGCACAGGAATTAAAATAAAAGGAACTGGATTTTCCACCAGTTAAAAGTGGCTCAGAGAGCTGGGGAGAGAGTTATACTCGGAGTTTCTCTGAAGGATAGGATTCGTAACGAATGCATCTGACAAGAACCAAAGTTATCGACATAGCTCAGAGAACCGACCATCGTTTGAGTAACGTGTTCTTGAGTGGAGACCGCGACTCGGCAAATGTAGTGTAGAACTCCCTCCGACCAGGTGGGATGACGATCTGCGAAAAACTGCAGGCAGTAAACGTGGATATTTGATGTGAAACATCTTTCAGTTCGGAAGAAAGTGTTAAAAATTTTGTTGTTTTAAAGAACTCTAAAATTAGTTTATTTGTAGAGAAATATCTAACTTAAAAATATTAGTGGTTCATGCTCTATGCTCGTGCAAGTAATAGTTTCGTTATACGAAAAGTAAATTATCTACACTCAGTTGTTCATCGTCATCATAGGCCTTTGCGACCGTTGCGGACGCCTTAACCGTGCCTAAGAATTTGACATTTTATTGAATGACTACCTATTGCCCGCATCCGTCCGCGTGGACTTTAGTATAGTACAAAATTTTGTAACCCCGTTCTCTCCCTTAAGGGTTTAATTTAAAAAAAACGGCGAATCACGTGTTCAATCAATTTTGTTTAAGAGTATTTATTTTCAGTTTCAAGAAAATTAGACAACATTATTTATACCTCCCATACAAATTTTGGCAACCCTTTTTGCCCCCTTAGGGGTTGAATTTCAAAAAATCCAGTCTTATTCCTTGCTTACATTATATATAGACCCTCTGTGCAAAATGTCAGCTTCCTAGATCCAACGGCTTGGGCTGGGCGTTGATAAGTGAGTCAGTCAGTCAGGACTTTGAATTTTATTTATATAGATAGATTTAAAAGTCTGCTTCGAGAGCGGTGGGCTCAACTGCATGCAGGACATTATATAAAGAAAGATCTCGCAGTCGGATCGGTGTAGATTTGGTGCCTCCTGGCTCTCCTGTCCGCCAGTGCTACACCATACTTCGTAGCAGGTCTTGCGACCCTCCTTAAATTCCTCTCTCTAGACTCACTCTTCAATATATATCACTTGACATGAAATTTTGAATTATGGCTGTAGTTTCATTATACGTTGTGATAGGTTATTAAACTGCTCTTTACTACTACTGGTTTTGCCCTAATTCTGCCGCGGTGCTCCTAACTGGTGTTTTAAGCAGGGGGTCTAAGTGGGAAAAATATGTCGCTTCGGCGAGGGCTGTTACTCTGTAACTACATGTAATGTGCAAATTATTTATATATTTTTTTGTAGAACAAAGTAGCCATTGCCTAGACACTCTTGACTCGCGCCTCTAGATGGCGTTAGTGCCGCGTAACACATTGCGCAGTTTGAGATAAAAATAAATTCATAAACGTTTCACGCTTAACCAACGTACGTGTGATCTGACATAGCTGTTTTTTGCGAATTCTAGGTTTTCCCCATAGTTGTTCAAATTGAAGAGTAAACTCCGTATTTCCAAATGTGCATGCCGTTTTTACACAACATAACCGCACGCCTGTATTCCAAAGGGATAGGCAGAGACCAGGATATGGCACGATTCTGACAGATCTTGGCTTTTTACAGCCTGTATAAAGTTTCAAAGCTCAATCTATCTCGTTACCAGGTTCTTTTGCTCACCAAAATCATTAGCGCAAACGAATGCAGATTAATCTGCCTGTACCTTAAAGTAACATTAGTGGTCAGACGATACAAAACGTTTGGTGATCCCTTCTTCCAAACTTACAATTAACAACCAAAGATCTTACTACATGGAGCTCTTAAAATGGACTAATGTAATAAATAGTAACCTTCACATTCTAACAACGTCTATGAAACGCCAGGTCTCTTGAATCTAAAGACAAAAGAGCATCTGTGGTCGCACCTCCCTCGTTCTGGAGATTAAATTGCAGCTCCCCAAGTTGTGGGATTTTAATTGTGTGTATGAATGTTACGGGTAGAATGTAGTAGCGCATTCGGGTTTGAATAGTATTCTGTGACCGGCAGCTATTAATTTCGTTGGTTTGGATGGACCTAGCTTGTTGGCAATAAAACACTGATACGATAGGTACTATGTATCGTTCCAATTTTCACCTTGAAACCTTGATGACGAAAAATTAAAAAAAAAAGATTACTTGCCCACGTTGTTACTGTAACCTTTAGAGGGGTTACTATAACAACGTGGGTAATTTTTTTATTTTTCACGCAATCTTGAAACATGACGGGGTTATTTGCATAAAAATATATTCATATAACTAATTAAACAGATCATTAATACAGAGAAATTTACGTTTTGCATGTATCTTTTTCAGGCTCATTAGAGTGTTGTGTGTCCGGGTTGGTGGAGGATTGTAAGACAGTGGCGGGCGTTACCGTCAGAAGTTATCATTATCAAGCCTCCCATAAGGCCTAAGACATGGCTTGACGACTACCATTACATGACAATCAGCACCAATGGCTTAACATGCCTTACAAAGCACGGAAGGCTCGGAATAAATGCCACTAGCAGTAGTCACGGGATGGTCAGCCATCCAACACCTGACCGCGCCCGTTGTTTCTTGACCCAAGTGATGATTCCAACACTCGGTTTCATTAGGCAACGAGCGCTTCGACATTTATAAGAAAGATTATACTTTCACCGCTACATCATACCTACGTGAACAGTTTCAGCAATGCTCCTTACGTTCGGATTCGTAAACAATAAAACACCATTCGTAGTTGAATTAGAAATTGGGCAAAATGGCGTCCTTGTGCAAAACACAAACGTGTAGAAGTTTCACTTTAGAGATAGCAAAAATCATGATGACTTATTTTGGCTATGGCGATAACTTGCACAGCGTTAGTGTATTTTGTCAAGTCAACTATAAAAACCTATTTAGAGGCTAAAAATTTCACCCATGCCGGGATTCGAACCTGCAACCTCTGGCTATCTGTGCCAGCGCTCAATTGGAAGAGCGCTGGCACGGATAGCCAGAGGTTGCAGGTTCGAATCCCGGCATGGGTGAAATTTTTAGCCTCTAAATAGGTTTTTAAATTTGTCCTTAGCACGGGTTAGTGCATTAAAAAAAATTAGTATAAGTCAACTATAGTTATATTGTTTTTGTTGCACTAACCCGGGCTAAGGAAAACTGTAAAAACCTGTTTAGAGGCTAAAAATTCCGCCCATACCCATGAACCGGCGACCTCTGGCTAACCGTACCAGTGCTCTCCCAACAGAGCTAATGGGCAAGCGCCGGCATCAGCGAAATTTCGAACCTCTTTTACAATATTCTCTGTATTATTTACAGGCAGCGACATCTGGCTGATGTAATTTGCATCACTTGCAGCCCCGAGTACCTACTTTGCAGTTAGATTTTACATCGGAATGATATCGCTGTACCCACATGATTATATTCTTTTTGTTGCACTAACCCGTGCTGAGGAAAATTTTAATTTTAATAAGACAAATCTAAAGCGGAATGTTTAGCCTCCAAGTAGGATTTTAACGTCATTTATATTTAATGATGCCTTTTGAAGCAACTATTAAAAGAGAGACAAATAAGTGATAGAACAAGAAATCCGAAAACCATAAGTTTCTGGAAAAAAATTTGAATAAAAAAAAGTCTTTTTAGATCTTTGAAGATGATGTGTACGTAGTAGGTATTTTACTAGGCACTCATAATCTAAGAGTGTGTTAATTTAACACGTACCACAGTCTTATTTACTAAAAGTAGATTTCGCTAAAACACTCATAAGGGTCATAAGAGTATTTCCTTTATAAGACGGTTTTGACTCCGTCTTTTTTTTATTTTATTTTATTTTATTTTATAAAGGAGAAAAACAGAATTAACAACAAGCACTTAAATACAGTAAACTACTTAGCTTATTAAATGTTATTAATTCTTAACCATTCCTCACCGCTAGATACCGTCTTAAATGTTTTAGTAAATTATTATTTCATTAATGACACTGGTGAACTGATTAAAGTAACGGTGAAAATGTAGTGGGACAAATGGAGAAAGGTATGTACCTACATGTAAAAATGACTGGAACATTACTATTTGAACCTTTTGCGTCCTTTCAGAGTTGTTCTATGGTCTGGGCGCGTTCCGAATGCTTTGTTTCGGTAATTGAAAGCGCATTTCAGTTGTGCCGGCGCGTTGGAAACTGAAATTAAATAAAGTGTTGGGATGAAGTTTTATTCGCGGATTTATTTTGGGTCTAGTGTTTTATTTAGAAAACAAATTTAATAGAGATATTCAACTTTAACATCCGAAATAATGACGACTTTATGACGAAGAGTTTATTAAGAAAGAAAGCAGTGGCTCTTGAGACGACTGATTTCAAAAAAAGAGGCTTGTCAGAATCTTTTTTTATTTTAATGTATGTTCCCAATTATTCCAAAACCCTTGTACTAATTTGAAAAATTCTCGTATTTAGTGCTGAATTTAATATTGAAGTCGGTTTTTATATTAATTTTATTTTTTTTATATTAAAAACAGGCAACACACAATACACAGGACATGTCTTCAATATAAATAATTTATTAAACCATCTAAAGGACAAGGATTGAACATTGCGGTATTCCTATTTCCACATTTCTATATACCTTAATTTCAACACAAACGAGTACTTTCTGCTATATATTTTTTTAAATTACAATGTTAATTGCTCAACGAAACGTAAACCGACCAAAATCTAAATAACTGACGAAAGAAAAAATTGCAACGCAGACGCCCTGAAAAATTTAATAACTAAAATGATATTTTTCAATATTGCATCCGAATAACGTCCTGACAGGGATGAAAATTAACAGAAGCTTTCCTCCATACAAAGTACAATTATCTTGTCTCTTTGTTCTTCAATCCAATACGTCATATCAATCCTTTCGATAATAGCTTTGGCTCCAAGTTGTAGACCAAAATGTCAGGGAAGAAAAATGAAAACCTCGGGAATTAAGTTAATCACACTTTACCTTATAAATTACCGCGAATATATCTGTTTGATATAAATACGGGCTTGCTAAGTGAAGTGTTCAGGCCCTTACTGTATAAAGCATTTAAGGTTCTTCAGCAATTCCATTACTATCACAGCTACCCGCCTGTGGAACGATCTTCCCCTGGCCGTAAGATTTTCACCGTCCCTGCCAATATTTAAGAGCAGATTGCAATACCACTATTTTTCCTAAATGTAAGTTTGTTATTTTTATATGTGAAATCCCTTTGTAGTTATATGTAGGTATATTTTTCGTTCGTATCCTATGTTTTATTTGTGTATGTTTATTTTTATTTATTTAATATTTATGTACCGTTTATGTATGAGTATCAACTACAAAACAATATTGCCTAATATTGTTTAGTTGCGCCGACTACCCGTCAATCAGATTCCGTTTCTTCTTTTCCGTCAATGGTTGTCCGGAAGAAATTACTTTTATTAATAAGGCCGCCACTTGTACTGTACTGTTATATTTTAAGTCTCTTATGTAATCCCTGGTGTACATGCAAGAAAGAATATTCTATCTATACTTTGTGGATACATGAATAATAAAGGGAAATACAAACACAACCTTTAATTTTAATGAAGACACACAGCTCTATTGTGCTGAACGTGACTTCATTCCCAAGCCGAAGTACAAATACTCCAGCCAGGTGGCTGGAGTAAGCACACGCCAAGAAGCTTGACGGTTGTTGTCAATGAGGTCATCACGATAGATCCGATGCAGCGCACAGGCCTTCTCTTTAAATAAGGGCGAGAAAGAGAGCTCTGGGTACTTAGTGATTTGAAAAATAAATGAATTCTCTGTGTTCCCATGTACTTAAAAAAAATTGCATCCATATGGCTGCTGTAGTTAGAAGATAAAGGGTGAAAGTATAAAGTGTAACGTAGAAAAACCATTTAAGATTACTTTAAAGTTGGTTTGTAGTAAAATTTGTTGGTAACTAGAAAGTTAAAATATTTTTTATGAACACCTTGAAGAAGCGCTTTATATGGAGTAGCAAGATGTCGGTACTTATATATGCAGCTCAAAACTAACATAAAATGAGATAATAGTTCCTCATTTTCATATTTCATAGTTAGCTAAACTGTAACCCTATTTTCGTACCCTGCGTTACGTTTGTGAACAGGTGCTGTTTGTGTGTTTGGCCACACCATGAACGTTTTCTTACTTTTTGCAATGGCACTTACTGGCACATATTATATAGTCAGAAGTACTCATATTGAGGTACTCAGAAGCGCTCGTGGCCTTGGCTAACCAAGTCAATCACTTGGTTAAGCAACAACAGGGGCGGTCAGGTACGGGATGGGTGAGCGTCCAGTGACTACCGCTAGTGGCATTTTTCCGAGCGCTTCCGTGCTTCGCAAGGCACGTTAAGCCGTTGGTGCCGGCTGTCATATAATGGCAGTCGTTAAGCCAGTTAAAAATGTCAGAGGCCTTATGGGCGGCTTGATAACTTCTGACAGTAAGGCCCGCCACTGTCTTTCAATCCTCCACCAACCCGGACTTGGCCCCCGTGGTGGAGTATGGCCTAACCTTCCTGCGATGCAGGAAGAGACCCGTGCCCCAGCAGTGGGGACATACAAGGGTTGATAACGACTCATATTGAGGAAAAAAAATCATATTGTAATTTCTTCGTTCTGCAAGCATAGCTTGCCTACATTGTACCTGAACAGTCAACACAGTTCTTTCCATCGAAATAAATTAAAGAATTTCTAAATAAGAGACTCTTGGAGATATTACATTTCAATCTTCTAGAATTTTCTATTCTATAGCCTCGTGGTCCGTGGCGATACCTGGAGATATTTCCATTTCGCGCCTCGCCGCTTTCCGTTGCGCATTAAAATATGCAGTTGGGTTGTCTATTTGGACGGCAGCGGGAGGACGTGTAAAATGTGTAGGGATAATATTACGAAGGGTACCCACTCACGGGAATATATCTGTATTCCCGGTCTAAAATGGTCCTTATCCAGTTAATACACGGAAATCAAAAATACTTTTGAAGTTGTGATACTCATAAGACGAATTAAGATCTTATGAGTATCACAACTTCTCTTATTCTATTGGAACTTAGACATACAAATATTTTGCCGCATTAAAATTTGCACCTAGGTTGTCTTCTTGGACGGTATCGGGAGGTCGTGTAAAAGGTGTAGAAATAAAATTAGGAAGAGTACTTGGGGGAATATCTCAGAGCAAAACTGCCCTCATCCAATTAAAACACGGAAATGTGTCTGAAACTTAGGATGCGCTCGTGGCCTAGTGAAGCGTTCGTCGCCCAGTAGAACCGGGTAATTTGAATCAATCACTCGGGCTAAGAAACAACAGGTGCGGTCAGGTACTGGATGGGTGACCGTCCCGTAGCTACCACTTGTGGCATTTTTTCCGAGCGTTTCCGTGCATCGCAAGGCACGTTCAGCCGTTGGGGCCGGCTGTCGTGTAATGGTAGCCATGGTTAAGCCATGTCAGAGACCTTATGGGCGGCTTGGTAACTTCTGCAGTAAGGCCAGCCACTGTCTTACAATCCTCCACCACACCGGATTTGGCTCCCGTGGTGGAGTATAGCCTAACCTTCTTGCAATGCAGGAAGAGACCCGTCCCCCCAGCAGTGGGGACATACAAAAGGTTGTTATCGTTCGAACCATGGATCCTTTATCGTTTAGAAAGCGTCCATTAAGTATTTAGTTAGGCTCTCGTTCTCTCTTTCTTCCCAGTTTTAGTCACCCATTGTGGTGGGATCAGCTATCCTTATTTTCCCTATCTCTCTATGTCACCCTATTCGTTACCTCATTTATCGAGGCTCCTCATTCTGTACTTTCTTTACTAAATCCATCCAGCTAGTTAATAGGTCACCCTCCGGATCTCCCCCAGGAATTGTTAGACGTATAAATTTTTAGTTTTTCATAATTTCTATTACTACGTACTAAGTCTCTAGTAGGACTATTCAGTCGAATTGATCAGAGCGAAGACTCATCAAATGAATATATGAAATCTTTCACATCAAATACAGGAGGGAAATAAAGCGATATTATTCATCATTCTACAACTCTTTATACGCCGAGTAAGACTGAGAATTGCCCTGATTTACATTCCCTTTACTCTTAAGGTTCAAAAGGTATCCACGTACGCATAATGGCTTTCATTCGTCATCTTTTTTCCTCATCTCGTCTTGGCTTTGATTTAAATTTTAGGGCTCTTTTGTTCGTGAAATGAAAAATATTAGGTAGGTGTCAATGTTATATATTTATAATATATTTTTAAGTCACCTCTAAAGGTCCCACTGCAGTGCATAGGCCCTCCCTCAAGAAGCTCTCCCCATACAGGGTTAATCACCACGCGTGCCCACCGCAGATTGGTAATTTCAAGATCTGAGGTATGTGAACAACTCAGACATGATTTTTCCTGTCACCATTAGCGAGTGCTACTACATATTAATTATTATTATGAACTTTTTAATGCCTAGACAACCAATGGGTAACTATATCAAGCACTTCACTCTTTTCTTGCATGTTATAAAGACAAAGACGTGTCAAGAAACCATGCCTTATTCCAACCTTTCTTACGTACGCACTTTCTTGTAAGCAAGTACGAGATGAAATAAAACTGGACCATGGCAGGTGTGCGTGGAGGATGCACTGACAGTAGTGATCTTATACATAATGATAATGTTTGAATTTGTTGTTGATTTTGTTACATTCTTCCTTTTTGCAGTCAATAAAGCATAAACGCCCCACTACAGGGCACATGCCTTCTCTCACAGAGGTGTATGAGCTTAATCACCATGCGTACCCACCTCGGATTGGCGATTTCAAACGCTAAGATACGTTAAAATCTCACTCAGTATTCGTGGATTTTCATCACCATTAGAAAGTGGTATTGCCATCACCTCAAATCATGTTACGTGTACTGAGGCCGCTACAAATTTAGAAATGAACGCAACTTAGAAAATAAAGTCATTAGTACATGCAGGTATTCAAAGTTACCTCTCGATTACGAAGCCAGCGTATTCCCTCTCTATTTGGCGAACACATAATAATATATACTGTTTCCTGCGACGATCTACTTTCACCTGAATACTTACACTATCATCATCGTTATCAGCCTACCGCTGCTCACTGCTGAATATATGCTTTTTCCTCCAAATACCATCTCTCACAACTTCTTGCCAGCCGCATCCACGCACCCTACGCCGACTCAACGATAACGCTATTCGTATTTCAAGCCCATGACTCCGAATAAAATCGAATTAAAATATATTGCAGCCATCACGGGATCCTTAACTGTACCGTAATCTCCGCTAAGCACCTATCAAAAGGAAATCAATAAGCAGAAATAAAACTCGCATTTCCCCGACTGCTTACTTTGAATAGCCAATTTGAGGGATTGCTATCCGGGTTATACTTGTTATAAAGCGAAACAGTGCATTCTCTGGCTGCCTGATTGCCATAGATAGGTTCCACTGGTGGACTCAGTAGCACTTCTATTGCTACTGAGTCCTGTCACCGTTTTTGCACAACTGCGGCGAAGCCCAAAAGTAGGGTAATGTGTTTAGTTCGTATGTATGTATGTATGTATGTATGTATGTATGTATGTATGTATGTATGTATGTATGTATGTATGTATGTATGTATGTATGTATGTATGTATGTATGTATGTATGTATGTATGTATGTATGTATGTATGTATGTATGTATGTATGTATGTATGTATGTATGTATGTATGTATGTATGTATGTATGTATGTATGTATGTATGTATGTATGTATGTATGTATGTATGTATGTATGTATGTATGTATGTATGTATGTATGTATGTATGTATGTATGTATGTATGTATGTATGTATGTATGTATGTATCCCTCATAACTCCTTAACCAATGGTCAGATTTCGTTAAATAAGGTGTCATTCGATTCGGCATCCTTGCGCGAGTGTCATAGGCTTTATAAAATTAATAAGATTCGTTGAAGTACAGCTAGGAGCCACTAGATGGCGCTGTTATATTTAGTTCATTGAATTCGATTCCTAATTTTGTTGAACTAAGCCTAAAAGGTGTGAAGTATTTAAAACAGATTTTTTCGGCTGTCGTAGGTTACATAAAATCAGCATTAATAGAGAACCAACGGAATAAAAAATAACATTCACTTCTAAGCAATTAAAAAACCACTTTTAGCTACTATATTGCGCTGTTATATTTGATTTATTCTACGAAGCCGAAATTATGTATACATGTGTTTACATAATTTCGGCTTTGGTCTACATGTAAACAAACCGTTTATACAATTGGTACAAATACGGAAAGAAGTAATGCCTATTGGTTTGTTCCTTCTAGATCATTCATTTATATTTTAAAAATATACTTTCGTTGAACTACGCCTAACACGTGCGAAGTATTTAAAACACAATTTTGCGGATGTCGTAGGTTACATAAAATCAGCATTAATAGAGAACAAACTGAACAAAAAAATATATTAAAAAATAAAAGAACCCGACTGCAGTGATAGATCAACTGAAAGGGAATAAAATAAACAAGATAATTTTATTTTAAAATGCTAACCTCGATTCAGAAGATAACTTTGTATAAAATACAGTTGGGACCCATTAGAGGACTTTAAACAAACAGTAATGGGTCCTGACTGCAACATTTTACTTAAAGTTATAACTGCAACAGTTTGAGCAAATAATGCTTATAAGTTATATCATTTGGTCCCTCAAGTAAAGCAGCATGATCTCTTCCGAATGAAGGTTAGCATTTTAAAATAAAATTATCTTGTTTATTTTATTCCCTTTCAGTTGATCTATCACTGCAGTCGGGTTCTTGTATTATTTTTATTATTTTTTTAATTTTTTACCTTTTAGTGACTAAGTAAAATGATGTAATTTATAAGTCCATCTGTACTGCTTACATCCTTTCAATCGTAATATTATTTTCTTTCCTAAATGAATTATACTCGTAGTTTACTGCTTTATTTTCTTTTGCTAGACAAAGGACATGTCTCGGCAAATCATAAATGTTTCTATTGATATAGTCATAGGTACCACCTGCCTGCATTCAAAATTTATGTCGTACGATATGTTTTAGCTAGTACAATCAATATGGTCCAATGGTGTTAAACCATCTAGAATATTCGCAAAGAGACTGATAAAAGGAAACGACAGATTTTTTTCTTTATTATTATTTAAAATGAATAGTCTCGGCCTTCGGAACCAATCTGAACGGAGCTCGGCCTTCGGCCTCGCTGTGGTAGTGTTCCACGCACCCGCATCATGAGGCACGGCCTTTGGCCTCGCGTAGTTACTTAGAGGCTTAAGGCTATTAGGCTTGGGCGTAGGAATAGGGATAATCACGGCCTTCGGCCGCGGCCTCTTTGGAACTCGGCCTTCAGACTCACCACGACAGGGTTGCTCGTGCCTTCAGCCTCGCTAGGTACTGGGTCTTTTGCATGGGAACATGAATAGTCTCTACCTGAACCAAACTCGCGCTGGCAGTGTTTCTCGTGCTCGCTTACCGGGGCTCAGCTTTCGGTCTCGGAAATCACTTAAAGTTGGGTGTTGTGATACGATGTCACGGTGAATCCTTCTTCGGTTACCAGTGAGAGCTTTAAATTTTTTTTTATCAGTTTTTGTTTCAACTTTGAACCTAGCTTGTCGCTGACTATGATCACACAGGGGAAAAGGAGTTACATGCTACACTTCATATATTTTGTTTAGTTAGTTTTGTTCTAAGTATCAGTAAGAAATTAATATCAAAGCTAAAAAATTAATTAATAAAACCCCCTATGAGGTTGATATTTCCTAAATTAATGAGATAAACGAATGGCCTAGAAAGAACAAACCACTTTATAGGCATTATTTCTATTATTACTTTCAGCACTTATTCCGTTTCTATAAACGGTTTGTTTACATGTAGAACAAAGCTGAAATTATGTAAATACATGTACCAGAATAAATATATGGCAGCGCCATCTAGTGGCTAAAGGTGGTACTTTAATTATTTAGAAGTGAATATTATTTTTTGTTCCGTTTGTTCTCTATTAATGCTGATTTTATGTAACCTACGACATCTACAATATTCTGTTTTAAATACTTCGCACGTCTTAGGCGTAGTTCAACAAAAGTATATTTTTTATATATAAATGAATGATCTAGAAGGAACAAACCACTTTATAGGCATTACTTCTTTCCATATTTGTACCGATTCTATAAACGGTTTTTTTACATGAAGACCAAAGCCGAAATTATGTATACACATGTATTAGAATAAATCAAATATAGCAGCGCCATGTAGTGGCTAAAAGTCGTACTTTAATTGCTTAGAAGTGAATGTTATATTTTGTTCCGTTAGTTCTCTATTAATGCTGATTTTATGTAACCTACGACATCCGCAAAATTCTGTTTTAAATACTTCACACCTTTTAG